>CM038677.1:767133316-768478742 GCA_021605205.1 Aegilops longissima
CACTAGAGCTAAAAATGTATGAAAGCTCAACAAAAGAAACTAAGTGGGTGTGCATCCAACTTGCTTGCTCACGAAGACCTAGGGCACTTGAGGAGGCCCATTGTTGGAATATACAAGCCAAGTTCTATAATGAAAAATTCCCACTAGTATATGAAAGTGACAAAACAAGAGACTCTCTATCATGAAGATTATGGTGCTACTTTGAAGCACAAGTGTGGCAAAGGATAGTAGCATTGTCCCTTCTCTCTTTTTCTCTCATTTTTCATTTTTTGTGGTCTTCTTTGGCCTCTTTTTTTTGATAACCTCACATGGGACAATGCTCTAGAAAATGATGATCATCACACTTCTATTTATTTACAACTCAATGATTACAACTCGATACTAGAACAAAGTATGACTCTATATGAATGCCTCCGTGGTGTGCGGGATATGCAATGAATCAAGAGTGACATGTATGAAAGAATTATGAACGGTGGCTTTGCCACAAATACTATGTCAACTACATGATCATGCTGAGCAATATGACAATGATGAATGTGTCATGATAAACGGGATGGTGGAAAGTTGCATGGCAATATATCTCGGAATGGCTATGGAAATGCCATAATAGGTAGGTATGGTGGCTGTTTTGAGGAAGATATAAGGAGGTTTATGTGTGAAAGAGCGTATCATATCACGGGGTTTGGATGCACCGGCGAAGTTTGCACCAATTCTCAATGTGAGAAAGGGCAATGCATGGTACCGAAGAGGCTAGCAATGATGGAAGGGTGAGAGTGCGTATAATCCATGGACTCAACATTAGTCATAAAGAACTCACATACTTATTGCAAAAATCTACAAGCCATCAAAAACCAAAGCACTACGTGCATGCTCCTAGGGGGATAGATTGGTAGGAAAAGACCATCGCTCGTCCCCGACCGCCACTCATAAGGAAGACAATCAAAGAACACCTCATGTTTCAAATTTGTTACATAACGTTGGTAAACGTGCATGCTACGGGACTTGCAAACTTCAACACAAGAATTTCTCAAATTCACAACTACTCAACTAGCACAACTTTGATATTATCACCTCCATATCTCAAAACACTTGTCAAGTATCAAACTTTTCTTAGTATTCAACGCACTCAAAAGAAAGTTTTACAAATCTTGAATACCAAGCATATTAAAACTATTAAGAAAATTACCATGCTATTTAAGACTTTCAAAATAATCTAAGTGAAGCACGAGAGATCAATAGTTTCTATAAAACAAAACCACCACCGTGCTCTACAAGATATAAGTGAAGCACTAGAGCAAAACTATATGGCTCAAAAGATATAAGTGAAGCACATAGAGTATTCTATCAAATTCCAATTCATGTATGGCTCTCTCAAAAGGTGTGTACAGCAAGGATGATTGTGGTAAACTAAAAAGAAAAGACTCAAATCATACAAGACGCTCCAAGCAAAACACATATCATGTGGTGAATAAAAATATAGCTCCAAGTAAAGTTACCGATGGAAGTAGAAGAAAGAGGGGATGCCTTCCGGGGCATCCCCAAGCTTTGACTTTTTGGTGTCCTTAGATTATCTTGGGGGTGCCATGGGCATCCCCAAGATTAGGCTCTTTCCACTCCTTGTTCCATAATCCATCAAAATATTTCACCCAAAACTTGAAAACTTCACAACACAAAACTCAACAGAAATCTCGTGAGCTTCGTTAGCGAAAGAAAACAAAAGACCACTTCAAGGTACTGTAATGAACTCATTCTTTATTTATATTGGTGTTAAACCTACTGTATTCCAACTTCTATATGGTTTATAAACTATTTTACTAGCCATAGATTCATCAAAATAAGCAAACAACACACGAAAAACAGAATCTGTCAAAAACAGAACAGTCTGTAGTAATCTGTAACTAACGCAAACTTCTGGAACTACAAAACTTCAGCCAAAATAGGAAGACCTAGGAAATTTGTTTATTGATCAGCAGCAATTGGAATCAATATTTTATCACGTTCTGGTCATTTTTAAAAATTGTTTTCGTGAACAGAAAGTTTCTGGAAATTACAGCAAGATCAAATAACTATCATCCAAGAAGATCCTATAGGTTTAACTGGGCACAAACACTAATTTAAACATAAAAACACATCTAACCAGAGGCTAGGTCAAATATTTATTCCTAAACAGAAGCAAAAGCAAAAAAAAACTAAAATAAAATTGGGTTGCCTCCCAACAAGCGCTATCGTTTAACGCCCCTAGCTAGGCATAAAAGCAAGGATAGATCTAGGTATTGCCATCTTTGGTAGGCAATCCATAAGTGGCTCTCATGATAGATTCATATGGTAATTTTATTTTCTTCCTAGGGAAGTGTTCCATATCTTTCTTTATTGGAAATTGGAATCTAATATTCTCATCCTTCATATCAATAATTGCACCAATCGTTCTAAGGAAAGGTCTACCAAGAATAATAGGACAAGAAGGATTGCAATCTATATCAAGAACGATAAAATATACGGGCACATAATTCCTATTTGCAACAATAAGAACATCATTAATTATTCCCATAGGTTTCTTAATAGTGGAATCCGCAAGGTGCAAGTTCAGAGAGCAATCATCAAAATCATAGAAATCTAGCAAATCGCACAAAGTTTTGGGAATAGTGGAAACACTAGTACCCAAATCACACAAAGCATAAAATTCATGATCCTTAATCTTAATTTTAATAGTTGGTTCCCACTCATCATAAAGTTTTCTAGGGATAGAAACTTCCAACTCAAGTTTTTCTTCATAAGATTGCATCAAGGCATCAACGATATGTTTGGTAAAGGCTCTATTTTGGCTATAAGCATGAGGAGAATTTAGCACGGATTGCAACGAGGAAATACAATCAATTAAAGAGCAACTTTAATAATTAAATTCCTTGAAATCCAAAATAGTGGGTTTAGCAAAATCTAGGGTTTTGCTTCCTTCAATCCCATTTTTATCAATTTCATCATCAAGATCTAAAAACTCCGAATTCTTGGAACGCCTTCTAGGTAAAGGTGGATCATATTCAGTCCCATCATTATCAAGATTCATATTACAAAACAAAGATTTAATAGGGGACACATCAATAACTTTTAGATATTCATCTTGATTTTCATAGGAATTGGAAGAACATGCTTTAATAAAGGCATCTTTTGTAGCACGCATCCTAGCGGTTCTTTCCTTGCACTCATCAATGGAAATTCTCATGGCTTTGAGAGACTCATTGATATCATGATTAGGAGGAATAGATCTAAGCTTTAAAGAATCAACATCAAGAGAAATTCTATCAATGTTCCTAGCCAATTCATCAACCTTAAGTAATTTCTCTTCAAGTAAAGCATTAAAATTCTTTTGTGAATTCATAAACTCTTTAACACTAGTCTCAAATTCAGAGGGAATCTTATTAAAATTTCCATAAGAGTTGTTATAGGAATTTCCATAATTATTAGAAGGATTACTACGATAAGGCCTAGGATTAAAGTTCCCTCTATACGCGTTGTTACCAAAATTATTCCTACCAACAAAATTCACATCCATAGGTTCATTATTATTCTCAATCAAAGTAGACAAAGGCATATCATTAGGATCAGAAGAAACACTCTTAGTAGCAAATAATTTCATAAGTTCATTCATCTTTCCACTCAAAACATTAATTTCTTCTCTCGCATGCACTTTTTTATTAGTACATCTTTCAGTGTGCCATTGAGAATAATTAAGCATAATATTATCTAGGATTTTAGTAGCATCTCCTAAAGTGATTTCCATAAAAGTGCCTCCCGCGGCCGAATCCAAAAGATTTCTAGAAGCAAAATTTAATCCGGCAAAATTTTTTTGTATAATCATCCACAAGTTCAAACCATGAGTAGGGCAATTACGTATCATTAATTTCATTCTCTCCCAAGCTTGTGCAACATGTTCATGATCAAGTTGCTTAAAATTCATAATATCGTTCCTAAGAGAGATGATCTTAGCGGGAGGAAAATACTTAGAGATAAAAGCATCTTTGCACTTGTTCCAAGAATCAATACTATTTTTAGGCAAAGAAGAAAAACCAAGCTTTAGCAAGATCTCTAAGTGAAAAAGGAAATTGCTTCAATTTAACAATATCATTATCAACATTTTTCTTCTTTTGCATATCACACAAATCCACGAAGCTATTTAGATGAGTAGCGACATCTTCACTAGGAAGGCCGGCGAATTGATCTTTCATAACAAGATTCAACAAAGCAGTATTGATTTCACAAGATTCAGTGTTGGTAAGAGGAGCAATCAGAGTGCTAAGGAAATCATTATTGTTGGTATTGGTAAAGTCACACAATTTGGTATTATCTTGAGCCATCATGACAAACAAGCAATCCAACACACGAGCAAACAAAAGCAAGCGAGAAAAAGGTAAACGGAAAAGAGAGGGCGAATAAAACGGCAAGGGTGAAGTGGGGGAGAGGAAAACGAGAGGAAAATGGCAAATAATGTAATGCGAGAGATAAGGGATTGTGATGGGTACTTGGTATGTTGACTTTTGTGTAGACTCCCCCGCAACAGCACCAGAAATTCTTCTTGCTACCTCTTGAGCACTGCGTTGGATTTCCCCGAAGAGGAAAGGATGATGCAGGAAAGTAGCGTAAGTATTTCCATCAGTTTTTGAGAACCAAGGTATCAATCCAGTAGGAGGCTACGCGCGAGTCCCTTGTACCTACACAGAACAAATAACTCCTCGCAACCAACGCGAATAGGGGTTGTCAATCCCTTCACGGTCACTTACGAGAGTGAGATCTGATACAGATGATAGATAATATTTTTGATATCTTTGGTATAGAGATGCAAAGTAAAATAAAACGCAAAGTAAAAAAGCAAAGCAATAATAAAGTGATGGAATATTAATATGATGAAGATAGACCGGGGCCATAGATTTCACTAGTGGCTTCTCTCAAGAGCATAAGTATTCTACGGTGGGTGAGCAATTCTGTTGAGCAATTGATGAATTGAGCATAGTTATGAGAATATCTAGGTATGATCATGTATATAGGCATCACGTCCGAGACAAGTAGACCGACTCCTGCTGCATCTACTACTATTACTCCACTCATCGACCGCTATCTAGCATGCATCTAGAGTATTAAGTTCAAGAAAACAGAGTAACGCATTAAGCAAGATGCCATGATGTAGAGGAATAAATTCATGCAATATGATAAAACCCCATCTTGTTATCCTCGATGGCAACAATACAATCGTGCCTTGCTTCCCCTCATCCTTTGGGAAAGGACACGCAAGATTGCACCCAAAGCTAAGCACTTCTTCCATTGCAAGAAAAACCAATCTAGTAGGCCAAACCAAACTGATAATTCGAAGAGACTTGCAAAGATAACCAATCATACATAAAAGAATTCAGAGAAGATTCAAATATTGTTCATAGATAATCTTGATCATAAACCCACAATTCATTGGTCTCAACAAACACACCGCAAAAAGAAGATTACATCAAATAGATCTCCACGAGAGAGGGGGAGAACATTGTATTGAGATCCAAAAAGAGAGAAGAAGCCATCTAGCTACTAACTATGGACCCGAAGGTCTGAGGTAAACTACTCACACTTCATCGGAGGGGCTATGGTGATGATGTAGAAGCCCTCCGTGGTGGATTCCCCTTCCGGTGGAGCTCCGGAACAGGCCCCAAGATGGGATCTCGTGGATACAAAAAGTTGCGGCGGTGGAATTAGGTTTTTGGCTCCGTATCTGATCGTTTGGGGGTATGTAGGTATATATAGGAGGAAGAAGTACATCGGTCGAGCTTCGTGGGACCCACGAGGGTGGGGGCGCGCCCTAGGGGGGTGGGTGTGCCCCCTACCTCGTGCCCACCTTGAAGCTTCCTTGGCGTAGGGTCCAAGTCTCCTTGGTCATATTCGGTGAGAAAATCACGTTCCCGAAGGTTTCATTCCGTTTGGACTCCATTTGATATTCCGTTTCTCCGAAACTCTGAAATAGGCAAAAAACAGCAATTCTGGGCTGGGCCTCCGGTTAATAGGTTAGTACCAAAAATAATATAAAAGTGGAAAATAAAGCCCAATATGGTCCAAAACAGTAGATAATATAGCATGGAGCAATCAAAAATTATAGATACGTTGGAGACGTATCAAGCCGACGAATATGATGATCTGTCCGGGGAGAAAAACCTCACCCTCGATCGCATCGTTGTTGATGATCGAAGGAGCCATCAAGCCTTATGGTGACGACACAGTGAAACTGTCAATGAAAGCACCAATGTCGGTGTCAAAACCGGCGGATCTCGGGTAGGGGGTCCCGAACTATGCGTCTAAGGCGGATGGTAACAGGAGGCGGGGGACACGATGTTTACCCAGCTTCGGGCCCTCTCGATGGAGGTAATACCCTACTTCCTGCTTGATTGATCTTGATGATATGAGTATTACAAGAGTTGATCTACCACGAGATCGTAGAGGCTAAACCCTAGAAGCTAGCCTATGGTATGATTGTTGTTGTCTTACGGACTAAACCCTCTGGTTTATATAGACACCGGAGGGGGCTAGGGTTACACAGATTCGGTTACAGTGGAGGATATCTACATATCTGTATTGCCAAGTGAGGGAGTTCCGGATTAGGGGGTGTTCGGATAGCCAAACTATACCTTCAGCCGAACTCCAGGACTGTGAAGATACAAGATTGAAGACTTCGTCCCGTGTCCGGATGGGACTTTCCTTGGCGTGGAAGGCAAGCTTGGCGATGCGGATATTCAAGATCTCCTACCATTGTAACCGACTCTATGTAACCCTAACCCTATCCGGTGTCTATATAAACCAGAGGGTTTTAGTCCGTAGAACATCTTCATCATACAATCATACCCTAGGCTAGCTTCTAGGGTTTAGCCTCCTTGATCTCGTGGTAGATCCACTCTTGTACTACCCATATCATCAATATTAATCAAGCAGGAGTAGGGTATTACCTCCATCGAGAGAGCCCGAACCTGGGTAAAACAAAGTGTCCCTTGTCTCCTGTTACCATCCGGCCTTGACGCATAGTTCGGGACCCCCTACCCGAGATCTGCCGATTTTGACACCGACATTGGTGCTTTCATTGAGAGTTCCTCCGTGTCGTCGCTTTTAGGCCCGATGGCTCCTTCGATCATCAACAGCGATGAAGTCCAGGGTGAGACTTTCCTCCCCGGACAGATCTTCGTCTTCGGCGGCTTCGCACTGTGGGCCAACTCGCTTGGCCACCTCGAGCAGATCGAAAGCTACGCCCCTGGCCATCAGGTCAGGTTTGGAAGTTTAAACTACACGGCTGATATCCGCGGGGACTTGATCTTCGACGGATTCGAGCCACAGCCGAGCGCGCCGCACTGTTTCGATGGGCATGATCTAGCTCTGCAGCCGAACAGTGCCCTGGAGGCCGCACTTGCACCGGTTCCGACCCTCAATTCGGAGCCCACTACGCCAATCGAGGATGAGTGGTTGGACGCCACCTCGGGGGCTGCGATCTCAAAGGCGATTAAGCCGAATGCCAGCCCCGCACTCTGCAAGATCCGTGACTCCGAGGGACCGGACTCCTTTCCGGACTCCGAGCCCACCGCGCCCTTGCCAATCGAATCCGATTGGGCGCCGATCATGGAGTTCACCGCTGAGGACATCTTTCAGCACTCGCCCTTTGGCGATATCCTGCAGTCACTAAAGTCTCTCTCTTTGTCAGGAGAGCCCTGGCCGGACTACGGTCAGCAAGGATGGGATACGGACGATGAAATTCAAAGCCCACCCACCACCCACTTCGTAGCCACCGTCGATGACTTAACCGACGTGCTCGACTTCGACTCCGAAGACATCGACGGTATGGACGCCGATGCAGGAGACGATCAAGAATCAGCGCCTGTAGGGCACTGGAAGGCCACCTCGTCGTATGCCAGGAATCCCACGCAGGCTGGCCGAACACAGCTTAAATATCCTAAAATGATTCAAGCCTGTCAAACAAGCCCTTCGGCATTTTTCCGAACCCAAGAGATAGGCCATGGGAGAAGAACTAGCCAAGCTATTGGAGGCCGGATTCATCAGAGATATAAAACATCCGGACTGGCTAGCAAACCTGGTGATGGTGCCAAAGAAGGACAAATCCTGGCGCCTGTGCGTCGATTTTAAAGACCTTAACAAGGCTTGCCCAAAGGATCCCTTCCACCTCCCCCGCATCGATCAAATTATCGATGCCACCGCAGGACACGATTCATTGTGTTTCCTCGACGCATACTCCGACTACCATCAAATTAAAATGGCAGAGTCCGACCAAGCCGCAACGGCATTCATCACACCATATGGCCCATTCTGCTTCAACACAATGCCCTTCGGGCTCAAAAACGCCGGCGCAACATATCAGCGCATGATCCAGACATGTCTGGCAAACCAGATCGGCAAGACAGTAGAGGCATACGTGGATGATGTGGTCGTAAAAACAAGACATGTCGAATCTCTAGTAGACGACTTGAGGCTCACATTCGATAATCTTCGAAAATATGACATTAAGCTCAACCCAGAAAAATGCGTCTTCGGCGTCCCAGCCGGAAAGCTCTTGGGCTTCATTGTATCCGGTCGTGGAATTGAAGCAAATCCAGCCAAGATCCGAGCTTTGTCACAATTGGATATGCCAAAGTACCTCAAACAAATACAAAAATTAACCGGATGCGTGGTGGCTTTAAGCCGCTTTATCTCCCGTTTGGGACAAAAGGCACTGCCCCTCTATCGCCTTCTCCGGCGCACCGATCACTTCGAGTGGACGGATGCAGCCACCGCCGGGCTCAACGATATAAAAGCCATATTGGTGGCAAACCCAGTGCTGGCCGCGCCAAATACCAGCGAACCAATGCTATTATACATTGCGGCAACTCATCAAGTTGTCAGTGCAGTACTCGTCGTCGAACGGGAAACGGACGGACACAAATTCCCCCTTCAAAGGTCGGTCTACTACTTGTCCACTGTCCTCACCCCATGCAAATCACGGTACCCGCATTACCAAAAGATTGCATACGCGGTATTCATGGCATCCCGGAAGCTACGACACTACCACTACTAGGGAAAACCTTATACACAGAATCTTAGCAGCAGCGCGGTCTAAAAATAGGCGCTACTGCTAATTAGCAGCAACGAGCTTTAGAAAAGAGCGCTGCTAATGACCTAGTAGCAGTAGCGCTCTAGGTGAGAATAGCGCTACTACTATAATTGCCACGGTGTTGCCTCCAGGCTAGGTATAGTAGTAGCGCCCTTCCAGTGGACGCGCTACTGCTAAAGAACTTAGTACCATCGGTTTTGCTCAAACCTCGCTGCTGCTAAGCGCATATGTTAGCTACAGCGCGTTTTCTCTAAGCGCGCTACTGCTAGTTCGAGTTAACCACCACACCCCGCATCAAAATTTCGCTAAGTCCTCTTTCCCCACCACCGGCCTGTTCCTTTACTCCCCTGTCGCCCCCGCCCGAGCCCGAGCGCTTGCCCTCACCGCCGCCGCCGCCCGCCCTCAACCTCACCGCCGCTGCTATCGACGCAAACTGTCGCCGCCCTCGACCTCACCGCCGCCGCCCTCGACCGAGCCCGCCGCCCAGGACCGCCGCCCTCCCGAGCCCGCCGCCCAGGACCGCCGCCCTCGACCGAGCCCGTCGCCCCTCCGTCGTCGAGCACCTCCCCGCCATCGTCTCTCCCTCTGTAAGCCACCCCACCCTCCCCACCCCTCTCTCTTTGCTTAGTTAGTAGATGATTTTAGTAGTAGTAGATGTTAATTTAGGGTTCATAGATAATGATTTTAGAAGTAGTGGATATTAATTACTAGTAGTGATGGTAAACTAGTTGTATAATTGGTAGTAGATGTAGTAGTTAGATGTTAATTAGTAGTACATGTAGTAGTTAGATGTTAATTAGTAGTAGTAGTTGTGCTAGTTTCTTTCTATTTATAGTAAGTTTATATTTATTAAGAACTAGTTGAATTAATAGAACTAGTTTAGTTTTAGTTGAACTAGTTAAGTTTTAGTTGAACTAGTATAGTAAGTAAATTAATAACTAGTATAGTAAGTAAATTAATAACTAGTATAGTAAGAACTGGTTGAATGAATAGAACTTTTTTTGAATGAATAGAACTAGTGTCCTATGTTTTGGTTACACCTCCGAGTGTCCTATGTTTTGCCGGAGTGTTGATTAATTTCCGTTCCGGCAAATTTCAGGCGCTCGATATGTCCTTTTTTAGCAAAGGTCATGCCGGATTTTTCCGTGAATTCTGACATGACTTGTGCTAGAATATGTACAAGTTTAATCTTTGAATTATGAACGTAGGAAATGTCGTACTCGGATGACGACAGTCTCCCGGGGGAGTGCAGCTGGTGCCACGATGATCGAGGTATGTGCGACAGGTTCGTTGAGCTGGATGGAGATCGGCGCTTCAGCATTAAGCTCGAGGATACCTTCGATGTTGAAACGGTACGCAACAACGACAAGTGTTTTTTTTCGTAATTAAGCATGACTTCAACTATTTCAACGTCTAATTTTCATCTTTTACAATTCGACTAGCTTATCCCACGCCATGCAAGATGCTATGTGTTGGAGAGGATGGGTTTTGAAGACCATGAAAATTTTCAAACAAAGAAAATACACCTACGGACCCATCATGATATCGATTTTGAAGTAAATCTGTACAATTCTCAGAGCGTAACCCATTTTGGTTGCCAAAATTGGGAAGCACTTTGCAAAATGTATGGTTTTTATGAGGGTATGTTTGTCACCATGGATCTTGGTGATCCTGACATCGAGCAAGACAATATGGACATTTGGGTCCTTGTTGATACGCTTCCGATTCTACCGCAATGTGAGTTTCTCAAACATAGTTATTAACTAATTTATATTGGTTATTTCAAAATAGTTGACAGCTTATTTCCATTGACAGCTTATTTTGAATCTTCAAAGAGTGTGCAGAAGATGGTAGACAAAACCCACTACACTGAGGGCTCCGAATTAACTTATAAGGAGAAAAATCATCTGATTGCTTATTGTACTTTTTTTGAGAATTACAATACCTATTATCGAACTCCTCCAAATTATGGCGAATACGTGCCACTAGTGCACGTGTTGAACCACGATAACTTCTATGGAGATACCCTGGTAAGATATTTTACTATTACGACATCCGTGCATCTTTTGCATACTTCTAAAACTAGTACATCATTGCTAACTACGAAGTTATTACTATGTTTTTCAACAGAAAATCCCGATGGAGTGTGTGCCTCATCTGATGTATTACAATGGTCGCCTTGTAGTTCTGAACCTACAGCCAGGTCATCCTACGGATCTCACCTGTGCATATCGAGTTTCTAAAACCGGTGAACACATGCTAATCAAAGAGTGGAAAAAATGTTTGGACATTCGTAAGGAGGTTCTTGGAAGCAACATTAAGCGAAAGGCAAGAATTGGAGACAGGATAATCTGCATTCTCCATAATGGAGAGCCAGGGGCTATCTTGTTTTTTGCTATTTTACCTTAGAGAATATAGTAGGTCCTAAGAGAATGTAGTAGGTCCTATGAGGTACAATATGTTTATTATGTGATACAATGTGTTAGAGTTGAAGATGTGAGGAGTAGTTGTGATTACGACTAGTGACCAATGATATGATGATGATGATGATGATGATGATATATAAGTTGTTAATGATATGATGATGATGATGATATTTATTATATCATTGGGTGAAAGAACCGCGGATTAGTTTCAAATGGATGGATCCAAAGTGACCATTGGTTACTTTGGATCCATGCACTTGAAACTAATCCAAGGTTCTTTCACCTAGTGATTTAATAACTCATTATGATATAAAACCAATCTCTAAATTGCTACTGTATGAAAAATTGTATACAGGTATATGAATATGACCTAAAATTCAAGAGAAATGGAATAGGGAATGATAGTAGTAGCGATTGTTTCCGAAAGCGCTACTAGTAATTAGCAGTAGCGCTTGACTAGGCAAGAGCTACTACTAAGTAGATATAGCAGTAGCGAGTGCCTGTACGCGCTACTGCTAAGCATTAGCTGTAGCGCCTTATCAGTAGCGCGCCTACCCGCGCTACTGAGAGGCCCAAAACCCTCGCTGCTGCTAGGCTTTTCCCTAGTAGTGTACTTTCAAGAGTGTTCAATCACAGTAGCATCGGAAGTACCACTCAATGACATTATAAACAACCGCGACGCAATAGGCCGGATTGCAAAATGGGCCATCGAGCTCCTCCCGTTCGACATAACTTATAAGCCACGGCGAGCTATCAAGTCGCAAGTTCTGGCCGACTTCGTCGCAGAATGGACGGAGGCCGAACTCCCTAAAGAGTACGGCACATATTCGAACTGGATTATGCATTTCGACGGCTCCAAAATGCTAGCCGGACTGGGGGCTGGCGTCGTTTTGACGTCCCCTACAGGAGACGCAGTCCAATACGTACTCCAGATTATGTACACGGACTCCAACAATGCAGCCGAATACGAGGCCCTACTACATGGTCTCCGGATGGCAGTATCCATGGGCATTCAACGCCTAGAGGTGCGCGGGGATTCGAACCTCGCGATATCCCAAATAAATGGAGACTTCGATGCCAAGGATCCAAAAATGGCAGCTTATCGCAATGTCGTACTAAAAATATCAGCTCGGTTTGAAGGGCTCGAATTTCACCACATAGCCCGGGAAAATAATCAGGCGGCGGATGTCCTTGCTCGCATCGGCGCAAAACGCGACGCAGTCCCCCCCCCCCCCAACATCTTCTTGGAAAGGCTCTTCAAGCCATCTGTAGTATGGGAAGGAGACACAGCAAATAGCAGCCCAGACCCAGCCGCACTACCCGAAACCGAACAATCTGATATCATTGGAGGTTCTGCCAATGAGATTACACCTTCAGCCCACGCAATAATGGCCGTCATCGCCTCGTGGACAGAACCATTCCTAGCCTACCTTACTAGGCAGGAGCTCCCGGAGGACCAAAACGAGGCACGCTGCATAGTGCGGCGATCTAAAGCCTATAAAGTCCATGTGGGAGAGCTTTATAAGAAAAGCACTACCGGAGTCCTTCAAAGGTGCATCTCCGAAGAAGAAGGGTGGAACTTGCTGGCTGAAATCCATGCCGGACTCGGTGGTCACCATGCGGCAGCTCGGTCCCTTGTAAGCAAAGCTTTCCGTATAGGCTTTTATTGGTCGACGGCCAGGACAGACGCCCAGGACTTGGTCCGACGCTGCGTCGGATGTCAGCTTTTTGCGAGCCAAAGCCACATGCCACCCACCGCCCTCCGAACTATCCCCATCACTTGGCCTTTTGCGGTCTGGGGGCTTGACATGGTTGGACCTCTTAAAGGAGGAACCCACAAGCAAAAATACTTACTAGTCATGGTGGATAAATTCACCAAATGGATTGAAGCCAAACCTGTCAAGACGGCTGAATCCGGACCGGTGATAGACTTCATATCCGGGGTTGTACACCGTTATGGCGTCCCCCACAACATCATCACTGATAACGGCACAAATTTCACGGCCGATGAGGTGAAACTCTGGTGCAAAAACATGGGCATTAAGCTCGACTATGCTTCCGTCTATCACCCACAAACTAACGGTCAGGTTGAACGTGCAAATGGTCTTATCATGAGCGGCATCAAACCCAGATTAGTGCGGTCCCTTAAGGAATCTAACACGCACTGGGTAGAGGAGCTCGACTCCGTACTCTAGGGGCTGCGGACCACGCCGAATCGCACCACCGGATACACACCATTTTTTATGGTGTACGGCGCAGAGGCAGTTTTGCCCTGCGACATAATTCATGACTCACCTCGCGTGCGCATGTATGAAGAAAGAGAGGCCGAGCTCGATCGGCAGGACAATTTGTACGCTCTGGAGGAGGAGCGTGACGTGGCAAAAGCTCGTTCCGCATTTTATCAACAGCAGGCTAGAAGATATCAAAGCAGAGAAGTGCGGGCCAAAACTTACAACGTTGGCGAACTAGCACTACGCCTGCCGGACAAGAAAAAGGACAAACTGAAGCCCAAGTGGGAAGGTCCCTTCATAATCGACCAAGTCCTGACCGGCGGAGCGTACCGCCTACCAGATGCATCGGATAACCGACTAGAGCCGCACCCATGGAACGCAGCCCGTCTTCGAAGATTCTACGCCTAGTGCCGAACTCTGTGTTCGTTTCCTCCCTCTTTTACATTTTATGTCTGATATTTCTCCCCCTTTCTCTTTTCTTTTTATTGTTTGTGGCCCTCACCGGCTCATCAAGTGACGCACTATCCGCGCCAATTAAACCTGGGGGCTTCTTTCACAAAAGCTTATTTATACGGGCTTTATGCCCACTACATGTGTTAGACTTCCGCATGTACCTTTTATTCACCATTATATGCATCGATATGACTTAAGTTTTGGCCAAGCTGGGTTGCTCGACTCTGTGCTTACCCCTCGTTCCCGATTGTTCGGCTAGGTGGTAAAGGAGCACCTCTGCGATTATTCTTGCGGGTCAGCCGGATGTGTACCTCAGACTGGGTGAAGCCGAAAGCTAGCGTTCTTAAGGGAATATTCGGTCGGTGAACTAAAAGATGAACTTTTCTTTTACTTATTCATATGCCCCCAGATGTTGTTTTTCTGCGTTTAGCAGTTCGGACGTGCACTTTAGGGCATGCCTCCCAGAGAAAGGAACCCCTAACGGAACTATTCTCTCTCGAAGATGTTTCTTACTAACCATGTAATATAACATAACTAGTTGGGCACTTGTCTGATAAAGCACTAATGACCCCTACGCCTGGTCTCCATGCATGCCCCGGTTCTTATATAACCGTTAGGGTATTCGGACACACTCCGGACCGTCAGGTCCCGAGGATGAAGCGAAAAGGTCGGCAACGACAAACGATCTACAATCCAGCTAGAAGGCATTACACATGTCAATTATAATTATATAGTCACTCTGACTACTTGTATTCCTCTTCAATACCATCTAACAGGCTGTTTAATTTACAGTCCTGCTGGGAATACTTTGCGGCCAACTCTACTTGGCCGTACACTAAGCTTACAGGGATCTCCTTCCCATCGGGCCCTACAGGTCCGACCTCGGCCATGTGGTTTGGGTCAGACTTGGTATAACATGTCTTCACCATGGCCCAGGCCTCCCTAGCGCCTTGTTGGCAGGCTGATATCTTCCACAACTGGGAGCGCCGCCGGGCTCCCTTCAGCTTCTCTGCAAGATCTTCCAGACCTTCGGGCAGGGAGTGGGAAGGCCATAATGCTTGGACGACGCCTTGCATCGCCTGCCGAACTCGATCGTGCAGTTGCGAAAGCTCGGGAAGAAGGTCACCCGTAGAACCGGGCATCTCCTCTGCAGGACGACCTGTCAGCATACCTACAAACATAACGTTGTTAATCGATTTCCTCGCCGAACTTTTTTTTCGAAAGTTCATTCAAGCACTTACTAAATATGCCGCGTCGAAGTCGTCGATTCTCCTTCGTGGAGTCCAACAACTGGGCACGAACATCTTTTAGTTCGACATCCAGCTTGGTGTTGGCATCTTGAAGATTGTTCTTCTCCTGCCTCACCCTCGTCAGCACGCTCTCACCAGCCTTCAACTGGCGTAGGAGTTGTTGCTTGTCCGGATCGAGTCCGGCTCCATCTGCAATTTACTTTGTCAGATTAGCACCTACGCCGCACTTCGGAAAAAAAAATTCGAAGGACAAACTACCAGAGGGGGTCTTCTCGGGTTCCCCCGTAGCGGCTAGTGTGGCCTCAAGTTGGGCCTGGCACTTCTCCAGCTCCTGAGACAGCAGGGTATTCTTTTCAGTAAGAACCTGCAAACAGATGATCCTTAAATCAGTTCTTCTAACTGTTTCAAGTCTCGGGGGCTACTGGTATACATAACCATTGAATTTTCCTACCCGTATGTCTTTTACATACTGCTTCGTGGCTCTGGTTAGACCATCTTGAGCGGCACGGAGGAACGCATCTCCCGAATTGAAGGCTTCCAATGCCTCTTGGGAAAGACAAGCGTCGCGCAAAGCCGCTTGGCGACGCCGATGGTTCATTGCGCTCTCCACCTCAGAATTGGTGGCAGATAACCTGTCTGCATCCTCTGTCGGAGGGGCGTCCGGGACGCGCCTTGTGTTCGCCTTCGCCTCCTGACTAGGCTTTGGAGCCCGGCTAGTAAAGGCGCGGTTGGCAGCCTCTCCGGATATAGTCTGGCGAGGCCTCTTCGTCCTGAAAAAGAGCACGCATGTTAAAATAACTTAAGGGGTAACACCTGTAAATAAGCGTTATACCTTGGCACCGGTGTTTCGGTCCGGACTGCACTTCTTTTCAGCCCCCGAGGCCTTGCGGCCCCTCGTTGACCAGTCACCGCAGGCTCGGCTCCTCGCCTCATGGGCCTCTCCTGTAAAAGTTTGTGGTTGTATGACAGCTGGAAGCATGCAAGGACGGGCCCCTTTTCAAGAAACTAAGATTTTGATCTTCGTTACCTGGGAGACCGGGAACAGCCCCGGGTAATCGGCCGTAATGGCCACCAAGGCATTGTCTATGCTGAGTTGGTGAAATACCCCGTCGATCAGCTCCACAGATAAATCCGGATCCTCTTCGGAGGTCGGATCGAGGGATCGCGACGGGTCCTTGGGCTGTGGAGGCGGGCTGTTTATCCCCTTTACCTCCTAGCGCAGATCCTGCGTTTGAATTGTTAGAACTACATGTTCACTTATGGAAATATAAAACGGATGGGCAAACGGAATTGTCCGCTTACCCAATTTGGAGGATCGTACATGGAGAATCCGCCCCTTGGGTTGACACGGAGGAATTCCTCCTCTTTCCCCTTGTACAAGGAGGACAGGATCTTTATTAGAGTGGCAGCCGAGTCCGGCCCCTTACGGCCGTATCGGGAGGCGTCGTCCTCCCCGTTGAAATCCCACATGGGGCGACCCCTGTACTGAAGCGGTTGCACCCCCCGCATGATGCATATGGCCATGACTCTGATCATGGTTAGTCCGGAATGAGCTAGTAATCTTATCCGGCCCATCAAGTAAAAGACATCCTTGTCATTTTCCCCCTGAGGGCTCCGTGGGCGCCAGCTTAGGCGTTTCTTCAAGGGAGTGTTGTTGAACTCACGAAGGCCGATCCGAACAGGGTCCGGCAATGGAACATCTTCTATATAGAACCATTCCGAAGGCCAGTCTTCGGACGCCTTCTTTGGGGTTCCAGATAGATATCCGGTCCCGGCGATGCGCCATACTTCGGCTCCGCCCACTTGATATATGGACCCCTCTTGAGAACGGGGCACCAGGCAGAATATCCTCTTCCACAACGCGAAATGAGCCTCAACACCCAAGAATAGCTCACAAAGGGCAACGAAGCCCGGGATATGCAATATGGAGGCGGGCGTGAGATTATGCAGCTGGATGCCATAGAACTCCAGCAGCCCGCGAAGAAATGGATGAATTGGAAATCCTAGTCCCCTCATCAAATACGGGACGAAGCACACCCGCTCTCCGTTGGAGGGATTAGGGGTGTTCTCCGCTTGCCTTTCGCCATTGTAGGTGGAGAGTCCGGCACGGACCGGAACCATATAGGCTGGGGGGAGTAATCCCTTGGTCTGAAGCGATATTAGCTCGCTATGTGGGATGGAGCACTGTTCCCAGTCTCCAGGCTTAGAACTGGAGGGGCGAGGAGAGGAGTTGCGGTGGCCGGTCATGGTGAGATGAGCCTGTGCTGGATGCGCTCTGATGATTGCTCACAGGAAGGAAATGGTGTGATTTGGATCTAAATCCCCACCCCCTTTAATAGGCGGCTCGTTTACGCGGCTAGGGGTGTGAATGTAAAACACCCAGACTTTTCGTATTCGTGTGACACATGGAAGAAGGCCATTATTGGGCGTGGAAGCCAAGGAGCGCCACATTTATGAAGAAAGCGGGCATTATTCAACAGGTACACGGAATTCGGAGGAAACCCCGCCTTGCAATGCCGAAGACAAACTACGCGCCGGACTCATCGTCATTGAAGCCTGGTTCGGGGGCTACTGAGGGAGTTCCGGATTAGGGGGTGTTCGGATAGCCGAACTATACCTTCAGCCGAACTCCAGGACTGTGAAGATACAAGATTGAAGACTTCGTCCCGTGTCCGGATGGGACTTTCCTTGGCGTGGAAGGCAAGCACAGCGTCTGCGGATATTCAAGATCTCCTACCATTGTAACCGACTCTACGTAACCCTAACCCTATCCGGTGTCTATATAAACCGGAGGGTTTTAGTCCGTAGAACAACATCTTCATCATACAATCATACCCTAGGCTAGCTTCTAGGGTTTAGCCTCCTTGATCTCGTGGTAGATCCACTCTTGTACTACCCATATCATCAATATTAATCAAGCAGGAGTAGGGTATTACCTCCATCGAGAGGGCCCGAACCTGGGTAAAACAAAGTGTCCCTTGTCTCCTGTTACCATCCGGCCTTGACGCATAGTTCGGGACCCCCTACCCGAGATCTGCCGGTATTGACACCGACACCAAGCTTGCCTTCCATGCCAAGGAGAGTCCCATCCGGACACGGGATGAAGTCCTCAATCTTGTATCTTCATAGTCCAACAGTCCGGCTAAAGTATATAGTCCGGCTATCCAAGGACCCCCTAATCCAGGACTCCCTCATAGTGGACACCCATGTGAGGGGGAAGGCCCTCTCGGTAGTGTACACGAATGATCCGGTCTCGGTGGAGAGCTCCATCCAAACTATGGAGCAGTTCCTTGCCGAGGACAAGTACCGAGTGGTCGGCTTCGACCTCGAGTACACCATCGGTCGTGCCGGGCACGATCAGAAGGTTGTCGTCGTCCAGTTGTGCGTGTGACATGACGTCCTCGTCTATCACTTCCACCTTGCCACAAGGCCATGCGAGCGTTTCTCCAGGTTTATCAACAGCTCCGACTACAGTTTCTCTACGGTGGACACCACCAACGATCTAAAAGCGCTCAAGGTTTCAGACTTAAAATGCCCGAATCTTGTCAACATCCAGCACGACTACAAGGTCTGGGGCAGCGACAAAAAACAAACTGAACTCCCTGGTTGACCTCGCCTCGGCCATCATCGACCCCTACTACACGAAGATGAAGAATGAGAGCAATAAGGACAAGAACGCCTGTCATAGTGTGTGGCATAAGAGACTGGATGAACAACATGTCAAGTACGCGGCCATGGACGCGTACACAAGCTACGAGATGTACAGGCGGATCGTTGACATGAGGAAGTGTCTTCTTCCTGACAAAGACGAGGGATCAAGCCACATAGAAGTGGCGGTAGCGTCACAAGAAGTAGATGACTAGACGATCGTTTCTCCTACTTTAGAATGCATGCAATTGTTTATTGAGGTGTGTGTGAATGATCTGTATAGTCACTTATGTAATTGGATGTTTATTTCAATTATATATATACATGTTATTGTACTATAGATAGAGCAATTCACACGGCTTATTAGCAACAATCGTCTGTGTTATTATTGGTCTTCGCACACATTTCAGATTACGGACCTGTTTGCCGCGTATCACACGCATCTTGTTCAGTTGAACTGTTTCCATTGTGTTGCCTAATCACACACGGTTCACCCCAGTGAACCGTATGTTGTATATCGCACACGCCTTCATCTGGCTGCCCGTTTCTTTTGTTCCTCCTCATCCCAAACAGTTAATTGAGCTGAACCGTATGCCCTGCATCGCACACGCAACTAAAATCTGAACCGCGTTTGATGCATCCGTCATCGCAAACGTTTTGCACCTTTTTTGACAGTTTTTTTACACCACCGTTTGCGATTATGGCATCGCACATAGTTTCGTTTAAGGGTCTCTAATCGTAGTGTCGCTTTGGATCATCCTGCAGTAGTGATGTATAAGTCATGAAGAAAGCACTAGCAATAAAACTTAAGATCATTATGCTAAGCTAACGAATGGGTCTTGTCCATCAGATCATTCTTCTAATGACGTGATCCCGTTCACCAAATGACAACACATGTCTATGGTTAGGAAACTTGACCATCTTTGATTAACGAGCTAGTCTAGTAGAGGCTTACTAGGGACACTATGTTTTGTCTATGTATCCACACATGTATCAAGTTTCCGGTTAATACAATTCTAGCATGAATAATAGATATTTATCATGATATAAGGAAATATAAATAACAACTTCATTATTGCCTCTAGGGCATATTTCCTTCAGTCTCCCACTTGCACTAGAGTTAGTAATCTAGATTACAATGTAATGATTCTAACACCCATGGAGTCTTGGTGCTGATAATGTTTTGCTCATGGAAGAGGCTTAGTCAATGGGTCTGCAATATTCAGATCCGTATGTATTTTTCAAATATCTATGTCTCCCTCCTTGACTTGATCACGGATGGAGTTGAAGCGTCTCTTGATGTGTTTGGTTCTTTTGTGAAATCTGGATTCCTTCGCCAAGGCAATTGCTCCAGTATCGTTACAAAAGATTTTCATTGGACCCGGTGCACTAGGTATTACACCTACATCAGATATGAACTCATTCATCCAAACTCCTTCATTCGCTGCTTCCGAAGCAGCTATGTACTCTGCTTCACACATAGATCCCGCCACGACGCTTTGGTTGGAACTGCACCAACTAACAGCCCCACCATTCAGTATAAACACGTATCCGGTTTGTGACTTAGAGTCATCCGGATCAGTGTCAAATCTAGCATCGACGTAACCATTTACGACGAGCTCTTTGTCACCTCCATAAACGAGAAACATATCCTTAGTCCTTTTCAGGTACTTCAGGATGTTCATTACCGTTGTCCAGTGATCCACTCCTGGATTACTTTGGTACCTCCCTGCTAGACTTATAGCAAGGCACACATCAGGTCTGATACACAACATAGCATACATGATAGAACCTATAGCTGAGGCATAGGGAATGACTTTCATTTTCTCTCTATCTTCTGCTGTGGTCGGGCATTGAGTCTGACTCAACTTCACACCTTGTAACATAGGCAAGAACCCTTTCTTTGACTGATCCTTTTTAAACTTCTTCAAATCTTTATCAAGGTATGTGCTTTGTGAAAGTCCAATTAAGCATCTTGATCTATCTCTATAGATCTTAGTGCCCAATATATAAGCAGCTTCACCGAGGTCTTTCATTGAAAAACTTTTATTCAAGAATCCTTTTATGATATCCAGAAATTCTATATCATTTCCAATCAACAATATGTCATCCACATATAATGTTACAAATGCTACAGAGCTCCCACTCACTTTCTTGTAAATACAGGCTTCTCCAAAAGTCTGTACAAAACTATATGGTTTGATCATCTCATCAAAGCGTATATTCCAACTCCGAGATGCTTGCACAATCCATAAATGGATCGCTGGAGCTTGCTTACTTTGTCATCACCTTTAGGATCGACAAAACCTTCTGGTTGCATCATATACAACTCTTCTTTAAGAAATCCATTAAGGAATGTAGTTTTGACATCCATTTGCCAGATTTTATAATCATGAAATGCGGCAATTGCTAACATGATTCGAACAGACTTAAGCATCGCTACGGGTGAGAAGGTCTCATCGTAGTCAACTCCTTGAACTTGTCGAAAACCTTTCGTGACTAGTCGATCTTTGTAGACGGTAACATTACCATCAGCGTCAATCTTCTTCTTGAAGATCCATTTATTATCTATGGCTTGCCGATCATCGAGCAAGTCCACCAAAGTCCATACTTTGTTCTCATACATGGATCTCATCTCAGATTTCATGGCCTCAAGCCATTTTGCGGAATCGGGGCTCATCATCGCTTCCTCATAGTTCGTAGGTTTGTCATGGTCTAGTAACATGACTTCCAGAACATGGTTACCGTACCACTCTGGTGCGAAACGTGTTCTGGTTGACCTACGAGGTTCAGTAGTAATTTGATCCGAAGTTTCATGATCATTATCATTAGTGAGGGAGTCCTGGATTAGGGGGTATCCGGACAGCCGGACTATATCCTTTGGCCGGACTGTTGGACTATGAAGATACAAGATTGAAGACTTCGTCTTGTGTCCGGAAGGGACTCTCCTTGGCGTGGAAGGCAAGCTTGGCAATACGGATATGTAGATCTCCTTCCTTGTAACTGACTCTGTGTAACCCTAGCCCCCTTCAGTGCCTATATAAACCGGAGGGTTTAGTCCGTAGGACAACAACAATCATACCATAGGCTAGCTTCTAGGGTTTAGCCTCTATGATCTCGTGGTAGATCAACTCTTGTAATACTCATATCATTAAGATCAATCAAACAGGAAGTAGGTTATTACCTCCATCGAGAGGGCCCGAACCTGGGTAAACATCGTGTCCCTCGCCTCCTGTTACCATCCGCCTTAGACGCACAATTCGGGACCCCTACCCGAGATCCGCCGGTTTTGACACCGATATTGGTGCTTTCATTGAGAGTTCCACTATGCCCTCACTATAAGGCTTGATGGCTCCTTCGATCATCGGTAACGATGTGGTCCAGGGTGAGGTCTTCCTCCCCGGACAGATCTTCGTATTCGGCAGCTTCGCACTGCGGGCCAACTCGCTTGGCCATCTGGAGCAGATCGAGAGCTACGCCCCTGGCCATTAGGTCAGGTTCATAAACTTGAACGACACTGCCGACATCCGTGGAGACTTGATCTTCGACGGATTCGAGCCCTTGCCAGGTGCACCGCACGTTCACGACGAGCATGATATAGCTCTGCCGTCGGACGGGGTTCGGGAGATCACACCGGAAACTACTCCGGCCTTCAATCCGGAGCAAATTGCGCCATCCAAGGACGGGTGGATAGACCCCGCCTCGGAGGCCGCACTCTCAGTGGCGATAGAGCCGAATACTGACTTTACCCTTCACGAGAGCCGTGATGCCGAACCACTGGATTCATCTCCGGCCTCGGACTACGAGCCGCCGGCGCCCATGCCTATCGAATTCGATTGGGCGCCGATCATGGAGTTCACCTCCGCGGATATCTTTCAGCACTCGCCCTTTGGCGATGTGCTAAACTCTTTAAGGTCTCTCTCCTTGTCAGGAGAACCTTGGCCGAACTATGTTCGGCTAGAATGGGATGCGGATGACAAAGAAATTCACTCCCCACCCACCACCCACTTGGTAGCCACTGTCGACTATTTAACCGACATGCTCGACTTCGACTCCGAAGACATCGATGGTATGGACAACGATGCAGGAGACGAACAGGAAGCACTACCCACAGGGCACTGGACCGCCACCTCATCATATGATATATACATGGTGGATACACCCAAAGAAGGCAATGGCAACAAGACAACGGAGGATGACCCCTCCAAGAAGCAAACCAAGCGCCGACGTCAGCGACGCCGCTCTAAGTCTCGCCACAGAAAAAGCGGTGATACCGGCACAGGAGATAATAGTACTCCGGACAGTGCCGAAGACGACGACAATCCCCTCCAGCAAGATTTAGAGCCGGAGGATGAACAAGCCAGCCCTCCTGAGCGAGCGGCAGAGGGAGAAGCGGAGCATGATAATTACATGCCTCTCTCCGAAGACGAGGTGAGCCTCGGCGACGAACAATTTGTCGTGCCTGAGGATCCCGTCGAGCAGGAGCGCTTTAAGCGCCGGCTTATAGCCACAACAAATAGCCTGAAGAAAAAGCAACAACAGCTTCGAGCTGATCAAGATTTTCTAGCAGACAGATGGACTGAACTCCTTGCGGCCGAGGAATATGAACACGAACGCCCTTCCAAGGATTACCCAAAGCGCAGGTTGCTACCCCGACTTGAGGAGGAAGCAATGAAACCTACATCACTAGCATATGATGCAGCTGATTAGCCACCCCGTGGCCGAGACAGAGAGGCATTCCATCTTGAAGCTCAGCCCGCACCCCGCCGCCACTCAAACAAAAATATCAAGGCACGGGGCAACGCGCGAGACCTGTGAGACGTATTGGAAGACAGGGCAAAACACGCAAGATCAATCTACGGATCACGGTAGCGCACCTACGGGACGATGGTATCACGCGGATCTGATAAAAGTAAACCGGCGGGCCGAACACAGCAGGCAAGACTCATATGAGCTGCGTCGTGATATAGCCCAGCACAGAGGCACCGCACACCCCCTATGCTTCACTGACGAAGTAATGGATCATGAATTCCCAGAGGGTTTTAAACCAGTAAATATCGAATCATATGATGGTACAACAGATCCCGCGGTATGGATCGAGGATTTCCTCCTCCACATCCACATGGCCCGCGGTGATGATCTACATGCCATCAAGTACCTCCCACTAAAACTCAAAGGACCAGCTCGGCATTGGCTGAACAGCTTGCCAGCAGACTCCGTTGGCTGTTGGGAGGATCTGGAAGATGCATTCCTTGACAACTTGCAGGGCACTTATGTGCGACCACCGGATGCCGATGACTTGAGCCACATAACTCAGCAGCCGGGGGAATCGGCCAGGCAATTCTGTACACGGTTCCTAACCAAGAAAAATCAAATTGTCGACTGTCCGGATGCGGAGGCCTCAGCAGCATTTAAGCATAACATCCATGAAGAGTGGCTCGCCCGGCATCTCGGCCAGGAAAAGCCGAAGTCTATGGCAGCCCTCACGATACTCATGACCCGCTTTTGCGCGGGAGAGGATAGCTGGCTGGCTCGCACCAACAACATATCAAGGAACCTTGGCACTTCGGATACCAAGGACAGTAACGGCAGACCACGTCGTAGCAAACACAAGTGCCGTAACAACGGCGATAACACCGAGGATACGACAGTCAATGCTAGATTCAGCGGCTCGAAATCCGGTCAGCTGAAAAAGCCATTCAAAAGAAGTACTCCGGGCCCGTCTAGTTTGGACCGCATACTCGATCGCTCGTGTCAAATACACGCCACCCCTGATAAGCCAGCCAATCACACCAACAGAGAATGCTGGGTGTTCATGCAGGCGGGCAAGTTAAATGCCAAAAACAAGGACAAGGGGCTGCACAGTGACGACAAGGAGGAGCCCCGGCCGCCGAACACGGGAGGACAGAAGAGGTTCCACCCACAAGTGAGGACGGTGAACATGATATACGCAACCCACATCCCCAAGAGGGAACGGAAGCATGCACTAAGGGACGTCTATGCGATGGAGCCCATCGCCCCAAAGTTCAACCCATGGTCCTCTTGTCCGATCACCTTCGATCGCATGGACCACCCCACTAGTATCCGTCATGGCGGATCTACCGCATTGGTCTTAGACCCCATCATTGACGGATTTCACCTCACTCGAGTCCTTATGGACGGCGGCAGCAGCCTGAACCTGCTCTATCAAGATACAGTGCGCAAAATGGGTATAGACCCCTCGAGGATCAAACCCACAAAAACGACCTTTAAAGGCGTCATCCCAGGTGTAGAGGCCCATTGCACGGGCTCAATCACTTTGGAAGTGGTCTTGGATCTCGGACAACTTCGAAGCGAGGAGTTAATCTTCGATATCGTCCCGTTCTGCAGCGGCTATCACGCACTGCTCGGGCGAACTGCATTTGCAAGATTCAATGCGGTACCGCACTACGCATACCTCAAGCTCAAGATGCCAGGACCTAGGGGGGTCATAACAGTCAATGGAAACACAGAGTGCTCGCTCCGCACGGAGGAGCACACTGCGGCCCTCGCAGCTGAAGCACAAAGCAACCTCTTAAGGCAATCCACCAATTCGGCGATAGAGCCTCCGGACACCGTCAAGCGAGTCCGGAGTAACCTGCAACAGGATCGCCTGGCACATTCAGCGCTTGCCTAGCAATTCGGCCCCGCCCTAGTCCCAGTCAAACGGCGAAATCCGTGCCACACGTACATAACTACGCATTGAAAATACCATGGGCATAGGCGGGGGCACGACCATGGCACGTCCCACAGTGCGGCTCAACCGCCCTAGGGGCTGAATACCTTTATCATTTCCTCTCTTTCAGGACCTTAGTCTCTGGAAGCCCTATCTGGAAGTACGATTGCCGGACACATAATACAACAACCAAGGAGGCAGGAAGCTATGTTGTACAATGGAATCCCCAGGTTGTATCTAATAACGAGCGAAAAACCTACTCTAAATACCAGTCCGCATCTTACCCTTGGATAGGACATGTCAAATAGTCCTATTTTTTTGCTTATTGCAGTACTTGTATCAGTATGCTTCAACGTATTCTTTAAATAACAATGCACAGCATTAGTCTATTATTGCATTACCTATTCCTTTTTTTTTACGTATGTTTATTTACGACAATCAGCACCCGTACATTCTGGTACGGCCAATACGCCAGGGACTTTCGTATACCCCATAATACGGCATGAGAAGTCCGAACACTTTCGACAGTGCAGCACCCCGAACTTATAGCATTATATGCATCAGCTCCGAATCATGTCTTGGGTCAATAGTTGGGTTTGCCCGGCTCCCATGTTTTGGTACCTTATGTTCCGCTATATCGGCTAAGGTAGAATTGGGAGAACTACTGCGATTGTGTCCCGGTTCTTTCGGACGAGCACCTCAGTAGAGAAAGCCAAAACTGACTGTCATGATGAGGCGAGAGCTGGTCGCTGTTCGAGAGGTCTCAAGTCCCTAAAGACTTTTTCCGCTTCGGGCAAGGAGTCGGCCTTGTCTGACTTAGGCGTATATAGCGCCCCAAATTCGGCCTTCCGAATACTAGGGGCTTCGGCAAAATTTAAAATTTGCCGAAAACAATCTGCGCGCCGGACTCATCGTCATTGAAGCCTGGTTCGGGGGCTACTGAGGGAGTCCTGGATTAGGGGGTATCCGGACAGCCGGATTATATCCTTTGGCTGGACTGTTGGACTATGAAGATACAAGATTGAAGACTTTGTCCCGTGTCCGGATGGGACTCTCCTTGGCGTGGAAGGCAAGCTTGGCGATACGGATATGTAGATCTCCTTCCTTGTAACCGGCTCTGTGTAACCCTAGCCCCCTCCGGTGTCTATATAAACCGGAGGGTTTAGTCCGTAGGACAATAACAATCATACCATAGGCTAGCTTCTAGGGTTTAGCCTCTATGATCTCGTGGTAGATCAAATCTTGTAATACTCATATCATCAAGATCAATCAAGCAGGAAGTAGGGTATTACCTCCATCGAGAGGGCCCGAACCTAGGTAAACACCGTGTCCACCGCCTCCTGTTACCATCCACCTTAGACGCACAGTTCGGGACTCCCTACCCGAGATCCGCCGGTTTTGACACCGACAATCACCGTCACCACGCCGTCGTGCTGACAGAACTCTCCCTCGACACTTTGCTGGATCAAGAGTTTGAGGACATCATTGAGCAGAACGTGTGCAGAACTCGGAGGTGTTGTACGTTTGGTACTTGATCGGTCAGAACGTGAAGAAATTCGACTACATCAACCGCGTTAACAAACGCTTCCGCTTTCGGTCTATGAGGGTACATGGACACACTCTCCACCTCTCGTTATTATGCATCTCCTAGATAGATCTTGCGTGAGCGTAGGATTTTTTTTGAAATTGCATGCTACGTTCCCCAACAGTGGCATCCGAGCCAGGTCTATGCGTAGATGATATGCACGAGTAGAACACAAAGAGTTGTGGGCGGTGATAGTCATACTACTTACCACCAACGTCTTATTTTGATTCGGCGGTATTGTTGGATGAAGCGGCCCGGACTAACCTTACATGACCACGTTCATGAGACCGGTTCCACCAACAGACATGCTACTAGTTTTGCATAAAGGTGGCTGGCGGGTGTCTGTTTCTCCAACCTTAGTTGAATCGAATTTGACTACGGTCGGTCCTGGTTGAAGGTTATAACAACAAACTTGACGAAACACCATTGTGGTTTTGATGCGTAGGTAAGAATGGTTCTTACTAGAAGCCCGTAGCAGCCACGTAAAACTTGCAACAACAAAATAGAGGACGTCTAACTTGTTTTTGCAGGGCATGTTGTGATGTGATATGGTCAAGACATGATGTGATATACGTTATTGTATGAGATGATCATGTTTTGTAAAGTTATCGACAGCTGGCAGGAGCCTTATGGTTGTCGCTTTATTGTATGAGATGCACACGCCATGTAATTGCTTTACTTTATCACTATGCGTTAGCGATAGTTGTAGAAGCAATAGTTGGCGAGACGACCATGACTCTACGATGGAGATCAAGGTGTCAAGCCGGTGACGATGGAGATCATGACGGTGCTTTGGAGATGGAGATCAAAGGCACAATATGATGATGGCCATATCATGTCACATAGTTTGATTGCATGTGATGTTTATATTTTATGCATCTTATTTTGCTTAGTACGATAGTAGCATTATAAGATGATCCCTTATTAAATATTTCAAGGTATAAGTGTTCTCCCTGAGTATGCACCGTTGCGAAAGTTCGTCGTGCTGAAACACCACGTGATGATCGGGTGTGATAGGCTCTACGTTAACATACAACGGGTGCAAGACAGTTTTGCACATGTAGAATACTCGGGTTAAACTTGACGAGCCTAGCATGTACAGACATGGCCTCGAAAGATTGGAGACCGAAAGGTCGAGCGTGACATAGAGATGTTCACCATTGAAAACTACTCCATCTCACGTGATGATCGGACATGGTTTAGTTGATTTGGATCACGTGATCATTTAGATGACTCGAGGGATGTGTATCTAAGTGGGAGTTCTTAAGTAATATGATTAATTGAACTTAATTTATCATGAACTTAGTCCTGATAGTATTTGCAAATTATGTCATAGATCAATAGCTCGTGATGTAGCTCCCCGTTTATTTTTGATATGTTCCTAGAGAAAACTAAGTTGAAAGATGACAGTAGCAATGATACAGATAGTGTCCGTGATCTGAGGATTATCCTCATTGCTGCACAGAAGAATTATGTCCTTGATGCACCGCTAGGTGATAGACCTATTGCAGGAGCAGATGTAGACGTTATGAACGCTTGGCAAGCTCGATATGATGAATACTTAATAGTTTAGTGCGCCATGCTTTACGACTTAGAACCGGGACTTCAAAAATGTTTGGAATTCCACGGAGCATATGAGATGTTCCAAGAGCTGAAATCGGTATTTCAGACTCATGCCTGTGTCGAGAGGTATGAGACCTCTGACAAGTACTTTGCCTATAAAATGGACGAGAATAGCTCAACCAGTGAGCATGTGCTCAGAATGTCTGGGTACTACAATCGCTTGAATCAAGTGGGAGTTAATCTTCCAGATAAGATAGTGATTGAGAAGAGTTCTCTAGTCACTATCACCAAGTTACTGGAACTTCATGATGAACTATAATATGCAAGGGATGACGAAAATGATTCATGAGCTCTTCGTGATGCTGAAATCAACGAAGGTAGAAATCAAGAAAGAGCATCAATTGTTGATGGTTAACAAGACCACTAGTTTCAAGAAGAGGGCTAATGGAAAGAAAGGGAACTTCAAGAAGAATGACAAGCAAGTTGCCACTCCCATGAAGAAGCCCAAAGCTAGACCTAAGCCTGAAACCGAGTGCTTCTACTGCAAAGGGAATGGTCACCGGAAGCGGAACTACCCCAAATACTTGGCGGATAAGAAGGATGGAAAAGTGAACAAAGGTATATTTGATATACATGTTATTGATGTGTACTTTACTAGTGTTCATAGTAACCCCAGGGTATGTGATACCGGTTTTGTTGCTAAGATTAGTAACTCGAAATAGGAGTTGCAAAATGAACAGAGACTAGTTAAGGGCGAGGTGACGATGTGTGTTGGAAGTGATTCTAAGGTTGATAAGATCACCATCGCACACTCCCTCTACCTTCGGGATTAGTGTTGAACCTAAATAAATGTTATTTGGTGTTTGCATTGAGCATGAATATGATTGGATCATGTTTATTGCGATACGGTTATTCATTTAAGTTAGAGAATAATTGTTGTTCTGTTTACATGAATAAAACCTTCTATGGTCATACACCCAATGTAAATGGTTTATTGAATCTCGATCGTAGTGATACACATATTCATAATATTGATGCCAAAAGATGCAAAGTTGATAATGATAGTGCAACATATTTGTGGCACTGCCATTTAGTTCATATTGGTGTAAAGCGCATGAAGAAACTCCATGCAGATGGGTTTTTGGAATCACTTGATTATGAATCATTTGATACTTGCGAACCATGCCTCATGGGCAAGATGACTAAAACTCCGTTCTCCGGAACAATGGAGCGAGCTAATGAGTTATTGGAAACAATACATAGCGATGTATGCGGTTCGATGAGTGTTGAGGCTCGCGGCATGTATCGTTATTTTCTGACCTTCACAGATGATTTGAGCAGATATGGGTATATCTACTTAATGAAACACAAGTCTGAAACATTTGAAAAGTTCAAAGAATTTCAGAGTGAAGTGGAGAATCATCCTAACAAGAAAATAAAGTTTCTACGATCTGATCGCGGAGGAGAATATTTGAGTTACGAGTTTGGCCTTCATTTAAAACAATGTGGAATATTTTCACAACTCACGCCACCTGGAACACCACAGCATAATGGTCTGTCCAAACGTCGTAACCGTACTTTATTAGATATGGTGTGATGTATGATATCTCTTACCAATTTACCACTATCGTTTTGGGGTTATGCATTAGAGACAGCTGCATTCACGTTAAATAGGGCACCGTCTAAATCCATTGAGATGACACCGTATGAACTGTGGTTTGGCAAGAAACCTAAGCTGTCGTTTCTTAAAGTTTGGGGTTGCGATGCTTATGTGAAAAAGCTTCAGCCTGATAAGCTCGAACCCAAATCGGAGAAGTGCGTCTTCATAGGATACCCAAAAGAGACTATTGGGTACACCTTCTATCACAGATCCGAAGGCAAGATCTTTGTTGCTAAGAATGGATCCTTTCTAGAGAAGGAGTTTCTCTCGAAAGAAGTGAGTGGGAGGAAAGTAGAACTTGATGAGGTAATTGTACCTTCTCTTGAATTGGAAAGTAGCTCATCATAGAAAATCGTTCTCGTGATGCCTACACCAACTAGTGAGGAAGCTAATTGTCGGTGTCAAAACTGGCGGATCTCGGGTAGGGGGCCCCGAACTGTGTGTCTAAGGCGGATGGTAACAGGAGGCGAGGGACACGATGTTTACCCAGGTTCGGGCCCTCTCGATGGAGGTAATACCCTACTTCCTGCTTGATTGATCTTGATGATATGAGTATTACAAGAGTTGATCTACCACGAGATCGTAGAGGCTAAACCCTAGAAGCTAGCCTATGGTATGATTGTTGTTGTCCTACGGACTAAACCCTCCGGTTTATATAGGCACCAGAGGGGGCTAGGGTTACACAGCGTTGGTTACAAGGAAGGAGATCTACATATCCGTATTGCCAAGCTTGCCTTCCACGCCAAGGAGAATCCCATCCTTCAATCTTGTATCTTCATAGTCCAACAGTCCAGCCAAAGGATATAGTCCGGCTGTCTGGATACCCCCTAATCCAGGACTCCCTCAGTAGCCCCTGAACCAGGCTTCAATGATGAAGAGTCCGGTGCGCAGTTTGTCTTCGGCTTTGCAAGGCGGGTTCCTCCTCCGAATACTCCATAGAAGATTTTGAACACAAGGATAGTGTCCGGCTCTGCAAAACAAGTTCCACATACCACCTTAGAGAGAATAATACTTTCACAAATCTAATCTGCTGACACACTCGGTAGCATGACATCACACCACGGCCCGGTCATTATTCGAACCGTTTTCCTCAACCAGCCTCGGCGCATATTGCGAGGCGGTTTCCTTGGCACGTCTTGTTGAAGCATAGATCGTGTCCCCTTATCCCGGGATTCTCATCAATAAGGACGTGGGTAACCCAACCGCGCCATCAATTACGGCGCTTGGGGAATAAGCGAGTTTACTAGGCCGGTGGGGGCATACAGTTTCGTCCGCCCTTATAAAGGGATAAGGATTCACCTTTTTCACCCACGCCTTCTTCCTCCTCGCTCATCCATTCTCGCGCACTCGAGCTCCAACACCCAAGTTTGCGTCTTTCTCCTCAAGCCGCTCCAAGCATGTCCGGAGCGGGAGGCAAGTGGATGAAATCCTCCGTCACGGAGGAGGACATCAAAAAGATGCGGGGAGCCGAATATTTGGTCGCGGATATCGCGCACCGGCTGCCCGACGCGGGGCAGATCATCCCTACCCCAGAACCTCATGAGAGGGTAGTTTTCCTCACCCACTTTGTCCACGGACTGGGATTTCCCCTCCACCCACTGTTCGTTCGCGGCCTCATGTTCTACGACGGGCTGGATTTCCATGATCTGGCCCCGAACTTCATCCTCAACATCTCGGCATTTATCGTCGTGTGCGAGGAGTTCCTCCGCGTCCGGCCCCACTTCGGCCTATGGCTGAAGACCTTCAATGTTAAACCGAAGGTAGTAGGCGGCCAGCAAGCGGAATGCGGAGGCGCCATGGTGGGCAAAATGCCCAACATTACATGGCTCGAGGGCTCCTATGTGGAGACCATAAAGGGGTGGCAATCGGGGTGGTTCTACATCACCGAGTCGCGCGACACCAACTGGGTGGCGGCCCCCGAGTTCCGATCCGGAATCCCCATGCGGCTCACCTCCTGGAAAGAGAAGGGCCTGTCCTGGGGTCCATCGGTGGAGCTGACCGGACTCCAGAAATGTATCCGAAACATGATAAGCAAGAAACTCAAGCTTGCCAACATGGTCCAGGTCATGCTCTTCCGCCGTATTCACCCGTGTCAACGACGGGCATTCAATTTGTGGGAGTTCGACCCGGCCGAGCACCAGATGCTGCGAGAGCTCTTCAACACGACGCACAAGGACGTCTGGAGGGTGCTGTTCAAGGGCGCCGAGGTACCCCCTTCCCTTACCGAGGACCGCGGGCTTAGCGTGAAGCGCCTTGCGAATCCGGTAAGTTCTTTACACCTTATAGGGTATTTATTTTCCGCAGTTTAATCATGTGCGTGATCTAAGCTTACATGCCTTCAACAGGACTGGGTGGAGACAGCAGGGCAGATTGACTGCCCAGCCCCCCTGCTTGAAGATCCAGTAGATGCTCTCCTGACGGAGATGCTGACTCCGGCACCTTATGAGGTGCCGGAGAACAAGACCAAGAAGAAGGCCACGGGGACCTGAAAGGGTCTCCGGCGTTAGGTGATATCGGACTCAACGTCCGATAACTCTGAGACGCACTCCTCCCATGAAGACGAGGAGGAGGAGGAGGAAAGTTCTCCCCCAGCCGGGGGAGACAAGAAGAGGAAGGCCGCCCCAACTGGGGAGGCCGAAGGGTCCCAAAAGAGAAGGTCCCTCCTTCCGGATTGCTCCACGACAGCCACCCATAGCGACGACGAGTGGTTGCTCAGGGACAAGCCCCTGGCGAAGTTGTAAGTGTCCGGATTCCATTGTAATTCACGGTATGTTTTATTGCACTGCTTCTCATCACGCCGAACATGTTTGTGCAGTCCGCCCCAAGCCCGCATCGACGTATCTTCGTCGGATGGTTATTTGGAATCGTCGGATATGAATAGCGATTCACTTCCGACCTCCTCTTCCCCTCGCCCTACGGACAATGTCGAGGTGTTGTCCCGAAAGGCGGGCCGAGGGGAGGTTGTCCTGGAGGCGCCTCGAGGCGACCTTCCGAACCCTGGGCGCAAAGGGAGCAAGACTCCTTGGGCTCCAAGTTGACCCTCGGCCGAACTCTTGTGCGGAACCTCCTGTGGTTCCGGACTCCGTGAGCATCCCTGTTAAGAGGGCAAGCCACCGTGCCGCTGACCTCTATCCATCCAGAGGCACCGGACAACTTCTTTGGAAGCGCCGCAGCGCTTCCATCGACGAAGAACACCGCACTATCATGAGTGCGGTGTCGAGAAAGGTTCGATCCATAAGCGGACTAAGCGAAGCTTGTGCCAGCCTCCTAACAGGCTTTCAGGTAAGTAATTAGGTTGTAGGGAAATAGTACCGTATAGACAGTAGCCCCTGATGCTCTATTTGGCGTTTGTGAAGAAAAGCCGAATAGAGGATCGAATAATAATCACAGGAGTCTAATCATAATATGTCTATGTGAATGTGCAGGCTTCATTGCTGGCCGCTGCCGCACGTACTGCGGAGGTCGCTGCACTGAAGCAGGACCTTGAGCGGTCCGAGGAAGAGCTCGGCCTTACCAAGAGGCAGCTTGAGGAGAGCAAAGGTAAGCAATACCTTGTCTATATATGAAAAAGAAATTTGGTTGCAAAGTAATAGGATCATCATGAATGTGCCAGGGGCCACGACCGAAGTGGCGACGCTGAAGAAGGCGTTGTCTGAGGCCGAAAACAAAGCGGCCCGGGAGCGCACCGAGCGAGAGAAACAAGAGGCCCGAGTAGGCGAGGTACAGCAAGAGCTCCAGGCTCTCGTCAAGAAGCACGAGGACCTGGAGCTTGACTCTAAGACGCGAGAGTCCGATCTTGCCAAGGCGCTCGACAGCGCGAAACATGCCAAGGCCGAAGCCCAAAAGGCCCTCCAAGAAATTGAGGCGGTGAAGAAGATAGCAGCGGGTAAGGCATTCATTATGCAAAGCAAGCACGTGAAAGAAAATTTCTTTTTACTTACCCGAGTTCGGAGCTCTCCAGGAGCGTTCGCAGATCTGCCCCGCAGTGTGTCTGATGCCGCTGAGTTCTACCGGGTCGAGGAGGGGAGCTCGACGGAGAAGTTGTTCTGGTCTCAGTATACTGGAACCGAACACCCGATGCCTTTGAGCGACCAGCTGAAGCAACTGGTCGAGCTTCACAAGGCGGCCGAACAGGCCATGAAGGGCCTTATAGTCCAGATGTGGCCTGGCGATCCCCTGCCCAACAACTACTTCGGTCTGGTGAGGCGGCTTGTAGATTCCTGCCCCCGGTCGGAAGTCACCGAGCGGTCTGTCTGCATCGAAGGTGCGCGCAGGGCTTTTGCCCGTGCGAAGGCGCACTGGGGGAAGATGGACGCCGAGAAGCTGGTGAAGGAGGGGCCACCGCAGGGCAAGGAGCATCGCCACCCCGAAATGTATTATGAGGGTGTCCTGAAGGGTGCCCGTCTTGTGGCGGAGGAGTGTACCAAAGATGTAATTTTTGAATGAACTTACTCATGTGATCCTGTAATATGAAAACTAGTTCATTTGCGCTATGCAACGCTTTTGTATTTAAAATATTACCTTCTGTGCGGCCATTTATAAAATTTGAGAGTTGGCGATCGTAAACCGCCCCCATGCAGCTAGTCTGGGGTGTTCGGGATAAATCTGAGCACTCTTTTTCCCATTTTTGGGTCCTTCGAGGGAGGTGCTCAGCGCAACGAACCAGGCAATAGGACTACAATTCTTTATCACTCTCACTTAGCCATAGAAGTCGGGTTGCGAGGCTCATTTTGCGTTGTGGAAGAAGCTATTCTGCCTTCTGCCCCGTACATAGAGGGGCTCAATATATCAAGTGGGCGGAGCCGAAGTATGGCGCATTGCTGGGACCGGATACCTGTCCGGTACCCCGAAGAAGACATCCGAAGACTGGCCTTCGGAGTGGTTTTATATGGAGGACGTCCCCCTTCCGGATCCTATTTGGATTGGTCTTCCCGAGTTCGACAATGCCCCTTTGAAGAAACGCCTAAGCTGGCGCCCACGGGGCCCTCAGGAGGAAGATGACAGAGACGTCCTTTACCTGATGGGTCGGATAAAGGTGCTGGCTCAATCAGGACTGACAATAACCGAGGTTATGTCAATATGCATTATGCGGGGGGTGCAACCACTTCAATATCGAGGCCACCCCATGTGGCACTTCAACGGGGAAGATGATGCCACCCGCTGCGGTCGCAAGGGACCGGACTCAATTGCTGCTCTAGCAAGAATTCTGTCCGACTTGTACAAGGGAGAGGAAGAGGAGTTCCTCCGCATCAAGCCACGGGATGGATTCTCCATGTACAACCCTCCAAGCTGGGTGAGCTGCCACTTTTTACTCCCATCCTGTCCGCATTTTTGTAACAAGTATTTACCTTGCCATTTCATAGCAGGAACTGTTGGGGATCGTAGCAGAAATTTAAAATTTTCTACGCATCACCAAGATCAATCTATGGAGTAATCTAGCAACGAGGGGAAGGAGAGTGCATCTACATACCCTTGTAGATCGCTAGCGGAAGCGTTCAAGTGAACGGGGTTGATGGAGTCGTACTTGTCGTGATCCAAATCACCGATGATCCTAGCGCCGAACGGACGGCACCTCCGCGTTCAACACACGTCACGGTTGGGAGGCGTCTCCTCCTTCTTGATCCAGCAAGGGGAGGAGAAGTTGATGGAGATCCAGCAACCACGACGGCGTGGTGGTGGAAATGGCAGGATCCCGGCAGGGGCGCCAAGCGCAAGCGGGAGGAAGAGGTGTCACGGGAGGGAGGGAGGCGCCAGGACTCAGGTGCGGCTTCCTCCCTCCCTCCACTATATAGGGGCCTAGGGGGCGCGGTCCCTTGTAGATCCCATCTAGGGAGGGGGGCGGCTGCCCTAGGGGTGGCTTGGCCTCCAAGCCAAGTGGAGGCGCCCCCACCCCTTAGGGTTTCTAACCCTAGGCGCATGGGAGGCCCAAGGGGGGCGCACCAGCCCACCAGGGGCTGGTACCCACGCCTCTTCAGCTAATGGGGCCCTCCGGGATAGGTGGCCCCACCCGGTGGACCCCCGGGACCCTTCCGGTGGTCCCGGTACAATACCGATTACCCCCGAAACCTTCCCGGTGGCCGAAACTGGACTTCCTATATATAAATCTTTACCTCCGGACCATTCCGGAACTCCTCGTGATGTCCGGGATCTCATCCGGGACTCCGAACAGCTTTCGGGTTACCGCATACTAATATCTCTACAACCCTAAGCGTCACCGAACCTTAAGTGTGTAGACCCTACGGGTTCGGGAACCATCTGAACATGACCGAGACAACTCTCCGGCCAATAACCAACAGCGGGATCTGGATACCCATGTTGGCTCCCACATGTTCCACGATGATCTCATCGGATGAACCACGATGTCGAGGATTCAATCAATCCCGTATACAATTCCCTTTGTCCAGCGGTACTGTACTTGCCCGAGATTCGATCGTCGGTATCCGATACCTTGTTCAATCTTGTTACTGGCAAGTCTCTTTAATCGTTCCGTAACACATCATCTCATGATCAACTCCTTGGTCACATTGTGCACATTATGATGATGTCCTACCTAGTGGGCCCAGAGATACCTCTCCGTCACACGGGGTGACAAATCCCAGTCTTGATTCGTGCCAACCCAACAGACACTATCGGAGATACCCGTAGTGCACCTTTATAGCCACCCAGTTACGTTGTGACGTTTGGCACACCCAAAGCATTCCTACGGTATCCGGGAGTTGCACAATCTCATGGTCTAAGGAAATGATACTTGACATTAGAAAAGCTTTAGCATACGAACTACACGATCTTTGTGCTAGGCTTAGGATTGGGTCTTGTCCATCACATCATTCTCCTAATGATGTGATCCAATTATCAACGACATCAAATGTCCATGGTCAGGAAACCGTAACCATCTATTGATCAACGAGCTAGTCAAGTAGAGGCTTACTAGGGACATGATGTTGTCTATGTATCCACACATGTATCTGAGTTTCCTATCAATACAATTATAGCATGGATAATAAACAATTATCATGAACAAGGAAATATAATAATAATTAATTTGTTATTGCCTCTAGGGCATATTTCCAACAGTCTCCCACTTGCACTAGAGTCAATAATCTAGTTCACATCGCCATGTGATTAACACTCACAGGTCACATCGCCATGTGACCAACATCCAAAGAGTTTACTAGAGTCAATAATCTAGTTCACATCACTATGTGATTAACACTCAATGAGTTCTGGGTTTGATCATGTTATGCTTGTGAGAGAGGCTTTAGTCAACGGGTCTGCAACATTCAGATCCGTATGTACTTCGCAAATCTCTACGCTATATTTGGAGCCATTTCAAATAACTGTTCTACTTGGAGCTATTCTAAATTGTTGCTCCATTATACGTATCCGGTATCTCTACTCAGAGCTATCCGGATAGGTGTTAAGCTTGCATCGACGTAACTATTTACGTCGAACTCTTTATGACCTCCATAACCGAGAAACATATCCTTATTCCTCTAAGGATAATTTTGACCGCTATCTGGTGATCTACTCCTAGATCACCTTTGTACCCTCTTGCCAGACATGTGGCAAGGCACACATCAGGTGTTGTACTCAGCATGGCATACCGTATAGAGCCTATGACAAAAGCATAGGGGACGACCTTCGTCCTTCCTCTTTCTCCTGCCGTGGTCGAGCTTTAAGTCTTAACTTCATACCTTACAACTCAGGCAAGAACTCCTTCTTTGACTGATCCATCTTGAACACCTTCATGATCATGTCAAGGTATGTGCTCATTTGAAAGTACCATTAAGCGTTTTTGATCTATCCTTATAGATCTTGATGCTCATTGTTCAAGTAGCTTAATCTAGGTTTTCCATTGAAAAACACTTTTCAAATAACCCTATATGCTTTCCAAAAATTCTACATAATTTCTGATCAATAATATGTCATCCACATATACTTATCAGAAATGTTGTAGTGCTCCCACTCACTTTCTTGTAAATACAAGTTTCTAGCAAACCTTGTATAAACCTAAAAGCTTCGATCATCTCATCAAAGCGTACATTCCAACTCCGAGATGCTTACTCCAGTCCTTAGAAGGATTGCTGGAGTTTTGCATACTTGTTAGCATCTTTCAGGATTGACAAAACCTTCTGGTTGTATCACATACAACCTTTCCTCAAGAAATTGTTGAGGAAACAATGTTTTTGACATCCTATCTGCAAGATTTCATAAATAATGCAGTAATTGCTAATATAATTCCAACAGACTCTTAGCATCGCTACGAGTGAGAAAATCTCATCGTAGTCAACTCCTTGAACTTGTCGGAAAACATCTTAACGACAAGTCGAGCTTTCTTAATGGCGATACTTACCATCATTGTCCGTCTTCCTTTTAAAATCCATATGTACCCAACAGCCTTACGACCATCAAATAGTTCTTCCAAAGTCTACACTTTGTTTTCATACATGGATCCTTTCTCGGATTCTATGGCCTCGAGCCATTTTTCGGAATTCGGGCCCACCATCGCTTCTCCATAGCTCGTAGGTTCATTGTTGTCTAGCAACATGACTTCCAAGACAGGATTATGTACCACTCTGAAGTAGTACGCATCCTTGTCGTCCTACGAGGTTTGGTAGTGACTTGATCTGAAGTTTCATGATCACTATCATAAGCTTCCACTTCAATTGGTGTAAGTGCCACAGGAACAACTCCCTGTGCCCTGCTACACATCAGTTGAAGTGATGGTTGAATAACCTCATCAAGTCTCCACCATCCTCCCACTCATTTCTTTCGAGAGAAACTTTTCTTCGAGATCCAAGAAACAATCCCTATTGCTTTCGGGTCTGAGACAAGAGGTATACCCAACTGTTTTGGGTGTCCTATGAAGATGCATTTATCCGCTTTGGGTTCGAGCTTATTAGCCTGAAAACTTTTTCACATAAGCGTCGCAGCCCCAAACCTTTTAAGAAACGACAGCTTAGGTTTCTCTGAACCATAGTTCATATGGTGTCGACTCAAACGGAATTGCGTGGTGCCCTATTAAAGTGAATGTGGTTGTCTCCAATGCCTAACCCATAAACTATAGTAGTAATTCGATAAGAGACATCATGGTATGCACCATATCCAATAGGGTGCAGTTATGATGTTCGGACACACCATCATACTATGGTGTTCCAGGTGGTATTAGTTGTGAAACAATTTCCACAATGTCTTAATTCTGTGCCAAACTCGTAATTCAGATATTCATCTCTATGATCATATCATAGAAATTTTATCCTCTTGTCATGATGATCTTTCAACTTCACCTTGAAATTATTTGAACCTTTCAATAATTCAGACTCATGATTCATCAAGTAAATATTCTTAGCATCTACTCAAATCATCTGTGAAGTAAGAACGTAACGATATCCACTACATGCCTCAGCACTCATTGGACTGCACACATCAAGATGTATTACTTCCAACAAGTTGCTTTCTTGTTCCATCTTACTGAAAACGAGGTCATTCAGTCATCTTGCCCATGCGGTATGATTTGCATGTCTCAAGTGATTCAAAATCAAGTGAGCCCAAACTATCCATCTTATATGGAGTTTCTTCATGCATATATATACCAATAGGCATGGTTCGCATGTCTCAAGAGATTCAAAAACAAGTGAGTCCAAAGATCCATCAACATGGAGCTTCTTCATGCATTTTATACCATTATGACTCAAATTGCAGTGCCACAAGTATGTGGTACTATCATTACTATCTTATATCTTTTGGCATGAACATGTGTAGCACTACGATCGGGATTCAATAAACCATTCATTTTAGGTGCAAGACCATTGAAGGTATTATTCAAATAAACAGAGTAACCATTATTCTCCTTAAATGAATAACTGTATTGCGATAAACATAACCCAATCATGTCTATGCTCAACAGAAACACCAAATAAAAATTATTTAGGTTTAACACCAATCCCGATGGTAGAGGGAGCGTGCGATGTTTGATCACATCAACCTTGGAAACACTTCCAACACATATTGTCATCTCACCTTTGGCTAGTCTCCGTTTATTTTGTAGCCTTTTGTTTCGAGTTACTAACACTTAGCAACCGAACCGGTATCTAATACCCGGCTGCTACTAGGAGTACTAGTAAAGTACACATTTAATATAATGTATGTCCAATACATACTTCTGTCAACCTTGCCAGCCTTCTTATCTACCAAGTATCTAGGGTGGTTCTGCTTCAGTGACCGTTCCCCTTATTACAGAAGCACTTAGTCTCGGGCTTGGGTTCAACTTTGGGTTTCTTCACTAGAGCAGCAACTGATTTGTCGTTTCATGAAGTATCCCTTTCTTGCCCTTGCCCTTCTTGAAACTAGTGGTTTTACTAACCATCAACAATTGATGCTCCTATTTGATTTCTACTTTCGCGGTGTCGCGAATAGCTCAAGGATCATATCTATCCCTGATATGTTATAGTTCATCACGAAGCTCTAGTAGCTTGGTGACAGTGACTTTGGAGAACCATCACTATCTTATCTGGAAGATTAACTCCCACTCGATTCAAGCGATAGTAGTACTCATACAATCTGAGCACATGCTCAACGATTGAGCTTTTCTCCTTAGTTTGCAGGCTTAAGAAACTTGTCAGAGGTCTCATACCTCTTGACGTGGGCACTAGCCTGAAATCCCAATTCAGTCCTTGGAACATCTCATATGTTCTGAGATGTTTCAAAAACGTCTTTGGTGCCTCAATTCTAAACCATTTAGCATTACACACTGAACTATCATGTAGTCATCAAAACGTGTATGTCAGATGTTCGCAACATCCACAACCGACGCTCGAGGTTCAGCTCACTGAGCGGTGCATTAAGGACATAATCCTTCTGCGCAGCAATGAGGACAATCCTCAGTTTACGGACCCAGTCCGCATAATTGCTACTATCAACTTTCAACTAAATTTTCTCTAGGAACATATCTAAAACAGTAGAACTAAAGCGTAAGCTACGACATAATATGCAAAGTCCTTTTGACTATGTTCAAGATAATTGAGTTCATCTGATTATTTAATGAACTCCCACTTAGATAGACATCCCTCTAGTCATCTAAGTGATACATGATCCGAATCGACTAGGCCGTGTCCGATCATCACGTGAGACGGACTAGTCATCATCGGTGAACATCTTCATGTTGATCGTATCTTCTATATGACTCATGTTCGACCTTTCGGTCTCCATGTTCCGAGGCCATGTCTGTACATGCTAGGCTCGTCAAGTCAACCTAAGTGTATTGCGTGTGTAAATCTGGCTTACACCCGTTGTATTCGAATGTTAGAATCTATCACACCCAATCATCACGTGGTGCTTCGAAACAACGAACCTTCGCAATGGTGCACAGTTAGGGGAACACTTTTCTTGACATTATTGCGAGGGATCATCTTATTTAAGCTAACGTCGTTCTAAGCAAATAAGATGTAAAACATGATAAACATCACATGCAATCAAATAGTGACATGATATGGCCAATATCATTTTGCTCCTTTTGATCTCTATCTTCGGGGCGCCATGATCATCATCATCACTGGCATGACACCATGATCTCCATCATCGTGTCTTCGTGAAGTTGTCTCGCCAACTATTACTTCTACTACTATGGCTAACGGTTAGCAATAAAGTAAAGTAATTACATGACGTTTATGTTGACACGCAGGTCATAAATAAATTAAGACAACTCCTATGGCTCCTGCCGGTTGTCATACTCATCGACATGCAAGTCGTGATTCCTATTACAATAGCATGATCAATCTCATACATCACATATATCATTCATCACATCCTTTTGGCCATATCACATCACACGGCATATGCTGCAAAAATAAGTTAGACGTCCTCTAATTGTTGTTGCAAATTTTTTTACGTGGCTGCTATAGGTTTCTTAACAAGAACGTTTCTTACCTACGCCAAAACCACAATGTGATATGCCAATTTCTATTTACCCTTCATAAGGACCCTTTTCATCGTATCCGATCCGACTAAAGTGGGAGAGACAGACACCCGCTAGCCACCTTATGCAACTAGTGCATGTCGATCGGTGGAACCTGTCTCACGAAGAAATGCGTGTAAGGTCGGTCCGGCCGCTTCATCCACGATGCCGCCGAATCAAGATAAGACTAGTAACGGCAAGTAAATTGATAAAATCGACGCCCACAACTACTTTGTGTTCTACTCATGCATAGAAACTACGCATAGACCTAGCTCATGATGCCACTGTTGGGGATCGTAGCAGAAATTTAAAATTTTCTACGCATCACCAAGATTAATCTATGGAGTAATCTAGCAACGAGGGGAACGAGAGTGCATCTACATACCCTTGTAGATCGCTAAGCGGAAGCGTTCAAGTGAACGGGGTTGATGGAGTCGTACTCGTCGTGATCCAAATCACCGATGATCCTAGCGCCGAGCGGATGGCACCTCCGCATTCAACACGACGGTTGGGAGGCGTCTCCTCCTTCTTGATCCAGCAAGGGGAGGAGAAGTTGATGGAGATCCAGCAGACGACGGCGTGGTGGTGGAAATGGCAGGATCCCGGCAGGGCTTCGCCAAGCGCAAGCGGGGAGGAAGAGGTGTCACGGGAGGGAGGGAGGCGCCAGGGACTCAGGTGCGGCTGCCCTCCCTCACCTCCACTATATATAGGGGCCTAGGGGGGGCGCCGGCCCCTTGTAGATCCCATCTAGGGAGGGGGGCGGCTGCCCTAGGGGTGGCTTGGCCTCCAAGCCAAGTGGAGGCGCCCCCACCCCTTAGGGTTTCCAACCCTAGGCGCATGGGAGGCCCAAGGGGGGCGCACCAGCCCACCAGGGGCTGGTTCCCACGCCCCTTCAGCTAATGGGGCCCTCTGGGATAGGTGGCCCCACCCGGTGGACCCCCGGGACCCTTCCGGTGGTCCCGGTACAATACCGATTACCCCCGAAACCTTCCCGGTGGCCGAAACTGGACTTCCTATATATAAATCTTTACCTCCGGACCATTCCGGAACTCCTCGTGACGTCCGGGATCTCATCCGGGACTCTGAACAGCTTTTGGGTTACCGCATACTAATATCTCTACAACCCTAGCGTCACCGAACCTTAAGTGTGTAGACCCTACGGGTTCGGGAACCATGCAGACATGACCGAGACAACTCTCCGGCCAATAACCAACAACGGAATCTGGATACCCATGTTGGCTCCCACATGTTCCACGATGATCTCATCGGATGAACCACGATGTCGAGGATTGAATCAATCCCGTATACAATTCCCTTTGTCCAGCGGTATTGTACTTGCCCGAGATTCGATCGTCGGTATCCGATACCTTGTTCAATCTCGTTACCGGCAAGTCTCTTTACTCGTTCCGTAACACATCATCTCGTGATCAACTCCTTGGTCACATTGTGCACATTATGATGATGTCCTACCGAGTGGGCCCAGAGATACCTCTCCGTCACACGGAGTGACAAATCCCAGTCTCGATTCGTGCCAACCCAACAGACACTATCGGAGATACCCGTAGTGCACCTTTATAGCCACCCAGTTACGTTATGACGTTTGGCACACCCAAAGCATTCCTACGGTATCCGGGAGTTGCACAATCTCATGGTCTAAGGAAATGATACTTGACATTAGAAAAGCTTTAGCATATGAACTACACGATCTTTGTGTTAGGCTTAGGATTGGGTCTTGTCCATCACATCATTCTCCTAATGATGTGATCACGTTATCAACGACATCCAATGTCCATGGTCAGGAAACCGTAACCATCTATTGATCAACGAGCTAGTCAACTAGAGGCTTACTAGGGACATGATGTTGTCTATGTATGCACACATGTATCTGAGTTTCCTATCAATACAATTATAGCATGGATAATAAACGATTATCATGAACAAGGGAATATAATAATAACTAATTTGTTATTGCCTCTAGGGCATATTTCCAATAGGAACTGCGTAAGGCTGTAAGGGAGGTCAACAGCCCACCTCCACAACCGGAGGATCCTGACCGGGCCCTCGACCCCGGCCTCGAAGAGGACCCGGACATATTTTGTGGAGCTGATCGATAGGGTATTCTATCAATTAAGCTGTGATGATGCCATGGTGGCCATTATAGCTGACTATCCTGGGCTACTCCCTGCCTCGCAGGTAAGTAAAACCAGAGTCCTGACTTCCGAGAAGGATCCCCTTTTATGCACTTCGCCTACCATACTTATATGGTGTTTTACAGGGAAGGTTCTCAGGACGCCATGCCGAACCCGCGGCGACTCGCCAACAAGGGGCGCCGAAGCCGGGCAGGCTAAAAAGGAAGGCGGTCCGGACGGAGACACCGGCGCAGAGTTGTGATACAAAACCTCAATCCGTAGTTGTCGTCTTTAAAAACATAATAACACCCATGTTTCCTAGAAGGAAAAACACTCGCCGGACTATATCCGGAGAGGTTGCCGATCACGCCTCCACCAGTCGGGCTCCAGGGCCGGACACAGAGGCGAAAGCTAACAAGGGGCACGCGTCGGATGCTCCTCCTACAGAGGATGCGGATAAAATATCTGCTACAAATTCCGAAGTGGAGAGCGCCATGAATCACAGGCGTCGTCGGGCCGTACTCCGTGACGCTTGTTTCTCCCAACAGGCGTTTGATGCCTTCAACTCAGGAGACGCGTACATCCGTGCTGCTCAAAATGGTCTCGCCAGAGCCACGGACCAGTATGTAAAGGATATACGGGTAAGAAAATTTGATGATTATATATATCAGTAGCCCCTGAAACTTGAAACAGTTGGCACAACTGATTTAAGGATCATTATTTGTGCAAGTTCTTACAGAGAAGAATACCCAATTGTCTCAAGAGCTGGAAGAGTGCAAGGCCCAGCTACAGGCCGCAGTTGCCGCATTGAAGGAGTCCGAGAAGGCCCCCTCTGGTAATATTTGTTTTAAAGAATGATAGGTACCATATAGAGTGCGGCAGGCCTGCAAACCTGACAATGCATATTGCAGATGGCTCCAGGGTGAATCCGGATGAACAGCATGCCATACGGCAGCTAAAGGCTGGCGAGCGCGTGCTTACGAAAGTTAGGCAGGAGAAAAATGATCTCCGAGATGCCAACACCCAACTGAGCGTGGAACTGAAGGATGTTCGAGCCCAGCTCGCGGACTTTGTGAAGGAGAATAAGCGGCTTCGACGTGACATTTTTAGTAAGTGCTTGAACGAACTTTCGAAAGAGTTCGGCGAGGAAGCCGGCTAACAGAGTTATGTCTGCAGATATGCTAACGAGTCGTCCCGCTGAGGAGATGCCCGGGTCAGCGGGTGATCTTCTACCAGAGCTCTCACAACTGCACGAACAAGTTCGGCAGGTGATGCAGGGTATTGCCCAGGCCTTGTTGCCATCCGTCTCCCTGCCAGGAGGCATTAGAGAGCTTGCAGAGAAGCTCCAGGGAGCGCGGCGGTGCTTCCGATTATGGAAGATATCGGCCTGCCGTCAAGGTGCCAGGGAGGCTTGGGCCATGGTGAAGACGTGGTATACCAAGGCTGACCCACACGACATGGCCGAGGTCGGACCTGTGGGGCTCGATGGGAAAGAGATCCCCGTCAGTTTGGTGTATGACCAAGTAGAATTAGCCGCAAAGTATTCCCAACAGGATTGTAGGCTAGACAGCCTGTTGGATGGGATAGAATAAGAATTTAGTCAGTCTAAGTGACTATGTAATTTAAGTGACATGTATAATGTCCCTAGCTGGATTGTAAATCATTTGTCATGGCGGACCTTTTTGCTTCGACCTCGGGACCCAATAGTCCGGAGTGTATCCGAATACCCGCACAATTATGTAAAAACCGGGGTATGCGTGGAAACCAGGCGTAGGGGTCATAAGTGCTTGAACAGAAAAGTACCCAACTAGTTATGTTATATTACATGGATAGTAAGAAACATCTTCCAGGGAGAATAGTTCCGTTAAGGGTTCCTTTCCCTGGGTACGCATGCCCTAATGTGCATGTCCGGACTGCGAGAAGAGACGCAGGCAAAAACATCTAGGGGCATGTATTAAAATAGATAAAATTCATCTTTTGTTCACCGACCGAATATTCCCCTAAGAACGCTAGCTTTCGGCTTCACCCAGTCTGAGGTACACATCCGGCTGACCCGGCAGTAACAATCGCAGATGTGCTCCCCTTATGCCCTAGCCGAATTAACAGGAACGTAGGGCATAAATACAAGAGCCAGGCAACCCAGCTTGGCCAAAACTTAAGTGATATGGATGCATATAATGGCGAAAAAAGGTACATGCGGAAGAATAACACATGTGCGGGGCATAAAGCCCAGAAAAATAATTAAGCTTCTGTGTAAGAAGCCCCCGGGCATAATGAGCGCGGCTAGCGCATTAATAGTGCGTAAGCAAGACACAAGTTGGCCTTTGAAGGCCTTGAGGAGAAGGAAAAAGAAGAAAGAAAGAGAGAAAACACAGATAATGTATATGCGAAAAATGGACAGGGGTGAGGAGACGAACATAGAGTCCGGCACTAGGCGTAGAATCTTCGGAGTCTGGCTGCGTTCCATGGGTTTGGCTCAAGTCGATTGTCCGATGCATCACGCAGACGGTACGCCCCGCCGGTCAGAACTTGGTCAATGATGAAGGGACCTTCCCATTTAGGCTTAAGCTTGTTCTTTTTCTTCTCCGGTAGGCATAGAACTAGTTCGCCAACGTTATAAGTTTTGGCCCGTACTTCTCTGCTTTGGTATCGTCGGGCCTGTTGCTGATAGAATGCGGAACGGGATTTTGCCACGTCGTGCTCCTCTTCTAGGGCGTCCAAACTATCCTGCCGATCAAGCTCGACCTCTTTTTCTTCGTACATGCGCACTCGAGGTGAGTCATGAATTATGTCACAGGGCAGAACCGCCTTTGCGCCGTACACCATAAAGAACGGTGTGTATCCGGTAGTGCGATTCGGCATGGTCCGCAGCCCCCATAAGACGGAGTCGAGCTCCTCTACCCAGTGCGTGTTAGACTCCTTTAAGGACCGCACTAATCTGGGTTTGAGGCCGCTCATGATAAGACCATTTGCTCGCTCGACTTGACCATTAGTTTGCGGGTGATAGACAGAAGCATAATCGAGCTTGATGCCCAGTTTGCTGCACCAAAGTTTTACCTCGTCGGCTGTAAAGTTCATGTCGTTGTCAGTGATGATACTGTGGGGGACGCCATAACAGTGTACAACCCCAGATATGAAGTCTATCATCGGTCCGGATTCGGCCATTTTAACGGGTTTGGCTTCTATCCATTTGGTAAATTTATCCATCATGACCAGTAAGTATTTTTTCTTATGGGTTCCCCCTTTAAGGGGTCCAACCATATCAAGCCCCCAGACCGCAAAGGGCCAAGTAATGGGGATTGTTTGGAGGGCGGTGGGTGGCATATGGCTTTGGTTTGCAAAAAGCTGGCAACCGACGCAGCGTTGGACCAAGTCCTGTGCATCTGCCCGGGCCGTCGGCCAATAGAAGCCTGTACGGAAGGCCTTGCTTACCAGGGCCCGGGCTGCGGCGTGGTGGCCGCCGAGTCCAGCATGCATTTCTGCCAAAAGCTTCCGCCCTTCCTCTTCGGAGATGCACCTATGAAGGACTCTGGTAGTGCTTTTCTTATAAAGCTCTCCCTCGTGGACCTTGTAGGCTTTAGATCGCGGCACTATGCAGCGTGCCTCATTTTGGTCCTCAGGAAGTTCCTGCCTGGTTAGGTAGGCCAGGAATGGTTCTGTCCACGGGGCGATGACGGCCATTATTACGTGGGCTGAAGGTGTTATTTCGGTGGCAGAGCCTCCGATTATGTCAGAGCGTTCGGTATCTGGCGTTGTCGCCGGGTCTGGACTATTGTTACCGGTGTCCCCTTCCCATACCACGGATGGCTTGAATAGCATTTCCAAGAAGATGTTAGGTGGGACCGCGTCGCACTTAGCGCCAATACGGGCGAGGATATCCACCGCCTGATTGTTTTCCCGAGCCACATGGTGGAATTCGAGCCCCTCGAACCGGGCTGACATCTTGAGGACGGTGTTGCGATAAGCCACCATTTTCGGATCCTTGGCATAGAAGTCTCCATTTATTTGGGATATTGCGAGGTTCGAGTCCCCACGCACCTCCAGGCGTCGAATGCCCATGGAGACTGCCATCCGAAGACCATGTAACAAGGCCTCGTATTCGGCTGCGTTGTTGGAGTCTGTGTACAGTATTTGGAGTACATATTGGACTGTATCTCCGATGGGGGAGGTCAGGACGACACCCGCCCCCAGACCAGCCAGCATTTTAGAGTTGTCGAAGTGCATGATCCAATTGGAGTATGTGTCATACTCTTTAGGGAGTTCGGCTTCTGTCCATTCGGCGACAAAATCGGCCAATACTTGCAACTTAATGGCTCGTCGAGGTTTATATGTTATGTCGAATGGGAGGAGCTCAATGGCCCATTTGGCAATCCGGCCCGTGGCGTCGCGGTTGTTTATTATATCGATGAGTGGCACTTCCGAGGCCACTGTGATTGAACACTCTTGAAATTAGTGTCGTAGTTTCCGGGATGCCATGAATACCGCATATGCTATCTTTTGATAATGCGGGTACCGTGATTTGCATGGAGTGAGGACAGTGGATACATAATATACCGGCTTTTGAAGGGGGAATTTATGTCTGTCCGTTTCTCGTTCGACGACGAGTACTGCGCTTACAACTTGATTAGTTGCCGCTATATATAGCAGCATTGGTTTGCCGATGTTTGGTGCGGCCAGGATTGGGTTGGTGGCCAGTATGGCTTTTATTTCTTCCAATCTGGCCATGGCAGCATCCGTCCACTCAAAGTGTTCGGTGCGCCAAAGAAGGCGATAAAGTGGTAATGCCTTTTCTCCTAAGCGGGAGATAAAGCGGCTTAGGGCCGCCACGCATCCAGTTAATTTCTGGATTTGCTTGACGTCAGTTGGGATGGCCAACTGTGACAGGGCTCAGATTTTGGCCGGATTTGCTTCAATTCCTCTACTGGAAACGATGAAGCCCAGGAGCTTTCCGGCGCGTACGCCGAAAATGCATTTTTCCGGATTGAGCTTGATGTCATATGTTCGGAGATTGTCGAACGTGAGCCTCAAGTCATCTATTAAGGATTCGACGTGTCTAGTTTTAACGACCACATCGTCTACGTATGCCTCCACTGTTTTGCCGATCTGTTTTTCCAGGCATGTTTGAATCATGCGTTGATACGTTACACCAGCGTTCTTGAGCCCAAAAGGCATAGTGTTAAAACAGAAGGGGCCGTATGGGGTGATAAATGCCGTTGCGGCTTGGTCGGACTCCGCCATCTTAATCTGATGCTATCCGGAGTATGCGTCGAGGAAACACAATGAGTCGTGTCCTGCAGTAACATCGATGATTTGATCGATGCGGGGGAGGGGGAAGGGATCCTTGGGACAAGCCTTGTTCAGGTCTTTGAAATCCACACGTAGGAGCCAGGATTTATCCTTCTTTGGTACCATCACCAGGTTTGCTAGCTAGTCCGGATGTTTTATTTCTCTAATGAATCCGGCCTCCAGTAACTTGGCTAGCTCCTCTCCCATGGCTCTTAGGTTCAGAGAAATGCCGAAGAGTCTGCTTGACCGGCTTGAATCCCTTTAGAATGTTGAGGCTATGCTCGGCCAGCCTGCGTGGGATTCCTGGCATATCTGAGGGATGCCAGGCAAATATGTCCCAATTCTCGCGCAGGAACTCCCGTAGTGCGGCGTCTATAGCGGGGTTTAACTGTGCCCCGATGGAGGCTGTTTTTGTAGGGTCCGTTGGGTGGACTTGGAATTTGACTATTTCATCCGCTGGTTTAAAAGAGGTGGACTTGGATCTCTTGTCAAGTATCACGTCGTCCCTGTCCACTATGGAGCGCAGCACACTTAATTCCTCGGCCGCAAGGGCTTCGGATAATGCCTCGAGGGCCAGTGCGGCTGTTTTGTTTTCGGCGCGGAGCGCTATGTCCGGATCACTAGCTAGAGTAATGATTCCATTGGGCCCGGGCATTTTGAGCTTCATGTACCCGTAATGGGGTATGGCTTGGAAGATCATAAATGTCTCCCGCCCTAAAATGGCGTGGTATCCGCTACTGAACGGGGCCACTTGGAATGTAATTTCTTCGGACCTATAATTCTCCGGAATGCCGAATACCACATCTAGTGTGATTTTCCCAGCGCAACGTGCCTCCCGACTAGGGATTATTCCTCTGAAGGTCATGCTGCTTTCCTCAATGCGGTTCCTGTCTATTTCCATTTTTTGAAGAGTTTCCTCATAAATGAGGTTTAATCCGTTGCCGCCGTCCATGAGCTCTTTAGTAAGCCGAAAGCCGTCCACAGTTGGACTAAGGACCAATGCTGCTGGTGCTCGGGTTGTTCGGAATTTAGGTTCGACACTAGCATTGAAGGTGATAGCCGTGTCGCTCCATGGATTTATTGCTGCCACGTGGCAGACTTCGGCAAGGCTACGGAGTGCTCACTTGCGCCTATTATTTGAGGCGAAGGTCTCGAAGACTATCAATACCATATTGTTATCCCCAGGATGGTGCTCTGCGGTGTTTGGAATAAGGAGGTCCTCGCCGCTCTTGGCCACCTGCCGGAGTACCCAACATGCTCTAAGGCTGTGTGTTGGTATGGTATCCGCTGTACTATGAATTTTGCAGGGCCCGTTAAGCCATCCCTCCAATACGGTTCCACGCCCTGTAGTGGGCTTTTGTTTCTTTGTGATTGAATCGGGCGACTTATGAGAGTGCACCCTTTTAATTCGGACTGGGTGTTTAGTCAGAGCCGGATTATCCCAGAATTTTGTTTCGGTTTTCCAGGCACTTTCCATCGCACAGTACTTCCGTACTATGGCCGCCAAGTCAGCGAAGCGTGCTATGTCACGGCGACTTATGGCGTTAAGGATTCCCTTGTCCATGCAATTATTGCAGAAGAATGAGATTGCGTCTTCCTCGCGACAGTCCTTAACCTTGTTCATCACAAGGAGGAATCTGGCCCAATAATGATGTACTGTTTCCTGGGGCTCTTGCCTAATGTGGGAAAGATCGTTTATATCTGGGTGGGTGGGTGGATTTAAATCCGAACCCTGACCCGATCTGAGACCCAGGGGCAGAGGAGTTTCCGATCTTGGAAGTTCGGGCACCGGGATATTGCCCAATAGGTCTGGCCCGCTGCTTGATTCTAGGTTCAGGGCTTGGGCGATGTCCTTCCGTAAATGGGTACCTGGCTCGGAGAGCTCGGGAATCCGGACATAGTTTGTTCTTAATATAGAGAAAGAATCGCCGCATTGTTCCTCCACCATCGCTATTTGGTGGGTGACCGGCGGAGAGTTAATCTCCCTTTGGTCGGGTTTAAGCCCAATCCGATCATAGTCCGTAGCGACTCCCAAAGCGGCGATGTGATCCAAGAGCTAGTTTAGCGAAGAGAGCTCCATTGGATTCATCTGCTCGGCAAGTTCCTGTTGGGGAACGTAGTAATTTCAAAAAAATTCCTACGCACACGCAAGATCATGGTGATGTATAGCAACGAGAGGGGAGAGTGTTGTCTACGTACCCTCGTAGACCGAAGCGGAAGCATTGACGCAACGTAGAGGAAGTAGTCGTACGTCTTCCCGGTCCAACCGATCCAAGCACCGTTACTCCGGCACCTCCGAGTTCTTAGCACACGTTCAGCTCGATGACGCTCCCCGGGCTCCGATCCAGCAAAGCTTCGGGGATGAGTTCCGTCAGCACGACGGCGTGGTGACGATCTTGATGTTCTACTGTCGCAGGGCTTCGCCTAAGCGCTGCTACAATATGACCGAGGTGGAATATGGTGGAGGGGGGCACCACACACGGCTAAGGAACGATCACGAAGATCAACTTGTGTGTCTATGGGGTGCCCCCTGCCCCCGTATATAAAGGAGTGGAGGAGGGGAGGGCCGGCCCTCTCTATGGCGCGCCCTAGGGGAGTCCTACTCCCACCGGGAGTAGGATTCCCCCTTTCCTAGTCCAACTAGGAGTCCTTCCATGTAGTAGGAGTAGGAGACAAGGAAGGGGAAGGGAGAAGGGAAGGAAGGAGGGGGCGCAGCCCCTCCCCCTAGTCCAATTCGGACTAGGCCTTGGGCGCGGCCTGCCCTAGGCAGCCCCTCTCTCTTTCCCGTATGGCCCAATAAGGCCCAATACTTCTCCCCCGTATTCCCGTAACTCCCCGGTACTCCGAAAAATACCCGAACCACTCGGAACCTTTCCGATGTCTGAATATAGTCGCCCAATATATCGATCTTTACGTCTCGACCATTTCGAGACTCCTCGTCATGTCCCCGATCTCATCCGGGACTCCGAACTCCTTCGGTACATCAAAACTCATAAACTCATTATATAACTGTCATCGAAACTTTAAGCGTGCGGACCCTACGGTTCGAGAACAATGTAGACATGACCGAGACACGTCTCCGGTCAATAACCAATAGCGGGACCTGGATGCCCATATTGGCTCCTACATATTCTACGAAGATCTTTATCGGTCAGACCGCATAACAACATACGTTGTTCCCTTTGTCATTGGTATGTTACTTGCCCGAGATTCGATCGTCGGTATCCAATACCTAGTTCAATCTCGTTACCGGCAAGTCTCTTTACTCGTTCCTTAATACATCATCTCACAACTAACTCATTAGTTGCAATGCTTGCAAGGCTTATGTGATGTGCATTCCGAGAGGGCCAGAGATACCTCTCCGACAATCGGAGTGACAAATCCTAATCTCGAAATCGCCAACCCAACATATACCTTTGGAGACACCTGTAGAGCTCCTTTATAATCACCCGAGCACGTTGTGACGTTTGGTAGCACACAAAGTGTTCCTCCTGCAAACGGGAGTTGCATAATCTCATAGTCATAGGAACATGTATAAGCCATGAAGAAAGCAATAGCAACATACTAAACGGTCGGGTGCTAAGCTAATGGAATGGGTCATGTCAACCAGATCATTCAACTAATGATGTGATCCCGTTAATCAAATAACAACTCTTTGTCCATGGTTAGGAAACATAACCATCTTTGATTAACGAGCTAGTCAAGTAGAGGCATACTAGTGACACTCTGTTTGTCTATGTATTCACACATGTATTATGTTTCCGGTTAATACAATTCTAGCATGAATAATAAACATTTATCATGATATAAGGAAATAAATAATAACTTTATTATTGCCTCTAGGGCATATTTCCTTCAGTCTCCCACTTGCACTAGAGTCAATAATCTAGTTCACATCACCATGTGATTCAACACCAATAGTTCACATCATCATGTGATTAACACCCATAGTTCACATCGTTATGTGACCAACACTCAAAGGGTTTACTAGAGTCAATAATCTAGTTCACATCGCTATGTGATTAACACCCAAAGAGTACTAAGGTGTGATCATGTTTTGCTTGTGAGAGAAGTTTAGTCAACGGGTCTGTCACATTCAGATCCGTAAGTATTTTTCAAATTTCTATGTCAACAATGCTCTTGCACGGAGCTACTCTAGCTAATTGCTCCCACTTTCAATATGTATCTAGACCGAGACTTAGAGTCATCTAGATTAGTGTCAAAACTTGCATCGACGTAACCCTTTACGACGAACCTTTTGGCACCTCCATAATCGAGAAACATATCCTTATTCCATTAAGGATAATTTTGACCGCTGTCCAGTGATCTACTCCTAGATCACTATTGTACTCCCTTGCCAAAATCAGTGTAGGGTATACAATAGATCTGGTACACAGCATGGCATACTTTATAGAACCTATGGCTGAGGCATAGGGAATGACTTCCATTCTCTTTCTATCTTCTGCCGTGGTCGGGCTTTGAGTCTTACTCAAATTCACACCTTGTAACACAGGCAAGAACTCTTTCTTTGACTGTTCCATTTTGAACTTACTTCAAAATCTTGTCAAGGTATGTACTCATTGAAAAAACTTATCAAGCGTCTTGATCTATCTCTATAGATCTTGATGCTCAATATGTAAGCAGTTTCACCGAGGTCCTTCTTTGAAAAAACTCCTTTCAAATATTCCTTTATGCTTTACAGAATAATTCTACATTATTTCCGATCAACAATATGTCATTCACATATACTTATCAGAAATGTTGTAGTGCTCCCACTCACTTTCTTGTAAATACAGGTTTCACCGCAAGTCTGTAAAAAAAATTATATGCTTTGATCAACTTATCAAAGCGTATATTCCAACTCCGAGATGCTTGCACCAGTCCATTGATGGATCGCTGGAGCTTGCATATTTGTTAACACCTTTAGGATTGACAAAACCTTCTGGTTGCATCATATACAACTCTTCTTTAAGAAATCCATTAAGGATTGCAGTTTCGTTATCCATTTGCCAGATTTCATAAAATGTGGCAGTTGCTAACATGATTCGGACAGACTTTAAGCATCGATACGAGTGAGAAAATCTCATCGTAGTCAACACCTTGAACTTTGTCAAAAACCTTTTTCGACAAGTCTAGCTTTGTAGATAGTAACACTACTATCAGCGTCCGTCTTCCTCTTGAAGATCCATTTATTTTTCTATGGCTTGCCGATCATCGGGCAAATCCATCAAAGTCCATACTTTGTTCTCATACATGGATCATATCTCAGATTTTATGGCCTCAAACCATTTCGTGGAATCTGGGCTCATCATCGCTTCCTCATAGTTCGCAAGTTCGTCATGGTCTAGTAACATGACTTCCAGAAAAGGATTACCATACCACTCTAGTGCGGATCTCACTCTGGTTTACCTACGAGATTCGGTAGTAACTTGATCTGAAGTTACATGATCATCATCATTAATTAGCTTCCTCACTAATTGGTGTAGTAGTCATAAGAACAGATTTCTGTGATGAACTACTTTCCAATAAGGGAGAAGGTACAATTACCTTATCAAGTTTTCTACTTTCCTCCCACTCACTTCTTTCGAGAGAAACTCCTTCTCTGGAAAGGATCCATTCTCAGCAAAGAATATCTTGCCTTCGGATCTGTGATAGAAGGTGTACCCAATAGTCTCTTTTGGGTATCCTATGAAGACGTACTTCTCCGATTTGGGTTTGAGCTTATCATGCTGAAACTTTTTCACATAAGCATCGCAACCCCAAACTTTAAGAAACGACAACTTTGGTTTCTTGCCAAACCACAGTTCATAAGGTGTCATCTCAACGGATTTAGATGGTGCCCTTTTTAATGTGAATGCAGCTGTCTCTAATGCATAACTCCAAAACGATAGTGGTAGATTGGTAAGAAACATCATAGATCGCACCATATCTAATAAAGTACGGTTATGACATATGGACACACCATTGCACTATGGTGTTCCAGGTGGCGTGAGTACTGAAACTATTTCACATAATTTTAATTGAAGACCAAACTCGTAACTCAAATATTTGTCTCCACGATCAAATCGTAGAAACCTTATTTTCTTGTCACGATGATTTTCCACTTCACTCTGAAATTCTTTGAACTTTTCAAATGTTTCAGACTTATGTTTCATCAAGTAGATATACCCATATCTGCTCAAATCATCTGTGAAGGTCAGAAAATAATGATACCCGCTGCAAGCCTCAATATTCATCGGACCATATACATCAGTATGTATGATTTCCAACAAATTTGTTGCTTGCTCCATTGTTCCGGAGAACGGCGTTTTAGTCATCTTGCCCAAGAGGCATGGTTCGCAAGCATCAAGTGATTCATAATCAAGTGATTCCAAAAGTCCATCAACATGGAGTTTCTTCATGCGCTTTACACCAATATGACTTAAACGGTAGTGCCACAAATAAGTTGCACTATCATTATTAACTTTGCATCTTTTGGTTTCAATATTATGAATATGTGTATTACTATGATCGAGATCCAATGAAACATTTTCATTGAGTGTGTAACCATATAAGGTTTTATTCATGTAAACAGAACAATAATTTATTCTCTTACTTAAATGAATAACCGTATTGCAATAAACATGATCGAATCATATTTATGCTCAACGCAAACACCAAATAACACTTATTTAGGTTCCACACTAATCCCGAAAATATAGGGAGTGTGCGATGATGATCATATCAATCTTGGAACCACTTCCAACTCTCATCGTCACTTCACCCTTAACTAGTCTCTGTTCATTCTGCAACTCCTGATTCAAGTTACTAATCTTAGCAACTGAACTAGTACCAAATACTGAGGGGTTGCTATGAACACTAGTAAAATACACATCAATAACATGTATATCAAATATACTTATGTTCACTTTGCCATCCTTCTTATCCGCCAATCACTTGGGGTAGTTCCGCTTCCAGTGACCAGTCCTTTTGCAGTAGAAGCACTTAGTCTCAGGCTTAGGACCAGACTTGGGCTTCTTCACTTGAGCAGCAACTTGCTTGCTGTTCTTCTTGAAGTTCCCCTTTTTCCCTTTGCCCTTTTCTTGAAACTAGTGGTCTTGTCTACCATCAACACTTGATGTTTTTCTCGATTTCTACCTTCGTCAATTTCAGCATTACGAAGAGCTTGGGAATCGTTTCCGTTATCCCTTGCATATCATAGTTCATCACGAAGTTCTACTAACTTGGTGATGGTGACTAGAGAATTCTGTCAATCACTATTTTATCTGGAAGATTAACTCCCACTTGATTCAAGCGATTGTAGTACCCAGACAATCTGAGCACATGCTCACTAGTTGAGCGATTCTCCTCCATCTTTTAGCTATAGAACATGTTGGAGACTTCATATCTCTCAACTCAGGTATTTGCTTGAAATATTAACTTCAACTCCTGGAACATCTCATATGGTCCATGACGTTCAAAACGTCTTTGAAGTCCCGATTCTAAGCCGTTAAGCATGGTGCACTAAACTATCAAGTAGTCATCATATTGAGCTAGCCAAACGTTCATAACGTCTGCATCTGCTCCTGCAATAGGTCTGTCACCTAGCGGTGCATCATGGACATAATTCTTCTGTGCAGCAATGAGGATAAACCTCAGATCACGGATCCAATCCGCATCATTGCTACTAACATTTTTCAACACAATTTTCTCTAGGAACATATCAAAATAAACAGGGAGCAACAACGCGAGCTATTGATCTACAACATAGATATGCTAATACTACCAGGACTAAGTTCATGATAAATTAAAGTTCAATTAATCATATTACTTAAGAACTCCCACTTAGATAGATATCCCTCTAATCCTCTAAGTGATCACGTGATCCAAATCAACTAAACCATAACATATCATCACGTGAAATGGATTAGTTTTCAATGGTGAACATCATTATGTTGATCATATCTACTATATGATTCACGCTCGACCTTTCGGTCTCCGTGTTCCGAGGCCATATCTGCATATGCTAGGCTCGTCAAGTTTAACCCGAGTATTCTGCGTGTGCAAATACTGGCTTGCTCCCGTTGTAGATGGACGTAGAGCTTATCACACCCGATCATCACGTGGTGTCTGGGCACGACGAACTTTGGCAACGGTGCATACTCAGGGAGAACACTACTTGATAATTTAGTGAGAGATCATCTTATAATGCTACCGTCAATCAAAGCAAGATAAGATGCATAAAAGATAAACATCACATGCAATCAATATAAGTGATATGATATGGCCATCATCATCTTGTGCTTGTGATCTCCATCTCCGAAGCACCGTCATGATTACCGTCGTCACCGGTGCGACACCTTGATCTCCATCGTAGCATCGTTGTCGTCTCGCCAATCTTATGCTTCTACGACTATCGCTACCGCTTAGTGATAAAGTAAAGCATTACAGGGCGATTGCATTGCATACAATAAAGCGACAACCATATGGCTCCTGCGAGTTGCCGATAACTCGGTTACAAAACATGATCATCTCATACAATAAAATTTAGCATCATGTCTTGACCATATCACATCACAACATGCCCTGCAAAAACAAGTTAGACGTCCTCTACTTTGTTTGTTGCAAGTTTTACGTGGCTGCTACGGGCTTAAGCAAGAACCAATCTTACCTACGCATCAAAACCACAACGATAGTTTGTCAAGTTGATGACGTTTTAACCTTCGCAAGGACCGGGCGTAGCCACACTCGGTTCAACTAAAGTTGGAGAAACTGACACCCGCTAGCCACCTGTGTGCAAAGCACGGCGGTAGAACCAGTCTCGCGTAAGCGTACGCGTAATGTCGGTCCGGGCCGCTTCATCCAACAATACCGCCATCAAAGTATGACATGCTGGTAGGCAGTATGACTTATATCGCCCACAACTCACTTGTGTTCTACTCGTGCATATAACATCAAACCATAAAACCTAGGCTCGGATGCCACTGTTGGGGAACGTAGTAATTTCACAAAAATTCCTACGCACACGCAAGATCATGGTGATGTATAGCAACGAGAGGGGAGAGTGTTGTCTACGTACCCTCGTAGACCGAAGCGGAAGTGTTGACGCAACGTAGAGGAAGTAGTCGTACGTCTTCCCGGTCCAACCGATCCAAGCACTGTTACTCCGGCACCTCCGAGTTCTTAGCACACGTTCAGCTCGATGACGCTCCCCGGGCTCCGATCCAGCAAAGCTTCGGGGATGAGTTCCGTCAGCACGACGGCGTGGTGACGATCTTGATGTTCTACTGTCGCAGGGCTTCGCCTAAGCGCTGCTACAATATGACCGAGGTGGAATATGGTGGAGGGGGGCACCGCACACGGCTAAGGAACGATCACGAAGATCAACTTATGTGTCTATGGGGTGCCCCCTGCCCCCGTATATAAAGGAGTGGAGGAGGGGAGGGCCGGCCCTCTCTATGGCGCGCCCTAGGGGAGTCCTACTCCCACCGGGAGTAGGATTCCCCCTTTCCTAGTCCAACTAGGAGTCCTTCCATGTAGTAGGAGTAGGAGACAAGGAAGGGGAAGGAGAAGGAAGGAAGGAGGGGCGAGCCCTCCCCTAGTCCAATTCGGACTAGGCCTTGGGGCGCGGCCTGCCCTAGGCAGCCCTCTCTCTTTCCGTATGGCCCAATAAGGCCCAATACTTCTCCCCCGTATTCCCGTAACTCCCCGGTACTCCGAAAAATACCCGAACCACTCGGAACCTTTCCGATGTCCGAATATAGTCGTCCAATATATCGATCTTTACGTCTCGACCATTTCGAGACTCCCCGTCATGTCCCCGATCTCATCCGGAACTCCGAACTCCTTCGGTACATCAAAACTCATAAACTCATTATATAACTGTCATCGAAACTTTAAGCGTGCGGACCCTACGGTTCGAGAACAATGTAGACATGACCGAGACAGGTCTCCGGTCAATAACCAATAGCGGGACCTGGATGCCCATATTGGCTCCTACATATTCTACGAAGATCTTTATCGGTCAGACCGCATAACAACATACGTTGTTCCCTTTGTCATTGGTATGTTACTTGCCCGAGATTCGATCGTCGGTATCCAATACCTAGTTCAATCTCGTTACCGGCAAGTCTCTTTACTCGTTCCTTAATACATCATCTCAGAATTAACTCATTAGTTGCAATGCTTGCAAGGCTTATGTGATGTGCATTACCGAGAGGGCCCAGAGATACCTCTCCGACAATCAGAGTGACAAATCCTAATCTCGAAATACGCCAACCCAACATGTACCTTTGGAGACACCTGTAGAGCTCCTTTATAATCACCCAGTTACGTTGTGACGTTTGGTAGCACACAAAGTGTTCCTCCGCAAACGGAGTTGCATAATCTCATAGTCATAGGAACATGTATAAGTCATGAAGAAAGCAATAGCAACATACTAAACGATCGGGTGCTAAGCTAATGGAATGGGTCATGTCAATCAGATCATTCAACTAATGATGTGATCCCGTTAATCAAATAACAACTCTTTGTCCATGGTTAGAAAACATAACCATCTTTGATTAACGAGCTAGTCAAGTAGAGGCATACTAGTGACACTCTGTTTATCTATGTATTCACACATGTATTATGTTTCCGGTTAATACAATTCTAGCATGAATAATAAACATTTATATATCATGATATAAGGAAATAAATAATAACTTTATTATTGCCTCTAGGGCATATTTCCTTCAGTTCCGAGCCGACGTGGAGGCTGTTTTCGATGACCCGAGAAGTCATCGTCGGTGCGGCAGCCGAACGGGCGGCCATGACGAAGCCGCCTAGCCGGAGAGTTTGGCCGACAGCCAGGGCTCCCCCAGAGGTGATGCTGTCCTTGACAACGAGATGAGGCATCCTTCCTTACTGTGACGGCACAGTGGAACTCTCAATGAAAGCACCAATGTCGGTGTCAAAACCGGCGGATCTCGGGTAGGGGGTCCCGAACTGTGCGTCTAAGGCGGATGGTAACAGGAGGCGGGGGACACGATGTTTACCTGTGTTCGGACCTCTCGATGGAGGTAATACCCTACTTCCTGCTTGATTGATCTTGATGATATGAGTATTACAAGAGTTGATCTACCACGAGATCATAGAGGCTAAACCCTAGAAGCTAGCCTATGGTATGATTGTTGTTGTCCTACGGACTAAACCCTCCGGTTTATATAGACACCGGAGGGGGCTAGGGTTACACAGAGTCGGTTACAAGGAAGGAGATCTACATATCTGTATCGCCAAGCTTGCCTTCCATGCCAAGGAGAGTCCCATCCGGACACGGGACGAAGTCTTCAATCTTGTATCTTCATAGTCCAACAGTCCGGTCAAAGGATATGATCCGGCTGTCCGGATACCCCCTAATCCAGGACTCCCTCAGTGATGGTGAAGTTATCCGCGCAGGGCTTTGCCTAAGCACTACGTGAATATGATCGGAGGCGTAAACTGTGGAGGGGGGTGCCGCACATGGCTTGGAACAATTGTGTGTCTAAGAGGTGCCCCTGCCCCCGTATATAAAGGAGGGAGAGGGGAGGTGGCCGGCCTTGGGGCGCGCCAAGTGGGAGGAGTCCCACTTGGACTCCTGGTCCAATTCGCCCCCCTTTCCTTTTAGCAGAAGGGGGAGGGGGGAAGGAGAGGGAGGAGGAGAAGGAAAAGAGGCGCCGCCCCCTCCCCTAGTCCAATTTGATAACATAGGTTATTCCCTTTGTCATCGGTATGTTACTTGCCCGAGATTCGATCGTCGGTATCTTCATACCTAGTTCAATCTCGCTACCGGCAAGTCTCTTTACTCGTTCCGTAATGCATCATCCCGCAACTAACTCATTAGTCACATTGCTTGCAAGGCTTATTATGATGTGCATTACCAAGAGGGCCTAGAGATACCTCTCCGATACTCGGAGTGACAAATCCTAATCTCGATCTATGCCAACCCAACAAAACACCTTCAGAGATACCTATAGAGCATCTTTATAATCACCCATTTACGTTGTGACGTTTGATCACACAAGGTATTCCTCCGGTATTCGGGAGTTGCATAATCTCATAGTCAAAGGAACATGTATAAGTCATGAAGAAAGCAATAGCAATAAAACTTAACGATCATTATGCTAAGCTAACGAATGGGTCTTGTCCATTACATCATTCTTCTAATGATGTGATCCAATTTATCAAATAACAACACATGTCTATGGTTAGAAAATTTAACCATCTTTGATTAACGAGCTAGTCTAGTAGAGGCTTACTAGGGACACTTTGTTTTGTCTATGTATCCACACATGTATCAAGTTTCTGGTTAATACAATTCTAGCATGAATAATAGATATTTATCATGATATAAGGAAATATAAATAACAACTTTATTATTTCCTCTAGGGCATATTTCCTTCATGGGCAACATTTGGTGCGCAATATGGAGGTCATTTCTCGAGTTATCCTCTGTCCCAAAGCCGTGCAGTAAGTATCTAATAGGTTTGATATTTCCTCTGCTGCATTAACACCTACCCTGAAAAATAGCAGGTTGTCATCTACAACTAAAAGATGGTTCACTTGGGGAGCCGTCGACGCCACCTTGGTTCCACTGAGCTGTGATGACTGATTTGAAAAGACATGAAAGGCCCTCTGCTGGTGACAAGAAAAGGTGTGGAGAGATTCGATCTCCCTATCTTATACTGCTTGAGTGTTTAAGTTGTTCTAGTTTGATTCCATTAAAAATGACTGAAAATGACATAGAGTTTATCATGCCCATAATTACTAAAATCCATGTTGAGGAAAAACCCAAAATTTTCATGATGGCCTGAAGATAAGCCCACTCAACTCTGTCATATGCCTTCATCATATCTAACTTTAAAACACAATATTAGTTGGGTTTGGCTTTGCTTCTCATCATGAAATGCAATTTTAATATGTTGCACTGGGCTCGAGGCTATGGTTCACCCTGGGGGACCTCCTATTGACGCTCTGACTACCACACAGAGGGGCATCCTAGGTGGGCCCGCCCATTGCACGAGCTACCATAGCGAATATGAGTGGGTACTATAGCAAACTCGAGCTACAATGGCACCTCGAGGTTAATGTAGTGATTTGTTTTTCTTTCTAGTTCTTTCCCATTCGGTTTAAAAAAACATGAAAAAAATTAAAAGTCAATATCTCGTTCTTATTCTTAAATCATGAATTGGATTAAGACCATTTTTGACAAATTTGAGAACTTTTTTGAAAATGCAAATATGTTTTCAAATTTGTGAATATTTGTTGAAAACATGGAAAAAATTTCATAATATACATTTTTTAAACACAAACTTTTGTAAAACATTTTTTTAAACATGACTTGTGTTTAACTTTGTAAAGCATATTTTTTTGGAAATGCGACCAACTTTTCATATGAGCGAACATTTTCTAGAAAACATGAAAAACTTTTTTTAGGTTTGCAAACATTTCTTGTGACACCTTTTTTCTTTGAACATTTTCTTAAATGCATTTTTTTCCAAAACTATGAGAATTTTTGCAAATTTAAAACATTTATAAAAATAAAATAAAAACAAGCTAAACCTACAAAGAAATCATGAAAAAATAAACAAAAAGAACCGGTTAGTAACCTTCTTGAAGGTTCCCAAAATAGGACAGAACAAGGTTACCAAAATCGGAATCCGTGGCTTAATAGGCTGGTCCAGTTGAGTCCCTCGTTCGCTAGTCTATGCTATAGGTCGACATTTTATTGCATAGAGCGGCAAACATGATTTTTTGTGTACCCAGTACCAATTCAACATAGAATAGTGCATAATCAAAGTTGGGCTTTAGATTTGGTCCATTATCTCTATTGATAAAATATTTGTCATTTGTCATTTGTCCTATGTTTCAAATTTTGATTTGAAATTATGATAGATTGGCTTCATGTTAATATGCTAAATGTTTTCCAAATATTTAAAAGCTGCAGTAGGAGTGGTGCACCTGCTGCACTACAATCCCGGACGCGCGAGATACGCCCCCGATCCATTTATCTTTCTTGAGCTATTTGTTTGGATCAACTTGGGTATTTTGGGCGCAGGTTCTTGAGGCTAAATATTTCCCGACTCTTCCTTCTTCTCTATCAGTAATAGGATTCTCAGGTATGGAATGAGATCCATAAAATCTGGGAGCAAGTTTTGACGTGGGCAACGGTGGGGGCATCAATTTTGGCTAGCCAAATGGATCAACCAAGTGCCCCCCTTTCATGCCTGTCCCCCTTTACTCTAAATACCCATAACTTTTTTGTTTTAGCCACTAACCCAGATATCGTTGTCAAAGATGTTTTTAGGGACAATCGTATCAACATGAGAGAGAGAGAGAGAGAGAGAGAGAGAGAGAGAGAGAGAGAGAGAGAGAACGTTCTTTGGGACCTTGAAGCATAAGGTTGCTTCTCGGTTAACTCGATATACAACAAACTCATCCACACCCTCCCGTCCACCACTCAAAAACGCTTTGGTCCACAACTGTTCCGCTAAAGACTAGAGCCTTCCTTTGACAATCTGCGTGAAATAGGCTTTCCTTTGCTCTTAACGTTTGAAAACGCCATGACCCAGGCAATGACACATGTGTGCTATGTAGTGAGTCAGAGAACACAAACCGCATCCTCTTTGAATGTACCCCTGCCATATTTCTTTTTGAGTTCTGTCATGAAGAGCTTTGGGTCTCTTGGACCCCGACAACTTCCAGGAAACCCTCCGACTTTTGATGGGGGTGCACGTACAAGAATCTAAGCTCGCTTGGAGGGTGTTTGCGGCATTAACTTGGGCACTCTCCACTTGTTGTAAGAAACATACTATTCAGGTGACAATTCCTATCATCATGCTGACAATATTTTCAAATATATATATGCTTTGACACACACCCCTACTAAACGTATAACGGGCAATACAGACCTTCCGCAAATTGTATCCACTTATGTATGTCCGTCGGAACATATAAGTTGTACACAACCCCTCTGACCTGGGCTGCACATTTTTTTTTGAAACCTTCAAAAAAATAAGATCATTATCTCAGAGTCGAACTCAAAACCTCATGGTTCAAAACCAAACACATTAACCACCTAGGATACCTCACCTGCCATGCCTAACTTCTTCTTTTTTCCAACTTTTGTAGTGTGTAATATATAACGCTAAAAAGAAATACTCCGGTTTTCCTTTTGTATCTAGCTGTTTTGTCCAGATTTTTCTTTGGTTTTTTCTTCGGTTTTTAATCAGGTTTTTTTCCTGTATGTTTTTTCTTTTTTTCAAATGAGTGAAATTTTCTAATATTCGCGTTTTTAATTCGTGAACTTTTCTAATTTTTTCAATTTCACAAACTTTTTCCAAAACCGTGAACTTTTTTTTCAAGTTTTTTGCGAATAACCTACTTAACTTTTTTCAAATACATGGACTTTTACAGTTTATTTGCAACTATTTTTTCAAAACACGTGAGCTTTTGTCAAATCCAGGATTTTTTTTAAAAATTCGTGAATATATTTTCAGGTTATCTATTTTTTGCCAGAAAACCTGAGTTTATTTTTATATTTTTCAGGACATATTTCTTTTCATTTATCGGCTTTTAGTTTCTTTTTTCTTTTGCCAAAAACTGCTCGAGCTTTTAAAAATATCTTAAAAACTTAAAAACATGTTTGCATTTTCTAAATTTGTTCAAACAAATCATATATTAATAAATTGTACATATTTAACAAAGAAAATGATCGCGTCTTGGAAAATTGCTCTGAATGAAAAAATACGAACATTTTAAAAAGTGAACAAAACTGTGATCACGAGCATTTTTTGAAAAATGCTAATTTTTTAAATTAAATAATATTAAAATAAAAATTCAAAAAAAATTGTAACCAATTTTCTTATGGATTTCACCGAACATTTTTTTATTTGCGTACAAAAAGATTTGAAAAAGGAACTTTTACTTAATTCTGATAAAAATTTGAAATCCTAAACTTTATTTGAATCTCCCTGATTTTTTTGAAAAAGGAACATTTTATTAATTGTTGAACCAAATTTTAAAACATGGACTTTTTTTTTGAATCAGTTAACTTTTTTGAAAGTCGCGAGCGCTTGGTTAACTGAATAGGTGCTCGACGGGAGCGATGCCATCGCCTAGTTGGGCCAAGACCTAAGCGTTTTTTTTCTTTCTATTTTTGTGTTTCTTCTCTTTTACTTTAATTCATTTTTCTATGTTTTGAACTTTATTATTCTTTTAAAAACCTGTTCAAGTGAATCAATCTGTGGTTGGATGGTTAGAGGGATTGTGGTATCTTCAGCCCACCAGGATTCAAGTCTTGGTGCTCGCATTTATTCCTGGATTTATTGCAGTATTTCTGGCGATGTGTATTCAGTGAGAGGAGACGTTCCCGTCGACGATGAGGTGCCTACGGTGACTTCGTAAATTTCAAGATGATATGCCGGCTCAGTCTTGCGAAGGTGCTCAGAAGGGTAGGGTGTGCGTGTGTACGTTCATAGGGGTGAGTGTATGCGCGTGTATATGAGCGCTTGCGTCTATACTGTGTAAAAAAACATGTTCAAAATTTGGAATATTGTTTGGAATACCAAAATAACAATTCTAAATAAGTGTTCTAAATTATGGCTTTAAATATTTTTCCTTCGAATATTTTTTAAATGCTTTGAAAAAAGCATGTAGTGTTAAATTACGGGTTTCAATAGCTTTTCCCTTCAAATTTGACATGAATGTCTACCATGGGCACGCCCACGTGCTTGTGAAAATTGGGATCATTTCAAGAATGTACAAAACCCACATGTTCCACGTAGGGTGTCCGGGGTGGGTGAGAAGGGTCCGTTTAAGAGCTCATTGTTTCTCGACATCCGTTCAATGGCTACAATTTTTTTCCATGCCCTTGTATGACTTGCTCAAAGCACCATGCCAAGTTGTTTGGGTTTTGGGCAAATTTTGCATTTTCTGGAGTTTTCTCAGTTAAAAGGTAAATAAATGGCCAGGCGTGTCTCAATATGCAAATATTGTTGTAAGTTCTTCAAACATGGATGTCTCGTATGTCCGTGCCAGACTGCTGCAACAAGTTGGGGTGATTTATCCATAGTCCAAAATACACCAGTTGAGAGGAGTGTGCAAGACTAGGCCAGATAGGTGCATCCGTGATCTTGCAATTTTTACTAATTTGAATTCTCCAGTTATTTGCAATTTTTGTCATTACCAATCAACATGACATTTTCTCATATCATAACCATTTCTTGAAATTTATTAACATTTTGAAATTTCAAATTGTGTATGAAAATTTTATAAACTTGAACACTTTTTCCAATAATTTGTTAAAAAATTCCCAACAATTGATGTTGAACACAAAGTGCAAACCATGTACATTTTTAAAAATTTACCAACATTTTTTTCTGAAACACAAACATTTCATAGATTTGTGAACAAAACAAATTGAAAACCGGAATATATTTTGAAGGTCCTACAGAAGAGGGTAAAAGGTGTAGAATGGGCAGGCCTATGGAGGAGGGGGGGGGGGGCACAGCGCTAGCTTTTTCTTTGAGCGGTACAATGCTAGCTAAACTAACAAGCATGCACACATGCTGGATTTTCAAAAAAAAAAAAAAAACTAACGCCCACACATGTGGCATCTTGCACATCGCCCACACGCCTTCATCACCACTCATTTTGCCACGTATGAACAGATGACATCAGCAGGAAATTTTTTTGATTTTCGGCTTAAAAATATTTTATCTCCTAATTAAAAAATTGAATAAAAATTACGTTTTCACCATTAAATCCGTCTCGACGAGATCTTCAAAACTAGACCCCATGTTGATATGTTTCGATGAAATTTTCTTTTGCCCAAAAGTTATCATGATGTTTACACTGTAGTTACCATAGTGCTTAAACTAAAATTGCCATGTGGCAATTTTACTTTGTAGAGCATGGCAATTTTAGTTTTTTGATAATAGCAATTCCAGTACTTTGACTATGAAAATTATTTTTTGTATGAACTATGGCAATTTTAAGTGCATGTATCATGGCTATTTTAGTTTATGGTTCATGGCAAGTCTAGTTTCTTAATTCTCCGTTTTATAATATGTTAAAATTTACTTTTAAATGTAGAAAAAAATAGCTGAAACATATAATGGCAACTTCAGTGTAAACATCATGGCAATTCATATGCAATAGACATGACAACTTTTAACCCAAAACAAATTCGTCGAAATATATTGATATGAGATCTAGTTTTGAAGATCTCGTCGCGAGGGATTTAATGGTGAAAACGGATCTTCAGTCGGATTTTTCATTTAAGAGATAAAACATTTTAAAACTAAAATCAAAAAAAATCGCGTGCGTAAATGCGGTGACGTCTTGTGATCATGTGAGTTATAGGACGCGTGGGCGGATTTGGCTCCCACCACACGTGTGGGCTTAGCGTTGTCCAAAAAAAAGCAAGCACACAAGCTGCTGAAATGATTCCGACCATACCCACATGTCTTGCTGTAGACGTAACCTCCAGATGGTCGATCCGCATGCGCCAGGCGGCCCGGGCCAGGCGCCAGCTGTGTACCGCGTGCACCAGCCTTCAGTGCGCTGCACAGTTTAGTACCACGTCACTGGGCGAGCTGCAGCGAGGTGGATGGACATCAATAAAAGGAGGGGTGTTGAATGGTTCAACTCATATCTGCTGTTATTTTTCACATAGCGAAGCTATTTTCAGTTATTTCGGTTTAACCGAAAAGGGTCATCAATTTTGTTTCTTTTAGAAATTGCAAAAAAGGTCATCAATTTTGAAAAAAGTTTACAAGTTTGAAAAAAGTCATTGATTTTGAAAAAATATTCATCCATTTTGAAAAAGCAAATTCATCGATTTGAGAAAAAAGACCACGAATTTGGAAAAAAGTATGCGTGTTTGCTAAAAAAGACGTGTGAATTCAAAAAAAGTTCATGCTTTTTAAGAAAAATTCATGAATTTGAAGAAAAGTTCTTGTTTTAAAAAAAGTTAGCGAATTTAAGAGAATTTCACGATATTTAAGAAAATTTCAAGAATTTTAAAAAATAAAATAAAATGATATGGCAAAAAAATAGAATAATAAAAACCTAGAGAAATAACCGGCCAAAATGAAAACCGAAGAAAACTAAAACCAAAATCAGGGGAAACCACTGCGTTTTTTAGCTTTATTGATGAAGAAAAAAGAAGTATAAAAGTCACAATAACTAAGATGTCCTGTTGGTTACCATTGTCTTTATGTTGCCTGGGGGTCTTAGTTCGAATCGTGTTGTTCGCAGATTTTTTGAATTTTAATGGAAGAGTGAAAAGGGCGTAAATGGGCCGGCCCATGGCGGAGGTGGAAATGTCATGTATCAGTGCGCTCGATGCATACAATATACTTACCATCCTGCCCTTTATTATAAAGAGGTATGAGTTAAGACGATATGTTTAGGAAGGTGTACCGAAACACAAGTGATTTTCAAACAGTCTATCTTTTCCAGTTGTGGTTGCCTCTAGGACAGGGAGAAACAAGAGCGAAGCTAGGCAGAACTACAGCTATTCACTCCATCAACGGACAAGATACTTGATTGTGTTGGCTGCTACTGTTATGTGTATTTAGCTCTCTAGACATTAGAACTTGGAGTTCTGGCCTCTAATACTAGTACTACCTCTCTCTCAGTTTACAGGACCCCTAGGTCGTCAATTTGACCAACCTAATACAAGTTATATATTACAAAAAATATACCAACATAAACTTCGGAGTTTCTACTTTCAAAAGGTATAATTTTTGTGTTATATAGTTTATATTAGGGTGATAAAATTGGCAACCTAGGTATGCGCGTAGGACTTGTAAACTGAAATGGAGGTAGTATGTTTTATGTCCACCGAATTATATATTGTCACTATTTGTGGCCTTTTTAATTTCAAGCCAAACGCTTTTTGCGCCTGTTTTGCTAAAAAAGAAAATCGTGTCGGCTGCTACTGTTATGTCATTATTTTTGTGTGCTTATTTCTACGCTTTACAAGTCATGCAAATCAAAGAGATCCTTAGTTTTAGAACTAAAATATTATCAATATTTTAAAACATGATTGTGATTGAGTGTAGGTTGGACGGTTAGGTTACCCGTGGTGAAACAAGCCTATCATCCCAGGTTCAAGTCATTCACTTACCATGAGTGTTGGCATTTTCTCGAATTTATTCTAGGCATTCTGACGATATACGTTCAGGATGAGACGACGTTCTCATCGACTACGAAGTGTCTGTGTGTATGTGAGTGTTGCTTCTATATTGTGTTTAGAAAAAATAAACATGTCTTGCAAAAAGAATAGTACCAGGTTTGTTCTGTGTTTTAGAAAATCTACCATGACTTGCAAAAGAAAATAATACCATAGCAGCAACGAAAACAAAATAAGAATACAAAAAAGCAAGCATGTTGCAATTAACGCAGCCCGGCCGCCGGAGATACTCCTTTTTAAATGAAAGGAAACAAACCGAAAGCGAAAATGTTTTTTTTTCGAAACGAAGGCAAAAGATTTGCCTCATTATTTAATTAAGAGGAGAATAGAGTTTGATTGTTTACAACCCACGATAACACGCCACATGGCAACTACTCACGTACTAGAATGTCCCCTAGTTTTTTAGCTCCTGCCGTCACCCATAGTCTAGCGTCGGTAAGAATGTTGTTGACTAGGATCGGCGGCGGCGCGCTCTTGTGACGGAAGATGCGTGCGTTCCTCTCGTTCCAGACGGTCCATGAAACAAGCATTGTGAGGGAGGCCATGGCCTTCCTATTGGGAATACCCAAGCCGGTCATGTTCGCCCACCATTCCTTGACGGAGGCTTCAAGGTGCCAACTGGAAGGGTCCATATGGTCCAGACTTAGCTTGTCGATGACCAGTCTCCACAACCTATTGGTAAAGCGGCACTTGAAGAAAAGGTGAGCCCCTGTTTCTTGCTCCCTCCCACAAAGAGGGCAATGACCACAGTTTTGCCACCCACACTTGTCCAATCTATCCGCCGTCCAAATCCGGTCTTGTAAAGCAAGCCAAGCAAAAAACTTGACTTTTTGCGGTGCCCAAGCCTTCCACACCATTTGCTCCATGGGAGAATTAACCATGCCCAAGAATTGTGCTTTATAAGCGGAGGCGGCCGAGTATTGCCCGTTAGTTGTGTGCTTCCAGACGATGCCGTCCTCGGAGTGCTCGTCAAGAATGACGTCAAGTAAAAGCATCCAAAGGGTAAAAAATTTCCTTATGTGGTCAACGGATACCACAGTGTCTGACCTTATCTTTAAAATCCAAGCAATGTCCTTAATAGCTTCCCGCACCTTCCAGTTTTTTCTTGAGAAGGCCTCGTAAATGAGCGGTGCAATCTCCTTAGGCTTGCGCCCTAGCAACCATGGGGAGTCCCAGAATGGCGTTTTAGCCCCATTCCCCAAAATGATGGTGGTGGAAGCGTAGAAGAAGTCAAGGTCGGCCTCGTCGCATGGGTTTTCTGTGCCCACCCACATCTTGCTTGGTTCCTTCCATTCAAACCAAGGCCAGCGCAATCTCAGAGCCCGAGCAAATTTGTCAGTGTTCAGCACCCCTAGTCCTCCATACTGAATTGGACGGCAAACCACCTCCCAGTTGACCTTACACTTAGCCCCGGTGGTCTTGTCTGAACCCGACCATAGAAATGCCCGCTCCAGCTTGTTGACATTGTGCAGTGTGCCCGGAGGGATGACAAGCGGTGTGATAAAGTATATCACCTGGGAGGTGGTCACAGACCTGACAAGGGCCGTGCGGCCAATGGTAGTGATGTTTTGACCCTCCCAAGTAACCAGTTTGTTGGCAACCTTGTCCTCTAGGAATTGTAGGTCCACCTTCTTGAGTTGCTAGATCGAGAGCGGGAGGCCCAGGTATCTCATCGGGAAGGAGGTCCTAGTTGCAGGCAAACTCTGTAGGACATGGCCCAATCGGACACGGGAGCAGCGGATGGGTACAACTGAGCTTTTCTGGAAGTTGGTGCAAAGACCAGTCACCTCCCCGAATCCCTCTAGAATTGCCGCCAGGTTGTCGACATCGCTCTTGATAGGGGCCATGAACACGGCCGCATCGTCCGCGTAGAGGGATGTTCTCGCCATGGCCCTCCTACCACGAATCTTGTGGAAGAGGCCCTTTCGTGTTGCGAGTTCCAGGATCTATTGCAGGAGGTCGATTGCAATCACAAAAAGGAGAGGCGAAAGCGGGTCGCCTTGGCGGAGGCCCTGGCCATGTACAATCGTCGGCCCAGCCACCCCATTCAAAAGGATCCGTGAAGAGGAAGTGCAGAGAAGTGCGGCGATCCAATTCCGGACCTTGCTTGGGATCCCCTTTTTTTGGAGAAGCTCGAGAATGAACTCCCACTTGACCGAATCGAAGGCCTTCCGGATGTCCAACTTGAATAGGAGTGCGGGAGTTTTGCACCTGTGCAGTCGTCTCGCAAAATTCCGGACATACATGAAATTATCATGAATACTTCTCCTCTTGATAAAGGCACTCTGGGCGTTGGAAACAAGGACATTCATGTGCGGACTTAGCCGAATGGAGAGCACCTTCACAATAATCTTAGCAATTGCATGGATGAGGCTAATGGGTCGGTAGTCGGAGACGCCCTCCGCACCCTCCTTCTTGGGTAATAGGATCACGTTGGCGGAGTTGAGCCAGTGAAGGTTTGATGTTTGGAGGGAGTCAAATAGATGAATGACCCTCATGATGTCCCCTTTTATGATGTCCCAACACTTCTTGAAAAACATGCCTGTGAATCCATCCGGCCCAGGTGCCTTGTCACTAGGCATCTCATTAATGGCATTTCTGACCTCCTCCTCTGTGATGGCCGCCCCCAACTCGTGCAGATCATGCGACACAATGTTAAGCTCGTCCCAATTGAAGTCCTTGGTGCTTGTGTCTCCCCTTCCCATGACCTCAGAGAAGTGTTCATGAAGGATTTTCTCCTTCGCCTCGTGCTCGGTCACCCAACCATGCTCGTGCTTTATCCGATGGATGTGGTTCTTTCGTCTTCGCGCATTTATGCGACGGTAAAAAACTTGGTGTTTGTGTCTCCCTCCCTCAGGTTGGCCACTCTGGCACATTGCTTCTTTCGGGCCCTCTCAAGAACTGCCAGACTTACAACTCGTTTCTTCAGTCTAGCACGCAAGTCTAGCTCCTCAAGGGATAATGGCCGATTTTCTTGAGCCATGTCAAGTTGTAGAATGACCAGGAGGGCCGCATGAAGGTGGATCTTTGCCTTGGAGAAAAGCCTCCTGCTCCATTCGGTGAGACGGGTGGCCGTCTTCTTTAGTTTATGGAACAACAGCTGATACGGTTCCGAGTGCTCACAATGCTCATTCCAAGCTTTGAGGACAACATCATTGAATCCAGGCATGGCTGCCCAGAAGTTCTCAAATCTGAAGGTTCTAGGCCTCCGAGGCCCCCTCGCATCGGCAAGCAAGAGCGGACAGTGGTCGGACAGTGATGATGAGAGAGCATGCAAGACGTGGTTGTTGAAGGTTGTGTCCCAGTCCGCGTTGCAGAAGAACGAATCAAGTTTGCAGAGAGTAGGGCTCGCTCTCTCATTGCTCCAAGTGAATCTCCGATTCTGCAGATGAATTTCTTTGAGTTCGCAAGCTTGTAGGGCATTCCGGAAGCGGGTGATATGACTTCTATTGATGTTTCTGTTGTTTTTGTCCCTTGCCCGATATATTTGGTTGAAATCGCCAGAAGCGAGCCATGCCACTCCTGCCGGCGGCTTTTGACTTTTTTTTAGAAAAGGAGAATGACCCCCGGCCTCTACATCTGGGCGATGCATACGGCCACTTTATTAATTATTCTCACAAGACCTTACAAAGTAATACAACAGTAAGACTAAAGCCACCGTCTAAGCACCTCTATCCAAGCGATGAAGGCGCAGATAGCTCGGCCTAATACCAAGCAGACATCGCAGCCAAACCTAACATCTAAGACACGAGAACCCATCCAGACGCCTGCGGGCATGGGTCTCACCGGTCCGGCGTGCACTCGAGATGCCGCCGCCGCCAACTACCACCGCTCCATCTTCGAATCGCATCGATGCATCAACCTTGCTCGGTCTAGCTATCGTCGACGCCACCACGACGCCAAGCGGCACCTCCTCCTGCGCGCACACAACTGAGCACGTCATGTCGCCATCGATACACCTCGGCGCCATGCTGCCGGTATCACCACCGACACAGCTTGAAGTCCTTTGTAGATCTGTCGTGCGTAGCACCCGCCGACCGTGCATGACAAAGCGTAGCACCCGTCGGTCGAGGCATGACTTGACATCACCATCGAACCTCCGTGCAAGACGAAGCCGCTCCACCTCCCGCCTCGACATCCGGCGCTGCTCGCAAACGATGCTCCCAAGAGAAAACGACACCGCAGTGCCGCCATCGTCCGATCTGGAACACCGGATCCTAGGGTTTCCGAGCAGCACGAGTGGGTCGACAAAGTTACGATGATGCCTTCATCAAGGTAACGGCGAACGCCGCCATCGCCTGCCGTCGGCTCGGTTTTCACCGGCAACCATGTCTCCCCTACTCGCAGCCGGGACAAGATGATGGATCTCGAGATCCGATCACCAAGCCTCTGGCCGGCCATCTCGGGAAGAAGATGACCACCACGTCCACCAGTGTCACCACGCCAGGCACGCGTCGCCGCCGGCACCCCCAAGGTGCCTAGAGGCCGACAAGCCCCGACGAAACCCCTGCCTCGCCAGCTGCCATGGCCCAGACCCCGGCACCACCAGATCCAGATCGGATCGGGGTCCAGGGCCCCAAGCCGCAACCGCCGCAGAGGCAGCACCACTGGACGGTGCCTAGCCCTCCAGCCCGCCGCCGAGTCATCGCCGGAGCTCCGCCGCGCCACGCCGCCAAGCCGCCGCCGGGATACCTCGCGCCGCCGCCAGAGAAGCCACAACCGCCGCGCGTTGAAGAGGCCTGAAGCCGCAGCTGCACCGCCGCCAGCAGGCGCCGCCACCCAAGACGCCCTCCATCGCGGCGCTTGGCCCGCCCAGCCAGCGCCATCTCGTGCCGCGCCGTCCCGCGCCGGACGCCCATCGCGAGGAGAGGGGCAAGATCCCCGCCGCCACCAACGCCTTCCGGTCTTTGCCCGGCGGCGCTGTGCGGTGCCGGCGGGGGGAGAGAGGTCGATGAGGGAGTACGAGGGGCGGCGGCTAGGGTTTCCCCCGAGGACGCTCGCGGGAGCGGCTCGGGGGTCGGGGGTCGTAAGTCGCTCTTTTTCGGTCGGCAAATCGGCGGCTTTTGACTAGCAAGCTCATCAAAGAAAGCGTCTTTGCGTGCATAATCAGTGGGGCCATACACCGATGTGAGCTTGAAAATCAACTTTGTTTCTCTAATCCGCACCATTGCCGAAATACAGTAGCTGGTGTAGGTGATATTCGTCAGCTCAACTAGGTGATCATCCCATAAAATAAGGATGCCACCTCTGGTCCCCTCTGCCGGTCGCTGCGCGAAACTACGAAGTCTGTTGCCCCCAAGAAATGCGGCCGTGAATTGGTCGACGATGGTCAGCTTCGTCTCCTGGAGACAAACGATGTGGCACGACGAAGACGCGATCGTTGCGCTCACAGTGGCCCTACGGTTTGGACAGTTGAGGCCGCGGACGTTCCAGCTTAGTGTGTTGATGGCTTGTTCAGTCATTTGGAAACATGCGTAACCCTATAATTTGCCCAGGAGAGAACAGACAACCTTGTAGCAATCAGACTGGTTCTACACCAGCCCATGGAACACAAATAGTTCAAGCATAACAACCTGATACATGGCCAGCGGCTAGCCATGGGTAGACTCCGTCACACCCCCGCATTACATAACAGTGGTTGCACTATCATCTTAAACTAGCTACCCTACAGCCATCCAGGGGCTGCTCAAATGGCGTCCTGGCCATTGTCCACATCCAGCGCTCCTGCACCTCCGTGCTGCAGAAGAGCATCCTCAACAGCAGTCGCTCCGACATCGTCCAGCTTAAACATGTCTCTCATGGCTATGATACCTCCGGTGGAAGTTGCTCCTTGAAACGGTCTGTGAAAGCGTTGAGCATCTCCACCGTGACATCTTGGCCGTTCTTGGTGATGCCGAGACCGCGACAAACCAGGGCCTCCGCCGCCTTTGCGACCGGAGTGACCTTGGCCTGCCCAGCAACTCGCAGCCTGGCGGTTGTCCTCTGCAGCGTGAACCCACCGACGCGGCTGATAGTCACCCCAGCCATCGTTTTGCGGCGCGCTGTTGTAGGCCTAGGAGCAGGCGTTGGGAGGAGGGCCTCCACCCTCTCCTTGAAGAGCGGCTCGAGGTCGGCATCGGCCACCACCACAACCCGCCTGCGCGGGGGAGAAGGTGTGCGGCGCACCGGCCCGGCGGGGACGAGCGACGGCGTAGGCGAGCTCTCGAACCCCGGCGGCCTTGCTGGCGAAGCCAAAGGCAGCAGCAGCACGGAAGGGGAGCAAAGCTCCAGAGTTGCGTGGGACGGAATGAAGCCGATGGACGCGGAGCGCCTGGCCTCATCCCGCTTTGAACGTGGTACCGGCGGGAGCACGGACGTTGGTGATAGAGGTGGTGATGACGGCGGCGTCCGGTTGTCCTGGGAGCGACGCCGGATCATGCCAGGCGAGCGTGCCCGGGCCGGGCAGCGCCCTCTCCGCACAGCCAGCACCGGCTGCACCGGACCGTCCACCACCGTCGGGGCAGAGCCAAGAAGGAGCTGCTGCTGTGCGGGCACCGTAGGCCGTAGGGTCGTCCTCCAGGCTGCGGGCCGCAGCCGAGGAGGCGGAGCCTGAGCCCTGCAGGACCACGGCCGGCACGCCCACGACATCACGGCGACGGTTGCCGCGGTCCTCCCTCCTGTCGCGGTCGCCCCGGCCTCTGTCTTGGTTCCGCGGCTCTTCGCGGTGATTGCGGGAGAGGCTGCGCCTTATGCGCGCGCCCAAGCTGCTCCTGCCGGCGGCGTCGTCACGGCCGCGCCGATCTCCACCACGGCGACGGTCTTCGTCATCGTCACTGTCGCGCCTGTCGTGACGTGGCGCTGGGCGGGAGATGCGCTCCCTACGGTCCCTGGGCACCGTCTCGCCATCGATGATGTTGCGACGCCAGGTGAAGCCCTCTGAAACAGTGCGCCCGCCCACCTTCTGCTTATGGATGGAGAGGTGAAGAAGGACCCTGTGCTGCAGACCACGCCGACCATACACCAGCTCGCCGCCTTCGCGCGCCGGTAGGGTGATCCAGTTGACCCTCGGAATCTTGCTGGGGCACGTCGCCCACGCCCACAGGCAAAGCGCCTCTGTGTCCGTCTTCAGGCAAGACGCCGGCTCGATGTAGTCTATTGAGCAGTTGGTGCCGATCGCAGAGGCCACAGCCTGGGCGTCCCATGCCTGCAGCGGCAGCCCCTCGAGGCAAAGGCGCACATGGTGCGGCATGTCGACGTGCTCCGCGCGGGACTCGATCCGCCATGGCCGGAGCTGGATGCGGGTGCCCCGGAACGGCAGCGCCGGGCGCGAGATCGCCTCAGAGCAGTGATGGCGGTGGAAGAACCTGATGAGGAAGGCCTCCGGGAAGTGGCGGACGACGTTGACATCGGGGCGCAGACAGCCGATCTCTCTCACCACCGCAGCAGCGATCTCTTCAGAGGAGGCCCTCATCTCGCGCTCCAGCCACGCCACCACGGCGTTTGACTCGAGCAGAGCTGCCTCCTGGACCATGGCGGGGGTGGAGTGCACCACCGTGAAGACCTCAGCAGGGCGGGCCGTGTGGTCACCCGCCCAGGCCGCAGCAACAGGCGCAGCCATGGCCCTTGCGGGGGCGGGAGGTGGGGAGCGAGCCCGAGGCAGGGGAGGCGCGGGGCGCTGGCGTAGATCGGTAGATGTGGAGCCGGCGGGTTGGTGCAGCCACGCGCGCGATGGCCGGAGCGGAAGCAACGCCTGCAGGTGACTGGATTGCGGCAAGTAGCGGCCTTAGGGCATCTCGAGCCGCGCCCCCAAGAAGTACCTCAGGCGTTTTTTCGTCCGCCGACGCCAAAAAATCGGCCCAGTCGCGCCCCAAGAGCCCAGTTTTCGCCGGCTCGGGCCGAAATTGACGCCGGCGGAACCAACCCAAACCCGGCGCGCTGGGGGTCACTCGGAGCGCCGGGCGAATCGTTTTTGACGCGAAGAGCCGCGGGCCCGCCGCGTCAGCGACTCTACTCTCTTCTCGCTCCTTCGTCGTCCTCATCGCCTCGTTTCCCGCGGCGAATCAATGCCAAAGCTGCCGCGCGCTGCCGCGCCGGTCAGCCTCCATTGATGCCTCACGGGCGGCGCAGATGAAGGCTGGGCGACGTTCCTCGGCCGCCACGCAATCACGCCACGCGTAACGCGCCGGCCAAGCCTACCACGCGGCGTCTCCGCCTATAAAAGCCGACTGCAAGCGCGCCGGAGAGACTCACCCCGATCATCCACCGACGACGCGCTCATTTCTCCCCCTTTCCTCCTCTCGCCGTCACCAGTTGAGAAAGCATGACCGAGCGTTTCCCAGGCGACGGCGCGGCGGCGAACGGATTCGGACGCCGTCATCACTGACGAGGACGAGGCTCGCCTCCTTTTCGAGGCCGAGTACCGGTCCCGCCGGACATGCGGGTGCCCGCGTGGAGGATCGGCGCGGCGGCGTGCAGTGCCCGGTACCCACCGGCGCGCTGGCGCGGCGCGCGGAGATCGTGACGCATCCGCTGCCCCTCGCCGCGGCGGCGAGGAGGGGCCCCAGACGCCCCGACAGCCCAATCTGGGAGCCGTACTTCCGCCGGCGGCACGACGAGCAGCTCGAGGCCACCAACGGCGTCGTGCCCTCCGGCAGGTTCAACGCCGCCGGCCGGCATCGGTGGTGGGGCGTGCCCGGGCGCACGTTGGAGTCCGTCCTCGAGTACATCAAGGGCGGCAACACGCCGTGCCTCGAGTACCCCGCTCCCCCGTCCTTCTCACGCCGCCGGGGAAGCTCCTGGACACCGAGGCGCATGGAGACCGGGGTGTCCTCCTCCTCGTCCAGCGGCTCTGCCTCCACCTCCGCCCCGTCAAGCCGGAGCCCGAGACACGCTGTCGGCAGCGTACCAAGAGCTCCGGCGCCCTCGTCGAGCCCAAGGTGGAGTCCAGCCTCCCCCCGGAGTACGAGGAGATAGCCCGGCGCGGCTTCTCCGACGAGGACGCCATGCGGTGGTCGCGCGACGACTACGTGCGCGAGGAGATGGTCCGGCAACGCCGGGCCCTGGAGGAGATCGCCGCCCACAAACGTGGGCGCGAGGACGAGGACGGTGTCGTCGTCCTCGATAGCAACGACGACGACGCCCCCGGACCGTCCAACCCGCGGCGCCAACCGGGGGAGGGATGCAACAGGGACGGCGGAGGCGTGGCGGGGCGGCGACGACGACGACGACGGCGGCGGTGACTACATCGCTGTTCTCAGCCTCCTCGGCATGTAGAACTGCGCGTGGGCAGCGGCGAGGAGGCGGCGGGGTAGCCAGTAGTTTTTTTTTTTTTGTAAAATATGTTTAAATTTGAATGAACTCGCCCGTGTTTGCGTTGTGTTTGCGCCGAATTTCAACATTTTAAAAACCTGTGGGGCCGCGACTGGGGGGCATCACGTCACGATCTTGTGGTTTAAGCGCGGTGCGCCGCCAGAGACGATTTTTGCCCTCCTGGGGCCAACGGCTGGAGATGACCTTATGCCTTGGATGAAGACAATGGAAGCAGAGGTTAAAAAGCCAGTCCGGGGGAGGGGCGCGCGCCTTGAATTCTTCCTGCTGCAAAGCCGGCCGGCGCGGCCGACGCGACCTCACCGTCTCCCATCCCGCCGTCACCTCGGCCTCGAGCCCCGCAGCGCCAGCCATACCCACGTCGCGCGGGCTTGAAGGCGCGGCAGACTCCGCAGGAGACTTGAAGCACGCCAGCCACCCACCCAGCACGCTGGAGTTAAGGCGCTCGGCGTCAATGCGGCAGGAACCCGGGCGCGCATTGAAGGCAGCCCCGGCGGTTGGTGCAGCTGGCCCCGCGTTCCCAAGACCCAACTGCGAAGGGGGGGGGGTCTCGAGCACGCAGTCCACATCGCCAACGGGGCGCGGCGGCCGGCCAGGCGGCGGCGGCGGCGGTGTCTGCAGCAGCCGATCCAGATCTGGACTGGCTGTCCCAGCCATGGGCGCGGCTGGGGGTGGGAGGGGACTGAACCCCCAAAGCAGGGGCTGGGGCGATGCGGGCATGGCCGGGCACATGCGAGGGGGGCAGGGAGGGGGGCGCTGGGGTGGCCGACGGCGCCGGAGTGGCCGCCATCGGTATGGGCTGGTATCTTCAGACACTGGTGTTCCTCGCGATCCTGGGTGGTGGATTGGGTTGCACTGAAAGCGAAAATGTGATATAGTACTTGTTTTGATTCATAGACCTCAGCATAAGGATATCATGGTTCAAACATACGACGAATTAGATAGGAAGGTGAACGGACCTAGAATGAGGACACCCTACTCTGGCATCGAAAATTTGACACCTTAATATCGACACTTATCAAGATACTCCTGTTTGATTGAAAGGAACCGAAAGCGAATATGTCATATAATACTGGTTTGATTCATAGAACTCAACATAAAAGGCACCATGGTTCAAACATACAACGAAATAGATAGGAAGATGAATCTAGATGGTTCAAACATACTCTCGCACCAGAAATTTAGCACCGGACAATATCGATACTTATCTAGATGCCGCACAGGCACAGGGCATAACAGCATCCCGGCGAAATATGCTACTCCCACATCCATGCAGCAACCAGCGGCGCTCCTCCATCCATATATTCAAAGAAATCGACCATATCGTCCTCCTCCAGTTCGAGCTCCTCAGGGGTGCTATCGGGGCGAAAGCGGGAGCCGTTGATCATGAAGACGCCCGTGCCGGGAGTTACTTCCGGCACCTTGTGGTACCACACTTCCTTGAGGATCTGGAGCTTGTCGGTCATCTTCATGGTGTGGCGGACCACGCGCTCCTGGCTCACCACCTTGAGCGTGATCAGCCGAGCCACCGCCGCCTTGGAGTCCACCTCCTCCTCTGTAGACGAGTGCTCCTTCCTAGCCTGCCCAGCCCCCGCCATGGTTTCGGCCTTAGTGGTGGCTATGTGTGGTGTTGTTGTTCTGGAACCTGGAGTTCTTGTTAAGCGACGGGGAAGTGATAGAAGGCGAGTGCGTCGTTTATACTACACGAAGAGTGGTTAGTGGTAGTACGGAGGAGTAAATGGCTGTGCTTGCTGGTTGGTTCGTAGCGCGCCGGGAGATAAATGGTGAAGACTGAAAGAGGGCTGCACGAGTCAAAGATTACTGCGCATGCAACAATTGCTCTTCCCAAGCGTACGGAAACACGGCGTCCTGCAAGCCTTCCCAGCGAAGCTAAGAGCATCTTCAGCCGTTGGTCCCCCAGGCGGCTCGAAAAATCGTCGCCTGGGGGCGAACCGGCGCAAAAATCGGCCTGGGGGCGGAGATGCTCCCAGCCGATGCCTCCAGGGTCGGCTCCAGTCGCCTGCTTTAATTTTTTTCTAAACATTTATTTGACTAAAATTCAGCGAACAGGGCGAATATTCGGCGGAACAGTACATTACTTCGGCGAACTGAAATAGGTTTTTACATAAAAAAACAAAGAGGTCGCGACTACAGGCCGAATAACGCGCTGAGAGAGGCGAAGTCGCCGCCGTCGCTGCCGCCGCCGCCGTTGTCCTCGCCGTCCTTCTCCTCCACGCGGCCGCCCCAGCTGGACCCCTGCCCGGGGTCGCCTTGGCGGACCGATGGCGGCGCGAATTCGTCGCTGTCGTCGTCGAGGACGATGACGCCTCCCTCGTCGCGGCCACGGCGCCGAGCGGCGAACTGCTCAAAGGCGCGGCGATAGCACTCCAGCTCCGTCCGCGCCCAGTCTTCGCGCGCCCACTTCAAGGCCGCCTCGTCGTCGAGCCCTGGCTCCTCCGTCTTCATGCAGGCGAGCCCTGGCTCCGTCTTCACGGTGGCGAGCCCTGGCTCTGTCTTCACGACGGCCAGCCCCGGCTCCGTCTTCGGCTTGACGAAGCGAGGAGGAGCCGAGGAGGAGGCGCGCCCGCCCTCGTTGATGACGATGCCGGCACTGCGGGTGCGCCGGCCGAGCGGCGTCTCCGCGGTCTCCGCGGGCTCGGCCTTGACGCCGAAAAATGCCGACGACCCGGAGGAGTGGGAGGAGGAAGAAGAGGAGCCGGCCCTCCTCGGCATCCATTGGCCGCCGCTCCGGCGGTTGACCGGGGCGGCAGGGTACGTCAACGGCGGGTCATTGCCGCCCTCGAGGTGCTGGAGGACGGCGTGGAGAGTGCGGCCAGGGGCGCCCCACCACAGGCGGCGGCCCTCGCTGTTCTTGGTCCCCCGCACCACCGGCGCCCCGTTGGTGGAGGCCAGCCGGTGAGCCTGCCGGCGCTGGAAGTACGCCGCCCATGCCTCGTGGTTGCCGGTGGCGTACTGCGGGAATGCCTGTTGCTCCTCCGTCAGCGACGCCCGCACGCGGTCGACCTCGTCGGCGGATTAGTCAGCGCGCGCGGTGACGTCTCGCAGCGGGGGAATGGGGACGCCGCCGACGCTGAGCTTCCACCGCCCCGGCGCGCGCATGTCGGGAGGCGCCGGGACGTTGGCCTCGAACAGCAGGTGGGCTTCCCACTCGTGCAGCGAGCGGCAGCCGAAGCCATTGGCCGCCACCCCATCGTCGGGGAACCTCTCGCCCATCATCGCGGCTGGGCACGGGGAGAGAGGGGACAAAGGTCGGCGGTGGCGCGCACGGGGAAGAGCTCGGCGGCTGTGGGCGGGGTGCGGCCACAGGCAAGGGGAGGCGCTGCTTATATAGCGGCCGGGGGGTGTGGGCGCCGTGTGTACGCGTGGCGGGAGGTGGTGCATCGCCGCGCCCACGCAGCCCGCGCGGAATCAATAGAAGGCTGACCGGCGGCAGCCTTGGCATTGATTCCCCGCGGGAAATCGAGGAGTTGAGGACGAGGAGGCGCGTGGGTTGCTGACTCGGCGGGCCCGCCGTTCTTTCGCGTCAAAAATGATTGCCCCGGCGCCCCCGGGCGCCCCCCAGGCCCCAGCGCGCCGGGTTCTGGGTCCGCCGGCGCCAGTTTCGGCCCAAACCGACGAAAAACAGGCTGCTGGGGGCGCGACTGGGCCGATTTTTGGGCGCCGGCGCTAAAAAATTGCCTGGGGGCCTGTTGGGGGTGTGGCTGGAGACGCTCTAATGTCCCTCATTTTAAGGACGGATTTTCTACAGCGCGTTTTGTTCAAAGCGAGCATCTCCAAGAGCCTGACACTGCTTATATCATTTTTGTTTGGGACAGGGATCAGGTGACTTGCCTTCAGGCAGTCACGCTGTAACATGCGGCCACACATCCAGCGTCTATTACACATCCAAGGGCCATCAGCAATCAAAGTGAAAAAAGCTCCAGATCTAACACACGCACACACGGAGACGCCCACACAAGCATACGATAGAGTCGAGTGGCCTTTTTTGAAAGAGATTATGTTGAGATTGGGTTTTTGTCAAGAATGGGTTAATTTGATTATGCAATATGTCTCAATTTTCGAATACAGAGTAAGGATCAATGCAGAGGAAAGTGAGAGCTTCAAGCCTACTAGAGGATTGAGGCAGGGTGATCCGCTAGCACCATACCTCTTCTTGCTATGCACAGAGGGGTTGAATGCATTGCTGACACATGCCGAGGAAAATGAAAACATATCAGGAGTTAAAGTATGTAGGGACGCCCCGCCAGTCACAAATCTTCTCTTTCCGGATGATTCATTGATCTTGATGAAAGCCAATCAGCATAGTGCGGCGGCCCTGAAATCAGCATTAGATTTATATTGTGCGGCGTCGGGACAACTGGTAAGTGTGGAAAAGTCCAGCATTTTCTTTAGTCCTAATAAAACGGTTGAGATCAGAGAACAAATGTGTACAATGTTGAATATAATGACGGAGGCAATGAATGATAAATACCTGGGTTTACCAGCCATCGTGGGTGCTGACAAATCAGACTGCTTTAAATTTCTGATTGAACGAATTATTAAGAAAATTAGTGGTTGGAAGGAAAAATTACTGTCCGCCCGGGGGAAGGAGACCCTACTCAAGGCTGTGATCCAAGCCATACCTACCTATGCAATGTCGGTCTTTAAAATTCCTAAAAAAAATTGTAAACGAATCATTGACGCGATAGCGCATTTCTGGTGGGGTGACGAGGAGAACCAGAGGAGGATGCACTGGATGGCCTGGTGGAAAATGTGTGTACCAAAAAACCAAGGTGGAATGGGATTCCGTGATATCCACTGTTTCAACCTGGCTTTGCTCGCCAAACAAGCATGGCGTCTTATTGATAATCCTGATTCCTTGTGTGCCACTATTCTGAGGGCCAAGTACTACCCTGATGGCGATTTGCTGAAGTCTAAGCCAAAGTGTGGCGCTTCTTTCACCTGGCAGAGCATTATGGCAGGTATAACTACTCTGAAACGTGGCTATATTTGGCGAGTGGGTAATGGACATAACATCAATATCTGGGAAGATGCCTGGATCCCAAACTGTGTCACTAGGAAGATTGTGACCCCTAGGGGGAGCCATTTGCTATCAAAAGTGAGTGACCCGATTGACCCTGCTTCCAACAATTGGGACGAGGAACTGATTAGACAAACTATGTGGCCCATTGACGCACAACGAATTCTTTCGATCCCACTTTCGCAATATGATATGACAGATTTCATTGCCTGGAGTTACACAAAAAATGGTATGTTCTCGGTAAGGTCTGCTTACTCGGTGGAATGGAATTATCAGTATGGGAGTAGACTCAAATATTCTAATGGGATGGGGCGAAGCATACCAAATCCTATTTGGTGTCAGATATGGAAGTTATCCTGCCCAGCAAAAGTTAAAATTTTTATATGGCGTACATTACATGGCACTCTCCCATGCCGGGTAACACTCGCTAATAGACACATGAAGGTCTCGCCCTCTTGCCCGACTTGCTCTCGGGGTTTAGAAGATACGAAACACATGCTTTTCCTCTGTAGTAAAGCAAAGGAGGTTTGGAAGAGACTAGGGATGGATGTGATTATTGATAAAGCTTGTGAGGTTGATCTTGCCGGGGAGGCAATATTGGAATACCTTCTACTTCTTCCAGACCAAGACTTGAGTATTATGGGGTACCAAAATGTACGTGAAATGATAGCTATTTCAGCTTGGTACCTATGGTGGAAAAAAGTTAGTGCATAAGGAATTAACTCAGAATGCAAATCAGATAGCAATGGGGATCATAGCTCTCACATCCAACTTTGTAAATGCATCATCTCCAAAGGCCACGATGAAAAAGGGGGGTTGGTACTGTCCTCCTAGGGGTTTTATGAAACTTAATGTTGACACCTCTTTTGATCATGATATGTTGAAGGGTACGATGGGGGCAGTTTTAAGAGACCACAAAGGTAGGTTCATTGCAGGAGGAAATGGAAAGATTGACTATTGTGCGGATGTTTTGATGGCTGAAGCTTTAGCTCTCAAGTTTGGCCTAACAATGGCGCAAAGGGCAGGGTGTAACCGCCTAATTATCAACTCAGACAACATGGAGGTGGTTGAGACCATGCAGGAAGGAGGACAATCAACGGGGGCGGCGGCAGCAGTTTTCGAGGATTGTTACCACTATGCGTGTGATTTTGTCACGACTAGATTCGAACATTGTAATAGAGAGGCAAATAAAGTAGCCCATGAACTTGCTAGATTAGCTAGATTTTCTTCGACTTCCGACTGGTTTGAGGAACCTCCAAATGAAATTGTAATGATCCTCACAAATGATGTACTGGTTATTTCAAATGAATAAAGTTTCCTTTTAAATCAAAAAAAGAGAGCAGATTTAGTAGGACCGTTCCCAAAAAATATATTTGATAGAAACAAGTGGACTAATTATGCATGAACATTAAAAAAAATAAAAACGAAACAATTTAGTAACACTTTCATAAGTGTTTAGCATACAAATTCTGTAACCAGATCAAGAACCAAAGCCCGGCCATTAAGCAGTATTTTAGACATGTGTACGTCTCATCTGATGTATGAGTAAGGGTAACTCCAATCGGCCGACCCAAACGAAGACATCAAAGTCTGGCTTTGTCCGCCCGTCTAAATGCATGGAGGCCGCCCTTTTCTTCATTCCCCCCTCAAGGGGAGAATTGCTTTTCTCCTCCTCCTCCTCTTCCTCCTCGTCGTTCTCGACGGGTGAGGAGTGGGTTTCGGTTTCTTCGGACGATTCGTCCGAAGAACCTTTGCGACAGAGGCCACTTCTGGTCTCCTTGACCTTCTTCTTGGCCTTCTTCTCCGGTGCTTTGTAGGGCGCCAGAACCAGCATCTTGGTCAGAAGAGGGATCGCTGATACGTCTCCAACGTATCTATAATTTTTGATTGCTCCATGCTACTTTATCTACTGTTTTGGACTATATTGGGCTTTATTTTCCACTTTTATATTATTTTTGGGACTAACCTATTAGCCGGAGGCCCAGCCCAGAATTGCTGTTTTTTGCCTATTTCAGTATTTCGAGGAAACAGAATATCAAACGGAGTCCAAACGGAATGAAACCTTCAGGAACGTGATCTTCTCACCGAACGTGATCCAGGAGACTTGGAACCTACTCCAAGAAGTTTCCGGGGAGGTCACGAGGGTGGAGGGTGCCCCTCCTGGCCGCGCCCCCCTGCCTCGTGGGCCCCTCGGAGCTCCACCGATGTGCTCCTTCCTCCTATATATACCTACGTACCCCCATTAGACCAGGGGGAGCCAAAAACCTAATTCCACCACCGCAACTTCCTGTATCCGCGAGATCCCATCTTGGGGCCTGTTCCGGAGCTCCGCCGGAGAGGGCATCCATCATGGAGGGCTTCTACATCAACACCATAGCCCTTCCGATGAAGTGTGAGTAGTTTACTTCAGACCTTCGGGTCCATAGCTAGTAGCTAGATGGCTTCTTCTCTCTTTTTGGATCTCAATACAATGTTCTCCCCCTCTCTCGTGGAGATCTATTCGATGTAATCTTCTTTTTGCGGTGTGTTTGTTGAGACCGATGAATTGTGGGTTTATGATCCAACTTATCTATGAATAATATTTGAATCTTCTCTGAATTCTTTTATGTATGATTGAGTTATCTTTGCAAGTCTCTTCGAATTATCCGTTTGGTTTGGCCAACTAGATTGGTAGTTCTTGCAATGGGAGAAGTGCATGGCTTTGGGTTCAATCTTGCGGTGTCCTTACTCAGTGACAGAAGGAGTTGCAAGGCACGTATTGTATTGTTGCCATCGAAGATAACAAGATGGGGTATTTATCATATTGCATGAATTTATTCCTCTACATCATGTCATCTTGCTTAAGGCGTTACTCTGTTTTTAACTTAATACTCTAGATGCATGCTGGATAGCGGTCGATGAGTGGAGTAATAGTAGTAGATGCAGGCAGGAGTCGGTCTACTTGTCACGGACGTGATGCCTATATACATGATCATACCTAGATAACCTCATAACTATGCTCAATTCTATCAATTGCTCAACAGTAATTTGTTCACCCACCGTAGAATATCTATGCTCCTGAGAGAAGCCACTAGTGAAACCTATGGCCCCCGGGTCTATTCTCATCATATCAATCTCCATTACTTTATTTTACTTGTTTTGCTTTTACTTTTCACTTTGCATCTTTATACCAAAAATACCAAGAATATTATCTCTATCAGATCTCACTCTCGTAAGTGACCGTGAAGGGATTGACAACCCCTAAGCGTTGGTTGCGAGTTGCTACCGTTTTGTGCAGGTACGAGGGACTTGCGCGTGACCTCCTACTGGATTGATGCCTTGGTTCTCAAAAACTGAGGGAAATACTTACGCTACTGTGCTGCATCACCCCCTCCTCTTCGGGGAAAACCAACGCTAGCTCGAGACGTAGCAAGAAGGATTTCTGGCGCCGTTGCCGGGGAGGCCTACGCCAAGTCAAGTCAAGATTTACTCTCCCGTCAACGAGCCATTTCTGGCGCCGTTGCCGGGGAGGCCTACGCCAAGTCAAGTTAAGATTTACTCTCCCGTCAACGAGCCATTTCTGGCGCCGTTGCCGGGGAGACCTACGCAAAAGTCAACATACCAAGTACCCATCACAATCTCTATCTCTCGCATTACATTATTTGCCATTTGCCTCTCGTTTTCCTCTCCCCCACTTCACCCTTGCCGTTTTATTCGCCCTCTCTTTCCCAATCTCCTCCTCTTTTTCCCTTTGCCTTTTGTTTGCTCGTGTGTTAGTTTGCTTGCTTGTCGTGATGGCCCAAGATGCTACCAAATTGTGTGACCTCACCAATACCAATAACAATGATTTCCTTAGCACTCCGATTGCTCCTCTTGCCAATACTGAATCTTGTGAAATCAATACTGCTTTGTTGAATCTTGTTATGAAAGATCAATTCGCCGGCCTTCCTAGTGAAGATGCCGCTACTCATCTAAATGGCTTTGTTGATTTATGTGATATGCAAAAGAAAAAGGATGTCGATAATGATGTCGTTAAACTGAAGCTATTTCCTTTTTCGCTTAGAGATCGTGCTAAAGCGTGGTTTTCATCTTTGCCTAAAAATAGTATTGATTCTTGGAACAAGTGCAAAGATGCTTTTATCTCTAAGTATTTTCCTCCCGCTAAGATTATCTCTCTTAGGAACGATATTATGAATTTTAAGCAACTTGATCATGAACATGTTACACAAGCTTGGGAGAGAATGAAATTAATGCTACGTAATTGTCCTACTCATGGTTTGAACTTATGGATGATTATACAAAAATTTTATGCTGGATTGAATTTTGCTTCTAGAAATCTTTTAGATTCAACCGCGGGAGGCACTTTTATGGAAATCACTTTAGGAGATGCTACTAAACTCCTAGATAATATTATGGTCAATTATTCTCAATGGCATACTGAAAGATCTACTAATAAAAAAGTGCATGCTATAGAAGAAATCAATGTTTTGAGTGAAAAGATGGATGAACTTAGGAATTTATTTGTTAAGAGTGTTTCTTCTGATCCCAATAATATGCGTTTATCTACTTTGCTTGAGAATAATAATGAATCTATGGATGTGAATTTTGTTGGTAGGAATAGTTTTGGTAAAAACGCGTATTGAGGGAATTTTAATTCTAGGCCTTATCCTAGTAATCCTTCTAATAATTATGGAAATTCCTACAACAACTCTTATGGAAATTTTAATAAGATGCCCTCTGAATTTGAGAGTAGTGTTAAAGAGTTTATGAATTCGCAAAAGAATTTCAATGCTTTGCTTCAAGAGAAATTGCTTAAAGTTGATGATTTGGCTAGGAACGTTGATAGAATTTCTCTTGAGGTTGATTATTTAAAGCTTAGGTCTATTCCTCCTAAGCATGATATCAATGAGTCTCTCAAAGCCATGAGAATTTGCATTGATGAGTGCAAAGAAAGAACCGCTAGGATGCGTGCTTACAAAGATGCCTTTATTAAAGCGTGTTCTTCTAATTCCTATGAAAATCAAGATGAAGATCTAAAAGTTATTGATGTGTCCCCTATTAAATCTTTGTTTTGCAATATGAATCTTGATGAATCTGATTATGATCTTCCCTTGCCTAGAAGGCGTTCTAATAATTCTGAGTTTTTAGATCCTGATGATGAAATTGATAAAAAAGGGATTGAAAGAAATAAAAATCTAGATATTGCTAAACCCACTATTTTGGATCTCAAGGAATTTAACTATGAAAATTGCTCTTTAATTGATTGTATTTCCTTGTTGCAATCCATGTTAAATTCTCCTCATGCTTATAGTCGAAATAAGGCCTTTACCGAACACATTGTTGACGCCTTAATGCAATCTTATGAAGAAAAGCTTGAGTTGGAAGTTTCTATCCCTAGAAAACTCCATGATGAGTGGGAACCTACAATTAAGATTAAAATTAAAAATTATGAGTTTCATGCTTTGTGTGATTTGGGTGCTAGTGTCTCTACTATCCCCAAAGCTTTGTGTGATTTGCTAGATTTCCGTGACTTTGATGATTGCTCTCTAAACTTGCATCTTGCGGATTCCACTATTAAAAAGCCTATGGAAAGAATTAATGATTTTCTTATTGTTGCAAATAGGAATTATGTGCCCGTAGATTTTATCGTTCTTGATATAGATTGCAATCCTTCATGTCCTATTATTCTTGGTAGACCTTTCCTTAGAACGATTGGTGCAATTATTGATATGAAGGAAGGGAATATTAAATTCCAATTTCCCTTAAAGAAGGGCATGGAACACTTTCCTAGAAAGAAAATAAAATTACCATATGAATCTATCATGAGAGCCACTTATGGATTGCCTACCAAAGATGGCAATACCTAGATCTATCCTTGCTTTTATGCCTAGCTAGGGGCGTTAAACGATAGCGCTTGTTGGGAGGCAACCCAATTTTATTTTGTGTTTTTTTGTTTTTGGTTCTGCTTAGGAATAAATAATCCATCTAGATTCTGCTTATATGTGGTTTTATCTTTTAATTAGTGTTTGTGCCAAGTTAAACCTATTAGATCTTCTTGGAAGATAGTTATTTGATCTTGCTGTAATTTCCAGAATCTTTGCGCTCAGTACCCGAATTGTTAAAAATCACCAGAACGTGATACGATAGTGATTCCAATTGCTTCTGATCAATAAAAAAATTGCCCAGGTGGTCTAATTTTGGTAGAATTTTGGGTTCCAGAAATTTGTGTTAGTAACAGATTACTACAGACTGTTCTGTTTTTGACAGATTCTGTTTTGCGTGTCTTGTTTGCTTATTTTGATGAATCTATGGCTAGTAAAATAGTTTATAAACCATAGATAAGTTGGAATACAGTAGGTTTAACACCAATACAAATAAATAACAAGTTCACTACAGTACCTTAAAGTAGTCTTTTGTTTTCTTTCTCTAACGGAGCTCACGAGATTTCTATTGAGTTTTGTGTTGTGAAGTTTTCAAGTTTTGGGTGAATTCTTTTGATGGATTATGGAACAAGGAGTGGCAAGAGCCTAAGCTTGGGGATTCCCATGGCACCCCCAAGATAATCCAAGGACACCAAAAAGTCAAAGCTTGGGGATGCCCCGGAAGGCATCCCTCTTTCGTCCACTTCCATCAGTAATTTACTTGGAGCTATATTTTTATTCACCACATGATATGTGTTTTGCTTGGAGCGTCTTGTATTATTTGTGTCTTTGCTTGTTAGTCTACCACAATCATCCTTGCTGTACACACCTTTTGAGAGAGCCATGCATGAATTGAAATTTGTTAGAATACTCTATGTGCTTCACTTATATCTTTTGAGCTTGATAGTTTACTCTATGTGCTTCACTTATATCTTTTTGAGCGTGATAATTTTTGCTCTAGTGCTTCACTTAGATCTTTTAGAGCACGGTGGTGGATTGTTTTAAAGAAACTTTATCTCTCATGCTTCACTTAGATTATTTTGAGAGTCATTAATAGCATGGTAATTTGCTTAATGTTAATATACTTGGTATTCAAGATATGTGAAACTTTCTTTTTAGTGGGTTGAATACTAAGATAAGTTTGATGCTTGATAATTGTTTTGAGATATGGAGGTGATAATATCATAGTCGTGCTAGTTGAGTAGTTGTGAATTTGAGAAATACTTGTGTTGAAGTTAGCAAGTCCCATAGCATGCACGTATGGTTAAAGTTGTGTAACAAATTTGAAGCATGAAGTGTACCTGGCTTGTGCATCCTTATGAGTGGCGGTCGGGGACGAGCGATGGTCTTTTCCTACCAATCTATCCCCCTAGGAGCATGCGCGCAGTACTTGATTTTTGATGACTTCTAAATTTTTGCAATAAGTATATGAGTTCTTTTGACTAATGTTGAGTCCATGGATTATACGCACTTTTACCTTTCCGCCATTTGCTAGCCTCTTCGGTACCATGCATTGCCCTTTCTCACATTGAGAGTTGGTGCAAACTTCGCCGGTGCATCCAAACCCCGTGATATGATACGCTCTTTCACACATAAACCTCCCTATATCTTCCTCAAAACAGCCACCATACCTACATATCATGGCATCTCCATAGCCATTCCGAGATATATTGCCATGCAACTTCCACCACCATCATCATCATCATCATGACATGCTTTACTTTTGTCATATTGCCACTGCATGATCTTGTAGTTGACATCGTATTTGTGGCAAAGCCACCATGCATTATTTTTCATACATGTCACTCTTGATTCATTGCACCATCCCGGTACACCGCCGGAGGCATTCATAATAGAGTCATATCTTGTTCTAGTATCGAGTTGTAATCATTATGTTGTAATCAATAGAAGTGTGATGGTCATCATTATTAGAGCATTGCCCAATCAAAAAAAAGAGAAAGGCCAAAAAGAAAAAAAAGAAAGGCCCAAAAAAAAAGAGAAAATAAAAAGGGCAATGCTACTATCTCTTTTTCCACACTTGTGCTTCAAAGTAGCACCTTGTTCTTCATGTAGTGAGTCTCATATATTGTGCTTCAAAGTAGCACCATGATTTTCATATAGTGAGTCTCATAAGTTGTCTTGTTCATACTAGTGGGAATTTTTCATTATAGAACTTGGCTTGTATATTCCAACGATGGGCTTCCTCAAAATGCCCTAGGTCTTCATGAGCAAGCAAGTTGGATGCACACCCACTAGTTTTCTTTTGTTGAGCATTCTTAGCTCTAGTGCATCCGTTGCATGGCAATCCCTACTCCTTGCATTAACATCAATTGATGGGCATCTCCATAGCTCATTGATTAGCCTCGTTGATGTGAGACTTTCTCCTTTTTTGTCTTCTCCACACAATCCCCATCATCATATTCTATACCAACCATAGTGCTATGTCCATGGGTCGCGCTCATGTATTGCGTGAAGGTTGAAAAAGTTTGAGATTATTTGAGTATGAAACAATTGCTTGGCTTGTCATCGGGGGTATAGAAGTTGGGAACATCTTTGTGTGTGAAAATGAAGCATAGCCTAACTATATGATTTTGTAGGGATGAACTTCCTTTGGCCATGTTATTTTGAGATGACATAATTGTTTGATTAGTATGCTTGAAGTATTATCATTTTTATGTCAATATGAACTTTTGTCTTGAACCTTTCGGATCTGAATATTCATACCATGATTAAGAAGATTTACATTGAAATTATGCCAAAGTATCACTCCACATCAAAAATTCTGTTTTTATCATTTACCTACTCGAGGACGAGCAGGAATTAAGCTTGGGGATGCCTGATACGTCTCCAACGTATCTATAATTTTTCATTGCTCCATGCTACTTTATCTACTGTTTTGGACTATATTGGGCTTTATTTTCCACTTTTATATTATTTTTTGGACTAACCTATTAACCGGAGGCCCAGCCCAGAATTGCTGTTTTTTGCCTATTTTAGTATTTCAAGGAAACAGAATATCAAACGGAGTCCAAACGGAATGAAACCTTCGGGAACGTGATCTTCTCACCGAACGTGATCCAGGAGACTTGGACTCTACTCCAAGAAGTTTCCGGTGAGGTCACGAGGGTGGAGGGCGCGCCCCCCTTGGCGCGCCCCCTGCCTCGTGGGCCCCTCGGAGCTCCACCGACGTGCTCCTTCCTCCTATATATACCTACGTACCCCCATTAGACCAGGGGGAGCCAAAAACCTAATTCCACCGCCGCAACTTCCTGTATCCGCGAGATCCCATCTTGGGGCCTGTTCCGGAGATCCGCCGGAGAGGGCATCCATCACGGAGGGCTTCTACATCAACACCATAGCCCTTCCGATGAAGTGTGAGTAGTTTACTTCAGACCTTCGGGTCCATAGCTAGTAGCTAGATGGCTTCTTCTCTCTTTTTGGATCTCAATACAATGTTCTCCCCTCTCTCGTGGAGATCTATTCGATGTAATCTTCTTTTTGCGGTGTGTTTGTTGAGACCGATGAATTGTGGGTTTATGATCCAACTTATCTATGAATAATATTTGAATCTTTTCTGAATTCTTTTATGTATGATTGAGTTATCTTTGCAAGTCTCTTCGAATTATCCGTTTGGTTTGGCCAACTAGATTGGTAGTTCTTGCAATGGGAGAAGTGCATGGCTTTGGGTTCAATCTTGCGGTGTCCTTACTCAGTGACAGAAGGAGTTGCAAGGCACGTATTGTATTGTTGCCATCGAGGATAACAAGATGGGGTATTTATCATATTGCATGAATTTATTCCTCTACATCATGTCATCTTGCTTAAGGCGTTACTCTGTTTTTAACTTAATACTCTAGATGCATGCTGGATAGCGGTCGATGAGTGGAGTAATAGTAGTAGATGCAGGCAGGAGTCGGTCTACTTGTCACGGACGTGATGCCTATATACATGATCATACCTAGATAACCTCATAACTATGCTCAATTCTATCAATTGCTCAACAGTAATTTGTTCACCCACCGTAGAATATATATGCTCTTGAGAGAAGCCACTAGTGAAACCTATGGCCCCCGGGTCTATTCTCATCATATCAATCTCCATTACTTTATTTTACTTGTTTTGCTTTTACTTTTCACTTTGCATCTTTATACCAAAAATACCAAAAATATTATCTCTATCAGATCTCACTCTCGTAAGTGACCGTGAAGGGATTGACAACCCCTAAGCGTTGGTTGCGAGTTGCTACCGTTTTGTGCAGGTACGAGGGACTTGCGCGTGACCTCCTACTGGATTGATACCTTGGTTCTCAAAAACTGAGGGAAATACTTACGCTACTGTGTTGCATCACCCCCTCCTCTTCGGGGAAAACCAACGCTAGCTCGAGACGTAGCAATCGCTGGGTCTTCTGGCAGTGGAGCTGGACACTGGATCCGCTCTGCCTTCTTTGTCCAGCCCTGGAAAGACAAATAGGGAAGCTTAAATACATTCCTTGAATATACAGGTGGAGGATACACTTTGAAATATGGATTACTCATTGAACTGGCTGGATGAGTCAGGGCATGACCATGATCCTCGGTCGTCTTCGGCCACATCTGTTTTGCCTTGAACAACACCTTCCAGATATCCTCGTGCGTGGTGCCGAAGAATTGTTGCAGGGTCTGGTGCTTGGCTGGATCAAACTCCCATAAATGGCAAGTCCGGCGTTGGCAAGGAAGGATCCGACGAATGAGCATCACCTGGATCACGTTGACGAGGTTGATGTTCTTGTCCACCATGCTCTTAATGCGCGCCTGCAGCAATGTCAGCTCATCTGACGAGGCCCAGTCGAGGCCCTTCTCTAGCCAGGAGGTGAGCCGCATCGGGGGTCCGGATTTAAATTCGGGAGCCGCGGCCCAGGTGGTGTCACAGGGCTCTGTGATGTAGAACCACTGCTTTTGCCACCCTTTGACGGTCTCCACGAAGGTTCCCGTGGGCCATGTGACCTTGGATAGCTTGCTCACCATAGCGCCTCCACACTCTGCGTGTTGACCACCCACCACCTTTGGCTTCACATTGAAGGTCTTCAGCCATAATCCGAAGTGGGGTGGGATGCGGAGGAAGGCCTCGCACACGACAATAAATGCCGAGATGTTGAGGAAGGAGTTTGGGGCCAGATCATGGAAATCTAGCCCATAGTAGAACATGAGCCCGCAGACGAAGGGATGAAGGGGAAATCCTAACCCGCGGACGAAGTGAGAGATGAATACCACCCTCTTGTTGGGCTTCGGGGTGGGGACGATCTGCCCCTCGGCCGGAAGCCGGTGGGCGATTTCCTTGGCCAAGTACCCCGGCGCCCGGAGCTTCGTAATGTCCTTCTCCTTGACGGAGGAGGCCATCCACTTGCCCTGCGCTCCAGATCCAGACATGGTCGGAGTGCTTTTTTGGGCGGAAAGGATGAGAGCTTGGGCGCTGGAGCTCGAGAATGGATGGGCAGAGAGGAGGAAGGCGTGGGCGAAAGGGGGTGAATCCCTATCTCCTTATAAAGGCAGTGAATATCAAGCGCCTCCCCACTCGCCTTAAAACTCGCTTATTCCCCAAGAGCCGTGCAGACGACACAGTTGGATTACCCACGCACGTATTGATGAGAATCCCGCAATAACGGGACATGATCTCTGCTTTCACAAGACGACGTGCCAATAAAACCGCATCTCAAGATGTGGAGCGGGAGGCTAAAAAACGGTTTGAAATAATGACCGAGCTGCGACGTGATGTCACGCTACAAAAATTGTCAGTAGGTTGGACTCGTGAAATATTATACTCTCTGTGGTTGCGTGTGATACTTGTTTTGCAGAGCCGGACACGTTTTATGTGTTCGAGGACTACTTTGAAGTATTCGGAGGAGGAACACGCCTTGCAATGCCAAAGATAATCTGCACGCCGGACACATCGTCATTGAAGCCTGGTTCAGGGGCTACTGAGGGAGTCCTGTATTAAGGGGTCCTCAGGCGTCCGGCCTGTGTGACGTGGGCCGGACTAATGGGCCATGAAGATACAAGATAGAAGACTTCTTCCTATGTCCGGTTGGGACTCTCCTTTGCGTGGATGGCAAGCTTAGCGTTAGAATATGAAGATTCCTTCCTCTGTAAACTGACTCTGTACAACCCTAGGCCCCTCCGATGTCTATATAAACCGGAGGGTTTAGTCCGTAGAGGGGGATCATAGTCATACAAGCTAGACTTCTAGGGTTTAGCCATTACGATCTCGTGGTAGATCAACTCTTGTAACCCTCATATTCATTAAGATCAATCAAGCAGGAAGTAGGGTATTACCTCCATCGAGGGGGCCCGAACCTGGGTAAACATCGTGTCCCTAGTCTCCTGTTACCATCGACCTTAGACGCACAGTTCGGGACCCCCTACCCGAGATCCGCCGGTTTTGACACCTACACCCCTTCCCCAGGAGACCGCCGGGCGCGAGCTGGACATGGAGGTGGCGGCGGAGATCCACGAGCACCAGCCGTAGTAGTACTCTTTGTTTTGTTTAATTGAGAGCGCTGGTCTTTAATTTGTTAAAGTAATGTTTAGGTCAGCTAGCTCTGTTTAATTGCTAAACTTGCTCGATTAAGAAGTGTGGGTGTGTTGTAGTCTCCTTTGTGTACCCAAATTATGCAATGACGTGGATGACCACTGTAACCAGGGAAATTCGAACCAAATTTTTTGACGTTCAAACTCATCGCACACGGGTTAAGCTATCTGAATCGTTTGTGATGTTCACATATCGTACACAGTTCTGAATAAGGGACCGTGTCTGATGACACTTTGTGCGCCAGTTTTTTCGCTGAAGCGAAACCAAATTTTCGACTTCCGCGGAAATATCTACCTCCCCGCCCCCTCCTCCTTGCCAAAAGCCACATTTCCCCTATTTCCGCCTTCCTTTCCAAGTTGAAACCTTCACTCCTTCTTGCAGCGCCGCCTCCTAGCCGGCGACCCTCATTCACGCTGCTCGGCCTCGTCTATCCAGGCAGGTAATCCACACCCGACCCCCATTCTCCTCCTCCTTCCACATCCCACATGCCCCGAGCACCGGCGTGAGCGCGACACCTTCCACCCAAATCACCAACCCCTCCACCAAATAAGCGCCGCCCTAAGCCATGGTGCACGCAGTATAGCCAGGATCTCAAGGAGCATTTGGCAGCGGAGAAGCAAATCGCGGCCGCACGCGCGGATGAGGTCGCGATGGTTGCCATTCGTGCCGACCCCTAGATCTTGGAGGAGCACCTTGCCATTTGCTAGCTACGCCGGTTAAGCATGCTCGGCTTACCCGTTGCATGTGCTGCTCCTGCCTTTCCTTCACAAATTCTAGTGAATTGTGCTATCTAATTTTACCATGCAATCTGTTGCTCTTGTGTATATGTTCTATATGTCGTGCAGTGTGGTGCTCACTTATTAACTATTTTGTTAATTAGTTGTCGTCTTCGGTTAACTATTTGGTTCAATTCTGCAAATGTCATGTTCAATTCTTCAGGCTGCAATTTTGTATTGTCTTCCATGTGAGAAATAAATAGAATTTATCTTTACAAAATACATGAGAAACGAATACAATTGCTATATTTCCAAGTTGTCAAGCATGCTTGGTTTGGTTATGCATTGTGCAATGTGGTGCTCAGTTAACATTTGGTTCATTTATGTTGTGGTGTTTAGTTAACTGTTTGGTTCATTTCTGCAATGCGATGTTCAATAGTTGTGGGTGCATTCTGTTATTGTATACCATGTGAGGAATAAATTGAATTTGGTTATAGTAAATACATGAGAAAAAAATACAATTGCTATATTTCCAAGTTGTTAAGCATGTTTGGTTTGGTTAACTGTCTGATCTTCTATGTTATATTGTGCAATGTGGTGCTTAGTTAATGTTTGGTTCATTTGTTGTGGTGTTTAGTTAACTGCTTGGTTCAATTCTGCAATGCGATGTCCAACTGTCGTGGGTAGAATTTTGTATTGTTGTGCATGTGATTTGGCTTCACTTAATACATGAGAAACATATACAAGTGCTATATTTCCTAGTTCTTAATCATGCTTGGCTTGGATAAATGGGTTTTCCATGTGGCTTGAATTAATCTGATAAATCTGCAATGTGCTTATTTTTCATCAACATATTTTACTAATAGCATGCGAATCGTTACTTAACCTGATGACTACCTACCTTATATGTGTTACAGGGAAACAATGAGAAGCACTAAGGTTTACAATCGAGGTTAGCACGTGCATGGTCCGTTGTCTAATAGCACATTATTGTGCAATTGCAGGAACCATTCTAATATTTAGGTTTTTAACATTTTGGTCTTGCACATGTAGGTTCTGCTGTCAGAGGTTTTGACCCACTGTTCGACCCTTTTTGCATATGGGGAAATGAGTTGTCCATGAATATCAATCAAGTCAAGAAACTTAGAAAGAATGTTAGGATAAAGAAATTAGCGACAAAAAATAACAAGATCTTTGTCTACACAATGAAGAAGACATCATTTCACTACAAGATGGTAATAACTATTATACCTTGCCTTTTTTATTCCTTTGCCCCATTTCCAATATAGAGAAGATATTTATGCACATCCTTGTTTTCAGGCCTTTCCAAAGAAGTTCACTGATGATTACCTCTCAAACCACCTCTATGGTCAGGAGGCGAGGACGGTTTTCATACAACACCCACGGTTCAATATTGAAGTGTTCCAGAAGAGGACGAAGGGCGGACGGTCAATCATCCACAGGCACTGGCCTAAAGTTGCAAAGACCTTCAACATGAATGAAGGCTCAATATTCGCCCTCCGCTTCAGCAGTTTTCCAGATGAGATGCATCTGTCTATATACCGTCTATGATGCTAATTTCGAAAGGTTCTATATGTTGCATGAAACTTGGTGTTGGTGTAGTTGTGTAATGGGGTAGCTGAGTGCTGAAGCCATATCATGTTGTACTCTGATGTATTTCAAATATGAAATCCTGCTTCCTTAATATGGAAATGAAATATATTATGTGCTTAATATGAATGTCAATTAGATTAATAAATGGATTATTAATAATAGGGCAATTAGCCTGCTAATGGCGAATTAGCCTATTAATTGGGTTTTGCTATTACAAACGGTTATTGAGAAAATACCGTGGGCGATGACCTCAGGCAATGCACATATTTTCTAGGAATAAACCGTGTTGGATCAATGAAAAATCACACACGACTTTCTCTTGAAAACTGTTTGTGTTAGGCCACCTTGCGCAAACGTTTACCACATAAAAACTGTGTGTGATGGACAGCCTTTGCCACACAGTTTCTTCTACGCACCGTGTGTGATGCATTCAATAACGCAAACGATAAAATTATTAATATCGTGTGCAATGGCAACGCTATCACAAATGATTTAACGGGGAAAATTGTGTGTGATGTACCCGTGAACGGAAAGGTTTTCCTTGGAGCGACTGTGTGGGATGTGCATACGAACGAAAACGTTTAGCGGGGACTAACTGTGTGGGATGTACTTGCGACCGGAAACAATTTCGCATGTATAATTGTATTTTTTATATCTAATGTACGTATTTCCGTATTTGAGCACTCGCCGGCCGCACACGACCTCATTTTGCCGAGCGTGTGTGCCAAGAGGGCATATCCCCGACGGTTCCTGGGTCGTCTGGGAAGGACCCCCCTATCGCCGTCACTCACTAGGCGACAGTTCCAAATGCCGTTGCGGAAAGGGGTAAAAAACCGTTTGTATAGCACCGACGCGTACCAGTGTTCCCTTTGTCATCGGTATATATATGTTACTTGCCCGAGATTCAATCGTCGGTATCTTCATACCTAGTTCAATCTCGTTACCGGCAAGTCTCTTTACTCGTTCTGTAATGCATCATCCCGTAACTAACTCATTAGTCACATTGCTTGCAAGCCTTATTATGATGTGCATTACCGACAGGGCCCAGAGATACCTCTCCGATACTCAGAGTGACAAATCCTAATCTCGATCTATGTCAACCCAACAAAACACCTTCGGAGATACCTGTAGAGCATCTTTATAATCACCCATTTACATTGTGACATTTTATAGCACACAAGGTATTCCTCCGGTATTCGGGAGTTGCATAATCTCATAGTCAAAGGAATATGTATAAGTCATGAAGAAAACAGTAGCAATAAAACTTAACGATCATTATGCTAAGCTAACGGATGGGTCTTGTCCATCACATCATTCTCCTAATGATGTGATCCCGTTCATCAAATGACAACACATATCTATGGTCAGGAAACTTAAGCATCTTTGATTAACGAGCTAGTCTAGTAGAGGCTTACTAGGGACACCGTGCTTTGTCTATGTATCCACACATGTATCAAGTTTCCGGTTAATACAATTCTAGCATGAATAATGGATATTTATCATGACATAAGGCCATGAAATCTGAGATGGGATCCATGTATGAGAACAAAGTATGGACTTTGGTGGACTTGCCCGATGACGCAAGCCATAGAGAATAAATGGATCTTCAAGAAGAAGACTGATGCTGATGGTAATGTTACTGTCTACAAAGCTCGACTTGTCGCGAAAGGTTTTTGACAAGTTCAAGAAGTTGACTACGATGAGACCTTCTCACCCGTAGCGATGCTTAAGTCTGTCCAAATCATGTTAGCAATTGTTGCATTTTATGATTATGAAATCTGGCAAATGGATGTCAAAACTGCATTCCGTAATGGATTTCTTAAGGAAGAGTTGTATATGATGCAACCAGAAGGTTTTTTCGATCCTAAAGGTGCTGACAAAGTGTGCAAGCTCCAGCGATCCATTTATGGAATGGTGCAAGCCTCTCGGAGTTGGAATATACGCTTTGATGAGGTGATCAAAGCATATGGTTTTATACAGACTTTTGGAGAAGCCTGTATTTACAAGAAAGTGAGTGGAGCACTACAGCCTTTCTGATAAGTATATGTGAATGACATATTGTTGATCGGAAATGATGTAGAATTTTCTGGAAAGCATAGGAGTGTTTGAAAGGAGTTTTTCAAAGAAAGACCTCGGTGAAGCTGCTTACATATTGGGCATCAAGATCTATAGAGATAAATCAAGACGCTTGATAAGACTTTCAATGAGTACATACCTTGACGAGATTTTGAAGGAGTTCAAAATGGATCAGTCAAAGAAGGAGTTCTTGCCTGAATTGAAAGGTATGAAGTTGTGTAAGACTCAAAACCCGACCATGGTAGAAGATAGAGAGAGAATGAAAGTCATTCCCTATGCCTCAGCCATAGGTTCTATAAAGTATGACATGTTGTATACCAGACCTATTGTGTACCTTGCCATGAGTTTTGGCAAGGGGGTACAATAGTGATCCCGGAGTAGATCACTGGACAACGGTCAAAATTATCCTTAAATACCTAAAGAGGACTAAGGAAATGTTTCTCGGTTATGGAGGTGACAAAGAGTTCGTCGTAAAGGGTTACGTCGATGCAAGCTTTGACACTGATCCGGATGACTCTGAGTCTCAATCTGGATACATATTGAATGTGGGAGCAATTAGCTAGAGTAGCTCCGTGCAGAGCATTGTAGACATAGAAATTTGCAAAATACATACGGATCTGAATGTGGCAGACCCGTTGACTAAACTTCTCTCACAAGCAAAACATGACCATACCTTAGTACTCTTTGGGTGTTAATCACATAGCGATGTGAACTAGATTATTGACTCTAGTAAACCGTTTGGGTGTTGGTCACATAGCGATGTGAACTATGGGTATTAATCACATAAAGATGTGAACTATTGGTGTTAAATCACATGGCGATGTGAACTAGATTATAGACTCTAGTGCAAGTGGGAGACTGAAGGAAATATGCCTTAGAGGCAATAATAAAGTTGTTATTTATATGTCCTTATATCATGAAAAATATCTATTATTCATGCAAGAATTGTATTAACCGGAAACTTGATACATGTGTGGATACATAGACAAAACATAGTGTCCCTAGTAAGCCTCTACTAGACTAGCTCGTTAATCAAAGAAGGTTAAGTTTCCTAACCATAGACATGTGTTGTCATTTGATGAACGGGATCACATCATTAGGAGAATGATGTGATGGACAAGACCCATCTGTTAGCTTATCATAATGATCGTTAAGTTTTATTGCTACTGCTTCTTCATGACTTATACATATTCCTTTGACTATGAGATTATGCAACTCCCGGATACCGGAGGAATACCTTGTGTGCTATCAACCGTCACAACGTAACTGGGTGATTATAAAGATGCTCTACAGGTATCTCCGAAGGTGTTTTGTTGGGTTGGCATAGATCGAGATTAGGATTTGTCACTCCGAGTATCGGAGAGGTATCTCTGGGCCCTCTCGGTAATGCACATCATAATAAGCCTTGCAAGCAATGTGACTAATGAGTTAGTTGCGGAATGATGCATTATGGAACGAGTAAAGAGACTTGCCGGTAACGATATTGAACTAGGTATACCGATGATCGAATCTCGGACAAGTAACATACCGATGACAAAGGGAATAACGTATGTTGTCATAACGGTTCGACTGATAAAGATCTTCGTAGAATATGTGGGAACCAATATGAGCATCCAGGTTCCACTATTGGTTATTGACCGGAGAGGTGTCTCGGTCATGTCTACATAGTTCTCGAACCCGTAGGGTCCGCACGCTTAACGTTCGATGACGATTTGTATTATGAGTTATGTGTTTTGGTGACCGAAGATTGTTTGGAGTCCCAGATGAGACCACGGACATGACGAGGAGTCTTGAAACCGGCGAGAGGTAAAGATTGATATACTGGATGATAGTATTCGGACACCGGAAGTGTTCCGGAGTGCATCAGATACATATCGGAGTACCGGGGGGTTACCGGAACCCCCGGGGGGAGATATGGGCCCTATGGGCCATAGGAGGGAGGCAAGGCAGCCCACAAGGGTGGCGCGCGCCCCCCAGGGAGGAGTCCGAATTGGACTAGGGGAGGGGGCGCGACCCCCCTTTCCTTCTCCTTCTCCCTCTCCTTCCCCCTTTCCCCTTCCGGTAAAAGGAAAGGGGGGTGAATTGGACTAGGAGTCCAAGTGGGACTCCCCCCACTTGGCGCGCCCCTAGGGCCGGCCTCCTCCCCTCTCCCTCCTTTAAATATGGGTGCGGGGGGCACCTCTAAGGCACACAATTGTTCCAAGCCGTGTGCGGCGCCCCCCTCCAAAGTTACGCCTCCGGTCATATTCACGTAGTGCTTAGGCGAAGCCCTGCGCGGATAACTTCACCATCATTGTCACCACGCCGTCGTGCTGACGGAACTCTCCCTCGACACTTTGCTGGATCAAGAGTTCGAGGGACGTCATCGAGCTGAACATGTGCAGAACTCAGAGGTGTCGTATGTTCGGTGCTTGATCGGTTGGATCGAGAAGACGTTCGACTACATCAACCGCGTTAAGCTAACGCTTCCGCTTTCGGTCTACGAGGATACGTGGACACACTCTCCCCCTCTCGTTGCAATGCATCTCCTAGATAGATCTTGCGTGAGCATAGGATTTTTTTTCGAAATTGCATGCTATGTTCCCAACAGTGCTGACGGACGCGACCTCTCGGGCGTCGCCGCTTCACTATGGATGCTGCGTCCCGAGAAACCAACTTTGGCCGCTACGCCGCATTGAAGCGGGATGACCGGCCCTTCGCATGGCTGGCCGTGGATATTTAATGAAAGAAATATGCCCTAGAGGCAATAATAAAGTTTTTATTTTATATTTCCTTATATCATGATAAATTTTTATTATTCATGCTAGAATTGTATTAACCGGAAACTTGATACATGTGTGGGTACATAGACAAAACACAGTGTCCCTAGTAAGCCTCTACTAGACTAGCTCATTAATCAAAGATGGTTAAGTTTCCTAACCATAGACATGTGTTGTCATTTGATGAACAGGATCACATCATTAGGAGAATGATGTGATGGACATGACCGATCCGTTAGCATAGTATATTGATCGTTCAGTTTTATTGCTATTGCTTTCTTCATGTCATATACATATTCCTTTGACTGTGAGATTATGCAACTCCCGGATACCGGAGGAATACCTTGTGTGCTATCAAACTTCACAACGTAACTGGGTGATTATAAAGATGCTCTACAGGTATCTCCGAAGGTGTTTGTTGGGTTGGCATAGATCGAGATTAGGATTTGTCACTCCGAGTATCGGGGAGGTATCTCTGGGCCCTCTTGGTAATACACATCATAAGGATCCTTGCAAGCAATGTGACTAATGAGTTAGTTGCGTGATGATGTATTATGTAACGAGTAAAGAGACTTGCCGGTAACGAGATTGAACTAGGTATGAAGAAACCGACGATCGAATCTCAGGCAAGTAACATACCGATGACAAAGGGAATAACGTATGTTGTGATAACGGTTTGACCGATAAAGATCTCCGTAGAATATCTGGGAACCAATATGAGTGTCCAGGTTCCTCTATTGGTTATTTACCGGAGACGTGTCTCGGTCATGTCTACATAGTTCTCGAACCCGTAGGGTCCGCACGCTTAACGTGCGATGACGATTTGTATTATGAGTTATGTGTTTTGGTGACCGAAGATTGTTTGGACTCCCAGATGAGACCACGGACATGACGAGGAGTCTTGAAACAGGCAAGAGGTAAAGATTGATATATTGGATGATAGTATTCGGACACCGGAAGTGTTCCGGAGTGCATCAGATACATATCGGAGTACCGGGGGGTTATCGGAACCCTCGGGGGGAAGATATGGGCCCTATGGGCCATAGGAGGGAGGCAAGGCAGCCCACAAGGGTGGCGCGCGCCCCCCAGGGAGGAGTCCAATTTGGACTAGGGGAGGGGGCGCGACCCCCCTTCCCTTCTCCTTCTCCCTCTCCTCCCCCCTTTTCCCTTCCGGTAAAAGGAAAGGGGGGGTGAATTGGACTAGGAGTCCAAGTGGGACTCCCCCCACTTGGCGCGCCACTAGGGCCGGCCTCCTCCCCTCTCCCTCCTTTATATATGGGTGCGGGGGGCACCTCTAAGGCACACAATTGTTCCAAGCCGTGTGCGGCGCCCCCCCTCCAAAGTTTACGCCTCCGGTCATATTCACGTAGTGCTTAGGCGAAGCCCTGCGCGGATAACTTCACCATCATTGTCACCACGCCGTCGTGCTGACGGAACTCTCCCTCGACACTTTGCTGGATCAAGAGTTCGAGGGACGTCATCGAGCTGAACATGTGCAGAACTCAGAGGTGTCGTATGTTCGGTGCTTGATCGGTTGGATCGAGAAGACGTTCGACTACATCAACCGCGTTAAGCTAACGCTTCCGCTTTCGGTCTACGAGGATACGTGGACACACTCTCCCCCTCTTGTTGCAATGCATCTCCTAGATAGATCTTGCGTGAGCATAGGAATTTTTTTTGTAATTTCATGCTACGTTCCCAACAGTGCTGACGGACGCGACCTCTCGGGCGTCGCCGCTTCACTATGGATGCTGCGTCCCGAGAAACCATCTTTGGCCGCTACGCCGCATTGAAGCGGGATGACCGGCCCTTCGCATGGCTGGCCGTGGATATTTAATGAAGGAAATATGCCCTAGAGACAATAATAAAGTTGTTATTTTATATTTCCTTATATCATGATAAATGTTTTTTATTCATGCTAGAATTGTATTAACCGGAAACTTGATACATGTGTGGATACATAGACAAAACACAGTGTCCCTAGTAAGCCTCTACTAGACTAGCACGTTAATCAAAGATGGTTAAGTTTCCTAACCATAGACATGTGTTGTCATTTGATGAACGGGATCACATCATTAGGAGAATGATGTGATGGACATGACGGCTACGTCTTGAGCTTGCGTTGGATTTCCCCGAAGAGGAGAGGATGATGCAGCAGAGTAGCGTAAGTATTTCCCTCAGTTTTTGAGAACCAAGGTATCAATCCAGTAGGAGGCAACGCTTCAAGTCCCTCGTACCTACACAAAACAATAGCTCAATGCAACCAACGCGATTAGGGGTTGTCAATCCCTTCTCGACAAGTGAGATGTGATAGATAGGATAGATAATATTTTTGGTATTTTTGGTATAAGATGCAAAGTAAAACATAAAAGGAAAAGTAAAAGCAAAGCAATAGTAAAGTGATGGAGATTGATATGATGTGAATAGACCCGGGGGGCATAGGTTTCACTAGTGGCTTCTCTCATGAGCATAAGTATTTCTACGATGGGTGAACAAATTACTGTTGAGCAATTGACAGAATTGAGCATAGTTATGAGAATATCTAGGTATGATCATGTATATAGGCATCACATCCGAGACAAGTAGACCGACTCCTACCTGCATCTACTACTATTACTCCACTCATCGACCGCTATCTAGCATGCATCTAGAGTATTAAGTTAAAAACAGAGTAACGCCTTAAGCAAGATGACATGATGTGGATGGATAAATTCATGCAATATGATAAAAACCCCATCTTGTTATCCTCGATGGCAACGATAAAATACGTGCCTTGCTGCCCCTTCTGTCACTGGGAAAGGACACCGCAAGATCGAACCCAAAGCTAAGCACTTCTCCCATTGCAAGAACTACCAATCTCGTTGGCCAAACAAAACGGATAATTCGAAGAGACTTGCAAAGATAACAAATCATACATAAAAGAATTCAGAGAAGATTCAAATATTATTCATAGATAGACTTGATCATAAACCCACAATTCATCGGTCTCAACAAACACACCGCAAAAAGAAGATTACATCGAATAGATCTCCACGAGAGAGGGGGAGAACATTGTATTGAGATCCAAAAAGAGAGAAGAAGCCATCTAGCTAATAACTATGGACCCGAAGGTCTGAGGTAAACTACTCACACTTCATCGGAGAGGCTATGATGATGTAGAAGCCCTCCGTGATGACGGTCCTCTTCCGGTGGAGTTCCGGAACAAGCCCTAAGATGGGATCTCGTGGATACAGAAAGTTGCGGCGGTGGAATTAGGTTTTTGGCTCCGTATCTGGTAGTTTGGGGGTACGTAGGGTATATGTAGGAGGAAGGAGTACGTCTGTGGAGGTCCGAGGGGCCCACGAGGCAGGGGACACGCCCTAGGGGGGGCCCTCCACCCTCGTGACCGCCTCTTTGCTTCCTTGGCGTAGGGTCCAAGTCTCCTAGATCACGTTCGGTGAGAAAATCACGTTCCCGAAGGTTTCATTCCGTTTGGACTCCGTTTGATATTCCGTTTCTTCGAAACACTGAAATAGGCAAAAAAACAACAATTCTGGGCCGGGCCTCCGGTTAATAGGTTAGTCCCAAAAGTAATATAAAAGTGAATAATAAAGCCCAATATAGTCCAAAATAGTAGATAATATAGCATGGAGCAATCAAAAATTATAGATACGTTGGAGACGTATCAGGCATCCCCAAGCTTAGTTCCTGCTCGTCCTCGAGTAGGTAAATGATAAAAAAGATAATTTTTGATCTGGAATGCTACTTGGCATAATTTCAATGTAAATCTTCTTAATTGTGGTATAAATATTCAGATTAGAAAGATTCAAGACAAAAGCTCATATTGACATAAAAACAATAATACTTCAAGTATACTAACAAAGCAATTATGTCTTCTCAAAATAACATGGCCAAAGGAAGTTATCCCTACAAAATCATATAGTCTGGCTATGCTCTATCTTCACCACACAAAGTATTTAAATCATGCACAACCCCGATGACAAGCCAAGAAATTGTTTCATACTTTAACATTTTCAAAACTTTTTCGATCCTCACGCAAGAAATGAGCGTGAGCCATGGATATAGCACTATAGGTGGAATAGAATGGTGGTTGTGGAGAAGACAAAAAAGGAGAAGATAGTCTCAAATCAACTAGGCGTATCAACGGGCTATGGAGATGCCCATCAATAGATATCAATGTGAGTGAGTAGGGATTGCCATGCAACGGATGCACTAGAGCTATAAGTATATGAAAGCTCAACAAAAGAAACTAAGTGGGTGTGCATCCAACTTGCTTGCTCACGAAGACTTAGGGCAATTTGAGGAAGCCCATCATTGGAATATACAAGCCAAGTTCTATAATGAAAGATTCCCACTAGTATATGAAAGTGACAAAACGAGAGACTCTCTATCATGAAGATCATGGTGCTACTTTGAAGCACAAGTGTGGTAAAAGGATAGTAACATTTTCCCTTCTCTCTTTTTCTCTCATTTTTTTTATTTGGGCCTTTTTTTATGGCCTCCTTTTTTCGTCCGGAGTCTCATCCCGACTTGTGGGGGAATCATAGTCTCCATCATCCTTTCCTCACTTGGGACAATGCTCTAAAAATTAAGATCATCACACTTCTATTTACTTTACAACTCAACAATTACAACTCAATACTTAGAACAAAATATGACTCTATGTGAATGCCTCCGGCGGTGTACCGGGATATGCAATGATTCATGAGTGACATGTATGAAAGAATTATGAAGGGTGGCTTTGCTACAAATACGATGTCAACTACATGATCATGCTAAGCAATATGACAATGATGGAGCGTGTCATAATAACCGGAAAGGTGGAAAGTTGCATGGCAATATATATCGGAATGGCTATGGAAATGCCATGATAGGTAGGTATGGTGGCTGTTTTGAGGGAGGTATATGGTGGGTGTATGATACCGGCGAAAAGTGCGCGGTATTAGAAAGGCTGGCAATGGTGGAAGAAGGAAAAGTGCATATAATCCATGGACTCAACATTAGTCATAAAGAACTCATATACGTGTTGCAAAAATCTAGAAGTTATCAAAGCAAATTATGACGCACATGCTCCTAGGGGGATAGATTGGTAGGAAAAGACTATCGCTCGTCCCCGACCGCCACTCATAAGGTAGACAATCAATAAATAAATCATGCTCCGACTTCGTCACATAACGGTTCACCATACGTGCATGCTACGGGAATCACAAACTTTAACACAAGTATTTCTCAAATTCACAACTACTCAACTAGCATGACTCTAATATTATTACCTCCATATCTCAAAACAATTATCAAGCATCAATCTTTTCTTAGTATTCAACGCACTCAAAAGAAAGCTTTACAAATCTTGAATACCAAGCATATTATCATTAAGCAAATTACCATGCTATTAGGACTCCCAAAATAATCTAAGTGAAGCATGAGAGATCAATAGTTTCTTTAAAACAAATCCACCACCGTGATCCAAAAGATATAAGTGAAGCACTAGAGCAAAAACTATAACGCTCAAAAGATATAAGTGAAGCACATAGAGCAAAAACTACAACGCTCAAAAGATATAAGTGAAGCACATAGAGTATTCTATCAAATTCCAATTTTGGTATGGCTCTCTCAAAAGGTGTGTACAGCAAGGATGATTGTGGCACACTAACAAACAAAGACACAAATAATACAAGGCGCTCCAAGCAAAACACATATCATGTGGTGAATAAAACTATAGCTCCAAGTAAAATTACCGATGGAAGTAGACGAAAGAGGAGATGCCTTCCGGGGCATCCCCAAGCTTTGACTTTTTGGTGTCCTTAGATTATCTTGGGGGTGCCATGGGAATCCCCAAGCTTAGGCTCTTGCCACTCCTTGTTCCATAATCCATCAAAAGATTTCACCCAAAACTTGAAAACTTCACAACACAAAACTCAACAGAAATCTCGTGAGCTCCGCTAGCGAAAGAAAACAAAAGACCACTTCAAGGTACTACAATGAACTCATTCTTTATTTATATTTGTGTTGAACCTACTGTATTCCAACTTCTCTATGGATTATAAACTATTTTACTAGCCATAGATTCATCAAAATAAGCAAACAACACACGAAAAACAGAATCTGTGAAAAACAGAACAGTCTGTAGTAATCTGTAACTAACGCCAATTTCTGGAACGTGAAAACTTCAGAAAAATAGGAAGTTCTAGATAATTTGTTTATTGATCTACAGAAAAAATAATCAACTAAAAAGCATGTTCCTGTGATTTATTAAAATTATTCTCGTGCACGCAAAGTTTCTGTTTTCTGCAGCAGAATCAAATTACTATTACCGTAGGTTATCCTAGCGGTTTTACTTGGCACAAACACTAATTAAAACACAAAAACAAATCTAACCAGAGGCTAGAACAAATATTTATTCCTAAAAAGAAGCAAAAACAAAAAAAACAAAAATAAAATTGGGTTGCCTGCCAACAAGCGCTATCGTTTAACGCCCCTAGCTAGGCATAAAAGTAAGGATAGATCTAGGTATTGCCATCTTTGGTAGGCAAACCATAAGTGGCTCTCATGATAGATTCATATGGTAATTTTATTTTGTTTCTAGGGAAGTGTTCCATTCCCTTCTTTAATGGGAATTGGAATCTAATGTTCCCTTCCTTCATATCAATAATCGCACCAATCGTTCTAAGGGAAGGTCTACCAAGAATAATAGGACAAGAAGGATTGCAATCGATATCAAGAACGATAAAATCTACAGGCACATAATTCCTATTTGCAACAATAAGAACATCATTAATTCTTCCCATAGGTTTCTTAATAGTGGAATCCGCAAGATGCAAGTTTAGAGAGCAATCATCAAAATCACGGAAATCTAGCAAATCACACAAAGTTTTGGGAATAGTGGAGACACTAGCACCCAAATCACACAAAGCATAAAACTCATGATCTTTAATTTTAATTTTAATAGTTGGTTCCCACTCATCATAGAGTTTTCTAGGGATAGAAACTTTCAACTCAAGTTTTTCTTCATAAGATTGCATCAAGGCATCAACAATATGTTCGGTGAAGGCTTTGTTTTGACTATAAGCATGAGGAGAATTTAGCACGGATTGCAACAAGGAAATACAATCAATTAAAGAGCAACTTTCATAGTTAAATTCCTTGAATCCAATATAGTGGGTTTAGCAACATCTAGGGTTTTATTTCTTTCAATCCCACTTTCATCAATTTTAGCATCATAAAGATCTAAATACTCCGAATTTTTGGAATGCCTTCTAGGTAAAGGAAGATCATATTCAGTTTCATCAAGATTCATATTGCAAAACAAAGATTTGATAGGGGACACATCAATAACTTTCAGATCTTCATCTTGATTTTTATAAGAATTGGAAGAACACGCTTTAATAAAGGCATCTTTTGTAGCACACATCCTAGCGGTTCTTTCCTTGCACTCATCAATGGAAATTCTCATGGCTTTGAGAGACTCATTGGTATCATGCTTAGGAGGAATAGATCTAAGCTTTAAAGAATCAATCTCAAGAGAAATTCTATCAACGTTCCTAGCCAAATCATCAACTTTAAGCAATTTCTCTTCAAGCAAAGCATTAAAATTCTTTTGTGAATTCATAAACTCTTTAACACTATTCTCAAATTCAGAGGGCATCTTATTAAAATTTCCATAAGAGTTGTTGTAGGAATTCCCATAATTATTAGAAGGATTACTAGGATAAGGCCTAGGATTAAAATTCTCTCTATACGCGTTGTTACCAAAATTATTCCTACCAACAAAATTAACATCCATAGATTCATTATTATTCTCAATCAAAGTAGACAAAGGCATATCATTAGGATCAGAAGAAACACTTAGTAGTAAATAATTTCATAAGTTTATCCATCTTTCCACTCAAAACATTGATTTCTTCTATCGCATGCACTTTTTATTAGTAGATCTTTCAGTATGCCATTGAGAATAATTAACCATAATATTATCTAGGAGTTTAGTAGCATTTCCTAAAGTGATTTCCATAAAAGTGCCTCCCGCGGCCGAATCTAAAAGATTTCTAGAAGCAAAATTCAATCCGGCATAAATTTTTTGTATAATCATCCACAAATTTAAACCATGAGTAGGGCAATTACGTATCATCAATTTCATTCTCTCCCAAGCTTGTGCAACATGTTCATGATCTAGTTGCTTAAAATTCATAATATCGTTTCTAAGAGAGATGATCTTAGCGGGAGGAAAATACTTAGAGATAAAAGCATCTTTGCACTTGTTCCAAGAATCAATACTATTTTTAGGCAAAGACGAAAACCAAGCTTTAGCACGATCTCTAAGCAAAAAAGGAAATAGCTTCAATTTAACGACATCATTATCGACATCTTCTTTTGCATCTCACATAAATCAACGCAGCTATTCAGATGAGTAGCAGCATCTTCACTAGGAAGGCCGGCGAATTGATCTTTCTTAACAAGATTCAACAAAGCAGCATTGATTTCACAAGATTCAGTATCGGCAAGAGGAGCAATCGGAGTGCTAAGGAAATCATTATTATTGGTATTGGTGAAGTCACACAATTTGGTAGTATCTTGAGCCATCGCGACAAACAAGTAATCCAACACACGAGCAAACAAAAGGCAAGCGAGAAAAAGGCAAACGGAAAAGGGAGGGCGAATGAAACGGCAAGGGTGAAGTGGGGGAGAGGAAAACGAGAGGCAAATGGCAACTAATGTAATGCGAGAGATAGGGATTCTGATGGGTACTTGGTATGTTGACTTTGCGAAGACCTCCCCGGCAATGGCGCCAGAAATTCTTCTTGCTACGTCTTGAGCTTGCGTTGGATTTCCCCGAAGAGGAGAGGATGATGCAGCAGAGTAGCGTAAGTATTTCCCTCAGTTTTTGAGAACCAAGGTATCAATCCAGTAGGAGGAAACGCACAAGTCCCTCGTACCTACACAAAACAATAGCTCAACGCAACCAACGCGATTAGGGGTTGTCAATCCCTTCTCGATAAGTGAGATCTGATAGATAGGATAGACAATATTTTTGGTATTTTTGATATAGAGATGCAAAGTAAAAAGTAAAAGGCAAAGTAAAAAAGCAAAGCAATAATAAAGTGATGGAGATTGATATGATGAGAATAGACCCGGGGCCATAGGTTTCACTAGTGGCTTTTCCCATGAGCATAAGTATTTCTACGGTGGGTGAACAAATTACTGTTGAGCAATTGACAGAATTGAGCATAGTTATGAGAATATCTAGGTATGATCATGTATATAGGCATCACCTCTGAGACAACTAGACCGACTCTGCTCGCATCTACTACTATTACTCCACTCATCGACCGCTATCCAGCATGCATCTAGAGTATTAAGTTAAAAACAGAGTAACGCCTTAAGCAAGATGACATGATGTAGAGGGATAAATTCATGCAATATGATAAAAAAAAACCATCTTGTTATCCTCGATGGCAACGATACAATACGTGCCTTGCTGCCCCTTCTGTCACTGGGAAAGGACACTGCAAGATCGAACCCAAAGCTAAGCACTTCTCCCATTGCAAGAACTACCAATCTCGTTGGCCAAACAAAACGGATAATTCGAAGAGACTTGCAAAGATAACCAATCATACATAAAAGAATTCAGAGAAGATTCAAATATTATTCATAAATAGACTTGATCATAAACCCACAATTCATCGGTCTCAACAAACACACCGCAAAAAGAAGATTACATCGAATAGATCTCCACGAGAGAGGAGGAGAACATTGTATTGAGATCCAAAAAGAGAGAAGAAGCCATCTAGCTAATAACTATGGACCCGAAGGTCTGAGGTAAACTACTCACACTTCATCGGAGAGGCTATGATGATGTAGAAGCCCTCCGTGATGACGGTCCTCTTCCGGCGGAGCTCCGGAACAAGCCCCAAGATGGGAACTCGTGGATACAGAAAGTTGCAGCGGTGGAATTAGGTTTTTGGCTCCTGTTCTGAAAGTTTGGGGGTACGTAGGTATATGTAGGAGGAAGGAGTACGTCGGTGGAGCTCCGAGGGGCCCACGAGGCAGGGGGCGTGCCCTAGGGGGGCGCCTCCCACCCTCGTGACCACCTCTTCTGTTCCTTGGAGCAGGGTCCAAGTCTCCTGGATCACGTTCGGTGAGAAAATCACGTTCCCGAAGGTTTCATTCTGTTTGGACTCCGTTTGATATTCCGTTTCTTCGAAACACTGAAATAGGCAAAAAAACAACAATTCTGGGCTGGGCCTCCGGTTAATAGGTTAGTCCCAAAAGTAATATAAAAGTGAATAATAAAGCCCAATATAGCCCAAAACAGTAGATAATATAGCATGGAGCAATCAAAAATTATAGATACGTTGGAGACGTATCACCTGCCGAACCCATACCCAGCAGTTACTTTAGGCTCGTGAAGCGGCTGGTCAATGCCTGCCCCCGACTTGATGACGTAAAGTGGTCTGTCTGCATCGAAGGTGCGCGGATGGCCTTCGCCCGTGTCAAGGTGCAGTGGGCGAAGATGAACGCCGTCAACCTCGCGACCGAGGGACCGCCCGAAGGTAAAGAGCACCGCACGCCAGAGCGGTATTTCGATGATGTCCTGGAAGGATCCCGCATTGTAGAGGGTCAGTGTTCGAAGGACATCATTTTTGAATGAATGTATCTATGTCGTCCAATCCTGTATTAGGAAACAAGGCTTATGTATGATATGTTGCGTGTTTTACTTTAAAATATCTCCTCATGTGCGGCCGTTTACGACATCTGAGATTTGCCCAGTCGTCGGCTTCAACCCCCACGTAGGTAGTACGGGGGTGTTCGGGATAGCACTTAAACACACTTGACCCAACGCCTTGGTCCGTGAAGGAGGTGTTAGTGCGGCAAACCAGGCAATCGGACTATGTGGCTTTATCGCTCTCACTTAGCCATAGGAGTTTTACAATGAGAGTGTGGGCGCAGCCCCTAGTATTGTTCGATTATCCGAACTTGGGTGTTGTGGATGCCCAGCCGGGTGAAGGCCGGCCTGTCGCGTAATGCGGAAAAAATCGCAAGAGATTTATACTTAGTCACCGAATAGCTGACCAGCTCTCGCCGCATCATGACAGTCAATTTTTGCCTTTCTCTACTGAGGTGTTTGTCCAGATGAACCGAAAACACAATTGCAGTAGTTCTCCCTTTACTACCTTAACCGAACAAGCGGAAGGTAAGGTAGTAACCACAGGAGCCGGGCAACCCAACTATTGACCAAAGACATGATTCGGAGCCGATGCATATAATGCTATATTCGGGACGCCGAATTGTACTATGAAAGTGTTCGGACTTTATTTAGTGTTTTAAGAGATGTACGTGGCTCAATGGAGCCCCTGGTGATTTAAGTCGTACCGAGGTGTACATGACAATCGGACAAAAACAGGGAAATACAGATTAAGAGGTAGGCCAGTACTGCATAGGTTGGGCTAGAAACTGTTTCCATTATAGTCTGATTGATACGTCAAAACGTATTGGAACAAATAGTGTGGTAAGCAACAAGGCTATTTTACATGACGAGCACAAGGGGAAAGCTGTGTATGCGTCCTGAAAACGGGCGAGGTGATCTTTAAAGACCCTTTAGGTACTCTGCCACGCGTCTACGCTGATTTTCTCCTTGCTGTATTGTCCTTCGAGAGGATCATCGATCAGTGTTTTCAAGATAGGTCTCGAAAAGCGGCCTTGGTACCGTCGAAAAGGTGATGTGGGTTGTAAGGAACCTTAAAAAATAAAAAGGAAGAAAAAAAAGGAAATATGAGTGTCCAGATAGGATCTAGCCGTATTGTGGACTTTATCTTTATTATGCCTCCATCCGTTCCCATGGTATCTTTAGTGCGTAATTATGTACGCGTGGTACATATGCCACAATTTGGTAGGGGCTGAGATGGAGGCCGAATTGCTAATCGAGCTCCTGACGAGCTGGACTGTCGTATAGTGGGGTAGTCTAGACTCGTTTGATAGTGTCCGGGGACTTGGCCGCCGATGTAATAGTCGGTTTGATAAGGCCGCCCTGTACTTCCGCTGCCAGGGCTGCGGTGTGCTCCTCAGTACGGAGGGAGCGTTCTATGTTTCCATTGACTGTTATAACACCGCGTGGTACAGGCATCTTGAGTTTGAGATAGGCGTAGTGTGGGACCGCATTGAAGCGAGCGAATGCAGTTCGTCCGAGCAGTGCGTGGTAGCCACTGCAGAAGGGGACGATGTCGAAGATCAAGTCTTCGCTTCGGAAGTTGTCCGGCGAACCGAAGACGACTTCCAACGTGATTGAGCCCGTGCAGCGGGCCTCTACACCAGGTATTACTCCTTTAAAGGTAGTTTTGGTGGGTTTGATTCTTGACGGGTCAATACCCACTTTGCGGACGGTGTCCTGATAGAGCAGGTTAAGGCTGCTGCCGCCGTCCATGAGGACTCTCGTGAGGTGGAATCCATCGACGATTGGGTCGAGGACCAATGCGGTCGAACCTCCGTGACGGATACTGGTCGGATGGTCTATGCGATAAAAAGTGATCGGACATGCAGACCATGGGTTGAATTTGGGGGCGACTGGCTCTATCGCATAGACGTCCCTTAACGCGCGCTTGCGCTCCCTCTTGGGTATGTGAGTAACGTATATCATGTTTTCCGTTTTGACCTCGGGGGAAAATTTCTTCTGTCCCCATGTGTTCGGCGGGCGAGGTTCTTCGTCGTCGTCCTCGCTGGGCGACCCATTCCCCTTATGTTCGGTGTTTAACTTACCGGCCTGTTTAAAGACCCAACAACTTCTGTTGGTATGGTTGGCAGGCTTGTCGGGGGTGCCATGAATTTGGCAAGGTCGATCGAGTATTCGGTCCAAGCTAGATGAACCGTCTTTGTTTCTTTTGAATGGCTTCTTCCGCTGACCGGATTTGGAGCCGCTGAATCCGGCGTTGACCGCCGTGTCTTCGGTATTGTCATTGTTGCTTTGACGCTTGTTTTTGTTGCGTTGGGGCCTGCCGTTGCCATTTCTGGTTTCAGAAGTGCCAGGGTCACTGGTACTGTTGCTGCTACGGGCTACCCAGCTATCTTCGCCCGTGCAAAAGCGAGTCATGAGTGCTGTAAGGGCTGCCATGGACTTCGGCTTCTCTTGGCCGAGGTGTCGGGCGAGCCATTCATCACGGATGCTGTGTTTAAAGGCCGCTAAGGCTTCAGCGTCAGGACAGTCGACAATTTGGTTCTTTTTAATTAGGAACCTGGTCCACAATTTTCTGGCTGACTCTCCGGGCTGCTGGACTATGTGACTGAGGTCATCGGCGTCCGGATGCCAGATAGAAGTGCCCTGGAAGTTGTCTCTAAAGGCATCTTCCAAGTCTTCCCAGCTTCCAATAGAGTTTTCTGGGAGGCTGTTTAACCAGTGTCGAGCTGGTCCCTTAAGTTTTAGGGGGAGGTATTTGATGGCATGTAGATCGTCACGGCGAGCCATGTGAATGTGGAGAAGAAAATCTTCGATCCATACTGCGGGATCGATTGTGCCATCGTATGATTCAATGTTCACGGGTTTAAACCCTTCTGGGAACTGCTGCTCCATTACCTCATCAGTGAAGCATAGGGGGTGTGCGGCACCTCTCTATCGGGCGACATCACGACGCAGTTCGGATGAAGTCCGTATGCAGTTTTCGGCCCGGGTGAGGTTGTGCTTGTCACGCCAGGCCTGATGGCCGTCTTCTCGCGCTGGGGCGCGCCCCCTTGATCCATAGATTGATCTGGTCTGACCGGCTCTATTGTCTAGGTCTTGTCGTAGGTCATAAGTGTACCCTGCAGCCGCTATCTCTCTGCCTCCACGGTGAGGTGGTGCGGGCTGGTGTTTGGCTTGAGTTGCCGCTCTGTCCCGGCCATGTGGTGGTCGGTCAGGTCCGTCAGTAGTGTGACGTGTTGGCGGTATAGGCTCCAGAGCCTCATCGTCGAATTGGGGTAGCAGCTTGCACTTCGGGTAACTTTTAATTGGGCACTCGAGGCCGTATTCCTCGGCTGCCAGGACATTGGTCCATCTGTCGTTGAGTAAATCATGATCAGCTTGAAGCTGCTGCTGCTTCTTTTTCAAGCTTCTTGCAGTGGCTATTAGCCGGCGCTTAAAGCGCTCTTGTTCGAGGGGTTCCTCCGGCATGACGAAATCTTCGTTACCGAGGCTCACATCCTCTTTGGAGATCGGTAGATAGTTATTATCCTCTAAGTCCTCTTTCCCGACTGGGCCATCACGGTTAACTTGCCCCTCCTCCACATCCTCTGGTTCGGATGTGGGTTCGACGGGGGCTTCGGGGTCTTTGGCGTTATCTGGTGTATTATTGTCTCCGGTGCCGGTGTTACTGTCTTTGCCATGACGCGGTTTTGATCGGTGTCGCTGGCGTCGACGCTTTGGAGGTGCATCAACAGGCTTGTCCTCCACTGGATCCTTCCTGCCGTCGTTGTCATCCTCTTTGGGCGTGTCCACCATATACACGTCATATGTGGAAGTGGCCGTCCAACTTCCGGTAAACGGCGGGTCTTGGCCTTGCTCGTCCCCGGCATCGTCGTCCATGTCGTCGATGTCTTCAAAGGCATAGTCCAGCATGTCAGTTAAATCCTCGACAATGGCTATGAAGTGGGTGGTGGGTGGGACGTGAAATTCCCCGCTCTCAGCCCCTAGTCTGGGCTGGGCATAATTCGGCAATGATTCCTCTGTAATGGCGAGGGGTCGTATTAAGTCCAGAGCCTTGCTTAAGAGCGAGGGTTGGACGAGGATACGAGAGTTCGTGGTGTTGGCCAGGGTAAGCACCTCCTGGCCATGCTTGCTTGGCACGGACTTCGAGAGTTTGGATGTGGAGTCTGGGGGCGAGTCCGGCTTCATGATGATAGAGGAAGCCTGGCGTGATTCCGGGCCTGTCGGTAACGCGCTCCCCTCCGGTTCTCCGGTGACAAGCTCTATAGCTATAGAGAGTCCGGCGGGCTCTAAACTCCCGTCCTCGGATCTGGTGATGTGCTCCGGATCTAAAGCCAGAGCAGTGGTTAGGGCCGCGAAACCTTGGAAGATCAAGTCTCCTCGGATATCAGTGACATAGTTCAGATTTCCGAAACTGATTTGATGACCAGGGGCGTAGCTGTCGACCTGCTCCAGGTGGCTAATCGAGTTGGCGCGCAGTGCGAAGCCGCTGAATACGAAAACTTGGCCGGGGAGAAAATTCTCCCTTAAGGAGGTATTGTTGTAGATGATCGATGGAGCCATCGAGCCTTTCAACGACGGCACAATGGAACTCTCAATGAAAGCACCAATGTCGGTGTCAAAACCGGCAGATCTCGGGTAGGGGGTCCCGAACTGTGCGTCTAAGGATCGAAGGTAACAGGAGGCAGGGACACAATGTTTTACCCAGGTTCGGGCCCTCTCGATGGAGGTAATACCCTACTTCCTGCTTGATTGACTTTGATGAGTATAGGGGTTACAAGAGTTGATCTACCTCGAGATCGTAATGGCTAAACCCTAGATGTCTAGCCTGTATGATTATGATTGCCTCTACGGACTAAACCCTCCGGTTTATATAGACACTGGAGGGGGCTGGGGTTGTACAGAGTCGGTTTACAGAGAAAGGAATCTTCATATCCAAACGACAAGCTTGCCTTCCACGCCAAGGGGAGTCCCATCCGGACACGGGGGAAAGCCTTCCGTCTTGTATCTTCAAGGCCCATCATTTCGGCCCACGTCACATAGCCCGGACGCCTGGGGACCCCCTAATCCAGGACTCCCTCAGGCGCCTAGAACACACATCAACTATTCCTAGCCGTGTGCGGCGCCCCCCTCCACAGTTTACGCCTCCGGTCATATTCACGTAGTGCTTAGGCGAAGCCCTGCACGGATCACTTCACCATCACCGTCACCATGCCGTCGTGCCGACGGAACTCTCCCTCGACACTTTGTTGGATCAAGAGTTCGAGGGACGTCATCAAGCTGATCGTGTGGCAAACTCGAAGGTGTCGTACGTTCGGTGCTTGATCGGTCGGAACGAGAAGAAGTTCGACTACATCAACCGCGTTGTCAAACGCTTCCGCTTTCGGTCCATGAGGGTACGTGGACACACTCTCCCCCTCTCGTTGCTATGCATCTCCTAGATAGATCTTGCGTGAGCGTAGGAATTTTTTTGAAAGTGCATGCTACGTTTCCCAACATTTAAGCCATGCACCGACGATGCGCATCCACACCGTTTTCTCTCGGAGCCCCACCTCCTCTCCGAGCCCCTCCAACTCCAGCGGTGATACCAAAGTCGTGGTTCTCCGCACCGGCAGGCGGAGGCTATCATGGGGGCGGTTCTTCATCAGGCAGATCCTGGAGCGCCCGCCCTCACTCTCCGGCCCCCTCGGCTTCCATGACGGTCGGCTCCTCCAGCAAGAAGCAGATCATCATCTCCTCCTCCGACGAGGAGGACGATACGCTGAAGTAGCAATAGCGGATTGCCTCCTCGCGGAGGCCACTCTGACAGACGAAGAATTCATTCGTGAGATGGGCCAGCGCCACCATTGGTGGCGTGATTTAGGGAGGAGTCACCACCCCTGCCGTGCTACCGTGTGAAGCGGGAGCCGACGTCACCACTCTGGCGGGTCAAGGAGAAACCCGTGTCCCCCCTGCCCCAGCACAACCGTGGTGGCGTCCAGATCGGACGCCCCATCAAGGAGGAGCCAGCATCGTCCCGCGCAACCATGGCATCCAGATCAGACGCCGTGTCAAGGATGAGCCCATGTCACCATCGGCGCACAACTGGTATGCTCGTAGTGACGGGTCTGGTCGCCCCACGCCGCAATCATCTCCCCGTCAAGGAGGAGTTGCCGCCCAAGATCATGAAGGCATGGGGCCACATCCTCCACTACCTCGGAGGTGGCAATGTAGGAGATCCCTCGGGCTCAAGGGTCGTCATTTATGTGGAGGAGCGCGCGGATGTGGCGAAGCAGCAGGCGTGGTACCTGGCCGTTTCTCGTACAACACTCTGAACATTTGTGTCGGTTTGCTTGCTTCCACATTACCCGACACAAACCTGAGTAGGGGCTTAATAATCTTGATATTAACTCTCACTCTAAAAAATTGTCCATATTCAATACCATTTAGTCCATGTTCAACCTCTAGCACTTCTCCCATCTTTGCCGTCATAGCTTTTACCACCTGTTCATTCCGCAACAGATCTGGGACCCCACGATTCGAGTCCAAACCCGAAGCGAGTCAGACTACCCATAGTGGGAGTAACATAATTGGTAACATCACACATATCTAGGAAAAATAGATGACGTGGCAAGTAATTAACGAGGAAAGAGAAGCATGCATGTGGTAACATTGTATGTTACTCACACTATGGGTAGCATCACACATGCCGAGACAAGATGAGTCTACAACCTACACTACACATATGTTACCCCCCACTATAGAGGTAGTAACATAGACCAGTAACATATGCATGTTACTAGTCTAAGTTACTCCTCACTATGGGTAGTCTCAAGGGGAATGCGTCGATGTTTGTTAGACCATCATATTCCTCCATTGTCATCGCCTGATGCCTCAAATCCATGGACCCCACATGCATTGCCGTATTCCAATAACGAAAGCACAGAAAATTCGTTGTGTACATGTAGTCATCCAAAGGTCTGGATTTGACCTCCTTTGCACACCCCCCATGCCACTTACACGGCGGCACGGAAAGTCGTATGGCTAAAGGGGGTTTGAACACAAACCCTAAGTATCACTGCCTAACGTGCTTCTCGTGTAAGGCATCCAACCAATCCTGATATATCAACCGCGTCATCTTCCTCCTCCGTGATACCCAAACACTACAAGAGATCGTCCAGTTTCTCCGCCTGACTAGGTCCCTTCACTCCTACCGCAATTTCGGTTGTTCTGCGATCACCCAAACCCTCCGCTGCTAGCGGTGATGCATCCATGTCTAACCCCTCTCCACAAGGCGGAGAGGTGCAGACCCTAGCGAAACTACTCCGGCATAGGGAGGGGCAGAGGGCCCGTCTCTGGAACAACTTCTTAGTGGATTCCGGCGGGGCGGCCGCTGTACGTAAAAAATCCTGAATGGCTATGGGGCAAACCGCGAACACCTCCTCTAAGAAAGAAAGCTAGCTTTCGGTTGATTTGAGTTCAGCGGATGGAGCTTCATTAATAGAGGAAGCTCGTTGGGGTCTCGGCATCTTTGGACTGTATGCATCACAATATGTACTACTCCAACACGTGATCCGAGACCGTGTCGAAGAGACACACCCGGGGAAGTATCTGTTGCACCGTGCTAGTGGTCGCGGTGCACCCGGGGATCTCTTTGCGTCAAATAGGTGGGGTGCCACACATTGAGGGGGCGTCCTGGGTGGGCCGGCCCATTGCTCTGGCTACTGTAGCGAGCGGGCTGTATTGAAGCGAACTTCTTGTAGCGAGCAGGAGTAGGTGGCACTGGCGCAAATGTTTTTCCTAGTTTTTTCGTTGTTTTTTGAAGGATAAAGATATTTTTTAAATATGAACATTTTAAAAAATTGAGAATATTTTCTGAAAAATGGAAAACATAAAGAAGTTTTTTATGAAAGCCTGAAGTTTTTAAAAATGTGTAAACATTTTTGAAAACGTGAATACTTTTTCAAACATGCTGTTTCTAAACGTTTTTTTTTGAGAGGGCATATAATTTTTTAAAATATTTAATTAAGAAACTACTTTTTGTAAATTAACAAAACAAATAAATAAAAATAAAAAGTCAAGAAAGATAAACACGAAATCAACATGTAAATAGAAAACATGAAAAAATAAACAAAAAATTATCAGGTTGCCAAAACATATGAAAACCGGATAGAACAAGGATACACAAACTGTAATCTGTAGAACGCCAAATCGGCCGGCCCAGTTTAGTCCTTCCTTCGCTTCTGTGTGCGGAAGGTTGATAGTTTGGCGCATAGTGCGGCAAATAGAATTTGTCACGCACGCGTACAAAATCAACATTTAATAGTTTATAATATATTGGGTCTAGATTTGGCCCATTATCTATGTTGAGTAAATATTTTTCATTTTTTATCTTGTTCTAGGTTATTTAAAAAAAACTAAGTACAGATTGATATCGTATTAATGTGCTAATTGTTTTCCAGATTTCTTTTGAACATTTAAAAGATGCAATAGTTGTTGGGTGCACACTGTGCATCACAAGCCCCGATGCACGAGATATACACTCCCGTTCCATTTATATTTCCTAAGCTATTTGTTTTGATCATTTCTGGTATTTGGGCACATATTCTTAAGGCTAATATTTCCCGAACTTTTCTTCTTATCTACTAGTAAGAGGGGTTCTTAGATATGGAACCGGGTCCAGAAATGCAAAGAGGTGTTCAGTGAGGGAGTAAGTTCTGAAGTAGGCAATAGTGGGAACATCAATTTTTTGCTAGCCAAATGGATCAACCAAGCACCCATTACTCTAAATACCTATAGCCTTCTGTTTTAGCCTCTAACCCAGATATCATTGTCAAAGTTTTTTTAGGGACAATCGTATCAACATTACCTTCCTTCGGACCATGAAGCATCTGGGTGCTCCTCGGTTAAATTGATGTACACAAACTCATCCATAAGCCTCCCATCCATCATTCAAAAATCCTTCGGTTCACAACTGTTCCGTTAAAGATTAGAGCCAACCTTTGGCAATCAGCCCGAGATAGGCTTCATTTTGCTCTTAACCTTCATAAACGCCATGAACCAGGGAAGTTGTGCAGAACTAGAGCTATTCACTCCATCAACGAACAAGATACTTGATCGTGTCAGCTTCTATTGTTTTGTGTATTTACCTCTCTAGACATTTTCTCTTCAAGCTTTGGCCCGTAAAACTATTACTTATATTTTATTTCTGCTAAACTATATACTATCACCATGTGTGGCTTTATTAATTTAAAACCAAACGCTTCTTCCGCACATTTTGTTAAAAAGAGGTGACACACCATTCCATTTTCGTCTTCTCCCTATTTCTACATCTTAGTACAAGTGCTGCAAATCAAAGGGATCCTTATTTTAGGACAAAAATATGATCAATATTTTATAACGTTTTTTTTACGGGAAGGCCTTCATGACTAGCTTTATTACTCAAATAACACTTACATCATCCGCTAAATATTCAGAGATAAAGCTGAGAGGTGTGTCCAATCACACAGAAGGTGGGTCGACACGTCCCGGCTGAGCTAACACATGCGCTACCATATTGGTTTCTCTATTACAATGCTCAAATAAAACCTTCCCGGATTCTTCCTTAAGACTACGACATTCATCAAGAATGGGGCCGGCCACCATGGACTGGCCTGAATTCATGTTGAGGGATTCCACCACAATTAGGTTTTCCATCTACACCAGGAGTGATGTAACACCAAGACTCGCCACTAGTTTTAGTCGTCCTTCTACTAGAGCCGCTGCCTCCGCTGAAACAATATCCGCCATGTGCTCTAATTTTGTAGTCGAAGCACCATCAAATGCACCAAGATGATCCCGGATAACAACACCACATGCCCCTGAGTGATCCTCCTCTGCAAAGGTTGCATCAAAATTCAAAATCAGCTGGCCTAGTAAAGGTTTTTTTTCATCTGTTCTCCCGTCGAGCAGGTATAGCCTTCCTATTAGCCCGAACAAAATTCAGAGTCGGGGCCTGAGTAGCAGGACCCGTACGCTCTGCTATTTGGACCTCTTCATTCTTAGTTATTTGGCTCCTCTGCCACCACATATACCAACTAGCGGCTGCAATAATTTCTGATATTTGAACCTCACCCATATACAACACTTGGTTAGTCCATTCACAAAGCAAACTCTCCAGAATCTCAGCTCCAGATCGTTGAGGAGTCATGCTCGAAATATGATATCATATATGCCCAGAGACCGCCAAACCTCCTGCGCTCTGCTACATAGAAACAATGCATGCGCCACATCCTCCACGTATATTTGACAAAGCGGACACTGAACTGATGTTGCTATGTGTCGGTTTGCTAGAACTCCCATGTTTGATACTCCCTCCTTCCCAAAATATAAGACGCGATTGACTTTTTACGGTCTTTGATGCACAACTTTGACCATTAATATTTATCAAAGTATGTTGATTGAACATGTATAAATGGCATTATCGTATTTGTCTTGCAAAACAATTTTATTTTATATGTATGTATACTAATTTTATAGACATACAATACATAAAAATCATAGTCAAAGTTATGCAACGAAGACCAGAAAAGTCAAACCGCGCCTTATATTTTGGGAAGGAGGGAGTATATGCATACACCTCCAGATGAACATTTTCACTTTCCCATGCATTTGCAGGCTCCAGATCTTCTTCCAGATTGGGTGCGAGGAAGGAGCGCCCTGACCGATCAATATTTTATAACATGATTGTGAACGGAACGTGGGAAGCAGGCTATAAACCAGAAAGAAGGAAGTGCGGTGTTTTTCCTCACGGATGGGTAATGATGTAGTAGAACTTTAAAGCTAGCTGTTTTTCCAACACATGAAATTAAGTATGTATGCATATATATAAATATATTAAAAATGGGTGTACGTGTATTGTACCCTACGCTGAAAAATAGCAATGGAAAGGAAGTTCCATGCGTTCAAACCCAAGGAAAAGAGGAGAACAGAAAAGGACGGGAAGAGACGAAGCAAGTCATCACTGTTGGAGATGTCACTGTACCGTGTGCCTGTGCAGCTGAATCGTTCAACAACACATATGATGCACTTCAAAGCAACGCATGGCGAGAGGCAACCGTACGATCGGTGGAGATGGAGCCAATGCGCAATTGACAGGCCGAGGTGACTGCAGCCTCTGCCCGCTGCCCTCTACTGCTTGCTGGTGCGACACCAGGCAGAGTGCGCATGCGAGAGAGCAAATGGATCCATTGCAAGTTCGACACGTGGGCGGCCCTGCTCCGGTGGCAGGCACACGTCATTGGGGCAGCGTGGTCAGAGGAAAAGCCCCCTGCCACGTCAATGTCACCGCCTGACCCGACATCCGTGCTCGTGCTTGCGTTTGTGCTGTGAGTCTATGACTGCACCTGTGCTTTTTACTCACTCATCGACCGCACCGTATGCGTACCTGTGATGGATATAAATTAACTAACGAAACATATACTAGTGGTGGTAGTGCATGTGTGCGTGCGTGTGTCCCCGGGTACGTACAAGTACGTACTTACTGTTAAAGAAAAGGTGTACGTGCGTATGGCTGGATGGATGGGCGACGCAACGTCTCGGTGAGTGACGCAGTGAGTGAGTGAGTGAGATGAGACTATGAGACCAGCCAAAGCAAGCAAAGGTTGGCAAACCAAAGCTAGGCAAGGCCTTTAAAAAAAAGCTAGGCAAGGCAGGCAAGTACATCTACTGCCACTCGTACTGCCTAGTGTAGTGTACTAGTATATGTACGCCCGCCCACGACGATGATGGTGACAACAAAGCCAGCGAAACACGGACGACGACGACGACGCTTGTCTTGGTCGTCTGTATAGCAGCTGCTGTGCCATACTCCTCCTTACACAAGCTAGCTTGTACTACCCACTGTAGCTACCATGTACCCTCTCCCACCCCTTGCATATGGAGCTACCCATATAGACATAGGCTCGTGTACCCGCGACAGCAGCAGCAAATCAATGGCCAATATTGGACGACGCATCAACAGTGACCATACAAAGATTGCACGTCTACCTTCACCGGTTGAGCCCTAGATCTGCATGCTAGCACCAAACTACCTGTAGTGTCGATCCACTGTAGCAAGTGTATTGCACGCACGAGGATAAATATTTAGACACAGCTATCCCTTTCTATATCTGTGGTATGCATGGTATATCTACATGCAAAAGGAAATGTGGAGCTTACCATAGTACCATCGCCATACATACATACATGCATGCATGCATGCATACTCGCGGGTTATTATTGGCCCAGCTCCAGCTCCACCTAGCACTGCACTGCACTGCACTGCACTGCAAGGTGCAAAATATGCCGCTGCTTCTCCATATATGGTTCAGACAGAAAAAGCGCAGATGCACGCATCCATCATTTTTCGGGCCTCCTCTGCACCGCACTCTGTTTTCTCTTTCCTTTTTCAGGGACACATTGCTAGCTCTCTGATTATTGCTACCTCGAATTTGCTACATTTAGGTGCATGGTCGAAATAGTGCATCAGATTGAGATGCACACCGACCACCACTGTGCATGTGTCTAGCTATATATGCACAAAATTGATGGATGTGTATATACTAGGAAAACATGTACTCCCTCCGATCCATAATAAATTATTCTCGTACATTCATGATCAACCAATTCTGCTTCCTATTACCTCATGACACATGTGGTAAGCAATTCAAACTATTCAGACAAATAATAATTCTCGTTCCTATTCTCCCATCCCAATGCATCAAACAAGAGATCAGAACAATCTAATATTTTTGATTGAAGGGGTATCTTCTATTCTTCACCTTTAATCTGTATCGAGATCTGTAAACTTTTCTAGGGGGGTGTAACGAAGCAAAACTCTTTTTATTTTTACAAAAGATACGTCTTTAGATTCATTATCAAATGGAGTTTCTAGCCATATAAGTTTTGTGGTATAGTATATGTGTTTATTAGTAAAATTGAAGACCTAAAAACTATGCCCGACTTATAAACCCAACTGGAGGGAGTACATCACATCTATATGTATGTCCAAGTTTCAAGATTTGAACAAAACTTTAGTTATTCTAGTGAATATCTAAATATTTGTAATATTTAATTATGAAAAAAGTTCTAATTAATTACAAACCAAATATAAGTAAGGTTAAAGTTTGTTAAAAATTAAGTGAAATTCACATACATGAGTACAAAAGGTCGATTTTATACATACATGGGCATATCGATTTCTGGATATTACGGTGAGGTCTGAGATTTTTATGTCACCGAAATTTTAAACCTTCCGCATGAATACATTTTTGAGTGAATTCTAATCTTTTTATTCCACACTTTAATATTTTTGACATAAATTACCCTATTTAACATTTTTTTTTCATCGGGGTTACTCCATCTAGCGAAAACATTTGTCATTTTTGCCCCATACCACAATCTATCATGTCAGTCGCAGCCGGCAGGTACATGTGGCGTGGCGCGCCTTAATTTTCGTCCTAATGTTTTCCCCTACATTTGAACAGGCCGAATGGCATAGCTGATAAATTATTTTCTCACGGGCATTAGTTGTGCCTACACACCTGTTCGCCTTGATGATATCCCTTCTCACATCACGTAGTTACTTGTTCATTGCTTTCACCTCATTTTTCTTCACCGCATTTGCTTTTGGGTGCTACATTACTAGGTATAACGCCTTCGACGCTTCGCCGGGAAAAAGAATCACTAGAGGAGTTATCCGCAACCTAAAATACTTGGAAGGAGTAAAAACTGGTAGAACTTTCGCTAAATGGGGTAATCCGGATGAAAAAAAATGTTAAATGGGGTAGTTACTGTCAAAAGTAGGAAAGTAGAGGGAGGGGGGGGGGGGGGCATGAAAACTCATATTCACTCTTCATTTTTGCACCGGCTATTGATGGTTTACATATTGACTTTGTTGCCCAAACATCTTCGCAGCTATTAGGTTGGAGCAAAATGACACGTACTACAACTTCTAGCTTGTGTCTGCTTGATATACTAAGCATGGATTGGTACATGGCACACGACAAGCTAGGCAAGCTTAACTAAATTAACCAGATGTTTAGCTTGCGGCAAAAATTCTTTTGCTGCAAACAAACTGTCACGAGTCTAAAAGTCCATCAAATGGCAGAAAACATGCTGTTTTGGAATTATCAAAGATCATATTTGAAAGTTTCAAAATATTCCGAGAAAAAATTACACACTGACATATAAATATATACTACATATGTGTAAAATTTCATGAGAAAATACATTGACACGCGAGCTATAGAAAAAAGAAAAATAAAATCCTTGGTTTTTTAGAAAACAACATATGCACCGGTCACCGTTCTCAAAACCGCAATTTATCATTTTTGTGTAGCTCGCATGTAAGTGTATTTCTCATAAACTAATTTGCACATATAGTACACATCCATAAGTCAACGTATAGTTTTTTTCAAAAAACATAAAATATAAAATGTGATTTATGTATAGCCGGCCATTGCACTTGACTGTGGGTAGTAGAGGAAGGACTGCAGTCAGCTCGGGGTATGCTGGCTAGCTCGCTGTCGAGGAACAGTGTAGGAAGAGTACCAACGGTGTGCATGGGCACTAGGCCCGATTCCTCCCTAGCTAAAGACTAAAGTCATGTTAAAAGTATTCTCTCTTTTCCTTGCGTTTGCATAAACAAAACTTATATAAAAGTAAAGTTGCAACGGTCGTACGTGTGCACCATGTGGATGGATGGAGGAGACGCCTTGCTATAAAGGGAGAGCAACATCATCTATCCATCGACCAAAGCTATGCCATTGCTATTGCTAGCGGTTCTGCTCTGCTCGCGTGCCTAGCTACATTTGACTTGCTTCCATCTCACATCCACCCAACTCAAGGAGGATCTACTATTCCATACTACCAGACTAGGCGGCAGCAGCAGCAGTAGGAGCATATCCATGGATGAGCTGTGGAAGGACATGTCGCTGTGCTCCACCCCGGTGGCGCTACAGTCGTACCACCTCCACTCGCCGGCCGCCCATCCCTACCGCGGCGCCGTGTACCTGCAGGACTACCTCGCCGGCGCCAACTCGGTGCCGCAGCCGCCGCGCACGCCGCCGCCTCCGCCTCCTCACACGGCGCTCAGCCTCGAGTTCACCAACCTCGGGGGCGCCAACTCGGCCGCCAGCTCCGGCGACGACCCTGTCCACTTTGGCTTCTCTCTCTCCGGAGGCAACAACAGTAGGAGGAGACCAGCCGTCCTGCAGCCGGCGGCGGTGGGTGGCGACCGGCGGCAGCGTCGGATGATCAAGAACCGGGAGTCGGCGGCGCGGTCGCGGGCGCGGAAGCAGGCCTACACCAACGAGCTGGAGCTGGAGCTGGAGCAGCTGCGTAGGGAGAACCAGATGCTCATCCAGCGCGAGAAGGACTTCATCAACGTACGTATCTATCCTCTCGATCTGTCGTTGCCATTTAGTTACTGTAGTTTGATTATTATTACGTGCTAGCTACTTGAAGCATTACGATGATTGCATACGTATTGCATTGTTGGCTTGCAGGATCGTCAGGCGAAGGCGGCGCAGTTAGCCGTCCCCGACTGCCGGAGCCGTAGGAGCACTGCTAGTAGCCTCCAGCAGAAGCAGCAGCACCAACAGAGGTGCCGCTCTGCCCCTCCACCATGACTGGCGCGGCGGCCGTGGACTGTAGCAGCAGCAGCTCCATTCCACTTACAATGGATGGATTCTCCAAGCTAGTTAGCTACTCTACTAGATGACTTGACTAGCACTGGGGCTCTCATTATTCACTACGTATGTACTGTGTAAGATTTCTTGCTTAAGCAAGTAGTTAACTACCGTAGCACCTGCTTAGAGTAATATGATGAATCTCTCTCCGTAATAATATTAAGGAAGGAGATGAATGAATCAATTGAGCTACGTGCGCAAATTAACGGCATTTCATTCCATCAAGGCCTTTGCTTGAGTGAGCGAGGTGGCAAGAAGATAGGGGTGTGTTTGGGTGCATGCATACGGGGAAATTTTAGGTGCTACAGAAACATAGGTGATACTGTGATACAGACTTCTCGACCATTGAATCTCAGATTTAACGATATCTAAAGAGCTATTGTACTTGCACGTAACTTTGGGATTGTCGGATGGCTTTTTTGCAAAATGCTAAAGAGCTTCCGGTAGCCATCGGATCCGAGATCCAACGACTCTTAGCAGCCTGTATCATGGTATCATGTAAACCTTGGTATCACCAGATATCTTCCCGCATGCATACCATGTAGCTTGCTTGCCTGCACGTGGCTGGTTACATTATTGAAGCAAATTTTCTTTGACGTTTGGTGGCCTGCGTTAGCCACTATATGGTTTTTTCTTGCATATACTGGAGATGATTAAGGGTTAACAACTACATATGACACACTAAGTACTCGACAACTGGGTTGGACGGCGGTCGCGGCTCCATGTTCAGTGTGATGAGCACGCAGTCGTAGGTGAGCGATCCCGTTGACGGCGTGGCGAACCAGTTGCTAGCGTTGTGGCCGCAGGGGAAGTGCGCGCGAAGGGACGAGAAGGAGGGCAAGGCAGAGAACTAGGAGGAGAAGTGTGTATGCGTGTGATGGCGACGTTAATTAGTCCAGCAGGGGGGGGGAGGGGGGACAACGCCGATGGCGATGTCGTTGCTAGCGTTGTGGCCGCAGGGGAAGTGCACATGAAGGGACGAGGAGGAGGGTGTTCATGTTATGTCACTTCGAATTTATAAACCATAGCATGAACACCTTAGTACAGTATAATAGGGAGATACACATATACTCATCTACGACCGTTGAAATAGAAAACGTACGACACGAAAGTCGTGTGAAACAGCGAGATAAAGCTACCGGTCAGAGAAAATTCCAAAAGGTCCTCCATGTGCGACTAATTTGGCAAAATACATCCAAAATAGCTTCAAACATGAACACAATATTGAACATTTACAAGATAAAGCTACTGGTCAAAGGAAATTCCAAATGGACGACCATGTGCGACAAATTTGACAAATTCGTTCAAAATAGCTCCAAACATAAACGCGAAATTTAACACTTACAGTGAACGAAACTACGAACCGATCATCTGAATGAAACGGCAACATCGATGTGCATTGTTTTTCGTGTAGACCTTATCTTGAATCCAAGCATTGTTTTCTTTTTTGCGACTAATCCAAGCATTGTTGTATAGATTAAAATAGTCTAATAAATAAAGAAGATTAGGGCATGTACAATGGTGCTATCTTAGGAGTGCCACGTAGGATAAATGGTGAGGTGGAGGAGAGAGAACTCATAAGAAAAGGCTTGTCTTCTCTTATTTAAGATAAGACAAAAGATGATCTCTTAGCACAATTTGTCTCACCATATTTTAAGGAATGACTAATTATTGAAGATAAGGCTAAGATATAACCCATTGTAGACATACTTTTTTGTCATCTCTAAATTACATGCAAGACTTAAGATAAGACTGTCTTATCAACCATTGTACATGCCCTTAGAAGTTAACCCAACAAATTACGATGCAACCTCATGTACACCACCTACCATGCCGCACCAGGTTGACTCGCTCAAGTCACCCATGTACGTTCTTTTGCATCGCTCAGCCTGGCTCATGAAAAACAGCCGAATCGATCGTTCCTAACAGGTCTACAGGAGGGATGCTTTAAACATCATGCGAACTTAAATTTAGTTGTGAGGCAGGCTACCAAACGGCCCAAAGTTGCATCACGCGGCTTGATTGGAACTAACTCAGGCAACCAAACACGTCATAGATGAATGACAAATGCATGCATGATAAGATGATTTCTGGAGGGCCTTGTCACGGCAGACATACCGGTGGTCGCGTGGATTCGGTTGTCATTTCTGCCCGGCCGGCCGGTGTGCCACGTACCATGTGTGTTGTCCTAGCTAGCAAAGATCAGAATCCTATGTTGTACGGAGTACTATGTAGTATGAGGGCAAGCGGTCTGGACGCCCGTAAACGAGAGACAAATTAAGAAGGTTTTGCGGGCGTTCGGACTGCTGCCACGCTCGCTCCTGAACGCCCTGTCGCACTTAAATTCTCATCCTTGCCCTATCATTCATGTCCGGTTAGAGCGGATGCAACCTTTCACTCGCGTCGTCATTGGAGCGGCGTGCCAGCCGAGAGAGCGCGACCCGCAACACTTTCCGGTGGACGCAACTGCTCCGCGTTCAAACGACGCCGCGGCCTGATGTCCGTCCATCTGTCGCCCACATCAATGACACGCGGCTGTCAAGGAACCTACTCCGGCGCCACCCCTCCATCCGTCTGCCGCCCACCATTGCCATTTGCCAGCTATATAAACTGCAACCCCGACCATGACCGCAATCTTCCTCCTCCGATCCATTTCTCCTCTCGGCACCACTCCCATCATGTCCTTCCTGCACTCCAAAGCTCTTTGGGACAGACTGTTGCCGGAGCAGAAGAAGGAGATGGCCACCATTGCTGCCGGCTGGAAGGGCGGCAGTCAGCCGAAGGCCGACGACGTCCCAATGGAGGACGCGATCGAGGACAATCCGGCTCCACCCTCCTCGCCAACGCCACCATCGCCAGTGCATTGCACGATGACCATCGGCGAGGCCTGTGCCCATTACATGGACATGGTGCGGGAGGAGCAGGAGGAGCAATTCCGGAAGGCATAGGCCAATACGGCTACAGCCTCCAGCTCCTCCAGGAGCACTAGCAGGCAGAGGAGTGGCTTGCCGCCAGCAGGGTGACCGCGTTGGACGCGGACGTGGCGGAGCAGGCGGCGCTGCTCGATTCCTACCGCTCCGCCCGCAAGATCCGCCTTGCCCGCTAGCGTTACCGCAAGCAACAGGCAAAACTTGAGGCCACCTAAAAGGAGTTCGACGAGGCGGCAGACGAGGTGTGGGGCAAGAGCGACGACGAGGAGGACATCGTCGGCTCAGCCAAGGCCGCGCCCCGCTGCCACGACCACGAATTCGGCACACCCGCGGGCGCCGCGTGCAGCGAAGAAGAGTAGGGCATGGTATGTCGCCGCCACTCGGGTCCAAAGAATGCCACCGCTCTTCTACTCCGGTGATGCGGCTTGAACTACGTCGGTATTTTCCCAAAGAGAAATGGATGATGCAGCACAGCTACGATAGGTATTTCCCTCAGTGATTAGACCAAGGTTATCGAACCAGTAGGAGAAACACGCAACACTATGTAAACGATACCCGCAGACAAAGAACAAATACTTGCAACCCGACGTAAAAGAGGGGTTGTCAATCCCTCCCGGATAAAAAAGATAGATGAAATTGTAGTATAGATTGGATAAATAGATCTCGCGGGAACACGAGATAAAATAAATAACAAAAAAATGGAGCAAGGTATTTTGGGTTTTTTGGATTAATAGATCTGTAAATAAAAGCGAATAAAAATAGATCTTGAAGGCAAATATCATAAAGAAGAGACCCGGGGGCCGTAGATTTCACTAGTGGCTTCTCTCAAGAAAAATAGCATACGATGGGTAAACAAATTACTGTTGGGCAATTGATAGAACTTCAAATAATTATTGTTGGAGATATGCCCTAGAGGCAATCATGTATGATGATATTTCCTATGTGTTTATGAATAAAGATAGTCCTTGGACATTATCAATGATGTGTATCAGCAAGTACGTGACTTGTTTGTGGGACTATGCATTGTATGATGACTGTCCTAAAAGGTCCCTAGTCGAAAGGCTGTGTGGACGCGCAGCCGACTAGACTAGCATATGACACGGTCGATGGTTTGGTCTCACTAGCCATGGAGCATTGGATGCTAACCGGATAATATGGACTTGGAAAGGTCTGGTCGGTTTCGACGTAGTCGGATCCGAGTCGAGATAAGGTCCGAGTGGACAGACCCAACTATGAGGCGTAGCGATATGTCATCTGTGAGTCTCTAGTACAACATACATTCTATGTCCTAAGACCTGAGCTGGTGCATGTACTCGGGATGGTGACAGACCTGCTTTGGGCCGACCAAACGCTACTCCGTAACTGGGTAGTTACAAAGGTAGGTTTCAGGCTTGTCCAGAACCATGCTGCGAGACATGGTCGAGCAAGATGGGATTTGCCCCTCCGATTAGGAGAGATATACTCTGGCCCCCTCGTGTGATCCGACCAGAAGAAGCATGGCCATGCGACAAGGATTATGAGATAATCCGGATAGTGGTTGGCATCACTGGAACGAGAAAGAGGTCAGGCTAGCACAAGGATGACAGACTCGCCTTGAGCCCGACAACATATATCGTGTGGCAAAAGGAATTGAAAGTGTGATGTACAGGTTCACCTAATCAACTTCATAGTCTGCTTGGTGTTCGGCATGCCTTGCTAGAGGCCGCTACCAACCGTGCAGTTCGGAGGTGATCCGAACTGCGACCAAGCCAGCTTGAACCTAAGGGGTCGCGCGCTTAAGGGAAGGAACCTACGAGGTCGGATCCGAGGACACTGATCGGATGTGATCCGAGCTGTATTTGGATTGTGGCCGAGTAGACTTGTGGTCTTTAGGGTCCGTGCGAGGCCCAAGTGTTGAGCCCGTGACGGACGCCTATATAAAGTGGAGGTGTGGCACACTCATGCGGTTGATCGCTTCGGCGCTGTCACTAGGGTTTGCATGTGTTGCGAATAGCCACCTCCACTCGCCGCCAACTGTGTGATCGGACCTAGCAGTCCATCGCATGGTGTTCCTCCTGCACGCGCGGATACCTAGAGGCAGTGCGCCTACGCCGCTCCGGCAAACTTGTACGTGGGATCGGACGACCGTCTGTTCGAGGGAGATCGCACGAGGAGGAGACGATCCACGCGGACGTGCTGCCCCAACTCTTCTTTCGTTGCACGGCACTGCGCGTCTAGTGGTAACGATCTGTGATCCATCTCCCGTAGCATGTTCCTGGTTGTTCTGCGTGTAGGAAAAATTTAATTTGCAGTCGACGCACCCTACTGTAGAACCCAACAATTATGACGATATCCAGCCAATGATCATTATATAGGCATCACGTCCAAGATTAGTAGACCGACTCCTGCCTTCATCTACTACTATTACTCCACATCGATCGTTATCCAGCATGCATCTAGTGTATTAAGTTCATGGAGAAACGGAGTAATGCAATAAGAACGATGACATGATGTAGACAAGATCTATTCATGTAGGAATAGACCCCTTCTTGTTATCTGTCACTGGGATTGAGCACCGTAAGATCGAACCCATCACAAAGCACCTCTTCCCATGGCAAGTAAAATCGATCTAGTCGGCCTAACTAAACCAAAGATTCGAAGAAGAAATACGAGGCTATAAGCAATCATGTATATAAGAGATCAAAACTCAAATAACTTCCATGGATAAAATAGATCTGATCATAAACTCAAAGTTCATTGGATCCCAACAAACACACTGCGAAAAGAGTTACATCAAATAGATCTCCAAGAGACCATTGTATTGAGAATCAAAAGAGAGAGAGGAAGCCATCGAGCTACTAACTACGGACATGAAGGTCTACAATGAACTACTCACGCATCACCGGAGAGGCCAATGAGGATGATGAACCCCTCCGTGATGATGTCTAGATTTGATCTGTGGTTTCTAGAACTTGCGGCGGCTGGAATTGTGTTTCGTCGACTCCCCTAGGGTTTTTGGATTTTCGGAGTATTTATAGAGCAAAGAGGCGGTGCGGGAGGCGTCCGAGGTGGGCACAACCCACTAGGGCGCGCCTGGGGGTTGTGCTCCCCTGGAGCCCCCCTCTGGTACTTCCTTGGCCCATCGTGTGTCTTCTGGTCCAAAAAAATCTCCAAAAAGTTTCGCTCCGTTTGGACTCCGTTTGGTATTGATTTTCTGCAAAGTAAAAAACAAGCAAAAAAACAGCAACTGACACTGGGCACTATGTCAATAGGTTAGTCCCAAAAAATGATATAAAGTTGCTATAAAATGATTGTAAAACATCCAAGAATGATAATATAACAGCATGGAACAATCAAAAATTGTAGATATGTTGGAGACGTATCATCCGGTTGAAGCAAAGCTTGAAGGGCTGATATTCGGCGGCCGATTAGTCGTTCAAGCTACGGTGGCGGAGACTACAGAGGCAGAGCTGGAGAGCGCCGAGGCGGAACTGGAGAAGGCGAGGACAAGTGCCCGAGCTTCAGTCTCAGGGCTCACGGCCGGACACGGGGAACGGGCGCCGGCGATCATTTAGATTAGGTTTAGACTAGAAGTATGTCTGAAATTATACCTGCAGAGTTAGACGAGCTCCGCTTTTAGTTGAAATGTAATGCATTTCGTCATGTTTATATGAAATATGTTGTGTTTGCATGAATCTCTTCCAGTTTATATGAAAACCTGGTCGGTTTGCACGAATTCCGTCCGGTTAGTTCCAACAATGGTTGAAATGTATGCGGGCAGCGTTGCATGGCGGCCTCCAGCATCAGTGTCCGTGCTACTTGTGAGCTGCATTGGATTTCCTCGAAGAGGAGAGGATGATGCAGTATATTAGAGATAAGTATTTCTCTTAGTTAAGAACAAAGGTTATCAATCCAGTAGGAGAACCAGACAAGACCTCGTGAACAACACCTACACACAAAAGAGCAAATACTTGCACCCAACGCGATCAAGGGGGTTGTCAATCCCCTCGGCAGTTAATTGCAAGGATTACGTCTGATAATGGTAGATAGATAAAAACATGAAATAAAATAACAATAAATAAATTGCAGCGAGGTATTTTTAAAAATATATGATAAAGGTAGACCCGGGAGTCATAGTTTTCACTAGAGGCTTCTCTCTTGAACAAAAAACATACGGTGGGTAAGCAAATTACTGTATATAGGCATCATGTCCGAGACAAGTAGACCGATTCCTACCTGGATGTACTACTATTACTCCACACATCGACCGCTATTCAGCATGCATCTAGAGTATTAAGTTCGTAAAGTACGGAGTAACACCTTAAGGAAGATGACATGATGTAGACAAAGTAAACTCAATCAATATGAATAAACCCCATAGTTTTACCTTAATGACAACAATACAAATACGTGTCTTGTCCCTTTCTGTCACTGGGATATAGATCACCGCAAGATTGAACCTATTACAAAAGCACCTCTCCCAATGCAAGATAAATCTATCTAGTTCGCCAAACCAAACAGATAGATCAAAGAGAAATACAAAGATATAATAATCATGCATAAAAGAGCTCAGAGAAGACTCAAATAATATTCATAGATAATCTGATCATAAACCAATAATTCATCGGATCCCAACAAACAGATCTCAAAAGAAGATTATATCGAATAGATCTCCAAGAACATCGAGGAGAACATTGTATTGAAGATCAAAGAGAGAGAAGAAGTCATCTAGCTACTAGCTATGGACCCATAGGTCTGTGGTAAACTACTTACACATCATCAGAAGGGCAGCAAGGTTGATGTAGAGGCCCTCCGTGATAGATTCCCCCTCCGGCAGAGTACCGGAAAAGGCCTCCACTGGGATCTCCGAAGAACAGAAACTTGCGGCGGCAGAAAAAATATTTTGGGTAGCTCTGTGTTGGTTTCCCGATTTTAGAGAATTTATAGAGGTGGAATTAGATCTGGTGGAGCCACGAGGGGCCCACAAGGGATTTGGGCGTGCCCAAGTGCCTTGTCTTCTACTCATTGCACGTCTGGTCTCCTCCCGAAGCTTCTAGGGTCTCTCTTGTCCAGAAAAAATCTTCAAAAAGTTTCGTGGCATTTGGACTTCGTTTGATATTGATTCCTTGAAAAACCAAAAACATGCAAAAAAGAACAACTGACACTTGGCACTAAGTTAATAGGTTAGTCCCAAAAGATGATATATAATTGCATATAAAACATCTAAGAATGATACTATAATAGCATGGAATAATCAAAAATTATAGATACATTGGAGACGTATCAGTCTGCGGACTAGTCCCCCCCTATCCGTGGACAGACGCCGGAGCAAAATTGCGGGTCAACGTTGGAGAGGCCCGACCCCACTGCACTAGACAACCACACATATGTAGATTTTTTTTCAAAAAGGAGGACACCCTCAGCCTCTGCATCAATCGATGCGTACAACCATCTTTATAATGTTTCAATAGAGTCTGAGAACTATTGGGAAATGTAGTAGAAAACAAAAAAATGTGCCTACGCACACCCAAAATCAATATGAAGATGCCTAACGGGTTGAGATCATGATCGTTACCGTCACAGAGTTGCAGCGGAAGAAGATCGTGTTGGTGTAGACCGTACTTGGAGTCCCTCGAATCGTCGATGAACGATCCCTCCAACCGCCCACGAACAGCCCCTCGAACCGAAGATCGAAAGCACGATCTCTCTACTTGGTTGCAAGCGTGCAACCTTCATGATCCAGCAGAGCTTGGCCGTCTAGAGCTAATCATCGCTGGAGAATTAGAGGGAGGATATTACAACCACACTAGGCTTTTAATTATGAGGATTACAGGAACTAGAGCAGGCTCTAATTAGTCAACAAGGACCAACTAGAAACTAGGGTTAGATGAACTAGAGGAGACTCAAAACTTGTGTATCCAATAGAGCAAAAAACCCTAATATATATAGGTTGGAGGGGAGGAAGAGGGCAGCCACCGAGGAGGGAAAGTCCCTCCTTGGTGCGCCGGCCAAGGGAGGGGAGGAGGAGTCCTCCCCCCCTCTCCAATTCGGCCTCCTTCCACTAAAAAGGGGGCGCCTCCCCCACTTGGGCCTTGTGAAGGAAATATGCCCTAGAGGCAATAATAAAGTTGTTATTTTATATTTCCTTATTCATGATAAAGGTTTGTTTTTCATGCTAGAATTGTATTGATCGGAAACCTTAATACATGTGTGAATACATAAAAAAACACTGTGTCCCTAGTGAGCCTCTACTAGACTAGCTCGTTGATCAAAGATAGTTAAGGTTTCCTAACCATGGACATGAGTTGTCATTTGATAACGGGATCACATCATTAGGAGAATGATGTGATGGACAAGACCCATCTGTTAAGCTTAGTATAATTATCGTTCAGTTTTATTGCTATTGCTTTCTTCATGTCAAATACATATTCCTTTGACTATGAGATTATGCAACTCCCGGATACCGGAGGAATACCTTGTGTTCTATCAAACGTCACAACATAACTGGGTGATCATAAAGATTCTCTACAGGTATCTCCGAAGGTGTTTGTTGAGTTGGCATAGATCAGGATTAGGATTTGTCACTCCGAGTATCGGAGAGGTATCTCTGGGCCCTCTCCGTATTACACATCATAAGCTTGCATGCAAACGACTAAGGAGTTAGTCACGAGGTGATGTATTATGGAACGAGTAAAGAGACTTGCTAGTAATGAGATTGAACTAGGTATGAAGATACCGACGATCGAATCTCGGGCAAGTAACATACCGATGGACAAACGGAATTACGTATGTTGTCATAAAGGTTCGACCCATAAAGATCTTCATAGAATATGTAGGAGCCAATATGGGCATCCAGGTTCCGCTATTGGTTATTGCCCAGAGAGGTGTCTCGGTCATGTCTACATAGTTCTTGAACCCGTAGGATCCGCACGCATAACGTTCGTTGACGATATAGTTTTATATGAGTTATGTATGTTGGTGACCGAATGTTGTTCGGAGTCCCAGATGAGATCACGGACATGACGAGGAGCTCCAGAATGGTCCGGCGGTAAGGATTGATATATGGGATAATAGTGTTTGGTCTCCAGAAGGGTTCCAGAGTTCACCGGAAGGGGTTCCGTATGTTTCCTGAAATGTTTGGGTATGAGAACACTTTATTTGGGCCAAAGGGGAAAGTCCACGAAGCTTTTGGAAAGTGCAAAAGGGAGTTATGCGGAGGCCAGGGGCCAGACAGGAACCCTAGCGTCTGGGGGGTAGACGCCGGGAACCCTGGCGTCTAGGCCTGGAGTCCGAGAAGAACTCTTGCCTTTTGGGCAAAACCGACTTTGAGGAGGCTTTTACTCCAAGTTTCGACCCCAGGGCTCGACATATTAATAGAGGGGTAGGGCTAGCACCCAAGACACATCAAGATTCACCAAGCCGTGTGCCGGCAACCCCGTCCCCTCTAGTTTATCCTCCTTCTAGTTTCTGTAGTGCTTGGCGAAGCCCTGCGGAGATTGTTCTTCATCACCAACCGTTACCACTCCTTCGTGCTGCCAGAACTCATCTACTACTTCGCCCATCTTGCTGGATCAAGAAAGCGAGGACGTCATCGAGCTGAATGTGTGCTGAACGCGGAGGTGCCGTACGTTCAGTACTTGATCGGTGCGGATCGTGAAGGTGTACGACTACATCAACCGCGTCGATAAACGCTTCCGCTTTGCGATCTTCAAGGGTATGAAGATGCTCTCCCCCTCTCATAGCTATGCATCTCCATGGATAGATCTTGCACGTGCATAGAAAAGAAATTGGTTTCCATGCAACATTTCTCAATAGTGGTATCAGAGCCAGGTCTATGCGTAGATGATATGCACGAGTAGAACACAAAGAGTTGTGGGCGGTGATAGTCATACTGCTTACCACCAATGTCTTATTTTGATTCGGTGGTATTGGGGGATGAAGCGGCTCGGACAAACATTACATGTCCACGCACATGAGACCTGTTCCACCGACTGACATGCAACTAGTTTTGCATAAAGGTGGCTGGCGGGTGTCTGTTTCTCCTACTTTAGTTGAATCAAATTTGACTGTGGCCGGTCCTTGAAGAGGGTTAAAACAGCAAACTTGACGAAACACCGTTGTGGTTTTATTGGTAGGTAAGAACGGATCTTGCTAGAAGCCCGTAGCAACCACTTTAAACTTGCAACAAAAAGTAGAGGACGTCTAACTTTTTTTGCAGGGCATGTTGTGATGTGATATGGTCAAGACATGATGTGATAAACGTTATTGTATGAGATGATCATGTTTTGTAAGTTATCGGCAATCGGCAGGAGCCTTATGGTTGTCTCTTTATTGTATGAAATGCAAACGCCATGTAATTGCTTTACTTTATCACTATGTGTTAGCGATAGTTGTAGAAGCAATAGTTGGCGAGACGACCACGACACTACGATGGAGATCAAGGTGTCAAGCCGGTGACAATGGAGATCATGATGATGCTTTGGAGATGGAGATCAAAAGCACAAGATGATGATGGCCATATCATGTCACATATTTGATTGCATGTGATGTTTATCTTATTTACATCTTATTTTTCTTAGAATGACGGTAGCATTATAAGATGATACCTTCACTAAATTTCAAGGTAAAAGTGTTCTCCTTGAGTATGCACCGTTGCTACAGTTCGTCGTTTCGAGACACCACGTGATGATCGGGTGTGATAGACTCTAAGTTCACATACAACGGGTGCAAGACAGTTTTGCACATGCGGAATACTTGGGTTAAACTTGACGAGCCTAGCATGTACAGACATGGCCTCAAAACACTGGAGACCGAAAGGTCGAACATGAATCATATACTAGATATGATCAACATAGAGATGTTCACCATTGATGACTACCCCATCTCACGTGATGATCGGACATGGGTTAGTTGATTTGGATCACATATCACTTAGATGACTTGAGGGATGTCTATTTAAGTGGGAGTTCTTTAGTAATATGATTAATTGAACTTAATTTATCATGAACTTAGTCCTGATAGTTTTTGCATATCTATGTTGTAGATCAATGGCCCAAGCTACCGTTCCCCTGAATTTTAATGCATTCCTAGAGAAAGCTAAGTTCAAAGATGATGGTAGCAACTACATGGACTGGGTCCGTAACTTGAGGATTATCCTCATTGCTGCACAAAAGAATTATGTCCTTGATGCACCGCTAGGTGAAAGGCCTGCTGCAGGAGCTGAAGCTGATGTTATGAACGTCTGGTAAGCTCGACCTGATGACTACTCTATAGTTCAGTGTGCCATGCTTTACGGCTTAGAACCGGCACTTCAAAGACGTTTTGAACGTCATGGAGCATATGAGATGTTCCAAGAGTTGAAGTTAATATTTCAAGCAAATGCCCGGGTTCAGAGATATGAAGTCTCCAACAAGTTCTATAGCTGCAAGATGGAGGAGAACAGTTCTGTCAGTGAACACATACTCAAAATGTCTGGGTATTATAATCACTTGACTCAGTTGGGAGTTGATCTTCCAGTTGATTGTGTTATTCACAGAGTTCTTCAATCACTTCCACCAAGCTACAAAGGCTTCGTGATGAACTATAATATGCAAGGGATGAACAAAACAATTCTCGAGCTCTTCGCAATGCTTAAGGCTGCGGAGGTAGAAATCAAGAAGGAGCATCAAGTGTTGATGGTTAACAAGACCACTAGTGTCAAGAAAAGGGCAAGGCAAAGAAAGGGAACTTCAAGAAGAATGACAAGCAAGTTGCCACTCCCGGGAAGAAGCCCAAAGCTGGACCCAAGCCTGAAACTGAGTGCGTCTACTCCAAAGGGACTGGTCACTGGAAGCGGAACTACCCCAAGTATTTGGCGGATAAGAAGGATGGCAAAGTGAACAAAGGTATATTTGATATACATGTTATTGATGTGTACCTTACTAATTCTCGTAGTAGCGCCTGGGTATTTGATATGGTTCAGTTGCTCATATTTGTAACTCGAAACAGGTGCTACGGATTAAACAAAGATTTGCTAAAGACGAGGTGACGATGCGTGTCGGGAATGGTTCCAAGGTTATGTGATCGCCGTCGGCATGCTACCTCTACATCTAAATCGGGATTAGTTTTAGACACGAATAATTGTTATTTGATGCCAGCGTTGAGCATGAACATTATACCTGGATCTTGTTTAGTGTGAGCCGGTTATTCATTTAAATCAGAGAATACTGGTTGTTCTATTTATATGAGTAATATCTTTTATGGTCATGCACCCTTGATGAGTGGTCTATTTCTATTGAATCTCAATTGTGGTGATACACATATTCATAATATTGATGCCAAAAGATGCAAAGTTGATAATGATAGTGCAACATATTTGTGCCACTCCCGTTTAGGTCATATTGGTGTAAAACGCATGAAGAAACTACATGCAGATGGGCTTTTGGAATCACTTGATTATGAATCATTTGATACTTGCGAACTATGCCTCATGGGCAAGATGACTAAAACTCCGTTCTCAGGAACAATGGAGTGAGCCAATGACACATTGGAAATAATACATATCGATGTATGCGGTCCGATGAGTGTTGAGGCATGCGGCGGGTATCGTTATTTTCTGACCTTCATAGATGATTTGAGCAGATATGGCTATATCTACTTAATGAAACACAAGTCTGAAATATTTGAAAAGTTCAAAGAATTTCATAGTGAAGTGGAGAATCATCGTAACAACAAAATAAAGTTTCTACGATCTGATCACGGAGGCGAATATTTGAGTTATGAGTTTGGCCTTCATTTAAAACAATGTGGAATAGTGTCACAACTCACGCCACCTAGAACACCACAGCGTAATGGTGTGTCCAAACATCGTAACCGTACTTTATTAGATATGGTGCGATCTATGATGTCTCTTACCGATTTACCACTATCGTTTTGGGGTTATGCATTAGAGACAGTTGCATTCACGTTAAATAGGGCACCATCTAAATTCGTTGAGACGACACCGTATGAACTGTGGTTTAGCAAGAAACCTAAGCTGTTGTTTCTTTTGGGGTTGCGACACTTATGTCAAAAGGCTTCAGCCTGATAAGCTCAAACCCAAATCGGAGAAGTGCGTCTTCATAGGATATCCTAAGGAAACAATCGGGTACACCTTCTACCACAGATCCGAAGACAAGATCTTTGTTGCCAAGAATGGAACATTTCTAGAGAAGGAGTTTCTCTCGAAAGAAGTGAGTGGGAGGAAAGTAGAACCTGATGAGGTAATTGTACCTTCTCTCAATTTGGAAAGTAGCACATCACAGAAATCCGTTCTCGCGATGCCTACACCAACTAGAGAGGAAGCTAATGATGATGATCATGAAACTTCAGGTCAAGTTACTACTCGACCTCGTAGGTCGAACAGAGCATGTTCCGCACCAGATTGGTACGGTAATCCTGTCCTGGAAGTCATGTTACTAGACCATGGCGAACCTACAAACTATGAAGAAACTATGATGAGCCCAGATTCCGATAAATGGCTTGAGGCCATGAAATCTGAGATAGGATCCATGTATGAGAACAAACTATGGACTTTGGTGGACTTCCCCGATGATTGGCAAGCCATTGAGAATAAATGGATCTTCAAGAAGAAGACTGACGGTGATGGTAATGTCACCGTCTACAAAGCTCGACTTGTCGCGAAAGGTTTTCGACAAGTTCAAGGGGTTGACTACGATGAGGCCTTCTCACCCGTAGTGATGCTTAAGTCAGTCTGAATCATGTTAGCAATTGCTGCATTTTATGATTATGAAATTTGGCAAATGGACATCAAAATTGCATTCCTTTATGGATTTCTTAAAGAAGAGTTGTATATGATGCAACCAGAAGGTTTTATCGATCCTAAAGGTGCTAACAAAGTGTGCAAGCTCCATCGATCCATCTATGGACTGGTGCAAGCATCTCGGAGTTGGAATATACGCTTTGATGAGGTGATCAAAGCATATGGTTTTATACAGACTTTCGATAGAGCATCTCGGAGTTGGAATATACGCTTTGATGAGGTGATCAAAGCATATGAGGTGATCAAAGCATATGATCCATCTATGAACGGTAGCTTGGGCCAAAGGGGAAAGCCCACGAGGCTTTTGGTAAGTGCAAAAGGGAGTTTTGCGGAGGCGGGGGCGGACACGTGAACCCAGGCGCCTGGGGGTAGACGCCGGAACCCCGAGTTCAGCCCGAGTCCGAGAAGGACTCTTGCCTTTCGGGCAAAACTGACTTTGAGGAGGCTTTGACTCCAAGTTTCGACCCCAGGGCTCAACATATAAATTCAGAGGTAGGGCTAGCACCCAAGACACATCAAGATTCACCAAGCCATGTGACGCCAACCCCGACCCCTCTAGTTTATCCCCCGTCTAGTTTCTGTAGTGCTTGGCAAAGCCCTGCCGAGATTGTTCTTCATCACCAACGGTCACCATGCCGTCGTGCTGCCGGAACCCATCTACTACTTCGCCCGTCTTGCTGGATCAAGAAGGCGAGGACGTCATCGAGCTGAACGTGTGCTGAACGCGGAGGTGCCATACGTTCGATACTTGATCGGGACGGATCGTGAAGGTGTACGACTACATCAACCGCGTTGATAAACGCTTCCGCTTTGCGATCTTGAAGGGTATGAAGATGCTCTCCCCCTCTCGTAGCTATGCATCTCCATGGATGGTTCTTGTGTGTGCGTAGAATTTTTTTTGTTTTCCATGCAACATTTCTCAACACCTTGGTGGCCCAAGTTGCCTTCCACCACTTGGCCTTTTAAGGCTCGTTGATATTAAATTAAATATAAAAGCCTTCTAGTGATTATTAGACCCTTCTATACATAATTTAACATCACCAGAAACATTTTCACCTATATATTAATTATCGAGAATACTCGGTATTGCCCAATAAGTTATGAAACCCTTCCGGTGACCCCGAAACACTTCTGGATCCTCTCAGAACTATTACGAATATTAATGAAACAATTCACAAATATATTATCATCACTTCCGTCCTACTAACACTCAGCGGATCGTGATTGCCTTAAGCTTGTGACCTCGTAGGTTCGGTAACTCATATACATGAACGAAACCCCTTTGTTCATTGATCGATGGCGGAACCGTGGACGTCCATATCGATCCCTATGAGCACACGAATGATATTCGAGTGAACCTTTGGTTATCATGTGATGTTCCCTTTGCTTCGCGATACTTTACAATACCCAGGATGCATTGGTATCCTCCCGAGTCATCACATGCTCACTATACCCAAATCCTTTTTACTGGTTTTGTTCTTTTTTGCGTTGTCATGTTCCAGCATCCCTGTGACATAGTCACCTGTGTCTGGCCATACGATGATGGATGTCGTCACACCGAGAGGTCCCTAAGAATATCTCTCCATCGTCGAAGGAGCAAATCCCACTATCAAGCTATCTAGTCCCTTGTCAAACATTTCGATGAACCTGTAAGTTGTTGTTATGATCACCGTGTTACATGTGACGTTTGAGCAACTCCAAAGCTCACCGTGCAGTAATAAGTGACTATGATACTCTATGGTCTAAGTAGTAAAATCACATGTTACCACTCCTTGTTATTACTATTGATTACAAACGATATTAACTCAATTTATAACAGACAAGATTGGGTCGAATCAATATGATCGCTCTTTCAATGTCATAATCTCAATGTTGTTTTAGGACTATTGTTTAACACTTAGTGATATCCTAAGATCCAGAAAACATGATCACCAACAACACTTGAGCTGGCCCTAGAGGCAAGACTAGGAACCTTTTATTTAATCGTTTATCATTCCACACATGCATATGAGTTTTCCACTGAATCGCATATTCCAGGATCATAGGAGTTATTGCATAGGACATAAACTCTTTAATTATGAATATAAAAATATAATAATACAAATATTATTGCCTCCAGGGCATATCACCAACAAGAACAAAAATACATGGATCAACCCGAGGCCACCTATTTGGCGAACAAAATCGCAACACCTACAATCCTAATAATGTGCCCGAACCGCATGAATGCGCACTATCTAATCCGGTGGCCACACGCAACTGGCCCGCGACAGGCCAAGAGCACCACCAGTCTGGCCGACCCGCAGCGCGCACCACATGTGCACGCTCAATCTGCCGCCACCATCTTCCATTGTCCCAACTCCAAGAGTGATCAACGCATTGACTCTTGTTAGGCCTAACTGCCGGTCGGCGCCACCACGGCGCTAGACAGTGCCACCAACCTGCGTGCGTCCATCAGCCCACGTCCAACACCAAGACTCCACTGCGCTGCTACTTCTTGAGCTTGCATTGGTTTTTCCCTTGAAGAGGAAAGGGTGATGCAGCAAAGTAGAGATAAGTATTTCCCTCAGTTTGAGAACCAAGGTATCAATCCAGTAGGAGACAACGCACAAATCACTGAATACCTGCACAAACAGTCAAACAACTTGCACCCAACGCGATAAAAGGGGTTGTCAATCCCTTCACGGTTACTTGCAAAAGTGAGATCTGATAGAGATAGATAAACGGTAAAGTAATATTAATGGTATTTTTGGTTTATAGATCAAAAAGTAAAAGATTGCAAAATAGTAGATCAGAAACTAATATGATGGAAAATAGAAACTTGTATGATGTAAAATAGACTCGGGGGCCATAGGTTTCACTAGAGGCTTCTCTCAAGATAGCAAATAATACGGTGGATGAACAAATTACTGCCGAGCGATTGATAGAAAAGCGCAAAGTATGACTATATCTAAGGCAATGATCATGAATATAGGCATCACGTCCGTGTCAAGTAGACCGAAACGATTCTGCATCTACTACTATTACTCCACACATCGACCGCTATCCAGCATGCATCAAGAGTATTAAGTTCATAAAGAACGGAGTAATGCATTAAGTAAGATGACATGATGTAGAGGGATTAACTCAAGAAATATGATGAAAACCCCATCTTTTTATCCTCGATGGCAACAATACAATACGTGCCTTGCTGCCCCTACTGTCACTGAGAAAGGACACCACAAGATTGAACCCAAAACTAAGCACTTCTCTCATTGCAAGAAAAACCAAACTAGTCGGCCAAACCAAACCGATAATTCGAAGAGAATTACAAATATATCAAATCATGCATAAAAGAATTCAGAGGAGATCCAAATAATATTCATAGATAAGCTAATCATAAATCCACAATTCATCGAATCTCGGCAAACACACCGCAAAAAAGTATTACATCGAATAGATCTCCAAGAACATCGAGGAGAACATGGTATTGAGAATCAAAGAGAGAGAAGAAGCCATCTAGCTACTAGCTATGGACCCGTAGGTCTGTCATAAACTACTCACGCTTCATCGGAAGGGCAATGGTGTTGATGTAGAAGCCCTCCGTGATCGAATCCCCCACCGGCAGGGTGCCGGAAAAGGTCCCTAGATGGGATCTCACGGGTACAGAAGGTTGCGGCGGTGGAAAAGTGTTTTCGTGGATGGCTCTGGTGGTTTGTGGATATATAGGAATATATAGGCGAAAGAATAAGGTCAGGAGGTGCACGGGGGGCCCACAAGGGTGGGGGCGCGCGCTCCGTCCTTGTGGCCGCCTTGTGGCTCCTCCGACTTCATCTCCAAGTCTCTTGGTTTTCTTCTGGTCCAAGAAAAATCATCGCGAAGGTTTCATTCCGTTTGGACTCCGTTTGGTATTCCTTTTCCGCGAAACTCTAAATAGGGAAAAAACAGAAACTGGCACTGGGCTCTAGGTTAATAGGTTAGTCCCAAAAATAATATAAAATATCATATTAATGCATATAAAACATCCGAAACAGATAATATAATAGCATGGAACAATCAAAAGTTATAGATACGTTGGAGACGTATCATGCGCCACGCCGTTGAGACCCGTCATCTTCAATGCGGTAGATACAACACCGCTCAACATATTGGTCCCTTCAGTCAGTACCTTCTCCAAGACAATGCCCCTTAGAGGGAGAACGGCACTGAAGTCCCCGTCACCATCCGATCCGGGTGACCCAGATCTAATGTTTCTCCCGAAGGAGATGCCACTGGAGGGAGAAGGGCACGCCATCTGCCGCTGCCAACGATCCCACACGATGCCCACCACAATAATGCTCTCACGACGATGCATTCAAGAAGGACAATGCGCCTAGAGTGTCATTGTAGTCCACCGCAGTTAGGGTTTTCACCCGAGTAGCAGCGAGGTGGGAAGAGATAAGCCAGACCCGATCGACCGACGCCTCCGAGAAGAAGATCAGCGCCCTTGTGCGTCGTCACCGTCGCGGTCGGCCGTAGCCGACCATGGAGTTGTCCCGGTTGGGATCCCCACCACCCGCCTCACCCACAGCCATGTGACCGGCTAGATGAGCATGGCCAAGATCCGGCCTGGGTGGAACGCACCAAGTCGGGACGAGATGCAGTTGCCAGATCCGGCGTCGTTGGCCACCGGGGCAACGAAGCTCCGGCCCAAACATGCACAGCCTCTTTCAATATATTGCTTCCTTTACACATTCAATCCATAACATCCCTTGTTCAATCCATAATCAATAACAATTAGGATTTCTAAAAAAAGAAAAAAAAAGATCCACTCATAGGAAAACCCAACCTTTCGCGCATCCATGATAATAAAAGTAGGAATGTTGTCACTAGAACGGACCACACAAAAAATGGTAATCTATGCATAGTCATTCGAGGTCCACGCATGTTGAAGATAACATATAAAGTTGACGATTTTCAACAAGAATTTGATCATCTGGTTGGGTTAATTCGATACGAATCCGTATGGAGAAGCATGTGCCCATCACTCCTGCACTCGGCCGCCCAATCGGGTGAGCTGCAACCCGCCAGGCCCTCCTTGCCACATGAGAGGGTGGCCTCGCCAGAGGGGCCGCCCTAGATTGGGAGGAGCAGCGCAAGCCCCGCCGCCACAGTCCGTGGCTGCGCCGCTGACTGTCCCAACGTCGCCCTCATGTGGCGGTGAGGAGGGAGGGAGAAGATCGAGGGACTGACGGCGGATGGAGGAGTCACCCTCGCGTTGACCTGGGCAGGAGACACATATGCAGATATGGCATACCCTTTTCTCACCGTTAATGTCGTCAACGACATAGTAGTATTCCTCCTGGCTCGGGTTGTATTTCTGTGGAGTACATGTGTTGGGATCTGCCGATGGTGACATATGTTGCCATCGACACTATCTTTCTTTCGTTTTCTTTTAGCTGAATGAATGATATATAAGCATGTGCCCAGGATGGATATGGATCTTTACATCGTGGTACCCCACGCCCACCTAGCTCAGGCTGCAGTATTCGGGCATATATGTAGTCTAGCTAGCTCTCCTGTCCACTAACTAAAACTTCAATCATATCCATGGCTTATAACAGACTAATATAATCTGTTGAGGTCGGACACATAGGTACTAGAGATGAAAGCGACCACCTAACAACGTCTAGACCTGTTGGATCATATCCATTGGGGATTAACATACTAACTGAAACAATCTGGCGAGGATGGAGACGTAAGCACTATTGATGAACACGACCGCCTGGCAGATGGATATGTATGATGCCCAAAAGGAGCATAAATCCGCCATGTTTTCCATTGCTGTAATTAGTGAGTGGCACGCATGGTCGACACGCAACCCCCCTACCTTTCCCCAGCTTGTCCCTCCCCCTTCACATCCATCATCCGTCTACTAGCCATGTAGCCATCGTAGCTTGCACCACCGGACCTGCATGCATCTTTTCTTTCAGCTCTTCTTTTCCTTTCCTGAGTGTATGTGCGTGAAGAATATCTCCCTCCTTGACCTTTCTCAACCATTCCATCCATTCATGTATTCCCTTCCGTATCTTGCATCATTGTATCCACTCCACTTGAATTGTCAAACATACCAGCATGTGGACATGCTTAGTACAATGCAAAGTACTACAATGCCATCTAATGTCCTCCACGCTCACTACCAAATAATTGACCAGCTAATACATGCCACACAGACAGATTCAACACATCATTGGTCAAAATAATCTTTTTCCGTTTCAATTCTTTGTTTGGATTTGTCAGAATACGGATGATTCAGACTATTTAATCTTAGATACATCCGTATCTGACAAATCCAAACAAGTAATTGAAACGAAAAAATAACTACACACACACACATCACATTATACACATGCATCAATGCATGCGTCTAATCAAGGGTTATTTAGACCAAGTCAATAATAATGGTAAATGGTGCTACTTGATGACAAACAAGCAGAGTACTCCTGACCTCAAGTTGCAGTTTGCTGGTTATCACCCAGTGCATCGTGCAACGCCAACTTCATTCAAACAAACCCGGAAAAAGGCCCAGGAGAAGCAGCAATCACCAACATTCCCAGTAGACTCCAAAGAGAAATATCATCCTTACAAGCAGAATATTTCCTCTCCCGTGTCACCCACCACATCACAAACATTTCCAAATAGACAAACGCCACAAAAAAATTGGTCCTCACAGCTAGAATTTATATTCGCCCCCTACTATCACAACCTTCACCACAAATCTATCATTCTTCGCCGCCCGTCTCGTATTCTTGAGCTTTTTGTTATCCCTTCTAGGATTACAAAATATTCCAAAGCCTTTAGTCAGACTGGTATCGGTAGGCTTATCGCCACCAGACAATGCTTCGGTTTGGATGTCGTGGCTGGCTTTTGGCTGCTTTGTGAGTGCATTTTGCAACACTTTTTACCTTGTATTTTTGCATCTTAGTCGTATGATTTTCCACAAGTTATCGCGTTCATGTCTCCTTTTTGCCTAATTTCGTAAGTACTTCAAAGAGGCAGGAGATGTCAAGCATTGACTGGAAAACACCTATTTTGGGTGTAAAATATGCTAATGGATGTCATAAAAGCCTTCCATATGAAGAAATGTGCATGAGGGAAGAACCAGGTCGCACTTGGCGTTCCAGAGATAAGGCGGTGTATGGTATGACCATACGCCACACAAACACTATGATTTTTTTTTTGCGACACATTTGTTTTCCAAATGAGGCTCCACAATTTCCTTTCTCCATCCATGGTCGTACTACATTGTCTTTTATCCTCATCCGGTAACTTAAGTTGAAGAGTGTGTAAGCACTTTTCACCATATACATACCACTTTTCTCATAGTGCCATGCCATAAGGTTGTCGCCCCAAATGGATGGATGTGTAAATTGAGGATAGCTTCAATGTCATGAGGCTAATACGTCTAACCGGCTTGCCATCCCAAGTCCTAATATCGGGAACAAATAAGCATGAAACCCATTTCAATGTCAATCTATTTCTTTTGCACATAACTCTGAGCTCAGAACTCCGGGATAGTCAGTTATCTCTCTACATATTAATGCTTTGCCATCATAAACCCTCCATGCTGGTGAAGTAGAGAGCAAAAGTTGTGTCAAGCAAGCGTCTGTGACGATAAGACTTCGCTTCTAGAAGCATCGCACGTAAGGAATCGGGCTTATCCAACAAACGCCAAGCCTACATTGCCAAAAGAGTCTGGTTAAATAAACGCAAATCACAAAAAACCCACAACTCGCATCCTTTGGACCTTGCCATTTTTTTCCAAGCAAGCCAATGGGTTTTCCGTCACTCCTTGTCAACCCCACAAAAAAGTGAGAATCAAGTGACATAGCTCATCACATAAATCTAGCGAAAAATTAAAGACACACATAGCATAAATAGGCAAAGCTTGGATGACAGATTTAACCAAGAATGTCTTTATTAAAGTTCCAACGCTAGGCATATGTTACAGAAAAAACATAAGTTAAAAAAAGTTCACAAATTTAAGAAAAATATACATGAATTTAAATAATGTTCTGACATTTAAATATGTCAAAACATTTCAAATCAATTTTTAAAAACTTTTAACAACATTAATAAATGTTGACAAAAATCACGTAATTAATTTTTTAAAAAAATTGCATGAATTTTATAAAAATTCCCAAATTTAAATCACATTCTCGAATATTAAAATGTTTGTGAAAATTTAAAAAATATTCACAAATTTAAAGAATTCTAAATAAAAATCACGGATTTTTAAAGGACATTGATAACTACTGAACGTTATGCTCATAAGCAACATATCCGAACTATCTAAATCCCAGCCTCGCTCGCTCTCTCCTCCTCTAAATCCAAGCATTGCTCGCTCCTTTCTTCTTTTTTTTTTAACGTGGCTGAGAACAAGCTCTGCATTTATACCTTCAAACATGCATGCATGTAAGACAAAATAGCGTACATCAGCAATGATTTCATTAAGATTCAAAATTCAAAATGTTTTGTAGCTCAAACCGTCACTCCGATTAAAAAACCGTTTTCACATAAAAATTTGTTGCGACGAGAGCTTCGAAAGACCCCATGTTGATATGTTCCGACGACTTTTTTTCACGAGGCAAAGTTATCATGGTGTTTGCACCTAAGTTATCAGGTCCAGGACACTATATTATCATGTTATTTATACAGATGTTACCAGAGTATGTTTCCAAATAACTTTTTACATGGGTCAAAGTTATCGTGGTGTTTATACCTAAGTTATCATGTCCGGAGTGTATATTATCATGTTATTTACACGAGAAGTTATCAGTCGTATGTTTTCAACAAATTTTCTTCACGGGTCAAAATTATTGTGGTGTTTGTACCTAAGTTATCAGGACCGGGAGCCTATATTATCATGCTATTTACACAAAAATTTATCAGAGTATGTTTCAACATTTTTTTCACGGGGCAAAGTTATCGTGGTGTTTGTACCTAAGTTATGAGGTCCGGAAGCCTATATTACCATGTTATTTACACAGATGTTACCGGAGTATGTTTCAACAACTTTTTTCCATAGGTCAAAGTTATTGTGGCGTTTATACCTAAGTTATCAAGTCTGGAAGTGTATATTATCATGTTATTTACAAAGAAGTTATCGATGGTATGTTTTCAACAACTTTTATCCATGGGTTAAAGTTATCGTGGTGTTTGTACCTAAATTATCAAGTCCAAGAGCCTATATTATCATGCTATTTACACAAAAAAAAATTATCGGCGGTATGTTTTTTACATCTTTTTCCCCCGGGTCAAAGTTATCATGGTGTTTGTACCTAAGTTATTAGGTCCGTGATGTGTATATTACCATGCGATTTACAAAAAGTTACCAGGGCTGTTTTCCAACAACTTATTCCCTGGGTTAAAATTACCCTCAGTGTTTGTATGCAAGTTATCAGCTCTGCGGTGCCTAAATTATTATGCTATTTACATAGAAGTTACCGGGGTGGTTCGGATTTTAGCATTTTCGTAAATATAATAGGACATCTACTTGACATAAACTGCATCTACTATCCCTCTGATTTATCTGTTGAAACGGTATTTAACTCTTAGTTGACCCAAGCTGCAATTCACGGAGAGAAAATGGAACCAGGAAAGTCTGAATTTCTGAAAACTGGAATAGACCTTGGCCTCATACACTTTCTTCGAAAAAAGAAGGCTGAAAAACTGATTTTTCTCAATTGGAACGATGCACTTGTACTGCAGCATGTTCTCTAATTGGAACGACGCACACTGAATTCTTACTCTAATTGAGCACCAGATAGCTGTTGATGTTGCTATTGCTGCCGCTGCTAACTTGCAAAGTGCAGTTTCTTCCTCTCCCGTTGTTAACTTGCATGTTGGGGAATGTTGCATGGGAAACAAAAAAAATCCTGCGCTCACCAAGATCAATCTAGGAGATGCACATCTGCGAGAGGAGAGATTGGATCTACATACCCTTGTAGATCGCTAAGTGAAAGCGTTAAGAAACGTGGTTGATGTAGTTGAACGTCTTCGTGATCCAATCACGATCCGTCCACGAACTCCCGATCAAGTGCCGAACGGACGACACCTCCGAGTTTAGCACACGTGCGGCTCGGCGGCGTCCTCTCCTTCTTGATCCAGCAAGCGAAAGAGAGGGGGTAGATGAGATTAGGACCAACATGACAGTATGATGGTGGTGGTGGCAGCGGAATTCCGGCAGGGCTTCGCCAAGCGCGTACCGGTGAAATGTGGGAGGAGTTGGGAGAGGTAACGGGCAAGGGTCGAAGGGTGGCTGCCCCCAACACCTCCTCGCCTTTATATAGGCGTGGAGGGATAGGCGTGGAGGGGGCTGGTGGCTTTCCCTTCAAGGCCCTAGGGTCGTTGGCCAATGGAGAAGGAAGGAAATCCCACCTTTCCTTCCCCACCGATAGCTATCCCCTTTTTAGGGATCCTGATCTTATCCCCTGAAATATGATACTATTCCTTTTAAGGGAGGATCTTGGTGCGCCTAGACCAGGGTTGTGGGGACTTCCCCACTACTCACGTTCATGTGAGTCCCCCATGCAGGTGGCCCCACTCCAAAACCTTCTAGAACCTTCCCGGTACAATACCGAAAAAACTCGAATTTTTTCCAGAACACCGATAACAACTTTCCATATATGAATCTTTACCTCCGGACTATTCCGGAGCTCCTCATGATGTAGCGGATCCCATCCGGGACTCCGAACAACCTTCGAACTTTCCACTATTAATATCTCAATACTACCCTAGCACTACCAAACATTAAGTGTGCGACCCTACGGGTTCGAGAATCATGTAGACATGACCGAGACTCCTCTCTGGTCAATAACCAACAGCGGACCTGGATGCCCATATTGATTCCTACATATTTCACGAAGATCTTTATCGATTGAACCACGATGTCAAGGATTCAGTTAATCCCGTATACAATTCCCATTGTCTGGCGATATGTTACTTGCCCGAGATTCGATCGTCGGTATCTCCATACCTAGTTCAATCTTGTTACCGGCAAGTCTCTTTACTCGTTCCGTAATACAAGATCCTGTGACCAAACTCATTAGTCACATGCTTGCAAGCTTCTTGTGATGTTGTATTACCGAGAGGGCTCCGAGATACCTCTCCGTCATACGGAGTGACAAATCTCAGTCTTGATCCATGTCAACTCAACAGACACCCTCGGAGATACCTGTAGAGCATCTTTATAGTCACCCAGTTACGTTGCGACGTTTGATACACACAAGGTACTCCTCCGGTCTTGGTGAGTTGCATGACTCATGATCATAGGAACAGATACTTGACATGCAGAAAACGATAGCAATAAACTTGATATAATCTTATGCTACGTTTATAGTTTTAATCTTGTCCATGGAATGATGTGATCCCGTTATCAAATGACAACTCATGTCTATGACTAGGAAACCATAGTCATCTTTGAACAACGAGCTAGCCCGGTAGAGGCTCACTAGGGACATGTTGTTGTATATGCATCCACACATGTATTTGAGTTTCCAATCAATACAATTATAGCATGGATAATAAATGGTTATCATGAACAAGGGAATATAATAATAACCACTTTATTATTGCCTCTAGGGCATATTTCCAACATTGCAAAGTGTGGATCCAGCCCGAGGTCGATGCAGCCGGCGGTGGTGGGCGTCTGGGCTTCTCCCTTTCCCGTTTCTCTTCCTCTCCCAGCTGGAGCTAGCCGAGCTCGGCCGTGGCAGCCCTGGCGCGGACGGAGTAGAATCTCGCGCGGATGGAGATGAAATCGAGCCCGGGGAAGCGGGGAAAGGTTGAGGGGCTCGATTGGGGGCTCTCGGGGTCGGAGGGAGGCGGCGGCGGCACTCGCGGGAGGGGCGGCAGCGGGCGTTCCCGTCGCTCGCGGGAGCGCTTTCTTTTTCTCCTGCGTGATAGTCAAAGGAATTATCGAGGGGCTGCATGTGTCGTACGTGGAGATCGGAGGGCCATCGGGTCGTTCGGGTCTCATGCAAATTTCAGAACGTTTGGAAATTAGAAATTTAGATTTTTAAATGTATTCTTGTTTTCAACAGAAATATTCAAGAATTTTTTTCAAAAGGGAAAAGGAAAAACAATAAAAACGCACATAAAAATGTCACCAAAGAAAAAAAAAGAAACAAGAAAACAAAGTAAAAAACAATGATAAGAAAACCATAAAAGGATCTAGAAAATTAAAACAAAACCGACCCATTAAGGTCGCGGAGTGCGCGCGCAAAATAGGGGATTGCGATAGCTGTGCCCTCGGACACGATAGTTGAAATGGCCACAATGTTTTTTTTTTGGAGAAGAAAATGGCCACAAATGCTATGTCTCGCTATGTCTCGCTTGGCAGAATAGCGCTCGTGACTTGTGTGAGTAGAGTTCAGCCGAGTGGCCTGGCCCAACACCAGCTGTGCACGAGCGATTTTGGAAAGCTTCTAGAGACCGGTTTTAGGAATCTTTCATCCGGTTTTGGAAAGGTTCCACGTGTTTTCTTTCTGTGTGTTTCTTTATCGTTTTTCTTTCACATTTTTTTCTGTTTGTTTTTTTATATTTTTCAAATACATGTTGAATTTTTATAAATACACTTTGAACATTTTTTGTATGCATGTTGACCATTTTTTAGATACAAGTTGATTATTTTTAAAATACACAAAACATTTATCTAAATACACGTTGAACATTCGCGAAATGCACACTGGACATTTTTAATACATAATCAACATTATTAAATGCACATAGAGTATGTTTCAAAAAATTAATGAACATTTTTTGTGAAACGCGCAAACACTGCAAACTGTTCTAAGTGGTACCATTTATTTTTACGTTATGAAAGTTTGAAAATTGCATGAATTCTTTTTTGGCATTCCATCAATGTTTCTTTAACGCATGAACATTTTAAAAATCACAACTTTTTAAATAGTACGAACATTTTGTAAAAAATATGAAACAATTTACAACAATTTCATGACCATTTTAAGAAAATATCATGAACATATTTTTAAATGTGTGAAGATTTTTAAATGGCATGATTTTATTAATAGTGTGAATAGTTTCTAAAATTCAGCAAATATTTTTTTATATTGCATGGACATTTTTAATACACGGTGAACTTCATTAATTTTTTTTGTATTGAATATTTTGAAATACAAAAAAGGTAAAAAGGAAAGAAAAGACAAAAAAAAATATACGGAAAAACTAGCAAAGGTGACAATTATATGGGTCGGCCTACTACTAAAATGGTTTCTTGAGGCGAGGCGAAAGTTCGTCTCGCTAGAAGCCTAATGTAGATGCACCCAGAGCCCTAGGCGGCAATTCCCTCTATCTAGGCTTTTTGTTTCTCTCACAACCATTGGCGACGTTGAGATTGTTCCTTCCTTCTCGTCTCTCCAACTGCCCGCGAAGGTTCCTGCAAGCACAAGTGCTCCCTGGGTGATTTTGGTAATTGATGTCAACATATCTCTTATTGGACTAATATTTGTATCTAGTACTCCCTCTGTTTCATAATGTAGCGCGTATAATTTTTTTGAAAAGTCAAACTTGGTAAACTTTGATCAAGTTTATAGACACAACTATTGATATTTATAATACCAAATATATAAAATATAAAACTACATTTTATAAAAAGTCTAATGATGTATGTTTGACATTCTAGATATAAATATATTTCTTCATTAACTTGATCAAAGTTCGTGAAGTTTGACTTTTAGAAAAATCTATATGCACTACATTATGGAACGGAGGGAGTATATTTTAGATAAGTTCAACATTGGAGTGGCGGGACAAGAGGATGTGGAACCCATTCAAGATGCTAAAGACAAACATTGGCAAAAGCTTAAGATTCTACATTTTCATTTTAGTGAACCAAGATCAAATTGAGTCCATAGGAAAGCCAATACTATTAAAGGGGATGAGGTGTTGCTTAATGGCTTGCTTGCTCAAAGTGCTTAGTGATATGCTCCAAAGCCCTCAACCACTTTCTCATTTCCACATATGTTCCAAACCTAAAGTCAAACTCGGCCCTACCGATTTGATCTATCCGGCGCCACCGAGTTCACATGACATAGCCACTGCCAGAAACCCTAATCAGTTCGGTCTCACCGAGATGGCCCTGCAAACTCTCTATTACCTATTGCAGTTATTTCGGTCTCACCGAGATACGCAGTCGGTCCCATCGAGTTTGCTTGACCAAGTCTGTGTTTTCTTATTGCTGAAACCGGTCTCACCGAGTTCATGCAATCGGTCTCACCGAGATGAGGTTTTGCCCTAACCCTAGCACATCGGTCTCACCGAGTTGACCTTGTCGGTCCCATCGAAAACTCTAACGTTCACATTCTGAACCATATTGGTCTGACCGAGTTTCACTATTCGGTCCCACCGAGTTTGGTAAGTTGTGTGTAACGGCTAGGTTATGTGTGGAGGCTATATATATACCCCTCCACCCCCTTCTCCATTTGAGAGAGAGCCATCAGAACGTGCCTACACTTCCACTACTCATTTTCTGAGGGAGAACCACCTACTCATGTGTTGAGACCAAGACATTCCAATCCAACCACAAGAATCTTGTTCTCTAGCCTTCCCCAAGTTGCTTTCCACTCAAATCATCTTTCCACCATATCCAAATTTGTGAGAGAGAGTTGAGTGTTGGGGAGACTATCATTTGAAGCACAAGAGCAAGGAGTTCATCATCAACACACCATCTATTACCTTTTGGAGAGTGGTGTCTCCTAGATTGGTTAGGTGTCACTTGGGATCCTCCGTCAAGATTCTGGAGTTGAACCAAGGAGTTTGTAAGGGCAAGGAGATCGCCTATTCGTGAAGATCTACCTAAGTGAGGCAAGTCCTTCATGGGCGATGGCCATGGTGGGATAGAAAAGGTTGCTTCTTCATGGACCCTTCGTGGGTGGAGCCCTCCATGGACTGGCGCAACCGTTACCCTTCGTGGGTTGAAGTCTCCATCAACGTGGATGTACGATAGTAATACCTATCGGAACCATGCCAAAAATCTCCGTGTCTCCAATTGTGTTTGTGTTGCGGAACGTAGTAATTTCAAAAAAAATCCTACGCACACGCAAGATCATGGTGATGCATAGCAACGAGAGGGGAGAGTGTGTCCACGTACCCTCGTAGACCAAAAGCGGAAGCGTTATAACAACGCGGTTGATGTAGTCGTACGTCTTCATGATCGACCGATCCTCAGTACCGAACGTACGGCACCTCCATGTTCTGCACACGTTCAGCTCGGAGACGTCCCGCGAACTCACGATCCAGTAGAGTTTCGCCGGAGAGTTTCGTCAGCACGACGGCGTGATGACGGTGATGATGATGCTACCGACGCAGGGCTTTGCCTAAGCACCGCTACGATATTACCGAGGTGGATTATGGTGGAGGGGGGCACCGCACACGGCTAAGAGATCAATGATCAATTGTTGTGTCTCCAAGGGGTGCCCCCCCTCCCCGTATATAAAGGAGTGGAGGAGGGTGTCGGTGTCAAAACCGGCGGATCTCGGGTAGGGGGTCCCGAACTGTGCGTCTAGGCGGATGGTAACAGGAGACAAGGGACACGATGTTTTTAACCAGGTTCGGGCCCTCTCGATGGAGGTAAAACCCTACTCCTACTTGATTAATATTGATGATATGGGTAGTACAAGAGTAGATCTACCACGAGATTGGAGAGGCTAAACCCTAGAAGCTAGCCTATGGTATGATTCTTGTGATTGTTGTCCTACGGACTAAACCCTCCGGTTTATATAGACACCGGAGGGGGCTAGGGTTACACAGAGTCGGTTACAATGGGAGGAGATCTTCATATCCGTATCTTCCAAGCTTGCCTTCCACGCCAAGGAGAGTCCCATCCGGACACGGGGCGAAGTCTTCAATCTTGTATCTTCATAGTCCAATAGTCCGGCCAAAGGTTATAGTCCGGCTATCCGGACACCCCCTAATCCAGGACTCCCTCAGTAGCCCCTGAACCAGGCTTCAATGATGATGAGTCCGGCGCGCAGATTGCCTTCGGCATTGCAAGGCGGGTTCCTCCTCCGAATACTTTATAGAAGATTTTGAACACGAGGATCGTGTCCGGCTCTGCAAAACAAGTTCCACATACCACCGTAGAGAGAATAATATTTCCACAAATCTAATCTGCCGACGTATTCCGTTGCGTGACATCACACCACAGCCAAGCCTTTATTCGAATTGTTATTTGCAGTCCACCTCAGCGCGTTTTGCGAGGCAGTTTACTTGGCACGTCTTGTCGAAGCAGAGATCGTGTCCCCTTATCGCGGGATTCTCATCAATACGGATGTGGGTAACCCAACCGCGCCATTGATTACGGCGCTTGGGGGATGAGCGAGTTTTACCAGGCTGGTGGGGGCGCATAGTTTTATCCGCCCATATAAAGGGATAAGGATTCACCTTTCTCTACCCACGCCTTCTTCCTCCTTGCTCATCCGTTCTTGCGCACTTGAGCTCCAGCGCCCAATTCCACATTCTCATCCTCAACCTTCTCCAACCATGTCCGGAGCGGGAGGCAAGTGGATGGTCTCCTCCGTCACAGAGGAGCACATCGAGAAGCTGAGGGGAGCCGGATACCTGTCCGGAGATATCGCACACCGGCTCCCAGATGAGGGGCAGCTCATCCCCACCCCCAGGCCCCATGAGAGGGTAGTGTTCCTTACCCATCTCCTCCGCGGGCTGGGATTTCCCCTTCACCCATTTGTCCGGGGGCTCATGTTCTACTACGACCTGGATTTCCACGATCTGGCCCCGAATTTTATCCTCAACATGTCGGCGTTCATCGTCGTGTGTGAGGCCTTCCTCCGCATCAAACATCACTTCGGCTTATGGCTGAAGACCTTCAATGTCAAACCGAAGGTGGTGAGCGGCCAGCAGGCAGAGTGCGGAGGCGCCATGGTGGGCAAAATGCCCAACGTCACATGGCTCGAGGGCTCCTACGTGGAGACCATAAAGGGATGGAAATCGGGGTGGTTCTACATCACCGAGCCGCGCGGCGCCACATGGGCGGCGGCCCCCGAGTTCCGATCCGGAATCCCCACACGGCTTACCTCCTGGAAAGAGAAGGGCCTGAAGTGGGGTAGTTCGGGAGAGCTGGCCGGACTCCAAACCTGTATCCAAAACATGCTGAACAGGAAGATCAAGCTTGTTAACATAGTCCAGGTCATGCTCATCCGCCGGATCCTCCCGTGTCAACAACGGGCGTTCAATTTATGGGAGTTCAACCCGGCCCAGCACCAAACTCTGAGCGAGCTCTTCGACACAACACATGAAGATGTTTGTAGGGTGCTATTCAATGGCGCCAAGGTTCCCCCTCCCCTTACCGAGGATCGCGGATTCACCGCGAAGCGCCAAGCCAGCGCGGTAAGCCATTTTACCTTTTATAGGGTATTTATTTTTCATAGTTTAGCAATATGCGGGATCTAAGCTCCCATACCTTTGACAGGAATGGCTGGAAACGGCCGAACAAATTGACTGTCCGGCTCCCCTGCCCGAAGACCCAGCCGATGCTCGCTTAGCGAAGCTGCTGGTCCCGGCACCATACGAGGTGCCGGAGAAGAAGACTAAGAAGAAGGCCAAGGGGACTCGAAAGAGTTCCCGGCGTCCGGCGGTATCGAACTCGTCGTCCGATGACTCCGAGACGCACTCCTCCCCTGAAGATGAGGAGGAGGAAAAAGAAGCTTCTCCCCCTCCAGCTGGGGGAGAAAAGAAAAGAAAGGCCGCCCCAACTGGGGAGGCCGGAGGGTCCAAGAAGGGAAGGACTCTTCCTCCGACTACTCCACCAACGCCGCTGACAGCGAGGAGGAGTGGCCACCCAGGGCCAAGCCCCTGGCAAAGTCGTAAGTATTCGGACACCAGAGTGACTCGTAGTGTTCCTTTGTTGCACGGATTCTCCTAACGCCGAATATAATCATGCAGTCCGCCCCGAGCCCAAGTCGACATATCGTCGAGTGGTTCATTGGATTCGTCGGATGTGAATAGCCTTTCACTTCCGACTGCTTCCACCCCTCGCTCTACGGACGATGCCGAGGTGCTGTCCCAAAGGGTTCCAAGCCGAGAGGAGGTGGTCCGGGAGGCGCCGCAAGGCGACCGTCCGGACTGCAGGCTCAAAGGGAGCAAGGCTCCTAAGGGCTCCAAGTCCGGCCCTGGGCCGAACACCGCACCGGAGCCTTCCGTGGTTCCGGACTCCGGCAGGCGCCCCCCCACTAAGAAGGGCAAGCCTATCGCGCCGGTGACCTCCGTCCAACCGGAGGCACCGGACAATTTAATGGAGGTGCTTAACGGCGCCTCCATCGACGAGGAGCATCGTACTGTAATGAGTACGGTGATCCAGAAGGTTAAGTCCGCCAAGAGCGGACTGAGTGAAGCTTGTGCCAGCCTTCTAACAGGCTTTGAGGTATGTATTCAAAATATATAAAAATATTACCGCATAGACAGTAGCCCCTGATGATCAGTTTGGTGTTCGGAAAGAAAAGCCGAATTGAGGATCTAAAAATATCCGCAGGAGTCTAACATAAGTATGTCAATATGGGTATGCAGGCTGCGCTGCTTTCCTCTGCTGCACTGACCGCGGAGGTCGATGCGTTGAAGCAGAGCCTCGAGCGGTCCGAGAAAGAGCTCGGCCTTGCCAAGAAGCAGCTCGAGGAGAAAGAAGGTAAGTAATACTGAAAGTGCAACTATCCCTAGGTGGTTTTGGTAATTTATAACAACATATAGCTCATTGAGCTAATGCTATTCCAAGATATTTATTTCAGGAAAGCTCAATGTTTGGCATGGCATGGATGAAGAAAGTGGAACCCTCAAAATGCTAAGGACAAGATTGGCTATAGCTTCAAGCTCAAGACTCTTCATTTTACACTTTTAGTGATCCAAGATCACATTGAGTCTATAGGAAAAGCCAATACTATCAAGGAGGGATGAGGTGTTGCTTAATGAGCTCTTTGCCTTATGTGCTTGATGATATGCTCCAAAATCCTCAGCTACTTTCCCATATCCACATATGACCTAAACCCCAAGCCAAACTCGGTCCTACCGATTCTTTCTATCCGGCGCCACCGAGTTTCACTTGTCATAGCAACAGCCAAAACCCTAGCAAATCGGTTGTACCGATAGGGATCTCGGTCTCACCGAGATGGGATTGCAAACTCTCTGTTTCCCTTTCGTAACTTTTCGGTCTTACCGAAAGAGCGGATCGGTCCCACCGAGATTGCAATGCAAACTCTCTGTTTCCCTTTTGTAACTTTTCGGTCTCACCGAAAGAGCAAATCGGTCCCACCGAGTTTGCCTGACCAACTCTCTGGTTAGCTAATTACCAAAGTCGGTCCCACCGAGTTTGTGTAATCGGTCTCACCGAGATTACGTTATGCCCAAACCCTAACCATATCGGTCCCACCGAGATGCATGTCAGTCCCACCGAAAATCCTAACGGTCACTAGGTTTGCCAATTCGGTCCGACCGAGTTTTACCATTCGGTCCCACCGAGTTTGTCAGATTGTGTGTAACAGTTGGATTTTGTGTGGAGTCTATAAATACCCCTCCACCTCCTCTTCATTCGTGGAGAGAGCCATCAGAACACACACACACTTCCAACTCATATGTTCTGAGAGAGAACCACCTACTCATGTGTTGAGACCAAGATATTCCATTCCTACCATATGAATCTTGATCTCTAGCCTTTCCCAAGTTGCTTTCCACTCAAATCTTCTTTCCACCAAATCCAAATCCTGTGAGAGAGAGTTGAGTGTTGGGGAGACTATCATTTGAAGCACAAGAGCAAGGAGTTCATCATCAACACACCGTTTGTTACTTCTTGGAGAGTGGTGTCTCCTAGATTGGCTAGGTGTCACTTGGGAGCCTCCGACAAGATTGTGGAGTTGAACCAAGGAGTTTGTAAGGGCAAGGAGATCGCCTACTTCGTGAAGATCTACCGCTAGTGAGGCAAGTCCTTCGTGGGCGATGGCCATGGTGGGATAGACAAGGTTGCTTCTTCGTGGACCCTTCGTGGGTGGAGCCCTCCGTGGACTCGCGCAACCGTTACCCTTCGTGGGTTGAAGTCTCCACTAACGTGGATGTAGGATAGCACCACCTATCCGAACCACGGGAAAAACATCCGTGTCTCCAATAGCGTTTGAATCCTCCAAACCCTTCCCTTTACATTCTTGCAAGTTGCATGCTTTACTTTCCGCTGCCTATATACTCTTTGCATGCTTGCTTGAATTGTGTGATGATTGCTTGACTTGTCCCAAAGATGCTAAAATCTGCCAAGAACTAAAATTGGGAAAAGGTTAAGTTTTTATTTGGTCAAGTAGTCTAATCACCCCCCCTCTAGACATACTTCCGATCCTACAAGTGGTATCAGAGCTTTGGTCTCCATTTGCCGTGATTCCCATAGCTTTTGGTGATCATAGCCTTGGTTTCACAACCTAGGAGAGTATGGCGTCTAGTGAGGGAAACTATCACCGTAGAGGTCCTTACTTTGATGGCACTAACTTTGCTAGTTGGAAGCATAAGATGAAAATGCATATTCTTGGACATAACCCCGCCGTTTGGGCTATTGTGTGTGTTGGTTTGCAAGGTGACTTCTTCGAAGGAAAAGAGCCAAACCGTGAAGCTAGCGCGGATGAGTTGAAGATGCTGCAATACAATGCTCAAGCTTGTGATATTCTCTTCAACGGATTATGCCCCGAAGAATTCAACAAAATCAGCCACCTTGAGAATGCAAAGGAAATTTGGGATACTTTGATTGATATGCACGAAGGTACCGACTCCGTCAAGGAATCCAAATTGGATGTGCTTCAAAGTCAACTTGACAAATTCAAGATGAAGGATGGTGAAGGTGTCGCTGAAATGTACTCTAGGCTTGCTCTCATCACAAATGAGATTGCCGGCTTAGGAAGTGAAGAGATGACCGACAGATTCATCATCAAGAAGATCCTAAGAGCCTTGGATGGAAAATATGATACCGTGTGCACATTGATCCAAATGATGCCCAATTACAAGAATCTCAAGCCAACGGAAGTCATTGGAAGAATTGTTGCTCATGAGATGTCGCTCAAGGACAAAGAGGAACTTCACAACAAGTCAAGTGGTGCTTACAAAGCCTCATGTGAAGTCCCCACATCATCAAGTGAGAAACAAGTCTCAAATGAAGAATTGAGCTTAATGGTGAAGAACTTCAACAAGTTCTACAAGAGTAGAAGCAAAGATAGAAGCTACAAGTCAAGATCCTACAATGACAAAAGATCTTCTAGTCGAGAACGAAACTGCTATAATTGTGGAAGACCCGGACACTATTCCAATGAGTGTACGGCTCCCTACAAAAGTAGAGAAGATTCTCCAAAAAGAAGAAGCAAAAGAGAGGAATCACCATCACGAGAGAGGAGGAGTAGAGATGATCGTTATGAACGAAGACACTCACGGAGAAGCAAGGATTCGGAGAGGAAGGAAAAGTCATCAAGAAGCTACACAAAACGAAGACATCAAGCTCATGTTGGTGAATGGGTATCCGGCTCCGTCTCCGACAACCACTCCGAGAGAAGTTATCACTCCGACTCCAAATATACTCAAGATGAAGGTGTTGCCGGACTAGCACTTGTGTCAACCAACTCCTACGACATATTTGATTCACCAAATGAAGGAAATGGAAGATGCTTCATGGCCAAAGGTCCTAAGGTAACTCACCCTGAGTATGTTGATTTTAATAGTGATGAAGATGACTTGTTAGGCGATGATGATTTACTTGTTGACAACTCTAGTGATGAATACTATGATGAAACGTCAATTAATCATGCTAAAACGAATGACAATGATAAGGAGAAGATTGAGTCTCTAACTAAAGAACTAAACACTCTTAAGTTAGCTCATGAAACTATCTTCGAAAATCATCGAGAACTTTTAAAGGCTCATGAGAAGTTACGCTTTGAAAAGCTCAATCTTGAGCAAGAGCATGAGTTTTTAAAGGCAATCAATGATGATCTTCGCAAGAAAAGTTCTTCTTACATTGCCAAACGTTTACTATTATCCACTTACATGCCTCAAGTCAAGTCTAGTAACAAGTACAAGAAAGATTCTTCCTCTAGTAGTAACAATGATCATGTTAAATCCAATATTGTTGCTTCTAGTAGTTCTCTTGATTCCACTAATGATTCTCTTAGCCAAGTTACACTTGAGCAAGAAAATAGCTTATTGAAGGAAATCATAGAGAAAGGAGTGTACAAAAGCCTTGCCGGGAGTAAGCAATTCGAGGAGATTATGCATAAGCAAGGAAGACACGGAAGAATCAAGGTGTTGGTTTTGAGCGAAAGTTCAATGCCAATGGAGTTGAGTGGGAAGAAGATCAATACCCCAAGACAAAGTTTGTTCCTCAACAAGAGAAGTATGATACTTCTTTCAAGGGGACACAAACTCAAGATGATCTTCCACCACAAGACTACAAGCAAAAAGGCAAGGACAAGCTTCAAGAGGAAATTGATGCATTTGAAGAAGCTCCTAAGGCCTTAGTCAAGTGGGTTCCCAAGACTACATCAAGTTCAACTTCTTCAAGTACAACTACAACTCCAAGGATTCCCATCAAGATGGTGTGGATCCAAAAGAAGAAGAACTAGAGAGTTCTTGAGGGTGACTCCGCCAACATACTTCACTCATATCATTTTGGCAAGGACTAGTGCAATCAACTTCCACATCTTGCACTAGTTCAAGGAGTCACAAACCCTCTTGTTGGTAAGTCAAGGGACAAGGTAACCTAAAGGCATTCATAAACATCATCATGTATGTGCATCACTCTATGTCTATGGAGATATTTGCTTGTTCCTTGTGGGACTAACCCGTGTAGGTATTGAAAGTGCAATTCACTCCAAAGGAAGCTCCAAGTGTTCTACATCAACATTGAGCGTCCACATCTTCAATATCTACATGAAGTCATCATCGACAAAACCCAAGGTTAGTTCATCCCTCTTAGGGGGGATATCACATCTAGGGGGAGCTTTACTCTAAGACTTGAGTTAAAGCAACTCCAATGATGTGAACACAACAATGCTTTATGTAAAAGTGGTAACCCCACTTGAGCTTAAACGATGAGTATGACCTATGATCAAATGTCTTCATTTGACTCCTAAGTCAATATACTCATATATAGATGACCTAGTCATCGCAAATTGCTTGATAGATGCTAGAATTGGTTGTGCATGTTTGTCACATATTTCTATTGCCATTTTATTGTGTGAGCATGCAGATTGCATATTTTACTCATTCGAGGACATCCACTTGTTGTTTTGATTGTTTGGATTTTTCATTCTTTTGCCAAGTGGATGGACAAGAATGCCTAAGAACCTTCTCTAGCTATCTATGCTTTTCTCATCTCAAACTCTATTCATGCTGCAACACAAATTTGATCAAGTCAAATTCGAACCACTCTGTGTGAGGAGCACTCGGAGTCCCCGATTCGTCATAGACTTAAACTTCCAAAACCTCTTCATGATTCTCGGTCTGACCGATCCTCCATTTCGGTCCTACCGAAATCATCAAGTTGATCTGAGTTTTCAATCTCGGTGCAACCGATTTGAACCGTTCGGTCACACCGAGTTGCAATAACTGTATACAGTTTTGCATCTCGGTGCCACCGAGTTGTTCCACTCGGTCACACCGACAGGGTCGGGCTATATATGTCACGGGCAAAAATTTGGAAATTTCTCCGAATCGTTTCGCCCGCGCCCTAGCCTGCTCTGCCGACGTGGTCTCCGGATCGTCTCCTCGCCGCCAGCAACCCCCTGTCGCTGGTCTCCTTCGCCGTCAACGGAATTTCTCCGCCGCCGTTGTCGCCGTAGCGAGTCTCCGCCGAACTAGGGTATGGACTCGATCTTTGTGCTATTCTCCAATCCGATTCCTAGCACATTGTGATATTCATGAATCTTGCCACGTTTGTAAAACTCCTATCCAGTCAAAACCCCGTAGAATAGTTTTGATTCGAAGTTTTTAGGGTTAGGTTTCCGCCGAAACCATCTCGGACCCACCGAGTTGTAAAACTCGGTCCCACCGATTTGGCATATGCCATTGCACAAGTGAAACTTGGTCTGACCGAGTGTAACTAATCGGTGTGACCGATTTTGAACTTTGTGAAACCCTAGCAGACTCGGTGCCACCGAACTGTGACTCGGTCTGACCGAGTTCACTAGTTTAGGTTCCAAATGCTGCTTCGGTATCACCGAGTTTAAAAATCGGTAGATCCGAAATGCTTTCAGTGGGAAACTAAAACTAAGATTTTGAGTCATTCTTTTTGCAAAAACCTCTGCTGTTTGTGTTGCTCATCCACTCTATCTCATCTATAACCTATTCACAGGGACAGCAGTCAGCAGTCAGTTGTTCAACATGTCAGATCAGAGTGACAGCCAAAACTTGTCAGAGCAGCCAGAGCACAGGAGTGAGGGCACTAGTCCCTCAAGCTCTTCAGATGATGGCAGCAGGAGCACTCCCAGCAACCTGCCCAAAGCTGCCACCAGGCAAAGGAAGAAGAGGAATTCAGATTCAGAGGATGAAGATTACATTGCTTCTGAGGATGATGCCACATCAAGGAAAAAGGTGCTGAAAAAGGAATATGGCACAGCAGCTTCAACCAAGCCTGGGTTGAAGATTAAAAGGCCTGCAGGGAGGCAGCCTATGCCAAAGGCCAGAGCCTCAACCAAGCTTCCAGAGACTACTATGAAGTCCACTATGGACACAGAGGAAGCAGGTGGCCAGAAAAAGAGGAAAGAGAGGGTCAAGAAGACCATAGCCAGAGTCATTGGAAAGTCTTCCATCATGGAAGAGGAAGGAGAAGGCAAAGAAGGAGAAAGCTGCAAGGATGCCAACTCAGGAAGAAGCATCTGAATACTTCCTGAAGACAAAGCAAGAACAGCTCAGTTACCTGATAGCAGCCACCCTGCGTATTGAGAAGGGTCTGGCCAACCTGACGCAAAACCAGGCAAGCCTAGAGCACATCATAGAACAGAAGTTCTATGACCTGGATATCAAGGTGACAGAGATTCAGACAGCAGTTGAGCAGCTCCAAGATGATGTGCAGGACAGGAGAGAGACCACAGATGCATTTGCTAAGGTGCCCCGAGGTCAGAGGTCCAGTGCCATTCCAGTTCAAGACTCCAGAGCCACTGCCTCAGCTCCAGCCGCTACATCAACCAGCCAGCTCCAGCATCCACTATAGCTCCAACCTCCTCTGCGTCTACAGAAGCCTTCGTCCTTGGAGTGATTCGGACTCCACCACCAACTGAAGATCAAGCCTGAGTGTCGATCTAGCACTATGTATTCTTTTAGGAACTTTTTGGTAACTTGTTGCCAAAGGGGGAGAAGATGCATAGATCATAGGCTTCGAGAGAGAGAGTGTTGCCTTTTCTCTCTTGTTTATTTGGTGGTTATTTGCCACTTTGTTCGATTTTGGTCGTGGTACTCTTATTGCTCGTGAGACATTGATGATCATGTGGTTGATCATAAGCTACACTTATGCATGCTTGATATATTCTATCTATCTTTTACTTGCCCATAAGTGATTGTATGCCTTGGTGATGAGTGCATGTATTTCATTATTTATCATTTTGAGCGCTCCACCAAGATGTATGTGACATGGAAGAGTAACCCATGATTCTAACTCTTTGTGCATTTGCAGTCCAAAGCAAATTTTATATATGCACAAATTTAGGGGGAGCTCTAACTTATCACATACTTCTCAAAGCGACGATGCAATTCAATCTTATTATCATTTGTCGAAGCTTTGATCTATATGTTGTCATCAATTACACAAAAGGGGGAGATTGAAAGTGCAACTATCCCTAGGTGGTTTTGGTAATTTATAACAACATATAGCTCATTGAGCTAATGCTATTCCAAGATATTTATTTCAGGAAAGCTCAATGTTTGGCATGGCATGGATGAAGAAAGTGGAACCCTCAAAATGCTAAGGACAAGATTGGCTATAGCTTCAAGCTCAAGACTCTTCATTTTACACTTTTAGTGATCCAAGATCACATTGAGTCTATAGGAAAAGCCAATACTATCAAGGAGGGATGAGGTGTTGCTTAATGAGCTCTTTGCCTTATGTGCTTGATGATATGCTCCAAAATCCTCAGCTACTTTCCCATATCCACATATGACCTAAACCCCAAGCCAAACTCGGTCCTACCGATTCTTTCTATCCGGCGCCACCGAGTTTCACTTGTCATAGCAACAGCCAAAACCCTAGCAAATCGGTTGTACCGATAGGGATCTCGGTCTCACCGAGATGGGATTGCAAACTCTCTGTTTCCCTTTCGTAACTTTTCGGTCTTACCGAAAGAGCGGATCGGTCCCACCGAGATTGCAATGCAAACTCTCTGTTTCCCTTTTGTAACTTTTCGGTCTCACCGAAAGAGCAAATCGGTCCCACCGAGTTTGCCTGACCAACTCTCTGGTTAGCTAATTACCAAAGTCGGTCCCACCGAGTTTGTGTAATCGGTCTCACCGAGATTACGTTATGCCCAAACCCTAACCATATCGGTCCCACCGAGATGCATGTCAGTCCCACCGAAAATCCTAACGGTCACTAGGTTTGCCAATTCGGTCCGACCGAGTTTTACCATTCGGTCCCACCGAGTTTGTCAGATTGTGTTTAACGGTTGGATTTTGTGTGGAGGCTATAAATACCCCTCCACCTCCTCTTCATTCGTGGAGAGAGCCATCAGAACACACACACACTTCCAACTCATATGTTCTAAGAGAGAACCACCTACTCATGTGTTGAGACCAAGATATTCCATTCCTACCATATGAATCTTGATCTCTAGCCTTTCCCAAGTTGCTTTCCACTCAAATCTTCTTTCCACCAAATCCAAATCCTGTGAGAGAGAGTTGAGTGTTGGGGAGACTATCATTTGAAGCACAAGAGCAAGGAGTTCATCATCAACACACCGTTTGTTACTTCTTGGAGAGTGGTGTCTCCTAGATTGGCTAGGTGTCACTTGGGAGCCTCCGACAAGATTGTGGAGTTGAACCAAGGAGTTTGTAAGGGCAAGGAGATCGCCTACTTCGTGAAGATCTACCGCTAGTGAGGCAAGTCCTTCGTGGGCGATGGCCATGGTGGGATAGACAAGGTTGCTTCTTCGTGGACCCTTCGTGGGTGGAGCCCTCCGTGGACTCGCGCAACCGTTACCCTTCGTGGGTTGAAGTCTCCACTAACGTGGATGTAGGATAGCACCACCTATCCGAACCACGGGAAAAACATCCGTGTCTCCAATAGCGTTTGAATCCTCCAAACCCTTCCCTTTACATTCTTGCAAGTTGCATGCTTTACTTTCCGCTGCCTATATACTCTTTGCATGCTTGCTTGAATTGTGTGATGATTGCTTGACTTGTCCCAAAGATGCTAAAATCTGCCAAGAACTAAAATTGGGAAAAGGTTAAGTTTTTATTTGGTCAAGTAGTCTAATCACCCCCCCCCCTGGAGACATACTTCCGATCCTACAAATACCTTTTGTAAGTATATATTAAAAAGATGGGTGAGGGAGTCATGGATTAGGGGGTGTCCGGATGGCCGGACTATATCTTCAGCCGGACTACTGGACTATGAAGATACAAGATTGAAGACTTCGTCCCGTGTCCGGAAGGGACTTTCCTTGGCGTGGAAGGCAAGCTTGGCGATACGGATATGTAGATATCCTACCATTGTAACCGACTCTGTGTAACCCTAACCCTTTCCGGTGTCTATATAAACCGGAGGGTTTTAGTCCGTAGGACGAACAACAATCATACCATAGGCTAGCTTCTAGGGTTTAGCCTCTTTGATCTCGTGGTAGATCCACTCTTGTACTACCCATATCATCAATATTAATCAAGCAGGACGTAGGGTTTTACCTCCATCAAGAGGGCCCGAACCTGGGTAAAACATCGTGTCCCTTGTCTCTGTTACCATCCGCCTAGGCGCACGATTCGAACCCCTACCCGAGATCCACGGTTTGACACCGACATTGGTGCTTTCATTGAGAGTTCCTCGTGTGCGTCACTTTTAGGCCCGATGGCTCCTCCGATCATCAACAGCGATGCAGTCTGGGTGAGACTTTTCTCCCGGACAGATCTTCGTCTTGGCGGCCGCTGCGGGCAATTCGCTTGGTCGTCTGGAGCAGATCGAAAGCTACGCCCCTGGCCATCAGGTCTGATTTGGAAGCTTGAACTATACGGCTGATATCCGCGGGGATTTGATCTTCGACAGATTCGAGCCACAGTCGGGCGCGCCGCACTGTTACGATGAGCATGATCTAGCTCTGCCGCCGAACGGTGCCCTGGAAGCCGCACCCGCGTCAGCTCCGATCCTTAACTCGGAGCCAACTGCGCCGATCGAGGACGGGTGGTTGGACACCGCCTCGGGGGCTGCAATCTCTATGGCGATTGAGCCGAACACTAGCCCTGTCCCCCGCAAGACTCGTAACTCCAAAGGGCCGGACTCCTCTCCGGACTCTGAGCCCTCCGCGCCCCTGCCGATCGAATCCGATTGGGCGCCGATCATGGAGTTCACCGCCGCGGACATCTTTCAACACTCGCCCTTTGGCGACATTCTGAAGTCACTAAAGTCTCTCTCCTTATCAGGAGAGCCCTGGCCGGACTATGGTCAGCAAGGTTGGGATACGGACGATGAAGAAATTCAAAGCCCACCCACCACCCACTTTGTAGCCACTGTCGATGATTTCACCGACATGCTCGACTTCGACTCCGAAGACATCGACGGTATGGACGCCGATGCAGGAGACGATCAAGAACTAGCACCTATAGGGCACTGGAAAGCCACCTCGTCATATGACATATACATGGTGGATACCCCAAAAGAAGGGAATGGCGATGGAACAGTGGGGGATGACCCCTCCAAGAAACAGCCTAAGCGCCGGCGTCAGCGGCGCCGCTCTAAATCCCGCCAAAGCAAAAACGGTGCTTCCGGCACAGGAGATAATAAAACTCCGGACAGCGCCGAAGAACACCCCCTCCAGCAAGATTCAGCACAGGAGGATGGAGAAGCCAGCCCTCATGAGGGAGCGGCAGAGAGAGAGGTCGAGGACGATAATTATATGCCTCCCTCCGAAGACGAGGCAAGCCTCGACGACGACGAATTCGTCGTGCCAGAGGATCCCGCCGAACAAGAGCGTTTTAAACGTAGGCTCATGGCCATGGCAAGTAGCCTCAAGAAAAAACAGCAACAGCTTAGAGCTGATCAAGATTTGCTAGCTGACAGATGGACTGAAGTCCTTGCGGCCGAAGAGTATGAACTCGAACGCCCCTCCAAGAGCTACCCAAAGCGCAGGTTGCTACCCCGATTAGAGGAGGAAGCACCTACATCACCAGCGCATGACATGGCCGACCGGCCACCTCGTGGCCGTGACAGAGAGGCCTCTCAGCCCTCCACCCAAGCCGCGCCCCGGCGCCGCTCAAAGCATACCAAGGCATGGGAAAATGCGCCTGACCTGCGAGATATATTGGAGGACAAGGCAAGGCAAACAAGATCGATCTACGGATCGCGTGGGGGCCCCACAGCACGTGACGGTGACCATCACTCCGGATATAACAAATCCGGCCGGGCCGAACACAATAGACAAAGCACGTCTGAGCTGCGTCGTGATATAGCCCAGTACAGAGGCTCCGCACACCCACTATGCTTCACAGATGAAGTAATGGATCATCAAATCCCTGAGGGTTTCAAACCCGTGAACATCGAATCATACGACGGCACAACAGATCCTGCGGTATGAATCGAGGACTATCTCCTTCACATCCACATGGCCCGCAGTGATGATCTACACGCCATCAAATACCTCCCACTCAAACTTAAAGGACCAGCTCGGCATTGGCCTAACAGCTTGCCAGCAGAATCAATTGGTTGTTGGGAGGACCTGGAAGCCGCATTCCTTGACAACTTCCAGGGCACTTATGTGCGACCACCAGACGCCGATGACCTAAGCCACATAATTCAGCAGCCAGAGGAATCGGCCAGGCAATGCAATTCTGGACGCGGTTCCTAACAAAGAAAAATCAAATAGTCGACTTTCTGGACGCAGCGGCCCTCGCAGCCTTCAAACATAACATCTGTGACGAGTGGCTTGCCCGGCACCTTGGACATGAAAAAGCCGAAATCTATGGCAGCACTCACGACGCTCATGACCCGCTTTTGCGCGGGAGAAGACAGCTGGCTAGCTCGTAGCAATAACTTGACCAAGAACCCTGGTAATCCGGATACCAAGGACAATAGTGGAAGGACGCGTCGCAACAAGCAAAAGCGCCGCATTAACGACGACAATTCAGAGGATGCGGCAGTCAATGCCGGATTCAGAGGCTATAAATCCAGTCAGCGGAAAAAGCCATTCAAAAGAAACACTCAGGGCCCGTCCAGTTTGGACCGAATACTCGACCGCTTGTGCCAGATACATGGCACCCCCGAAAAGCCAGCCAATCACACCAACAGGGATTGCTGGGTGTTCAAGCAGGCAGGCAAGTTAAATGCCGAAAATAAAGACAAGGGGCTGCATAGCGACGACGATGACGAGCCCCGGCCGCCGAACAACAGTGGACAGAAGGGTTTCCCCCCACAAGTGTGGACGGTGGACATGATATACGCAACCCACATCCCCAAGAGGGAGCGGAAGCGCGCATTAAGGGACGTATACGCGATGGAGCCAGTCGCCCCAAAGTTCAACCCATGGTCCTCCTGCCCGATCACTTTTGATCGAAGGGACCACCCCACTAGCATCCGTCACGGCGGATTCGCCGCATTGGTTCTAGACCCAATCATTGATGGATTTCACCTCACTAGAGTCCTTATGGACGGCGGCAGCAGCCTGAACCTGCTTTATCAGGATACAGTGCGGAAGATGGGAATAGATCCCTCGAGGATTAAGCCCACCAAGATGACCTTTAAAGGCGTCATCCCAGGTGTGGAGGCCAGCTGTACAGGCTCAGTCATACTTGAAGTGGTCTTCGGATCTCCTGATAATTTCCGAAGCGAGGAGTTAATCTTCGACATCGTCCCGTTCCGCAGTGGCTATCACGCGCTGCTCGGGCGAACCGCATTTGCCAAGTTCAATGCGGTACCGCACTACGCATACCTTAAGCTCAAGATGCCAGGCCCTCGAGGCGTCATTACGGTCAATGGAAACACCGAACGCTCTCTCCGAACTGAGGAGCATACGGCGGCTCTCGCAGCCGAAGTACAAAGCAACCTTTCAAGGCAATTCTCCAATCCGGCTGTTAAATGTCCGGATACCTTCAAGCGCGCCCGGAGCAACCTACAACAAGACCGTCTGGCACGCTCCGAACAAGCGTAGCAATGCGGCCCCAACCCCATCCCTCGCGACATAGCGCAACCAGTGCTTCGCGTACATAACTACGCTCTGGAAATACCATGGGCACAGGGAAAGGGGCATTACCACGGCACGCCCGAAACACGGCTTAAACCGCACTAGGGGCTGTCGAATTTTTTTATTTTTCTCTTACTTTCAGGACTTCATTCTTGAGAAGGTCTAATCGGCAGCATAACTGCCGCACAAACGATGCAAGCACCAGGGAAGCAGAAAGTTACGCCACATCACAGAAATCCCAGGTGGTCTCCATAACGAGCAATATACCTGTTTCGCATACCATTCCGCAGCCTGCCCCTGGATAGGACATGTTAAATAGTCCCTCCTTTTGCTTATTGCACTATTTGTATTGTTTTGCGTCGATCGCAGCTTTTTTAATAAACAATGCTTAGCTTTTGTCTATTACTGCATTAATCTCTCTTATATATGTTCACTAATGACATGTTGCACCCGTACACTCTGGTACGGCCAATACGCCACGGGCTTAAGTACCCCTCAATATGGTGTGAGAAGTCCGAACACTTTCACAAGTGCGGCACCCCGAACTTATAACATTATATGCATCGGCTCCGAATCATGTCTTGGGTCAATAGTTGGGTTTGCCCGGCTCCTATGTTTTGGTGCCTTACGTTCCATTTTATCGGCTAAGGTAGCACTAGGAGAACTACTGTGATTGTGCCCCAGTTGAGCTGGGTTGAGCACCTCAGTAGAGAAAGCTAAAACTGACTGTCATGATGAAGCGAGAGACCGGTCGCTGTTCGAGAGGTTTTTCGAGTCCCTAAAGACTTATGCCGCTTAGAGCGAGGAGTCGGCTTTGTCTGGCCAAGGCATGGATAGCACCCCGAACTCGGTCTTCCGAATACTAGGGGCTTCGCCGAAATTTAAAATTATAGAATTCTATGGCTAAGTGAGAGTCTTCGAGCACTATAGTCCGATTGCCTCGTTCGTTGTGCTGAGCGCCTCCCTCGAAGGACCCAAAAATGGGGAAAAGAGTGCTCAGGCTTATCCCGAACACCCTAGCACTAGTGGCATGGGGGTAGAAGCCGACGACTCGGCATCTCTCAATTTTGATAAACAGCCGCACAGAAGGTAATATTTAAAATTCAAAAAGCATTGCTTAGCGCATATGAACAAGTTTTCAGCGCACAGGACAAAATGAGCGAGTTTACTCAAAAATTATATCCCTGGAACATTCATCCGCCATAAGGCGGGCACCCTTCAGAACGCCCTCATAATACAGCTCGGGCTTGCAATGCTCTTTCCCCAGCGGTGGCCCGTCCTTCACAAGCTTTTCAGCATCCAACTTGCCCCAGTGCACCTTAGCACGGGCAAGGGCCCTACGAGCACCTTCGATGCAGACGGAGCGCTTGATGACCTCGAGCCTTGGACAGGCCTCCACCAATCGCCGCACCAGTCCGAAGTAGCTCCCAGGCAGAGCCTCTCCAGGCCACAGCCGAACTATGAGGCCCCTCATGGCCTGTTCGGCCACCTTGTGGAGCTCGACCAGTTGCTTCAGCTGGTCGCTCAGGGCACAGGTGTCCGCCAAAGATATCTTGAGACCGTAACACCTTCTCCGTCGAGCTGCCCTCTTCGGCTTGGTAGAATGCGGCGGCATCAGATACGCTGCGGGGCAAATCTGCGAATGCTCCTAGAGAGCTCTGGATTCGGGTAAGTAACAAGTAATTCACTTTCACATGCTTGCTCTGCATAAAAAATGCCTTACCCGCCGCTATTTTCTTCACCACATCCACCTCCTGAAGGGCCTTCTGGGCTTCGGCCTTGGCAGACTTGGCAGTTTCAATGGCCGCCGTGAGCTCGGACGCCTGCGTCTTCGAGTCAAGCTCCAAACTCTCATGTTTTTTCATGAGAGCCTGGAGCTCTTACCGCACCTCGCTGACCTGCGCCTCATACTTCTACCGCTCGATGCGCTCCGAGGCTGATCTCTTCTCGGCCTCGGACAGCGCCTGCTTAAGGGTCGCCCCTCCGTCGTGGCCCCTACAATAAGCCGTGTTAATCCTGTCATTTTTTGCAATTGCATCCTTTTTTATTTTTCTATAAGGTATCTCTTACCTTCTTTCTCCTCGAGATGCCGCTTGGCAAGGTCGAGCTCTTGCTCAGACCGCTCGAGGCCCTACTTCAGGGTGCCCACCTTCGCAGTCAGTGCGGCGGTCGTTAGCAGCGAAGCCTGCATACGCATATTGACTCTTTCATGTTAGACTCCTGCGAATTGTATTAGATCCTCTATTCGGCTTTTCTTTCCGAACGCCAAACAGAGCATCAGGGGCTACTGTCTATGCGGTAATATTTTTACATATTTTTTACTTACCTCAAAGCCTGTTAGAAGGCTGGCACAAGTCTCAGTCAGTCCGCTCTTGGCGGACTGAACCTTCTGGATCACCGCACTCATAATAGTACGGTGCTCCTCGTCGATGGAGGCGCCCTTAAGCACCTCCAGCAGATTGTCCGGCGCCTCCGGTTGGACGGGGGCCGCCAGCTCAGTGGGCCTGCTCCTCTTAGAAGGAGGTCGCCCGCCGCAGTCCGGAATCGTTGAGGATTCCGGCGCGGTGTCCGGCTCAAAGCCGGACTTGGAGCCCTGGGGGGTCTTGTCCCCTTTACTCCTGGAGTCCGGGAAGTCGCCTTGCGGCGCCTCCAGGACCACCTCCTCCTGGCTCGGAACCTGTTGGGACAACACTTCGGCGTCGTCCGTAGGGCGAGGGGAGGTAGCCGTCGGAAGTGAATTCACATCCGACGAAGCCAGGGAGCCGCTCGATGACTCATCGAGCCCGGCCTTGGGCGGACTACACAATTATATTCGACATAAGGAAAAGCTGTGCAATAGAGGGATGCTATGAATCACTTTGGTACCCGGATACTTACGATTTCGCCACGGGCTTGGCCCTGAGCGGCCACTCCTCTTCGCCGTCGTCGGCGTTGGTGGAGTAGTCCGGAGGTGGGGTCCTTCCCTTCTTGGATCCCTCGGCCTCCCCAGTTGGGGCGGCCTTCCTTTTCTTTCCTCCCCCCGCTGGAGGGGGAGAGGCCTCTTTTTCCTCCTCCTCATCTTCGTGGGAGGAGTGCGCCTCGGAGTCATCGGACGATGAGTCCGACTCCGCTGGGCGTCGGGAAATCTTCCGAGTTCCCGTGGCCTTCTTCTTGGCCTTCTTCTGCGGCACCTCATACGGTGCCGGGACCAGCAGCCTCTCTAGGCGAGCATCCGCTGGGTCTTCGGGTAAGGGCACCGGACAGTTTACCTGTCCGGCCGTCTTCTGCCAGTCCTGTCAAAGGCAAGGGGCTTAGATCCCGCATAGAATCAAACTATGAAAGACACATATCCAGTAAAAGGTAAAGACAACTTACCGCGCTGGCTCGACGCTGCGCGCTGAATCCGCGATCTTCGGTGGCGGACGTGGGAGCCACGGCACCCTTGAACAGCACCTTCCAGGCATCTTCGTACATTGTGTCGAAGAGCCTGCTCAGGGTTTGGTGCTGGGCCGGATTGAACTCCCACAAGCTGAACTCCCGTCGTTGGAACGGGAGGATCTGGCGGATGAGCATAACCTGGATTACATTGACAAGTTTGAGCTTCTTGTTCACCAGACTTTGGACGCATGTTTGGAGTCTGGTCAGCTCTCCTTTTTCACCCCACAGTAGGCCCATCTCCTTCCAGGAGATGAGCCGCGTAGGGGGTCCGGATCGAAACTCGGGGGCTGCGACCCATTTAGGGTCACGCGGCTCGGTGATGTAGAACCACCCCGATTGCCACCCCTTTAGGGTCTCCACGAAGGAGCCCTCGAGCCACAAGACGTTGGGCATCTTGCCCACCATGGCGCCTCCACACTCCGCCTGGTTGCCGCGCACCACCTTTGGCTTGACGTTAAAGGTCTTGAGCCATAGGCCGAAGTGGGGTTGGATGCAGAGGAAAGCCTCACACACGACGATAAACGCCAAGATGTTGAGGACGAAATTTGGGGCCAGATCGTGGAAATCTAGGCCATAATAGAACATGAGCCCCCGGACGAATGGGTGGAGAGGAAAGCCCAGTCCACGGAGGAAATGGGGGAGGAACACCACCCTCTCATGGGGCTCGGGGGCGGAGATGAGCTGCCCCGCTTCGGGGAGCCGGTGCGCGATGTCGTCAGACAAGTATCCGGCCTTCCTCAGTTTTTTGACGTGTCCCTCCGTGACGGAGGAGACCATCCACTTGCCTCCCGCTCCGGACATGGCTGGAGAAGGTCGAGGTGGGAAGTGCGGGCTTGGGCGCTGGATCTCAGGTGCACGGAAGACGGATAGGCAACGGAGGAAGAAGGCGTAGGTAATACGGTGGATCCTTATCCCCTTATATGGGCGGACGCGACTATGCGTCCCCACCAGCCTAATAAAACTCGCTTACCTCCCAAGCACCGTAATCAATGGCGCGGTTGGGTTACCCACGTCCGTATTGATGAGAATCCCGGAATAAGGGGACACAATCTCTGCTTCGACAAGACGTGCCAAGGAAACCGCCTCGCTAAACGCGCCGAGGTGGAACAGTAAAATCGATTCGAATAAAGGCTTGGCCGTGGCTGATGTCACGCTACAGAATACGTCAGCAGATTAAAATTGTGTAAATATTATTCTCTCTAGGGCAATATGTGGAAACTTATTTTACAGAGCCAGACACTATCCTGGTGTTCGAAATCTTCTACAAAGTAATTGGAGGAGGAGCCCGCCTTGCAATGCCGAAGACAATCTGCGCGCCGGACTCGTCGTCATTGAAGCCTGTTTCAGGGGCTACTGAGGGAGTCCTGGATTAGGGGTGTCCGGATGGCGGACTATATCTTCACGGACTCTGGACTATGAAGATACAAGATTGAAGACTTCGTCCCGTGTCCGGAAGGACTTTCCTTGGCGTGGAAGGCAAGCTTGGCGTCGGATATGTAGATCTCCTACCATTGTAACCGACTCTGTGTAACCCTAACCCTCTCCGGTGTCTATATAAACCGGAGGGTTTTAGTCCGTAGGACGAACAACAATCATACCATAGGCTAGATTCTAGGGTTTAGCCTCTTTGATCTCGTGGTAGATCCACTCTTGTACTACCCATATCATCAATATTAATCAAGCAGGACGTAGGGTTTTACCTCCATCAAGAGGGCCCGAACCTGGGTAAAACATCGTGTCCCTTGCCTCCTGTTACCATCCGCCTAGACGAACAGTTCGGGACCCCTTACCCGAGATCCGCCGATTTTGACACCGACAATGGGGTTGCAAAAAATGACAGGATCATCATTACTATGGCAGGGGCCACAACCGAGGTGGCGACCCTGAAGCAAGCGCTGTCCGAGGCTGAAAACAAGGCGGCCACGGAGCGCACCGAGCGAGGAAAGCAGGAGGCGCGGGTGAAGGAGGTGCAGCAAGAGCTCCAGGCTCTCGTGAAGAAACACGAGAGTTTGGAGCTTGACTCAAAGACGCGAGAGTCCGAGCTCGCGGCAGCCCTCGACAGCGCCAAGTCTGCCAAGGCCGAAGCCCAAAAAGCCCTCCAGGAAATTGAGGCGATGAAGAAGATAGCGGCGGGTAAGGCATTCATTATGCAAAGCAAGCATGTGAAAGTGAATTACTTCTTACTTACCCGAGTCCGGAGCTCTCCAGGAGCGTTCGCAGATTTGCCCTGCAGCGTGTCAGATGCCGCCGCCTTCTACCGAGCCGAGGAAGGGAGCTCGGCGGAGAAAGTGTTCTGGTCTCAGTATGCTGAGGCCGGACACCCGGTGCCCTTGAGCGACCACTGAAGCAAATGGTCGAGCTCCATAGGGTGGCCGAACAGGCCATGAAGGGTCTTATAGTCCGGCTGTGGCCCGGAGAGGCCTTTCCTGGGAGCTACTTTGGGCTGGTGAGGCGGCTGGCGGATGCCTGTCCGTGGCTTGAAAGTCATCAAGCGCTCCGTCTGCATCGAGGGTGCCTGTAGGGCGCTTGCCCGTGTTAAAGTACACTGGGGCAAGCTGGATGTTGAGAAGCTGGTGAAGGACGGGCCACCGCAGGGCAAGGAGCATCGCAACCCTGAGATGTACTATGAGGGCGTCCTGAAGGGTGCTCGCCTTATGGCGGATGAATGTTCCAAAGATGTAATTTTTGAATGAACTCCCATTTGTGATCCTGTACGCTGAAAACTTGTTCATATGCGCTAAGCAACGCTGTTTGAATTTAAAATATTACCTTTTATGCGGCCGTTTATTAACTCTGAGAGATGGCGAGCCGTCGGCTTCTGCCCCCGAGCTACGAGTGCTGGGGTGTTCGGGATAAACCTGAGCGCTCTTTTTCCCATTCTTGGGTCCTCCGAGGGAGGCGCTCAGCACGACGAACAAGGCAATTGGACTATAATGCTTGAACACTCTCACTTAGCCATAGAATTCTATAATTTTAAATTTCGGCGAAGCCCCTAGTATTCGGAAGACCGAGTTCGGGGCGCTATCCACACCTAAGACGGACAAAGCCTACTCCTCGCTCTAAGCGGCATAAGTCTTTAGGGACTCGAAACCTCTCGAACATCGACCAGCTCTCGCCCTATCATGATAGTCAGTTTTAGCTTCTCTACTGAGGTGCTTAGCCCAGCTTAACCAGGGCACAATCACCGTAGTTCTCCCAGCGCTACCTTAGCCGATATAACGGAACGTAAGGTACCAAAACATGGGAGCCGGGCAAACCCAACTACTGACCCAAGACATGATTCGGAGTCGATGCATATAATGCTATAAGTTCGGGGTGCCACACTTGTGAAAGTGTTCGGACTTCTCACACCATATTGTGGGGTACTTAAGCCCCTGGTGTATTGGCCGTACCAAAGTGTACGGGTGCAAAATGTCGTTAATGAACATATAGATATATCAAAAAGTAAAGAATACATAATGCAGTAATAGACTAGTGCTATGCATTGTTTATTCAAAAAGGTGCATTGAAGCAGAATGATACAAGTAGTGCGATAAGCAAGAACAGGACTATTTGACATGTCCCCTCCAAGGGCCAGCTGCGGAATTGTATTGAAAGCAGGTTTTTACTCGCTATAAGAGACCACCTGGGAATTCCATAATGCGGCGTAGCTTTCTGCCTCCTTGATTGTTGTATTACATGTCCGGCAATCGTCCTGCCGGACTTGGCTTCCAGGGAGTAAAGTCCTGAAAGAGAAAAAATAACAAAGTAGGAAGCCCCTAGTGCGGTTGAGCCGCGTATCGGGGCATGCCGTAGTAGTGCCCCTCCCCCTGTGCCCATGGTATTTTTAGTGCGTAATTATGTACGCGTGGCACGTATGTCGCCGTTTGGATGGGGCAGGGGTAGGGGCCTCACTTCTATGCGAGCTCGGAACGTGCCAGGTGGTCCTGTTGCAGATTACTCCGGGCGCGCTTGAAGGCGTTCGGACGTTTGGTCGCCGGACTGGAGGATTGTCGTGAGAGGCTGCTTTGTACTTCTGCTGCGAGGGCCGCAGTGTGTTCCTCCATTCGGAGAGAGCGCTCTGTGTTTCCATTGACTGTGATGACCCTCCGAGGTCCTGGCATCTTGAGCTTGAGGTATGCATAGTGCGGCACCGCATTGAATTTTTCAAATGCGGTTCGCCCGAGCAGTGCATGGTAGCCACTGCGGAATGGGACTATATTGAAGATTAACTCCTCGCTCCGGAAATTATCCGGGGATCTGAAGACCACTTCCAGCGTGACTGAGCCCGTGCAATGGGCCTCTACACCTGGTATGACGCCTTTAAAGGTCGTTTTTGTGGGTTTAATCCTTGAGGGATCTATGCCCATTTTTCGCACGGTGTCCTGGTAAAGCAGGTTTAGGCTGCTGCCGCCGTCCATAAGGACTCGAGTGAGGTGGAATCCGTCAATGATTGGGTCTAGGACCAATGCGGAAAATCCGCCGTGACGGATACTAGTGGGGTGGTCCCTGCGATCGAAAGTGATCGGACAGGAGGACCATGGGTTGAACTTTGGGGCGACGGGCTCCAACGCATAGACGTCCCTTAACGCACGCTTCCGCTCCCTCTTGGGGATATGGGTTGCGTATATCATGTTCACTGTCCGCACTTGTGGGGGGAATCCCTTCTGTCCCATGGTGTTTGGCGGTCGGGGCTCCTCCTCGTCGTCGCTATGTAGCCCCTTGTCTTTGTTTTCGGCATTTAACTTGCCGGCCTGCTTGAACACCCAACAATCCCTGTTGGTGTGGTTGGCTGGCTTGTCAGGGGTACCATGTATTTGGCACGAGCGATCGAGTATACGGTCCAAAATGGACGGGCCCAGAGTAGTTCGTTTGAATGGCTTCTTCCGCTGACCGGGCTTGGAGCCTCTGAATCCGGCATTTACTGGTGTATCCTCTGTATTGTTATCGTTGCTGCGGCGCTTATGTTTGTTGCGTCGTGACCGACCATTGCCGTCCTTGGTATCCGAAGTACCAGAGTTTTTTGATATGTTATTGCTACGAGCCAGCCAGCTGTCCTCTCCCGCGCAAAAGCGGGTCATGAGCATCGTGAGGGCTGCCATAGATTTTGGCTTTTCCTGGCCGAGGTGCCGGGCAAGCCATTCGTCACGGATGTTGTGCTTGAAGGCTGCTAGGGCCTCTGCGTCCGGACAATCGACGATTTGATTTTTCTTGGTTAGGAACCGAGTCCAGAATTGTCAGGCCGATTCTTCTGGTTGTTGAATTATATGGCTCAAGTCATCGGCATCTGGTGGTCGCACATAAGTGCCCTGGAAGTTCTCGAGGAATGCGGCTTCCAGATCCTCCCAAGAGCCAATGGATTCTGCTGGCGGGCTGTTGAGCCAATGTCGAGCTGGTCCTTTAAGTTTGAGTGGGAGGTACTTGATGGCATGTAGATCGTCACCACGGGCCATGTGGATATGCAGGAGGTAGTCCTCGATCCCTAACGCAGGATCTGTTGTACCATCGTATGATTCAATGTTTACGGGTTTGAAACCTTCTGGGATTTGATGATCCATTACTTCATCTGTGAAGCATAGTGGGTGTGCGGCGCCTCTATACTGGGCTATGTCGCAACGTAGCTCGAATGAGTCTTGTCTGCTGTGTTCGGCCCGGCCGGATTTACTTTTGTTGTATCCGGCGTGACGGTTATCGTCTCATGTGGTGGGGCGCCCTCGCGATCCGTAGATCGATCTGGCTTGCTTTGCTTTATCTTCCAACATGTCTCGCAGGTCCGGCGCATTTCCCCGTACCTTGGTATTTTTTGAGTGACGCCGGGGTGCGGCTGGAGCTGTGGGCCAAGAGGCCGCTCTATCGCGGCCGCGAGGTGGCCAATCAGCCGCGTCATAAACTGGGGATGTGGGTTTTAGTGCTTCCTCCTCTAATCAGGGTAGCAACCTGCGTTTTGGGTAACTCTTGGAGGGGAGTTCGACTTCATATTCCTCGGCCATAAGGACTTCAGTCCATCTGTCAGCTAGCAGATCCTGATCAGCTCTAAGCTGTTGCTGCTTTTTCTTAAGGCTACTTGCCGTGGCCATAAGCCTGCGCTTGAAGCGTTCTTGCTCGACGGGATCCTCAGGCACGACAAATTCGTCGTCGTCGAGGCTTACCTCGTCTTCGGAGGGAGGCATATAATTATCATCCTCTGCCTCTCTGTCTGCCGCTCTCTTAGGAGGGCTGGCTTCTCCATCTTCCTGCGCTGAATACTGCTGGAGGGAGTTGTCTTCGGCACTGTCTGGTGTGTTATTATCTCCTGTGCCGGACTCACCGTTCTTGCTTTGGCGGGACTTAGAGCGGCGCCGCTGACGCCGGCGCTTAGGTTGCCTCTTGGAGGGGTCATCCTCCACTGTTGCGTCGCCATTGCCTTCTTTGGGTGTGTCCACCATATATATATCATACGATGAGGTGGCTTTCCAGTGCCCTACAGGCGCTGGTTCCTGTTCGTCTCCTGCATCGTCGTCCATACCGTCGATGTCTTCGGAGTCGAAGTCAAGCATGTCGGTCAAGTCATCGACAGTGGCTATGAAGTGGGTGGTGGGTGGGCGTCGAATTTCTTCGTCGTCCGCATCCCAATCCTGCCGGTCATAATCCGGCCAGGACTCTTCTGACAAAGAGAGAGACCTTAGTGAATTCAATATGTCCCCGAAGGGTGAGTGCTGGAAGATATCCGCGGCGGTGAACTCCATGACCGGCGCCCAATCGGATTCGATTGGCAAGGGCGCGGGCGGCTCGGAGTCCGGAGGGGAGTCCGGAAAGTTGGAGTCATGGGCCTCGCGAACGGTATTTGGTTCGATCACCGTTGAGACTAAGGCCTCCATGGCGGGGCCTAACCACCCGTCCATGGATGGCGCGATTGGCTCCGAATTGAAGGCTGGAGCGGCTGCAGGTGCGACTTCCTAATCATTGTCCGGCGGCAGAGCTAAATCATGCCCATCGGGACAGTGCGGCGCACTCGGCAAGGGCTCGAATCCATCGAAGATCAAGTCTCCGCGGATATTGGCCGTGTAGTTTAGGCTTCCAAACCTGACCTGATGGCCAGGGGCATACCTTTCAATCTGCTCCAGATGGTCGAACGAATTGGCACGCAGTGCAAAGCCGCCAAATAAAAAAATCTGTCCGGGGAGAAAAGTCTCACCCTGGACTGCATCGCCAACGATGATCGAAGGAGCCATCAAGCCTGATGGTGAAGACACAGAGGAACTCTCAATGAAAGCACCAATGTCGGTGTCAAACTGGCGGATCTCGAGTAGGGGGTCCCGAACTGTGCGTCTAGGCGGATGGTAATAGGAGACAAGGGACATGATGTTTTTACCCAGGTTCGGGCCCTCTCGATGGAGGTAAAACCCTACTCCTGCTTGATTAATATTGCTGATATGGGTAGTACAAGAGTAGATCTACCACGAGATCGGAGAGGCTAAACCCTAGAAGCTAGCCTATGATATGATTGTTGTGATTGTTGTCCTACGGACTAAACCCTCCGGTTTATATAGACACCGGAGGGGGCTAGGGTTAAACAGAGTCGGTTACAAAGGGAGGAGATCTTCATATCTGTATCTGCCAAGCTTGCCTTCCACGCCAAGGAGAGTCCCATCTGGGCACGGGACGAAGTCTTCAATCTTGTATCTTCATAGTCCAACAGTCCGGCCAAAGGTTATAGTCCGGCTATCCGGACACCCCCTAATCCAGGACTCCCTCATAGGGGGAGGGGGCCGGCCTCCTATGGCGCGCCCCATGAGGAATCCTACTCCCACCGGGAGTAGGACTCCCCCCTTCCAAGTAGGAGTAGGAGAGGAGAAGGAAGGGAGAGAAGGAGAGAAGGAAAGGGGGCGTCGCCCCCCCCCCTCCTTGTCCAATTCGGACTAGAGGGGGAGGGGGTATGCGGCTGCATTGGCCACCCCTCCTCTTCTCCCACTAGGGCCCATTAGGCCCAATATACTCCACCGGGGGTTCCGATAACCCCCCGCTACTCCGGTAAATGTCTGAAACCTCCCGAAACAGTTCCGGTGTCCAAACATAGTCGTCTAGTATATCGATCTTTACGTCTCGACCATTTCGAGACTCCTCGTCATGTCCGTGATCATATCCGGGACTCCAAACTACCTTCGGTACATCAAAACACATAAACTCCTAATACCGATCGTCACCGAACGTTAAGTGTGCAGACCCTACGGGTTCGAGAACTATGTAGACATGAACGAGACTCGTCTCCGGTCAATAACCAATAGCGGAACCTGGATGCTCATATTGGCTCCCACATATTCTACGAAGATCTTTATCGGTCAAACCGCATAACAACATACGTTGTTCCCTTTGTCATCGGTATGTTACTTGCCCGAGATTCGATCGTCGGTATCTCAATACCTAGCTCAATATCATTACTAGCAAGTCTCTTTACTCGTTTCGTAATGCATCATCCCGCAACTAACTCATTAGTCACATTTCTTGCAAGGCTTATAGTGATGTGCATTACCTGAGAGGGCCCAGAGATACCTCTCCGACAATCAGAGTGACAAATCCTAATCTCGATCTATGCCAACTCAACAAGTACCATCGGAGACACCTGTAGAGCACCTTTATAATCACCCAGTTACGTTGTGACGTTTGGTAGCACAAAAAGTGTTCCTCCCGTAATCGGGAGTTGTATAATCTCATAGTCATAGGAACATGTATAAGTCATGAAGAAAGCAATAGCAGTAAACTAAACGATCAAGTGCTAAGCTAACGGAATGGGTCAAGTCAATCACATCATTCTTCTAAGGATGTGATCCCGTTTATCAAATGACAACTCATGTCTATGGTTAGGAAACATAACCATCTTTGATCAACGAGCTAGTCAAGTAGAGGCATACTAGTGACACTCTGTTTGTCTATGTATTCACACATGTATTATGTTTCCGGTTAATACAATTCTAGCATGAATAATAAACATTTATCATGAAATAAGGAAATAAATAATAACTTTATTATTGCCTCTAGGGCATATTTCCTTCAATATGCCCCCGTTGCTAGACTTGAATCCATTCGCATCTTACTTGCTTATGCCAATCATCATGATATCACTTTATATCAAATGGACATTAAAAGTGCCTTTCTTAATGGTGAAATTGAGGAGGAAGTTTATGTTAAACAACCTCCCGACTTTGTTAATCCCAAGAAACCCAATCATGTTTACAAACTTCACAAAGCTCTTTATGGTCTTAAACAAGCTCCTGGAGCATGGTATAAATGCTTGACTAAGTTCCTTATTATAAAAGGCTTTGAGATTGGAAAAATTGATTCTACACTTTTTACTAAAAGGGTTAATGGTGAATTATTTGGGTGCCAAATTTATGTGGATGATATCATATTTGGTTCGACTAACCCTAATTTTAGTGAAAAGTTTGGAAGGCTAATGTCGGAGAAGTTTGAAATGTCTATGATGAGTGAACTCAAGTTCTTTCTTGGTTTGCAAATCAAGCAAACTAAGCAGGGTACCTTTGTCTCTCAAACAAACTACACCAAGGACTTATTCAAGAAGTTCAACATGCAAGAATGCAAAGGTATGAGTACACACATGCCTACTAGTGGACATCTTGACTTGACAAAGGATGGCGAACCAGTTAACCAAAAGGTTTACCGCTCTATGATTGGTTCATTGTTATATCTATGTGCCTCCCGTCCCGATATTATGCTAAGTGTGTGCATGTGTGCACGATATCAAGCGGCCCCCAAAGAATGTCATCTTAAGGCTGTGAAAAGGATAGTGAGATACTTAATTCACACACCAAACTTTGGCATTTGGTATCCTAAGCGGTCTTCTTTTGATCTTGTTGGCTACTCCGATTCAGACTATGCCGGTGACAAGGTTGATAGAAAGTCCACTTTGGGTACTTGTCAATTTCTTGGTAGATCTCTTGTGTCTTGGTCCTCCAAGAAACAAAACTCGGTATCCTTATCCACCGCCGAAGCGGAATACATTGCCGCCGGTTCATGTTGTGCTCAATTACTTTGGATGACCCAAACTCTTAAAGATTATGGCATATATGTGAAACATGTTCCATTGATATGTGCCAATGAAAGTGCTATTAAGATTGCTCACAATCCCGTGCAACATTCTCAAACTAAGCATATTAAAGTTCGTTATCATTTCATTCGAGATCATGTTGCTAAAGGAGATATCGATCTTAAGCATGTTCGTACCGATAAGCAATTGGCGGATATATTCACCAAATCGCTTGATGAGAAAGTATTTTGTTGTTTTAGAAGTGAATCGAACATCATTGATGCCTCAAATTTGGAGTAGTAACTCCATTTGAATGCATGCAAGGCATGAGCCTTTTATGACTAATCCTTGATATTTCTCTTATGATGATGATCGTATGTCTTGGATCTATACTTGTACCCTTGCATGTTATCTAACCCTTGTAGGTACTTGGATAAGCCCAATTCTATGAGATTGCAACTTACTCACACCCTAAGCAATCTCTACATCGCCAAGTCTCTACAATATGGTGGTTGAGGACAAGGAAGCATGGATCCTTTCAATATATCCTTAAAAATTTCTATATATCAATTTCATTTGGTATCAAACTTCATGATTGTCATTTTGGATACACAAGTGCTCTTCCTTGCAAAGCTAACCCATGTAGGAAGATGAACTCAAATTACAAGTGGTGCTCCCAACTCTTGATGAACTACGTCAACCTTGAGCACCCTACCCAAGTTCAACTACATGATCAAGATCAACACCACCACCCAACGTATGTTATTCCAGCTTCGAGAAGCTTTACCCCAAGACATGGGTCAAAGCAGCTCAACAAGATGTGAATACATCAAAATGCTTAAACGAAAAATGGCAACCCCATTTTGAGATTAAACAATGAGTATGACCTATGATTGAGTGCCTTCACTTGACTCCTAAGTCAATATACTCTAACACAGGTGACTTTGTCGCCGACCAATTCTAGATGAAGTTCTCTAGTGTTTCTCTATGTTCTTGCCTTTGTCTCTTGCATGCTTGTTTCCCCTGTTCAAAAAAAACTTCATCTAGATTTCTCTTCTTTCATTTTCTGCATTCCCAGCATTTAACTCATTGCAAATCCTTTAGTTAATTCCTTGCAAATCTTTCTGAGATCCTTTTTGCCTAGTGAGCTGAGATGACAAAATTTTCTCTGTGTTGAACTCGGCTTCACCGATCTTTTCTCATCGGATAGACTGATACAACTCGGTGTCACCAAAGAAAAAGACTCGGTGTTACCAATTTCCCAACTGAGCAAAATTTTGCCATTTGCATCCTGCATTTATGATCCAGCTCCACTCGATGATTCTTATCCTCTACCTGCATCACATTCTACATGCTACTTTGTCATGTGACTCAAGGACCAAACCTATTTGACTCATACTCCAGAAGATGCCTTCTTGGAAATTGATGTCAAAGGGGGAGAGAGAGAGATCACATCAAAGGGGGAGGAGACCCTATGGGAGAGAAAGATTTCTTAGTCTTCCCATATGCTTGGTATTCAAAGAGGAGAGAAAAGCCACATGTCTTTAAGAGGGGAAAGACATGTTAGTAAATGATTCTTTGTGTCTTTTGCTCTGTTTTTCTTTACTCTGATTTTCTATTACCATATCTTCTCCCATTATCCAATATCAGATTCAGGGGGAGAAAGACATCTAAGGGAAGAAAATCTCTAGAATTCATTGCATATATTTATCCCTTGCAGACATGTCAATATCCTAATAGAGTACTAAGTACTCACTCTCTACATGCCATCCCAGTCTTGGTACTCTTGTGGTTTCCTGTTCTTTCTCTGTTTAGTAGATGTTCCTGTGTTATCTAACTCTGTTTTCTCAGGTTCATCTCTTTCAAAGTTAGATCAAGACCATAAGGTAAGTATATGCATCACACTCATGAGCATGAGGATCTCTTGATGATGTGCATATTGTTTGCAAGGACTCATGAACATGTAGGTACATTTTCTGCATTTCACATTATTTTCTCTGATGCATATAGCCAAGATACATGTAACTCATTGCTTGCTCTGACATGTTTATGCATTCACACATTTTTATAATCTATCTTCACATGATTTCATACTGTAGGGGGAGCCAATGCATGTTGCATGTTCTTCCAAAGCTTTACTTGTTATACTTCATATCTTTATCTAAAGCTTTGACGTATGTTGTCATCAATTACCAAAAAGGGGGAGATTGAAAGCACAAGTGCTCCCTGGGTGATTTTGGTAATTGATATCAACATATCTCTTGTTGGGCTAATATTTCTATCTAGTATATTTCAGATAAGTTAAACATTGAAGTGGCAGGACAAGAGGATGTGGAACCCTTCAAGATGCTAAAGACAAACATTGGCAAAAGCTCGAGACTCTACATTTTCATTTTAGTGATCCAAGATCACATTGAGTCCATAGGAAAGCCAATACTATTAAAAGGGGATGAGGTGTTGCTTAATGGCTTGCTTGCTCAAAGTGCTGAGTGATATGCTCCAAAGCCCTCAACCACTTTGTCATTTCCACATATGTCCCAAACCTAAAGTCAAACTCGGCCCTACTGATTTGATCTATCCGGCGCCACCGAGTTCACTTGACATAGCCACTGCCAGAAACCCTAATCAGTTCGGTCTCACCGATGGGATCTCGGTCTCACCGAGATGGCCCTGAAAACTCTCTATTACCTATTGCAGTTATTTCGGTCTCACCGAGATACGCAGTCGTTCCCACCGAGTTTGCTTGACCAAGTCTCTGTTTGCTTATTGCTGAAACCAGTCTCACCGAGTTCATGCAATTGTTCTCACCGAGATGAGGTTTTTCCCTAACCCTAGCACATCGGTCTCACCGAGTTGACCTTGTCGGTCCCACCAAAAACTCTAACGTTCACATTCTGAACCATATCGGTCTGACCGAGTTTCACTATTCGGTCCCACCGAGTTTGGTAAATTGTGTGTAATGGCTAGATTTTGTGTGGAGGCTATATATATACCCCTTCACCCCCTTCTCCATTTGAGATAGAGCCATCAGAACATGCCCACACTTCCACTACTCATTTTCTGAGAGAGAACCACCTACTCATGTGTTGAGACCAAGACATTCCAATCCAACCACAAGAATCTTGATCTCTAGCCTTCCCCAAGTTGCATTCCACTCAAATCATCTTTCCACCATATCCAAATCTGTGAGAGAGAGTTGAGTGTTGGGGAGACTATCATTTGAAGCACAAGAGCAAGGAGTTCATCGTCAACACACCATCTATTACCTTTTGGAGAGTGATGTCTCCTAGATTGGTTAGGTGTCACTTAGGAGCCTCCGTCAAGATTGGCAAGGAGATCGCCTACTTCGTGAAGATCTACCCAAGTGAGACAAGTCCTTCGTGGGTGATGGCCATGGTGGGATAGACAAGGTTGCTTCTTCGTGGACCCTTCGTGGATGGAGCCCTCCGTGGACTCGCGCAACCGTTACCCTTCGTGGGTTGAAGTCTCCATCAACGTGGATGTACGATAGCACCATCTATCGGAACCACGCCAAAAATCTCCATGTCTCCAATTGCGTTTGCACACTCCAATCCCATCCCTTTACTTTCTTGCAAGTTGCATGCTTTACTTTCCACTGCTCATATACTCTTGCCATGCTTGCTTGAAATGTATTGTGAATGTTTAAACTTGTGCTAAAACTCCACCTTAACTTGAAGAACTTAAAAACTGCTACTTTTCTTTGTTGAGGGTCTAATGACCCCCCCCCCTCTAGACACCTTGTCTCGATCCTTTCAGCTCCGCTCGGGCAGACTGGTAACCTTTGATCTGGTTTTGGATGTAGATAGTTCCCTCTTTCCTTAGAGTGACCCTGGGTTATCAAACACATGGGAAGTCAAACCTTGGAAAGGTGATTTTCTTCAAGAACTTGTTACTAAAAGAGTTCTAATTTTCCAAACCAAATCAATTTTTAGGAAAAGACAATAACAAAGAAATGGACAAGGGCTAAATGTTTAAATAGAGTTGTGTACTTGCGCATGAGATCAACATGCACCAGTAAACATCGTTACTTATCTGTAGTCAACATGATATTTGTGGGAGATGTGTCCAAATAACCCCATGACCGATTGCCATTGCATCGAGGTTCTATTGTCCAACCAAGACACTTACCGTCTTGCGAGGTTATCTCGGTTTTTAAGGAATATCCAGACCAATGCATTGGGCATTTAATGACTGCACCTTGTGTAACCCCAGAGAATAGGTTCCAGCTACCGTACTAATCTTACTATCACTGAAATTCGGCATAGCCTTCTGTTCCTCTCTACACGTAAGCTTTTCTTGATCGATCTTCAGTATCCCGAGGACCCGCGGGGCCCTAGAGAAACTCCAACACGCCGAGCCATTTTCTCCGCGCATGTCCGTTTGGGTTGAAACGAACACAAAAGTCGGCCCACCGCACCGACCCAAACGGACGCGCGTCTGCTTTTTGTCCGCCGGGCGACCCATTCTAGACCCAAACTTGGGCCTCATTTGCTTTGGCACGGACACGAGGTGGACGTGCGCGGCGCCCGCCTACTCCCCCCTGGCCCGCCAGTCGGTGGCACATAGGTCATTCTCTTACTCCCATTGACAGCCAGCACACCAGGCCGCCCCACCCCGTCGTCGTCGCCTAATTCCGGTGCCCAGGCCAGCCTTCCATGCCCACATATCTCCCCTGCAGCACGCCATCTTCCAATGTCCCGGCCACCACCTCCTCATCGTACCGCCTACGTAGCTTCCCCGATGTCGCCGCCAGCACCACCTCGCCCCCGGCCCCGCCTGAAGCGATCAAAAGCATGGTGACCTTGCTCGTCAGGTGCCGCCATGCTTGCCGAACACCACCAAGGCCCGCTACTAGGTCCAGGGGAGGCGCGTCGCTCTTCATCGGCCAACTTCTTTGATGACACCCTGATGACCCACAAGTATAGGGGATTTATCGTAGTCCTTTCGATAAGTAAGAGTGTCGAACCCAACGAGGAGCACAAGGAAATGACAAACGGTTTTCAGTAAGGTATTCTCTGCAAGCACTGAAATTATCGGTAACAGAAAGTTTTGTGATAAGGTAATTCATAATGGGTAACAAGTAACAAAAGTAAATAAGGTGCAGCAAGGTGGCCCAATCCTTTTTGTAGCAAAGGACAAGCCTGGACAAACTCTTATATAAAGGAAAGCGCTCCCGGGGACACATGGGTATTATCGTCAAGCTAGTTTTCATCATGCTCATCTGATTCGCGTTCGTTATTTTGATAATTTGATATGTGGGTGGACCGGTGCTTGGGTACTGCCCTTCCTTGGACAAGCATCCCACTTATGATTAACCCCTCTCGCAAGCATCCGCAACTATGAAAGAAGAATTAAGGTAAACCTAACCATAGCCTGAAACATATGGATCCAAATCAACCCCTTACGAAGCAACGCATAAACTAGGGTTTAAGCTTCTGTCACTCTAGCAACCCATCATCTACTTATTACTTCCCAATGCCTTCCCCTAGGCCCATACAATGGTGAAGTGTCATGTAGTCGACATTCACATAACACCACTAGAGGAAAGACAACATACATCTCATCAAAATATCGAACGAATACCAAATTCACATGACTACTTATAACAAGACTTCTCCCATGTCCTCAGGAACAAACGTAACTACTCACAAATCATATTCATGTTCATAATCAGAGGGGTATTGATGTGCATAAAGGATCTGAACATATAATCTTCCACCGAATAAACCAACTAGCATCAACTACAAAGAGTAATCAACACTACTAGCAACCCACAGGTACCAATATGAGGTTTTGAGACAAAGATCAGATACAAGAGATGAACTAGGGTTTGAGAGGAGATGGTGCTGGTGAAGATGTTGATGTAGATTGACCCCCTCCCGATGAGAGGATCGATGGTGATGACGATGGTGACGATTTCCCCCTCCCGGAGGGATGTTTCCCCGGCACAACAGCTCCGCCGGAGCCCTAGATTGGTTCCGCCAAGGTTCCGCCTCGAGACGGCGGCGCTTCACCCTGAAAGCTTTCTTCTGATTTTTTTCAGGGCAAAAGACACCTTATACCAGAAGATGGGCATCGGGGGGCTTCCAGGTGGCCCACGAGGCAGGGGCACGCCTAGGGGGTAGGGCGCGCCCTCCACCCTCGTGGACAGTGGGTGGCCCCCCCCTCTGGTGCTTTCTTCGCCCAATATTTTTAATATATTCCAAAACTGACTTTCGTGGAGTTTCAGGACTTTTGGAGTCGTGCAGAATAGGTCTCTAATATTTGCTCCTTTTCCAGTCCAGAATTCCAGCTGCCGGCATTCTCCCTCTTCATGTAAACCTTGTAAAATAAGAGAGAAAAGGCATAAGTATTGTGACATAATGTGTAGTAACAGCCCATAATGCAATAAATATCGATATAAAAGCATGATGCAAAATGGACGTATCAACTCCCCAAGCTTAGACCTCGCTTGTCCTCAAGCGGAAGCCGATATCGAAAAATATGTCCACATGTTTAGAGATAGAGGCGTCGATAAAATAAAATACGGACATGAGGGCATCATGATCATTCTTAGAATAGCAACATATATATATATATATCGTCATATGATTTCTTTTGCTGAAGTAACAATTTATTCACAATGTAAAGTATGAATCAGAAACTTCATTGAAAACTAACAAACTATTGATACGTCTCCAACGTATCTATAATTTATGAAGTATTCATGCTATTATATTATCCATCTTGGATGTTTATTGGGCTTTACTATGCACTTTTATATTACTTTTGGGACTAACCTATTGACCCAGAGCCCAGTGCCAGTTTCTGTTTTTTCCCTTGTTTCAGTGTTTCGCGGAAAAGGAATATCAAACGGAGTCCAAACGGAATGAAACCTTCGGAAAAGTTATTTTTGGAAAGAAAGCAATACAGGAGACTTGAAATGCACGTCAGGAAAGAAACAAGGGAGGCACGAGGCAGGGGGCGCACCCACCCTCCTGGGCGCGCCCTCCACCCTCGTGGGCCCCTCGTGGCTCCCCTGACGTATTTCTTCCTCCTATATATACCAATATACCCTAAAACCATCGGGGAACAGAATAGATCGGGAGTTCCGCCGCCGCAAACCTCCAGAGCCACGAAAAACCAATCGGGACCCTATTCCGGCACCCTGCCGGAGGGGGGATCCCTCACCGGTGGCCATCTTCATCATCCCGGCGCTCTCCGACGAGGAGGGAGTAGTTCACCCTCGGGGCTAGGGGTATGTACCAGTAGCTATGTGTTTGATCTCTCTCTCTCTCTCTCTCTCGTGTTCTTGATTTGGCACGATCTGGATGTATTGCGAGCTTTGCTATTATAGTTGGATCTTATGATGTTTCTCCCCCTCTACTCTCTTGTAATGGATTGAGTTTTCCCTTCGAAGTTATCTTATCGGATTGAGTCTTTAAGGATTTGAGAACACTTGATGTATGTCTTGCGTGGGATACCCGTGGTGACAATGGGGTATTCTATTGATCCACTTGATGTATGTTTTGGTGATCAACTTGCGGGTTCCGTGACCTTGGGAATCTATGCATAGGGGTTGGCACACGTTTTCGTCTTGACTCTCCGGTAGAAACTTTGGGGCACTCTTTGAGGTTCTATGTGTTGGTTGAATAGATGAATCTGAGATTCTGTGATGCATATCGTGTAATCATACCCACGGATACTTGAGGTGACATTGGAGTATCTAGGTGACATTAGGGTTTTGGTTGATGTGTGTCTTAAGGTGTTAATTTTACTACGAACTCTAGGGATGTTTGTGACACTTATAGGAATAGCCCAATGGAGATCGGAAAGAATAACTTTGAGATGGTTTTGTGCCCTACCATAATCTCTTCGTTTGTTCTCCGCTATTAGTGACTTTGGAGTGACTCTTTGTTCCATGTTGAGGGATACAGGACTCTTGCCAAGGGATAAAGTGTAAAAAGGAATGGTTAAGATCACCATGACTCTTGTATAAGGTATAAGACAAAAATAAAAGATAGGCCCTTCGCAGAGGGAAGCAGAGGTTGTCATGTGCTTTTATGGTTGGATGCACAAAATCTTAATGCAAAAGAATGTCACTTTATATTGCCACTTGTGATAGGGACCTTTATTATGCAGTCTGTCGCTTTTATTTCTTCCATATCACAAGCTCGTATAAAGCTTATTTTCTCCACACTAATAGATCATACATATTTAGAGAGCAATTTTTATTGATTGCAACAGTGACAACTTACTTGAAGGATCTTACTCAATCCATAGGTAGATATGGTGGACTCTCATGGCAAAACTGGGTTTAAGTATATTTGGAAGCACAAGTAGTATCTCTACTTGGTGCAAAGAATTTGGCTAGCATGAGGGGGAAAGGCAAGCTCAACATGTTGGATGATCCATGACAATATAATTTATTTCGGATATAAGAAAACATAACCCATTATGTTGTCTTCCTTGTCCAACATCAACTTTTTAGTGTGTCATATTTTAATGAGTGCTCACAATCATAAAAGATGTCCAAGATAGTGTATTTATATGTGAAAACCTCTCTTTCTTTATTACTTCCTATTAATTGCAACGATGACCAAAACTATGCTTGTCAACTCTCAACAACTTTTATTCATCATACTCTTTATATGTGAAGTCATTACTCTCCATAAGATCAATATGATCTCTTTATTTCTTTTTATTCTTTTTTTTATTCCCTCAAGATCATAGCAAGATAACTAAGCCCTCGACTCAAGACTAATCTTTATTATATAAAGCTCACAGACTCGATTACATAGATAAGGATCAACACAAAAACTCAAAGCTAGATCATACTAAACTTTATTCTACTAGATCAAGATATAACCAAAAGGATCAAACTAAGAAAAATGGTAAAGATAGAAGTGTGATGGTGATACGATACCGGGGCACCTCCCCCAAGCTTGACAGTTGCCAAGGGGAGTGCCCATACCCGATACTCAGTTCTCCCTTGGTGATGGAGAAGATGGTGGTGGTGATGACAGTTGTGCCTTCGGATTTTCCATATTGTAGTTGAGGAGAGCAATTTCCTCCTTTAAATCATCGACTTCCAACTCCAGCTTCAAGATCTTGTCACATAAATCTCCTTTGCTCTTCTGCCGAAAACAAGAAGGAATAGATCGGTTATTAGACCGGTTAGCCCTCTTACGGAGACTAGACTTCTTGAACTTCACGTGCATATCCCCAGGTTGAGGTAGAGGAACGTCCTCCTCCTCCGAACTTGAATCATTGATCCTCATCAAATGAGCATCCTCCTCATCATCCGTAGTTTGACCATAAGGAGATAGGTCCCCATAGGTCTTTGGGTCAGCAATGAGATGTGAGACATAGCTCTCTCTGTCGGAGTCTTGAGATGACATCTTGCTCTAAATCTGCTATAGAAACAACTCAAAACAAAAACATAGGGTTGTGCCGTGGTATGGTGGTCAAAAACCTTCAGGACTTTATATAATGAATTTTTACCGACCAAAAGAAGTATCATGCAAGAAAACGGAGTCCGGAGGGCACACAAGGTGCCCACGAGGCAGGGGGTGCGCCCAGGGGGTAGGGCGCGCCCTCCACCCTCGTGGGTGCCTCGTGTCCCTTTCGGACTACTTCTTATTTTCTTATTTTCTTAAATATTCCAAAATGGAGAAAACTTGCTATTAGAACTGTTTTGGAGTCGGTTTACTTACCGTACCACATACCTATTCCTTTTCAGAGTCTGAAACGTTCTGGAAAGTGTCCCTTATGTACTCCTCCGAGGTTACGGTGTCAATAACATTGGTTTCAACATTTATGGGATTACCTGAGATATAATGTTTGATTATTTGACCGTTCACCACCTTCGGATTTGTGCCTTCGAAGTTGTTGATTTTTATGGCACCGGAACGATAGACCTCCTCGTTAACGTAAGGACCTTCCCATTTAGAGAGGAGTTTTCATGCAAAAAATCTTAAACAAGAGTTGTATAACAAAACATAATCACCTACATTAAACTCACGCTTTTGTATCCTTTTGTCATGCCATCTTTTAACTTTTTCTTTAAACAGTTTGGCATTCTCATAGGCCTGGGTTCTCCACTCATCAAGTGAGCTAATGTCAAATAATCTCTTCTCACCGGCAAGTTTGAAATCACAATTGAGCTCTTTAATGGCCCAATATGCCTTATGTTCTAGTTCAAGAGGTAAGTGACATGCTTTTCCATAAACCATTTTATACGGAGACATACCCATAGGATTTTTATATGCAGTTCTATAGGCCCATAATGCATCATCAAGTTTCTTGGACCAATTCTTTCTAGATCTATTAACAGTCTTTTGCAAAATTAATTTAATCTCTCTATTGCTCAGTTCTACTTGACCACTAGACTGTGGGTGGTATGGAGATGCAATTCTATGATTAATATCATACTTAGCAAGCATTTTACGAAAAGCACCATGAATAAAATGTGAACCACCATCAGTCATTAAGTATCTAGGGACTCCAAACCTTGAAAAAATAACTTCCTTAAGCATCTTAATAGAGGTGTTATGATCAACACTATGATACGCCTCCAACTTATCTATAATTTTTGATTGCTCCATGCTATATTATCTACTGTTTTGGGCAATATTGGGCTTTATTATCCACTTTTATATTATTTTTGGGACTAACCTATTAACCGGAGGCCCAGCCTAGATTTGCTGTTTTTTTGCCTATTTCAGTGTTTCGAGGAAAAGGAATATCAAATGAAGTTGAAACGGAATGAAACCAACTGGAGAAGTTATTTTTGGAAGGAGAGCTACCGGAAGAACTTGGAGTGCACGTCAGGGGAGTCCCGGGCTGCCCACGAGGGTGGGGGGCGCGCCCACCCCCCTAGGGCGCGCCCCCTGCCTTATGAGCCCCCCGGAGGTCCACCGACATACTTCTTTCACCCATATATACCCACGTACCCTAAAATTTCCAGAACGGAGAATAGATCGGGAGTTCCGCCGCCGCAAGCCTCCAGAGCCATCAAAAACCAATCGGGACCCTGTTCCGGCACCCTGCCGAAGGGGGGATCCCTCACTGGTGGCCATCTTCATCATCCCGGCGCTCTCCATGACGAGGAGGGAGTAGTTCACCCTCGGGGCTGAGGGTATGTACCTGTAGCTATGTGTTTGATCTCTCTCTTGTGTTCTTGATTTGGCACGATCTTGATGTATCGGGAGCTTTGCTATTATAGTTGGATCATTATGATGTTTCTCCCCCTCTACTCTCTTGTAATGGATTGAGTTTCCCCTTTGAAGTTATCTTATCGGATTGAGTCTTTAAAGATTTGAGAACACTTGATGTATGTCTTGTCGTGCGTATCTGTGGTGACAATGGGATATGACGTGATTCACTTGATGTATGTTTTTGGTGATCAACTTGTGGGTTCCGCCCATGAACCTATGCATAGGGGTTGGCACACGTTTTCGTCATGATTCTCCGGTAGAAACTTTAGGGCACTCTTTGAGGTTCTATGTGTTGGTTCGAATAGATGAATTGAGATTGTGTGATGCATATCGTATAATCATGCCCACAGATACTTGAGGTGACATTGGAGTATCTAGGTGACATTAGGGTTTTGGTTGATTTGTATCTTAAGGTGTTATTCTAGTACGAACTCTAGGGCTGTTTGTGACACTTATAGGAATAGCCCAACGAATTGATTGGAAAGAATAACTTTGAGGTGGTTTCGTACCCTACCATAATCTCTTCGTTTGTTCTCCTCTATTAGTGACTTTGGAGTGACTCTTTGTTGCATGTTGAGGGATAGTTATATGATCCAATTATGTTATTATTGTTGAGAGAACTTGCACTAGTGAAAGTATGAACCCTAGGCCTTGTTTCCTAGCATTGCAATACCGTTTACGCTCACTTTTACCACTTGTTACCTTGCTGTTTTTATATTTTCAGATTACAAAAACCTATATCTACCATCCATATTGCACTTGTATCACCATCTCTTCGCCGAACTAGTGAACCTATACAATTTACCATTGTATTGGGTGTGTTGGGGACACAAGAGACTCTTTGTTATTTGCTTGCAGGGTTGCTTGAGAGAGACCATCTTCATCCTACGCCTCACACGGATTGATAAACCTTAGGTCATCCACTTGAGGGAAATTTGCTACTGTCCTACAAACCTATGCACTTGGAGGCCCAACAACGTCTACAAGAAGAAGGTTGCATAGTAGACATCACACTACTGGTTGGAATAGCTTCTACCCACTTAGTAACGTAATCAACAACAACTAAAATATGTGTATACCCATTAGAGGAAGGAAACGGTCCCATATAATAAGAGCCCCAAACATCAAATGGTTCAATAACAAGTGAATAGTTCATAGGCATTTCTTGACGTCTACTAATATTACCAATTCTTTGACATTCATCACAAGACAATACAAACTTGCGGGCATCTTTGAAGAGAGTCGGCCAATAAAAACCGGATTGCAATACCTTATGTGCAGTTCTATCTCCAGCGTGGTGTCCTCCATAAGCCTCAGAGTGACACTTGCGTAGGATCTGTTCCTGTTCATGCTCAGGTACACACCGTCTAATAACACCATCTACTCCTTCTTTATAAAGGTGTGGGTCATCCCATAAGTAATGTCTTAAATCATAGAAAAACTTTTTCTTTTGCTGGTATGTGAAACTAGGTGGTATAAATTTAGCAACAATGTAATTAGTATAATCAGCATACCATGGAGCACTACGAGAAGCATTTATGATAGCCAATTGTTCATTAGGAAAGCTATCATCAATAGGGAGTGGGTCATCAAGAACATTTTCTAACCTAGACAAGTTGTCTGCAATGGGGTTCTCAGCTCCCTTCCTATCAATAATATGCAAATCAAATTCTTGTAGCAAGAGAACCCATCTAATAGTCTAGGTTTAGCATCTTTATTTTCCATAAGATATTTAATAGCAGCCTGATCAGTGTGAACAGTTACTTTAGAATCAACAATATAAGGTCTGAACTTATCACAAGCAAATACAACTGCTAAAATTTCTTTTTTAGTAGTAGCATAATTTCTCTGGGCACTGTCTAGAGTTTTACTAGCATATTGGATAACATTTAATTTCTTATCAACTCTTTGTCCTAGAACAGCACCTATAGCATAATCACTAGCATCACACATAATTTCAAAGGGTAAATTCCAATCAGGTGGCTAAACAATAGGTGCAGAAATCAAGGCTTTCTTAAGTATTTCAAATGCTTCTACACAATCATCATCAAAGACAAAAGGAACATCTTTTTGTAAGAGATTAGTCAGAGGCCTAGAAATTTTTGAGAAGTCTTTAATGAACCTCCTATAAAAACCGGCATGACCAAGGAAACTTCTTATACCTTTAATGTCCTTAGGACACGGCATCTTTTCAATAGCATCAACTTTAGCTTTATCAACTTCAATACCTCTTTCAGAAATTTTATGCCCCAAGACAATAACTTCATTAACCAGAAAGTGGCACTTCTCCCAATTCAAGACAAGATTAGTTTCTTCACATCTCTGCAAAACTCATTCAAGGTTGCTTAAGCAATCATCAAAAGAAGTTCCATACACAGAGAAATCATCCATGAAAACCTCAACAATCTTTTCACAAAAGTCAGAGAATATAGCAGTCATACATCTTTGAAAGGTAGAAGGTGCATTACATAAACCAAAAGGCATACGTCTATAAGCAAAGGTACCGAACGGGCAAGTAAAAGTGGTCTTTTCCCGATCATCTTTTAACACAGGTATTTGAGAGAAACCAGAATAACCGTCTAGAAAGCAAAAATGTGTATATTTGGATAATCTTTCTAGCATTTGATCAATAAAAGGTAAAGGGTAATGATCCTTTCTAGTAGCTTTATTTAATTTGTAGAAATTAATTACCATTCTATAACCTGTAACAATTCTTTGTGGGGTCAATTCGTCTTTATCATTAGGAACAACAGTATTACCTCCCTTCTTAGGGACACAATGGACAGGACTTACCCACTGACTATCAGCAACATGATAAATTATACCTGCCTCCAGAAGCTTCAGTATTTCATTTCTTACCACTTCTTTCATCTTAGGATTTAACCGTCGTTGGTGATCAACAACCGGTTTAGCGTCTTTCTCCAATTTTATTTTGTGCTGGCATAGAGTGGGACTAATGCCCTTAAGATCATCAAGAGTATATCCAATAGCAGCACGGTGCTTCTTCAGAGTTTTCAGTAATTTTTCTTCTTCCTGCTTTGAAAGGTTAGCACTGATAATAACATGATATATCTTCTTTTCATCAAGATAAGCATATTTAAGAGTATCAGGTAATGGTTTAAGCTCAAACACGGGATCACCCTTGGGTGGAGGAGGATCCCCCAGGATTTCAATAGGAAAGTTATGTTTCAATAAAGGTCCCTGTTTAAAGAATACTTCATCTATTTCCCTTCTTTCATTCATAAACATATCATTTTCATGGTCAAGCAAATATTGTTCTAAAGGATCATTAGGAGGCACGACAATATAAGCAAGACCAATAATTTCATCTTTACTAGGCAATTCTTTATCATGGGGTTGTCTATGAAATTTAGAAAAATTAAAATCATGAGACATATCCCCTAAACCAACAGTAACAATATCCTTTTCGCAGTCTATCCTAGCATTAACAGTATTCAAGAAGGGTCTACCAAATATAATGGGACAAAAGTCATCTTGTGGGGAACCAAGAACAAGAAAATCAGTAGGATATTTAACTTTCCCACACAAGACTTCAACATCTCTAACAATCCTAATTGGTGAGATAGTATCTCTATTGGCAAGCTTAATAGTAACATCAATACCTTCTATTTCAGCAGGTGCAATATCATGCATAATTTCTTTGTATAAGGAATGAGGTATTACACTCGCACTAGCACCCATATCGCATAAGCCATGATAACAATGATCTCCTATTTTAACAGAAACAACAGGCATGCCAACAACAGGTCTATGTTTACCTTTAGTATCGGGTCTAGCAATTCTAGCAGCTTCATTACAGAAGTAAATAACATGCCCATCAATATTATCAACCAAGAGATCCTTAACCATAGCAATACTAGGTTCAACTTTAATTTGCTCAGGGGATGTAGGTGTTCTAGCCTTACTCTTAGGAACCACAGTTGAAGCTTTAGCATGATACTTTATTCTAACAGGGAAAGGTGGTTTCTCAATATAAGCGGCAGGAACAATAGGATCAACATTATAAGTGATAGTCTTTTCTTCAACTTTAATAGGTTCAACTACTTTTACTTCAATGGGAGGATGATATTTAAACCACTTCTCCTTAGGGAGATCAACATGAGTAGCAAATGATTCACAGAAAGAAGCTACTATCTCAGAGTCAAGTCCATATTTAGTGCTAAATTCACGAAAAACATCGGTATCCATGAAGGATTTAACACAATCAAACTTAAGTGTTATACCTGACTCCTTACCTTCGTCGAGTTCCAAATCTTCAGAGTTGTGTTTAATTCTTTTCAATAAATCCCATCTGAATTCAATAGTCTTCATCATAAAAGAACCAGTACAAGAAGTATCGAGCATGGAGCGATTATTGAGAGAAAGCCGAGCATAAAAATTTTGAATAATAATTTCTCTTGAGAGATCATGATTGGGGCATGAATATAACATTGACTTAAGCCTCCCCTAAGCTTGAGCGATACTTTCTCCTTCGCGAGGCCAAAAATTATATATATAATTACGATCATGATGAACCAGATGCATAGGATAAAACTTCTGATGAAATTCCAACTTCAATCGGTTGTAGTTCCATGATCCAATATCATCACATAGCCTAAACCATGTTAATGCCTTTCCCTTCAAATATAAAGGGAATAAATTATTCTTGATAACATCCTCGGGCATACCTGTAAGCTTAAATAATCCACAAACTTCATCCACATAGACTAGGTGCATATCGGGATGTAATGTTTCCATCTCCTGTAAAAAGGATTAGCTAGTAGTTTCTCTATCATACCCGAACGAATTTCAAAGTAAACATTTTCAATAGGTTCAGTAGGTTGAGGAGCAACTCTTTGCTCTACTGGTCGGCGTGAAGATACCCCGAACAAGCCCCTCAAAGGATTATTTTCCATAGTAACAAGTGACAGTAAATTTCAGCACACTATATAAATTTTCCCTTACCAAATTCCACCTACCAAAGGCGCTTCACTCCCCAGAAACGGCGCCAGAAAAGAGTATTGATGACCCACAAGTATAGGGGATCTATCGTAGTCCTTTCGATAAGTAAGAGTGTCGAACACAACGAGGAGCAGAAGGAAATGACAAGCGGTTTTCAGTAAGGTATTCTCTGCAAGCACTAAAATTATCGGTAACAGATAGTTTTGTGATAAGGTAATTCGTAACGGGTAACAAGTAACAAAAGTAAATAAGGTGCAGCAAGGTGGCCCAATCCTTTTTGTAGCAAAGGACAAGCCGGGACAAACTCTTATATAAAGGAAAGCGCTCCCGAGAACACATGGGAATTATCGTCAAGCTAGTTTTCATCATGCTCATATGATTCGTGTTCGTTACTTTGATAATTTGATATGTGGGTGGACCGGTGCTTGGGTACTGCCCTTCCTTGGACAAGCATCCCACTTATGATTAACCCCTCTCGCAAGCATCCGCAACTACAAAAGAAGAATTAAGGTAAACCTAACCATAGCCTGAAACATATGGATCCAAATTAGCCCCTTACGAAGCAACACATAAACTAGGGTTTAAGCTTCTGTCACTCTAGCAACCCATCATCTACTTATTACTTCCCAATGCCTTCCCCTAGGCCCAAACAATGGTGAAGTGTCATGTAGTCGACGTTCACATAACACCACTATAGGAAAGACAACATACATCTCATCAAAATATCGAACGAATACCAAATTCACATGACTACTTATAACAAGACTTCTCCCATGTCCTCAGGAACAAACGTAACTACTCACAAATCATATTCATGTTCATAATTAGAGGGGTATTGATGTGCATAAAGGATCTGAACATATAATCTTCCACCGAATAAACCAACTAGCATCAACTACAAAGAGTAATCAACACTGAGGGAGTCCTGGATTAGGGGGTGTCCGGATAGCCGGACTATACCTTTGACCAGACTCCTGGACTATGAAGATACAAGATTGAAGACTTCGTCCCGTGTCCGGATGGGACTTTCCTTGGCGTGGAAGGCAAGCTTGGTGATATGGATATGTAGATCTCCTACCATTGTAACCGACTCTGTGTAACCCTAGCTGTCGTGGATTTGTCACGGCAGATGTCCTTAGTGTCAGGACTTAGTCGCGAGGCCAACGCATCTACGTGGTAGCTTGAGAGGGGTTGAGTGGGACGAGAGACGCAGGGCGGATCAACACACAAGACAAGGATTTAGACAGCTTCGGGCCCCGGGAAACATCATCCGGAATAGCCCTACATGCTGTTTGTGGCTAGGTCTCATTATCATCACGAGGGAGACGCCGTAAACCGGCTCTTTGTGTCTAGCCCTAGAGATTATTGATTGTTCTCCTTCTCTTTGGGGAGCCCTGCCCCTCCTTATATATCTTGAAGGGGCGGTTTACATGTGGAGTCCTATTAGGATTAGGACTAGTCTATCTCTAATACAAACCGGATACAAGTCTTGTCCTTAACTCCTTGTAAGGCAAATATTCCTTTCTTCTTAAACCGGCCCACCATAGTTGAACCGGCCTTCTGGGCCTTGGGCCTTGTCATCCGTCTGATCCGCCCGCCGGGTTACCAGTGAGTCATAACGACCAAGCGGGTTGCTTGTAAACCGCCAAGGTCAGGGCGGGTCTTCAGATAAACCGCCAAGTCCGGCCGGGTTAACTTCCGGCCGGTTTACGCCGCGGGGTATATCCCCGACATTAGCCCCCAAGTTTAGCTTGGATTTATCCATGGTAAACTTATGCTGCAAATAAATACCAGCACAAATTTGACAGGTAGTGCTCCGGGTTAAGAATTCTTGTAGACCGACACTGATCATCCTTAAGTCTTTGTTATTCCCTCCTTCTAGAAAAATCCGGATCAATAACCAGCTTCATACTTCAATTGCTGACATTGGTTTCTCATAGAAAAATATTGTGAAGAATAATCCACTTGAGTCGGCTTCCAAAGCGCCGGTTTAAAAAATATTGGTCTTGTAATACTCATCTGATATTCAGCCGGTTTGTAAAAATGTAAACTCATCGGTTTATCATTGTCAAGATTGCCGGTTTATAAGAACTGAATTCCAGGTCATGATTATTTCCAATGCCGGTTCATGATTGTTGTATACACCGGGTCAAAATGACTGGCTCAAACAGAAAATTGGAAGATATTTCTCCCTTATATCCATATTACCTGTAGCCCCCAAGTGCTGGGTTGTCATGCTTGCAGCAACCTGGGACTTGTAATTGACTGATGGCCATAAAACTTCAACCAATGTAGCCCCCAAGGGCCGGGTCATTATGTAATAATCAGCAGGGACTTTGTAAATATAATCTTGTAAACTTTGAACAGCAACGTGTAGCCCCCAAGGGCCGGCTCAGTAAGATAATATTGAGCTGGGACTTTGATATATACTTCAATGATAATAACATCATATGATGTAACCCCCATCATGGGGCTTGAATCCACATCCACAAGGTTAAGAGCCTTGTGTTTTACCAACTGAGCAGTGGACCCTTCAATATAATGGATAAAAAGGTTTGTACCTTGAATAGTTGACAGGAGCAATTGGTAGCCCCCAAGGGCCAGCTCATTACAATGTGATGAGTTGGGTCTTCAATAAGATGAGCAAAAATGACTTTGCATTAGCCCCCAAGTGTCATGGTGCATGCTTGCAGCGACATGAGACTTGCATATTTGATATAATCTCAACTTTGAATAATGTAGCCCCCAAGTGCCGGGTTGTAAGCCTGCAGCGACTCGGGACTATTCCTTCAATTATAGAAAATGATAACCATTGCGCTAAAGCGACTTTGAAAACCTTAATCATAATATTAATAACCATAATAAAAATCCAGCCATGTTGGCTATTTGAATAATTTAATCCGGTATGAAAACAATACTCATTCAATACCATAATCAAAATTCAGCCAAGTTTGGCTATTTGAATAACCCAATGATTTATAAGCGCAGAATTCCAATGGCGCAATCCAAATATACACTGGCGACTTATAGTCCAAAGCCAGGCCGGTTTAATAAACACCGGATTAACCATATATAATACCGGTGACTTGTAGTCAAACCAGACCGGGCTGATAGTCTCCGGATTATAACTTGATCATGTACTGCCAACTTGTAGTTGAAAGCCGAGCCGGGTTGGTAAACACCGGTTTACTCCATAATAGGATGGTAACTGAAAATCAAACCGGGCAAATAGCCTCAGGTTTTGAAAAGAAGACCGTGTTCCTCCAAATTGGCTATGGTTGAACCGGTGCAAAACATTGTCGGTTTAAAAGAAACGCAATAAATTATCAACTCTTTAAAAAAGAAAGAAACAAAAAGCGGTGACAAAGACCTTTTGCAAAAGAAGAGCTCTATTGAGCTTGGTCAGATGGAATTACCATGGTCGGACGCAACCAAGCCCCCGAAGGCGTAGCGATGGTGCCAGTCAGCCAGGACCCCAAAATGACGCGTGGCATTACGCCGGCCAAGTGGCATTGCTATGGTTCGGGTTCGACCAAGCCCCCAAATGACTCTAAGGCCCGTAGGCCGACCAAGAGGCGTGACCGGTTCAGACGTGACCGTGTCCCCAAATGATTCTGGTGGCTTTCGCCGGCCAAGAGGTATTGCATCGGTTCGGACACGACCGAGCCCCCAAATGACTCGGGTGGCTTTCGCCGGCCAAGAGGTATTGCATCGGTTCAAAACATGACCGAGCCCCCAAGTGACCTTATAAGGACAACTATGTTCTCTTTGGTTCGAATACGACCTATGTTTGAACAGGAAGCCCCATGTTTGAACCGCGCATCATGGCAGCAGGTCCTCTTCGGTAATTTTTAACTTTTTTGCAAGAGATAAATTCTTCTTGAACCGGGATCTTGAACCGGATTTTAAGAGCTTCAAAGCTTTGCGGGAGACATCCTTCCCTTGAACCGGATTTTAAACCGGAATCTTCTTTTTTAGCCGGAACTTTTCTGACGGTCTTTAAACTCGAACTTGCGATAAGTTAATTCCTTTTTGAACCGGACATTGTTAAACCGGATTTGAGAGCTTCAGAGCTTTGTTGGAGAACAAATTCCCTTGAACCGGATTGTAAACCGAATATTTGAGAGCTTCAGTGAGACTGGCTTCCCTTGAGCCGGATTTTGAACCGGAATCCTTTCTGACAATCCGAAACTTCTTCATTGAGCCGAGATTTTGTAACTGTCATATACTTTCTAAGCCGGAAATTTTCTGACAGCCTTTAAATTTTCATCAGTATAACAGTAGCCTCCGGGATCGGGTTATTTTTCCTCCATCGTCCTGGGGTTCTTAAACCGGCTGAAACTAGCAAGATTTGCTGAGTCATGTCATCGTAGCCCCCAAGTCTCAAGGTGACTCGAGGAGTTGACTTTTGAGATTCTCCATATTTGACCGTGATAAAAAACCGGCATAACTTGTATATCATTGGTGTTGATAATACGATGTGAATCCACAGAAGGTTGAGGTGACTGCGACGGGTTGTAAATGATCCCGTATGAACCGTGTCAGCAACTCGGCCAATGGTTCCTTCCAACTGGTGATTTGAAGTTAACCAAACTGTAGCGGCGGTGACTTGTGCGCCTGCCCATTGATTCATCCAGTGCAGACGGCGGTTGATGATAATTTGCCTCCAATTTGAAAGAAAACCGGGCTACCCAAGCTGTGACTTGTTCATACTCAATAAATGGCTCATGCAGACAGGTGCGGCCCGGTATGTTGATGTAGACCGGACTGCGGGGGATGGCAGCCTGTGCACGCGCTATTGGGTAATTCGCATGGTCCTGACGAGTTGACGCGGACTGGATCACGATATAAACCGGCACGGGTTATCCAATAGCTCAGCGATATAATAATCCCTGATATGTTAGCCAAAAAAAAATATCCACCGCGGAGTTGATGATCACCACAGTGAAACTGAAATCAATCACAGACGAGTCGTCCATGCGAGCAAACGGATGAATCGGCCGCGGCGTTGTAAGCCGGTGCGGACGGGCGAGTTGGCCGCGGTGTTGTAAGCCGGTGCGGACGGGCGAGTTGGCCCCGACGTTGATGAAGCGGGGGACGGCAACTTACCCATGTAATCGTCTAGCAGCATGGCACAGACCGACCCTAGTGCAATAATCTTGACGCGCGCCCCTTTGCGTCACCTTTATAACAAATAATGGTCCTCGTTGTATTGTGCAGTGCCGGTAGGCCGGCTTGTCGCGGGTACCCCGGGTTGCATCCATGGTCACAACAGTGGCAGCGGGGCGGAGACGTGGAGCAGTGTAAAATTGGGTACAACTGCTGCACTCATATACAGCACCACTCCGGTGGAGTATGCCTTCTTCGGCAACTTGTGATCTGACGGTCCACGAGGCACACACTACGCCGCGCTCCCGTCAGTCTTCATGATTTGATTGATCTGACTCCGAATCACTGGATGTGAGCGGTGGTTTGATCCTCTCCCAGGTTTGATCTCCAAAAGCTATTCAGCAAGCTTATCAGATTCGCTTTTTAATTTGCTCCATATACTGAATGAACTCATCAACTGTGCATGAAAATACGACCCTCTTAAGAAGCTCAACCATAGCATCCTTTGTCTCTTCAGTTCACGCATTGTCCAATTGCCTTCCCAAATGCTTCAGTAAGAAAGTCCATGCATGATTACTGTCAGAGAACACCAATGGTACTTCATCCTCTAATCCATTTTCTCCATTAACTGAAGAAGCAGTCGATAACTTCCATTGCTTTATTCAGTTTTGCAGATACTGTAGCAAGGAAAAGGAGTGGCCTGGCTCGGGCGATTCAACATGCAGCCGTGGGGGCACTTTTTCGGGTAGGGCCACAGTGGAGGCGGTAGGAGCAGCGGGGCGGATCAACACAGGCGCAACAGCGCTTCGGGCGGCGCAGCCGGCAACTTGTCGAGGCACGGCCGCGCACGAGGAAGTCAGAGGTATACGTCGGGCAGCTCGACGCAAAGCATGATGGCCTGGAGATGCATGGAGCGGAGACGGCCGTGGCCAGCTTGAGGCATCCCTGGCTAGCAGAGGCGGGCGACCCGTACAGAGCGGCGGCTCTCCGCGGCGGTGATGTCAATGGAATGCACTCAGCGACGGCGACTTGTGGCCGAACGATGAAGATACGCCGGCGAGGCGACGAGTTGAGGCGGGCGCTTTGGAAGCATCAAGCGGCTCAGGTGGAAGCGCATCGCGACGGCGCGTGGGAGCCTAGTACGACGGCTCTCGGCAGAGCAATAGCATGAGACCGAGCAGAGGCAGCCATGGAGGAGTGACGGCACGACGGTCGCGGTGGCGGAAGAGTCCGGGGCGGCACGACGGCGGCGGTTGATGCCGACTGCAGAGGCAGTGGCAGAGCGCCAGCGAAGGGAGGTCGATCCGAGGTAGGCCGCTCGGAGGTGACTTGATGCGGAGGCAAAAATTGGCGAGGCGCAGGCGACCCGTGGTGGAGACGAACCGGGGGTTGACTCCGAGTCCACGCCCGTTTCTTTTCAGGCCGGTTTGTTCAATACTGTTTATGCTGGAATCTCCACTTGATATTTCCTGTGTCTTCACGTGATGACGCCAGTCGCAATGATTCAATCCTCTTCGGTAGCAGCCTAACAAAGAATCCGATCAGGTCACAAGTAGATGTCGTCTCGGTTTACACGGCAGCCGTCGCAGCAGATATTAGCCAGTCTTCGGATTCGACGGATCGTCAGGTTACATCCGTCTGCCGCGCAGCACGCAATGACGCAAACTTAATTTTCTCTTGTACTGTCAGCTCCAGAGTTAATCACAAAGCGATGATTTTTGCCGGTTCTACTCAGGGTTTTCCCATGCCGGGTTATCCTGCGAGATTGCTCCGTGCCAGCTCCTCTTCATCTAACCAACTGTGATCTTCTCGAACCCTAAGAAAAGTCCCTTCAAGAACTCAACACCACCGTGCGCAGGCCCCACGGTGGGCGCCAACTGTCGTGGATTTGTCACGGCAGATGTCCTTAGTGTCAGGACTTAGTCGCGAGGCCAACGCATCTACGTGGTAGCTTGAGAGGGGTTGAGTGGGACGAGAGACGCAGGGCGGATCAACACACAAGACAAGGATTTAGACAGCTTCGGGCCCCGGGAAACATCATCCGGAATAGCCCTACATGCTGTTTGTGGCTAGGTCTCATTATCATCACGAGGGAGACGCCGTAAACCGGCTCTTTGTGTCTAGCCCTAGAGATTATTGATTGTTCTCCTTCTCTTTGGGGAGCCCTGCCCCTCCTTATATATCTTGAAGGGGCGGTTTACATGTGGAGTCCTATTAGGATTAGGACTAGTCTATCTCTAATACAAACCGGATACAAGTCTTGGCCTTAACTCCTTGTAAGGCAAATATTCCTTTCTTCTTAAACCGGCCCACCATAGTTGAACCGGCCTTCTGGGCCTTGGGCCTTGTCATCCGTCTGATCCGCCCGCCGGGTTACCAGTGAGTCATAACGACCAAGCGGGTTGCTTGTAAACCGCCAAGGTCAGGGCGGGTCTTCAGATAAACCGCCAAGTCCGGCCGGGTTAACTTCCGGCCGGTTTACGCCGCGGGGTATATCCCCGACACTAGCCCTCTCCGGTGCCTATATAAACCGGAGGGTTTTAGTCCATAGGACGAACAACAATCATACCATAGGCTAGCTTCTAGGGTTTAGCCTCTCTGATCGCGTGGTAGATCTACTCTTGTACTACCCATATCATCAATATAAATCAAGCAGGAGTAGGGTATTACCTTCATCGAGAGGGCCGAACACAGGTAATAACATTGTGTCCCTTGTCTCTGTTACCATCCGCCTAGACGCATGATTCGGGACCCCTACCGAGATCCGCCGGTTTTGACACCGACATTGGTGCTTTCATTGAGAGTTCCTCTGTGTCGTCATCTTTAGGCCCGATGGCTCCTTCGATCATCAACGGTGATGCGGTCCAGGGTGAGACTTTCCTCCCCGGACTGATCTTCGTATTCGGCGGCTTCGCACTGCGGGCCAACTCGCTTGGCCATCTGGAGCAGATTGAAAGTTACGCCCCTGGCCATCAGGTCAGATTTGGAAGCTTGAACTACACAGCGGACATCCGCAGAGACTTGATCTTCGACGGATTCGAGCCACAGCCGGGCGCGCCGCACTGTCACGATGGGCACGATTTAGCTCTGCCGCCGGACAGTGCCCTGGAGGCCGCACCCGCATCCGCTCCGACCCTTAGCTCGGAGCCGACTGCGCCGATCGAGGACGGGTGGATAGACCCCGCCCCGAGGGCTGCAGCCTCGACGGCGATCGAGCCGAACACCAGCCTTATCCCCTGCGAAACCCGTGACTCCAGGGTGCCGGACTCCTCTCCGGACTCCGAACCCTCCGCGCCCTTGCCAGTCGAATCCGATTGGGCGCCGATCATGGAATTCACCGCTACGGATATCTTTCAGCACTCGCCCTTCGGCGACATTCTGAACTCACTCAGGTCTCTCTCTTTGTCAGGAGAGTCCTGGCCGGATTATGACCAGCATGATTGGGATGCGGACGACGAAGATATTCGATGCCCACCCACCACCCACTTTGTAGCCACTGTCGATGATTTAACCGACATGCTAGACTTCGACTCCGAAGACATCGACGGTATGGATGACGATGTAGGAGACGAACAGGAACCAGCGCCTATAGGGCACTGGAAAGCCACCTCATCATACGACATATACATGGTGGATACACCCAAAGAAGGCGATGGCGACGGAACAGCGGGGGATGACCCCTCCAAAAAGCCTAAGCGCCGGCGTCAGCGGCGCCGCTCTAAGTCCCGCCAAAGCAAAAACAGTGATACCGGCACGGGAGATAATAACACCCCGGACAGTGCCGAAGACAACTCCCTCCAGCAAGATTCAACACAGGAGGACGGAGAAGCCAGCCCCCCTAAGAGGGCAGCAGATAAGGAGGAAGAGGATGATAATTACATGCCCCCCTCCAAAGACGAGGCAAGCCTCGGCGATGACGAATTTGTCGTGCTAGAGGATCCCGTCGAACAAGAGCGCTTTCAGCGCAGGCTTATGGCCACGGCAAATAGCCTTAAGAAAAAACAGCAACAGCTTAGAGCTGATCAAGATTTGCTAGCCGACAGATGGACTGAAGTCCTCGCGGCCGAGGAGTACGAACTCGAGCGCCCCTCCAAAAGCTACCCAAAGCGCAGGTTGCTACGCCGATTAGAGGAGGAAGCACCCAAATCACCAGCGCATGATGCGGCCGACCGGCCACCTCATGGCCGCGATAGAGAGATCTCTCGGCCCTCAACTCAAGCCGCACCCCGGCGCCGCTCAAAAAATACCAAGGCACGGGGAAATGCGCCAGACCTGCGAGATATATTGGAGGACAAGGCAAGGCAAACAAGATCGATCTACGGATTGCACGGGCGCCCTACTACGCGAGACGATAGCCGTCACGCCGGATACAGTAAATCCGGCCGGGCCGAACACAGCAGACAAAACTCGTTTGAGCTACGTCGCGATATAGCCCAGCACAGAGGTGCCGCACACCCGCTATGCTTCACAGATGAAGTAATGGATCATAAAATCCCTGAGGGTTTCAAACCCGTAAATATTGAGTCATACGATGGCACAACAGCTCCGGCAGTATGGATCGAGGATTATATCCTTCATATCCACATGGCCCGTGGTGATGATCTACACGACATCAAATACCTCCCGCTCAAGCTTAAAGGACCAGCTCGGCATTGGCTTAACAGCTTGCCAGCAGAATCAATTGGTTGTTGGGAGGACCTGGAAGCCGCATTCCTCGACAACTTTCAGGGCACCTATGTGCGACCACCAGACGCCGATGACCTGAGCCACATAATTCAGCAGCCAGAAGAATCAGCCAGACAATTCTAGACACGGTTCCTAACCAAGAAAAATCAAATCGTCGACTGTCCGGACGCAGAGGCCCTAGCAGCCTTCAAACATAACATCCATGACGAGTGGCTTGCCCGGCACCTAGGACAGGAAAAGCCGAAATCTATGGCAGCCCTCACGACACTCATGACCCGCTTTTGCGCGGGAGAACACAGCTGGCTGGCTCGTAGCAATAACATGACCAAGAGCCCTGGTAATTCGGATACCAAGGACAGCAATGGCAGGTCGCGTCGCAACAAGCACAAGCGCCGCATTAACGGCGACATCACTGAGGATACGGCAGTCAATGCTGGATTCAGAGGCTCTAAACCCGGTCAACGGAAAAAGCCATTCAAAAGTTATACCCCGGGACCGTCCAGTTTGGATCGAATACTCGATCGCTTGTGCCAGATACATGGCACCCCCGAAAAGCCAGCCAATCATACCAACAGGGATTGTTGGGTGTTCAAGCAGGCCGGCAAGTTACATGCCGAAAATAGAGACAAGGGGCTACATAGAGAGGACGAGGAGGAGCCCTGGCCGCCGAACAATAGTGGACAGAAGGGTTTTCCCCACAAGTGCGAACGGTGAACATGATATACGCAACCCACATCCCCAAGAAGGAGCGGAAGCATGCACTAAGGGACGTATACGCGATGGAGCCAGTTGCCCCGAAGTTCAACCCATGGTCCTCCTGCCCGATCACTTTTGATCGAAGGGACCACCCCACTAGCATCCGTCATGGCGGATTTGCCGCATTGGTCCTAGACCCAATCATTGACGGATTTCACCTCACTAGAGTCCTTATGGACGGCGGCAGCAGCCTGAACCTGCTTTATCACGACACAGTGCGGAAAATGGGCATAGATCCCTCAAGGATTAAACCCACAAAAACGACCTTTAAAGGTGTCATACCAGGTGTAGAGGCCAACTGTACAGGCTCAGTTACACTTGAAGTGGTCTTGGATCCCGGATAATTTCTCGAGCGAGAGTTAATCTTGACATAGTCCCGTTCGCGATGGCTATCACGCCTTTGCCGGACGAACCGCATTTGCATAGTTCAATGCGGTGCCGCACTACGCATACCTCAAGCTCAAGATGCCAGGCCCTCGAGGAGTCATTACGGTCAGTGGAAACACCGAACGCTCTCTCCGAACGGAGGAGCATACCACTACTGGAATCGGCCACGTGGCAGGCAGCTGTGCTTCCTGGGAGGCTGACCAATTTGGTCAGGTTGCCTACAGTGGCTGATGGCAAAGCCTTTGCCGTCCGCGGCCGACGGCAAAGCGCAAAAACTTTGCCTACAGTGGCTGACGGCAAAGGACTGCCGTGTAGTGACATCGGCTGACATCACATGGCGGACGGCAAAGGGCTTCTGAAGTTTGCCGTCAGCGGCGGACGGCAAAGGCCTGCCGTTAGCCACCTAACGGAGTAACAGCGCACATGTTGCCGTCTGCACTCTTTGCCGTCAGCTGCTAATGGCAAAGGCTTCTTTGCCGTCAGCCGGCCGAAGCAGACGGCAACGTACCTCTTTGCCGAAGCCTACTTTGCCGTCACCATTTGCCGTCTGCGGCGGACGGCAAAGACCTTTGCCATCAGCCATCCATGCCTTTGCCGTCCGCCATGGCTGACGGCAAAGTAGCTGATTCCTGTAGTGTACGGCAGCTCTCGCAGCGGAAGTACAAAGCAGCCTCTCAAGGCAATTCTCTAGTCCGGCTATTAAACGCCCGGACACCGTCAAGCGCGCTCGGAGTAACCTACAACAAGACCGCCTGGCACGTTCCGAGCAAGTGTAGCAGTGCGGCCCCAACCCCAGCCCTCGCGAAATTGCGAAACCAGTGCTACGCGTACATAACTACGCTCTGGAAATACCATGGGCACCGGTGGAGGGGCACCATCACGGCACGCCCAAAACACGTCTTAAACCGCACTAGGGGCTGCCGATTTCTTCATTTTCTCTTACTTTCATGACTCCATTCTCCGGAAGGCCTGTCCGGCAGTACAATTGCCGCACAAACGATACAACAACCAGGGAAGCAGAAAGCTACGCCGCACTATGGAACCCCCAGGTGGTCTCTATAACGAGCAATATACCTGTTTCGCACACCATTCCGCAGCTCGCCCCTGGAAAGGACATGTTAAATAGTCCCATCTTTTGCTTATCGCACTATTTGTATCGTTCTGCTTTTACCGCAGCCCTTTCAATAAACAATGCATAGCTTTTGTCTATTATCGCATTCTTCTTCTTTTTTACGTATATATGTTCATTAATGACATGTTGTATCCGTACACTTTGGTACGGCCAAATACACTAGGGGCTTAAGTACCCCAAAATATGGTGTGAGAAGTCCGAACACTTTCACAAGTGCGGCACCCCGAACTTATAGCATTATATGCATCGGCTCCGAATCATGTCTTGGGTCAAATGTTGGGTTTGCCCGGCTCCCATGTTTTGGTACCTTACGTAATGTTATATCGGCTAAGGTAGCGCTGGGAGAACCACTGCGATTGTGCCCCAGTTGAGCTAGGCTAAGCACCTCAGTGGAGAAAGCTAAAACTGACCATCATGATAGGGCGAGAGCTGGTCGCTGTTCGAGAGGTTTTTCGAGTCCTTAAAGACTTATGCCGCTTAGAGCGAGGAGTCGGCTTTGTCCGGCCTAGGCATGGATAGCGCCCCGAACTCGGTCTTCCGAATACTAGGGGCTTCGCCGAAATTTAAAATTATAGAATTCTATGGCTCAGTGAGAGTGTTCAAGCATTATAGTCCGATTGCCTTGTTCGTTGTGTTGAGCGCCTCCCTCGAAGGACCCAAGAATGGGAAAAAGAGCGCTCAAATTTATCCCGAACACCCCAGCACTCGTGGCATGGGGGCAGAAGCCGACGACTCGCCATCTCTCAACAATTTAATAAACGGCCGCACAGAAGGTAATATTTTAAATCCAAAAGCGTTGCTTAGCGCATATGAACAACTTTTCAGCGTACAGGATCACAAAATGCGAGTTTACTCAAAAATTACATCTTTGGTGCATCCATCCGCCATAAGGCAGGCACCCTTCAGGACGCCCTCATAATACATCTCGGGCTTGCGATGCTCCTTGCCCGGCGGTGGTCCGTCCATCACAAGCTTCTCAGCGTCCATCCTGCCCCAGTGCACCTTAGCACGGGCAAGGGCCCTACGGGCACCCTCGATGCATACGGAGCGCTTGATGACTTCAAGACGTGGACAGGCATCCACCAGCCGCCTCACCAGACCAAAATAGCTCCCAGGCATGGCCTCCCCAGGCCACAGCCGGACTATGAGACCCTTCATGGCCTGTTCGGCCACCTTATAGAGCTCGACCAGCTGCTTCAGCTGGTCGCTCAAGGGCACAGGGTGTCCGGCCTCAGCATACTGAGACCAGAACACCGTCTCCGTCGAGCTCCCTTCCTCGGCCCGGTAGTAGGCGGCGGCATCGGATACACTGCGGGGCAGATCTGCAAACGCTCCTGGAGAGCTCCGGACTCAGGTAAGTAATAGGTAATTCACTTTCACGTGCTTGCTTTGCATAATGAATGCCTTACCCGCCGCTATCTTCTTCATCGCCTCAATTTCCTGGAGGGCTTTTTTGGGCTTCGGCCTTGGCAGACTTGGCGCTGTCGAGGGCTGCCACGAGCTCGAACGCTCGCGTCTTTGAGTCAAGCTCCAAACTCTCGTGTTTTTCCACGAGAGCCTGGAGCTCTTTCTGCACCTCCTCCACCCGTGCCTCCTGCTTCTCTCGCTCTGTGCGCTCCGCGGCCGCTTTATTTTCGGCCTCGGACAGCGCTTCCTTCAGGGTCGCCACCACGGTCGTGGCCCCTGTAATAGCACGTTGATCCTGTCATTTTTGCAACCACATATTTTTATATACTTATGTAAGGTTTTATTTACCTTCCTTCTCCTCGAGCTGCTTCTTCGCAAGGCCGAGCTCGTTCTCGGACCGCTCAAGGTTCTGCTTCAGCGTGTCCACCTCCATGATCGGTCTGGCGGAGGCCAGCAATAAGCCTCGTGCATCATATATTGACTTAATTATGTTAGACTCCTGCGAATGTTATTAGATCCTCTATTCGGCTTTTCTTTCCAAACGCCAAACAGAGCATCAGGGGCTACTGTCTATGCGGTAATATTTTTACATATTTTTCACATACCTCAAAGCCTGTTAGTAGGCTTGCACAAGCTTCAGTCAGTCCGCTCTTGGCGGACTGAACCTTCTAGATTACCGCACTCATAATAGTGCGGTGCTCCTCGTCGATGGAGGCGCCGTTAAGCACCTCCAGCAAATTGTCCGGTGCCTCCGGTTGGACGGAGGTCACCGGCATCGTAGGCTTGCCCTTCTTACTAGGGGGCCGCCTGGCAGACTCCGGAACCTTTGAAGGTTCCGGCACGGTGTCCGGCCCAGGGCCGGACTTAGATCCCTTGGGGGCCTCGTCCCCCTTGTGCCTGGAGTCCGGGAGGTCGCCTTGCGGCGCCTCTAGGACCACCTCCTCCTGGCTTGGAGCCTTTTGGGACCACACCTCGGCGTTGTCCGTAGGATGAGGGGAGGAGGCGGTCGGGACTGAAGTGTTGTTCACATCCGACGAATCCAGGGAACTGCTCGACGATATGTCGAGCCGGTCTTTGGGCGGACTGCATAATTATATTCGGCGTAAGGAGAAGCTGTGCAATAAAGAAACACTATGAATTACTCTGGTGTCCGAATACTTACGATTTCGCCAGGGGCTTGGCCCTAAGCGGCCACTCCTCTTCGCCGTCATCGGTGTTGGTGGAGCAGTCCGGAGGAAGGGTCCTTCCCTTCTTGGACCCCTCGGCCTCCCCAGTTGGGGCGGCCTTCCTTTTCTTTCCTTCCCCCGCTGGAGGGGAGAGGCCTCTTTTTCCTCCTCCTCATCTTCGTGGGAGGAGTGCGCCTCGGAGTCATCAGATGATGAGTCTGACTCCACCGGGCACCGGGAACTCTTCCGCGTTCCCGTGGCCTTCTTCTTGGCCTTCTTCTCCGGCACCTCGTACGGTGCCGGGACCAGCAGCTTCGCTAAGCGAGCGTCCGCTGGGTCTTCGGGCAAAGGAGCCGGACAGTTGACCTGTTCGGCTGTCTTCTGCCAGTCCTGTCAAAGGCAAGGGGGCTTAGATCCCGCATAGAGTCAAACTATGAAAAATAAATATCCTGTAGGAGGTAAAAACAGCTTACCGCGCTGGCTTGACGCTGCACGCTGAATCCGCAATCCTCGGTGGCGGATGCGGGAGCCTCGGCACCCTTGAACAGCGCCTTCCAGGCATCTTCATACGTTGTGTCGAAGAGCCTGCTCAGAGTTTGGTGCTGGGCCGGATTGAACTCCCACAAGCTGAAATCCCGTTGTTGGCACGGGAGGATCCGGCGGATGAGCATAACCTGGATTACATTGACAAGTTTGAGCTTCTTGTCCACCAGGCTTTGGACGCATGTTTAGAGTCCGGTCAGCTCTCCTTTTTTACCCCACAGTAGGCCCGTCTCTTTCCAGGAGGTGAGCCGCGTAGGGGGTCCGGATCAGAACTCGGGGGCTGCGACCCATTTAGGGTCACGCGGCTCGGTGATGTAGAACCACCCCGATTGCCATCCCTTTAGTGTCTCCACAAAGGAGCCCTCGAGCCATAGGATGTTAGGCATCTTGCCCACCATGGCGCCTCCGCACGCCGCCTGGCGGCCGCCCACTACCTTCGGCTTGATATTGAAGGTCTTCAGCCATAGGCCGAAGTGGGGCTGGATGCAGAGGAAGGCCTCGCACACGACGATAAACGCCGAGATATTGAGGATGAAATTTGGGGCCAGATCGTGGAAATCCAGGCCATAGTAGAACATGAGCCCTCAGACAAATGGGTGGAGAGGGAAGCCCAGTCCGCGGAGTAAATGGGGGAGGAACACCACCCTCTCATGGGGCTCTGGGGTGGGGATGATCTGCCCCTCGTCTGGGAGCTGGTGTGTGATGTCTTTGGACAAGTATCCGGCTTTCCTCAGCTTCTTGATGTGCCCCTCCATAACGGAGGAACCATCCACTTGCCTCCCGCTCCGGACATGGCTGGAGAAGGTTGAGGTGGGGAATGCGGATTTGGGCACTGGAGCTCAAGTGCGCGGAAAGGGAAGAGCAAAGGAGGAAGAAGGCGTAGGTGAAAAGGTGGATCCTTATCCCCTTATATGGGCGGACGAAACTATGCGTCCCCCCCCCCAGCCTGGTAAAACTCGCTTATCTCCCAAGCGCCGTAATCAATGGCGCGGTTGGGTTACCCACGCCCGTATTGATGAGAATCCCGGAATAAGGGGACACGATCTCTTCTTCGACAAGACGTGCCAAGGAAACCGCCTCGCTAAACGCGCTGAGGTGGGACAGTAAAAATGATTCGAATAAAGGCTTGGTCGTGGTGTGATGTCACACTACAGAATACGTCAGCAGATTAGATTTGTGTAAATATTATTCTCTCTATGGCAATATGTGGAACTTATTTTGTAGAGCCGGACACTATCCTTGTGTTCACAATCTTCTATGAAGTATTCGGAGGAGGAACCCGCCTTGCAATGCCGAAGACAATCTGCGCGCCGGACTCGTCGTCATTGAAGCCTGGTTCAGGGGCTACTGGGGGAGTCCTGGATTAGGGGGTGTCCGGATAGCCGGACTATACCTTTGACCGGACTCCTAGACTATGAAGATACAAGATTGAAGACTTCGTCCCGTGTCCGAATGGGTCTTTCCTTGGCGTGGAAGGCAAGCTTGGCGATACAGATATGTAGATCTCCTACCATTGTAACCGACTCTGTGTAACCCTAGCCCTCTCCGGTGCCTATATAAACCGAAGGCTTTTAGTCCATAGGACGAACAACAATCATACCATAGGCTAGCTTCTAGGGTTTAGCCTCTCTGATCTCGTGGTAGATCTACTCCTGTACTACCCATATCATCAATATTAATCAAGCAGGAGTAGGGTATTACCTCCATCGAGAGGCCCCGAACCTGGGTAAAAACATCGTGTCCCTTGTCTCCTGTTACCATCCGCCTAGACGCATAGTTCGGGACCTCCTACCCGAGATCCGCCGGTTTTGACACCGACAAACACTACTAGCAACCCACAGGTACCAATATGAGGTTTTGAGACAAAGATCGGATACAAGAGATGAACTAGGGTTTGAGAGGAGATGGTGCTGGTGAAGATGTTGATGGAGATTGACCCCCTCCCGATGAGAGGATCGATGGTGATTACGATGGTGATGATTTTCCCCTCCCGAAGGGATGTTTCCCTGGCAGAACAGCTCCGCCGGAGCCCTAGATTGGTTCCGCCAAGGTTCTTCTGATTTTTTCAGGGCAAAAGACACCTTATACCAGAAGATGGGCATCGGGGGGCTTCCAGGTGGCCCACGAGGCAGGGGCGCGCCCTGCACCCTCGTGGACAGTGGGTGGCCCCCCTCTGGTGCTTTCTTCGCCCAATATTTTTAATATATTCCAGAACTGACGTTCGTGGAGTTTCATGCCTTTTGGAGTTGTGCAAAATAGGTCTCTAATATTTGCTCCTTTTCCAGCCCAGAATTCCAGCTGCCGGCATTCTCCCTCTTCATGTAAACCTTGTAAAATAAGAGAGAAAAAGCATAAGTATTGTGACATAATGTGTAGTAACAACCCATAATGCAATAAATATTGATATAAAAGCATGATGCAAAATGGACGTATCACGCCCGCAAGTCGTTCGATGATTTGCCCGCAAGGTACAAATGGACTCCGCCGACAAGTTCTTTTTCCACAATTCCATTTGCAACTTGGATGATTCTTCATCCGACGATGAGGAGCTTGTGGCTGCTGTGTTGGTCGTCCATGAACACCCTAGTAGGCAGCGGCCGATGTTATGGGGCTCGATCCCGGGGCACACTTGAAACGCCCTCGATGCGGCTATATCTCTCACGTGTCGAAGCACGACTTAGAGGCATAACCGCATTGAAAGCAATGTCGCAAGTGAGGTAATCTTCACACAACCCATGTAATACATAAGGGAAAGAGATACATAGTTGGCTTACAATCGCCACTTCACACAATACATGAGTAAAGCATCACATCATACAGATACAATCAGGGCCCGACTACGGAGCCAAAATAAAAGAAGAAAACCCCAAAAGCGATTAAAGGTCCACGATCGACCCCAACTGGGCTCCACTATCGATCGACTAGAACGAAACAACATAAAGGACAAGATCTTCATCGAACTCCTCCTTGAGCTCGGTGTGTCACCTGCACGGTCTCAACGGCACTCGCAAACTGGTTTTGAAGTAATCTGTGAGTCAGGGGACTCAGCAATCTCACACCAGCGAGATCAAGACTATTTAAGCTTATAGGTAGGGTAAAAGGTATGAGGTGGAGCTGCAGCAAGCGACTAGCATATATGGTGGCTAACTTACGCAAATGAGAGCGAGAAGAGAAGGCAAAAGCACGGTCGAACAGCTATGATCAAGAAGTGATCCTGAACTCCTACTTACGCCGACATAACCCGAAACCGTGTTCTCCTCTCGATCAACCCGAAAAGAGACACTCACGGCTACGCATTTACGGTTGGTGTATTTTAATTAGGATCAACTTCAGGTTTTCTACAACGGACATTAACAAATTCCATCGCCACATAACCGCGGGCACGGCTTTGAAAGATATTACCTGCAGGGTGTCCCAACTTAGCCCATTATAAGCTCTCGCGATCAACGAAGGATATTCCTTCTCCCCGGGAAGACCCGATCAGTCTCGGAATCCCGGCTACAAGACATTTCGACAGCAATAAAACAAGTCCAGCAAGACCTCCCGGCGTGCCGACACCACGATAGTAGCCGCACAGTATCTCGTCTCGAGCCACGACCGGATAAGCTAAGCGTCTGGTACCGACGTAACCCAAGTTGCCAAGGGATGGTCCCAGACGGTGCTCTAGTTTGGACCAACACTTAGACAAGCATTGGCCGGGGGCTGAATAAAGATGACCCTTGGGTTAATTACTCCCAAGGAAAAGGTAGGTGGTGGTGAGGCAAATGTAAAACCAATGTTGGGCCTTCTTTGGAAGAGTCTTATTCAAAGCGAACTGTCAAGGGGGTCCCATAAATCACCCGACCGCGTTAGGGACGCAAAATCTGGGAACATAACACCGATATGACGGAAACTAGGGCGGCAAGAGTGGAACAAAACACCAGGCATAAGGCCGAGCCTTCCACCCTTTACCAAGTATATAGATGCATTAAATTAAATAAGATATATTGTGATATCCCAACAAGTAAACATGTACGGACAAGGAACAACATCTCCATGTTCCAACAAGGAACAAACTTCATCTTCACCTGCAACTAACAACGCTATAAGAGGGGCTGAGCAAAGCGGTAACATAGCCAAACAACGGTTTGCTAGGACAAGGTGGGTTAGAGGCTTGGTTTAACAATATGGGAGGCATGACAAGCAAGTGGTAGGTATCGTAGCATAGGCATAGCAAAAGAGCGAGCAATCTAGCAAGCAAAGATAGAAGTGATTTCGAGGGTATGGTCATCTTGCCTGAGATCCCGCTAGGAAGAAGAACGGGTCCATGAAGAAGACAAACGGACGTAGTCGAACGAATCCTCACAACTCCGGAACGAAACCGAAGCTAACGAGAGAAGCAACCCGGAAAGAAACAAACAACATAGTAAACAACCATCACATAAACATGGCATAATGCACAAACAAGTATGATGCATGTCCGATTTAATGAGGCATGGCATGGCAAAGTGCAACAAACAACACTAAAAATTAAGTGGAGCTCAATATGCAACGAGTTGCATATTGGCAAGACACCACATTTAATTATTTAGTTCACTCCGATTAGGTACTCAACAATATTAAATGTTGTTAAACATGGCAAGGGTGAAGCATAATTAAACTAACTATTTAGGCAAGTTTAAATGAGGCGGAAATAACAAACAACAAGTCGGAAGAACCTCAAGTGCAAATTTATGGATTAGGTACTGTTCTGTCCTAAAGCATATTTTAGAGTTGTTAAACATGCAAAGTAATGCTACCATGTTAAACTAGGCATTTTTTCCACCCCATTTACATATATAGATTATTAAATTCAGAGTTACGGTTAATTAGTTATGAAATAAAGCATTTTAGCATGGCATTATGCAAATTAATGCAAACATCATTTTAAACATTTTAAACATGCATGAAAGCAGCATATTATGAAACTAGATGAAAAACTAAGCATTTTACATATATGCAGTTTTTACATATGATGCATAGTTCAAGAGTTATTATATGCATGAAGTTTAGGGTCCAATCTGTAAATATGCAGCTCTCTGTATAATTGGCAAAATCGCAGAAGGTAAAAAAAAGGAACTGGGCCGCATCCCGGGCGGACTGGGCTTCTCACCAGAGGGCCAGGTCGGGCCGGTGGTGGAGGGAGGTCGAAGCAGAGGAGCGGCTGGGCCGGATCTGGCGAAGGGGAGGTGGCCCAGGCGCGTGCGGTCGAGGGGCGTGGTCAACGCAGGCAGGGGATCGGGCGGGACTTGGCGCTGGCCTCGTCCTCTAAGCAGAGGAAGCAGGGGCGCGACGGCGGCGGACTTGACGCGATCCCGGCGACGCGGACGAGGCGAGGAGGAGCGGAGGCGGCCTGCACTGGGCCTTGGCGTTCGATCTGGAGCATGGAAGCAGAGGCGGGGCGAGGGACTTGTGGCCGGCAGCGGGACTTGCGGCTGAAGGTCAAGCAGGGCGTCGGGGCCCTTGGCTCGGCCTTGCACGAAGGCGAGAGGCGGTTCGAAACGGAGGCCGCAAGGAGAGTTGACGAGGCCGACGACGTTCTTGACTTGGTGGCGCAGCCCTTGCAGGAGAAACACGGCGACCACGCGGTTAGCAGCAGCAGTCGGAGAAGAACAACGAGAAACGGAGAGGAGACGCGGTGAGGAGGAGCTGCGGGTCGGAGCGGCTTGACGGCGGGGCCATGGCGTGACGGCAGCGGTGCAGACGAACGGGACGGGGAGGAGGCCGTGGAGGTCGAGGATGACTGGGCGACGGCCTGGAGCAGCTGCTGGTTGAAGACGAGGTGCAGAGGGACAGCGTCCATGCGGAGCTGACGCAGGGAGCGGCGACGCGAGGTGGTAAAGAAGGCGGGGCGCGGCTGGCTGGGGCCTCGGGCCCGAGGAGAGGTAGCCGGCGAGGAGTGCCCTGCTCGAGGTGGTTGACGGGGAAGATGGCGCGTGGTCGAGGAGGTTGTGCCCGTGGTCGCCGGCGTGGCGAGCGGCAGCGCAAGGAGACGAGGCCGAGCGCTCCTTCTCGGGCACGGGCGAGGAGGGGGCCGCGGGCAGAGGAGCTCGGGCTCCTGCAGGATTTGGGCGGCAGCGGTGGTTGGCAGCGAGTGGAGGCCGAGGGGATTTGGATCAGGGGCGCAGCCACTGATTGGATGGGGATGGATCACGAGGTGAGCGATGCGTGCGGCGGCGGCTGCAGGGACAAATCCCCTAGAATTTAGGGTTGGGGCAGATTTGGTTAGGGGGTCATCTGCTATAAATAGCATATGGCCTAGAGGGGGGCTTAGAACAAATTTGATCATCGGGTCGCGATCGGACGGCGAGAATAACGAGTTAGGGAGTCCAAATAAGAAAACGGAGATATTTTATAGATGTTAGGAGATGATCTGAAAGCACCGGTGATGACTGAGCGGATCGGGTTCGGGGCAGTTTCGGACACGGGGCGAGGGGTCGACGCACTGTGCAAGGAGACTCCGGTTTAGGCGAGAGGGAAAACGAAGAATAATGTTGGTCTCGGGACGGTCAACGAAAACAAGGGGAACGCGGCAACTACGAGCGGATGCAAGTTTTAAAAACAATGACGGCAACCAATGCCGATGCAATGCGGATGATGCCATGATGAATGCAACAAACAAAAATAAAACACGGCGAGCATGAAAACATGGAAGGCATCTGAAGCGTCGGTCTCGGGGCGTTACAACACTCCACCACTACGAGAGGATCTCGTCCCGAGATCTAGGATGGCACCGGATAGAAAACGGAAGAAGAAAGAGGTAAAACTAAGTTGCTTCTTCGACAAACGAGTGAAACCATGAACCTTGAGATGTTGAGCAAAATGAAAGAGAGAAAACAACGAAGATGAACAAGGCTGAAAACACTCCGTTAGAAAAGAGGAACAAGTGATACGACGGGAACCAAGAGGTTTAGTGATAAGATAGATATTGAAACCACTCCGGTTAAAACAAGATAGGAAGGAATAAGAATGATATAATTTGGGCAGCACTCCGACTGAAAATGGAAGGAATTAGAATGATGAACTTGGCAAAATGAAAGCACCTGGATGAGACTCCGGTTAAAAGAGGAATGATAGACACAACAATCCGATTAAATGGATAAGCAAGAAAAAGAGCATGATCTTTACAAAACAAGATGATGGGTCGAAGAGAGCAACATCACAATGCCTCCGGAAGAAAAATTGAAGATAGATCATTGGAATGAACGAATGGAGAAGAAAATGGCAACTTCTACCACAAATGAATTTGGGAAGCATCCTTCCAAGAAGGTTAGAACGAAGTTGTTGGAAAACCAACAACTAAACGAATAAACTTTTAGTGGGCTTATGAAAACAACTCAACAATATGAGGTGACAAACGGCCACTAGAGGAAGCCATCGATTTGAGTGAGAGCAACAAGAGATGAAAAACTTCTTTCACCGCGAGAATAGGAGGAAGACTAGGATCGTTGATAAGCACCATAATAGCAACATTCCTTAGGGAAGGCTTTAGGTGAAACATGACACAAGACAACTCCCATGAAGAGATTGATGGATTTAAAATACCTCATTCTTGACAATCATGTGAATCATGAAGCATGAAGGGAAATTGTCAACAACGACATAACACCATCTCAAAAGATAAGGTAGAAAGAATTGCACTTCGGAATGCAAGATGAAGAATGCTTGAGCTCCTCAAAACAAAACATATATTGAGCACCATACTTCAAAATAAACATGATGTCAACACATGTTTTATCTTTGAGAAATCTAGAAGAACAATTGAAGAATGAAAAGGGTCCTTGACGAACCACCATGTAGCGCCTCCATGACGAACTCCGGTAAACAAAAGGATGATAAAAAGAAAGAGAAGGATGAAAACACAAAGTGAAGCCTTGCGATGATTTAGATGGAGCTTTGAAATGATATAAGTGAGAAAAACTTGGAACTCCGGAAAGAAATATGAATAACATAGAACTGAGAAATTGATACTATTACGAACTCTGGAAGAAGGAATTAAACACTTGAATGAAACAAGAACAAGAATTACATTATGCTCATCCTTCACCAATTAAATTGATGACAAGCAACGGATTTGGCATACTACTTATTCCCGTATAAAGGATTAAGAGAGATATAGCGCAAACTTGGGAAGGTCTTCAACGAACCACCGGTAGGATTGAAACAACGAATAAATCGATATGAGAACAATAGGCATAGGAGTCTTGAACAGACCACCGTAAGAATTGAAAATGAACGAAAAAAAGATAAAGAAACACCGGGAAGAATTAGAAAAAAAGGACGAAGATACTTGAGAGAATTTAGATACATGAGAACGAAGAGATCATGAACTGATTAGAGAATATTTGAATGATGCACCGGTAAGATTTGGAGAACGAGAGTTGAAAAGCTGAGAATGAAGAATTCTGAGATGATGGGCTCCGGAGAATCAAACTGAAAAGACTACTGAAATGCTCCAGATGGGTGAAAAGAGTTCTCACAATCGAAAAACAATTATGAGAGGATGGCATAACGCTAGAACCATGAATCTTGAAGAGAATGGAGCAAGATTTAAGAGAAACTCTTCTTCGGCCTTCAAATGTTGAGAATGACGGCGAAAAAACACCACCATGATTTTGTTGAGGCGCTCCGGAATGAAAATTAGAAAGGTTGAACCAACGATGAAAAGAATTTGAAAGATCTTGGAGAAAGACATTTGACTGATGACAATTCATTCTTACATCAAACTTTGAAATGAATTTGGGAATAGCTCCAAGAAAATTAGAAGAGTCAGGTAAGATCCTGGAAAAAGACCTGTGGGTTAGGGCCCACTCAAGAGAAACACTGTTGAACGATTACTTGATAAGAGAGATTGCACCGGTTGAATTACATGGCTTGAATGAGATAGCATCCTCAAAAGAACTTGAGTGAATTGGGAATGGAAACTTGAATCTTCTGAGATATCTTCAGCACTCCCGAACAAATGAATAGCGAGAAGTGAATTATTATGAGGTGCACCGGTATGAGAAGGTATTGAAACGAGGAAAAGATGTGATCACCATCGAAAGATTGCATTGAACACCCCGGGGAAGATACAAGAACAAAGAATTATAAACTTGAGGCTCCGTTAGTATCTTCATGAGAAACACCGGGTAAGAACATGAAGGAGAAGAATGGAGAGGCTTCACATCGATAAGATGGATACTTGATCAAGAAATCTGCGTCCTTGAAGAAATAAGGGTGGGAGGGCGGGAAAACAAAGACAACTTGGAACGGATGAAGCAAACACCGTTGTGAAGAACTGATAATTGATCTTGCAAATGTTGAAGTGATCGAACCCACTTGAAGAGAGACACACCGGTTAAAAGGATTGGCAACACAATCTTGATGATCAAGAAGGATTGGTATTCACATTGTAGTATGAGAACACCGTTTAGGAAAAGGTATGGAATCAACACTTGACTTCGAAGCAACTCGAATACCACAAACTAAAACAAAACAAAGGATTTGGCTTGCAGAAATAAGCTGGAAACAAACATATGATAGAGATTTACCCAATCCCATATCATGCATCTGTCGGAAAGATATTCTAGGAGCTACTTGAATTCCCACCTATAAACTCCCGAAACTTTCTGGTTATGCAGTCAAGTGTTGGGGATACAGGGGACACAAAATATATCACCCAAACTAACAATACCTAGATCCAGCTGTATCCATCCTTCAACACATAACCAAGAAACCTTCGGAAATCGTTTACCTCAACCTTCGAAAAGCATCCGTTATACAAGTTATGGCAATACTCCCTTTTCGCCACAAAGATCTTTGGGCTATCAGGGTTATCTCACCAACAACTGTACAAAAGAGATTTTCGATGTCGGCGTACTAAACTCAGGTATTCCAGAACCGCAACGATAAAATTATGACGACAACACCTCGGAGCTCAACTCCCCGGGACACTGCCACAACCCCTAAATGTCAGGAGGCACCAAGACAATGTTGTCATCACAAAACCATCGGAACGATTCTAAGATACCCGCGTGATCCTAAAAAAATTTAGTGAAATTTGAGAAGAGAAGAGTCAAAACTCTACGTCAGGATGCCTTACCAGAGCGATGAGGAGACTGGGAAGTAAAAAGAATTCCTAAACTCTCCGATATATATAATTCCTAAATGACTCAAAACATTTTTCTATACACAACTCGGCCGCTAAAACGATCAATCAGTGGGGGCTCCTAAGGTCGGGGAAGGCTCTGATTACCAACTTGAAACGCCCTCGATGCGGCTATATCTCTCACGTGTCGAAGCACAACTTAGAGGCATAACCGCATTGAAAGCAATGTCGCAAGTGAGGTAATCTTCACACAACCCATGTAATACATAAGGGAAAGAGATACATAGTTGGCTTACAATCGCCACTTCACACAATACATGAGTAAAGCATCACATCATACAGATACAATCAGGGCCCGACTACGGAGCCAAAATAAAAGAAGAAAACCCCAAAAGCGACAAAGGTCCACGATCGACCCCAACTGGGCTCCACTACTGATCGACTAGAACGAAACAACATAAAGGACAAGATCTTCATCGAACTCCTCCTTGAGCTCGGGTGTGTCACCTGCACGGTCTCAACGGCACCTGCAAACTGGTTTTGGAAGTAATCTGTGAGTCACGGGGACTCAGCAATCTCACACCCGCGAGATCAAGACTATTTAAGCTTATAGGTAGGGTAAAAGGTATGAGGTGGAGCTGCAGCAAGCGACTAGCATATATGGTGGCTAACTTACGCAAATGAGAGCGAGAAGAGAAGGCAAAAGCACGGTCGAACAGCTATGATCAAGAAGTGATCCTGAACTCCTACTTACGTCAGACATAACCCAGAAACCGTGTTCTCCTCTCGATCAACCCCGAAAAGAGACACTCACGGCTACGCACACGGTTGGTGTATTTTAATTAGGATCAACTTCAGGTTTTCTACAACCGGACATTAACAAATTCCCATCTGCCACATAACCGCGGGCACGGCTTTCGAAAGATATTACCCTGCAGGGGTGTCCCAACTTAGCCCATTATAAGCTCTCGCGATCAACGAAGGATATTCCTTCTCCCGGAAGACCCGATCAGTCTCGGAATCCGGCTACAAGACATTTCGACAGACAATAAAACAAGTCCAGCAAGACCTCCCGCGCGTCGACACCACGATAGTAGCAGCACGTATCTCGTCTCAGGCCACGACCGGATAAGCTAAGCGTACAGGTACCGACGTAACCCAAGTTGCCAAGGGATGGTCCCGCACGGTGCTCTAGTTTGGACCAACACTTAGACAAGCATTGGCCCGGGGGGGCTGAATAAAGATGACCCTTGGGTTAATTACTCCCAAGGGAAAAGGTAGGTGGTGGTGAGGCAAATGTAAAACCAATGTTGGGCCTTGCTGGAAGAGTCTTATTCAAAGCGAACTGTCAAGGGGGTCCCATAAATCACCCGACCGCGTTAGGGACGCAAAATCTGGGAACATAACACCGATATGACGGAAACTAGGGCGGCAAGAGTGGAACAAAACACCATGCATAAGGCCGAGCCTTCCACCCTTTACCAAGTATATAGATGCATTAAATTAAATAAGATATATTGTGATATCCCAACAAGTAAACATGTACGGACAAGGAACAACATCTCCATGTTCCAACAAGGAACAAACTTCATCTTCACCTGCAACTAACAACGCTATAAGAGGGGCTGAGCAAAGCGGTAACATAGCCAAACAACGGTTTGCTAGGACAAGGTGGGTTAGAGGCTTGGTTTAACAATATGGGAGGCATGACAAGCAAGTGGTAGGTATCGTAGCATAGGCATAGCAAAAGAGCGAGCAATCTAGCAAGCAAAGATAGAAGTGATTTCGAGGGTATGGTCATCTTGCCTGAGATCCCGCTAGGAAGAAGAACGGGTCCATGAAGAAGACAAACGGACGAGTCGAGCGAATCCTCACAACTCCGGAACGAAACCGAAGCTAACGAGAGAAGCAACCCGGAAAGAAACAAACAACATAGTAAACAACCATCACATAAACATGGCATAATGCACAAACAAGTATGATGCATGTCCGATTTAATGAGGCATGGCATGGCAAAGTGCAACAAACAACACTAAAAATTAAGTGGAGCTCAATATGCAACGAGTTGCATATTGGCAAGACACCACATTTAATTATTTAGTTCACTCCCGATTAGGTACTCAACAATATTAAATGTTGTTAAACATGGCAAGGGGTGAAGCATAATTAAACTAACTATTTAGGCAAGTTTAAATGAGGCCGGAAATAACAAACAACAAGTCCGGAAGAACCTCAAGTGCAAATTTATGGATTAGGTACTGTTCTGTCCTAAAGCATATTTTAGAGTTGTTAAACATGCAAAGTAATGCTACCATGTTAAACTAGGCATTTTTCCACCCCATTTACATATATAGATTATTAAATTCAGAGTTACGGTTAATTAGTTATGAAATAAAGCATTTTAGCATGGCATTATGCAAATTAATGCAAACATCATTTTAAACATTTTAAACATGCATGAAAGCAGCATATTATGAAACTAGATGAAAAACTAAGCATTTTACATATATGCAGTTTTTACATATGATGCATAGTTCAAGAGTTATTATATGCATGAAGTTTAGGGTCCAATCTGTAAATATGCAGCTCTCTGTATAATTGGCAAAATCGCAGAAGGTAAAAAAAAAGGAACTGGGCCGCATCCCGGGCGGACTGGGCTTCTCACCAGAGGGCCAGGTCGGGCCGGTGGTGGAGGGAGGTCGAAGCAGAGGAGCGGCTGGGCCGGATCTGGCGAAGGGAGGTGGCCCAGCGCAGGCGGTCGAGGGGCGTGGTCAACGCAGGCAGGGGATCGGGCGGGACTTGGCGCTGGCCTCGTCCTCTAAGCAGAGGAAGCAGGGGCGCGACGGCGGCGGACTTGACGCGATCCCGGCGACGCGGACGAGGCGAGGAGGAGCGGAGGCGGCCTGCACTGGGCCTTGGCGTTCGATCTGGAGCATGGAAGCAGAGGCGGGGCGAGGGACTTGTGGCCGGCAGCGGGACTTGCGGCTGAAGGTCAAGCAGGGCGTCGGGGCCCTTGGCTCAGGCGCGAGCAGACGAAGGCGAGAGGCGGTTCGAAACGGAGGCCGCAAGGAGAGTTGACGAGGCCGACGACGTTCTTGACTTGGTGGCGCAGCCCTTGCAGGAGAAACACGGCGACCACGCGGTTAGCAGCAGCAGTCGGAGAAGAACAACGAGAAACGGAGAGGAGACGCGGTGAGGAGGAGCTGCGGGTCGGAGCGGCTTGACGGCGGGGCCATGGCGTGGCGGCAGCAGTGCGCATTTAACAGGACGGGAGGAGGCCGTGGAGGTCGAGGATGATCGGGCGACACTGGAGCAGCTGCTGGTTGAAGACGAGTGCGAGAGGGACAGCGTCCATGCGGAGCTGACGCAGGGAGCGGCGACGCGAGGTGGTAAAGAAGGCGGGGCGCGGCTGGCTGGGGCCTCGGGCCCGAGGAGAGGTAGCCGGCGAGGAGTGCCCTGCTCGAGGTGGTTGACGGGGAAGATGGCGCGTGGTCGAGGAGGTTGTGCCCGTGGTCGCCGGCGTGGCGAGCGGCAGCGCAAGGAGACGAGGCCGAGCGCTCCTTCTCGGGCACGGGCGAGGAGGGGGCCGCGGGCAGAGGAGCTCGGGCTCCTGCAGGATTTGGGCGGCGGCGGTGGTTGGCAGCGAGTGGAGGCCGAGGGGATTTGGATCAGGGGCGCAGCCACTGATTGGATGGGGATGGATCACGAGGTGAGCGATGCGTGCGGCGGCGGCTGCAGGGACAAATCCCCTAGAATTTAGGGTTGGGGCAGATTTGGTTAGGGGGTCATCTGCTATAAATAGCATATGGCCTAGAGGGGGGCTTAGAACAAATTTGATCATCGGGTCGCGATCGGACGAGCGAGAATAACAGGTTAGGGGAGTCCAAATAAGAAAACGGAGATATTTTATAGATGTTAGGAGATGATCTGAAAGCACCGGTGATGACTGAGCGGATCGGGTTCGGGGCAGTTTCGGACACGGGGCGAGGGGTCGACGCACTGTGCAAGGAGACTCCGGTTTAGGCGAGAGGGAAAACGAAGAATAATGTTGGTCTCGGACGGTCAACGAAAACAAGGGAACGCGCAACTACGAGCGGATGCAAGTTTTAAAAACAATGACGGCAACCAATGCCGATGCAATGCGGATGATGCCATGATGAATGCAACAAACAAAAATAAAACACGGCGAGCATGAAAACATGGAAGGCATCTGAAGCGTCGGTCTCGGGGCGTTACAACACTCCTGCATTGAATCACAGCCGAGAGAGTGGTCATTTCCTACTCTAGAAGGACTACTTCGAGACACCCAACCCGCTCTTCGAACATCACCTATTTCGGTGCCATTTCCTTATGGCTAGGCATATTTTCAACCGTATCCGGGAGGGGTGGTGGCATACGATAAGTATTTTGAGTGCAAGGGGTATGCCCTTGGAAAGATTGGCTTCTCCTCTTATCAGAAATGCACTGCATTTATTTGGATGCTTGCATACGGAGTTCCTAGTGATCTCATTGATGGGTATGTCCGTATGAGCGAGTCCACATGTATAGAGTCCATGTATAGGTTCTACAAGGCTGTGATAGCAGTGTTTGTCCATGAGTACTTGAGAGAGCCAAATGTTGCAGATACAACCCGCTTGTTGGCGATGAATGCCAGCAGGGGCTTTTTAGGGATGCTTGGTAACATAGATTGTATGCATTGGGAGTGGAAGAACAACCCTTCTGCTTGGCAGGGGCAGTATAGGGGCCATGTCAAATCTTGCACCGTCATAATCGAGCCGTGGATTCACAAGATCTCTGGATTTGTCACTCTTTTTTTGGCATGGTTGGGTCTCACAATGATATCAACGTGCTTCAAAGCTCTCTGGTGTTTGCAAGGCTTGGCGAAGGCAACTTCCCAAAGGTCAATGTTAACATCAATGGCCACAACTGCAACAAAGGATACTATGTAGCTAACGGTAACTATCCTTAGTGGATTACTCTTGTGAAGACAATCTCCAACCATGTAGGAGAGAAGAGGAAGAGATTTGCCCAAGAGCAAGAGAGTGCTAGGAAGGATGTGGAGCGTGCCTTTGGTGTTCTGCAATCTCGACGGGGCATCGTTCGGTATGCTGCTAGAACTTAGAGCACCAAGAAGTTGTGAGAGTGGATGACTGCTTGTGTGATCATGCAATGATCGTAGAGGATGAGTGCCTGGAACGTATCTATGACCAAGGGTTTTAGTTTCAGGGTGACAATGTTGTGCCTGAGCATGGAGGAAAGGCAACGTTTGCACAATTCACCCAATTTCATCATCAAATGAGTGGTTGAGAAACTCACATTCAGCTGCAAAATGATTTGGTTGAGCATACGTGGGCTCATGTTGGCAACCAATAGATGTATATTTTTTTAAATGTATTTGAGACAATTTAATATTTATTTAGCTTGTAAACTATGATATGTTTAGTTGGCTTGTAAACTATGATATATTTGTTTGGTTGTGAAACTATGTAAGATGTTTGTATTTTGTTTGAATTATGTTTGAAAAAAACATGGTCTGCCGGCCGCGAGGACGAAAATGTGTCTGCGCGTTGGGTGCACGGCCGACCCAAACGCAAAAGGGATGGGCAACGAGCGGGCGGCCAATCCAAACGAACAAAAGACGGACAAAACGTGCGTCCGTTTGGGTCGGTGCATTGGAGTTGCTCTTAGAACGAGGTAGAGATAAGAGACAAAAATTGTTATGCAACACATCGAGTAATGTTAATTTTAAAGTAAACTACCGATTCCTTAGCGCGCATACATGCGCTTGTGAAGCAAGGCCTCAACCCTTGAGTGGACGACTCATAGATCACAGATGAATCACAAACAGAGGACATTACAAAAATTAACACTTGCAGATGAATGATTATAGTCCCATTTTGCGAAAGAAATTATTATAGTCTTATAATGCCTGCAAATTACGATGTTCCCTCGATTACAAGTGTAATAGCTATGTAGATGAGAAGAACAGAGATGGAAATGACTATGCAGATGGTGGTGGCTGCCCCGGGCATTGCCATGGGGATTGATTACAGTTTCTTATGAAAGCTAAAGGAAATAAAAATAGTATAATGTATTTTAATTGATTATTATATAGTTAAATATATATATATATAATATAAGCAATATTTTCCATGCATATTGAGATAAATATAATTAATGTGATTCATGAGGTGGCATGTGTTTATATTGAGAGACAATATCATTAGCCTTTTCATGCATGTTAAGTGGGTGATGAGGTGGCATATATGGTGAGATGGCATGTGTGCACGCTTAGAGAATTGAGATAGTGGGGATGAACTATTTAGATATATAGGATTAGGGTTTTGACATATAAGTTCATCCCCATATTACCATATAAGGTCTATCTCAATAGTTACACCCACCATATAAGTTCATGTCCGACATATAAGTTACACTCACCATATTGTATACTCCCTCCGTCCCGAATTACTTGTCACATAAAAGGATGTATCTAGACGTATTTTTAGTTATATACACATCAATTTCTATCCATTTCTCTGATGAGTAATTCGGGACGGAGGGAGTATTTTGGTAAGATTTGATTTGATTTGAGTACGAATAGGGGAATGCAAGGAAAGTTTTAATTTAGTTGAGGTTTTGATAAGATTTGATTTGATTAGGGTATTGCTAGGAAAAGGCAAGGAAAGTTTTATTTAATTAAGGGTTTGGTAAGATTTTATTTGATTTTGATTGAGTTAACCCAAGACACGATTTTGATAAGATTTGATTGAGTTAATGCAAAACATGGTTTCCAGTAGAACAATGCAGAGAGGCAACAACGCGGGCCAACAGCGAGGAGAGCAAAAATTAGGCGGTGTTAGTGAAAGCACAATTTCTCCCTTGCTGGTTTTGGTAATTCATGTCAACATACATGTTGTTGGACTAATGTTTTCCTGAAGTATATTTTAGGAAAAGTTTAACCTTAGCAAGTACATCAATGGAGATGTGGACCCCTCAAGATACTAAGGAACAATGTTGGCAACACTTCAAGACTCTACATTTTTTGTTAAGTGATCAAAGATCACATTGAGTCCATAGGAAAGCCAATACTATTAAAAGGGGATAAAGTTTTGATCATGAGTTGTTTGCTCAAGTGCTTAGAGATATTGCTCTGAAAACCCTCAAGCATACCCTTACATTCCTATCTGTCCAAAACTCTAAAGTCAATCTTGGTCCCACCGATACACATGTTCCCGAGCACACCGAAATACGCTTGACAGAGCCACTGTCTAAACCCTAACGACCATGTCTCACCGAGATGACATTCGGTCCCACCAAAGTGCGTGTGCCAACCTTTTGTAACCAATCGACTTCATCTTGAAATTTTTGAGTGGTTTCAATCGGTGTCACGGAAGTGTGGAAAGTGCTTAGGTCATCACTCATCGGTCTCATCGAAAAGTCTAAAGTTCAAACCTGTTGCACTAATCGATCTCACCGAGTGGTTTCACCTTGTCCCACCGAGTTGTGCATAAAGGTGTGTAACGGTTAGATTTTTTGTGATGACTATATATACCCCCACCACACCACCAACTGTCACGCCCAAGATGCGACCCTATCCTAAAGGAACTCAAAGGTCCCACCAAGGATAGAAGCGCATCTTGAAGACGCTTTTGCAAGGTGGATATCATTACATCAACATTACATAATAGTGGGGGTTACAACCAATACATACAATGTCACATGAATACAACAATACATCATATACAAGATCAACATCCGACTACGGATGAAACATAAACAGACACTCAAACGACATCCAGCCCGCTAGCCCAGGCTGCCGACCTGGAACCTATCCCCTGATCGAAGAAGCAGAAGAACTCCAACACGGATAAACATCGCTCTCACGTCATGATCATCGCATAACCTGTACCTGCAACTGGTGGTGTAGTAATCTGTGAGCCACGAGGACTCAGCAATCCCATTACCATGGGTATCAAGACTAGCAAAGCTTAATGGGTAAGGAATGGGTAAAGTGGTGAGGTTGCAGCAGCGACTAAGCATGTATGCTGGCTAACTTACGCGAATAAGAGCGAGGGGAGAAGCAAAGCAAGCGGTCGTCAGCTAGTAATGATCAAGAAGTGATCCTGAACTCCTACTTACGTCAGACATAACCCAGAAACCGTGTTCTCCTCTCGATCAACCCCGAAAAGAGACACTCACGGTTACGCACACGGTTGGTGTATTTTAATTAAGATCAACTTCAGGTTTACTACAACCGGACATTAACAAATTCCCATCTCGCCACATAACGCGGGCACGGCTTTGAAAGTTCAAAACCTGCAGGGTGTCCCAACAGCCCATTATAAGCTCTCGCGATCAACGAAGGATATTCCTTCTCCCGGGAAGACCCGATCAGTCTCGGAATCCCGGCTACAAGACATTTCGACAGTAATAAAACAAGTCCAGCAAAGCCGCCCGATCGTGCCGACAAATCCTGATAGGAGCTGCACATATCTCGGTCTCAGGGCACGTCCGGATGAGACAAGCTACGAGTAAAACCAGGCCTCGAGTTTCCTCGCGGGGGCCCCGCAGGCTGCTCGGTTCGAACCAGCACTTAGAAGGAAGCACTGGCCCGGGGGGGCTAAATAAAGATGACCCTTTGGGCTCGCGAAAACCCAAGGGAAAAGTGGTAGGTGGTGGCAAATGGTAAAAGGCAATGTTGGGCCTTGCTGGAAGAGTCTTATTCAAAGCGAACTGTCAAGGGGGTCCCATAAATCACCCAACCGCGTTAGGGACGCAAAATCCGGGAACATAATACCGATATGACGGAAACTAGGGCGGCAAGAGTGGAACAAAACACCAGGCATAAGGCCGAGCCTTCCACCCTTTACCAAGTATATAGATGCATTAATAATATAAAAGATATTGTGATATCCCAACAATAGACATAATCCAACATGGAGCAATCTTCATCTTCACCTGCAACTAGCAACGCTATAAGAGGGGCTGAGCAAAGCGGTAACATAGCCAAACAATTGTTTGCTAGGAAGGGTAACAAAGGTTAGAGGTTCATGCAATTTGGGAGGCTTGAGCAGCAAGTGGTAAGTAACGCAGCATAGCGATAGAACGAAGCAACTAGCATAGCAATGATAGTAATGAGATCCAAGGTGACGGTCATCTTGCCTGAAATCCCGCTAGGAAGAAGAACGAATCCATGAAGGAGATGAAGCCACGAAGACGAACCAAGCGTAGACGTACGAATCCTCACGATCGCAACGAAACGGGAACTATCGAGAAGAAGCACACAACACGGTAAACACACCACACATGAACAAGGCATGATGCACAACAAGCATGATGCATGACAAAGCTATGTGAGGCTACTCATATCAAGAGATGATGCAAACAAGAGCAACACATCAAAGCAAGTTTAAATGAGGCCGGGAACAACATATAGCAAATCCGGTAAGTCCTCATATGCAAATTTCGAAATTGGTCCAGATCTGATTAAACCTTAAGTTCAAGTTGTTAAACAGCAAGTTAAGATGCACCATGATGATCTACACGAAATTCTAGTCAAGTTACATATAAAGTTCATTAGATTTGGAGCTACGGCCTAGAAGATATGAGCAAAACAAGTTGAACATGGCATTGATGCAAAATGCATTCAAACATCAAACAAACACTCTCAAAACATGGATGCAACATGATAATATGAAATTACATGCAAAACTAAGCAAGTTTCATATAGAGCACACTCAAAACGGAGCAATGGTTCAACACATACACCCTATACAAGTTATAACAACAATCTGCCCAAAACAGCAACTAGGCATATTGCAAGCATCAAAACAACATGCTACAGGATCTCAACATGAAAACAAAAGGCATGGACATGATGTACAGATAAAGCATAACGAAACATTAACACTGAGCTATCTCCAGAAACTACTAGAACATACTCAAACAAGCATGGCAAGATTGCAAATAATAACAGGTTCACAGACTTAGCAGAATTCGCAGGACATGGCGGAAATAACATCAGGTTGCAATGTTTAGAGCTATCAAACAAACTGTTATAGCAAGCTATCATGTCAAACTCGAGCATGGAATGAATATACTCAAGGCATATAACAAAAGTCCCTTAGTGACCATAAGCCAAAAGGGATCAGAAAATACCATTGCAAGCATGTGAACATAGCAAAAACATAAACAGATTCAGACTTGGTGAAAAACTGGAGCATGGCCAAAACAGATAACAAATAGGCATGTTTACGAGCTCGATGCACTCACTACGAGGCATTGCATGACAAACTAAGCATACACCCAGCAACTAGACATGGCATAAAAGCTAGACATGGCAATAACAATAACATAGCATGCACGGATCACCAACAACAACCTTGGCAAAATCGAATAACATGTAAACAATCTGCCAGGAACATTTTATAGCAAAAGTAGAGCTTGATTGACTCAAGCTACGGCACTCCATAATTACAAACAAGGGCATGTATAGATATAGAATGACATATATAACAAAACATCATTACTGAAAATCTTCAGATTATGCATAGAACTCATGGTATCAACAGGTATACATAGCATCACAATATATCAGTTTCAGACTTGGCAGAAATGACTAAGTCACAGAAATCAGCAACATCATGGAGGCTACTTTGCAAACTTAAAAAAAAATCAATACATAGCATATCATGAAGAATGGATTGCACCAGAGCAAAGATGGCATGTTGTAACTCATAACACATATAGGGATCAAGATCATAGGATGCACACATCAATCATGGCAAAAATGACAAAAGTGCATGTACTGATAACAGACAGCAGTTAACATCATATGGCAGCTTTGCAACAATGATTATGTCATCAGGATGACCCCAAATGAACATGGCGCAATGGAACAAAATGAAGAGCACATCCAGATGAACATTTCGATATATTACACGAACAAATCGGAGCAATATGCAGACAGTTATGATGCGATGAACGGGGCATAAAAATACATGCAGAAAAGGACTTGGGAATATTTGGACCTCGCGGGGAAAAAGTCAACGGGCGGGGATCTCGCCGGAACTTCGCCGGAGATGATGCGGACGGTGGCCGGAGTCGAGGGAGAGGCCGGGGAGGCCGGGGCCGGATGGATCCGGGCCGGATCTCGCCGGATCCGGCGGATCTGGCGAGGAGGCGGCGGGCGGCGCCGGTCGCATGAGGCGAAGCTTCGCCGGAGCTCGCGGGCGGCGAGGCGATATGGCACGGCACGGCGGGCGGAGGAGAGCCGGCAGGCGGGCGCGGGTCGGGCCCGGGCGGAGCAAGGCGGCGGGTCCGAGGCGGCGAGGGCCTCGGCGGCGACGCAGCGGCAAAGCGGCGGCGGAGGTTGAGCGCCGACGGCGGCGGCGGCGGCCAGCAGGGCGCGCCATGGTGGCGGCGTTAGCGGGATGGGCATGGGGCGGGAGCGGGCCGCTGGCCGGGCGGGCTGGGCGGCGGAGAGGCCACGTGGCGTGACGGGATTTCTTGAGGGCAGCGGCGGACATGTCCGGCGGCTGGGTGGACGCGTCCGGCGACGGGAGGAGGAAGAGGCTAGGGTTCATCCGCGAAAATTTCGGGGGAGACACATATTTATAGGTAGAGGGAGCTAGGAGGCTCCAAATGAGGTGCAGTTTTCGCCCACACGATCGTGATCGAACGACCGAGAGCATGGAGGGGGTTAGGATGGGTTTTGGGCCACTTTGGAGGGGTGTTGGGCTGCACACAAAAGAGGCATTTGCGGTTACCCGGTTAACCGTTGGAGTATCAAACGGACTCCAAATGACCCGAAACTTGACAGGCGGTCTACCGGTGCTATACCAAGGCCGCTTGGCAAACCTCAGGCCATTCCGAGAAAGTTTAACACCCACACACGAAAAGAGGTGAAAGAGGGCGCCGGGAGACATAGGAGTGCCAGATTGGAAAACGGACGACGGGGAAAATGCTCGGATGCATGAGACGAACATGTATGCAAATGCGATGCACAAGACGACATGATATGAAATGCAGATGATGACATGGCAAAGATGCAACACGCAAGCAAATGACATGGCAACGACGGCGAATAACTGGCAGACACCTGGCGCATCGAATCCGGGGCGTTACACCAACTCTCGGAGAGAGCAACCAGGACAAAACTACCACTTCCCATATCTATTTTCTGAGAGACAAACACATATACTTGTGTTGAAATCAAGGAGATTCCACTCCAACCTTTGATCCTTGATTTCTAGCCCCCTCATGTTGCTTTCCACTCCAATCATTTTCCTACTACCATGCCAAATCTGTGAGAGAGTGATTGGGTGTTGAGGAGACTATCTTTTGAAGCACAAAAGCAAGGAGTTCATCATCAACAACAACATCTATTACCTTTTGGAGAGTGTTGTCTCCTAGATTTGTTAGGTGTCACTTGGGAGCCTCCAAATCTTGTGGAGTTGAACCAAGGAGTTTGTAAGGGCAAGGAGATCGCCTACTCCGTGAAGATCTACCCCAAGTGAGGCTAGTCCTTTGTGGACGGAAGCCATGATGACATAAACAAGGTTGCTTCTTCGTGGACCCTTTGTGGATGGAGCCCTCCATGGACTCGCGCAGTCATTACCCTCCGTGGGTTGAAGTCTCCATTAACGTGGACATACGATAGCACCACCTATCGGAACCACGCCAAAAATCACCGTGTCTTCATTGTCTTTGATCTTCCTATCTCTACCTCTCTTTTTTTCTTGCACTTGCATGTTGTCAATTATCTGTTGCCCATTCTCTGGATATGCATGTGTAGATTGTATTGGCTGCCACTTAACTTGTGGTAAAATCTGCCTGAATTCCAAGAAAACAAAAAATTGCACCTTTTGCCTTGCTAGTGTCTATTCACCCCCTCTAGACATATCTTCTTGATCCCTTAGTTAGGCGCAATCGGATAACATGTAATCCTGGTCATTTCACTCTAGGATTAGATTATTTCCAACCGGACCCCACTTTGTCCCTATATGTCCGGAAGGACAGACCGGACAAGCCCGAACATGAGAGAGAAGAAAAAATGTCACTCAGCCGAACCCCTCAAGTTGTCCTCATATGTGTAGGCTTTCCGTGAACCCTCAAACTTAGCCCATATGTAGGATAGATATAAGGGTGTCCCGGAGTGTCCGGGCAGACACGACCCACCTCAGACCACCTTTTGTTTTTCTTTGAGAGCATGGTACATATATTGATCCATGTTTTCGATGATATATAAGACCTATGTCCGTTTTTTTGCACAACATGTTCCCCATGGAAAGATTGAACGGGCACATGAAGGGGTACGTTCGCAACAAGGCTTGCACGGGTTAGATTGACATGAGAAAACCTATTGGTATGCCCATTAAGAAGCACATTCACATGCTTGACGGAGTAGGCCACATAATGGAAAGAAAGATTTGAATGTGTACAACAGCGAACATAACCGAATGGAAGACTTCAAACTGGCCCACACAGTAGCGTTACAACGCCTTAAAGTGGCCAATCCTCAGTTGGGAAGGCACAAACAAGCAATAGGACAACATTACGAGGACGCTGGCCAAACGAGGACTGATGAGCAAATCATTAGAGAGCACAACTCTAAATTTGCGGCTTGGTTCAAAGATGACATTCTGAATAATCCTTTACCAAAGAATGACAATATAAAAACGATCCTCTACGCATTGGTGCATGGCCCAATATCGACGTCAAGACTTATGAAGCATATGACATAAATGGATACACATTCTATACCGAGGACATAGACAACAAAGATACTAATTACCGAAACTCGTGAGTGATGATGCAGGCCTTCACTGCTGATACAAACAGGAGATAATACGGGAGGCTCGAAGAAATCTGGAAACTTGACTACTCGGGGGGTACCAAGAAGCAATGTTTCGTGTCAGATGGGCAATGAATGTCACGAAAGAAGACCATGGTTTCATAACCATGCATATACCCACAAAGACTAACAATGTTGTGAAAAGGAATCAACGCCCAATATGAGCCATGGGTATTAGCCGATAAATTGTCCCAAACGCGACGCCGCAGAAGTCAATGGGAGGAGCAAAACCTTAATCACCTAGCGATAGGAACGGTTCGCGACATCAAATACATTCTCTTGGTCTTTCTCACCCGACCGGAGATTTTTAAATTTGTTTTTTAGAGCATTTGAAAAAATTGAGTGCACACCATCCTTTTTTTTGTAAGAGAGAAGAGTGCACACCAGACTTTTTTTTTCGAGAATCACACCATACTTTTCTTAAGAGAGAAGAGTGCACACCATCGTTTTTTTTTTTTTTTTGAAGAGAGAAGAGTGCACACCATCTGGCCTGGCCCGCTAGCCTTTCGCCGTTTGAGCCCAAACGATACCTACAAGCCCACTCAGCCCATGCCGCAACCTCTGAGATCAACCCCCCACCCTCATGTGCCCAGGAACCCTAGCCGCCCACCTCCACTCATCTCCCTGCCCCCCGCCGGTCTCGCGCCCGCCCGCCGCCTCACGCGCTCCTGCCGGAATCGCGCACCGCCGCCCCCGCCTCCGCCCTCGAAACCAACCCCTTGCTCGCAGCCACAGCGTGAGGCAGGATGAGGAAGCTCAAGTTCCACGAGAAGAAGCTGCTGAAGAAGACCAACTTCGTCCTGTGGAAGCGGGAGGGCGGCCACCGCGAGGCCGCCGTCACGCAGCGCTACAGCCTCGTCGACAGGGACGACTACAAGAAGTACGCCCTCTCTCACCCAGTCAATCCCCTCCCCCCTCCCTCCCTCTCCTCCTGCCTGTCAAACACAGTTCGATCTCGCCGCTGGGATTTGCTGGGCGTGTTGGTTCAAGAAATCGTAGCGTTTGCTGGGCGGTGCCCTGTAACTAACTAATCGATCCTGTGATTGCTGTGTCGCGGCAGGTACAACGGGATTTGCTTGATGGCGCAGAAGCTCGTGAACATCATAAAGCAGATGGATCCCAGGGACCCTTTCAGGATCGAGATGACGGACATGCTCATCGATAAGCTGTAAGATGCTGCAGACCCTCGATGCATGTGTGATGCTGTATGCGTTTGTTTGTTTGAAATTTTGACTGCATACTACGAGGACAATGTATCCATCATGCGCTGCAACCTTGTGAGAATGCTCCAGGCTTATCTGCAATTGCCACTTTGATTGTTATTATGGAGTTAGAAATGTGTAAGGCTTTTGATGTGTGTTCTTGTTTATAAATTAATTGTACTTTTGACCTATGTTAGTACCACACATGTTCTGCTTATGTCTTCTGCTTAATAAATTAATTGTATAAGGCCCAGAATGCATAAACCTTTCTGAGATTATCGGCTTCTCATTGTAATCTTATGCTTATGTCTGAGCATGCACTCCAATAAACATGCCATTATGAAAGCTACAGGGATACCCTGTACATATCGTGTTGCTTGAGTGAGCCATCTTACCAGAATCGTCTAAAGCTATTTCCTTTTGGCGAAATCATGCAGTTCTTGCTTGCCACTTCCACTTGTTCCTTGCTACTTTTACTGGCCTGCTCATTTGTCTAGTCTAAATAAGTTTTCTTGAATTTCAGGTATAATATGGGTGTAATTCCAACAAAGAAGAGCTTGGTTAAATGTGAGAGACTTTCAGTGAGCGCCTTCGCCAGGTCTCTTATCTCTCCCCGGGTTATAACAATGATTTCCTTCGATCGCTGAATATAGTGCATTTTGTCATATTTCACTTACCATATTGTTTGCTAAACTATTGCAGGCGGAGACTTGCAACAATTATGGTGAAGCTCAAGTTTGCCGAACACCTTAAAGAGGCTGTCACCTACATTGAACAGGGGCATGTGCGTGTAGGCCCAGAGACGGTCACCGATCCAGCCTTCCTTGTGACCAGGAACATGGAGGACTTCATCACCTGGGTGGATTCCTCAAAGATCAAGAAGAAGATCATGGAGTATAATGGTGCATTGGATGATTATGATGCCATGATTTAAGGATATGTCGTGATAGTAGAAGTTTTGGGAACATCAGTGATTCAGATTCAATGTGGCTACTCCTGTAATATTTTTTAAACCTGAATCTGAGGCTACAATATGTTGAGGTAGTTATTTATTGCAAAGCTACTTGTGTGATGAAAGCTAAACTGCTATAGAATGCAAATGCCTAATCAGTTCGTTTTGCGTTACACATGATGATATACAGTGTCATTGCAAAAAAAATTATGTCAATTATATGTACGATGTTCTACTCTCTGCAATTGAATTGCTTGCTGCTATATCAGCAGTTCATGCTGCTAAGCATTGGCCTCTGTGGTAATACCTTTTTGTTTGTGTAATTCTCTGCATCTTCTTGTATGAATTACAATAATATACAACGAAATGAAGTTTTTGCCTGGCCATTTGTGCAGATATCCTCTAGTCTTGTATTTTGATTTTAGTTTGAGATGAGACTTCTGCAGTTCACTTAGATGTGACTTGTGCATAACTAAATTAAAATGTAAAATGTCGGACATGGGAGTTTCTGCTATCGGGTGCACATGCACTATAAAAATAGTAAAAAAAAAACTGTTTTTAGATAAACATTGAGTTTTCATGTGCTTGCAAAATTTTGTGATGAAATGACACTTGTGGAAGTCTGGGCAAAAAAAAAGCTCCAGAAAGACTATGTATGAAAGCATTTTGGAGCACCATTTTTTGCCCACACATCCACAAATGTCATTTTCATCACAAAAATTTACACGCAGGTAGAAAACTAAATGATGCTTGTTGCCATTTTTTTTTTGAAATTCACTGTTCATGCCATTGCTTGGGACTAAAAGACACTTTCGGTAAACCGTAATCGTATATTTGTACATTATTCAATGAGAGGATAAATGGAACTAGAAATTCCTGCAAAATGTGCATAACAAATGTTCCAGTGCAGCAGAATTTCCAGTCAAATTCTAGAATAGCTGGGCGGTGCAATCAGAAAGGCTTTGAATGCCTCAAAAACACATAAAAGATACATGGATTTCTAATCAAGATCACGGCCTAGTTCACATCAACTTACATGCCAGTGCACAGCCAACAAACATCTGCTATGTTGACCTATCAGCAGATGCCGTGTGCTGCATCAAACTTCCTAAACTCCAAAATTTGATTACTACATATACAGGCACCACGATGACACACTGAGCAGATTACTACATCCAGCCAGAACCCACAATGAACACCCATCGCATGCATCTGAAACTTCTGCAAAATAGTTTTGAAACCTGGGTCATTCAACTGAAAAAATGAGCTCTGAATTAAGCCAGATATCAATTTTGATACTGCTGCTTCCAGCCCTTACCTAATATGCCGTCAGCAACATCAACTATGAATCCTGAGGTTCTGAATCATCTGGTAACGTTTGAGATTCTCTACTGCATTTCGATTCCTGCATCTCCACCTCAACAGCAATTACATCTTTTGACTTTCCGTTCTCTGTCTCCATCCTTCTTACCTTCTCCTTCTGTATGGCACGTAACTCGTACCTGTAAGAAGAGAGCATGTTTTAAATAGTACCCATGGCAGATTGGCAGGACAGAATTAGAGTATCATATAGCAGCTGGAGCTAAAGCCTATATGACCACAGCAGATCAATCCATCTCGGTTCTCAAGCCTCAATGGCTACCAAGAAGAGTACTAGGTGGTAGTAAATTCTGCACACGGTTGCAGAAGAACCACCGTATAAATGTTGGTCTACCATAGTAGTACATGATAGCCAATAATGTTAGTCTGAATTATGCAAGTCCCACCTTTGGCTGCATCCCACGAGAACACTACAAGGTAGCTGCAGTAGTTCAGTCTAATCTTGAACCACTTAACAAATACATCTCCAAGACTAACCAAGGATGGTGAATTCTTCTTTCAGCCAGGTTATTTATACATTGAACATATCTACTCAATGTAATCTTTCAGGAAGTAGAAGTTAGTGAAGTACAGCAAGGAACAATCACCTCCATGGCTGCCACATTCCAGGTTTATAAGGTTGGCGTGTATAAAGAAAAACTTTAACCATTAATCTGATCAACAAAATATTATTTATATGCCACAAAGTATATCACTGGATTCACATTTAAAAGGAGTTTCCAATGGTATACTTTTGTGACATATAACTCATGTTTGGTTGATCAAATCAACGGTGAATTTTTTTCTAGAAATATGTGCAGGCCTTATAAGCCTGAATAGAGGTATTATTAAGATACTGTTGTGATACCAGAAAATTTATATAGTCGACAGCACTAGTACTATATCTATCTCTATTGGAAGCGTTACGCCTCATGTATAGTTCAGCAAACAGAGACCACACTTTACATGATGATGTCCCCTTTTTGCTGAGCTTTTACAAAAACAGGTACTCACATTTGACATAATTTCTCATCTTCAGATGCCAATCTGTTTTGCTGGATATTTATTATATATACAAGACAGCACAACGGTACTACACGCAACTGGGACGATCATGTTTAGATACGAATATAGTTTGCTGGGTATTAAGGAGCAGCATGGACTAGAATTACTAACTGAAGATTCACAAAATCAACACCACCATGAAGCTAATTGAGAACTTCGACTGCAATGCACTTGCACATAGGAGAAAGCTAATGAGGTAGGAGCTTACGGCAAGATGTAGGTCCTGGCGAGCAGGAAGTAGATTGTCCAGAACTGCTTGTCCTTCATGTGGCGTGGGCACAGATCATAGCGGACCTTAGCGAGCTCCTGCAGGGATCACAAATTACAACAGTTTGAGACCTGAGAGCCATCTCTCTCTTGGGCGAAGCGGAGGGCGAGATCCGCGGGGGGCCTACCTTGGCTCTGGCGAGCACGAGGACGGCGTGCCGCTGCTGCCAGTCCGAGAGCTCGCCCGCCGCCTCCGCGGAGGCTCCTGCGAGACAAACATGGCGCATCACCGTCAGCAGTCGAGACTAGACGAGCAGGGGAGCGGAATCGAGAGGGGGGGAAGGAGGGGGTGCCTTGGTGGAGCTGGAGGGCGGAGGACTTGAAAGCGTCGGGGGAGAGCGTCCGGAGGAAGTCGAGGAGCTGCGGCGTCACGCCGAGCTCCTCCGCGTCCTCCTCCTTCCCCTCCGCGGCGGAGGGCTTGCTTGGGCCGGCTCCGGCGCCGGCTCGGCGGCGGAACGGCCATGTGAAGGAGGAGAAGGCCATCGGCGGGCAGGTGGGCCGGCGATGGCGATCTGATGGACACGAGCGAGATTCGTCGACGAGCTCTTTGGGCTGATCGCTCGACGCGCGGGCACGGAATCGGAATCGATCACGGTCACGGGGGTTGGGCGGTTGGCACGGCGAGAGAGGAAACACAGCGGGGGACACGGCGAAGGAGGTTGAGTTGAGTACTACTCGTACTATGCACGTTCTCATCTTTAAACTTCAGTTGAAGCTTTTTTATCCAACAGCAAATTCAAATTCAAATTCCAATTCGGTTTCAACAGCAAATTCAAATTCAAATTCCAATTCGGTTTCAACAGTAGATAACAAATTCAAGCCTGGAACTAATCTGGAGATAACAAGGCTTCAGAAAGTTAAATATGAACTATTTCCTCCGTTCACAAATACTATAAGATGTTCTAGTAACTTTTTTTTTCTGTTCTAGTAACTTTTTTTTTCTGTTCTGTAGTAACTTGTTTTTCTAAATCGGGTGCATATAGACATGTTTTAGCATGTTTTGTTCATTTCTTTCAATTCGTCTGTAGTCTATACTGAAATCACCAAAACATCTTATATTTGCGAACAGAGGGAGCACCTCACATAAATCTCTCAGTTGATTTCTCCTGGTGCTTGGTTACCTTTTCTGTGCCAAAGCAATCAAATTTTGGAGCAATCGATATAACTGTACAAGTACGTTCTTTCGTTTGGTGTTTCATTGCCTTATCAGTACCAAGCTATGTCAAATTTTTACTAAGGCCTAAGGAAATCGACTCAATGTTCCATTTGTCCAAAGAGTGCAACTCTGAGACTGACGACTCTACCAAAGCAACAAGACAACACTGTAAAGTGGCAGTGATGTTTCTCATGAAGCATACATTTTGCTAAGATAATCCGCATCACGAAACATAAAGCGACACATGAAACAGTATAAAATCTAGATTATAAACCTCAAAAAGACCTAGAGCTCACAGAATGTAAGGTTTTGTCGTTGACCTCATCATACATGGAAGTAAACATCAAAGTGTAAATTGAAGGTCAAGACACTTGGTACAAATGAGACCATGCTAACATGTCACAGTTTCTTTTTCCCCGTGCTGGGTCATAGATCGCTATCCCCACGCTGAGGCAAACAAGGACATTCAGCTCCCGGCTACAGTAGGTACGGCGGCTGGCTTTAAATCCTCGGCCTTCTCATGCTCCTTGTTTAGCATCTGGAAGGAATCGCATAAAAGATTACACACTTGTCGTAGAATTTGCAGAAAGCAGAAGGGTATAACTTCATAAGATCAGCATGAAGACACCAATATAGCCAAGGACGGAAGGATTGGCAACAGCTTAAACTAGCCGACAGAAACAACTTACCTTGTTGTTGATCAAATTGTGGAGAGCAATGACACTCCGGATAAGAGAAGACAGGTATATGACCAGCATCATATCATTTGTTTTCACTGCATGAAAAGATAGATAATAAAGTTGCTGCAATAAGCAAACCCAGAAAATAGAAGGGGAAAACAAGCCAGTTCTGGTAAACTGATGGCGACATGCATGATTACCTGCAAAGGCTTTAATGAGCTCATTTACGTTGAGATTGGGGAGCAGATTAAACACATCCTGCAAAAGAAAAAACAGAACAAATATATTACACTCCATGATTGAAAGTGTAGAACTGCTTCGGTAACAGAACCTGTGACGAATTTTGAACTGTTCTCAATTATCATGTTTTTCTTATCCTACTGTGGACCTAATAAGTGGTGAAGCTACAATATGATCAGACAAATTACTGTTCTGAGGACAGAAAAACAGACATATATAAAGCATGATTTAAACACCCAAATATAGTATATCCCACAACCAAAGTGATGTATTGAAGACTCTAAAGCACCCTTCGCATCCTATCTGCCTCAACTTCTGGCGGAAACTGCTGGTGATACCACACGCACTAAGGCCTCTCCCATTGCATGGGCGCTTAGCTTCTTGTTGCTAAGCTTCCTTCAATTAATTAGTCATGGACGAGTTTTCGTCTTTTTTATGGAAAATTGAGTTTTCATCTAGGTATGCGCATCTAGCATCGTTTCTTCCTGGGGTAACCAAATTCATCTCTCTCTCTTCTTAATTATCTTGCCACATAAAAAAATTTCCCTACCTGGCAGCCATAGCAGTAGCACCTGTACAAGGTGGGGCACTGAGAAGGGCCTAAGAGTAGGTATTTTTCAACCACTCACTGGTTGCACAACTTTCATATAATTCCTAAGGATAAACATCCATCACTAAAAGGCATCACAATTTTTCTTCCGGAGAGTACTCGAGCATCACAATTTTCTTCCAGAGACTACTAAAATATCACAATTTTCTTCCCGAGACTACAGCAATTAACTAGTTAATCCCAGACAACCTTTAAGAATAGAGGTGTGCATTTAAAACATTTAAGGTTCATGGGGACAACAGAACCTTCCTGGTGAGGATCAAGTATAATAGAAATTACTGAGACACAAACAGAAGAAAAGATCGAATGTAACTCCCCAAAATTAGTGGCTAACATAACATATAACAAATAGCGAGAGCCAAACCTGCAAGTGGTACAGAATCTCGTGGTTCAGTGGGAGCTTCCCTTCAATTACAAGATCTAGATAACCCCGGATCTCCGTAAGCCTCGCATCGAGTCCTTTCAGGGCTGCAAGCTTGCTGCTGACCTACATTGGTAAATGAAAATTAGGGGCACAAGCTGCAAACTGTATCCACCCATCTTAATTCTTATGAAACATTACCTCTGTTGCAAGTGTGCTTATTGTTGTGTCTTTCACATCCCTCAGAAGGTGCTCAACTCCTGAAGAGAGCATAAAACATACATCAGCTAAAATTATGAAGTGAACCCAAAACCTCTCAAACAAAATTATATTTCTTGCATTGTTCAAAAAAATCAGCCAGTTAATCGGCATCTCGGTCAGTTAATCGCTACTCAGTGGGTCACCGAATAGCCGATTAACTGGAAAATTCGCATATTTATCCTGAACATTGATTTTTCTTGCAGATATCCTGGACATTGATTTCTTGCAGAAAGTGACCTAGCTATCAGAAAGCCTGACTGAACTATTGAATCTATAACTTGAAAGTGCCAAACATGATGCCCTTTCCTCATGCAATTTCAAACAGACTAGTTCTTACCAATTTCCTCGACTTCATGGGCTGCAATTTCTGATGGCACGTGGACGAACACCTTCTGACTTTTCTGAGTAGCATTCTGTAAAGGAAAGCCATATCACATTAGTGAAGCCGAATAAGCAAACATCAAATCTCTAACATCTTAGACCATACACCCACCTCTTTAACCTCTTCTACAGCATAATATGCTTTGGTGGGTATTCCCAACTCCTTGGGTTGAACATCAATAATCACCAGGACAGGATTCGGAACATAGCTGCACAGTGTAAAGATTTTTTTAAAATTAACTGCATAAGAGTAAGCGCCTAAGAAGGGAATACAAGACAGGTATCCTGGGACCCAACCTATAGGAAGAACATTAGTTTAGAAGGGTGGCAAAAAAATGATACTTCCATCACCAAACCCAGTCCCCACCATCAACACCCCCCAAAAATGATACATAAAGGGTAGTGAACGCAAAGTATGTGTGTACGGTAATTTTAACACTGTTCTTTTATCTTCCGAAATCATATAAAGGTGCAACATGTCACTAAAGTCATGAGTAGGTTCAAACAAACAAGTTGATTAAACATTAGATCGTTTTACTGATGGAGGGAGAGGAATTACAGTAGCAGACCAATCCAACGTAAATATCATCAGGCTGACTGTTCACTGTAATGCCTAAGATTGCAATTCTTTCATAACTAACACCATATATCAGGACATCTAAAGAACACACTCTACATAAGGCCATCAGAACTTTCCCATTGCTCTGGACAGTAGCACAAGTGAAGTAAAAATAAAAATTAGCTATGCATTTTTGGAGCTTTGCGACTAATTTGTACTCCCTCTGTAAAGAAATATAAGAGCATTTAGATCACTAGATCACTAAAGTATCTAAACACTCTTATATTTCTGTACAGAGGAGTACAACAAAGTTTTGTGCACAGGCGAAATTTCTCCAGCCACATGTGGAACTAGAAGCACAAAATCAAACAACTGAAACCAAACTAGATTATGACTGAATGGTAAATACTCCTACTTCATAGAGACAGCTAGCCTCCTTGAAGAGTTCACGCTTGCATTCCAACATTGGCCCGTATGTATAAGTTGCAAGTAATTGTACCAAATAATTGTGTACAAACTGAGAAGAGCTTCTAAATTACTGCAGGATAATAAATGGTTGTAGAGCAGAATCATACTTGGTAAACAATGCATGAACATCCAAGTCGTTCTCCTTCAGTTTTGGACCAGTGCTGTACCAGCCAACAACATGCTCCTTGGCTGCATCCGAAACAGCTCATCAGTATTCAACAGAAACAACTACACATGGCAAGTCCAAACATATCTATAAAAACTCTAAAACAGCATACCGTTGATCCTCTTGAACATGGAGAACATAGACTCATGGTAATTATGGTCGAGGAACCAGATCCTCGGGTCCTTGTCATCCTCCTCAAACGGCACTGCAAGATCACACGCCGCCGAAATTCACAAATTCAGTAAGCCACCACCGTAATAAATAGCTCCACAGATCTAATCACGCAAGGGTTTCGCGCCAGCAGATCTAACTACATCTACGGGCAGGGCCGATTCCGCGAACCCTAGGCCCCACCAGGCGCGGGGATTCATCGGGAAAGAGGCGGGCGGGCCCGGACGGCGCAAACCCTAGCAGGGCAGAGACGGGCGGGCGGGGGGTTCGGTCGCTCGCTTACCGGCGTAGGAGTTGGTGACGTCGACGACGCCGCGGGAGGAGGTGCCGAGGAGCACGCCGACGACGCGCTTCCTGGTGTCGCGGGCGACGCGGTTGTAGTGGTCGACGATGCTGAGCAGCACCAGCGGGTGCACCACCACCTTCTCCAGCGTCCGCCCGGACAGCTGCGCCGCCTTCACCACGTCCATCTCCTCTCCCTCTCCTCGGCGCGCGGCGGCGGATCTGCGGCGTGCGGCTGCGGTTGGGTGTCTGCTGCTCCTCTGCTGCTGCTGCGACGGCCGCGTTTGTGCTTTGCTTCCCCTCTTTTTCCTCCTTTCTTGCGGAGGCGGAAGGCGAGGGGCTCTTTTTAAATTGGTAGGCTCTGTCGAGGGGGTGAGAGTGAAAAGACCCCACCCGCGTCTCGTGCGCCGCCCGATCGCTCGTGGACGGTTCAGATCGAACCCTGTGGATCCTGGCCCATCACCAGTTCACCACCGTCCCGTGTCGACCGCATCGGCCTCGTCTCGTCTCCCGTCCCCGCCCGCTCGCCGCCGCTCGCCGACCGGCCTCGCCGGCGGCTCTCCGTCCCCGTGGTCGCTCCTCGAGGTACGAATCTGTATTACTCGCACTTCTCCTGCCTACTGCTCTTCTTGTTGTCGTTCCTAGCCCTGCCATCTCACCCGATTTCTGCGGATCAAACGTAACCCTAGTTCCTCTCGTTCCCCGTCTCGATTCCTTGTGCGCAGACGAATAAGGCGAGATGGCAATGGCGACGTCGTCGGCGTACCCTCCGCCTCCTCCGTTCTACCGGCTGTACAAGGACTTCGAGCAGGACCCCTCGTCTGCGCCGGAGCCTCCACCGCCGATCGAGGGGTCGTACCAGCTCTTCGGCGCCACCTACACAGTATGTTGCTCACCACATTCTTCGTCGTAATGTTTCAGTGCCTGTGTCAAGGCTGACTCCGGGTTTTGCCTCCGTAGACGGATGTGGTGCTGCCAAGTCTGGAGGATCAAGGTGTTCGCCAGCTTTACCCAAAGGGTCCAGATATCGGTGCGTCTCATTCCTATCAACACTTGTGTAGTGATGTACTGTAATGTACTTCAAATGGTTACTCTGTGATATGTTAAATGATTAAGGCTACTGTCGTAAATTATGACGAATCAAAGTGGTTGTTCTTATTGTTCAAAATACCAGCCAATAAATTAGTAATCTGGCCAGTTAATCCCTGCTCGGTGGGTCACTGAGTAACCAATTATCTCATTTATCAGCCTGTTAACTGGCTGATTCGCCTATGAATCCCCTACTCGCTAGCCGACTGAGCAGCTACTAGTTAATGATTTTCTGAACATTGGACTTCTTATATACTTCAAGTGCAGCAGAGTACTGTTTATCTTATTTGATTTGATGTAGTAGGCTGGATATTTGCTGAACTGATTATCCTTCAGACTTCAAGAAGGAGCTAAGGACACTCAACAGAGAGCTTCAACTCCATATCTTGGAGCTAGCTGATATTTTAGTGGAGAGACCATCTCAGTATGCCCGCAGGGTTGAAGACATTTCACTCATTTTCAAGAACTTGCACCATCTTCTTAATTCCCTACGACCACACCAGGTATGAGCTACAGTTTATATTTCACGTGGTGAATTTATTTCCGCAATTCACTACCATAACTCAGTTTAATTTTGATTTTATTTAGGCAAGAGCGACATTGATTCACCTCCTTGAGAGCCAAATACAGCGCCGTAAGCAAGCAATTGAGGATATAAAACAGTGAGTAACTAAACTTTCTTCAGCTTGACTTGGCCGGTAAATCAGCATACCGTTGATCTTCCATTCGACATGATTCATAGTCAAGGATGCACATCTAGCTCTGCGTCAGTACCTCTTTACAGAATACAAATGTATTATCATTAGCTTTATTAGATTACCTGGTCCCTAGAAATACTGTACTGTACACTGAAACAACCATCATATATTTGTACACTTGTAATTAAGTCAAGGGGAGATGTATTGTGTTAATAATCATGCTAGTCTCCAATCATCATGTTATTCTATCATCCATCCATCCATCCATGTATTAGAAGCACAAAATACTTAACCAGGAAGGCCCTTGTGGTTTTTATGATATTCGTTTTTTGTGTCGCTCATACACTAATTGCATGTCTGAGGTAGAGAAAGCTCAGGTTATAGCTAGCTGCTGCAGTTTGGGAGACCAAAAGTTGCTCTCAGCTATAACTTGCTGCTGCAGTTTGAACTATTTAATGTAGTTCAAAACTCGGTAACTGATGATGTTGTTGATATCAAATCAAGTATGTTTGATTGATTTGTAAAGAGCACATGCTGTATGCAGCATTGGTTTGCCACTCTTATACAGTATTTGTGAGCAGGCACTGTATGGTATGGTACATGTGTGTTTGTTTGGATCTTCTAACCTGTAATGTTCTTTTAATGAGTGATGATAATTATGGCATTAATTCACCTGATACTATTGTAACTAGGCTATTTTAACAGCCTTATTAAGTATTTTCTTTCTATTAATTTCAGGAGGAGAGAGGAGGCACAAAGGCTGCTTGGGGAATCACTGGTTATTATTGAGGGAAGCCAGCAGCAGGTTATGACTCCAATGTGAAGGCCTCTGATATCCTGGGTTTCAGGTTATGACTCCAGTGTGAAGGCCTCTGATATCCTGGGTTTCCTGGTGCCAAGTTGGCTGGATTAAGATGAAGTATTGGCGTGAGGTGAATGCATTCTGCTGTTTGCTCGTAGAAATAGCCTAGTGACAATTATGAGAAATTTATAGCTTTCAAAGATGAATTATGCATCTGCGTGTGCTGTGAAGCTTTTAAGCACTGAACCTGGTCAGCTCGATGTTGGATACTTCCATTGTAATGTTTAGAATCTATCTTTTTTTTCATTTCCATGTTTTCAACAGCTGTAGCATGCTCCAGGCCTCCAAACTGGCAGCATGTTTAGGAGTCACTGGATCACAATGATAGGTGTCGAGGACTTAGGATAGAGTTTGCTATGACATCCCCAGCCCTATCCAGAAAGGCAACTTTTGCCGCTCCCCCTCCTCCCTCGCCCAAGGGTATGTGCTTTCCCTTTGCCACATGACCACACCCATCCGTGCTGCCCCTCTTCCCCCTTGCATCAACATAGGGTTCCAGACAGGAAACTTGGGTAGTTCACTGTTTTCCAACCAACTTCCGTGCATATATCAAGGAGATCTTTCTAAAAACTTCAACTTACATGTACAGACGCACAATCAATTTATTCTATACATGGATTGAGAAAAACATATATAGGATGTAGGCTCAAGCTGTAAGAAATAGTCACCACTTCTACATCAAAAGAGTCTAGACCACCACATCATATTGCAATGATGCCAACGAAAGCAATCATCATACTGCTAGTAACATGCAAAGCATGGAAGCAGCTACTTAATTCCTTAAAATACATGTAACCAGAAATTATCCCGACCAGAGCCATCACCCAGACAACATGAATGACGATCAGGAGTTGTGGGGGGGTGGGGAGGGGGGGCTCTGCTTTGAGCAACATCAGAGAAAGCGCATTGCACAACAGTACTCCAGCAAAATCAACTTGTAGTAGAACACCCTGACCATGCATTCAGAAGCCACAAACTCGTTCGCAGCAGCCACCTCCTGTGGTCGGGTTTTTGAGGCAATCTGCAGGACTAGAAGCATCAGGTTAGTTATGTTTTAAAACAATGCATCAGGTTAGTTATGTTTTAAAACAATGCATCAGGTTGGTTCGCCTACTGAACAGTTACGAAGTGGCAAGAGTAGTTGTCTTATTTGCAAAGAAATGGCACATGCATTTGGTGATAAACCTTTTGTAAATTATGTACAACACCTATGGCTTCAAAGACTAAATAAGTGTTTACCTTATCTCCCTCCAAGATATGCCTCCGTAACTCTATGAAGGCTTGCAGCCACTTCATGCATGTTGGGGCGCTCATTCGGGGACAACTTGGTGCAGCAAAGTCCAATGTTTAGCACCGAGACTAAACAGTCTAAATCTTTTTCCTTCGTGGCTACTGGACGATCTTGTAGCAAGTCAGAGTCAACAATCTGTGATATCCCAGCAGGAAAATTCATCTCCACAAAGTTTGTGATGCTCAGTCCATCCTTGAACATATCTTCTGTCGGTCTCTTCCTCAAAAATGTTTCGAACAGAATAATCCCATAGCTATAAATGTCCCCGGCAACTGAAACTTCACCACCAGTTGCCCACTCTGTAACAGCACGTACGGCAATAGTTTAGTCAAAATATTAACATAAGCATCACAAATAAGGAGTCATTTTCAAGTTATGCCGTACCATATATGGCACAACATGAAAACGAACAACAGACATCACCTGGAGCGACATATCCGATCGTTCCTTTTATTACAGTCGAAGAAGCAGAGTTTGAGTCACCGAAATATGACTGTGTCGGACCAGCTTTGAACCTCGCAAGGCCAAAATCTCCAACATGAGCTGTCATATTATCATCCAAAAGAATGTTGCTAGGCTTCAAATCACAATGAACAATAGCACCTTGGTTGTCATGGTGGAGGTACTCCAGTGCATCTGCTACATCCACCACAATGCTCAACCTTTCAGCTAGTGTAATGCGCTCTGAATTTGAAGTGTTTTCATCTCCCAAAGCTGAGTACAGTAGTGCGTGCAAGTCACCCTTTGGCATGAATTCATATACTAGTGCTTTGAAATCATTCCCTTTAGAATCGATACTCGAGCAAGCAGTTAGGATAGGAACTAGATTCCGGTGCCGCACATTTCTCAAAGCATTGCATTCCGCAATGAAGCTCTTTTGTGCTCCTCTTGTCTCTAGGGTGAAAACTTTAACAGCAACAATAGTTCCATCTTGCAACAGTCTACCTTTGTACACAGAACTGTATCCTCCTCTGCCAATCAAGTTGGATGTGGAGAAGCCATCAGTTGCTCTATCAAGATCGTGGCAAGAAACTCTGGGAAACTTTCGACCAAAAGAAGGGAGAGACATGTAAATCTTCTTCCGTTTTCTCCTCCAGAATAGCAAGACAGATATGACCACAGCAAGTGACACCATGCTGACTAATGGGATCACTACTTTGAGCACTGTTGATGTCACGTGCTTAGTTGAATTTGAAGGTATGACAGGGCAGGCCGGTAGGTGTAACTTCGCTGCACCACCGCAAAGCCCCTTGTTCCCATCTACCCATAAAGCAGTCACATTCTTGAATATGCCTATTTCTGGGACTTCGCCTTCGAGACGGTTGAATGACAAATCTAGTTGTTCAAGATACATCAGGCTGCCAATAGATTTCGGTATGGATCCTGATAAGCGGTTGTGAGACCCATTGAGTACTTGCAAGTTTCTGATGCTGCCTAGTGACGCTGGAATGCTTCCACTAAGAAAATTCTGATCCAACTCAATGAATTCCATACTGTCACAGTTACCCAGTGTGTCAGGGATGGCACTGGACAGGTTATTAGATGAAAGATACAAGTACTGTAGTTGCTTGGCACGGCCTACTTCAGTAGGAAGTGGTCCACCTAGGCTATTTGAAGATAGCGCAATTTCTCTAATTGTAGGAATGCTGAATATCTCCTTTGGAATGCTACCATCAAGAATGTTATTGGAAAGCTTCAATGCTTCAAGGGTTTTGAGGTTTCCCAAACTCGGGGGTATATGCCCATACAACTGGTTAGAATCCAAAAAGAGTTGCCCTAAAAGAGATAAATTAGAGAGGGAAGTTGGAATATATCCTGTAAAAGCATTGTTCCTTAATACGATAACCTGCAAGTTCTCTAGAGTTCCTAGCCATTCCGGAATGACACCGGTGAACTGGTTTTCATCCAATGCCAAAAACTTCAGGCTGTGAAGGTAAGCTATACCGGGAGGAAAACCCCCTGATAGTCTGTTCCTTCCGAAGAAGAACATTTCAAGTTTGGCAGAAAGGTTGGTAAATGAATCTGATAACCTTCCTTCAAGACGATTCCCACGCAGGGACAATTTCTGTAGCTCAGTGCAATTGCTTAGACTATTCATAAACTCCAAGTCTTGCTTGTCACGTGCTTGTAATTGATTGTATTCAAGATTCAACCAGGAGAGCTCTTTAAGTTTGCCAATAGAACTAGGCACCACCCCAGTGAAATTATTACTTGACAAATCAACCAAGGATAGCTTAGAAGCATTCACCAGCGAATTTGGGATATGCCCATCAAACAAGTTGTTAAATAAACCAAACTTTTGAAGATTGGGCGATGAACTACCAAGGTTGGATGGCAGTTGGCCACTTAGATAGTTGGAGGCAAGGCTTAGTACAACAAGAGAAGACACATTGAGGATGGCTGGTTGGAACCTTCCTGATAGCTTATTTCCCCAGGCGAAAAAGAACTGCAGCATGGGCATATTTCCGATTTCACTTGGGATCTCGCCACTGATCCGATTTGACGAGATATCAAGTCGAGTCAGTGTTGTGATGTTAAAAAGTGAAACGGGAATTTTGCCGGTAAGATTGTTATATGAAATCAGCAGGCTCTGAAGGTGAGGAGGAAAATTGGCATGGGTAGGGATTTGTCCAACTAGGTGATTGCGAGCCAGCCATAGCATCTGCAGACTAGAACAATTTGCAAAGTCTGGTATCTCACCCTCGAGTGTGTTATTACTCAAGTAGAGATTCTGGAGGTGCTGCAGGTGACCGAGGGACGCAGGGATTTGTCCAATGAACAGATTGCCTGGTAGGGATAGATTTCTTAGAAATGTAAGATTTCCGAGTGAAAGAGGGATGCGCCCTTGTAAGCCTCGACCGCTGAGGTCGAGGGAAGTGACGCGATGTCGATTCTTAGGCCTACACGAGACACCTTCCCAGTTACAGAAGTCCGTGGTGTCATTCCAGGACATCAGAGCTTGCTGGGGATCAAGACTGATTGCCTCCTTGAATTCAAGCAGTGATAGCCGATCTGTCGCATTTCCATGCGAGGAGCAGACGACATGGGTACTGCAAGCCACAAGTGCCAAGAGAAACTGTCCAACTGCAATAACCATCATGGCTGGATTTCTTTGTCGAATTTAGAGCTTCATTATATGCATAATAAATAATACAAGGGGCAAAAAATTAGATAGCAACAAGTGTTGGCAGACAGTATGGAATTGTTGGTGAGTGAAGTACCTGAAAGACTGCCCCTGCACTCTCAGGAGCCAACACTTGCTCTCTGTTCCATCATAAAGGTTAAGCAGGAGTAAAAACTAAAGCCACTGGATGTTGAATATTATAACTGCACGCTTTACTAATCGAATTGCCATTCAGATATTGTGCAGGACACACAAACTTTCCTAGCAAGAGTTGACCTCTTATTTGTACTACTTTCCTAGCAGGAAAACATGTTTGTATCAACTCGCAAGCACCGTGATATATGATCATCACCCATACACAGGCTAATGAGCATAATAATTGTGTTTCATGCTGATTATAATCTCATACTTTCTCGATCTAGAAAAGAAGTTTTTTTTTCCTAGAAAAGAAGTTATATACGAACTCAAAGATAAGCTAGACATTTGTGCCCTTTTTAAGTTCTTGTTGGCCATTACCCACCACTTGTTGGACATTTGGAAAATGAAGAGAGTGATCTCAAGTTCTATAGTATACAGCAAAACTGCAAGAGCATGTCATCTTAACTATAGAAACACTGGAACAGTATGTTTCTTGCTCCCCCTAAAAAAAGCAAACGTTATATGCTTCAGCAAATATTAGATGTAACTTACCATGCTTTTGCACCACCTCCTTTGAGAGAGAGCCTGCGTGCTTTTGTTGGAGAACGGCGATAGGCCTATATAAGTCTTTTAGTAGCTGCTTAGAGCCATACACGCTTCATTTATAGGTGAACCAAGTATCCACCACCGAAAAGCCATAATGTCAAAGGTGTTTGTTCTTTCTTCAGTTCAGTCCCTATCCATACAGCCAGTCAAAGGCGGCTTCCCACAGTGATTAGTAGCAGTATCGACCCAATTTCAACAACAATAAGTGATTAATAATTATACTCTCTTCGATTCATATTACTTGTCGCTCAAATGGATGTATCTAGCATTGAATTACGTCTAGATAAATCTGTTTGAGCGACAAGTAATATGGGCAGGAGTAATACTTATTCCACCCCTATTTATGCGGCGTTCATGTATTTCAAGGTTCCACTTTGACCATTAGTCTGATAAAAACTTTTGATGCATGTGCCACAACAGTTATATCATTCAATTTGTATTAAAATATAGTTTACAATGATATAATTTTCATAACATGTGATTAATATATTATTGATCAAATTAATGATCAACATTTGATCACGAAAACACTTTCCTCCGTCCCACGAGCGACTTGCAGATGGCTAGGGTTTCCTCGCCTTCGGCCAGCCCGTCGCCGATCTTCTTTATCTCCTGTGGCCCTAGGCCATGTAGGCGCGGTGGACCCCGACCCTTACCAACTCGAGGGTGCTCGTTTTTTAGTTGTTTTTCTCTTTTTAAGTCTGTTCAGGGTTGGTGTCCTGTCTGGGAAGGCGAGGCAGTAGTGGCTCCCGGATGATGGGATAAGGTTTTCCTCGCCTAGCCCCTATCCCAATGGTGCGTCTAGTATCTTCGGTGTGCATGTGAAGGTGTGTCTCCGATGAATCTTTTTATTATTATTATTATAGAAAGTGTTGTGTCCCGCTTTAAGGACGCACATTCGGTTCGTTCCGGTGTTTGTAGTTATTGCTAGATGGTCTACTAATATGAATGTAATTTATATTATTTTTAGTGTTTTTTGTACTGCCATGATGTTTGACAAATAAATTGGAAGTAAAAAACATTTAATTGTGAAAATATCTTACTTTAATGTCAATGTTTTTGGGTCAAAGTATTTCTTCTTTATTTATATACATATAAAACAATATTTTTTTCATTTAATCCATATCTATACTTTTTTCCCTGCGAAAAACCCATATCAATACAATCAGTCAAAGACGACTTTCCCACAAGCAGTGGCTGCTATTTTTTCTTTGTGGTGACGTAGCGGCTGCTTCTTCTTTTTCATTTTTGCGGTGATGCAGTGGCTGCTATTGACCGATCCTTTTCGTGAAAATCAACCATGAATAGACTTGACCTTTTCCCCGAAACAAGATAAACTTGACTTTAGTCGAGGCCTATATAAAATGGCCCGTGCTACGGATGATACTTGCGAAATTTAAGCCGCCTGGGGAGCCATACGATCAGGCCAGAGCTAGCTGTCAGATTCTCGCATGGCTCGGTACAACTTGTGCCTGCAAAATACTACTTGTGCCACAGACGTGCGTCATCTAGGGAGTATGATTGTGCCTCTTCTTCTGCTCTCACGGGATACAAACCAGAGAGTGTCATGTATAAGAGCAACTCCAATGAGGCGGCCCATTTCGTACGCCGTCTTTTGTTTGGGTCGGCGCGGACAGAAAAAAGGGCCCAACGCGCCAACCCAAACGGACGCGCGTCCGCTTTTTGTCCGCCTGCCGACCCATTCCTGGCCTATTTTTGAGCTGAATTTGCGTCGGCGCGGACATAAGACGGACGTGCGCGCGCTCGCCCTCTCTCCTCCCCGGGCCCGCTGGTCGGTGGCACATTGGTCTCTCCCCATCCAACAGCACACCCTCGCCCGCCTGCTTCGTCGCCGACGACCGCCGGCCATTTTTTCCGATAGAAAAAGGATACATAGATAGTTCTAGCGTAGACAGATAAAAGAACAGGTCAACTACTCGACGTTTTCCAACTCCGAATCGGTAATGTCCTCCTCCGATGTCTGAATGTAGGCGTCAGCATACCGCTCGTCCTCGGAGTCCCAGGACGACACTTCTCCTAGCTTCATGTTCAATTGAGCGGCCTGCTTCCGCGCACGCTTGTCCTCCTGATAGGCGACTCGCTCCGTCCTCCTCGCCTCCCTCTCCATCCTTCTTTGCTTGTAGAACTGGCGCTCGTTGACGATGTCCTGCGGGAAGCGTTTGCACCACACCGCCATGGCTTCCACGTCCATCTCGGCGATGGCGAGGCGACACTGCCGCCTCCGATGGTCACGACGGTCCTCGTCGGTGAAAAGTCGCGGGAGAGGCGCGAGATCCCCGTGGTCGTTCCTCGAGGTACGAATCTGTATTACTTGCAGCTTCTCCTGCCTACTGCTCGTCTTCCTCCCGTTCACAGCCTTGCCATCTCACCCGATTTCTGTGGATCAAATGTAACCCTAGTTCCTCTCGATTCCTTGTGCGCAGACGAATAAGGTGAGATGGCAATGGCGACATCGTCGGCGTACCCTCCGCCTCCTCCTTTCTACCGGCTGTACAAGGACTTCTACTAGTGCAGAACCGGGCTATAGCACCGGTTCGTAAGGCCCTTTAGTGCCGGTTCGGTAACCGACACTAAAGTGTGGGTGCTAAAGGGCAACCACGTGGCACGAGTTAGCTCCGGGGGCAGGGAGCCCTTTAGTACCAGTTGGTGACACCAACCGGTATTAAAAGGTTGGGGGGTTTGGGTTTATGATTTCTTTTTCATTTAATTTTGTGTTTTCCATTTAATTCTTTTTCGTTTGCTAGTATTTTGCGATACTACATATTGTACACGTTATGCATATATATAAATAGAATTTCTAGTAGAATCGATCATATATATATATATATATATATATATATATATATATATATATATATATATATATATATATATATATTATTTATTTATTTATATCATCGAAAGTCTCACAACCACCATTAATTCACACATACACACATGTATATATATACAATTAGCTAGCTATATACAATTTCTCCTAATTGATGCCTTCGGAGCCAGTGACATTAGCCTAATTGGTGCCTTCGGAGCACGATGACAGTTGGAAGTGGTTCATGGGGGCGGTAGCGGGTAATAGTATTCTCCGTTCGTATCTATGACCTGGTCGAGCAAAAATCCCGCTATTTCCTCTTGAATTGCTTGTATGCGCTTCGTTGGTAGGAGCTTCTCCCGCACCTCTTTGAACTGTTAAGAAGGAGATCAATATGCATGTGTATTAGTTGTGTGACTAGATATCGATAATGGTGTAAAAATTGTGAATAGTGTTCTGACAAACGTACCCAGTCCTGTCTTTGAGATCTGCTCCTTTCGGACGCCATCATGCGAATGTTCTCGCAAACGTAGTATGCACACAGATCAGTCCCCGGCGCCTGCTTCAGGGCCTTTACGAGAATGGAATTTGATCAAATAATAATTAATCAAGCATGATAATTAAAGAGATGGCAGCTAGCTAGCTAGTACTACTTAATTACTTACCTTGGGTCGATACCATTTCAGCTTTTGTTTCCATTGGCCTGGAGTGACGTTGATGAACTTTGCCCAAGCCCTGCCCGCCGACAAAGAAAATGAATAAAGAGGTTATTAAATAGTTGTTATCAGGGAATGACGAACTAATTAAATAGGCCGAGATATAGTTAATAATGATTAAAATTACCTGTTGACTATCCCCTTCACGATGGTGTAGTCACTTTCTTTCTTAAGTAGTGAGTCCAGTATTTCAACTGTTTCTTCATCAACTTTAATGATTAACAAGATCCAGTGAAAACTGCATGCACACATGTTTGCATGTCTTAATTAAGCGGGCATATGTAAGCAAAAACATGTAGCTAGCTAGTAAGCAAAAACAGAATTTGTAGTACAAGATAGTGTGACTCACAGGAAGTTGTAAGGAAGTAGTATATCTTCATTGGTATTGAGGCGCTTGAAGAACTCTAGCATGCTTTCCTCTACACTTGCTCGATAATATGTATCTAATTTCCATGTGTATTCATTAGTGGTATTTGGGTCAATGAACCCAATGCCATAGCGTCCACCTTTTTCATTTCATACATCTTCATCCTGCATAATACCACAGAAAAGAATATAGTGAGGATAATTACAGGTAATGATTGATCAAAATGATCACTACAGCTAGCTTGAGACTTAAATTACAGAAAAAAAATCACTTACAGACAATAGTAACTGACGATAGATTTGTCGAGTGCGTCTTGATTGTATAACTGAAATAGTTCTGAATACTCAACGGACACAGCTTTCTCATGGAAGTAATGATCCTTCTTGACATTCACCATGAGGGACTCTCGATTGGAAATCTTGGTAATGTTCATGTACCATTGATGCAATTCATACATTCTTGTTGGGAGCTTCTTGACCTCGTCTGGCTCGACCAAAGGTTGGTCCCGGACATATTTCCGTTTTATTTCCTCCTTTCTAAGCAGAGACATGGGCTCGATCTCGAGGAGTTGTCCAATAGTGATCTTGAGCATTTCAGCCTGCATTATATGCTGCTCGGTTATTACCACATCGCCCAGCTGGGGAACGTTAACGGTTTGCCCACAATAATATTGGGCGCACGTACTCTCATGTGTTGTTGGCACAACAAGCGGGTGGATTGATTGCGCCGCCTGTTCTCCCAGCTGGGGAACGGTTTTACCACATTTTTTGCTAGCTGATTTGCTCGAGCTCGAGCTCGCGTCATTCTATAGACGTGCTCGATTTAACTTCCTGAGGTGGCGCTCATAGTCTGTGTCAACAGGCTTGGGAGCTGGTGCTCCAGCCATACGAATGAAGTGGTCAATCTTTTCCTCAGACACTTTCTCCGTTGGCGACGGTGGCGGTTTCGGTGCAAAATGGGCTTCCACCTGGGCCTTCACTATGGCTGCGTTTTCCTCCTCGGACTTGTCGTAAGGCCTCTGCGGAAGAGGCGCGAGGCTTGGACCATATTGAAATCGCTTGCCTCCGCCTGTACCTCCCGTACTACCTCGACTTGTACCGCTACGCACCATAGCTACGGCGGCTCTCTTCCGTGATTGCTGAGGCGGCGGAGACGGCTGGCATGGCTGAGTTGGAGGAGGAGTGGCTGGCTGTGCCGGACTTGGAGGAGGTGGCTGAAGTTGTGCGGACTTGGAGGAGGAGTGGTCTACGCTGTGTCGGACTTGGAGGAGGAGTGGCTGACGCTTTGCGGACTTGGAGGAGGAGGAGTGGCTGGCGTTGGTGGACTTGGAGGAGCGGAGTCTGCGACTCGATGGCGGACTTGACGAGGAGTCGGTGACGCGGTGTCGGTGGCCTTGAAGATGATGCAATCCTTTCTCCATAGGATGATACGATGTTTGGCCTCTCCAGTGTGTGCTCCTCGTCACCTCCGGGAATGTCAAGCTCTAGCCCGAATATTGGTCCACCACCTCATCAGCAAGACACGAGCATAGCCCGCTGGAATCGGGTTGCAATGGAAGGCTCCTCGGGGATTTGTAAAAGCAACGGCGTCGCAACCTTCATGGATATGTTCTTCATTTTGAAGTGTAGCTCATGATTAGTGTTCTCCATGATGTCATCCACGGGTATCTATCCAGCATTGCGTCGCCTGGGCGGAACCCACGCTGCTTCTCGGCATGGATGGGGCGGTGCTATCCAATCTTTGGATCATCCGCTAGCTGCTGCGCTCTTTGAGACCCCTTTGCTAGCTAAGTGAGTCGATCTACTCCTGCTACCGCTGGAATTTGACTGCCAAGTCCGCGTGCGGTGATTCTAGGCCTTGAAGGCGTTCATAGTCCTGCTTCCTCTGCTCCTCCTCCATCTTCCTCTTCTTCTCCTCCGCAATCTTCCTTCTCGCACGGCTTCTATAGTCGCCGTTCCAGTCCGAAAACCCCTCATACCACGGAATAATGCCCTTGCCTCGTGTTCTTCTGATACGTCCATTTTGCATCCTGCTTTTATATCGATATTTATTGCATTATGGGCTGTTATTACACAGTATATCACAATACTTATGCCTATTCTCTCTTATTTTACAAGGTTTACATAAGGAGGGAGAATGCCGAAGCGGCTAGAATTCAGGGTGGAAAAGGAGCAAATATTATAGACCTATTCGCACAACTCCAAAAGTCCACGAAACTCCACGAAAGTCATTTTGGAAATAATAAAAATATCCAGCGAAAGAAGTTCACCATAGGGGCCCACTGTCCCACGAGGGTGGGGCGCGCCCTACCTCGTGGGCCCCTGTTGGCTCTCCGATGGCCATCTTACGCTATATGAGGTCTTTCGTCGAGGAAAAATCATAAGCAACCTTTCGGGATGAAAATCCGCCACGAGCGGAACCTTGGCGGAACCAATCTAGGGCTCCGCAGAGCTGTTCTAGGGGACACTTCCCTCTGGGAGGGGGAAATCATCGCCATCGTCATCACCAACGCTCCTCTCATCGGGAGAGGGAAATCTCCATCAACATCTTCACCAGCACCATCTCCCTTCAAAACCCTAGTTCATCTCTTGTATCCAATTCTTGTCTCCACGTCCGGGATTGGTACTAGTAGGTTGCTAGTAGTGTTGATTACTCCTTGTAGTTGATGCTAGTTGGTTTATTTGGTGGAAGATCATATGTCCAGATCCATTATGCATATTATTACCCCTCTGATTATGAGCATGAATATGCTTTGTGAGTAGTTACGTTTGTTCGTGAGGACATGGGAGAAGTCTTGCTATTAGTAGTCATGTGAATTTGGTATTCGTTCGATATTTTGATGAGATGTATGTTGTCTAGCCTCTAGTGGTGTTATGTGAACGTCGACTACATAACACTTCACCACTATTTGGGCCTAGAGGAAGGCATTGGGAAGTAATAAGTAGATGATGGGTTGCTAGAGTGACAGATGTTTAAACCCTAGTTTATGCGTTGCTTCGTAAGGGGCTGATTTGGATCCATATGTTTCATGCTATGGTTAGGTTTACCTTAATACTTTTGTTGTATGTAGCGACCCGACTCAGTAAGAGTCGAAGTCTCTGTGCTTACCGTGCTAGTCCCTGGATCGACTTGCTAGCACACACGGTACTCGATGAAATAACAAAAATAACACACATCTCTTTATTACATCGATAGTCCAGGAGCAATACATTTATTACAAAATAGGGCATAGAGCCAATAAAAAAATACTGCGGAAGCAAAGTAGTAAATGAGTCCAACTCCACGAGCAAGGTTGAGTGTAGAACATCGACCTATCGCACCTTAATCCTCGTCGGATATATACGCAGCGTGATAAGTTGCAGCCATATAGGTCAGTACATTGAATGTACTGGCAAGTCACATCATAAGTGTAAAGAACCTACTTGTACATGAAATTTGGCTGGTGGAAAGCTCTAAGTTTAGTTTTTTGCATAAAGCTAGTTTTTCCCTATTAGGAAAGATGTTATTCTACTACTACACATTTGCATAGGATGAGTTGGCAAACCCAACTCCATCCGTTCCCGAGTTTCATTTAAAACCCAACTATTTAATTAAAGGTGAGGAGATCTCCCGGCATTTCCACTACTAGATGCTCAACTTGTCCGTAACCGGGGACACAACTAATCGATTAGGTTGACACTCTGCAGAGGTTGCGCACTTTTCCCCACAAGACTCGACCACCTTCATGATCGGATGATCGAGACATAGTCTTTCGAAAATGTTCCCCCTTAACCCACGGATAGGCCGGTACACCTACATCATTCTACATCTGCTAGCCCATCCCGGAAGGGGTCACACTAACTACTCAACTAAGCCAGAGCCCATATTGGCTTGTGGTTGCACACGTAAGCTTCTAGACATGAGAATATGATTGATCTCTTTGAGCTGGAGGACGGTCCACTAGTGGTGCACCACCATGGATTTCCCATGCGTGCCCCCGCATTTCGCCACCATTCAACAAGTTTCGCTGGGTAGTTCATTAATTATCTTAGGTCCTATTTACTACATTGTCACTCATACTTTACAATGATCACTCCCCAATCCACGTCTACTTAGCGAAGCAACATAATGTAAAACGATGGCGACAATGTTATAAGGTTCAGACCTACCTCAATGAACTACTGGGTGAAAAGCATAGTCATGCGGCATCAATTCCTACCATGCAGTCCTACCGCAAAGAACTAAGTGCGTAATAAAAACATAGGGAATGAAACATGATCAAGATGCAACTTGCCTTGGTACTGCTGGTTGAATTCTAATGACTGATAATATTCTGCTTCGCACTCCGCGCAATCTATCGCAAAGAAGATAAACAAACATAAGCAAACATTCCAGAGAACCAAAAAGAACATGCAAAGCAAAAAGTCTCGGAAAAACCAAATGAACACACAACACACTTAGCTATCACGAAAATATTCTAAGTGCAAAACAACATAGGCCTATGGTTCAAGAAGTGATGTGAACTATAGTGCATACTATGCATACTAGTAAAGATATAAATGGACAGATTCTAGTGTGTGAAAATTATTGTGACAAAGGTCCATGTGATAGGGTTTGGCTATGGTGACAGAATGCAAAAAGAAACAACTTATTTGGAGCTACGGTTTGGGAGATATGGCCATTTGAAGTTCAAATTCGAATCTGAATAAATTCAAATTTGAATCTCACGAAAGTTTGCAAACAGGATACCACTGGATAGATCTAAACATAACGAAGAATTTGCCGTTGGTTTCATCGAGTTTGGATCTACGGTTAAAAAGTTGTGGCTACGCAAAGTTTAGGGACTAATCTGCTAATTACAGGGACTAAACAGAGAAAGAAATTATCGCAGACAAGTCCCTGGCCATGTGGCAGCTCGTGGCAGGCCGAGCAGTGTCCGCTGCGGAGGCTATATAGCGAGCGGCCGCTAAATAAGAAAAACAGCAGCGGCGGCTAACTAAATAAAAACCGACGCTCGGTTTAAATAAAACCGCACGGTCTAAAGGAAACCGACCGGTAGTTTTTAAAATAAAAACCGCGGTTAACCGCGTACTGGTTAACCTAAAAAAACAACTAACCTAATCTAATCTAGGCCGTCGGTGGTAGATCGAACGGGCGAGGGTGGTGGTGGTGGCTCACAGTGGGTGGTGGTGGTGGCCAGCGACAATGAAGACGGCGGCACGGCGTCGGTGACGGAGGGGGCGGCGGCTGTGGTGGTCCTCGGCGTCGGGGAAGAAGACGGGGAGGTGCGGCGCGTTGAGGGCATCGCGAAGGTGGCGTCGGGGCTCCTCAGGGACGTCGGGGTCGGCGAGGCGAAGGCGGCGGCGCTCCGCGGGCTCCGGCGAGGTCGGGCGTCGTCGGGGCGTCGTCTCCAGCGGGACCTAGGTGAGGAAAAGGTGTCAAAAAGACGAGCAAGTTCACATCGGTACGATTGACGAAGGAACAAGGGCTCGGGGTGGTTTACTGGCAGCGGAATGCTCCGGCGAGGTCTGTTCGGCCGGCGAGATCCAAGCGGCGACTGCGGGCGGTAGGAGCGGCGTGGGAAGATGCAAGACGGCGGGATTGGAAGAGGGGGTTGAGGGGCTTTTATAGGCGAGGTCAGAGGGCACGGGAGCTGTGGATAAGCTCTATCCGAGCGCGAGGCGGCCGGCGGTTGCGGGCGGCGAGGCGCGGATGGTTATCCCGTGCGGTGCGGGAGGTTGGAGACGAGCTGACGAGCGGGGCCCGCCTGGCAGCGGCAGCGAGAGGAGGCGGCGGCGGCGCGGAGCGATCGACCGTGCGGAAGGCTTCGAGCCTTGCAAGGCTGAAGCGCTGCCTTGGGCCAAATGGCCAGTGGGCGGTTAGGCGCTCTGGGCGAACCAGTTTGGTCCAGGCTGCGGTGAGTGCGTGCGTGCGTGTGTTTTTTTAAACCGAACACTAAAGTGGCCCTAAACAATTCAAATTAATGAATAAAAACACCACAATAATTCCTAAAATAACTATACAATATTTAGAACCTAATGAACATTAACTTAAGCACATAACATTTTGAAAATATTTTCCTAATGCAATTAATGCACTTTTTGCAAACAAAATAAATACCAATAAACTCCAAAACTTCAAATAATATTCAAAATAAAATTTCCCACTCTTTTATATTTTGAGTAAGTCATCTTATCCCCTCTCATTTGTTTTTTTTTTCTCGAGTGGAAAAATATTATTTGAATATTTTAAAAACTCCAAAATGCAAAGAAATATGATATGCATTGAACGATTCTATTAACATCCAAATTTAATAAAAATTGGGATGTTACAAACCTACCCCCCTTAAGATGAATCTCGTCCTCGAGATTCGGGTTGGCGAGCAAAAAGGTGTGGATGGTCCTGTCTAAGATCCTCCTCTCGTTCCCAAGTGGCTTCCTCCTTGGTGTGGTGACTCCACTGAACCTTGCAGAACTTGATGATCTTGGTACGAGTGATTCTCTCTGTAGTCTCAAGAATCTTAATAGGTTTCTCCTCATAAGTCAGATCATTCTCCAACTGAATTGCCTCCAGTGGCACTGTATCTCTCAAAAGGATCTCTGCCATCTCTGCATGACACTTCTTCAACTGGGGAACATGAAACACATCATGAACTCCCGACAAAGTCTCTGGTAATTCCAACTGGTATGCAACCTCTCCTCTGCGTTCCAGAACTCTGTATGGCCCCACAAATCGTGGTGCTAACTTTCCCTTGACTCCAAATCTCTTAATACCTCGAAGTGGAGACACTCGAAGATATGCTCTATCTCCCACTTCATAGGTCACTTCCTTGCGTTTAGCATCAGCATAACTTTTCTGCCTTGATTGAGCTATCTTAAGTCTGTCACGAATCAACTTGACCTTCACCTCAGAATCCCTAATCAAATCAAGTCCAAACAATTTGTGATCTCCAACTCCATTCCACATCAAAGGTGTCCTGCATTTCCTGCCATATAATGCCTCGAAAGGGGCCATTTGTAAACTCGCTTGATAGCTGTTGTTGTATGAGAACTCTGCGTAAGGTAAGTTATCATCCCAACTAGACCCATAGTCTAGCGCACAAGCTCTCAACATGTCCTCCAGAATCTGATTGACTCTCTCTGTCTGCCCATCAGTCTGCGGATGGAAGGCTGTACTGAACTCTAGCCTGGTACCCAAAGTTTCGTGTAACTGTTTCCAAAACTTTGAGGTAAATTGTGTTCCTCTATCTGATACGATGCTCCTCGGAACTCCATGCAGACATACGATCCTGGTCATATATATCTTTGCCAGCTTAGCACTTGTATAGGTGGTCTTCACTGGAATGAAGTGAGCAACCTTGGTCAAACGATCACTATCACCCAAATGGAATCATAACCTGAACGGGTCCTGGGTAACCCCGTGATAAAGTCCATACCAAGTTTATCCCATTTCCAATCAGGTATCGGCAACGGCTGAAGTAAACCTGCTGGTTTCTGATGTTCTGCCTTTACTCTCTGACATACATCACATATTGACACATACTCGGCAATTTCTCGCTTCATACCGGCCCACCAAAAACTTTCCTTCAAGTCCAAATACATCTTGGTGTTGCCTGGGTGTATCGAGTATGGTGAGTCATGAGCCTCCTGAAGAATCAACTTCCTGATCTCAGGATCATTGGGTACACAAATCCGTTGCTCAAACCATATGGTTCCATGTTCATCCTCACGGAATCCTTCTGCTTTCCCTTTGCTCATCATCTCATTTAACTCAGCAATACCTTGGTCCAACTTCTGGGCTTCTCTGATTCTTCCCAACAAGGTGGACTGTACCTCGAGTGCGGCAACATAACCTCTTGGAACTATTTCCAACTGAAGGTCTCTAAGCTCATCACATAACTCCTGAGGTAAACCTCCTGCTATAAGGGTACGTAACTCTTACGGCTCAAAGCATCCGCCACAACATTGGCTTTTCCTGGATGATAATGTAGACTCATGTCATAATCCTTTATAAGTTCCAACCATCTCATTTGCCTGAGATTCAACTCCTTCTGCGTGAAAACGTACTTCAAACTCTTGTGATCCGTGTAAACATCACAACGATTCCCAATAAGATAGTGTCTCCATGTCTTGAGTGCATGCACTACGGCTGCCAACTCCAAATCATGCGTGGCATAGTTCAACTCATGAGGTCGAAGCTGTCGTGAAGCATAAGCTACAACCTTTCCCTCTTGCATAAGAACACCTCCAAGTCCCTGACGTGAAGCATCACAATACACCTGAAAGTCCTTGCGTACGTCAGGCAGGATTAGCACTGGGGTTGTAACCAAACGCTTCTTCAACTCTTGAAAGCTGGCTTCACACTCTTCAGTCCAAACGAACTTGGTGTCCTTCTTCAACAATGCTGTCATGGGCCTTGCAATCTTGGAGAAATTTTCAATAAATCTCTGGTAATACCCAGCAAGTCCAAGGAAACTACGAATCTCGCCAACTGTGGTGGGTGCATTCCATTCTGTGACTGACTCTACCTTGGTAGGGTCCACTGCAATCCTTTCACCTGACACTACATGTCCAAGGAATCCAACTTCCTTGAGCCAAAACTCACACTTGCTGAACTTGGCACAAAGTTGATGTTCTCTGAGCTTCTCCAAAACTAAGCGCAGATGTTCAGCGTGTTCCTCCTCATTCTTGGAGAAAACCAATATGTCTTCAATGAATATCACAACGAACTTATCCAAGAACTCCATGAACACCTTGTTCATCATGCTCATAAAATAGGCAAGGGCATTAGTCAAACCAAAGGACATGACTGTATACTCATAAAGCCCATACCTTGTGGTAAAAGCGGTCTTGGGTATATCCTTCTCACGGATCTTCAATTGGTGATAACCCGATCGAAGATCGATCTTGGAGAAAACACTAGCTCCTTCTAGCTGGTCAAACAAGTCATTGATCATCGGTAGGGGATACTTGTTCTTGTTGGTCACCTCGTTCAAAGAGCGGTAATCCACACACATCCTCAGGGTTCCATCCTTCTTCTCCACTAAGAGTACTAGGGCTCCCCAAGGTGATGAACTCGGGCGAATATACCCTTTCTCTAGCAACTCCTTAATCTGTTTCTTGACTTCCTCCAAATCATTAGCGGGCATCCGATACGGCCTCTTGGAGATAGGTCATGTACCTCGCAGCAACTCAATCAAAAACTCAATCTCCCGATCTGGCGGCATACCCGGTAACTCCTCCGGAAATACATCGGGATAATCCTTCACCATTGGTACTTCTTCCTGGACAACTCCCGTAAGAGAGTTCACCTGAGTCCTCTTAGGCTTAAGCCTAGATACATACTTGATCCTCTTCTTCTCTGGGGTGGTGAGAAAAATCGATCTACTAGCACAATCAATGTTTCCCTCATACTTGGACATCCAATCCATCCCTAGGATTACATCCAACCCTTATGACTCTAGTATGACCATATCCGTGGGAAAAACATGTCCCCCTATGTTCAAAGGCAACTGGAAACATCCCTGACTAGCCATAGACTCGGCTCCTGGGAACTCACTAGAATGGGTGACTTAAGAGCTATGGTAGGCAACTTATGTTTATCCACGAATCCCCTTGATATGAATGAATGTGATGCACCAGTGTCAAAAAGAATGAGTGCTGGAAATGAATTAACCAAGAACTTACCAATCACTGCGTCAGGCTGCTCATAGACCTCTTCCACGTTGACATGATTCACATGCCCCTTAGTGAAAGGATTAGGCTTCTTGCCTCCAGAATTCCCATTTCCATTCCCATTCTGCTGCTCGGGACACTCATTGGAGTAGTGCCCTGTCTTCTTGCATTTGAAGCAAGTGATGTGACTCAGATCTTTCTTCATTGGTGTAGAAGAGTTGAAATGCTGCTGATTGCCATTCCCTCCATTGCCATTGCCATTGCCGCTGCCATGCTTGTGACCATGGTGGTTGTGTCCATTTCCTCCATGCTGAATGTGGCCTCCATGGTTATGATGATTCCCTCCAAACTTGCTAGTGCCTGATCCAGAACTTCTTGAGTACGGGCTGTAGCGGGGTTTCTGTTGAACTCCAGAGTTATACTTCCCGTGACCGTACTTCCTCTTACGATTCTCCATCTGCTGGTGCTTGCCTTCGAGAATGGTAGCCTTATCAACCAGCTCCTGATAGTTCGCAAAGGTCGCCACAGTCAACTGAACTCCCAACTCATCGTTCAGTCCCTCCAGAAACTTCTCCTGCTTGGCTGCATCAGTGTCCACGTCCTCTAGGGCATAACGGGCCAACTTACTGAACTCATCAACATACTGAGATACCGTGCATCCTCCCTGGCGCAAGCTGCGGAACTCCTTCTTCTTCAGACTCATGGCTCCAGCTGAGACATGAGCAGTGCGGAACGCCTGCTGGAACTGAGTCCAAGTCACACTCTCCAAGGGGTATGTGGTGGTGTAGTTCTCCCACCAAGCAGCGGCCGGGCCATCCAGCTGATGGGCGGCAAACTTCACCTTCTCAGCATCATTGCATCCTGCCGTGGCCAGCTCCCTTCCTATCTTGCGGAGCCAGTCATCTGCAACGATCGGCTCCGTTCTGCTGGAGAACACGGGTGGGTTCAGCCTCAGAAAACGGGTAAGACTATCAACTGGGGGTGGCGGCGGTGGGTTGTTGTTGTTGTTGTTGTTGTTCTAGTTCTGGTTCTGGTTCTGGATGAGCATCTGCATAAGAGCATTCTGCTGCTGGATCAATTGGGTGAGCTTCGGCGGAAAGTTGAATCCGGGGTCACGTCTTGGAGGCATCTGATGGGTTTAGAGGGGATGAGAAGTTAGAATAGAATAAGGCCTAGTGAGTAAAATCACACTACCCATATGCACATGATAGCAATAAAACTTTAAATCACTCCAATTCAATTTCAATCAAAGAGGTTCACATGAACAATCAAACTTAAGGTAAGCCATGTCACAAGATTTGACAAGGTCTCACAAATGAAGTAAACTAATCAGATAACGAAATCGACTTCCTAAACTCTCATGGTGGTAAAATCTAACTCTCATCGGATGAAGACCAGTCAACCATGTTGACATCAGGTGTCCTTGCATCACTGTCGGTGTCGTCATCTCCAAGCTCATCATCCTGGTCCTTGTCCTGGCTGACGTAATCTCCATAAGAGTGATCCTCCTAGATGTTTTCTCCCTCATCCAGCTTCTCCTCGGCCTCCTCAAGCTCAAGCTTCAAATCGTCGATCTTCTCCTGCAGTGCGTCCAGCTCTCCCTCATGCTCGATGCGAGCGTCCTGGAGTTCCTCCTCGAGATCGGCCTTGCGAGTCATGAGGTTCTTGATGACGATCATGTTGTCAGACAGCTCCAGCTCCATCATACGAATGTGATCATCCATGTCCTGGATATGGGATGCTATCGTCTTGTCCTCCAGGGTACGCACCACATCTCCATTTGCGTTGCGGCGTCCGTACATCACGAAGGAGGTCCTCTTGAGGTCTTCGTCATACTCCTCCCGAATGCGTCCGAGAGCAATGTGAGCAGCGATGCCTCTGCCCAAGCCCCATGTTGCAGTATCCACATGGAAATCAATGGGCTTGGTGCGGTTTCCGAGGATGCGTCCGGGGATATGGGCATCGATCCTCCAACGTGTCTCCTCGGGCAGGGTGGCGGTGAAGGTTCCAGTGAATGTGGGAAGCCCAATCTTCAGGTGCTTCACGATCTTCACCAGCTGCCGTCCAAAAGGCATGGTCTCATCGGGCTGCTCAAACTCAACAATGGCGGACGACATCTACATTTTGAAAGAGAGAAGAAATTAGTACTGAAATAAGGAAGGTACGAGACCAAAGGATATATAGGGAAAGTGAAAATATAGTTTTTATCCTATGGCTTTTCCATTTTCTAGGAGTCGCGTCCTACAGTCAATGTGTGCTCTGATACCATCTTGTAGCGACCCGACTCGGTAAGAGTCGAAGTCTCTGTGCTTACCGTGCTAGTCCCTGGATCGACTTGCTAGCACACACGGTACTCGATGAAATAACAGAAATAACACACATCTCTTTATTACGTTGATAGTCCAGGAGCAATACATTTATTACAAAATAGGGCATAGAGCCAATAAACAAATACTGCGGAAGCAAAGTAGTAAATGAGTCCAACTCCACGAGCAAGGTTGAGTGTAGAACATCGACCTATCGCACCTTAATCCTCGTCGGATATATCGCAACGTGATAAGTTGCAGCCATATAGGTCGAGTACATTGAATGTACTGGCAAGTCACATCATAAGTGTAAAGAACCTACTTGTACATGCAATTTGGCTGGTGGAAAGCTCTAAGTTTAGTTTTTTTGCATAAAGCTAGTTTTTCCCTATTAGGAAAGATGTTATTCTACAACTACACATTTGCATAGGATGAGTTGGCAAACCCAACTCCATCCATTCCCGAGTTTCATTTAAAACCCAACTGTTTAATTAAAGGGGAGGAGATCTCCCGGCATTTCCACTACTAGATGCTCAACTTGTCCATAACCGGGGACACGGCTAATCAATTAGGTTGACACTCTGCAGAGGTTGCACACTTTTCCCCACAAGACTCGACCACCTCCATGATCGGAAGATCGAGACATAGTCTTTCGAAAATGTTCCCCCTTAACCCACGGATAGGCCGGTACACCTACATCATTCTACATCTGCTAGCCCATCCCGGAAGGGGTCACACTAACTACTCAACTAAGCCAGAGCCCATATTGGCTTGTGGCTGCACACGTAAGCATCTAGACATGAGAATCGATTGATCTCTTTGAGCTGGCGGACGGTCCACTAGTGGTGCACCACCATGGATTTCCCATGCGTCCCCAATCGCATTTCGCCACCATTCAACAAGTTTCCGCCAGGTAGTTCATTAATTATCTTAGGTCCTATTTACTACATTGTCACTCATACTTTACAATGATCACTCCCCAATCCACGTCTACTTAGCGAAGCAACATAATGTAAAACGATGGCGACAATATTATAAGGTTCAGACCTACCTCAATGAACTACTGGGTGAAAAGCATAGTCATGCGGCATCAATTCCTACCATGCATTCCTACCGCAAAGAACTAAGTGCGTAATAAAAACATAGGGAATGAAACATGATCAAGATGCAACTTGCCTTAGTACTGCTGGTTGAATTCTAAAGACTGATAATATTCTGCTTCGCACTCTGCGCAATCTATCGCAAAGAAGATAAACAAACATAAGCAAACATTCCAGAGAACCAAAAAGAACATGCAAAGCAAAAAGTTTCGGAAAAACCAAATGAACACACAACACACTTAGCTATCACGAAAATATTCTAAGTGCAAAACAACATAGGCCTATGGTTCAAGAAGTGATGTGAACTATAGTGCATACTATGCATACTAGTAAAGATATAAATGGACAGATTCTAGTGTGTGAAAATTATTGTGACAAAGGTCCATGTGATAGGGTTTGGCTACGGTGACAGAATGCAAAAAGAAACAACTTATTTGGAGCTACGGTTTGGGAGATATGGCCATTTGAAGTTCAAATTCGAATCTGAATAAATTCAAATTTGAATCTGACAAAAGTTTGCAAATAGGATACCACTGGATAGATCTAAACATAACGAAGAATTTGCCGTTGGTTTCATCGAGTTTGGATCTACGGTTAAAAAGTTGTGGCTACGCAAAGTTCAGGACTAATCTGCTAATTACAGGGACTAAACAGAGAAAGAAATTATCGCAGACAAGTCCCTGGCCACGTGGCGGCTCGTGGCAGGCCGAGCAGTGTCCGTTGCGGAGGCTATACAGCGAACGGCCGCTAAATAAGAAAAACAGCGGCGGCGGCTAACTAAATAAAAACCGACGCTCGATTTAAATAAAACCGCACGGTCTAAAGGAAACCGACCGGTAGTTTTTAAAATAAAAACCGTGGTTAACCGCGTACCGGTTCAACTAAAAAAACTAACGTAATCTAATCTAGGCCGTTGGTGGTAGATCGAACGGGCGAGGGTGGTGGTGGTGGCTGGCAGTGGGTGGTGGTGGTGGCCGGCGACGATGAAGACGGCGGCGCGGCGTCGGTGACGGAGGGGGCGGCGGCTGCGGCGGTCCTCGGTGTCGTGGAAGAAGACGGGGAGGTGCGGCGCGTTGAGGGCGTCGCGAAGGTGGCGTCGGGGCTCCTCAGGGACGTCGGGGTCGGCGAGGCGAAGGCGGCGGCGCTCCGTGGGCTCCGGCGAGGTCGGGCGTCGTCGGGGCGTCGTCTCCGGCGGGACCTAGGTGAGGAAAAGGTGTCAAAAAGACGAGCAAGTTCACGTCGGTACGATTGACGAAGGAACAAGAGCTCGGGGTGGTTTACTGGCAGCGGAATGCTCCGGCGAGGTCCGTTCAGCTGGCGAGATCCAAGCGGCGACTGCGGGCGGTAGGAGCGGCGTGGGAAGATGCAAGACGGCGGGTTTGGAAGAGGGGGTCGAGGGGCTTTTATAGGCGAGGTCAGAGGGCACGGGAGCTGCGGATAAGCTCTATCCGAGCGCGAGGCGGCCGGCGGTTGTGGGCGGCGAGGCGCAGATGTTATCCCGTGCGGTGCGGGAGGTTGAGGACGAGCTGACGAGCGGGGCCCGCCTGGCAGCGGCAGCGAGAGGAGGCGAGCGAGGGCGGGCGCGGAGCGGTCGACCGGTGCGGAAGGCTTCGAGCACACGGGCGCTGGGGCGCTGGCCTTGGGCCAAATGGCCAGCTGGGCCGGTTGGGGCGCTCCTGGGCCGAACCCAGTTTCGGTCCAGGCTGCGGTGAGTGCGTGCGTGCGTGTGTGTTTTTTAACCGAACACTAAAGTGGCCCTAAACAATTCAAATGAATTAATAAAAACACCACAATAATTCCTAAAATAACTATACAATATTTAGAACCTAATGAACATTAACTTAAGCACAGAACATTTTGAAAATATTTTCGTAATGCAATTAATGCACTTTTTGCAAACAAAATAAATACCAATAAACTCCAAAACTTCAAATAATATTCAAAATAAAATTTCCCACTCTTTTATATTTTGAGGAAGTCATCTTATCCCCTCTCATTTTTTTTCTCGAGTGGAAAAATATTATTTGAATATTTTAAAAACTCCAAAATGCAAAGAAATATGATATGCATTGAATGATTCTATTAACATCCAAATTTAATAAAAATTGGGATGTTACATTGTAGTTGTGGATGCTTGCAATAGAGGTTAATCATAAGTGGTATGCTTGTTCAAGTAAGAACAGCACCCAAGCACCGGTCCACCCACTTATCAAATTATCAAAGTACCGAACGCGAATCATATGAACGTGATGAAAACAAGCTTGACGATATTCACATGTGTCCTCGGGAGCGCTTTTCTTTATATAAGAGTTTGTCCAGGCTTGTCCTTTGCTACAAAAACGATTGGGCCACCTTGCTACACTTTATTTACTTTTGTTACTTGTTGCTCGTTACAAATTATCCTATCACAAAACTATCTGTTACCACCTATTTCAGTACTTGCAGAGAATACCTTGCTGAAAACCGCTTATCATTTCCATACGCTCCTCGTTGGGTTCGACACTCTTACTTATCGAAAGGACTACGATAGATCCCCTATACTTGTGGGTCATCAAGACTCTTTTTCGGCGCCGTTGCGGGACCCAAGCGCCTTTGGTAGGTGGAATTTGGTAAGGAAAAATTTATATAGTGTGCTGAAATTTACTGTCACTTGTTACTATGGAAAGTAATTCTCTGAGGGGCTTGTTCGGGGTATCTTCACCCCGACCAGTAGAGCAAAGAGTTGCTCCTCAACCTATTGAACCTACTGAAAATGAAAGTATTCCTTTTGAAGTTCCTTCGGGTATGATGGAAAAACTGCTAGCTAATGCTTTTACAGGAGATGGAACAAAGCATCCTGATGAACATCTACTCTATGTGGATGAAGTTTGTGGATTATTTAAGCTTGCAGGTATACCCGATGATGTTGTTAAGAAGAAGGTCTTCCCTTTATCTTTGAAGGGAGATGCATCGACATGGTATAGGCTATGTGATGATACGAGGTCATGGAACTATAAACGAATGAAGCTGGAATTTCATCAAAAATATTATCCTATGCATCTTGTTCATCGTGATCGCAATTATATATATAATTTCTGGCCTCGCGAAGGAGAAAGCATCGCTCAAGCTTGGGGGAGGCTTAAATCAATGTTATATTCATGCCCCAATCATGAGCTCCCGAGAGAAATAATTCTTCAAAGTTTTTATGCTCGACTTTCTGAAAATAATTACACCATGCTCGATACTTCTTGTGCTGGCTCTTTTATGATGAAGACGATTGAATTCAGATGGGATTTATTGGATAGAATTAAACGCAACTCTGAAGATTGGGATCTCGACGAAGGTAAGGAGTCAGGTATGACACCTAAGTTTGATTGTGTTAAATCTTTTATGGATACCGATGTTTTCCGTAAGTTTAGCACTAAATATGGACTTGACTCTGAGATAGTAGCTTCTTTCTGTGAATCTTTTGCTACTTATGTTGATCTCCCCAAGGAGAAGTGGTTTAAATATCATCCTCCCATAGAAGTAAAAGTAGTTGCACCTATTAAAGTTGAAGAAAAGACTGTCACTTATAATGATCCTATTGTTCCTACTTCTTATGTTGAGAAACCACCTTTCCCTGTTAGAATAAAGGATCATGCTAAAGCTTCAACTGTGGTTCGTAAAAGTAATATTAGAACTTATACACCTCCTGAGCAAGTTAAAGTTGAACCTAATATTGCTATTGTTAAAGATCTCTTGTCTGATAATATTGATGGGCATGTTATTTAGTTCTGCGGTGAGACGCTAGAATTGCTAAACCTTGTGCTAAAGATAAACATAGACCTGTGGTAGGCGTGCCTGTTATTTCTATTAAAATAGGAGATCATTGTTATCATGGCTTATGTGATATGGGTGCTAGTGCTAGTGTTATACCTCATACTTTATACGAAGAAATTAAGCATGAAATTGCACCTGCTGAGTTAGAAGGAATTGATGTTACAATTAAACTTGCCAATAGAGATACTATATCAGTAATGGGAATTGTTAGAGATGTTGAAGTCTTGTGTGGGAAAACTAAATATCCTGCTGATTTTCTTGTTCTTGGTTCCCCACAAGATAGCTTTTGTCCCATTATATTTGGTAGACCCTTCTTGAACACTGTCAATGCTAAGATAGATTGCGAAAAGAATGTTGTTACTATTGGTTTGGGTGATATGTCTCATGAGTTTAATTTCTCTAAATTTAGTAGACAACACCGTGAAGAAGAATTGCCTAGTAAGGATGAAATTATTGGTCTTGCTTCTATTGCCGTACCTCCTAGTGATCCTTTAGAACAATATTTGCTAGACCATGAAAATGATATGTTTATGAATGAAAGAAGGGAAATAGATGAAGTATTCTTTAAACAGGAACCTATTCTGAAACACAATTTGCCTGTTGAAATCCTAGGGGATCCCCCTCCCCCCAAGGGTGATCCCGTGTTTGAGCTTAAACCGTTGCCTGATAATCTTAAATATGCTTATCTTGATGAAAAGAAGATATATCCTGTTATTATTAGTGCTAACCTTTCAGAGCATGAAGAAGAAAGATTATTGAAAACTCTGAAGAAGCACCGTGCTGCTATTGGATATACTCTTGATGATCTTAAGGGCATTAGTCCCACTCTATGTCAACATAAAATAAATTTGGAAGAAGATGCCAAACCCGTTCGTGATCATCAACGACGTCTGAATCCTAAAATGAAAGAAGTGGTAAGAAAAGAAATACTAAAGCTCCTTGAGGCAGGTATAATTTATCCTGTTGCTGATAGTCAGTGGGTAAGTCCTGTCCATTGTGTCCCTAAAAAGGGAGGTGTTACTGTTGTTCCTAATGATAAAGATGAATTGATTCCGCAAAGAATTATTACAGGTTATAGGATGGTAATTGATTTCTACAAATTAAATAAGGCTACTAAGAAAGATCATTACCCCTTACCTTTTATCGATCAAATCCTAGAAAGATTATGCAAACATACACACTATTGCTTTCTAGATGGTTACTCTGGATTCTCTCAAATACCTGTGTCAGCTAAAGATCAGTCAAAGACTACTTTTACATGCCCTTTTGGTACTTTTGCTTATAGACGTATGCCTTTTGGTTTATGTAATGCACCTGCTACCTTTCAAAGATGCATGATGGCTATATTCACTGACTTATGTGAAAAGATTTGTGAGGTTTTCATGGACAACTTTTCCGTCTATGGATCTTCTTTTGATGATTGCTTGAGCAATCTTGATCGAGTTTTGCAGAGATGTGAAGAAACTAATCTTGTCTTGAATTGGGAAAAGTGCCACTTTATGGTTAATGAAGGTATTGTCTTGGGGCATAAAGTTTCTGAAAGAGGTATTGAAGTTGATAAAGCCAAGGTTAACGCTATTGAAAAGATGCCATGTCCCAAGGACATCAAAGGTATAAGAAGTTTCCTAGGTCACGCCGGATTTTATAGGAGGTTCATTAAGGACTTCTCAAAAATTTCTCGGCCTCTAACTAATTTATTACAAAAAGATATACCATTTGTCTTTGATGATGATTGTGTAGAAGCATTTGAAATACTTAAGAAAGCATTGATCTCTGCACCTATTGTTCAGCCACCTGATTGGAATCTACCCTTTGAAATTATGTGTGATGCTAGTGATTATGCTGTAGGTGATGTTCTAGGGCAAAGAGTTGATAAGAAATTAAATGTTATCCATTATGCTAGTAAAACTCTAGACAATGCTCAAAGAAATTATGCTACTACTGAAAAAGAATTCTTAGCAGTTGTATTTGCTTGTGATAAGTTCATACCTTATATTGTTGATTCTAAAGTAACTATTCACACTGATCATGCTGCTATTAAATATCTTATGGAAAAGAAAGATGCTAAACCTAGACTTATTAGATGGGTTCTCTTGCTAGAAGAATTTGATTTGCATATTGTTGACAGAAAGGGGGCTGAGAACCCCGTTGCAGACAATTTGTCTAGGTTAGAAAATGTTCTTAATGACCCACTACCTATTGATGATAGCTTTCCCGACGAACAATTAAATGTTATAAGTACTTCTCGTAGTACTCCATGGTATGCTGATTATGCTAATTACATCGTTGCTAAATTTATACCACCTAGTTTCACATACCAGCAAAAGAAAAAGTTTTTCTATGATTTGAGACATTACTTTTGGGATGACCCCCATCTTTATAAAGAAGGAGTAGATGGTGTTATTAGATGTTGTGTACCTGAGCATGAGCAGGAACATATCCTACGCAAGTGCCACTCCGAAGCTTATGGAGGACACCACGCTGGAGATAGAACTGCACATAAGGTATTGCAATCCAGTTTTTATTGGCCTACTCTCTTCAAGGATGCCCGTAAGTTTGTCTTATCTTGTGATCAATGTCAAAGAATTGGTAATATTAGTAGACGTCAAGAAATGCCTATGAATTATTCACTTGTTATTGAACCATTTGATGTTTGGGGCTTTGATTATATGGGACCTTTTCCTGCCTCTAATGGATATACACATATTTTAGTTGCTGTTGATTACGTTACCAAGTGGGTAGAAGCTATTCCAACTAGTAGTGTTGATCATAACACCTCTATTAAAATGCTTAAAGAAATTATTTTTCCGAGGTTTGGAGTCCCTAGATATTTAATGACTGATGGTGGTTCACATTTTATTCATGGTGATTTCCGTAAAATGCTTGCTAAATATAATGTTAATCATAGAATTGCATCTCCTTATCACCCACAGTCTAGTGGTCAAGTAGAATTGAGTAATAGAGAGCTCAAATTAATTTTGCAAAAGACGGTCAATAGGTCTAGAAAGAATTGGTCCAAGAAACTTGATGATGCATTATGGGCCTATAGAACTGCATATAAAAATCCTATGGGTATGTCTCCGTATAAAATGGTTTATGGAAAAGCATGTCACTTACCTCTCGAACTAGAACACAGGGCATATTGGGCTATTAAAGAGCTCAATTATGATTTCAAACTTGCCGGTGAAAAGAGGTTATTTGATATTAGCTCACTTGATGAATGGAGAACCCAAGCTTATGAAAATGCCAAGTTGTTTAAGGAAAAAGTTAAAAGATGGCATGATAAAAGGATACAAAAGCGTGAGTTTAATGTAGGTGATTATGTATTGCTATACAACTCTCGTTTAAGATTTTTTGCAGGAAAACTTCTCTCTAAATGGGAAGGCCCCTACGTCATCGAGGAGGTCTATCGTTCCGGTGCCATAAAAATCAACAACTTCGAAGGCACAAATCCGAAGGTGGTGAACGGTCAAAGAATTAAACATTATATCTCAGGTAATCCTATAAATTTTGAAACCAATGTTATTGAAACCGTAACCCCGGAGCAATACATAGGGCCCGTTCGGAAGTCCGCTTGCTTCTCCGAAAGCCAGCTTCTCGCGCGAGCTAGTGCTAGTTGGCTTCTCGGGGAGCCAATGGCGTTCAGCAGCGACTTGGTACATCAGAAGCGAGAGAAAAGCGATTCGATGGGGCATTAGCGATAGGAAAAGCGGTTAGCTGGGTGGGCTGTAGCACGCCGGGATGGCATGGAATGTAATATCCGCAACTCCGCTTCTCCGAATCTAGGAGCTGGGGGGGCTGCTCGAGAGAAATTGCTCGAGCCGAGTCAGATTCCAGGAGCCGGGTCGTTCGACTGGCTTCTCGCCAGCTTCTCGAGAAGTTGGATCATGGAGGAGATCCGAACGGGCTCATAAGGGACACTTTCCGGAATGTTTCAGACTCCAAAAAGGAATAGGTATGTGGTACGGTAAGTAAACCGACTCCAAAACAGTTTTTAAGGCAATATTTCTCCGTTTTGGAATATTTAGAAAAATAGAAAAATAATTAGCAGTCCTGGAAGGACACGAGGGCTCCACGAGGGTGGAGGGCGCGCCCTACCCCCCTGGGCGCGCCCCCTACCTCGTGGGCACCTCATGTGCCTTCTGGACTCCGTTTTCTTGCACGATACGTATTTTGGTCGGTAAAAATTCATTATATATTCTCCCGAAGGTTTTGACCCCTATATCAGGCAAACATCCTCTGTTCTTGTTTCGAGTTGTCTTACTGCAGATTAGATCAACATGTCTTCCCAGGATTCGGAAGGAGAAAGCTATGTGGATGATTACCTAGCAAATCCCAAGGTCTATGGAGATGTGGAGCACGATGGTTGGACCACGGAGGAAGAAGAGGACTATGAACCCAAGGGAAGGAGGAGGCGAGCTCAGATGAAGATGAAGCCCCATAACCTCAACTTTGAGGGACATGCACGTGGAGTTCAAAAGTCAAGTCTCACGATAGGGTAAAGAAACCAAAGATCGAGTTTATCCCTTTTCGTCTCTTGCAGGAAAATAAGCAGGACCTATGCAAAAGGATATTAACCCTGGAGTGGGAGATTGATGATTTGAGGGACCAAAATTTTGTCCTTAAGTGCAAATTAAGGGAGAAGTCTATGCCATCAACTAAGTCAACATCACCACCATCCTCTTCACCAACAAAGGAGACATAATCACATGGGTATGGGCACTCCCCTTGGCAACTGCCAAGCTTGGGGGAGGTGCCCCGGTATCGTATCACAACCACATCTCCTATCTTTACCGTTTTTCTTAGTTCGATCCTATTAGTAGTATCTTGATCTAGTAGAATAAAGTTTATGGCATGATCTAGTTTTGAGGTTTGCTTTATGATCTCTCTATGTAATCGAGTCCGTGAGCTATATAATAAAGATTAGTGTTGAGTCAAGGGCTTGATTATTTTGCCATGATCTTGAGTGAATAAAAGAAACGAGAAAAGAATAAAAAGAAACAAAGAGTTTATATTGATCTTATTAAGAGTGATGACTTCACATAGAAAGAGTATGATGATTAAAAGTTGTTGGGAGTTGGCAAACATAGCTTTGGTCATCGTTGCAATTAATAGGAAGTAATAAGGAAAGAGGGGTTCACATATAAATATACTATTATTGACATCTTTTATGATTGGGAGCGCTCATTAAAATATGACATGCTAAAGAGTTGATGTTGGACAAGGAAGACAATGTAATGGGTTATGTTTTCTTATATCTGAGATAAAGTATGTTGTCATGGATCATCCAACATGTTGAGCTTGCCTTTCCCCCTCATGCTAGCCAAATTCTCAGCACCAAGTAGAGATACTACTTGTGCTTCCAACACCCTTAAACCAGTTTTGCCATGAGAGTCCACCATATCTACCTATGGATTGAGTAAGATCCTTCAAGTAAGTTGTCATCGGTGCAAAGCAATAAAAATTGCTCTAAATATGCATGATTGATTGGTGTGGGAGAAATAATCTTTATACGATCTTGTGATGTGGAAGTAATAAAAGCGCGGACTGCATAATAAAGGTTCATATCACAAGGGGCAATATAAAGTGACGTTCTTTCGCATTAAGATTTTGTGCATCCAACCAAAAAGCGCATGGCAACCTCTGCTTCCCTCTGCGAAGGGCCTATCTTTTATTATTATCTCCTACCTTATGCAAGAGTCATGGTGATCTTCACCTTTTCTTTTTATATTTTATCCTTTGGCAAGCACAACATGTTGGAAGGATCTTGATATATGTATCTAATTGGATGTAGGGGAGCATGAGTTATTATTGTTGACATTACCCTTGAGGTAAAAGGTTGGGAGGCGAAACTATAAGCCCCTATCTTTCTCTGTGTCCGATTAAAACTCCGTAACCACAAGTATTGCGTGAGTGTTAGCAATTATGAAAGATTAAATGATAGTTGAGTATGTGGACTTGCTATTAAGCTCTGACATAGACTCTTTCTGATGTTATGATAAATTGCAATTGCTTCAATGACTGAGATTATAGTTTGTTGGTTCTCAATAAAGTTTATGATTCGTACTCTGCATTATGAATGGTTTATTACTTGAGCATAAGAAATCATATGACAATATCTATATATGTTGCTGTTATGAGAATAATCATGATGCCTTCATGTCCGTATTTTATTTTTATCGACACCTCTGCCTCTAAACATGGGGACATATTTATCTTTATCGGCTTTCGCTTGAGGACAAGCGAGGTCTAAGCTTGGGGGAGTTGATACGTCCATTTTGCATCATGCTTTTATATCGATATTTATTGCATTATGGGCTGTTATTACACATTATGTCACAATACTTATGACTATTCTCTCTTATTTTACAAGGTTTACTACATAAGGAGGGAGAATGCCGGCAGCTGGAATTCTGGGCTGGAAAAGGAGCAAATATTAGAGACCTATTTTGCACAACTCCAAAAGTCCTGAAACTCCACGAAAGTCATTTTTGGAAATAATAAAAAATATCCAACGGAAGAAGTTCACCAGAGGGGGGCCCACCTATCCACGAGGGTGGGGGGCGCGCCCTACCCCCTAGGGTGCGCCCCCTACCTCGTGGGCCCCTGTTAGCTCTCCGATGGCCATCTTCTGCTATATGAGGTCTTTCGTCGAGGAAAAAATCATAAGCAACCTTTCGGGACGAAACTCTGCCGCCACGAGGCGGAACCTTGGCGGAACCAATCTAGGGCTCCGGCAGAGCTGTTCTGCCGGGGACACTTCCCTCCGGGAGGGGGAAACCATCGCCATCGTCATAACCAACGCTCTTCTCATCGGGAGAGGGCAATCTCCATCAACATCTTCACCAGCACCATCTCCTCTCAAAACCCTAGTTCATCTCTTGTATCCAATTCTTGTCTCCACGTCCGGGATTGGTCCTAGTAGGTTGCTAGTAGTGTTGATTACTCCTTGTAGTTGATGCTAGTTGGTTTATTTGGTGGAAGATCATATGTTCAGATCTATTATGCATATTATTACCCCTCTGATTATGAACATGAATATGCTTTGTGAGTAGTTACGTTTGTTCCTGAGGACATGGGAGAAGTCTTGCTATTAGTAGTCATGTGAATTTGGTATTCGTTCGATATTTTGATGAGATGTATGTTGTCTAGCCTCTAGTGGTGTTATGTGAACGTCGACTACATAACACTACACCACTATTTGGGCCTAGAGGAAGGCATTGGGAAGTAATAAGTAGATGATGGGTTGCTAGAGTGACAGAAGCTTAAACCCTAGTTTATCGTTGCTTCGTAAGGGCTGATTTGGATCCATATGTTTCATGCTATGGTTAGGTTTACCTTAATACTTTTGTTGTAGTTGTGGATGCTTGCAATAGAGGTTAATCATAAGTGGGATGCTTGTTCAAGTAAGAACAGCACCCAAGCACCGGTCCACCCACTTATCAAATTATCAAAGTACCGAACGCGAATCATATGAACGTGATGAAAACTAGCTTGACGATATTCACATGTGTCCTCGGGAGCGCTTTTCTTTATATAAGAGTTTGTCCAGGCTTGTCCTTTGCTACAAAAAGGATTGGGCCACCTTGCAGCACTTTATTTACTTGTGTTACTTGTTGCTCGTTACAAATTATCCTGTGACACCCCCGATTCAATCGTACACTAATCATGCACGCAAATGTGTACGATCAAGATCAGGTACTCACGGGAAGATATCATAACACAACTCTAAAACATAAATAAGTCATACAAGCATCATAATACAAGCCAGGGGCCTCGAGGGCTCGAATACAAGTGCTCGATCATAGACGAGTCAGCGGAAGCAACAATATCTGAGTACAGACATAAGTTAAACAAGTTTGCCTTAAGAAGGCTAGCACAAATGGGATACAATCGAAGAGGCGCGGGCCTCCTGCAGGATCCTCCTAACTACTCTGAGTGCGTCGTCGTGAGGCAGCACGTAGTAGTAGGCACCTCCGGGGTAGTAGTCGTCATCGACGGTGGCGTCTGGATCCTGGGCTCCGGCATCTGGTTGCGACAACCAGAGGAAAGGAAAGGGGGAAAAGGGGGAGAAAGCAACCGTGAGTACTCATCCAAAGTACTCGCAAGCAAGGAACTACACTACATATGCATGGATATATGTGTAAAGGGCCATATCGGTGGGGTGAACTGCAGAATGCCAGAATAAGAGGGGGATAGCTAATCACGTGAAGACTACGCTCAGCAGCCTCCGTCTTGCAACATGTAGAAGAGAGTAGACTGAAGTCCTCCAAGTAGCATTCTCCAAGTAGCATCGCATAGCATAATCCTACCCGGCGATCCCCTCCTCGACGCCCTGTCAGAGAGCGATCACCGGGTTGTATCTAACACTTGGAAGGGTGTGTTTTATTAAGTATCCAGTTCTAGTTGTCATAAGGTCAAGGTACAACTCACGGTCGTCCTTTTCTTGAGGACACGGCTATTGAATAGATAAACTTCCTGCGAGGTGCACCACATAGCCCAACACGCTTGATCCCATTTGGCCGGACACACTTTTCGGGGTCATGCCCGGCCACGGAAGATCAACACGTCGCAGCCCCACCTAGGCACAACAGAGCGGTCAGCACGCCGGTCTAAACCTAAGCGCAGGGTGTGGGCCCATCGCCGAGCACACACTGCGTTCTTGAACGCTGCCGAAGCAGATCTAGCCCCCTTAATACAAGCGCGAGCTTACGATCCAATGCGGCGCGCGCCACTCAGTCGCTGACGTCAAGAAGTGCTTCGGCTGATACCACGACGCCGGGATACCCATAACTACTCCCACGTAGATGGTTAGTGCGTATAGACCAAATGGCCAGACTCAGATCAAATACCCAGATCTCGTTAAGCGTGTTAAGTATCCGCGAATGCCGAACAGGGTTAGGCCCACCTCTCTCCTAGGTGGTCTGAACCTACCCTGTCGCTCCGCCACAAAGATCCACACAGAGGGCCGTCGGGACAAAGGTCCTTTCAGCCCCCAATCCGTGAATCACTGCATGGTGCTCCATGCCGACCCGACTTTAATCACCACATGTATCATGTATTATGTATATAAGTATATACCCGTGATCACCTCCCGTGTGATCACGGCCCGATAGTATAGCATGGCAGACAGACAAGAATGTAGGGCCACTGATGGAAATACTAGCATCCTATACTAAGCAAGTAGGATTGCGGTAAAGGTATCAACAAAGAGTAGCAAGGACAGGCTATGCATCAGGATAGGAATAACGAAGCGAAGTAACATGCTACACTACTCTAATGCAAGCAGTATAGAGAAGAATAGGCGATATCTGGTGATCAAGGGGGGGCTTGCCTGGTTGCTCTGGCAAGAGAGAGGGTCGTCAACCGTAGTCGAGCGGGCAGCAGCGTCGGTCTCGGTGTCTATCGAGAGAAGAGGGGGAGAAAAAATAAATATTTAAGCAAGCAGATGCATAGTGATGCATGACATGACAAGTAACGGCGTTAGAGGTGCCCTAACGCGGTATGGGATGATACCGGTGAAGGGGGGAAACATCCAGGAAAGTATCCCCGGTGTTCCGCGTTTTTGGACAGATGAACCGGAGAGGAAAGTTGCGTGTTTGCTATGCTAGGGATGTGTGGCGGACGAACGGGCTGCGTATCCGGATTCGTCTCGTCGTTCTGAGCAACTTTCATGTTGAAAATAATTTAATCCGAGTTACGGATTAAAAGATATGATTTTCTAAAGATTTTATTAATTTTTGGATTTTAATTAATTATTTAATTTAATTCGAAAATGGATTTATGACATCAGCATGATGTCATGCTGACGTCAGCAGTCAACAGGGTTGACTGGTCAACCTGACGTGTGGGTCCCAGCTGTCATTGATTGTTTAGTTAATTAGGACTTAGCTAATCTAATTACTGTTAACTAACTAACTAGTTAATTATATTAATTTAAACAGGATTAATTAACTTAATTAATTAACTAATTAATTATTAATTTTATTAATTCATTTTTATTTTATTTTATTTTATTTTATAAAACGTTCTGGGGCTGGGCCCCGTTTGTCATAGGCCCTAGGGGCCATAGCGAATTCTGGTATTTGGCGCTGGGTCCTGGCGGCAGGATTTCGCCCGAACGGCGAAGTCTTGAGGGCTAGCGGCGAGGAGGCGGCGACGGCAGCGGTGGAGGCGGGCGGCGCTAGCAGCAGCAGTGGCGGCGGCAGTGCAGCGGCAGGAGGCGGCGAAGGAGCGGTTGGCTCGGTGGCAAGCTACGTGGGGAGGCTTGGGCCGGCGAGGTAGGTGAGGCGAAGCGAGCGAGGTGGGTCGGCTGGGCGGTGACGCGGTGGCGGGGCGCGCCACCGTGAAGGGACGGCGAGGCTGGGGCGGCAGGTGCGAGGCGATCGCACGGGAGGGCACGGCGAGCAAAGGCGGCCGCGGCGAGTAGAAGGGCGGCGAAGGCCGGACGGCGCGAGCGCCGGACGGTCTTCAAGGGATGGGGAGGAGGAGGACCGGACGCGGGCGCGGTGCGGTGTGGCGAGGAGGCCCGGGCGTGAGCTCCGCATGCGGGCGCTTGGGGGGGGGAAACAGCGCCGCGACAGAGAAGGGAAGGAAGGGAGCTCACGGTGGGGAGTAGGGACCGTGGCAGTGGGCTCGACGGAGGTCGGGGAAGTCCGACGAGGGAGATCCGGCGACGGGCGGCGTTAGTCCGGCAACGACGGGGTCCCGAGCTCGTGGTCGAAGAGGAGGTAGCAGACGATGGCGCCGCGGGCGGAGAGGAAGGAGGCCGAGAGGAGCCGGCGAGGACGAGGCGTGGTCGAGGCGGCGAAGGGGCTCCCGCGTCGAGCGGCGTCCCAGGCGGCGAGGTTGAGGTCCAGCGGCGGGGCGGCGTGCGCGGTCGGGCCACGATCCGATCTGGATCGTGGGGGGAAGGGGGAAAGCGAGTGGGGGGGAGTGGCTGTTCGGTTAGGGTTAGGGGAAGTGGGGGGAGAGGATAAGGGAGTGGGGGCGCCGCCGGTTGGGCCAGGTGGGCCGGCCTGGGGAGGTGGGCCGCCTGGTCCAGTGGGTGGGGGGGTTCTCTCTTTTTTTGGTTTTGTATTTTCTTTTCTTTTATCTATTTACTTTTATGTTTTTAAATCATTTTAAATTATATAGGCATTTTGTAAAAATGTGTTTACTACACCATAATTACCCTTGTAATATTCAGCACCGCCCGAACATTTTTGTTTCAACTTTTGAAAACTTTTGTTGTTTGACCTATTTTGAATTTAAATATTGAAACGGTTTCGAATCATCGCGAGGTTAGCAACAGTAACCGAGGTGACGTGGCATGATTAGCGTGGGATTACTGTAGCATGATTATCCGGGCGTCACAAATCTCCTCCACTACAACAAATCTCGTCCCGAGATTTAGGAGGGGAGTAAGGGGGAAGGTTTGGTAACAAATCTCGCGGGTCTTCTCATCCTGGCTTGCTCTTCTCGAAGAGGCCGGTCCAATACATTGATGTCTTCATTTCTCTGCTTTAGATCATCATGATGAAGTCGGTATCCTTTCTTCGGGAACTCCATCGTACTTACGAATAGGTAAGGGGCAGCTCGGCTACGACAGAATGCTTATGAGAGAATCAATCTGGGGGGGTAACCCATGAAGGAGCATAAGATTATCTCTCGAGTTGAACATATAGTATACATCAAGAGTAAGGTACGAAGGTACAATAAGAGGTTCCAAGCGGATAGATAGTTGCTCGAAGTCTGAACCAGAGTGAGAAAGGGGTTCAGAGCAGCGAGAGTAAGTATTGCGTCTGATACCAGAATAGAGCACAAGGAAGGTGGCCCGTGAATTAAATTCGAAGCCAAGCGCGAGGAATAACCATTAGAAACAGGGTTGTTCAGGAGAGTCAGGTTTCGATCCTGTGAAACTGTGGGTTATGGGCCCACCATGTGGGTTAATAGTTGGAAGGGTGGAGACGTCTTGCGTGATCATGCAAGCAAGGCAAGTCAGAGGCTAGCCTGTCGATTATGTCGGCAACAACGACGGTACCAAGGGCGAGGGACGAAGAGAACCATTTTCCTGCTCGTTGAACGAGGCGGACCAGTAGGCAAGGTTCTCGTCCATTGGCGGCTACCAGAATGTCATCAACAATAGTAACAGGGTCTTATTGACAGAGTCGTACAACCGAGGTGTTTATATAAGCAGCTAATCATTACTGCTTAGATCATATAAACAACGAGAAAGGTTAAACAAGACAATGGAAAGGAAAATGTGATCATCAGATTTAAACAGAACAATGGAAAGAAAAATGTGTTTAAACACATATGTCAAGGGTAAATCCTTCCCAAGTCAAGCAGAGCATGATATCCAAGACAGGATATAAAGTAGAAAACCCTTTAGGTAAGGAGAGAGAGAAATTTCATGACATTACCCATACAACGGTGTTTGGATAATTGAGCAAGAAACATTTAGCAAACGTTCTTGTTGAAAATCGAAGTACCACAGACATGCTTCGAGATAGCATTGACAAGGTCTTTAAGCAAAGGCCGGACTTTGGATACACGAAGGATTCGTCAGGGACAACTTGTAGAATAAGTCTTACCATTTCTCATGGAAGAATAGATAACATTGCTAAAAAGGAAAAACTATAACATTAGGTCCTCCGGCCAGGGGTGCTGGTCATGACATCACCTTACCGGGTCGTAAAGGACTAGTGTTATAACTCTTGGGAATATGTTCCAACCATCATATCTGACCGAGATTCAGATCCGATTGGTGTCATGATACCTCAGACTCAGGATGCCTGAGAAGAAAAGGCGCAACATAATTTGACGAGATGACATTGTGAGATTCTCAGAAATGATCTATGGAAGCAAGTTCTGAAACAAGAGTTCATCATTAAACCAAAGATTTGATGAGAGGGTGGCTGATGAACTAAACGACGATTCATCGAGATTTCCAAAAGAAGGATTTCCGCAATCATATGAACAAAGAGATAACATTTGTCAGATGAAATGATGTAAGGGGGTATGCTCGAGGAAAACATACCCAATTTAAACATTCGTTGAAAGGTGCACCCGAAATATGGGCTGGGTTGCACGACCAATGTCAGAATGGTGATTCAGTAATCAATAGTCTAAGAATGAATGGTCGACCATTATCTTCAAAGCAATAGGGTTACTAGAAGGGCAGAATCCAAACAGCACCGTTCACTGGTTGGAATCAACACAGGGCCCAAGAAGAATGGTGATGGTGATAAGTATCACCTGTATCAAGAATTCCCTAGAGGTGGTGAAATTCTCACGACATTCTTGACATAAAAGATGGTAATACTCCAAAGTAAAGAAGAACAATTGCCGGATAGCATGGAGCTCAAGGTAAAACACGAAACACGGACAAGTTTGTGTTGAACGGGAGGCAATACAATGGTCGATGATAATATATATCATCGAGGGCAAGGATGGTATTTCTCTTCATGAATCCGGTTGATATCCTAGAAGAGTTCATAAGGTTGATGATGATCACGACACATTTGTCGAGGGATTCCATGAAGATGTAATCAATCAGCGATGACATCAAGTCAAAGGAATGATGAGGTAAGAGGTTATTGGAACCACAGTCACGGCTCAAACTCAAGCTCAAGTTTGTTGTTTAAGGTGAAAGGGTATGACGAGGAAAAGCGACGTAAGCTTAGCTCGTCGTCGAATGTGGTGCTTCGGGAATAAGGACCAGGTGGCGCGGTCAAAATCGGCACGATACTGATATAGCTGATCAGGACAGGAACGACATGATCGGGTACAAACTCGTAAGTAAAGAATATCAGTAGGAGTTGTTGAACCGTAACGCGGACTCGGTTCAGCTATCGAGGTCTTCGAGTATTTAATAACTCGAAGCTCGTGAAAAATTGGAATTAGTGAGAATGTAGGACTTGATGAAGAACTCATAAGAAGTTATGCAGTTCCATTATAATCTAGAGATACCAGGGGGTAATACTCGACGACAGATCAAAGTAGAGGTTGGACTGGGGTATTGCTCTACAGAAGACAAGTGCTTAAACTTGCACGAGAAATGGTATTTAAAGGAGAACATGGTCGGAACCACGATTGCAAAAATCAATCCACTGATACCAAAAGGATATTATAACAAGGAAATAGTTACAAGAAGCTTCCATGATAGGATATACATCGTGTCCATGGGCATGAACACAAAGTTCAAGGTCAACTCCCACTTCTCCAATGCATAACCTTTCATTAACTTCTCGCGTTCGATGAAGTTGCAGTGTTGAAATTTTATCTGGCGAAACATCAGAAGAGTATGGCTCGTGAAAACTTTCGGGTTCTCACGGTTTAGAGAAGGCATATGTTCAACCCATAGGGGCTTCTTAGAAACATATACCACAAGTTTCAAGCGTAATTAACACAAGCCCGAGATCAAAGCATGGTTGGCCAAGCAGAGGATACAACTTAACAAAGGCATTATGTATCAGAGGAAGAACTCACAAAGTGATCAAATGTGAATGACACTGTCGGATAACAATCCAACAAAGGACTTGATGGAACACAAAGGATCTGATATGAGTATCGATACTCAACCAGAAGAGGAAGGAATGCAAATGCAACAGGTTATGGAATCATCTGAATAATTCAAAGCTTCAATGCAAAGGAATTATGATTTCCAAAACAAAGGATCAGAAGCAGACGCTCTGATCAACGATGGATCAATTGAATATACCAGAGGCACAATCGACGACAGATAGTTTGGTCGAGAACCAGCTCATGTTCAAAATGTCCTCTGAGCCGAAAAGATAATCCTAGGACCCGACTGATGATTGTGAACATTCACAACGTATTGAATCAATGGACCCAAAATGATGGTGACAAAAGATGCCAATATGATTACGAAACTTATGGATTAACCATAATGCAAGCAAGCGAGAATTTCAAGAGCAATAGGCTGCTCGGGATTTTCGGAAGATCGAATGATAATTTGAAGTGTTTGGCGAAACACATGAACAACGGAGAATGAGCGGATACTCGATAAGTGCGAGTATTATCCGTAGGGGTATTCAGGTGACGAAGAACAGCAAGGCAGTAAGCTCAAAGGATTCTCGAAACAACAGAGAGAATTTCGAGGTATCTTGTAATAGCAAGATCAACTGGGAAACATTGTAAGAATGGCGAGTATACATGCTTATCCATAGGGGTTTATCGATGGAAGGGCATTGCATAAGTGACCATAAAGTTTCGAGAGAACATCGGTGAGTATCTTCGGATCCTTCTGGTGCAGCAGACGATCATCTATAACAAGGGGCTCTCCGGGAGAAAGTTGTTACGAGAACCTAGAGTCAGATTTAGTAAAATCATTTAACCCGAATAGAAGAGAGATCAGAGTCCCAGAGTATAGATCGAGGAGTAAAAGATCCTACTACCACCCGATGGCGACGTATGCCCGTAAGACACACAGCCATGTTAGTAAAAGTTTTGCAATGTCTAGACTCGACTTCGACCAAGGAGTTGGAAGAGGGATTCCTACAGGCAGTCGGCTCTGATACCAACTTGTGACACCCCCGATTCAATCGTACACTAATCATGCACGCAAATGTGTACGATCAAGATCAGGGACTCACGGGAAGATATCATAACACAACTCTAAAACATAAATAAGTCATACAAGCATCATAATACAAGCCAGGGGCCTCGAGGGCTCGAATACAAGTGCTCGATCATAGACGAGTCAGCGGAAGCAACAATATCTGAGTACTCGACATAAGTTAAACAAGTTTGCCTTAAGAAGGCTAGCACAAAGCGGGATACAATCGAAGAGGCGCAGCCTCTGCTGGGATCCTCCTAACTACTCCTGGTCGTTGTCAGCAGGCAGCACGTAGTAGTAGGCACCTCCGGGGTAGTAGTCGTCATCGACGGTGGCGTCTGGATCCTGGGCTCCGGCATCTGGTTGCGACAACCAGAGGAAAGGAAAGGGGGAAAAGGGGGAGAAAGCAACCGTGAGTACTCATCCAAAGTACTCACAAGCAAGGAACTACACTACATATGCATGGATATATGTGTAAAGGGCCATATCAGTGGACTGAACTGCAGAATGCCAGAATAAGAGGGGGATAGCTAATCCTGTTGAAGACTACGCTTCTGGCAGCCTCCGTCTTGCAACATGTAGAAGAGAGTAGACTGAAGTCCTCCAAGTAGCATTCTCCAAGTAGCATCGCATAGCATAATCCTACCCGGCGATCCCCTCCTCGACGCCCTGTCAGAGAGCGATCACCGGGTTGTATCTGGCACTTGGAAGGGTGTGTTTTATTAAGTATCCAGTTCTAGTTGTCATAAGGTCAAGGTACAACTCCGGGTCGTCCTTTTACCGAGGGACACGGCTATTCAATAGATAAACTTCCTGCAGGGTGCACCACATAGCCCAACACGCTTGATCCCATTTGGCCGACACACTTTTCGGGTCATGCCCGCCACGGAAGATCAACACGCCGCAGCCCCACCTAGGCACAACAGAGCGGTCAAGACGCCGGTCTAAACCTAAGCGCCAGGGTCCAGGCCCATCGCCTGAGCACACCGCACGCTTGTAACGCGCCGAAGCAGATCTAGCCCCTTAATACAAGCGAGCCACGATCCAATGCGCGCGCGCCACTCGATCCGTGACGTCAAGAAGTGCTTGGCCGATACCACGACGCCGGGATACCCATAACTACTCCCACGTAGATGGTTAGTGCGTATAGACCAAATGGCCAGACTCAGATCAAATACCCAGATCTCGTTAAGCGTGTTAAGTATCCGCGAACGCCGAACAGGGTTAGGCCCACCTCTCTCCTAGGTGGTCTGAACCTACCCTGTCGCTCCGCCACAAAGATCCACACAGAGGGCCGTCGGGACAAAGGTCCTTTCAGCCCCCAATCCGTGAATCACTCGCGGGTGCTCCACAAGCCGACCCGACTTTAATCACCACATGTATCATGTATTATGTATATAAGTATATACCCGTGATCACCTCCCGTGTGATCACGGCCCGATAGTATAGCATGGCAGACAGACAAGAATGTAGGGCCACTGATGGAAATACTAGCATCCTATACTAAGCAAGTAGGATTGCAGGTAAAGGTATCAACAGTAGTAGCAAGGACAGGCTATGCATCAGGATAGGAATAACGAAAGCAGTAACATGCTACACTACTCTAATGCAAGCAGTATAGAGAAGAATAGGCGATATCTGGTGATCAAGGGGGGGGTTGCCTGGTTGCTCTGGCAAGAGAGAGGGGTCGTCAACTCCGTAGTCGAACGGGGCAGCAGCAGCGTCGGTCTCGGTGTCTATCGAGAGAAGAGGGGGGAGAAACAATAAATATTTAAGCAAGCAGATGCATAGTGATGCATGACATGACAAGTAACGGCGTTAGAGGTGCCCTAACGCGGTATGGGATGATACCGGTGAAGGGGGGAAACATCCGGGAAAGTATCCCCGGTGTTCCGCGTTTTTGGACAGATGAACCGGAGGGGAAAGTTGCGTGTTTGCTATGCTCGGGATGTGTGGCGGACGAACGGGCTGCGTATCCGGATTCGTCTCGTCGTTCTGAGCAACTTTCATGTTGAAAATAATTTAATCCGAGTTACGGATTAAAAGATATGATTTTCTAAAGATTTTATTAATTTTTGGATTTTAATTAATTATTTAATTCAATTGAAAATGGATTTATGACATCAACATGATGTCATGTCGACGTCGGCGATCAACAGGTTGATGGTCAACCCGACGATGTGGGTCCCAATTGTCATTGATTGTTTAGTTAATTAGGACTTAGCTAATCTAATTACATTAATTAACTAACTAGTTAATTATATTAATTTAAACAGGATTAATTAACTTAATTAATTAACTAATTAATTATTAATTTTATTAATTCATTTTTATTTTATTTTCTTTTATTTTGTTCTGGGGCTGGGCCCCGTTTGTCATAGGCCCTAGGGGCCATAGCGGATTCTGGCGCCGGGCGCTGGGTCCGGCGCGTGGTTTCGCCGAACGGCGAAGCAGTGAGGCTAGCAGCGAGGCGGCGACGGCAGCGGTGGAGGCGGGCGGCGCTAAGCAGCAGCAGTGGCGGCAGTGCAGCGCAGAGCGCCGGCGAGCGGTTGGCTCGGCGGCAAGCTACGTGGGCGGCGCGGGCCGACGAGGTAGGTGGCAGCGGGTGCGGGTCGGGCGGCGAGGTGACGCGGTGGCGCGGGCGCGCCATCAGAAGGGACGGCGAGGCGAGGGCGGCAAAAGGGCGATCGCACGGAGGGCACGGCGAGCAAAGGCGGCCGCGGCAGACAGGGCAGCGGCGCGAGCGCCGGACGGAGCTGCGGGACGGGGAGGAGGAGGACCGGGACGTGCGGGCGTGGTGCGGTGTGGCGAGGAAGGCCCGGAGCGTGAGCTCCGGCATGCGGGCGCTGCGGGGTGGGGGGAAACGGCGCCGGCGACAGAGAAGGGAAGGAAGGGAGCTCACGGTGGGGAGTAGGGACCGTGGCACTGGGCTCGACGGAGGTCGGGGAAGTCCGACGAGGGAGATCCGGCGACGGGCGGCGTTAGTCCGGCAACGACGGGGTCCCGAGCTCGTGGTCAAAGAGGAGGTAGCAGACGATGGCGCCGCGGGCGGAGAGGAAGGAGGCCGAGAGGAGCCGGCGAGGACGAGGCGTGGTCGAGGCGGCGAAGGGCTCCAGCGTCGGCGGCCCCAAAGCGGCGAGGTTGAGGTCCAGCGGCGGGGCGGCGTGCGCGGTCGGGCCACGATCCGATCTGGATCGTGGGGGGAAGGGGGAAAGCGAGTGGGGGGGAGTGGCTGTTCGGTTAGGGTTAGGGGAAGTGGGGGGAGAGGATAAGGGGAGGGGGCGGCGGTTGGGCTGTGGGCGGCCTGGGAGGTGGGCCGCCTGGTCCAGTGGGTGGGGGTTCTCTCTTTTTGGTTTTGTATTTTCTTTTCTTTTATCTATTTACTTTTCTGTTTTTAAATCATTTTAAATTATATAGGCATTTTGTAAAAATGTGTTTACTACACCATAATTACCCTTGTAATATTCAGCACCGCCCGAACATTTTTGTTTCAACTTTTGAAAACTTTTGTTGTTTGACCTATTTTGAATTTAAATATTGAAACGGTTTCGAATCATCGCGAGGTTAGCAACAGTAACCGAGGTGACGTGGCATGATTAGCTTGGGATTACTGTAGCATGATTATCCGGGCGTCACATATCCTATCACAAAACTATCTGTTACCACTTATTTCAGTACTTGCAGAGAATACCTTGCTGAAAACCGCTTATCATTTCCTTCTGCTCCTCGTTGGGTTCGACACTCTTACTTATCGAAAGTACTACGATAGATCCCCTATACTTGTGGGTCATCATCTTCCCGGGTGTTCAGGATTTCCCAGGGCACGCGTAAGCTCGTCGTTCTCTTTGCTGGGCTCGAACACCCCCGGTCGAGCCTCTTCTATTGCAACAAGTATCTTATCTTCGGCTCTGTTCAGACATGCCTTCTTCGAAACTTTGCCTGTCTTCGGGTCCAACGCCCCCCATGCGCATAGAACCAAGTCCTGCACCTGGGGGGGCAGCTCAATGTAACTGGAGTGACACCTGCATCCTCCGTCTCTTTCTCAGACTTATCCCACTTAGGCATTGCCACTGCGTAGCCACCTGGCCCCAGCTTATGGAATTTATCCTTTTTTGCGGCATTGACCTTGTTTATTCTCGACTGTTCCTTAGATAATTCCGATTCCTTGAATTTCACGAAATCGTCCCAATGAGCACTTTGCTTCTCTAGTGTTCCCTTGAATACTGGAGTCTTCCTTCCTCCCTTGACGTACTTGGCCCGAACACGTTTCTTGTGGTTGTTGAATGCAACCGCCATCTTCCTAAGAGCAGCGTCCTTGACTTTCTCCACATCTACATCTGTGAAATGATCTGGTAGGGTGAAATGTTCCATGAGAGTTTCCCAAAGCAGAACTTTTGTCCGTCAGTCGACAAAAGTAAGATCTGGACGTGGCTTTGCCGGCTCTCTCCATTCTTGAAGGGAGATCAGAGTTGGTCCTTCACAAGAACTCCGTGACCGATTTAATGAACTTGTCCGCAATCTTCTTAGGCACTAATGGTTCGCCATTAGGTTTGATGGCCTCGATATTGTACTTTACGCCTCCTTCAACTTTTTGTTCGGTCCTCGTCATCGCCCCTGCTGCTCAAGATTTGCTCGATCCGGATGGCTGAAAGAAGAAAGTGTTGGGGAACATAGCAGAATTTTAAAATTTTCTACGCATCACCAAGATCAATCTATGGAGTCATCTAGCAACGAGAGAGAGGAGTGCATCTACATACCCTTGTAGATCGCGAGCGGAAGCGTTCAAGAGAACGGGGTTGATGGAGTCGTACTCGTCGTGATCCAAATCACCGATGACCGAGCGCCGAACGGACGGCACCTCTGCGTTCAACACACGTATGGTTGGGAGAGACGTATCCTCCTTCTTGATCCAGCAAGGGGGGAGGAGAAGTTGTTGGAGATCCAGCAGCACGACGGCGTGGTGGTGGAAGTAGCGGGATCTCGGCGAGGCTTCGCCAAGCTCGGCGAGAGGAGAGGTGTCACGGAGGGAGAGGGAGGCGCCAGGGCTAGGGTGCGGCTCCCATCGCCTCCCACTATATATAGGGGTGGAGGAGGCTGGTTTCTTGCCCTCCAAGTCCATTGGGGCGTTGGCAAGGTGGGGAAAGAAATCCCATCATTTCCCTTCCCCATCGATTGTTATCCCCCTTTTAGGGATCTTGATCTTATCCTTGGGATATGATCTTATTCCTTCTAAGGGGGATCTTGGTGCGCTTGACCAGGGTGTGGGGCCTTGCCCCCACTACCACGTTCATGTGGGTCCCCCCATGCAGGTGGGCCCCACTCCGGAACCTTCTAGAACCTTCCTAGTACAATATCGAAAAATCCCGAACATTTTCCGGTGGCCAAAATAGGACTTCCCATATATAAATCTTTACCTCCGGACCATTCTGGAACTCCTCGTGACATCCGGGATCTCATCCGGGACTTCGAACAACTTTCGGGTTACCGCATACTAATATCTCTACAACCCTAGCGTCACCGAACCTTAAGTGTGTAGACCCTACGGGTTCGGGAGGCACGCAGACATGACCGAGACGACTCTCCGGTCAAGAACCAACAGCGGGATCTGGATACCCATGTTGGCTCCCACATGTTCCACGATGATCTCATTGGATGAACCACGATGTCGAGGATTCAATCAATCCCGTATTCAATTCCCTTTGTCCAGCGGTATTGTACTTGCCCGAGATTCGATCGTTGATATACCGATACCTTGTTCAATCTCGTTACCGGCAAGTCTCTTTACTCGTTCCGTAACACATCATCCCGTGATCAACTCCTTGATCACATTGTGCACATTATGATGATGTCCTACCGAGTGGGCCCAGAGATACCTCTCCGTCACACGGAGTGACAAATCCCAGTCTCGATTCGTGCCAACCCAACAGACACTTTCGGAGATACCCGTAGTGCACCTTTATAGCCACCCAGTTACGTTGTGACATTTGGCACACCCAAAGCATTCCTACGGTATCCGGGAGTTGCACAATCCCATGGTCTAAGGAAATGATACTTGACATTAGAAAAGCTTTAGCATACGAACTACACGATCTTGTGCTAGGCTTAGGATTGGGTCTTGTCCATCACATCATTCTCCTAATGATGTGATCCCGTCATCAACGACATCCAATGTCCATGGTCAGGAAACCGTAACCATCTATTGATCAACGAGCCAGTCATCTAAAGGCTTACTAGGGACATGGTGTTGTCTATGTATCCACACATGTATCTGAGTCTATCAATACAATTCTAGCATGGATAATAAACGATTATCTTGAACAAGGAAATATGATAATAACTAATTTATTATTGCCTCTAGGGCATATTTCCAAGAGTATCCCACTTGCACTAGAGTCAATAATCCAGTTCACATCGCTATGTGATTAACACTCAAGGTCACATCCGCATGTGACTAACACCCAAAGAGTTTACTAGAGTCAATGATCTAGTTCACATTACCATGTGATTAACACTCAATGAGTTCTGGGTTTGATCATGTTATGCTTGTGAGAAAGGTTTTAGTCAACGGGTCTGCAACATTCAGATCCGTATGTACTTCGCAAATCTCTATGTCATCTTGTAGATGCAGCTACTACGCTATATTTGGAGCCATTTCAAATAACTGTTCTACTTGGAGCTATTCCAAATTGTTGCTCCATTATACGTATCCGGTATCTCTACTCAGAGCTATCCGGATAGGTGTTAAGCTTGCATCGACGTAACTATTTACATTGAACTCTTTATCACCTCCATAACTGAGAAACATATCCTTATTCCTCTAAGGATGATTTTGACCGCTATCTGGTGATCTACTCCTAGATCACCTTTGTACCCTCTTGCCAGACATGTGGTAAGGCACACATCAGGTGCAGTACTCAGCATGGCATACCGTATAGAGCCTATGACAAAAGCATAGGGGACGACCTTCGTCCTTCCTCTTTCTTCTGCCGTGGTCGAGCTTTAAGTCTTAACTTCATACCTAACAACTCAGGCAAGAACTCCTTCTTTGACTGATCCATCTCGAACACCTTCAAGATCATGTCAAGGTATGTGCTCATTTGAAAGTACCATTAAGCATTTTGATCTATCCTTATAGATCTTGATGCTCAATGTTCAAGTAGCTTAATCCAGGTTTTCCATTGAAAAAACACTTTTCAAATAACCCTATATGCTTTCTAGAAATTCTACATCATTTCTGATCAACAATATGTCAACAACATATACTCATCAGAAATTCTATAGTGCTCCCACTCACTTCTTTGGAAATACAAGTTTCTCATAAACTTTGTATAAACCCCAAATCTTTGATCATCTCATCAAAGCGTACATTCCAACTCCGAGATGCTTACTCCAGTCCTTAGAAGGGTTGCTGGAGCTTTGCATACTTGTTAGCATCTTTCAGGATTGTCAAAAGCTTCTGGTTTTATCACATACGACCTTTCCTCAAGAAAATCGTCGAGGAAACTATGTTTTGACATCCTATCTGCAAGATTTCATAAATAATGCAGTAACTGCTAATACAATTCCAATAGACTCTTAGCATCGCTACGAGTGAGAAAGCCTCACCGTAGTCAACTCCTTGAACTTCTCGGAAAACATCTTAACGACAAGTCGAGCTTTCTTAATGGCGATACATACCATCATTGTCTGTCTTCCTTTTAAAATCCATATGTACCTAACAGCCTTACGACCATCAAGTAGTTCTTCCAAAGTCTACACTTTGTTTTCATATATGGATCCTCTCTCGGATTTTATGGCCTCGAGCCATTTTTGGAATCCGGGCCCACCATCGCTTCTCCATAACTCGTAGGTTCATTGTTGTCCAGCAACATGACTTCCAAGACAGGATTACCTACCACTCTGAAATAGTACGCATCCTTGTCGTCCTACGAGATTTGGAAGTGACTTGATCCGAAGTTTCATGATCACTATCATAAGCTTCCACTTCAATTGGTGTAGGTGCCACAGGAACAACTCCCTGTGCCCTGCTATACACTAGTTGAAGTGACGGTTCAATAACTCATCAAGTCTCCACCATCCTCCCACTCAATTCTTTCGAGAGAAACTTTTCCTAGAGAAAGGACCCGATTCAAGAAACAATCCCTATTGCTTTCAGATCTGAGACAGGAGGTATACCCAACTGTTTTGGGTGTCCTGAAGATGCATTTATCCGCTTTGGGTTCGAGCTTATCAGCCTGAAACTTTTTCACATAAGCGTCGCAGCCCCAAACCTTTTAAGAAACGACAGCTTGGGTTTCTCTGAACCATAGTTCATACGGTGTCGACTCAAACAGAATTGCGTGCTGCCCTATTTAAAGTGAATGCGGTTGTCTCTAATGCCTAAACCATAAACTATAGTGGTAATTCGATAAGAGACATCATGGTATGCATCATATCCAATAGGGTGCAGTTTTCGGACACACCATCACACTATGGTGTTCCAGGTTGTATTAGTTGTGAAACAATTTCCACAATGTCTTAATTATGTGCCAAACTCGTAATTCAGATATTCATCTCTATGATCATATCATAGATATTTTATCCTCTCGTCACGACGATCTTCAACTTCACCCTGAAATTACTTGAACCTTTCAATAATTCAGACTCGTGATTCATCAAGTAAATATACTCAACATCTACTCAAATCATCTGTGAAGTAAGAACATAACGATACCCACTACATGCCTCGGCACTCATTGGACTGCACACATCAAAATGTATTACTTCCAACAAGTTGCTTTCTAGTTCCATCTTACTGAAAATGAGGCCTTTCAGTCATCTTGCCCATGTGGTATGATTTGCATGTCTCAAGTGATTCAAAATCAAGTGAGCCCAAACGATCCATCTGTATGGAGTTTCTTCATGCATATATACCAATAGACATGGTTCGCATGTCTCAAGTGATTCAAAATCAAGTGAGTCCAAAGATCCATCAACATGGAGCTTCTTCATGCTTTTATACCATTATGACTAAATTGCAAAGTGCCACAAGTATGTGGTACTATCATTACTATCTTATATCTTTTGGCATGAACATGTGTATCACTACGATCGAGATTCAATAAACCATTCATTTTAGGTGCAAGACCATTGAAGGTATTATTCAAATAAACAGAGTAACCATTATTCTCCTTAAATGAATAAGCAGATTATGATAAACATAATCCAATCATGTCTATGCTCAACGCAAACACCAAATAACAAATATTTAGGTTTAACACCAATCCCGATGGTAGGCGAGTGTGCGATGTTTGATCACATCAACCTTGGAAACACTTCCAACACATATCGTCGCCTCACCTTTGGCTAGTCTCGCTTATTTCAGAGCCTTTTATTTCGAGTTACTAACACTTAGCAACTGAACTGGTATCTAATACCCTACTGCTACCAGGAGTACTAGTAAAGTACACATTTAATATAATGTATGTCCAATACATACTTCTGTCAACCTTGCCAGCCTTCTCATCTACCAAGTATCTAGGGTGGTTCTAATTCAGTGACCGTTCCCCTTATTACAGAAGCACTTATTCTCGGGCTTGGGTTCAACTTTAGGTTTCTTCACTAGAGCAGCAACTGATTTGTCGTTTCATGAAGTATCCCTTTCTTGCCCTTGCCCTTCTTGAAACTAGTGGTTTTACTAACCATCAACAATTGATGCTCCTATTTGATTTCTACTTTCGCGCTGTCGCGAATAGCTCAAGGATCATATCTATCCCTGATATGTTATAGTTCATCACGAAGCTCTAGTAGCTTGGTGGTAGTGACTTTGGAGAACCATCACTATCTCATCTAGAAGATCAACTCCCACTCGATTCAAGCGATTGTAGTACTCATACAATCTGAGCACATGCTCAACGATTGAGATTTTCTCCTTAGTTTGCAGGCTTAGGAAACTTGTCAGAGGTCTCATACCTCTTGACGTGGGCACTAGCCTGAAATCCCAATTTCAGTCCTTGGAACATCTCATATGTTCTGCGATGTTTCAAAAACATCTTTGGTGCCTCAATTCTAAACCATTTAGCATTATGCACTGAACTATCATGTAGTCATCAAAACGTGTATGTCAGATGTTCGCAACATCCACAACTGACGCTCGAGGTTCAGCTCACTGAGCGGTGCATTAAGGACATAATCCTTCTGTGCAGCAATGAGGACAATCCTCAGTTTACGGACCCAGTCCGCATAACTGCTACTATCAACTTTCAACTAAATTTTCTCTAGGAACATATCTAAAATAGTAGTACTAAAGCGTAAGCTACGACATAATTTGCAAAGTCCTTTTGATTATGTTCATGATAATTAAGTTCATCTGATTATTTAATGAACTCCCACTCAGATAGACATCCCTCTAGTCATCTAAGTGATACATGATCCGAGTCAACTAGGCCGTGTCCGATCATCACGTGAGACGGACTAGTCATCATTGGTGAACATCTTCATGTTGATTGTATCTTCTATACAACTCATGTTCGACCTTTCGGTCTTCCGTGTTCCGAGGCCATGTCTGTACATGCTAGGCTCGTCAAGTCAACCTAAGTGTATTGCGTGTGTAAATCTGGCTTACACCCGTTGTATTCGAACGTTAGAATCTATCACACCCGATCATCACGTGGTGCTTCGAAACAACGAACCTTCGCAACGGTGCACAGTTAGGGGGAACACTTTTCTTGAAATTATTGCGAGGGATCATCTTATTTTAGCTACCGTCGTTCTAAGCAAATAAGATGTAAAACATGATAAACATCACATGCAATCAAATAGTGACATGATATGGCCAATATCATTTTGCTCCTCTTGATCTCCATCTTCGGGGCGCCATGATCATCATCGTCACCGGCATGACACCATGATCTCCATCATCATGATCTCCATCATCGTGTCTTCATGAAGTTGTCTCATCATCTATTACTTCTACTACTATGGCTAACGGTTTAGCAATAAAGTAAAGTAATTACATGACGTTTAAGTTGACACGCAGGTCATAAATAAATTAAGACAACTCCTATGGCTCCTGCCGGTTGTCATACTCATCGACATGCAAGTCGTGATTCCTATTACAAGAACATGATCAATCTCATACATCACATATATCATTCATCACATCCTTTTGGCCATATCACATCACACGACATATGCTGCAAAAACAAGTTGGACGTCCTCTAATTGTTGTTGCAATTTTTTACGTGGCTGTTATAGGTTTCTTAGCAAGAACGTTTCTTACCTACGCCAAAACCACAACGTGATATGCCAATTTCTATTTACCCTTCATAAGGACCCTTTTCATCGAATCTGATCCGACTAAAGTGGGAGAGATAGACACCCGCTAGCCACCTTATGCAACTAGTGCATGTCAGTCGGTGGAACCCGTCTCACGTAAGTGTACGTGTAAGGTCGGTCCGGGCCGCTTCATCCCACGATGCCGCCGAATCAAGATAAGACTAGTAACGGCAAGTAAATTGACAAAATCGACGCCCACAACTACTTTGTGTTCTACTCGTGCATAGAAACTACGCATAGACCTAGCTCATGATGCCACTGTTGGGGAACGTAGCAGAATTTTAAAATTTTCTACGCATCACCAAGATCAATCTATGGAGTCATCTAGCAACGAGAGAGAGGAGTGCATCTACATACCCTTGTAGATCGCGAGCGGAAGCGTTCAAGAGAACGGGGTTGATGGAGTCGTACTCGTCGTGATCTAAATCACCGATGACCGAGCGCCGAACGGACGACACCTCCGCGTTCAACACACGTACGGTTGGGAGAGACGTCTCCTCCTTCTTGATCCAGCAAGGGGGGAGGAGAAGTTGTTGGAGATCCAGCAGCACGACGGCGTGGTGGTGGAAGTAGCGGGATCTCGGCAAGGCTTCGCCAAGCTCAGCGAGAGGGAGAGGTGTCATGGGAGGGAGAGGGAGGCGCCAGGGGCTAGGGTGCGGCTCCCATGCGCCTCCCCACTATATATAGGGGTGGAGGGGGCTGGTTTCTTGCCCTCCAAGTCCATTGGGGCGTTGGCAAAGGTGGGGGAAAGAAATCCCATCATTTCCCTTCCCCACCAATTGTTATCCCCTTTAGGATCTTGATCTTATCCTTGGGATATGATCTTATTCCTTCTAAGGGGGATCTTGTGCGCCTTGACCAGGGGTGTGGGCCTTGCCCCACTACCCACGTTCATGTGGGTCCCCCATGCAGGTGGGCCCCACTCCGGAACCTTCTAGAACCTTCCCGATACAATACCGAAAAATCCTGAACATTTTCTGGTGGCCAAAATAGGACTTCCCATATATAAATCTTTACCTCCGGACCATTCCGGAACTCCCCGTGACGTCCGGGATCTCATCCGGGACTCTGAACAACTTTCGGGTCACCGCATACTAATATCTCTACAACCCTAGCGTCACCGAACCTTAAGTGTGTAGACCCTGCGGGTTCGGGAGACACGCAGACATGACCGAGACGACTCTCCAGTCAATAGCCAACAGCGGGATCTGGATACCCATGTTGGCTCCCACATGTTCCACGATGATCTCATCGGATGAACCACGATGTCGAGGATTCAATCAATCCCATATTCAATTCCCTTTGTCCAGCGGTATTGTACTTGCCCGAGATTCGATCGTCGGTATACCGATACCTTGTTCAATCTCGTTACCGACAAGTCTCTTTACTCGTTCCGTAACACATCATCCCGTGATCAACTCCTTGATAACATTGTGCACATTATGATGATGTCCTACCGAGTGGGCCCAGAGATACCTCTCCGTCACACGGAGTGACAAATCCCAGTCTCGATTCGTGCCAACCCAACAGACACTTTTGGAGATACCCATAGTGCACCTTTATAGCCACCCAGTTATGTTGTGACGTTTGGCACACCCAAAGCATTCCTACGGTATCCGGGAGTTGCACAATCTCATGGTCTAAGGAAATGATACTTGACATTAGAAAAGCTTTAGCATACGAACTACACGATCTTGTGCTAGGCTTAGGATTGGGCCTTGTCCATCACATCATTCTCCTAATGATGTGATCCCGTCATCAACGACATCCAATGTCCATGGTCAGGAAACCGTAACCATCTATTGATCAACGAGCCAGTCATCTAGAGGCTTACTAGGGACATGGTGTTGTCTATGTATCCACACATGTATCTGAGTTTTCTATCAATATAATTCTAGCATGGATAATAAACGATTATCTTGAACAAGGAAATATGATAATAACTAATTTATTATTGCCTCTAGGGCATATTTCCAACAGAAAGATCGATTGGTTAATATATCTTCAAGTCATTTAAAACATGTGATGATCACCAGATGCCTGCTTATATAAATATACCTCGCCGGTTTTTGTTGTTTCAAGATCAACATTTTCTTCGTCATCATCATAATCATAGTTCATGACTTCATCAATTCGGTCGTCGCGATCGAATATCATATCACCCTCCCTGGTGTTGTTTAGATATTCGGAGCCATCATAATCTTCTTCATTCTGATCATCATCTCGCCCGCGAGGATGGCGTATGATATCGAACTGGGCCTCTTCTCCCTCTCTGCCGGTATTGTCCGCCATAGCTTTTATTTAACTAATCCAAAAGAAATATAAAACAATTTAGTATTCAAATTACAATGCATGGATGCAATCAATTAATAAGGAAAAACTGAATCAATCATAGTACATAATAAGCATCATCGAATATAATCTCGAATACATCATCTCGAATAATAGATATAATCTCGAATACATCGTCTCGAATAATATATATAATCTCAAATAAATCATCTCGAATATTATATATCGAATACATCACTAGCTAGCTAGCGAGCTAATAAAGATCGAATACTACAGAGTAATCTAGGCCACTCGCGGTTCCTGAGGCGCGGGCGGTGGACAACCAAAGTGAAGGAACCATCACTGGATCATAGCTCGGGTGATCTCCCCAAAGAACCTGCCAGGTATTGGAGAAGCTGACGTCCATAGCAGCCATGTAGCGATGGACGTGCTCGTCCTCCTCCCTGACACGACGACGTACCACCTCCGGCGGGGCCGGCTCTCTCCGCACCGAAAGTGGCCCACGTGAACGCCACCAAAGGAGATCAGGGTCGACGACGGGACCCGGGGCCGGGTTCCTCACCAAGCGTCGCACCCCTGAAGGTAGCACCTCCCAGTGCCAGCCCGGCGGAGCCCAGTCCCGGACATGGGTCCTCTGAAGCAGGACGTCGTCGGGAACGGGTCAACGGCGAGGATGCGGGCCGTCGTCGACAACAAATACTATATGCCGCAAAAGTAAAGTAACATTTTTTAAATGATGGATTGTGATTTCATATATGCAAATTCTAAATTTTATAACTAAAAATATAATAAACTAAAAAAGCATTGACCATATCTAAAACTAACATTTCTATAACAAATTTTTTCTTTAACATTTCTATAACATTAATACAGAAAAAACTAACATTTCTATATATAACTAACATTTCTAACATTAATATAGAAAACTAATAAATAAAAACTAACATTTCTATATATAACTAATAACTAAAAACTAACATTTCTAACATTAATACAGAAAACTAAAAACTAACATTTCTATATATAACTAATAACTAATAACTAAAAACAGAAAACTAAAAACTAAAAGCAGAAAAACTAAAAACTAAAAACAGATCAAAAATTCTGTATGTGTGTGTGTATGTGTGTGTATGTGTTGTGTGTGTGCAGGTGACGGTGCGGTGACGCCTGATACGTCTCCAACGTGTCTATAATTTTTGATTGCTCCATGCTATATTATCTACTGTTTTGGACTATATTGGGCTTTATTATTCACTTTTATATTACTTTTGGGACTAACCTATTAATCGGAGGCCCAGCCCAGAATTGTTGTTTTTTGCCTATTTCAGTGTTTCGAAGAAACAGAATATCAAACGGAGTCCAAACGGAATGAAACCTTCGGAAACGTGATTTTTTAACCGAACGTGATCCAGGAGACTTGGACCCTACGCCAAGGAACAGGAGAGGCGGTCACGAGGGTGGGGGCGCCCCCCTCCTAGGGCGCGCCCCCTGCCTCGTGGGCCCCTCGAAGCTCCACCGATGTACTCCTTCCTCCTACATATACCTACGTACCCCCAAACTATCAGAACAAGAGCCAAAAACCTAATTCCACCGCCGCAACTTTCTGTATCCGCGAGATCCCATCTTGGGACCTGTTCCGGAGCTCTGCCGGAAGAGGGCTATCATCATGGAGGGCTTCTACATCATCATAGCCCCTCCGATGAAGTGTGAGTAGTTTACCTCAGACCTTCGGGTCCATAATTATTAGCTAGATGGCTTCTTCTCTCTTTTTGGATCTCAATACAATGTTCTCCCCCTCTCTCGTGGAGATCTATTCGATGTAATCTTCTTTTTGCGGTGTGTTTGTTAAGACTGGTGAATTATGGGTTTATGATCAAGTCTATCTATGAATAATATTTGAATCTTCTCTGAATTCTTTTATATATGATTGGTATCTTTGCAAGTCTCTTCGAATTATCTGTTTTGTTTGGCCAACGAGATTGGTAGTTCTTGCAATGGGAGAAGTGCTTAGCTTTGGGTTCGATCTTGCGGTGTCCTTTCCCAGTGACAGAAGGGGCAGCAAGGCACGTATTGTATCGTTGCCATCGAGGATAACAAGATGGGGTTTTTATCATATTGCATGAATTTATCCCTCTACATCATGTCATCTTGCTTAAGGTGTTACTCTGTTTTGAACTTAATACTCTAGATGCATGCTAGATAGCGGTCGATGAGTGGAGTAATAGTAGTAGATGCAGGCAGGAGTCGGTCTACTTGTCTCGGACGTGATGCCTATATACATGATCATACCTAGATATTCTCATAATGTGGGGACCCCGACTCATAAGTCGTGATCACCGAATGCACGTGTACAGTGATCCCAGAGATCAATGCTCACTGAACACACAGAAGCTGAATAACAAGAGTCTTACATCCATACATACCGTCTTACACAAATTATGACCATTATGGTCAAGTCTTACATAGATGGAGCCTCAAGGGCTGAACATCGAATAAAACACGAGCAGCGGAAATCTTCATCGATAAGTAGAACCCATGCCATCTGCCTTAACCCTACAGGCATTCGACATTTGAAGCGCCCTAGTTCGCATGTTCGTCTCCCATTTAATTCTTCTTCGAACTCCTGTTCTTCCATGCCTGGCCAATTAAATAACCAGTGGCAAGCCAATGAGTACTTTGAATGTACTCGCAAGCAACCCATGTTTTGGTTCGTGGAACAATGCATGATATAGGTAAATTTTTGCGGAAAGCTAAGTTTGAATGCAATGACATGTTCAACAACTTGCAAGACATGCATCAGGTGGAAATCAAGTAATCATGAGGACATGTTACAGATATCAACATAAATGGAGTGGGCACCAACCCGACTCGATCATGTCAAAATGAATAGAGAGGGCACCAACCCAACTCAATCATGCCAAGCCCTTGGCTTGACCTAAGCAGTTCTTCCCATTTCCAACACACACGCACACAATGGTTGAAAACATCTGGACGTAGTTTAAGCAGCACCGCCCAACTGTCCTTGACCGTGGACACGGCTATTCGAATAGTTTTACACTCTGCAGAGGTTGCACACTTTACCCACTAGATCCGGGGAACTTCCGTGTCATCCACGACCCGCGGTACCTCAAGTACCCGGGGTAAGCACCCGATCACTATCTTTCCCTAGACGACACTAACATGGAGTCCACTCGATTGGTAGGAACCCCCGTGCCCAACGTTTCACATCTCAAACTTGAGGAGCCTCGCTCCACATTCATCACATACACAAGCACGGGGTACCAACGGTGTGTCCGGTGCCACAGAAGACAGTCATGGTCGCCCTACCTAGCACGACCCCGGCCCGAGAGAGCGCACCAACAACTCTCCCGTCACTAGTAATGCGGGCTCCAAGCTAGTATCGGCCTAGGTAATCAATAATGCCCTTTCCCATACAAGGGTAGAGTGGTTGCGCATGTAAGGTTGGGACAGTTATCAAATCTTAAATCTAATCCGTTTTCGAAAACAACACACACACTTGCCTCGGTACACCACTTCGTCATCAAGTGGTTACCCATCTCATCATCTCCCTCGGGCATAAGTGGCACCCGATGGGGTTTTCGAAAAAGTCCTTTGAAAATATTTTGTCTCCAACACCATGCAAATACCCGGCCCTTTTGCGTAGCTCTACTTTGCATCCTATCTACTCCCACCGGCATAACCCTCATAGGTGGTAGGGCCATGCACAATGCAGGTATCAACGAGAAAAGTAACGAGGGTAATCCACCGGAGTGGTTTCCCTCTCATCATGATTCCGATGCAACAATAAAGGTACCGTATGACATGCAAAAAGGGTTTCATAACATGGTCAAAGGGCTGCTTGCCTGGTTCAACAAAGTCCTCGGGGTCTTCAAAGTCTTCTGGTCCAACTCCTTCGTCAGCAACGCAATCTATCGCCGCAAAATAATAGCGAGAAAATAAGGCAATAATAAAAACAGAAAAATCAAAGTGCTCAGAAAAATGTCAACTTATTTTTGTAAAATGCTAGGAGGATAACTAGGAAGGGGAAAATTTTTAGTTTTGGATTTGGAGCAACAGAGTGCAAGAAATGGATTTTCAAAGTCATATTTAAATGCAAAAAGTCACATTTAAATATGAACAGTGAAGAAAAGTTGGTTGGACTTGAGTGAATGTGGCACCAATAAATAGGTTGCAATATTCTAAGAATTTAGAAATTGGAATTAATCTATTTGGACAAATATTGTGGCTTGTGGAATTTCTGGAATGCAGAAGAAATTAGAAAAAGGAAAAAGGCACTGTGCTCCTGGGCCAGAGAGGCCACTGGGCAGAGGCCCAGCCAGCGGGCCAGCCCAGCCGGGCCAGCGCGCGGCGCACGTGCCTGCCCGCCCGTTTCAAACCTGACGAACGGGCCCCGTGGAGAGAGAAAAGCGCGGGAAGGGAAGAGAGGATGACAGGCGGGGCCCGCTTGTCATCCCTAACCCGCGGCCAGGGGGGGTCGCGGTGCTCACCGGCGACGTTGCAGGCCACGGCGAGGTCAGGCGAGTGCGGGGTTGGCCTCAGGGGGCTCCCGCACGTCGGTGGGTGGTGGTTGGGGCGCTGGGTGAGAGGTTCGCCGGCGACGAGGTCCGCGCGGAGAAGCTCTTGATGAGGTCGGTCCGGCTGCTCTGGCTGCAAAAGGAGGGGGAAAGAGAGGGGAAATGCTCAGTGAGACCGTGTGGTTCCAGATCGGGGCAGAGGAGGAGCGGAGATGGCCTGTACCTCGCGAACTCCGGCGAGTCGCCGCGGCGGGGATTCGGTCGATCCCGAGCACACAGGCGCTCCGGAGATGAACGGGAGGTGCGGGCGAGCTCCTGGGAGTGTGTGGAGGCGAGTGGTGGAGAGGGGGGAGCTCGGGGAGGTCCATTTATAGGAGGACGGTGGTCTACCGTGGACGCGTGCGCCGGCGAGCTTCTGCTCGTCGCTACGAGGCTCGGGAGAACGCTGGACCGTGTCCAGGGGGTTTGCGGGTGTCGACTACGTCCAGAGGGAGAGAGGGAAGGAGTGGGGAGGGCCAGAGCGCGCGCGTGTGAGCTCAGCCATTGGAGCGCTCGGGGCGGCCACCGCGCGTGTGAGCTGGGGCGAGAGGAGGGAGAAGGAGGAGGGGGACAGCCTCGTGGCGTGTCACGGATGTCGAGGGGCATCGGTTGGCGTGAGGGGGAGAGCCGAGGTGGTCGGAGGCGGCTGGAAGGGAGCGGCTACAGTGCGGGAGCGCACTGTAGCGCGCTCCAGAGCGCGTGTATGGCCGGCATGGCCATTTTTTTGGCAAGGTGGGCGCGGCCAAGTGTGTCTGGTAGCCCTAGGGAGGAGTAAAGAAGAGGAGGGGGGCATTGGATGCCCTGGGTGGCCACTGGGGTGAGGGGAGAGGAAGAAGAAGAGTGGGGAGGTGCTGTCCAGAGAGAGAAAAGAGGGGGTTTACCCACCCAAAGCATGACCCAAGGGCTTGCCATTGTTACCAGAGGTGAAAGGGGACTAGGAGAAGCTGTGGTAAAAAGTAGAGCTCTCCAAGATCAAGAAAAAGGGTCGAAATGGTGATTTTGGAAATCTGCCAGAAGGTGTTTGATGATGTTTTGGGCAAGCAAATGAACTCTACTTGGAATGGGATTTAACAGGATGAAATGGCACATAAGAATATGGGGATCCACCAAGTTTGAGCTCATTTGGGTAAAGTAGCCAATGCAACTTTTGTAAACCCTAGAAATGGGCAGAATCAGACTTGTGTAGATCTAGTTGGGCATTTCACTTCTCCTTGATGCACCACTTGGTGTAGTGGCCTCATTTGGTCATGTGAACATGCTCACAAAAGTTGGGGTCAAGGAGAAAAAGTTGGTAGTGCAAACTTGCTCAAATTTGATTCTGGACAGAAAGGGTTTTGGGGCATTTTGGTGAACCAAAATGACTTTGTTAGCCATGAGGCTTTGCAAGATCATCACAATATGCATTTGTGACTTGCTGGAATTTTCTTGGATTTTTATGAAAATATTTCCTGTAGAAATATTTCAAATCCTTGAAATAGGCAGAAATGGTAAAAGGAGGTTTTGTCCAATATTTGATCATCTCCATGTGTTGAAACTCATATATATGGAAACTATATGTCCATTGAGTCTCCCTAATTTTTCTCAAATATTTTTGAAACATTAAAATAATTTTAACCTATTAAAGACCATTTCTGGCCTTAAGAAAAAGCCTTTAAATAAAATAGGAAAATAACTTTTAAAATTATATTTTTGTGGTTTCTGGGTATCCTATATCTAATAGGAGTCAAATATATTTTTGGAAATAATTTTGTTGCCCTTAATTAAGTACTTGCAGTGCAAATCTCAATTCAGGGGTTTTTGGAAAACTAATTTTTGAAAATCCTTTTTGGCCAAAATATTTTTGTAAGAAAATACTATATTGCTTTACTCACATGGTCTGATCATTGGGCAGGAGTTTGGGACAAGGAAATGAAGTATAAGAGGTGAAGCAGTTGACTATAAAGAGCACTTGAAAAACCACAAAGAAAACCCAACTTCAAATCAAAAAGCCAAATGCTGCAAAAAATTTTGCTGGTCCAAATTTTCATGCTTTATTGATGCAAATAAACATGTTACAAAATGCAGGGTGTGACAGACCTACCCCCCTTATAAGAATCTCGTCCCCGAGATTCCTAAACTAGGCTTTAAAGAGATATGGATACTCGGATCTGAGGTAGTCTTCACGTTCCCAGGTTGCTTCTGCTTCAGAGTGGTTGCTCCACTGGACCTTGAAGTACTTGATCGTGCGGCTTCGGGTGCATCGCTCAGCCTCATCCAAAATGCGGATGGGCCTTTCACGATAAGTCAAATCAGGCTGAAGGTCAATGGCTTGGTGATTGACGTCCTTGTAAAGACCAGGCTTGTCTGGAACTTCGAGACATCTCCGGAGCTGTGACACGTGGAATACGTTGTGCACATCGGATAGCTCAGGTGGCAGTTCCAATTGGTAAGCCACTTCTCCGCGCCGTGCGGTGATCTCGAAAGGGCCGATGAATCTTGGTGCGAGCTTCCCCTTAACGTGGAAACGCTTGGTTCCCTTAAGAGGGGTTACTCGCAGGTACACGTGGTCTCCGACTTGGAAGTCCACTTGTCGGCGACGAGTGTCAGCATAGCTCTTCTGTCTTGACTTGGCGGTCTTCAAACGTTCTCTGACGAGTTGGACTTGCTCTTCTGCTTCACGGAGAATATCGGGCCCAAAGACTAGCCCTTCTCCGGTCTCTGACCAATTGAGGGGTGTGCGACACTTGCGTCCGTACAATACCTCAAATGGTGCCATCTGGAGGCTTGACTGATAACTGTTGTTGTAGGAGAACTCGGCGAAAGGAAGGCAATCTTCCCACCTAGCTCCATATGCTAAGACACAAGATCGGAGCATGTCTTCGAGTATCTGATTTACTGTTACATCGACCTCCGGTGCTGTGGGTGGAAAGCGATCTTTGAAAGACAACTTGGTTCCCAGGGCCTCTTGGAACTTCTTCCAGAACCTTGAGGTGAACTGGGTTCCTCGGTCTGACACAATCTCCTTGGGAACACCATGAAGGCTTACGATTCTGTTGATGTATAGAGTTGCCAGCTGGTTGCCGTCATGGGTGGTCTTTACCGGAATGAAGTGGGCTACTTTGGTCAAATGATCAACTATGACCCAGATGGAGTCATGTCCCTTGTTTGACCTAGGTAGTCCAGTGATGAAGTCCATTCCGACTTTATCCCATTTCCACTCGGGCACCTTGAGAGGTTGCAACAGTCCAGCGGGTCGCTGATGTTCAGCTTTGACCCTTTGGCACACATCACACTTTGCAACATAGGCGGCAATCTCTCGCTTCATGCCATGCCACCAGAATCTTTCCTTCAAGTCTTGATACATCTTGGTTCCTCCGGGGTGAATGGAGTACGGGGTGTCATGAGCTTCTTGCAAGATCAGATTCTTGAGCTCAACCTGGTTGGGTACGCAAATGCGATTCCCAAACCACACGATTCCTTGCTCATCCTCTGAGAGTCCTGGGGCCTTGCCTGCCTTGATCTTCCTCTTGATGCCTTCAATACTCTCATGTCCCTTCTGAGCTTCCTTAATATCATCTAGCAGAGTAGGCTTGACTTCAAGGTTGGCTAAGAATCCTGGTGCAACCAGTTCCAACTCGAAGCTTTCCAGCTCTTCAGACAAGGCGGGTAGCCTTTCCTTAAATATGGTATTCAAGGAACAAGCCTTCCTGCTTAATGCATCTGCTACCACATTAGCCTTTCCAGGGTGATATTGAACACTGAGATCATAATCCTTGATCAACTCTAGCCATCTTCTTTGCCTCATGTTCAATTCCTTTTGAGTGAAAATATACTTCAGACTTTTGTGATCTGTGTATATCTCACACCGCTTCCCTAGGAGGTAATGTCGCCATGTCTTCAGGGCATGAACTACAGCTGCCAACTCGAGGTCATGAGTGGCATAGTTCTCTTCGTGAGGCCGCAGCTGCCTTGAGAGGTAAGCTACGACTCTGCCCTCTTGCATCAGAACACCTCCCAGTCCGGTTTTTGACGCATCACAATATATCACAAACTCCTTGTGTATATCTGGTGTAGCCAAAACTGGGGCGGTGGTCAACTTCTTCTTCAGCTCCTGGAAGCTCTCTTCACACTTCGGCGTCCATTCAAACTTCTTGTCCTTCTTCAAGAGCTGAGTCAAGGGTCGGGCAATGCTTGAGAATCCTTCAACGAACTTGCGGTAATATCCTGCGAGTCCGAGGAAGCTTCTGACTTCCTTCACATTGCTCGGAGATTGCCATTTGGTCACGGCTTCAATCTTAGCGGGGTCGACCGACAATCCTTCTTCAGTCAAAACATGACCCAAGAATCCAACTTCACGCAGCCAAAATTCACACTTGCTGAACTTGGCATACAGTTGGTGCTCTCGAAGCTTGTCTAGGACCATCCTCAGATGTTGCTCGTGCTCTTCCTCCGACTTCGAGAAGACGAGTATGTCATCAATGAAGACGACAACAAACTTGTCCAAATATTCCATGAAGACCTTATTCATGAGGTACATGAAGTAAGCTGGGGCATTGGTCAATCCAAAGGACATGACCGTGCACTCATACTGAGCCATATCTAGTTACAAATGCCGCCTTCGAATATCTTGGGGTCTGATCTTGGTGGTAGTACCCTGACACGAGGTCGATCTTGGAGAACACCTTGGCCCCATTAAGTTGATCAAACAGATCTTCAATCTTGGGAAGTGGATACTTGTTCTTGATTGTAACTTCATTGAGGGAACGGTAGTCAATGCATAAGCGGATGGTACCGTCCTTCTTTGTCACAAACAGAACAGGCGATCCCCAAGGGGAGGCACTAGGGCGGATAAATCCTTTCCTCAACTGCTCTTCCAGCTGCTTCTTCAGCTCTGCTAACTCTTCCGATCCCATTCTATAAGGCTTCTTATAGATGGGCCCTGCTCCGGGTATGAGCTCAATGATGAACTCAATGTCACGGTCAGGAGGCATTCCCGGTAACTCATCAGGAAAGACATCGGGGTACTCGCATACCACTGGCACTTGTTCCAATCCAACTTCTGACAGACAGTTGACTTGGGTGCCTTGAGCAGAGGAGGGGTCAGGAGCAAACTTGACTTCGACTCCTTGGTCATTGGTCACAGTGACAGTCCGATTGGCACAATCTAACAAGCCTTGGTGCTTGATGAGCCAATTCATTCCTAAGATCACATCCAAGCCTTGCGATCTTAAGATGATAAGGTCTGCGCGGAAGTCTACCCCATTAATGACGATCCCGACTCCTTTACATCCTATCTTGGCTCTCATCTCTGCTCCAGGGGTTTGAACCACCATAGGGGTATTCAGGGGTGTAGGGGTCATGCCACTTTTTAATGCAAACCTTTGGGTGACAAATGAATGCGTGGCTCCAGAATCAAACAAGACAGTTGCAGGTGTTGAGTTGACAAGGAACGTACCCAGCACGACGTCCGGGTCTTCCTGGGCCTCTTCTGCAGTGACGTGATTCACACGACCCCTGCCATTGTTGGGCAGGTTACGGGGAGCTTGGTTTCTTGGTGGCATTCCACGGCCTTGTCCTGGATTCTGCGCATTGGGGCGCGGGGCGTCGGGCTTCTTGTTGGGGCAGTACTTGGAGTAGTGCCCCGGCTGACCACATCCGAAGCAAGTGACTTGATTGGGGTTGATGCTCTTGCCGGTGTTGTTATTGGGGTTGTTGTAAGCTGGCCTGGGGTTGGCATACTGCTGAGGTGGATAGTTGGTGCGTGGTGCAGGAGCTCTTGGCTGCTGATAGGTTGGCTTGGCGGGGCTGGCTGCCACGGCGAGGCTTCGTTCTTTGGAGCTACCCTTGCTGATCATCTTGCGCTTGCGGGTATCATCCAAAGCACGCCGCTTGTCCTCAAGCATGAGTGCCTTGTTCACCAGATCAGGGAAGGTTGGGCAGTCACACACAACAAGCGAGTATTGCAGAGTCTGGTTGAGGCCTTCCATGAAGCGCTCCCTTTTGGCAGCATCGGTCTTGACATCTTGAGGCATACCGAGAGAACACTGAACTTCTGCATGTACTCCTTGACAGTGCTACTACCTTGCTTCAGGGCTCGGAACTCACGCTTCTTGATGGCCATGATTCCAGAAGGAATGTGGGCCTTGCGGAATTCTGCCTTGAAGTCATTCCATGTGATGTTTTGCTCAGCACGCATGGCCTTGAATCCATCCCACCAAGCTCTAGCAGTTCCCCCGAGACAGTGAGCAGCATAGGCCACCTTCTCATGGTCCTCGGTGCATCCGACTAGTTCCAGCAGATCCTCAATGGTGCGGACCCAGTCGTCTGCATCCAGGGGTTCGGCAGTCTCGATGAAGGTGGGTGGTGCATGCTTCTTGAACTCTGCCAGCGTGGAACGTCCATTGCCGTTTCCTGCCGGCTGGCGGTTGACAGCTTGAGCAATCATCTGGAGGGCTGCGGTGTTGGCTTGGCGTTCCTCTCGGAAGGCTTGGAGAAGCTGAGCCATGTCCATGCTTGGAGGTGGTGGCGGGGGTGGAGCTTGTCCTTGGGTTTGGTCCTGACTGGCTTCTTCTCCGGCTTCTTGCTGCTGGGTAGAGGTACCAGTACGGGTTACAACAGGCATCCTGTTGGAGCGATCAAGGTCTTATGATTGGGAAAGATGGGGAAGGCAATATAGATGGGACGCCTAGTAAGGGGGTCGGTATGACACTAAATGGCTTCATGCAAGGGCCAAAAGGCCAAACACATCCATTAAAATCCAAAAGGGTGATGTAGTCGCTTACAAGTTCCCGAAGGAAAGTACGACGTCCATCAAACACACCAAAAGCAAACACAACACTACATGGTTTCATATGAACCATTACAAGGACTCGACTTCGCATAGGGGGTACACGACCTATCCTACCGTGGGGATAGCTACGGGCATATCTGGATTGCGAATAATGCCTAAGTGGTGGAATGCTCGGTCGCGTAGTCTGGCTCTTCTGGGTCTTCCTCCTCGTCATCGGTGTCCTGACTTTCCTCTTCACTTGAAGGGGTGGGGGAGTGGAGGAGCTCAACACGGCGTTGCTTTGCCGGAGGAGCGAAGAGCTTGCGGTATTCCTTTGCGCTCATGCGGGGTTGTCGTGGTGATTCTCCGTCCTTTGGTGATCTTCCGCCTCTGTATGCGACTGCGGGCCGTCCAGGGGGAGCACCTTCCTTCTTGATCCGGTCTGTCTTCTCTTGTGCTTGACGAAGAAGTGCCTTGGTCTCTTGAAGTTCCTTTCGGAGTTCCACTGATTCCGTGGCCAAGTGTTGTGCCAAACTGTCGGCACAAAGGCTGAAGTAGGCCTGGAATCGAAGTGGAAGTCCTTCTTCTAGTGGTGGAGCTGGTGCACTGCTCTCATCCTCGCCCTCCTTCCGATAAGGCAAGAAGCGAGTTGCCATCTCTTCTGCCATCTCAGGAAGAAGGTCTCGAAGACGGGTGAGGGCCTTGAGGGTTGCCGTCTCGACGGCAAGTACCAGTGTTGCCATCTGGGGTCCCTCGAAGAACCAGCTTGTTGGGGAGTCATTGGCCTTTACGATCACTTCAACATGATACTCCTTCTCGGTGTCGTTGATCCAATGCTCATGGTAGGTGAAGATGGGGGCTCGGTGGAATTGGCACTTCTTGAGGCTATCCTCGAGAAGCACGGGGAATCCGGTGGTCAGGAAGTCTTCGGGTACGGCAGCCATCTACAAAGGTTAAATGGGAGAGGTCAATAAGGAAAGTGTATCTTGGGTGGATAAGCTTAGAAAAGAAGAGAGGTTTAGATGGTCTCAAACTGACTAACGTCCATGTTAACTAAGGCTTCCTACAGTCAGGATGGCTCTGATACCAGCTCTGTGGGGACCCCGACTCATAAGTCGTGATCACCGAATGCACGTGTCAAAGGATCCCGAGAGATCAATGCTCACCGAACACACGAAGCTGAATAACAAGAGTCTTACATCCATACATACCGTCTTACACAAATTATGACCATTATGGTCAAGTCTTACATAGATGGAGCCTCAAGGGCTGAACATCGAATAAAACACGAGCAGCGGAAATCTTCATCGATAAGTAGAACCCATGCCATCTGCCTTAACCCTACAGGCATTCTGACTGGGAAGCGTCCTAGTTCGCATGTTCGTCTCCGACGAATTCTTCTTCGAACTCCTGTTCTTCCATGCCTGGCCAATTAAATAACCAGTGGCAAGCCAATGAGTACTTTGAATGTACTCGCAAGCAACCCATGTTTTGGTTCGTGGAACAATGCATGATATAGGTAAATTTTTGCGGAAAGCTAAGTTTGAATGCAATGACATGTTCAACAACTTGCAAGACATGCATCAGGTGGAAATCAAGTAATCATGAGGACATGTTACAGATATCAACATAAATGGAGGGCACCAACCCGACTCGATCATGTCAAAATGAATAGAGAGGGCACCAACCCAACTCAATCATGCCAAGCCCTTGGCTTGACCTAAGCAGTTCTTCCCATTTCCAACACACACGCACACAATGGTTGAAAACATCTGGACGTAGTTTAAGCAGCACCGCCCAACTGTCCTTGACCGTGGACACGGCTATTCGAATAGTTTTACACTCTGCAGAGGTTGCACACTTTACCCACTAGATCCGGGGAACTTCCGTGTCATCCACGACCCGCGGTACCTCAAGTACCCGGGGTAAGCACCCGATCACTATCTTTCCCTAGACGACACTAACATGGAGTCCACTCGATTGGTAGGAACCCCCGTGCCCAACGTTTCACATCTCAAACTTGAGGAGCCTCGCTCCACATTCATCACATACACAAGCACGGGGTACCAACGGTGTGTCCGGTGCCCTGTAAAGACAGTCATGGTCGCCCTACCTGGCACGACCCCGTCCCGAGAGAGCGCACCAACAACTCTCCCGTCACTAGTAATGCGGGCTCCAAGCTAGTATCGGCCTAGGTAATCAATAATGCCCTTTCCCATACAAGGGTAGAGTGGTTGCGCATGTAAGGTTGGGACAGTTATCAAATCTTAAATCTAATCCGTTTTCGAAAACAACACACACACTTGCCTCGGTACACCACTTCGTCATCAAGTGGTTACCCATCTCATCATCTCCCTCGGGCATAAGTGGCACCCGATGGGGTTTTCGAAAAAGTCCTTTGAAAATATTTTGTCTCCAACACCATGCAAATACCCGCCCTTTTATGTAGCTCTACTTTGCATCCTATCTACTCCCACCGCATAACCCTCATAGGTGGTAGGGCCATGCACAATGCAGGTATCAACGAGAAAAGTAACGAGGGTAATCCACCGGAGTGGTTTCCTCTCATCATGATTCGATGCAACAATAAAGGTACCGTATGACATGCAAAAGGGTTTCATAACATGGTCAAAGGGCTGCTTGCTGGTTCAACAAAGTCCTCGGGGTCTTCAAAGTCTTCGGTCCAACTCCTTCACAAGAACGCAATCTATCGCCGCAAAATAATAGCGAGAAAATAAGGCAATAATAAAACAGAAAAATCAAAGTGCTCAGTAAAAATGTCAACTTATTTTGTAAAATGCTAGGAGGATAACTAGGAAGGGAAAATTTTAGTTTTGGATTTGGAGCAACAGAGTGCAAGAAATGGATTTTCAAAGTCATATTTAAATGCAAAAAGTCACATTTAAATATGAACAGTGAAGAAAAGTTGGTTGGACTTGAGTGAATGTGGCACCAATAAATAGGTTGCAATATTCTAAGAATTTAGAAATTGGAATTAATCTATTTGGACAAATATTGTGGCTTGTGGAATTTCGGAATGCGAAGAAATTAGAAAAGGAAAAAGGCCTTTGTGCTCTGGGCGAGAGGCCATCGGGCAGAGGCCCAGCCAGCCAGGCCAGCCCAGCGGGCCAGCCTTGGCAAGACGTGCCTGCCCGCCTGCTTCAAACCTGACGAGCGGGCCCCGTGGAGAGAGAAAAGGGAAGGAAGAGAGGATGACAAAGGGCCCGCTTGTCATCCCTAACCCGCGGCCAGGGGGGGTCGCGGTGCTCACCGGCGACGTTGCAGGCCACGGCGAGGTCAGGCGAGTGCGGGGTTGGCCTCAGGGGGCTCCCGCACGTCGGTGGGTGGTGGTTGGGGGCGCCGGGGTGCAGAGGTTCGCCGGCGACGAGGTCCGCGGCGGAGAAGCTCTCGGATGAGGTCGGTCCGGTCGTTCCTGGCTGCAAAAGGAGGGGGAAAGAGAGGGGAAATGCTCAGTGAGACCGTGTGGTTCCAGATCGGGGCAGAGGAGGAGCGGAGATGGCCTGTACCTCGCGAACTCCGGCGAGTCGCCGCGGCGGGGATTCGGTCGATCCCGAGCACACAGGCGCTCCGGAGATGAACGGGAGGTGCGGGCGAGCTCCTGGGAGTGTGTGGAGGCGAGTGGTGGAGAGGGGGGAGCTCGGGGAGGTCCATTTATAGGAGGACGGTGGTCTCACCGTGGGCCGCGCAGGCGCCGGCGAGCCGCTGCGCTGCCACGAGGCTCGGGAGAACGCTGGACCGTGTCGTGGGGTTTATGGTGTCGACTACGCCCAGAGGGAGAGAGGGAAGGAGTGGGAGGGCCAGGCAAGGCGTGTGAGCTCAGCCATTGGAGCGCTCGGGGCGGCCACCGCGTGTGTGAGCTGGGGCGAGAGGAGGGAGAAGGAGGAGGGGGACAGCCTCGTGGCGTGTCACGGATGTCGAGGGGCATCGGTTGGCGTGAGGGGGAGAGCCGAGGTGGTCGGAGGCGGCTGGAAGGGAGCGGCTACAGTCGGGAGCAAGATCAGCAGGCTCCCAGCGCTGTATGGCGGCATGGCCATTTTTTTGGCAAGGTGGGCGCGGCCAAGTGTGTCTGGTAGCCCTAGGGAGGAGTAAAGAAGAGGAGGGGGGCATTGGATGCCCTGGGTGGCCACTGGGGTGAGGGGAGAGGAAGAAGAAGAGTGGGGAGGTGCTGTCCAGAGAGAGAAAAGAGGGGGTTTACCCACCCAAAGCATGACCCAAGGGCTTGCCATTGTTACCAGAGGTGAAAGGGGACTAGGAGAAGCTGTGGTAAAAAGTAGAGCTCTCCAAGATCAAGAAAAAGGGTCGAAATGGTGATTTTGGAAATCTGCCAGAAGGTGTTTGATGATGTTTTGGGCAAGCAAATGAACTCTACTTGGAATGGGATTTAACAGGATGAAATGGCACATAAGAATATGGGGATCCACCAAGTTTGAGCTCATTTGGGTAAAGTAGCCAATGCAACTTTTGTAAACCCTAGAAATGGGCAGAATCAGACTTGTGTAGATCTAGTTGGGCATTTCACTTCTCCTTGATGCACCACTTGGTGTGGTTGCCTCATTTGGTCATGTGAACATGCTCACAAAAGTTGGGGTCAAGGAGAAAAAGTTGGTAGTGCAAACTTGCTCAAATTTGATTCTGGACAGAAAGGGTTTTGGGGCATTTTGGTGAACCAAAATGACTTTGTTAGCCATGAGGCTTTGCAAGATCATCACAATATGCATTTGTGACTTGCTGGAATTTTCTTGGATTTTTATGAAAATATTTCCTGTAGAAATATTTCAAATCCTTGAAATAGGCAGAAATGGTAAAAGGAGGTTTTGTCCAATATTTGATCATCTCCATGTGTTGAAACTCATATATATGGAAACTATATGTCCATTGAGTCTCCCTAATTTTTCTCAAATATTTTTGAAACATTAAAATAATTTTAACCTATTAAAGACCATTTCTGGCCTTAAGAAAAAGCCTTTAAATAAAATAGGAAAATAACTTTTAAAATTATATTTTTGTGGTTTCTGGGTATCCTATATCTAATAGGAGTCAAATATATTTTTGGAAATAATTTTGTTGCCCTTAATTAAGTACTTGCAGTGCAAATCTCAATTCAGGGGTTTTTGGAAAACTAATTTTGAAAATCCTTTTGGCCAAAATATTTTGTAAGAAAATACTATATTGCTTTACTCACATGGTCTGATCATTGGGCAGGAGTTTGGGACAAGGAAATGAAGTATAAGAGGTGAAGCAGTTGACTATAAAGAGCACTTGAAAAACCACAAAGAAAACCCAACTTCAAATCAAAAAGCCAAATGCTGCAAAAATTTTTGCTGGTCCAAATTTTCATGCTTTATTGATGCAAATAAACATGTTACAAAATGCAGGGTGTGACACATAACTATGCTCAATTCTGTCAATTGCTCAACAGTAATTTGTTCACCCACCGTAGAAATACGTATGCTCTCGAGAGAAGCCACTAGTGAAACCTATGGCCCCCGGGTCTATTCTCATCATATCAATCTCCATCACTTTATTATTGCTTTGTTTTTACTTTGCCTTTTACTTTTTACTTTGCATCTTTATATCAAAAATACCAAAATATTATCTATCCTATCTATCACATCTCACTTGTCGAGAAGGGATTGACAACCCCTAATCGCATTGGTTGCGTTGAGCTATTTTTTTGTGTAGGTACGAGGGACTTGTGCGTAGCCTCCTACTGGATTGATACCTTGGTTCTCAAAAACTGAAGGAAATACTTAAGCTACTCTGCTGCATCATCCTCTCCTCTTCGGGGAAATCCAATGCAAGCTCAAGAGGTAGCAAGAAGAATTTCTGGCGCCGTTGCCGGGGAGGTCTTCGCCAAAGTCAACATACCAAGTAGCTATCATAATACCTATCTCTCGCATTACATTATTTGCCATTTGCCTCTCGTTTTCCTCTCCCCCACTTCACCCTTGCCGTTTTATTCGCCCTCTCTTTTCCGTTCGCCTTTTTCTCGCTTGCCTTTTGTTTGCTCGTGTGTTGCTTGTTTGTCACTATGTCTGAGATTGGGGAAGTTATCGCTGATATGGGCGATAACAATATCATAGAAAATTCTGATGCTCCTGCTAAAGAACCCCCTACTTATCATACAAAAAGATTTCGAATTGGTAGTGGTAATATTATTGGAAAAGGAGTTATTCAAGATTTCTTTACTTGTGCCGGTGCTTTACCCTCTATGGGCGGTTCTATTCTCCATAGAACTAGTAGTCTTGCGGACGCTATTGCCATGCTTATCGTTGAACTTGAAAGGCAATTTATGCATATGCACCAATCTATACAAAGAATTTTCCTAGAATTTTCTAATATCGAGCATTCTTCTGTTAAGCATGCCACTACCATCTTTTTGACTCATGAATTCAGGTTTATAATAAGAGAGGCCAAAGAAATCTGTGCACACTATAGGGTGGACGCCAGCCGTCCTCCCATAGAATCTATCCTCTTTGATCAAGAAGAAGTAATGCGTTTTCAATCTATTGACTATATTGCTTTCAATGAAAATCTTAGAAAAAATGTGCCTACCAATATTTTCATTGATAGAATCTCTAAATTTAATGATGATTTGGTTATTCAAAATAATGAGCTAGGATGCTCTCTTGAGTTTAGGCTCACAAGGTTCTGTCAAAAGAATGCCTACAATGATGAATTGGTTGTGCAATACGAAGGGCCGAAAGAGGAACCTATACCTCCTAAAATTGATCTTGGGGACTTTTGTCCTATTAAATTTAGCCCTTTTGATTACTTTTGCTTGCCTCAAAGAAAACTTGCTGCTGAACGTAGAGAATACGAAATGAGTTTCACCGATCTATCTTATTACTACGGCACTACCTAGATCTATCCTTGCTTTTATGCCTAGCTAGGGGCGTTAAACGATAGCGCTTGTTGGGAGGCAACCCAATTTTATTTTAGTTTTTTACTTTTTGCTTATGTTTAGGAATAAATATTTGTTCTAGCCTCTGGTTAGATTTGCTTTTGTGTTTTAGTTAGTGTTTGTGCCAAGTAAAACCGCTAGGATAACCTACGGTAATAGTAATTTGATTCTGCTGCAGAAAACAGAAACTTTGCGTGCACGAGAATAATTATAATAAATCACAGGAACGTTAGTTTTAGTTGATTCTTTTTGCTGTAGATCAATAAACAAATTATCTAGAACTTCCTATTTTGGCTGAATTTTTCACGTTCCAGAAATTGGCGTTAGTTACAGATTACTACAGACTGTTCTGTTTTTGACAGATTCTGTTTTTCGTGTGTTGTTTGCTTATTTTGATGAATCTATGGTTAGTAAAATAGTTTATAATCCATAGAGAAGTTGGAATACAGTAGGTTTAACACCAATATAAATAAAGAATGAGTTAATTACAGTACCTTGAAGTGGTGTTTTGTTTTCTTTCGCTAACGGAGCTTACGAGATTTCTGTTGAGTTTTGTGTTGTGAAGTTTTCAAGTTTTGGGTGAGATCTTTTTGATGGATTATGGAACAAGGAGTGGCAAGAGCCTAAGCTTGGGGATGCCCATGGCACCCCCAAGATAATCCAAGGACACCAAAAAGTCAAAGCTTGGGGATGCCCCGGAAGGCATCCCCTCTTTCGTCTACTTCCATCGGTAATTTTACTTGGAGCTATATTTTTATTCACCACAAGATATGTGTTTTGCTTGGAGCGTCTTGTATTATTTGTGTCTTTGTTTGTTAGTGTGCCACAATCATACTTTCTGTACACACCTTTTGAGAAAGCCATATTTGAATTGAAATTTGTTAGAATACTCTATGTGCTTCACTTATATCTTTTGAGCTATGTAGTTTTGCTCTATGTGCTTCACTTATATCTTTTGAGCGTTGTAGTTTTTGCTCTAATGCTTCACTTAGATCTTTTAGAGCACGGTGGTGGATTTGTTTTAAAGAAACTATTGATCTCTCATGCTTCACTTAGATTATTTTGAGAGTTCCTAATAGCATGGTAATTTGCTTAATAATAATATGCTTGGTATTCAAGATTTGTGAAACTTTCTTTTGAGTGCGTTGAATACTAAGAAAAGTTTGATGCTTGATAATTGTTTTGAGATATGAAGATGGTGATATTAGAGTCATGCTAGTTGGGTACTTGTGAATTTGAGAAATACTTGTGTTAAAGTTTGTGATTCCCGTAGCATGCACGTATGGTGAACCGTTATGTGATGAAGTCGGAGCATGATTTATTTATCGATTGTCTTCCTTATGAGGGTGGTCGGGGACGAGCGATGGTCTTTTCCTACCAATCTATCCCCCTAGGAGCATGTGTGTAATACTTTGCTTTGATAACTTCTAGATTTTTGCAACAAGTATATGAGTTCTTTATGACTAATGTTGAGTCCATGGATTATACGCACTTTTCTTCCTTCCACCATTGCTAGCCTATCAAATACCGCGCACCTTTTCGCCGGTATCTTACACCCACCATAAACCTCCCTCAAAACAGCCACCATACCTACCTATCATGGCATTTCCATAGCCATTCCGTGATATATTGCCATGCAACTTTCCACCGTTCCGTCTATTATGACACGCTCCATCATTTTCATATTGCTAGCATGAACATGTAGTTGACATCGTATTTGTGGCAAAGCCACCGTTCATAATTATTTCATACATGTCGCTCATGAATCATTGCATATCCCGGTACACCGCCGGAGGCATTCACATAGAGTCATATTTTGTTCTAAGTATTGAGTTGTAATTGTTGAGTTATAAGTAAATAGAAGTGTGATGATCATCATTTTTAGAGCATTGTCCCAAGTGAGGAAAGGATGATGGAGACTATGATTCCCCCACAAGTCGGATGAGACTCCGGACGAAAAATAAAAAAAGGAAAGAGGCCATAAAAAAGGCCCAAATAAAAAAAAAGAGAAAAAAATGAGAGAAAAGGAGAGAAGGGGCAATGTTACTATCCTTTTACCACACTTGTGCTTCAAAGTAGCACCATGATCTTCATGATAGAGAGTCTCTCATTTTATCACTTTCATATACTAGTGGGAATTTTTCATTATAGAACTTGGCTTGTATATTCCAATGATGGGCTTCCTAAAATTTCCCTAGGTCTTCGTGAGCAAGCAAGTTGGATGCACACCCACTTAGTTTCTTTTGTTGAGCTTTCATATACTTATAGCTCTAGTGCATCTGTTGCATGGCAATCCCTACTCACTCACATTGATATCTATTGATGGGCATCTCCATAGCCCGTTGATACGCCTAGTTGATGTGAGACTATCTCCCCCTCTTTTTGTCTTCTCCACAACCACCATTCTATTCCATATAGTGCTATATCCATGGCTCACGCTCATGTATTGCGTGAGGATCGAGAAAGTTTTGAAAATGTTAAAGTATGAAACAATTGCTTGGCTTGTCATCGGGGTTGTGCATGATTTAAATATTTTGTGTGGTGAAGATAGAGCATAGCTAGACTATATGATTTTGTAGGGATAACTTTCTTTGCCATGTTATTTTGAGAAGACATAATTGCTTTGTTAGTATGCTCGAAGTATTATTGTTTTTATGTCAATATGAGCTTTTGTCTTGAATCTTTCTAATCTGAATATTCATACCACAATTAAGAAGCTTTACATTGAAATTATGCCAAGTAGCATTCCACATCAAAAATTATCTTTTTTATCATTTACCTACTTGAGGACGAGCAGGAATTAAGCTTGGGGATGCCTGATACGTCTCCAACGTATCTATAATTTTTTATTGCTCCATGCTATATTATCTACTGTTTTGGACTATATTGGGCTTTATTATTCACTTTTATATTACTTTTGGGACTAACCTATTAACCGGAGGCCCAGCCCAGAATTGTTGTTTTTGCCTATTTCAGTGTTTCGAAGAAACGGAATATCAAACGGAGTCCAAACGGAATGAAACCTTCGGAAACGTGATTTTCTCACCGAACGTGATCCAAGAGACTTGGACCCTACGCCAAGGAACAGGAGAGGCGGTCACGAAGGTGGGGGGCGCCCCCCCCTAGGGCGCGCCCCCCTGCCTCGTGGGCCCCTCGAAGCTCCACGGATGTAATCCTTCCTCCTACATATACCTACGTACCCCCAAACTATCAGAACAGGAGCCAAAAACCTAATTCCACCGCCGCAACTTTCTGTATCCGCAAGATCCCATCTTGGGGCCTGTTCCGGAGCTCCGCCGGAAGAGGGCCATCATCACGGAGGGCTTCTACATCATCATAGCCCCTCCGATGAAGTGTGAGTAGTTTACCTCAGACCTTCGGGTCCATAATTATTAGCTAGATGGCTTCTTCTCACTTTTTGCATCTCAATACAATGTTCTCCCTCTCTCTCGTGGAGATCTATTCGATGTAATCTTGTTTTTGCGGTGTGTTTGTTAAGACCGATGAATTGTGGGTTTATGATCAAGTCTATCTATGAATAATATTTGTATCTTCTCTGAATTCTTTTATGTATGATTGGTTATCTTTGCAAGTCTCTTTGAATTGTCTGTTTTGTTTGGCCAACTAGATTGGTAGTTCTTGCAATGGGAGAAGTGCTTAGCTTTGGGTTCGATCTTGCGGTGTCCTTTCCCAGTGACAGAAGGGGCAACAAGGCACGTATTGTGTCGTTGCCATCGAGGATAACAAGATGGGGTTTTTATCATATTGCATGAATTTATCCCTCTACGTCATGTCATCTTGCTTAAGGCGTTACTCTATTTTTAACTTAATACTCTAGATGCATGCTAGATAGTGGTCGATGAGTGGAGTAATAGTAGTAGATGCAGGCAGGAGTCGGTCTACTTGTCTCGGATGTGATGCCTATATACATGATCATACCTAGATGTTCTCATAACTATGCTCAATTCTGTCAATTGCTCAACAGTAATTTATTCACCCACCGTAGAAATACTTATGCTCTCGAGAGAAGCCACTAGTGAAACCTATGGCCCCCGGGTCTATTCTCATCATATCAATCTCCATCACTTTATTATTGCTTTGTTTTTACTTTGCCTTTTACTTTTTACTTTGCATCTTTATATCAAAAATACCAAAAATATTATCTATCCTATCTATCACATATCACTTGTCGAGAAGGGATTGACAACTCCTAATCGCGTTGGCTGCGTTGAGCTATTGTTTTGTGTAGATACGAGGGACTTGTGCGTAGCCTCCTACTGGATTGATACCTTGGTTCTCAAAAACTGAGGGAAATACTTACGCTACTCTGCTGCATCATCCTCTCCTCTTCGGAGAAATCCAAAGCAAGCTCAAGAGGTAGCAATGCCTGCGACGGCGAGCCAAGGCGATCGACGGCGCCGGCGGCGCGCGCAGCGGCTTCGATTGGAGGGAGGAGAGGGAGGACAGAGGCTCGCAACACGGGCGAGGTCGAGGCGACGGCGACGGCGACGCTGGGCAGTCTTGGATCGGGACGCGGGCCGATCTGGACGGGACGGGCGGCGACGTGGACGGCGCGACGGGCGGCGCGAGCGAGACGAGGGGGGCGCTGAGTCGACGGGACGGCACGACAGCGGCGGCGGCGGCGCGGGACGGGGCGGCGGCGATGAAGCAGAGAGGAAGTGGGAGATGAAACTGCAAAATTTCGAAGTGTTTTCTTATATAGGATGGACCTTTAGTACCGGTTGGAGCCATTAACCAAGACTAAAGGTCTGTTTGGCCAGCCAAGCGGCGGAAGGGCAGGCTTTTAGTACCGGTGGTGGCTCCAACCGGTACTAAAGACCCCCCCTTTAGTACCGGTTGGTGCCACGACCCGGTACTAATGGGGGGTGCGCTGGCAGGCGAGGGGCGCAGATGTTTAGTCCCACCTCGCTTGTCGAGGAGCGCCAAGACCAGTTTATAAGCCCCAGCGCGGGCACTGCACTAAGCTCCTCTCAAATGCAGGCCTTCTCGACCTACCTCTGCTACTGTGCCATATGGGGCCTATTGGGCTTGCGGGCCTGCATCCTGGCCCAACAACAGGTTGGGTTTCTAGTCGTATGCAGAGCATTTGTGGCCCAAGATGGCGGGTTTTTTCTTTTTTCTTTTACGCATTATTAATTTTGTTTTATTTATTTTTAGTTGTTTTTGCTGTATTTAGAGTTTCTTTGTGAATATTTTTTTTTACGTACAAAAATACCAACTTTCTGTTAGTGCCGGTAATTTTTAAATTTGAATAGTTTAAATTTTGAATTATTTGAAATTTGTGTGAATCACTAGTTTGTGAATAACTTAGCTTTAAAAATACATTTTTCAAGTGATTCTTTTTTATTATGTTTAATATTAGTGTGTTTTATCATTATATTCAATTTGGTAATGCTTAGGTTATTTAAAAATGAAATGCCTTTGTATGAGATGAGTTTTAAATCAAACCCCGACAGTTCAAAAGAGATTGTCCATTTTGTACGAAGTACATCCAGTTTTGCCATAACCCTCTCTACTTTTTGCACATGCTATGTGGGTGAAATTATGATACCATGCCAACTTTCAACCTTTTGGAGTTCATTTGAAGTGTTTTTCAATTTAGCTGAAAAAATCAGTAAATGCATGAAAGAATTTGTTTGCACATAAAATTTCTTCGTGTTTCAAATGCCAAAACACATAACTACCCTAACTATTATAGAGATTCCTCCTGGGTATGAAACACGGAAGAAAGTGATGATAGTGAAGCCGATCACATCCTGCATCTTTGGGTGTGAAACTTTTTCTTCGTGTGTGTCCCTTTCTTGCCGTAACCATGGAAAATCTTCATCATTTAACGGGATGCTCGGGTCAATATTCACTGTGAATGGAGCAATTTCATCAAACTTTTCATAATCTCGACATGTCTGTCTTGTCATCCACTCCCACGATGTTTCTCTTCCCGTAAAGAACTATGTGCCGCTTTGGCTCATCGTATGATGCATTCGCTTCTTATATTTTCTTTTTCTCGGCTTGGTAGACATGTCCTTCACATAGAAAACCTGTGCCACATCATTGGCTAGGACGAATGGTTAAATGCACACGCAAGATTGTTGAAATCCATTGTTGTCATTCCGCATCGCGGGTCTTCCGTTACCCGCCTCGTGTCATATTGACCCATTTGCACCGAAACAAAGGGACCTTCAAACCACGCCGATAGTCAAGTTCCCATATGTCCCGTATATAACCATAATATGTTTCCTTTCCGCCTTGGTTGCTGCATCAAAGCGGACACCACTGTTTTGGTTGGTGCTCTTCTTATCTTGGGCGATCGTGTAAAATGTATTACCATTTATCTCGTACCCTTTGAAAGTCATTATATTCAAGATGGTAAGCTCGGGACAGCGAGTACAGGTCATCTTCAATAGAGGCGTCATGCATGGTACGTGTTCGCAACCAGCTAGCTAAACTCCTGGTTTGTTCACGTGTAATCCAGTCATCGATCGCTTCGGTGTTTGGAGCGTAGAAAATTCTTGTGTTCGTCCATATACGGAGCCACCAAGGCAGAATTCTGTAGAACTGTGTAGTGTGCTTGGTGAGAGAATGTCCGTCCATACATATTATTTGATCCCTCCTAGCGTGCCTTTTCCATACTGATCTGCCCTTATGCCGCGATTCAGAACACCAATCGGCTTAAGGTCAGGAATAAAGTCAATACACTCAATGACCTCCTCATTTTCATGGCCCTTGGAGATGCTTCCTTACGGCCTAGCACGGTTATGAACATATTTCTTTAAAACTCCCATGAACCTCTCAAAGGGAACATATTGTGTAGAAATACAGGACCCAAAACGTTAATCTCTTCAGATAGGTGAACTAGGACGTGCGCCATGATGTTGAAGAAGGATGGTGGGAACACCAACTCGAAACTGACAAGACATTGCACCAAATCATTCTCTAACCTTGGTATGATTTCTGGATCAATTACCTTCTGAGAGATTGCACTGAGGAATGCACATAGCTTCACAATGGCTAATCGAACGCTTTTCGGTAGAAGCCCCTCAATGCAACGAGAAGCGATTGCGTCATAATCACGTGGCGATCATGAGACTTTAGGTTCGGAACTTTTCTCGCCATGTTTATTATTCCCTTTATATTCGACGAAGCCGACGGTACCTTAATATCGGCGAGGCATTCAAAGAAGATTTCCTTCTCTTCTTTGGTAAGAGCATAGCTTACACGACCCTGATGTATGCCATCTTTTCCGTGCATACGTTGCTGGTCCTCCCGTGCCTCAGGTGTATCTTTTGTCTTCCCATACAAGCCCAAGAAGCCAGCAGGGTCACACAAAGATTCTTCGTCACGTGCATCACGTCGATTGCGGAGCGGACCTCTAGGTCTTTCCAATAGGGCAGGTCCCAAAATATAGATTTCTTCTTCCACATGGGTGCGTGTCCGTCAGCGTCATTCGGAACAGGTTGTCCACCAGGACCCTTTCCAAAGACTACCTTCAAATCCTTGACCATATCATGTACATCAGCTCCAGTACGGTGGCGAGGCTTCGTCCGGTGATCCGCCTCACCTTTGAAATGCTTGCCTTTCTTTCTTACGGGATGCCTGCTCGGAAGAAATGGACGATGTCCCAGGTACACATTCTTCCTACAATTGTCCAAATATATATTGTCGGTATCATCCAACAGTGCGTGCATGCGCGGTATCCCTTGTTTGTCGTCCCGAAGGTTACCGAGAGCAGGCCAATCATTGATGGTCACGAACAGCAACGCCTTTAGGTCAAATTCTTCCTGTTTGTGCTCATCCCACGCACGTACACCAGTTCCATTCCACAGTTGTAAGAGTTCTTCAACTAATGGCCGTAGGTACACATCAATGTCGTTGCCGGGTTGCTTAGGGCCTTGGATGAGCACTAGCATCATAATGAACTTCCGCTTCATGCACAACCAAGGAGGAAGGTTATACAAACATAGAGTCACAGGTCAGGTGCTATGGTTGCTGCTCTGTGCTACCTCTTGAGCACTGCGTTGGATTTCCCCGAAGAGGAGAGGATGATGCAGCAAAGTAGCCTAAGTATTTCCCTTAGTTTTTGAGATCCAATGTATCAATCCAGTAGGAGGCCACGCGCGAGTCCCTCGTACCTACACAAAACAAATAGCTCAACGCAACCAACGCGATTAGGGGTTGTCAATCCCTTCACGGTCACTTACGAGAGTGAGATCTGATAGATAATATTTTTGGTATTTTTGATATAAAGATGCAAGGTAAAATAAAAGGCAAAGTAAAAAAGCAAAGCAATAATAAAGTGATGGAAGATTGATATGATGAGAATAGACCCGGGGACCATAGATTTCACTAGTGGCTTCTCTCAAGAGCATAAGTATTTCTACTGGGTGAACAAATTATCTGTTGAGCAATTGATGAATTGAGCATAGTTATGAGAGTATCTAGGTATGATCATGTATATAGGCATCACGTCCGAGACAAGTAGACCGACTCCTGCCTGCATCTACTACTATTACTCCACTCATCGACCGCTATCCAGCATGCATCTAGAGTATTAAGTTAATGAAAACAGAGTAACACCTTAAGCAAGATGACATGATGTAGAGGGATAAATTCATGCAATATGATAAAAACCCCATCTTGTTATTATCCTCGATGGCAACAATACAATACGTGCCTTGCTGCCCCTTCTGTCACTGGGAAAGGACACCGCAAGATTGAACCCAAAGCTAAGCACTTCTCCTATTGCAAGAAAAACCAATCTAGTAGGCCAAACCGAACAGATAATTCGAAGAGACTTGCAAAGATAACCAATCATACATAAAAGAATTCAGAGAAGATTCAAATATTGCTCATAGATAATCTTGATCATAAACCCACAATTAATTGTTCTCAACAAACACACCACAAAAAGAAGATTACATCGAATAGATCTCCACGAGGGGGAGAACATTGTATTGAGATCCAAAAAGAGAGAAGAAGCCATCTAGCTACTAACTATGGACCTGAAGGTCTGAGGTAAACTACTCACACTTCATCGGAGGGGCTACGGTGATGATGGAGAAGCCCTCCATGGTGGATTCCCCTTCCGGCGGAGCTCCGGAACAGGCCCCAATATGGGATATCGTGGGTACAGAAGGTTGCGGCGGTGGAATTAGGTTTTTGGCTCCGTATCTGATCGTTTGGGGGTACGCAGGTATATATAGGAGGAAGGAGTACGTCGGTGGAGCAAAGGGGGGCCCACGAGGTAGGGGGGCGCGCCCAAGGGGGGGCGCCCTCCACCCTCGTGGACGCCTCCCTCCTTTATTGACGGAGGTTCCAAGTCTCCTGGATCATATTTGTTGAGAAAATCACGTTCCCGAAGGTTTCATTCCGTTTGGACTCCGTTTGATATTTCGTTTCTTCAAAACACTGAAATAGGCAAAAAACAGCAAATCTGGGCTGGGCCTCCGGCTAATAGGTTAGTCCCAAAAGTAATATAAAGGTGGAAAATAAAGCCCAATATAGTCCAAAACAGTAGATAATATAGCATGGAGCAATCAAAAATTATAGATACGTTGGAGACGTATCACTCTGCTCCCCAAAAGGATTAATGCCATCTGCGCTTAGACCAAACCATACGTTCCTTGCGTCATCTGCAAACTCCTTCCCGTACTTTCTTTCGATTTTTCTCCACTGCGACTTGTCGTGGTACTCTCAACTTTCCTTCTTTCTTACGGTCTTCTTCGTGCCATCGACGCCTTGGCATGCTCTTTGTTTTGGAACAACGTTTCAACCGTGGTATTATAGGAGCATACCACATCACCTTGGCAAGAATCTTCTTCTGGGCGCCGCCCTCGACATCACCAGGTCATCGCGGCTGATCTTATAGCGCAATGCACCGCATACCGGCAAGCGCTCAAATCCTCGTACTCACCGCGGTAGAGGATGCACTCATTACGGCATGCATGTATCTTCTGCACCTCTAACCCTAGAGGGCAGACAGCCTTCTTTGCTTCGTACGTACTCTTGGGCATTTCGTTGTCCTTTTGAAGCATATCCTTTATCATTACCAAGAACTTTCCAAATCCTTGTCGATACACCATTCTCTCGCCTTCCATTACAGCAATTCGATTGTGGTGCCCAGCTTTTTCTTGTCACCTCGCAATTGGGTACAACAATTTTTATGATCCTCTAACATGCGTTGCAACTTCTTCTTCTCCAAATCACTTGCGCAGTTTCTCTTTGCATCGGCAATGGCCCGACCTAGATCATCAATGGACTCATCTGATGCCTCTTCTTCAGCTTCTTCCCGCATTGCCGGCTCAGCTTCTTCCCGCATTACCGGCTCAGCTTCTTCCCCCATTGTTGTATCATCGTATTCAGGGAACCCATGGCCAGGATAGCTGTCGTCGTCCTCTTCTTCTTCATTGTCATCCATCATAACCCCTCTTTCTCCGTGCTTGGTCCAAACATTATAGTGGGGCACGAAACCAGACTTAAACAGGTGGACGTGAATGGTTCTTGACTTAGAGTAGTTTTGATCATTCTTACAGCCAGCACATGGACAAGGCATAAAACCATCCGCCCGCTTGTTTGCCTCAGCCGCAAGCAGAAAAGTTTGCACGCCATTAATGAACTCGGGAGAGCATCGGTCATCGTACATCCATTGCCGGCTCATCTTCAATACACAGCACCGAAAACACCAAATTAATACAAGTTCATACATAAAGTTCATACAACACTTAAATGCAACAAACAAATAACTATCTAGCTAAAGCATTTAAATGCAACAACAAATGCGATCAAGATCGCAACTAAGGTAACAATTGGTCCAACAGCATAATGATACCAAGCCTCACTATCAATGGCATATTTTCTAATCTTTCTAATCTTCAAGCGCATTTTCTCCATCTTGATCGTGTGATCATCGATTTACATCGGCAACATACAACCCAATTCCATCTTCTCCCCTCAATTCTTTTCAATTTTTCTTTCAAATACTGTTTTTCTTTCAACTAAATTTAACCTCTCGACAATAGGGTTGGTTGGAATTTCGGTTCACATACCTCCTAGACAAAATATCTATGTCAACTTGATGGGCATAATTTTTCATAAACACAAATGCAACAAATAGTTTTAAAAGAGAATATACCACATCCGAATCATAACAAGGACGAGGGCCGACGGGACGGATATCAAAACCATGGCACTATGTATAACAAACAACGTACGGGTAAGATAATTATACGAGTAACTATATATCCAAATCACACAAACATCAATTTTTATATAAAATTTCATGAATAAGAGGCTCACCACAAGGTGGTGCCGGCAATGGGACGAAGGGCGAGGCGACGGTGGTTACGACGGAGATTTAGAAGGCACTAAGTAAACCACACCTACATATGCAAACTAAGTGTTATTTTGACCTCAAATTGCATATAAATCAAATACTACCACATATAATTCCTCCCAAATTGCTAAAACCCACAATTAATCACTATATAAACCAATGCAAGAGCTAATCTAGCAATGAGAGATGAAAGGACAAAGTTGCTAACCTTTGTGATCATTTGAATGGATGAGCGCCTGCAAATCTTGACAAATTTTGGGCAAAATTTGTGATGAACTCGAGAGGAAGAAGGGAAGAACAGAGGAGAGGGAGAGGGGAAAGGGGGAAGAACAGAGTGCGGGTGGACGAAGGGTTTATATAGGACGACCTTTAGTACTGGTTCGTGCCACGAACCGGTACTAAAGGTGCTGGAGGGGCCCCACTCTGACAACATCTTGCCACCACTTTCTTTAGTACCGATTCGTGGCACGAACCGGTACTAAAGAGCTCCTCCCACCTAGCCGTTGGAACCGACACTAATGGACACATTAGTGCCAGTTCTGTTACAAACCGGGACTAATGTGTCTCACATTTGACCCTTTTCCTACTAGTGTTCGAGCAGGACCCCTCGTCTGCGCCGGAGCCTCCACCGCCGATCGAGGGATCCTACTAGTTCTTTGGTGCTACCTACACAGTATGTTTCTTATTGCATTCGTCTCTGTAGCGTGCCATTCCTTGTGTCGAACTGACTGTGTTTGCCTCTCTGATCTCTAGACAGATGTGGTGCTGCCAAGTCTGGAGGATCAAGGTGTTCGCCAGCTTTATCCGAAGGGCCCAGATATCTGTGCGTCTCATTCCTGTCAACACTTAGTTGATTGTGTACTGACGTATAATGTACTTCAAATGGTTGCTCTGTGATACATTAAATGATTAAGGCTGCTGTTGTAAATTTTGAAGAACCGAAGTGGTTGTTATTATTGTTCAAAATATCAGTCGGTAAATCAGTTAAGTGGCTGATTAATCCCTGCTCGGTGGGTCACCGACTAGCCGATTAACTGATTTATCGGCCGATTCGCCTATGAATCCCCTGCTCGCTAGCTGACCAAGCAGCTGCCAGTTAATGATTTCCTGAACATTGGACTTCTTATATACTTCAAGCGCAAAGTACTGTTTATCTTATTTGATGGACTGGGCCGGATATTTGCTAAACTGATTATCCGTCAGACTTCAAGAAGGAGCTAAGGACACTGAACAGAGAGCTTCAACTCCATATCTTGGAGCTAGCGGATATTTTAGTGGAGAGGCCATCTCAGTATGCTCGCAGGGTCGAAGACATTTCACTCATTTTCAAGAACTTACACCATCTTCTTAATTCCCTGCGACCACACCAGGTATGAATCAAGATGGCAATGGGGCCCCGAAACCCGCGTCCCCGCGGGTTTTTACCCTATTAGGGGACGGGGATGGACGTATTTTCATCCCCGTGAGGCTGTTGTTGGGCACATTATACAACCCGACAAGTTTCGTGGGTTTGCATCCGTTTCGGTAGTCCCCGAACCCGAAACCCGGCAAACCCGGCAAAATACATTCTTAGCACTGATCCGGCGCGGCCCGAACCAAAGCTACCGAGACTGAGCGACCGAGCCCGCCACCCCTCAGCGTCGAAGGCCAAACCAAGAATTCTATTTTAAAACTTATGTAATTACACATCTTGTTGAACCATGTATGGCTGAAATCTGATCATCTTTGTTGCTAAAATATGATCATTTTTGTTGTTGAAATGTGGTATCATGCTGCTAAAATACACCCTATATAGCTGTTGAACCATCTACTATTCTTTTTTGTTGAAATTTGCTCAAGTTATGCTGCTGAAATGTGCTTGTTTTGCTGCTGAAATGTTATTCTTCATCGCCACTATGTTTAAATATTTTGATTTTCTCGTGGTTTTCCCGTGGGTTCCCCGAAACCCGATGGGTTTAGGGGACGGGCGGAAAACTAGCCCCGCGCACGGTGATGGGGATGGGGACGGGTTTACGATTTTCTCGTGGGGATGGGTTTGGGAAGGCAAAACCCGATGGGTTTCGTCCCCGTTGCCATCTTGAGGTATGAACCACAGTTTTTATTTCATGTGGTGAATTTATTTCTGTACACTACCATAACTCATTTTAAAATTTCTTTTAGGCAAGAGCAACATTGATTCACCTCCTTGAGAGCCAGATACAGCATCGTAAGCAAGCAATTGAGGATATAAAACAGTGAGTAAACTGAACTTTTTTCAGCTTGACTTGGCTGCTAACTCAGCATACTGATGATCTTCCATTGGACATGATTTATAGACAAAGATAGATATCTAGCTATGCGTCAGTACCTCTTACAGAATACAGGTGTATTATCATTAGCTTTATTAGATTAGCTGGTCCCTGGAAATGTTGTACTGAACACTGAAGCAACCATCATATATCTGTACATTTATAATGTCAAGAGGAAATGTATTGTTCTAATAATCATCAATGTTTGTAAGGTGGTAAGGCGAGGCGCTGTACCCCTGCCTCACCTTTGAAGTGCTTAAGACGTAAGGTGAGGTGACGCCTTATAGACACATAAATATATAACATATGACAGCCAATTAGGAGATTTAATAACTAGCAATTGGAGATTTAACAACTAGCATTAACATACATGCACCACAGGTTGCACAACATGATAACTTTTCCCAAAGCAGAGCTGAATCATTGGATAGATCATAAGCATTAGCAGCCACAGGATCCATCGGATCAGGGACACCTGGCTACTGCAGCAACACTAAGAGAAGGCACAATCAGCCGTCAAAGAAAAAGAGAGAAAAGCCAAATCACTAGAGCAACCAGATCAAGCATGGGGAAGGGGAGTAGCGGTGTTGGGGTTGCTGCCTTGTGGGTGAAGAAGCAGATTTGGGAGGAAACAGATGCGGAGAAGAAGGAGCAGGCAAACAGCCAAGCTGCCCAAGCACATCTAGCTACACTACCGGGAGAAATAGAGCACTAGGACGGGGATGGAAGAAAGAGCAAATGAGGGTGGGGCAGAGGTGAGACGAGGACAGGAGCCACACCTTGCTGTTGCGCTAGAGGAGGAGGAGGGGCACAGATCGGAGCCGTGGAGGAAGAAGCCGTCGCCAAAGGTCCAGAGTGGAGAGGAGGAATCATTCTCGCCTGGATTGGACGACTTGTTCGATCCTCCCTCTCTCCCCCCTCCTCCTTGTACCTGTTCGCGCGTGAGCCAGTCCTTCCCATGAAAATTTCCTGCCTGGGAGCAGCCCATGGCATCCGATCTGGTCCAAGGAGCCCCCCTGCGCACCTAGGTGGATGATTCAGAGCTTCAGACGTCCTACTGTCTAAGGTGGGCGCCTTACGAAGCTGCCAAAGGCGGACTCGATGTCCTGACGCCAAAGCGTCGCCTTGGGGACGCCTTAAGAACAATGATAATCATGCTGTTCTATAATCATCATGTTATCTATCATCCTTATACAAGCACAAATTCTTAATCAGGAAGGACTTCTATAATACTTCCTCCATCTCATATTAGTTGACGCTCAAATTGATGTATCTAGATGTATATCAGTGTGTCGGGGGGTTTTGGGTCCCCGATCACCTATGGGGACCTAGGTGTCCCCTTTTTGGTTCGGCGAGGAGCGGAGGTGGTGCAAAGAGCGGATCGAGATGCTACACACAGGGGATTTTTACCCAGCTTCGGGCCGCACGGATGCGTAAAACCCTACTGCTGCTTTGATGGATTATCTTGTGTTCTTGCTCGGATGCGCTGGGTGCTACAGTACACTTCAGCTACTAGCGAGGCCGAGCTCGAGAATGGCGATCCCCCTCTACGTTACGCATGGGTCTCCTTTTTATAGGTTCAAGGGGTTACCCACAGGTAGCGAACGTAGGGGCAAAAAGGGTAAAGTGGTGGTTGGTACGGCTATAGTGTACCCTACCTAACCCTGACGGCAGGGGACAAGAGCATTAAATGCCCGTCTAAGTCACCCAAAAAGGTTCTGAGCTGGGCCGTCAGGGGCGCCACCGTTTGCCACGATGGCTGGCATTCCATCGCATGCACGCCACCGCATACCTCTGGCTGCCCAGCCGCCCGCCACGTGCGCCGGGTAAAGCCCCAGGGCGACACGTTGGTGGGTGAGCTGGAGCGCAGGCACGAAGTGGCGACTTACCTTGCAAGTGGCTTGCCGCGCCAAGATCTTGTCGCGCCCGGAGCTTGTCGCCACGGGTCTTGCCGGGCGCTGGTGCGCCGAGGCAAGAGTCTTGAGAGCTTTGGCTGGTCTTCCGGCGGCGCCTCTCGTCCGGGTCTTGTATCTTCCGGCAAGCGCCTCTTGCCGGGCCTTGGCTTTCGGCAAGCTCCTCTTGCAGGGGCCTGGGGCGGCCTTCCCGGCAAGCTCCTCTTGCCGGGGCCTTGTCGCTCTAGCTTGGGTGTGTTGTCTTCGAAGAAGGGGGCCAGTGGAGGGCCCAGGCGGTCGCCTGGCTAGCCTTGCCGCGGGGTCGCTGCGACCGTCCGTGCACAAGTTCGGGGTACTAAGGTACCCCTACTTTAGTACACTGACAGGAGCCCCCGGGCCTGGGCCACACACGGTGCCAGGCGCTGTTGGGCCAGGCCCCAAACAGTGCACGGGCACACGCGGCCAGGGTCACGCTATGTCTTCTGCTGCGCCCACCACGCCCTCTCCAAACGACATGCGTTAATTGCGGCGTTGCGGGAGAGGTTGCGGGGGCGTTTCGCACCTAACTCTTTAAATGAAGGGAGGCGTGGGGGCGCGGTCTTCGGGGCGCCCACTTCCCCACGATCACGGGTCGTGGAGAGGTCGCCTCACCCGTCGCTTCCGCTCTGCGCGCCGGCCACGCGCCCTCCATGCATTTGGGATGGCGAGCGGCGGAGGCAGGAATCCGGGCCGTCACGGGCCAGGGCCTCAGGCCGGTCCCAGCTCCCTGCCCTGCTCCTCCTGCTTCTTGATTGGCTGGGAGGGGCGGCCGAGCCCCCACTTCGCCCCTTTATAAGGAGCAAAAGAGGGAGGTCGAAGCCCGCACTCCTCAGCCATCCTCCTTCTTCAGCTTCTGATCCTTCCTTCCATTTGCGATGGAGAAAGGGAATCCTAGTTCCTCATCGGTGGCGACGAGGGTCGTTGCTAGGCAGCGCGCCCCTCCTTCTCCCGCACCCGTGGTGGCGGAGCCAACCACGAGGGGAGGAGGGCGAGGGCGAGGTCGTGGACGGGGACGAGGACGAGGCCGTGGTGCTCGGGGAAGGGGCGGGCGAGGCGGCGCGTCGGCGTCGCCTCCGCCGGCCGCTCCTCCTCCTAGGGCGGTCCACGTCGGGGACGACCCTTGCGAGTTCTTCGTCAAGCTGCGTTGGCCGCCTCGTCGTCGTCTCCGGCTCCCGGCTCCATTTGCTGACATGATGGAGCAAGAAGCGCCCGAGACACTGGATCTACGCATGAGGGGCTGTGGAGTCAGTGGTACGTGAGTCCACGTTGAATCCCCAGCCCCCGGCGTAATGTATCTTGGTCGAGGGTGGAAGACGTTTGCCTGTATCCACAGCTTGACGGAGGGGTTTACCCTCCATTTTAAGCTAATGGAGGGTGACCTCCTCTCCGTCAAGGTCTTCGGGTACCTTGGGATCCGGGCAAGATGCTGTGAGGACAGCTCTTCTGATGGCGAAGGCTCCTCCTCGAGTGAGAGCGATGAGGAGGAGAGCGACAGCGGCGACGAGGGAAACGGGCGGCAGGGCGACGAGTCCGACTAGATGTCGGACATCATCCTGCGCGGCACCGATGGCCCCATGATCTGCGTCGCTAGCCTGGTGAAAGATCGTGGATGTCGCCTAGAGGGGGGGTGAATAGGCGCTTTAAAAAATATTACGGTTTAGGCTTGAACAAATGCGGAATAAACCTAGTGGTTAATTTGTCAAGCACAAAACCTACAACAACTAGGCTCACCTATGTGCACCAACAACTTATGCTAAGCAAGATAAACTACTAGGTGATAGCAAGATATATGACAAGAACCAATATGGCTATCACAAGGTAAAGTGCATAAGTAAAGAGCTCGGTAAGAGATAACCGAGGCACGCGGAGACGACGATGTATCCCAAGTTCACACCCTTGCGGATGCTAATCTCCGCTTGGAGCGGTGTGGAGGCACAATGCTCCCTAAGAAGCCACTAGGGCCACAGTAATCTCCTCACGCCCTCGCACAATGCAAGATGCCGTGATTCCACTAAGGGACCCTTGAGGCGGTCACCGAACCCGCATAAATGGCAACCCTTGGGGCGGTCACCGAACCCGTACACTTTGGCAACCCTTGGGGCGGTCACGGTGCCCATCAAATTGCTCAGGCGATCTCCACAACCTAATTGGAGACCCCGAAGCTTGCCCGGAGCTTTACACCACAATGATTGAGCTCCGAACACCACCAACCGTCTAGGGCGCCAAGGCACCCAAGAGGAACAAGCTCTAGGGTGCCCAAACACCCAAGAGTAATAAGCTTCTCAACTTGTAACTTCCACGTATCACGTGGAGAACTCAAACCGATGCACCAAATGCAATGGTAAGGGCACACGGAGTGCCCAAGTCTTTCTCTCTCAAATCCCACCGAAGCAACTAATGCTAGGGAAGAAAATGAGAGGAAGAACAAGAAGGAGAACACCAAGAACTCCAAGAACTAGATCCAAGGGGTTCCCCTCACATAGAGGAGAAAGTGATTGGTGGAAACGTGGATCTAGATCTCCTCTCTCTTTTCCCTCAAAAACTAGCAAGAATCCATGGAGGGATTGAGAGTTAGCAAGCTCGAAGAAGGTCAACAATGGGGGAAGAACACGAGCTCAAAGGATTAGGTTCATTGGGGAAGAAGACCCCCTTTTATAGGAGCCCCCGAATCCAACCGTTACCCTCTCAGCCCGCACCGAGCGGTACTACCGCTCCTAGGAGCGGTACTACCGCTAGGGCGGCGTTGTAAGAAACAACACTGCAACGGGCAACAGGCGGAACCATCTGCAGGAGCGGTACTACTGCTGAGACCTTCTTGTACTACTGCGAGGCCTTTGCGGTACTATCCGCCTGAGCCTCTTGCGGTACTACCGCACATCCACGGAAGTACAAAAATTACTGCCGCGCCTACAACCGCTGGAGCTAGCTACGAGGAAGACGGCGACGCAGTACTACGCTCATTGTGAGCGGTACTACCTGCTGCAACAGCGCCAGATTGACACGAGGTAGCGGTACTACCGCTCATCGAGCGGTATTATACAGTAGGGCTGAAGTAAAAATTACTCGTGCGTTTACTTCATGTGTGTTGGCGTTACGGGTTAGAGGCAGCGGTACTACCGCCACCGTGCACGGTACTATCATTGGCCCTGCAGGGTACTACCGCTCCCTTGAGCAGTACTACCGCATGCCACAGAGGCTTTAGCACTTGGATGCCTACAAAACGCAGCTAAAGACAACAGACGGATCCAATAAAACCAGAACTGCCATAACTTCTTCAAATGAGCTCCGAATTGAGCAAACTCAAGCTTGTTATAGTAAGAAGAGGCAGGGGAGGTATGCCTAACAAAAAGAGGAGTGAAACCTCCAACAGAGAAGAACCGGCATAACCTCCAACATCGAAAACATCATAGAAGATGCATGTGAACTCCGTTTTCGATGAACTCGAGCTTGTCAACAAGATGACCATAAGCTCTAAGACTCACAAAGAGAACCAAACAAGAACCAAGAAAGATGATGCAAGGATGCAATGGTTTGAGCTCTCTACGAACGATACGATCAAGCTACTTATCGAGAGCCCCCCTTGATAGTACGGCAATCGATCCTATAACCCGGTCTCCCACAACTACCATGAGACCGGTAAAATAGAAAACCTATCAAGGGCAAACATTTGCCTTGCACATGGTCCATTTGAGCTAGATGATGGCGATCTTGACTCCCTCAAGTTGGACCACCTTTCTTGATTGCGTTGACTCGGTGAAGACTAGTGGATTGCTCCCCCATACTCCACGATGGGTGAGCCACTCTTCGGCACATCTTCGCAAGTCCATTGTCACCACAATGGACAGCAAGCTTCAAGCACTTGATCTCTTCATGATGCTCCACTTGAACTTGCACACCGCAACCTAACCCCACAAAGAACTCTCACGAAGACCATGGGTTAGTACACAAAGCGTAATTGACAATGCTTACCATACCATGGGATCGCTTGATCCCTCTCGGTACATCTTCTATGCTTTGTGAGTTGATCAACTTGATTCACTCTTTGACTTAGTCTTGATCAACCTCTCACAAGACCAATCTTTAGATAATTCCTTGAATAGCACCTTGGTCGACACAAACTCTCCTTGAAACCAACACATGTACTCCAAGAAAAGCCTATGGACAAAACCTTCAAATATAACTCAAGGCAACCATTAGTCCATAGAGATTGTCATCAATTACCAAAACCAAACATGGGGGCACCGCATGTTCTTTCACCTGGGCTCTCCGGGGCCGCCTTGTTAGGCGGCAGGAGTGGCGAGGCTGCGGAAGAGGAAGGAGGTGGGTGGCCGCGTCGTCTTCGACAGCGTGCTGACGTCCCTCCGCCCTGTCTTCGAGCTCCGCCTCCGGCGCCGACATTGCCCTCGCTCCCGGCGACGGACTTAGCGCCGCCGCCCCTGTTCCTTTGGTGCCTTCTGGCATCCGTAGCTCGCCTAGGCGCCCCTTTTGCCCTCCTTTTCTCCTTGACCTATCTCCTGAGGAGAGGGACAAGAAAGGGATTACGGGCACCTTATCTTTTTTTAACTTGTAAGCCCTCGGGCATTAGCTGCATTTAAAGTTTGTAATCCCTTTCTTTCATGTTTTTTATTTCTCTCTGGACTGTACCTGTGTGGAATGTTTTTAATGAAAAGGGGATGCTTGCCGGGTCATTTGTCTCATAGGTAAAACCCACGTCAAGGAGTAAATCCTTAGAATCCTTAAGATAGACACTTCTTTTCCCGGCAACATGCCCTGCCGTCTTCCCACGACGCTCTGCTTGTCTCGCGCCAAGGGCGGAGCCCAAAAGAGGAGGTGGGTTCTGGCCCCTCGCTTCGTTCCTTTGCTGCCACGACTACAACCAAACCTGGTCCTGGGGACAAGCCCTAGGGAACCTAGAGTTGTGGGAGCATGGTAGCTTTCCAGGAGGAAGCGAGGTTTTCACATACCTCAGTCCATAAGAGAAATACATGAGGTGGGGATGTAAAACTTATCTGGAAACGCAGCCCCCGGCAATTCTTAGCTTGTCGGGGCGGATCTTTGTCTTTGCAGCCCCCGGCAACTTTGGCTTGCCGGGGCTCTAATGCTGGTTTGCCCCTTTTCCTCCTTCGTCCTCAGTGCGGTCCGGCAAGGATGTATGAGCCCTGTGAACCAAAAGAAACGAAAGGACTGCAAAGGGACGCAGACTCGACCTCTAAGCTAGGGGTTAGCGGCTGCGAGGCACTACCTACCCTAACCAAGGGCGAGACTCGACTCAGCATGCATTCTAAAACTCGGGGCGCCAGTGCTTTATTTATGCTCAGGATCATCGCCTGCCTCTGTACAAGGGTTTATATGCGACATCGGCAAGACCCGTACAAAGAAAGTGGTTGCCGGGCGGGGCCCGACAACCGCGCCTTACGGGTAAAACTTACGGAGATGCTCGATGTTCCAGGAGTTGCTCACTGGCAAGCCATCTCCGGTCTCTAGGCGGACAGCGCCGGGCCTAGTGACTCGTCTCACCCGGTAAGGGCCTTCCCACTTCAAGGCCAACTTGTTATGATTCTTGGCGATCGAACGCTACCAAGAACAAGGTCGCCTTCCTCAAACTTCTCGCTTTAACTTTGCGGCTATGATAGCGGCGCAAAGCTTCTCGGGTATCGAGCAGCTCGTGAAAAGAATCGAAGACGATCTTCCTCGAGGAGCAGCGTCATCTTGCCGCAGCCGCTCTTGCTCAAGCTCATCATAAGCTTAGCACTCGAGGCGATCCGTAAACGAAGTTCCGTGGGGGTAACCGCCTGCTCCATAGACTAGAGCAATGGTGTCCGCCGGTGGCTCGATTTGGCGCCGCTCGACGATTAAAGAACCACTGGCAGCTCCTCGATCCAATTCCTCCCGCACTTGTGCAGTCTATCGAAAGTTCTGGTCTTGAGCCCGCGCAGCACTTCAGCATTCGCCCTTTCAGCTTAACCGTTGCTCCTGGGGTGAGCAACAGAAGCGAAACAGACTTTGGCGCCGAGGTCTTGGACGTACTACATGAAGGCATGGCTCGTAAATTGTGTACCGTTGTCGGTGATGATTCTGTTGGGAATCCCGAAACGGCAGACAATCGACCGGAAGAACTTGATTGCTGACTGTGCGGTCACCTTCCTCACTGCTTCCACTTCCGGCCACTTTGTGAACTTGTCGATCATGACGCATAAGTATTTCAAAGCCCCGATTGCTCGGGGAAGGGGCCGAGGATGTCGAGCCCCGTAATCAAAAATGGCCAGGATAAAGGGATTGTCCGAGAGCTTGAGCTGGCTGATGTATCTTCTTGGAGTGGAACTGGCACGCTTCACACTTGGTTACTTGTGCAGTTGCATCCTGGAGGGCTTCGGGCCAAAAGAAACCTTGTCGGAACGCTTTGCCGACAAGTGCTCTGGCGCCGATGTGGTGACCACATATGCCTCCGTGAATCTCCGCCAACAGCTTCTGTCCATCTTCCCGAGAAATGCACTTCAATTTCACTCCGTTGAGTCTCCTTCTGTACAGTATGTCATCGACAAACTGGTACATGCTGGACTGCCGGGCTACTCTTTCTGCTTCTTCTGGTTCCTCGGGAAGTTCTCCTGTCTGAAGGAAATGGACGATCTGTTGTGCCCATGCTGGAGCCTGTGGCTCGACAGCAAGGACTAAAGGCATGTATGCTGCTGTGGGAACACGTGCTTCTACAGCGAGGATCTGCGACTCGGCCGGAGCTTGATGTTCCCCGGCAAGCTTGCCGGAGCAGAGCTTGTCGGGAGCATTTGCTTCGAAGGCACAAGCCATGAGGCTTGCCGGAGCAAGTTGCCCCCCAGCGTTCTTGCCGTCGATCTTGGGGACCTTTTTGGCGGCGGCTTCTGGGAGCTCTGCCGGAAAGTTGTCGCCAAAGATCGACTTCCTCTTTTTGCTCTGTCCAGTTGATGGTGCCACGGATGGTTGAGTCAGCTTGAGCACAAAAGTCCCTGGTTCCACAGGTAACTTAAATGCTGCACACTTCGACAGGCCGTCAGCGATCTCGTTTTGAGTTCTTGGAACATGTTCCATCTGTAGGCCGTCAAAGCGTGTTTCCAGCTTCCTCACTTCATCAACGTAGGCTTCCATCAAGGGACTCTGGTAATTCTTGTTGACTTGGCGGACAACCAACTGTGAGTCACCCCTGATGATAAGCTTCTTGATCCCAAGGTCTGCTGCGATCCTGAGACCGGCAAGCAAGCCTTCATACTCTGCAGTATTGTTTGTTGCTTGCTCCAGGAAAGTGCATCCGGACTACATACTTGAGGTGCTCTCGTGGGTGCGATAAGCAAGCACACAAAGACCGGGCGCTTGCAGCGTAAAAGCACCATCAAAGTACATCAGCCACCCTTTGCTTATCTCTTTGATGGGGATGCTCGTCTCTGGGATCTCTTCATCCGGGGTTGGTGTCCACTCCGCTATGAACTCTGCCAATGCTCGGCTCAGATAGTTGAAGTACTTTCAAACTTGAGGTCAAGCTTGCGAGCCCAAAGGCCCACTCGACGATCCCGCTGTTGCTTCCGGATTATGCAATATTCTCTTCGCCGAAGCCAGTGACAATCGTTATCTCGTGTGCTTGAAGTAATGGCGCAGCTTTCGAGGCCATGAGGAGGCCGAAGAAGCCAGACACCGTAGTACCTTGACCTAGCCCCCTGCAAGAGGGAGCTGACAAAGTACACTAGGCGCTGCACCATTTTCTTCCATACCTGAGTAGCTTCATCTCTGTCGGGGCCAGAGCTCGTCGGAGGAGCACCTTGCTTGTCGTCGGACGTGCTTGTCGCGGGTGTGGGCTCGTCGTCTACTTCCCTCTCTGCCACTAACGCAGCACTAACCACTTGATTGGTTGCCGCCAGGTAGAGCAGCAACTTCTCTTGTGGTTTAGGCGCGACAAGTGTTGGGGCGGAGGACAGGTATTTCTTCAAGTCCTGCAGCGCAGCCTCCGCTTCCGGAGTCCATTGCATCGGACCTGCCCTTTTCAATATTTTGAAAAACGGCAAGGCGCGCTCGGCGGACTTGGAAATGAACCTGCTGAGAGCAGCCACGCAACCGACAAGTTTCCGCACATCCTTGACGCGCTTTGGTGCTCTGATCTGCTCGATGGCCTTGATCTTGTCGGGGTTGGCCTCAATCCCTCCTTGAGAAATGAAGAACCCGAGGAGCTTGCCGGAGGGAACTCCGAACACGCACTTCTCGAGGTTGAGCTTGAGGCTGACCTTCCACAGGCTCGCGAAAGTCTCGTCTAGATCTTGAATCAGGGTTGCCCTGTCCTTGCTCTTGACCACAATGTCATCCATGTAGGCTTCTACATTTCTGTGAAGCTGTGGTTCAAAGGCGACTTGGACTACCCTTGCAAAGGTTGAACCAGCGTTCTTCAATCCGAAAGGCATCCGTATAAAGCAATACGTGCCACATGGAGTGATGAACGCGGTCTTCTCCTCGTCCTCTTCTGCCATGAAGATTTGGTGGTATCCTGAGTAGGCGTGAAGAAACGAAAGCAGGTCACATCCGGCCGCGGAGTCAACAATCTGGTCAATGCGCGGCAGGGGAAATGGATCCTTGGGGCAAGCTTTGTTAACATCAGTGAAATCGATGCAAAGCCTCCACTTCCCGTTTGCCTTGCGCACGACTACAGGATTGGCCAACCACGTAGGATGGAGTACCCCTCTGACGAGGCCTGCTGCTTCCAATTTCTTGATCTCTTCCGCGATGAATTCTTGGCGCTCCACTGCTTGCTTCCTGACCTTCTGCTTGACGGGCCGCGCGTGAGGACAAACGGCCAAGCGGTGCTCGATTACTTTCCTGGGAACACCGGGGATGTCGGACGGCTGCCATGCAAACACGTCGACATTCGCCCGCAGGAAAGCAACGAGCGCGCTTTCCTATTTGGGGTCGAGCGTGGCACTGATGGTGAAGGTACCACCAGTGCCGTCCTCCTTGGCGGACACCTTCTTGGTCTCTGGTGGAGCTGCCATCGCCTTCTTGCACTTGCCGGCGGAGCTCGATGGTGCATCCTCGACGGCGGCGCAGCACTCCGGAGAGGCGCGCTTGCCGGAGTGGGCACCAGAGCACTTGCCGGGTTCGGACTTGCCGGTGGAGCTCGATGGTGCGTCCTCGATGGCGGCGCAGCACTCCGAAGAGGCGCGCTTGCCGGAGTGGACACCAGAGCACTTGCCGGGCTTGGTCTTCTTCTTTCCCCCGGGAGCTTCAGCGGCAAGTAGCTTGCGCTCCGTTGCGGCCGCTGCGTCCCGGTAGATCTTGTCGGCGCAGATAAGCGCGTCCTTCTTGTCGCCGGGGACAGAGATGACGCTTATCGGGCCTGGCATCTTCAGCATGTTGTAGGCATGGTGGGATGCTGCCATGAATTTGGCGAGCGCCGGACGGCCGAGAATCCCGTTGTATGGTAACGGGAAATCGGCGACGTCGAAGGTGATCTTCTCAGTTCGGAAGTTCAGCTCGCCGCCAAATGTCACGGGCAGCATAATCTTCCCTTTCGGCTTGCTCCTTCCCGGGCTGATACCTTGGAACGTGCCGGTTTCTTCGAGCTCGCCGTCAGGGATCTGGAGTTTTTGGAGCACAGCGGAGGAGATCAGGTTCAAGCCGGCCCCGCCGTCAACTAGCATCTTGGAGACCTTGAGGTTGCGGATAGTTGGTGATACCAACATCGGCAAGCACCCGACCGCAGTCGTGCGGTCTGGGTGATCCTCAATGTCAAAGATGATAGGCGTGCTGGACCATCTTAGAAGCTTGCGCGACTCGACAGGTGGTTCCGCTGCATTGACTTCCCGCACCCACTGCTTGAGTTGGCGGTGCGAGGCATGCAGGGAGGCACCACCGTCAACGCACAAAACTTCCGTGGCTTTCTGAAACTCCTGCTCGCTAGTCTCAACATCATCCATGTCTTCGTCTTCATCTTCGTCCTTGTCGCGGCCGCGGGGAGGTCTATCTCCTTGCCGCGGCCTATCCTTGCCGCGGCGCCCCCCTTGGCCGGGACACTGCTTGTCGGATCCGCCAGCACCTCCTCGGGCCTTCTCCTTGTCGCGCCGCGCGTATTCCGCCCTCTGCAGCTCGACAAGTTCCTCGACCTTCTTGCATCTCTGGAGGTCGTGGCCCTTGGTGTGGTGGATCTTGCAGTACTGCTTGTTGGTGTCGTCCTGCTTGTCGGCGACCGCCACCGCCTGGCAGTTGCCGCATACGGCAACCTCCTTGCCGGAGCTGCCGGCCTTGGTTTTCTTGGCGTCGCCTTCGTCGCAGGACTGCTCGACAACCAGCACCTCTCCGTTCCTCTTCTTCCTGTTGTTCCGCCGCCGGTTCTTCCTTGCCGGGGCGGCACCCTCGCTGTCAGATCCTTCGGCATCAACATCCTCTCCGGGGAACTTCCTCCCCTCTTCAGCACGTGCACACTTGTCGGCCAGGGCGTATAGCTCACTGACGTCCTTGATCTTGCTCATCGCCATCTCCTCCCTCATCCTGCGGTTACGCACGTTCTGATGGAACGCGCTGATCACCGCGGCAAGGTGGACACTGGGGATGTTGTAGTGCACGCGGCTGAATCTCTGGATGTATTTGCGCAGGGACTCCCCCTCCTTCTGGACGAGTAGATGAAGATCGCTCTCCTGGCCATGAGGTTTGTGGCCGCCCGTAAAGGCACCGACAAACTGATGGCACAGGTCCGCCCAAGAAGATATGGAGTTGTCCGGCAGGTGCATGAGCCAGGACCTGACGTTGGGTTTAAGCACCAGCGGGAAGTAGTTGGCAAGGATCTTGTCGTCCCGTCCCCCAGCAGCCTGCACCGCGATGGTGTAGATGCTGAGGAACTCCGATGGATGCGACTTGCCATCATACTTCTCTGGTACATCTGGCTTGAAGTTCTTCGTACTGGGCCACTGGACCTGCCGCAGCTCACGAGCGAACGCAGGACAACCTAACGCGTATGGTAGGTCGTCTGGCTCTCCCGGTGCATGCAGGTCGACAGCGGGCCCAGCGCGCTGGTCTGATTGACGCCGCGCCTCTCTTCGACGCTCGATGCGAGTACGAGCGTCTTCTTGCTGTCGCTCGTGGAGGACTCGGCGCTGGTCGCGACGAGCTCGCGGGTCTGATGACACAGTGGAGTCGTCGTCAGGGCGGCTCTGACGAGTCGGCGATCTTGGCCTTCGGGTCGGAGAATGCACGGTGGTCGCACCTTCTCCGGCCCTATCGCCACCGGTTCGCGTCGGGTCGACCTGTCGCGGCCGCGACGCCGTCGGCTGTCGCGGGGAGTCGCCGTTGGCGAAGCCGATGAGGCTCTGAATGGTGGCCCTCCAATTGTCGGCCTTGTCCGCCGTTGGAGGGTAGTCTAGGAGTAGCTGAGCCCGAGCCAGGGCTTCCGCTGGAGTGGCGGGCATCGGCAGCGAACGGTGCGAGGAGCAGGATACGCTCGCACTCCTAACTGGGTTAGGAGGAGCAGCATTCCGTCCAGGTGCCCGCACTTCGCTCGCGCCAGCGTGCGGGGGTGCATGTCGGCCCGGGACGCCCCGCGATCCTCCAGCTTGGCCTGGGTCCAGCAGGCGCGTGGCACCATGAGTACGACGGCGCTGCTGATCTTGCGCTTCCGGAACTGGATGCTCCGGATGCACGGACGCCGAATCTTTGGAGCGTGGCCGGTCGTCGTGAGAACCGGCCACGCCGCCGACGGGCGGTGCGGCCTTGTCCTTGGACTTGGCGGCACCGTGTGTCCCTTCGTCAGCGCCCGCGGGTCCGCCGGCGTCTCCCCCACCAGTTGCCTGCTCTGGCGGTGGTGGGTTCGGCGCGGACGGGACGGCCGTCACCGAAGCTTTCTTCTTCGGCGGCATGTCGATGAAGTCGATGAAGATCTAGGTCGTGCGAGCACCGGATCGGATTCACACAACCTCGACGCCCCCTGCCTGGCGCGCCAAAGATGTCGGGGGGTTTTGGGTCCTCGATCACCTATGGGGACCTAGGTGTCCCCTTTTTGGTTTGGCGAGGAGCGGAGGTGGTGCAAAGAGCGGATCGAGATGCTACACAGGGATTTTACCCGGCCGGGCCGCACGGATGCGTAAAACCCTCTCGCTGCTTTGGTGGATTATCTTGTGTTCTTGCTCGGATCGCTGGGTGCTACTGAGACACTTCAGCTACTAGCGAGGCCGAGCTCGAGAATGGCGATCCCCCTCTACGTTACGCATGGGTCTCCTTTTTATAGGTTCAAGGGTTACCACATGTAGCGAGCGAGGGGCAAAAGGGTAAAGTGGTGGTTGAGTGCGGCTCGATGTACCCTACCTAACCCCGACGGCGGGGACAAGAGCATTAAATGCCCGTCTAAGTCACCCAAAAGGTTCGAGCTGGGCCGTCGGGCGCCACTGTTTGCCATGATGGCTGGCATTCCATCGCATGCACGCCATCAGATACCTCGGCTGCCCGACCGCCCGCCACGTCTTGTGGGTAAAGCCCAGGCGACACGTTGGTGGGTGAGCTGGAGCGCAGGCACGAAGTGGCGACTTGCCGCGGCAAGTGGCTTGCCGCGCCAAGATCCTTGTCGCGCCCGGGAGCTTGTCGCTCACCGGGTCTTGCCGGGGCGCGGGGTGCGCCGAGGCAAGAGTCTTGAGAGGCTTTGGCTGGTCTTCCCGGCGAGCGCCTCTCGCCGGGGTCTTGTATCTTCCCGGCAAGCGCCTCTTGCCGGGGCCTTGTGCTTTCCCAGCAAGCTCCTCTTGCCGGGGCCTGGGGCGGCCTTCCCGGCAAGCTCCTCTTGCCGGGGCCTTGTCGCTCTAGCTTGGGTGTGTTGTCTTCGAAGAAGGGGGCCAGTGGAGGGCCCAGGCGGTCGCCTGGCTAGCCTTGCCGCGGGGTCGCTGCGACCGTCCGTGCACAAGTTCGGGGTACTAAGGTACCCCTACTTTAGTACACCGACACAGTGTAGATACATCCGTTTGAGTGTCAATTAGTGTGGGACGGAGTGAGTATTAGTTTTTCTGTTTCCCTCATACCACTAATTGCATGTTCAAACAGAGAGAAAGCTGGGGTTAAGCTAGCGCTTCTGCAGTTTGGGAGACCAAAAGTTGTGCCCAGCTATAACTTGCTGCTGCAGTTTGAACGATTTAATATAGTTCAAAAGATGGTGACTGATGATGTTGTTGATGTCGAAATAAGTATTTTTTTGATTGATTCGTAAAGAGCACATGCTGTTATGATAATTGGGTTTCCACTGTTGTATTTATGGGCAGGCACTTATGGCACGGTACTTGTGTGTTTGTTTGGATCTTCTAACATGTAGTGTTCTTTTAATGGGTGATAATCATGTCATTATTTCACCTGATGATATTTTAGCTAGGCTATTTGAACAGCCCTATTAAGTATTTTCTTTCTATTAATTTCAGGAGGAGAGAGGAGGCACAAAGGCTGCTTGGGGAATCGCTGGTTATTATTGAGGAAGCCCGTGAGAGTTATGACTCAATGTGAAGGCCTCGATATCCCGGGTTTCAGGTTATGACTTATGACTCTAGTGTGAAGGTCTCTGATATCCTGGATTTCCTGGTGCCAAGTTGGCTGGATTTAAGTGGTGAATGCATTTCGCGGTTTGTTCGTAGGAATAGCCTAGTGACATTTATGAGATATTTCTAGCTTTCGAAGATGAATTATTTATCTGTGTGTGCTGTGAAGCTTTTAAGTACCGAACCTGGTCAGCTTGATGTTGGATACTTCCGCGTTAATGTGTGGAATCCCTTTTTCTTTTTGCTGCCGTGTTTTCTACCGGAATGCAGCTGTATGTTGTAGCATGCTCCAAGCCTGCAAACAGGCAGCGTGTTTTAGTATTGATTGAGTTGGGCAGGTGCATGATCTTCAGCTCAATTGATTGTGATCTGGACTCATTTCTGTTGAGTGTGTGTGCTAAGTTGCAACATTAAATCTGTCATCCCATGGTTGTTACTGTTTCCTTGAGCTGTAAGCAAACTCTTGTGGCATGTCTAGAAAATTGAAATTCTGGTCTTCCAATCGAGGCCCTTCAAAACGAAGTCAATATAACAAAACTTCTAGCCACTATGAATTTAGATGTCAGGACCCCGATCCTAAGTCACATCGATCTAGCATGTAACACATCATATCACTTTGCGGCCTCACGCACGGTATTCCCACGGGTGCCACCTTACCTGGCCCGGGACCGTTTGCGTCTTTTGGCTCACGTATATGATAGTGTCGCTGCATCCATATGACAAAGAAGTCGGGCCGACATGGCTAGTCGTGAACCCAAAGCGGCACTAACCCATGGGGACAGGCATACATGAATCAACTTTGAGCATGTCGGTCAACGGCGTGTGAATCCGGGCTGTAGCTTTGGGCTAACAGACTCCGTAACCCGGGCTGTAGCAGGCTAGGCAGACTCGGATGTCACCGCGGACGCTTCCCTCAAGGGGATGGATACAGAACGGTGAAACACGTGCCGCCGGTCAAGTGTCTGGCGGTAGTCTTTGGGCTAGCAGGACTCCGGTGAACCGGGCTATAGCGGACTACTATAGCTCAAGGATGCACTAGACTACATTTCCCCATAAGAGAGGCTGCCAAGGATAAACAACTAGATTGTCGGATCCCACACATACCAAGCATTTCAATCATACACACAATATGCTCGATATGTGTAAATACAACATGGCATCACAACAACTCTACGACTCAAGTATTTATTCAATAGGCTCCGAGGAGCGAGATATTACAAACATGGGTCTCATGACCCCAACATTCAGAGCATACAAGTTAAAGCACATGCGGAAGCTTAACATGTCTGGGTACAGACATCTGCAAATGAAAAAGGCTGAGAAGCCTGACTATCTACCAGATCCTGCCGAGGGCACAAGATCGTAGATGAGTTAACAAGCTAAACGTCGAAGTCCAAGCGGTACTACTAGCGAGACTGAAGTCTCTCTGCAAAAACATAAAATAGGCAAACGTGAGTACAAATGTACCCAGCAAGACTTACATCAGAACTAGCTACATATGCATCGGTATCAACAAAGGGGGTAGTGGAGTTTAACTGCAGCAAGCCAGCTTTGACTCAGTGGCTAACCTAAACTATAATTGCAAGTAACTCTTTTGAGGTGGCGCACACGAGTCCACATATTCACCATATCAATACACCACTATGGATCCGCTCCCGTCTCCCTACGAGAACGCCATCCATATCACTCACGCTTATCTTGCGAGTTTTAGAGTATCCACTTCAAGTTATCTATGAACTGTTACAGGCAACCCAGAAGTCCATTACCGCGGACACGGCTATTCGAATAGATGATGTTAACCCTGCAGGGGTGTACTTCTTCACACACGCTCTCACCACTTATCGCCGTTTACACGACATGTACTCGGCAACCTTCAAGCGGAAGCCCAGCGAGGGTGTCGGCCACGGCCTACCTAAGCACTCGAGTCTCTAGTGCAGGTTTATCGCCTATTCAGGTTCCATCCGCAGGGAGTCCGGCTGAGGTTTCCACATACGGCCCCGAACGATGTGAGCAGGGTTCCCGAGACACCAAACGGGCGCCCGGTACACCGTGCCACGTGCCTACCACAACACATCCCACCCCTACGGTCAGCGCTGCGTGCGGCCCCCAGCATACTACAAACACTAGAAACTACTTGCAACTCCTGGACAGAGGACAAGGGTGATCAAGAAGCCGAGAGGGTCCATTGGTTTCGGGCCCAATGCGTGGTAGTAACTGTTTCATGGATCACAAACATAGAACTCAGTTCCTGAGGACGGCTTCAATGAGACAACCCACCATGTACTCCTACATGGCCTCTCACCAATACCTTTACCAAATCGTGTTCACACACTTAGCTCATACACAGTAGGACATGTTCACCACATTCCAATTCATCCCCGATGAATCAGACCCGACTCAACTCTAAGCAGTAGCAGGCATGACAACAAACATGAATGAGTAGGCACATCAAGGCTCATACAACTCCTACTCATACTAGTGGGTTTCATCTATTTACTGTGGCAATGACAGGTCATGCAGAGGAAAAGGGGTTCAGCTACCGCAGCATGTAATAGTTGAATCGTTGTTGTCCTAATGCAGTAAAAGAGAGCAGGAGCGAGAGAGTGGGATTGTATCGGAATGAACAAGGGGGTTTTGCTTGCCTGGCACTTCTGAAGATAGTATAGTTCTTCATTGGTGTCATTGATCACATCGTCGAAACGCGTCTATCGAGAGGGGGCAATACCGGCAACTAGGAAAGAAACACAATCAATGCAATGCACATACACATGAATGACATGTCATGTTAAGGTACTGAATTCACCTAATGCAATATCTAGCCAAGTTAATTGAAGTGGAACTCAAACAAGATCAAATTCCAATTCCAAATGTTATTTCATAATTTGCCCTAATCATCATTTGTCCTATTCAGTGAGGTTAACTTGTTCAAACATGCATGATCATGGCATAAACAGATTATTTTCTATGAATTTTTGAAGTTTGCAATATATTCTGGAATTTCCTATATAAAATTAAATCCAGAAAAGAGTTACTGCGTCAGTCTTGCGTCAGCGTGACGTCAGCAAGTCAAAGGCACGGTCCAGGTCAACTCTAACAGTGGGTCCCGCGTGTCAGGGTCATTAGTTTAACTAATTTAAGTTAACACTAATCCTAACCTAATTAACAGGCCAGCCCTACCTGTCACAGACTCAGGGGGGAAGTCAACCTGGGCCCACTCGGGGTCAACGTGGTCAAATGGGTCAAACTCGCCGGACTTGGTCCACGGCTCGTCGCCGGCGACGACAGAGACGACGGAGCGGCTCGGGGATGCTCTATAGGGCTCCGTTTTGAGCGTGGTTTGTTACTACGGCTTGCTGGCGCTCTCGCGCATCTAGTGGTGGCAGCGGTAGCAGCTAGAATGGCCTAGGTTGACGGCGGCGACGACTTGTGCGCCGGCCGGCGTTCGGGCGAGGTAGGAGACGGTGCTGTGGGGCACGGCAGGAACCATGGGTGGTCGTGCTAGACTCGCTGGAGTGCGGTGAGTGCAACGGTGAGCTCAAACGCGAGCTTGCGCGGCTCTAGCCACGGCTACGCCATGGCCGGCGGCGAGATGCTCTCGGGCTCGAAGAGGGCGGCGTCTACACGGCGCAAACGAGCAAGGGGGAGGTGGGGATCGAAGGAGAAGCTCACAAGGAGTGCCGCGGTGGTCTTGGGGAGCTCGGGGAAGCAACGGAGTGGGCGCACGGTCGCCGGCGATCTCGGCGGACCAAGGTTGAGGAAGACGGCGATGGCGGTGTTCTAGGGCTTCCGGCGTCGCGTGGCTCAGTGCAGAGGACAAGGACGTCGAGGCGGAGCTTCTGAGCGCTCCGGCGGGGCGAGGCAGTGGTTGTGGACGCGGTGGCTTTGGACGGCGACGACGGACGCGTTCGGGCATGAGAGGGAGAGAGAGCAGAGGAGGAGAGAGCTCGGAGAGAGTGAGCAAACGGTCGTGGATCGGGACGGCACGCGGGAGTCGCCCACGCGTCGTGGCTCGTCGGCAGCGAGGAGGTGGAGCTGGCAGGCTGTTGCCGACATGCCTCGCCTCTTGGCGAGAGGTTGAAGACGGTGGGGAGTTTGGCTGGGCCTCAGCCACAGTGCTGGGCCAGGTGGGCTGCACAGGTAAGTTAGGTAGGTTTCCCCCCTTTTCTATTTTTCTTCTGTTTTCTATTATTCTGTAAACTTTAGGGCTTTAATAAAAAATGCCAGGGCATTACCAAAAATCATGAAACTAATCATGGCTACTGTTTAGAATATATCCAACAGTAAACATTTTAGTTTATGATTATTTGAGCATTTAAAATATTTTATAGCATTTAAATGCCCAAATGCAAATACAATATGAATTAATTCAAAAATCTAGAATGGCCTAGAAATATGTGCATCATTTTTGTCAGAGGTGCTGGACCAATTCAGAAATGATGAACATTTCTAAAGGGCATTTTGGGATCATTGAAAAGATTTTAAGTTTGATCCTGGTTGAATTTCATTTGGTGCTGGGGTTTCAACAATCCCCATTTCAAGTTTAAATGGAATTTAAACATGATGCAAGATGATGATGCAAGACAAGAAAGGCTAATGCTAGGCTGTGACAACTCACCCCCACTAAACAAGAATCTCGTCCCGAGATTCAAGACGTGAGATAAGAAGACAGAGGGGACACTAGCTAACACGAACTTGTCGATCCAATTGCCCTTCCTGAAAATGTTGGTTCATTGCTCCAATTGATCTTGACGTCCTTGCTTTCGAGATCTTCATCCAACACGATGGCGAAAGAAAGAAACTCTATAGGAAACGATCTCCTCGAAGATCGAGCACTCAAGATCAACTCGTGGAATGAGATGTTGGAACATCTCGAGTTGAGACACAAAGCACATCGAGAGGGATGGAAGAACAAACAACGAGGTTTGATTTGGTGGGCAACAATTCCATGCTTAGAGAGATGGTGGATGGTGTCAAGGTGGCAAGGAAATAATTGCCATGATTCCATAACGGGGCACTTTGGAAAAGGTGACTCGAAGAACTATTCCCTTAAGTGGCAAAAAGAATTACTTTTGATACAAAGATCATTCGAACTCTTTATGTCAGCCTAAGGCAATCACAAACGATCGTTCGAGGAAGTTCGGAAGAATGGCATAATCGGATTAGAATGGATGATATGGACTACCTTGTTGAAGACAACGCAATGGATGATTTTTGCTTATCATCGGAAATGAATGGGACCCATGGTAGGACCACTTTTGACGATGATCCTGGACAACAACTATTGAGGTGCAAGCTGGGAACAAAATGCAAATGCTGGGAATGATTCTGGTAACTGGGGAAAAACTCAACAGTCGAGAGTGTTTCCAATGTTTCAATGGTTATGGAATCATCGAAGACACTGAGAGCACAAGGATCCCTAAGGAACAACTTCTATAATAAGTCGCACGAAATCCTCATGGAAAGATGGTCAAAGATACTACAATGACAAATTTTCCAGCTAGGTGTGTCGGCCAGACATCAACCTTGTCGGGACCTACATCATAGATCTTGGAAAAGTTCCAACCATCATATCTGCCTGAGATTCAGATCTGGTTGGTAACGGAATATTTCAGACAGCCTGTCTGGAAAAAGAAAGTTTGCAACACAAATCGATGAGATAACGTTGCGAGACTCTCGGGAAATGAACTACGATAGCAAGCTCCAAAACATGAGCTGGTTCTGCTACACCCATGTGAACACGCTGTCCCAGACAAGCATGGCCACGTAGTAGTCTTATAATAAAACACTACCGAGTTCAGGTTGGGAACCATCAACGAGGATAACGAAGTCCTTGCGTAAGTCTAGCTCTTAAGAAGGAACTTCTTCTCCTTGAACAAATCAATCAGTGGCTTGGTGTGCTAGGGAATACGAATGGAGTGGAGGTAATTAATCTACCAAACCATAGGATACCTCGCACGAATGCATGACTGATTTGGGATGATTCCAAAGGAAGCAAAACAAACCTTTCTCAAATTCATGGCGGCAACTTACACCAAATGTACATGAATTAGAGGAAGTCACTTCTTACACCAAACATGTATTTCATGAACGGGACATGAAGATAATGCTTACTAAGTTTCCAACACTAGGTTGATGTTCAACATGAATCATGGGGGAGACAAAATGCTGCTGATGGGCTCAACAACAACTCATCGGAATTTCCATATCACTGGACTTCCGCCATCATGTGAACACGGTGATAGCATTGGTCAGACCAAAAGATGTAATGGTGTATGCTCGAGGGATGAACCAAGAGTAAGACAACATTACGAGCATCGTTGGTTCTGATTTGACTTGACGATAGCCCATACTCAAGTCGAAATTTTGGTAAGACAATAGATCCAACAACTAATCACGAGGACCAGTCGATGAATATATCATCTTTATTCAACACACACACACACACACACACAAAAGATATCCCTTTAAAATGAACTAAGTTAGACAAGCTTTTATCTTCCAACTCTCCAAGTTGTTGTTTAGCTTAACAACTAGCTCAGGGTATCCAACACAGATTCTTGGAGAAGGGGTGGTTACAAGAAACCAGCTTGATCTCGAGCTCAACATAACGGTCAGGTGAGAACCTGGTAACACTTCCGAGAAGATAATCGGAAAGTCACGAACCACCGATATGTTACCAAGCTCGAGAACAATCTTGCTTTTCAGGGCAAGACGATATGATCAAACGAGCAAGGGATTGACACAATCCTAACTCATTGATCGAAGAGTGCACTAGGAAAATGGACTAGGTAGCACGATCTATCTTAGAAATGAGGATTCAATAACCAACACGCTAAGAGTGAGAATATTGTCCATTTACTACCAAGCAACTAGTTGCTAGGAATATTGATTTCACACATCACAATTCACTTATCGGCATTCCGGTTACAACAACACGGGACCGAGGAATGAACCATGATAGCGAGAAGTATCACTGCATCAAAAATTCAAGAGAGATGGTGCAATTCTCATGACAATCCTGACATAAAAGGGGGTGATACTCCGAGGTAGAACAGAACAAAAGCTGGATTGGCATTTTGATCTGTGAAGTACAATTGCTTTGACCCAATCCTAGATATGGACGAGGTACTGGAGTTTGTTTCTCCTAGCCATTCTGGAATAGAACGACTTGACGGACCGCAAGAATGATAGGCACCGATGAACGAATGCACGCATACTCTTGACTATCAATTGATAGAAAATGGTCAGAATACAACTGAAGATGGACAACTCAAGGAGCATATAACTTTCTGAGTTGTGGATGCATAGATTAGTATGTCGAACCAAGTTCAACGGGTTTCTTCCGGATAATCCATGCAGAGAGGTAGGACTGGTAGAGTCACAATATGAATGGGGAACTCATCGAGAGCCCTCCTATTGTGATCTTTTGATCCAACAAACTTCTGCCATAAGTGGTTCATAGTATTTGGAAGAAGGAAATACCACGAACCTTGAGGACTAATGCAAAGGTTACTAATATCCTAAAGGAACTAGCAACACTATCAACATGAGGTAAGTAGGGTGAATCTCGGGTGCAAAACCCAGGAATAGAATACCTACTAACTAAATGGCATCACGGGATGCTTTCGAGAATGGCGGCCAGAATCATCACACCGGGAACACAAAACAGGACTAGATTACTAGGTGACCCCCTAAAACACCTAGGGTCATAATGATAGCTCCAACATATATGTCGAGGCAATAGAGTACCTCAACTGACCGGTTAGTGTGCTTTTCTGACCAAAAGGACATCGGGAATGGAAAGAAAGGATTTGCAAATGCATCAGACTATTAGAAACCTGGGATGACTCGGACAGCATAACGGATGTAAATGCTCAGAAAAAGATTTGAGACATTCACAAGGATTTACATAGTCACTTAACAACATCATGTCAAGGTTCTGGTTCAGCTGACAACATACTAAAAGTAGTAGAAACTGAACAAGGCTTGAATCCAACAATCTTATAAGTCTATGGATTAGTGACACGTCATCCTGATAGATAGATGAGAAGGCCTAGTTCTTAATCCCCGTAGAAGAGAAGAGGTTGACTCAGATCAGAAGGCCATGAGGTATAAGGAGTAAAAAGAGCCTTACGTTCCATCCCACAATCAATTCCCTTATATAACTAAAGCATTTCTAGACTCGACTTCGACCAGTTTGGCTTGGTAATCCTACAGGCAGTCAGGCTCTGATACCAACATTGTCAGGACCCCGATCCTAAGTCACATCGATCTAGCATGTAACACATCATATCACTTTGCGGCCTCACGCACGGTATTCCCACGGGTGCCACCTTACGGCCCGGACCGTTTGCGTCTTTTGGCTCACGATATGATAGTGTCGCTGGCATCCATATGACAAAGAACCCGGCCGACATGGCTAGTCGTGAACCCAAAGCGGCACTAACCCATGGGGACAGCATACATGAATCAACTTCGAGCATGTCGATTGATAGTGTGTGAATCCGGGCTGTAGCATCGGGCTAACAGACTTGATAACCCGGTCAGAAAGCGAGCTAGGCAGGACTCAGATGTCACAGCGTGACATTTCCCGAAGGACGGATACAGAACGAAGTGAAACACATGCCGCCAGTCAAGTGTCACGGCGGTAGTCTTTGGGCTAGCAGGACTCCGTGAACCAGTCAGAGCGGACTACTATAGCTCAAGGATGCACTAGACTACATTTCCCCATAAGAGAGGCTGCCAAGGATAAACAACTAGATTGTCGGATCCCACACATACCAAGCATTTCAATCATACACACAATATGCTCGACATGTGTAAATACAACATGGCATCACAACAAGACTCTACGACTCAAGTATTTATTCAATAGGCTCCGAGGAGCGAGATATTACAAACATGGGTCTCATGACCCCAACATTCAGAGTATACAAGTCAAAGCACACGCGGAAGCTTAACATGTCTGGGTACAGACATCTACAAATGAAAAAGGCTGAGAAGCCTGACTATCTACCAGATCCTGCCGAGGGCACAAGATCGTAGCTGAGGTAACAGCTAAACGTCGAAGTCCAAGTGGTACTACTAGCAAGACTGAAGTCTCTCTGCAAAAACATAAAATAGGCAAACTTGAGTACAAATGTACCCAGCAAGACTTACATCAGAACTAGCTACATATGCATCGGTATCAACAAAGGGGGTAGTGGAGTTTAACTGCAGCAAGCCAGCTTTGACTCAGTGGCTAACCTAAACTATGATTGCAAGTAACTCTTTTGAGGTGGCGCACACGAGTCCACATATTCACCATATCAATACACCACTATGGATCCGCTCCCGTCTCCCTATGAGAACGCCATCCATAGCACTCACGCTTATCTTGTGAGTTTTAGAGTATCCACTTCAAGTTATCTATGAACTGTTATAGGCAACCCAGAAGTCCGTTACCGCGGACACGGCTATTCGAATAGATGATGTTAACCCTGCAGGGGTGTACTTCTTCACACACGCTCTCACCACTTATCGCTGTTTACACGACATGTACTCGGCAACCTTCAAGCGGAAGCCCAGCGAGGGTGTCGGCCACGGCCTACCTAAGCACTCGAGTCTCTAGTCCAGGTTTATCGCCTATTCAGGTTCCATCCGCAGGGAGTCCGGCCGAGGTTTCCACATACGGCCCCGAACGATGTGAGCAGGGTTCCCGAGACACCAAACGGGCGCCCGGTACACCGTGCCACGTGCCTACCGCAACACAGCCCACCCCTACGGTTAGCGCTGCGTGCGGCCCCCAGCATACTACAAACACTAGAAACTACTTGCAACTCCTGGACAGAGGACAAGGGTGATCAAGAAGCCGAGAGGGTCCATTGGTTTCGGGCCCAATGCGTGGTAGTAACTGTTTCATGGATCACAAACATAGAACTCAGTTCCTGAGGACGGCTTCAATGAGACAACCCACCATGTACTCCTACATGGCCTCTCACCAATACCTTTACCAAATCGTGTTCACACACTTAGCTCATACATAGTAGGACATGTTCACCACATTCCAATTCATCCCCGATGAATCAGACCCGACTCAACTCTAAGCAGTAGCAGGCATGACAACAAACATGAATGAGTAGGCACATCAGGGCTCATACAACTCCTACTCATACTAGTGGGTTTCATCTATTTACTGTGGCAATGACAGGTCATGCAGAGGAAAAGGGGTTCAGCTACCGCAGCATGTAACAGTTGAATCGTTGTTGTCCTAATGCAGTAAAAGAGAGCAGGAGCGAGAGAGTGGGATTGTATCGGAATGAACAAGGGGGTTTTGCTTGCCTGGAACTTCTGAAGATTGTATAGTTCTTCATTGGTGTCATTGATCACATCGTCGAAACGCGTCTATCGAGAGGGGGTAATACCGGCAACTGGGAAAGAAACACAATCAATGCAATGCACATACACATGAATGACATGTCATGTTAAGGTACTGAATTCACCTAATGCAATATCTAGCCAAGTTAATTGAAGTGGAACTCAAACAAGATCAAATTCCAACTCCAAATGTTATTTCATAATTTGCCCTAATCATCATTTGTCCTATTCAGGGAGGTTAACTTGGTCAAACATGCATGACCATGGCATAAACAGATTCTTCATATTTTTCTGATCATTTTTCATATATAACTTATTTCCATTGGAGTTATAGATTATTTTCTATGAATTTTTGAAGTTTGCAATATATTCTGGAATTTCCTATATAAAATTAAATCCAGAAAAGAGTTACTGCGTCAGTCTTGCGTCAGCGTGACGTCAGCAAGTCAAAGGCACGGTCCAGGTCAACTCTAACAGTGGGTCCCGCGTGTCAGGGTCATTAGTTTAACTAATTTAAGTTAACACTAATCCTAACCTAATTATGAGCCGCCCCACATCGCGCTGCACTGTGGGGAAGTCAACTTTGGGCCCACTCGGGGTCAACGTGGTCAAATGGGTCAGACTCGCCGGACTTGGTCCACGGCTCGTCGCCGGCGACGACAGAGACGACGGAGCGGCTCGGGAATGCTCTATAGGGCTCCGTTTTGAGCGTGGTTTGTTGCTACGGCTTGCTGGCGCTCTCGCGCATCTAGTGGTGGCAGCGGTAGCAGCTAGAACGGCCTAGGTTGACGGCAGCGACGACTTGTGCGACGGCCGGCGTTCGAGCGAGGTAGGAGACGGTGCTGTGGGGCACGGCAGGAACCATGGGTGGTCGTGCTAGACTCGCTGGAGTGCGGTGAGTGCAACGGTGAGCTCAAACGCGAGCTTGCGCGGCTCTGGCCACGGCTACGCCATGGCCGGCGGCGAGATGCTCTCGGGCTCGAAGAGGGCGGCGTCTACACGGCGCAAACGAGCAAGGGGGAGGTGGGGATCGAAGGAGAAGCTCACGGGGAGTGCCGCGGTGGTCTTGGGGAGCTCGGGGAAGCAACGGAGCGGGCGCACGGTCGCCGGCGATCTCGGCGGACCGAGGTTGAAGAAGACGGCGATGGCGGTGTTCTAGGGCTTCCGGCGTCGCGTGGCTCGGTGCAGAGGACAAGGACGTCGAGGCGGAGCTTCTGAGCGCTACGGCGGGGCGAGGCAGTGGCTGTGGACGCGGTGGCTTTGGACGGCGACGACGGACGCGTTCGGGCATGAGAAGGAGAGAGAGCAGAGGAGGGAGAGAGCTCGGGAGAGAGTGAGCGAAACGGTCAGCGGGATCGGGACGGCACGCGGGAGTCGTCCACGCGTCCAGGGCTCGTCGGCAAGCAGGAGGTGGAGCAGGAGAGGCCACAGCCGACACGCCCGCCTCTTGGCAGAGGTTGAAGACGGTGGGGAGTTGGGCTGGGCCTCACCACGATCTTTGGGCAGTGGCTGCTGCAGTAAGTTAGGTAGGTTTCCCCCCTTTTCTATTTTTCTTCTGTTTTCTATTATTCTGTAAACTTTAGGGCTTTAATAAAAATGCGTGGCATTACCAAAAATCATGAAACTAATCATGGCTACTGTTTAGAATATATCCAACAGTAAACATTTTAGTTTATGATTATTTGAGCATTTAAAATATTTTATAGCATTTAAATGCCCAAATGCAAATACAATATGAATTAATTCAAAAATCTAGAATGGCCTAGAAATATGTGCATCATTTTTGTCAGAGGTGCTGGACCAATTCAGAAATGATGAACATTTCTAAAGGGCATTTTGGGATCATTGAAAAGATTTTAAGTTTGATCCTGGTTGAATTTCATTTGGTGCTAGGGTTTCAACAATCCCCATTTCAAGTTTAAATGGAATTTAAACATGATGCAAGATGATGATGCAAGACAAGCAAGGCTAATGCTAGGCTGTGACATTAGAGTTCTCCATGTTATATATCTTTCGATTTTTTTGTTTGGGTTTGTTCATTTCAGAAGTATTTTGTGGAACTGTCCTACATACGCAACCATCACATAGACCCACACACTGCTCCTTTTGCCCAAGCGCAATGGCCACCACGGCCTTCTCCACACCCCCCCCCTCCTTCCTTCACCGTTCACTCACATTGGCTTGCTTTATCTGCCTTTTTTTTGCGGGGCAAACGGGTATTTTATTCCTCTTGTATAGTGTTACAGTCCGCTAATACAAAGCTTGAAACACTGTCTGGAACTCGGTGCAACCAACAGGCGGTGCTACCTCCAGTACGACCTATATTAGCTAGACAATGAGCAACACTATTTTGATTACGATCTACTTTCTGCGGAATAAAACGACGATCTCCGTGGAGCTTCTTAATTTCCAAGATGAGATGTCCATGAGCAGATTTGTCCAAAGATTCATCAGCCAATGCAACAATCAATATAGAGCAGTCAGATTGAATCATAACCGGCGAATATGACCTTTGAAAACTGAGAGATAGGCCCTCCAGTACGGCACTAATCTCAGCTTCTAATGCATCTTTGCAATGAAACAAGTTCCTGTACGCAGAGAAGATAACCGTTCCTTCTGAATCTCTCAGGACCATGCCTGTCCCTGCTAACCCTGTATCTTGAACAAATGATCCATCAGTGGAAAGAGCAACCCACCCAACCGGTGGTTTGGGCCATGGTAGAATTTCCTTGCTGACAGTAGTTGTTCTGACGGGAAACTCCACCACTGGCATTTTTCCTTTAACAATATCTTCAACCAAGTACTTTTGCGCCTGGTTATAAGAGGATCGATAGCTGCACAAAAAGGTTTTAGACATTTCTGCAGGAGGAGCTAATGTACAATGTAGCACATCATTTCTTAGACTCCAGATATGCCACAATAACATGATGGTCATAGATCTAACTTCTTCCGTCTCCAACAACAAGATATTGAACAGCCACTCATCACCAGAGTGGATGAGTTTGTCTCTGTTTGGAAGCGGCCAGACTTGTCTCATCATATCCTACAACCGAACTGAACTTGGGCAAACGATTAATGCATGGAAAGAGTCGTCGTTCGGCTCTCCGCATAGACGGCAGTCACCTGAGACAGCGACGTGCCGCCGCAACATGCATGTGTTCGTTGGTAAGGCACCAACAATCACACGCCATGCAAAGGAGTGCATCTTGGGGGGAACCTTGGCCTGCCACACCAAATTCCAGAGCAAGCGCCGTCGGGCCGCGCGCTGCATGCACCAGGAGCATACTGCAGTACATGATGCTGCATGGCCAGATGATAGGCTGTCTTCACTGAAAACTGCCCAAATTTGCCGGGAAACCAAGCTAGGAAGTCACTCTCTAACTTGGTGATGTTCGGATACTTCTGATTATTTGTACCTCTGTTGGCATAAAGAATCTGTTAAGCAACTCAACATTCCTAACACCGTTATTTAGGAAATCCGAGACTTTGTTCAGTCTGCATTTCCCTTTTGGCGAAATTGGTCTTAGAGAAGGACCCCTTGGGATCCATGGATCCCTCCATGTTCTAATCTTGCTCCTGTTTCCCACACGCCATATCATTCCACGTTTAACTAGTTCTAGACCATGCTCAATACCATGCCATATAGCCGACGCGTTTCCTGTAAATACAGTATCCACCAAGTTACCTGTGGGGTAATATTTAGCACTGAGCAACCTTGCAACCAAACTTTCTGGATGTGAGATCAATCTCCAAGCTTGCTTGTCCAGAAGAGCTTGGTTAAAAGCACGCATGTCCCTGAATCCCATGCCACACATCGACTTTGGTAGGACCATTTTATCCCATGCTAGCCACGCCATTTTTCTCTTGCCTTCCTCCACTCCCCACCAGTATTGTCTAATGAGCTTAGACAGGTCATCGCACACTGACAAAGGTAATTTGAAAACACCCATAACATAAGTAGGAATAGCCTGCGCTACTGCCTATTTCTTTGCTGGCCATGGACATATACCTCTCGCTCCAGTCCACTAACCTCTTTGCTAATTTTGCTAGTAGAGGTTGTAACAAACCTTTATGTATCCTTCCCTCTAGGACCGGTAGTCCCAGATATTTTGACTCAAATACCTCTTGAGTAATTTCCAAAATGTGTTTGATTTCCTCGGACACCAACCTTTGACAATTTTCAGCAAACAAGATGGAGCACTTGGCCGGGTTGATGAGTTGTCCCGTCGCCGCTGCATACGTGTTCAACACCTCTTTGACAATTACCGCTTGGTCGGGTCTTGCCCGGAAAAATAGGAGAGTATCATCTGCGAACAAAAGGTGAGAGATAGCCGGAGCCCTTTTGCATATTTTCGTAGCTTCCAACCCATCCTCTCTTATAGCTTTATGTAGCAGAGCAGATAAAGCATCAGCCACAAACAAAAAGAGAAAAGGGGATAAGGGATCACCCTGCCGAAGGCCTCTCGAGGGCGAAAATTGATCCAATAGCTTCCTATTAAACTTGACGGAGTACTTGACTGATTTGACACACACCATTACACGGTTCACCCAATTCGCCGAGAATCCCCACTTTAGAAGGGCACTCTCCAAGAAATCCCAGTCCACCCGGTCATATGCCTTTGAGAGATCCAACTTGTAAGCACAATAAGATTGCTCCAGCGACGAGGTTTGAATATGATGGATACACTCAAAGGCTATAAGAGTATTATCGGTAATAAGCCTTCCCGGTATGAACGCACTCTGATTTTCAGATATGAGCTCCGCCAACAAGGGGCGAAGATGGTTGACCATACATTTGGACACCACTTTATGGCCCAGTTTTTTTGCCAGAATCTGGGGATTCTTCCAGAATCCGATCCCTACCCAACTTCTCCCAGAATCTTTGAGCCCCATTTGTCTTACAATCCTATCTAGTTAGGGTCTAATTAGACAGGATTGTAAAACAAATGGGGCTCAAAGATTCTGGGAGAAGCTGGGTAGGGGTCGGATTCTGGGAGAATCCCCAGATTCTGGCAAAAGAACTGGGCCTATAAATGAAATTACATAGACTTATTGGTCTGAAATCCTTCAAGTCCGTCGGCGATGCAACCTTAGGAATTAAAACAATTGCAGTCTCATTAACTCCCGGTGGCATGGATCCTGTGGCAAAGAAATCCAATACCGCCGTGGTGATCTCCTCCTTCAAAACTTGCCAATTTTGCTGACAAAACCTAGCCGGAAAGCCTTCCAGACCAGGTGCTTTGATTGGTTCAATCTGAAATAACGCATCAGCCACTTCCTTTTCCATGTAAACTGCATCAAGAGCATCATTCATTTGTTGCGTTACCTTGGACTGTATACACCCTAACAAGGACTCCGAGCTCAATGTTGGATCCTTAGTGTATAGTTCCTTAAAATATGAACTAGCCATCAGCTCCATCTCAGTAGGTACCGAACACCACGAGCCGTTCGCTCTTTGAAGGCGCCGAATTGCATTTTTCCTTGCCCGCCATACCGCTTTTCCTATGGAAATGTTAACATGTATGTATGTAGTGCGCACGTCGCCTCCTAGATTGTAGGATCTGAACTGACTACCCCGGCCTGCGTGCCATGTCCATGGGGTGTATATATGTACCACTGATGTATGTGTGATAATCAACACAAGAGAGCAAGTTTACTCTCCAACTTGGTATCAGTAGTCTTCAGGCCGCCGCCATGTCGGAGCAGCACTCCTCTTCCTCCTCTGCGGCGACTCTCTCCGCCACCTCGTCGCCCTCCCTCTCCGGTACTGCTCCCTCCTCGGCCTCCTCTAGCGCGGGCACCTCCCCGTTCATCTTTGGCACTCTCTCGGCTAACCCTAGCGCCACTGCCCCCGCCTCCTCTCAATTTGCCCCCCTTTTCTCCTCCACCGTGCCGCCGCCCCCGGCCAAGCACCCTATCCTCAACGTCGACCTCACCAACCACATCCGCTTCCTTCTCAACCCCGCCGAGCACAATTACCACAAGTGGAAATCCTTCTTCCTTATGGTCCTGCTTCGTTACGGCGTCATGTATCTCATCGAGCACCCACCCCACCCAACGCCAACAGTCAGTACCTCGAGCTCGACACCCACGTAGCCCTCGCCATGTATGCCACCCTCTCTGATCAGATCGTCGACCACGTGATCGGCGCCACCACCACCTTTGACCTCTGGTCTCGGATCAGGGACTACTTCCTCGCCAATCGCGCGGCTCGGTACATGATGCTCAATCGCCAGTATCACAACCTCAAACAGGGCGATCTCTCCGTCGGCGAATACGTGCGTCGCATGAAGCTGCTCACCGCGGGCCTCGCCGACATCCACCACGTGGTCTTTGAGGTGGATCTGACCACTCAGTTCCTCCACGGCATCGACGGCCGCCTCGACACGATCCGTGTCGTGCTGAGGGACATGGTTCCCTTGCCCCCATTTGAGACCGTGTTTTCGCGCCTGAAGCTCGCCGAAGAAAACCTCGCTCAGCGCACCACCGACGCCCCGGCCACGGTCCTCGCCGTCCATGGGCTCGGTGGGCCATCCGGTGCCTCCGGATCCAACAGTGGTGGCAGCTCTTCCTCTCGTCCGGGCGATCGGGTGGATCGTCCCCTAGACCGCATCCCAGATCATGCGCTTGGGCGCGACTACAACAACCGCAGAGATGCTGGTGACCGTGGACGCGGCTGTGGCGGTGGACGTGGCCGTGGCGGCTGCAATGGCCAACAAGGTCGTGGTGGCTCCTCCTCCGCGCCGTTCAACCCCTACATGGGGTTCTTCGCCCCGTACGACATGGCCATCCCTCCACCGCGCCCTAGTTGGGTGCCCCCGAACGCCGCCGGTGTCCTCGGCCCCCGTCCGGGCTCCCATGCTCAGGCGTATCCGATGCAGTACTCTCCCTACTAGCAGCCGTCTTGGGATCACATGGCTCTCCTTCACGCCGCCTACAGCAACCAGGGCTTCAACACCACCGCGCCGTCCAACGAGTGGTACCTCGACAGTGGCGCCTCCAACCACGTCACCGGCAACCCTAGTAACCTCAGCCACTCGAATTCTTCTTTACAGCGTAAATTTTCTAGCATTGTTGTAGGCAATGGCCATCACCTCCCCATTCATGCCACCGGCTCCACCTCTCTCCCTCCCCACAATTTCCAACTACGCAACATCCTTTTTCTCCCCTTCTGTCACTACTAGCCTCATTTCAGTTCGCCAATTTACCAAAGATAATTTTTGTTCCGTCGAATTTTACCCGTTTGGCCTTCTTGTGAAGGATCTTTGCACACGGAGGGTAATCCTGATCTCCGCTAGCTCCGGCGACCTCTACCCGTTCTTCGGTAATAACACGACACGGTGCACTGCCCTCTCCGCCACGACCTCCGATGGTGACGTGTGGCATCGTCGCCTCGGCCATCCAAGCACTCAATCCTTCCATGCCATTACTAGTAGTTTTCCCTTTCAATGTAATAAGCCATACACTGGCCCTTGTAATGCTTGCCAACTAGGGCACCAACCTAGACTACCTTTCTTTTCCTCTACTAGCCGCACCAATGCTCCTTTCGAGCTCATTCATTGTGATCTGTGGACCTCTCCGGTCATGAGTTTTTCTGGCTATGAATATTACTTGGTTGTCCTTGACGATTATTCTCACTTCTCTTGGTCCTTTCCATTATGGCGCAAATCGGACACGTCCCTTACTCTCCAATGTTTCTTTGCTCATGTACGCACCCAATACAACGTTGTCATCACGGCTCTCCAATGCGATAACGGTGGTGAGTTCATTAACTCCACCCTACGCTCCTTCTTCTCTACCCATTGCATCTCCTACCGTTTCTCGTGCCCCCACACCTCCCCTCAAAATGGCAAGGCCGAACGACTCCTCCGTACCACAAATGACGTTGTGCGTACCCTCATCTTCCAAGCCAACCTCACCCCGTCGTTTTGGGTGGAGGCCCTCCACACGGCCACATACCTCCTAAATCGCCGCCCCTCACGTGCCATTCATGGCCATACACCTTACTATCGACTACACGGCGTCCACCCCACCTACGACCACCTTCGAGTTTTCGGTTGCCTTTGCTTCCCCAACCTCTACGCCACATCTTCCCACAAACTTGCCCCCCGGTCTACTCGCTGCGTCTTCTTGGGCTACCCACTCGAGCACAAAGGCTACCGATGCTACGACTTAGAATCTCGCCGAGTCATCATTTCCCGTCACGTTGTATTCGATGAGACTGTTTTTCCTTATGTCTCTCCCACACCAACAACCAGCTCGCCACCAGCCACAAAAGATCCCAACCACCAAATCTTGCTGCAGTCGCGTCTTCCCGATCCCAACGCACCAGTTGGGCCCAGCCAACCATGCGCACCCGCCCCACCGAGCGATCCGCCAATCGCGTCGCCCCACACACCGGCCAACCAATCCGCCCACTCCACGCGCTCCACCCCCACGCGCTCCACCAGCCCGACCGGATCTTTCTCGCCTCCCGGGCCGTCCCCACCTGCTGGCCCGCAGTGCACTATCTTCGACCGCAGCACTGCCAACCAATCTACCTCGGATCGCGCGTCCACCTCGTCCACTTGTCCTCTGACCGAATCTCCCTCGGATCATGCGCCCAACTCCGACCCCAGCGAATCAAACCCAGCCTACCACACCCCGCCATGTCATCCTCCCCGTGCCATCTCCATTCAGCCTCATGTAAACGCACATAAAATGCGCACACGCGCCAAACCAGGCTTCTGTCAACCCAAGCTCCTCTTCCTCACCACCCAAACGGAATCCACCATCTCCCCCATCCCCCCCACATATCGCTCAGCCCTCCGAGACCCCCATTGGCTACATGCAACGCAAGATGAATTTAACGCTTTAATCAAGAACTCGACTTGGTCTTTGGTTCCCAAACCTGCAGGTGTTAATGTGGTCACTGGCAAATGGATATACCACCACAAATTCAATCCTGACGGCTCCTTGGCGCGGTACAAAGCTCGGTGGGTTGTTCGCGGTTTCACTGAAAAGGAAGGCGTGGACTACGAGGAGACTTTCAACTCGGTGGTGAAACCGGCCACGATCCGTGTGGTTCTCAGCCTCGCCACCTCTGGTTCTTGGCCCATACATCAACTTGATGTCAAGAACGCATTTCTTCATGGCGAACTCAAGGAGACAGTCTACTGTGCACAACCATTCGGTTTCATCGACCCCTCTCACCCGGATTATGTTTGTCTCCTCCGTAAGTCTCTCTACGGCTTGAAACAAGCCCCCCGCACGTGGTTTCATCGCTTCAAGTCCTTTCTCTTATCCCTTGGTTTTCATGCATCCAAGAGCGACTCCTCACTCTTCATTATGTCTCACGGGTCCTCCATTGCTTACCTACTCGTCTACGTCGATGACATAATTCTCACCGCAAGCACACCGCATGTTCTTCACTCCATCATCCACTCCCTCAAAGCAGAATTTTCCATGACAGACCTCGGTGAGCTCCATCACTTCCTTGGCATTAATGTCACACCCAACCGATCCGGCCTCTTCTTGAGTCAGCAACAATACACATTAGAGGTTTTGGATCGCGCACATATGCTCAACTGCAAACCCGTGTCCACCCCGATTGACACCACCGCCAAGCTCTCTGCTACCGATGGCCGCCCACTTTCCAACCCAACCACCTATCGCAGCATTGCCGGTGCCTTGCAATACCTAACCCTTACTTGTCCGAACATATCATATACGGTGCAACAGATTTGCCTCTTCATGCATCAACCAAGGGATACTCACATGCAACTCATCAAGCGTGTTCTTCGCTATCTCCGGGGCACCACCCACTTTGGACTTCAGCTCTACAAGTCCCCCTCTCTTGATCTCGTGGCCTATACCGACGCCGATTGGGCGGGTTGCCCTGATACGAGAAAATCCACGTCGGGGTTCTGTGTCTTTCTCGGCAACAGCTTGATCTCCTGGTCCTCCAAACGCCAGCTGACAGTTTCCCGCTCCAGCACCGAGGCTGAATACCGTGGCGTTGCAAACTGCGTTGCCGAATCTTGTTGGGTCCGCCAGCTTCTACACGAACTACGGCACCCTCCTTCTCGAGCCACCATTGTATATTGTGACAACATCAGTGCATCATACCTCTCTTCTAATCCGGTTCAACATCAGCGCACTAAACATATAGAGATTAATCTTCACTTCGTCCGTGATCGCATGGCACTCGGCGAAGTGCGTGTTCTACATGTTCCGTCCAGTTCTCAGTTTGCAGACTTGTTCACCAAGGGGCTTCCTTCCCAGGTCTTCACCGAGTTTCGATCCAGCTTGAATGTCCTCCCAAACGGCGTTCCAGCTGAGGGGGGGGGTGTTAACATGTATGTATGTAGTGCGAACATCGCCTCCTAGATTGTAGGATCTGAACTGACTACCCCGGCCTGCGTGCCATGTCCAGGGGGTGTATATATGTACCACTGATGTATGTGTGATAATCAACACAAGAAAGCAAGTTTACTCTCCAACTGAAAATACTGAGTGTTTTGGTTGCCCTCTTTGAGCCAATTAATGCGCGATCTTTGTAACCACATCATTTCCTCCCTATAGAGGAGCTCATCCAACATATACATCTTCTCACGGATTACAGATCTCTGCGCATTGTGCAGCTGCAACTCTGCTAATTCTGCACGCACAGATTCAATTTCCTTTATCTGCCATTGATGTCTATGGCCGACGCATCGTCTCGCCCCCATATGACACTTCTTAAAGACCGGCCAGGTGTTCCTTACCCGTCTGGCAGCAGGTTAACAACCAAATGTGGCAGCAGGCGGATGGGTCAGCTGCTGCGGGCATAATACTACGGAGGCATGACGGGAGTGTTGTCTTTGCTGCTTATCGTTACATCTTCCATTGCAACGAGGCTCTCGAGGCGGAACTACACGTGCTCATGCAAGGCATGGCGATCGCGATCCAGCATTGTGGTCAACCGATCATCGTACAGTCGGACTCCTCGACGGCCCTGTCCGCTTTGTCTGGTACTAGTTTAACGAGATCAGCCTATGGGCATCTTGTTCATGAGATTCGTCTTCTTATGGTAGATAGAGAGTTTATTCCTATGAAAATTAGTCGTATGCAAAATAGGGTAGCAGATCGTCTGGCTACGTACAGTCGTACGGAACGTGCCACTGCTGTATGGCTGGGCCAAGGGCCACCGTGTGTGGAGGAACTCTTGCCTCTTGATTGTAACCCTATGATTGTGGAATAAAACTCTATCACCATCGCAAAAAAAAAACAACCAAATGTGGTGGTGCTCGCCGTCATGTTTGACAATCAGCAAACTACTTCCTCCTCATTCGTCCTTTCCCTCCTTCCTCTCACCGCACGTCACGCAAAAACGGAGAACTGTGTGTTTTTTCTATTTTCAGTTAAATTATTGTCACTTCATGGAGATATATATATTTAAAAAAAGTTTTGGTCAAATTTTTAGCGAAATTTCTTGCTCACCCTCGGCACTTCCCCACAAATCCTCCTCCTCCATTTACAGCTGGGCCCATTTGCCACGGCCTGCCTGGCAGTACACGCAGGCCCAGCCCGTGGTCCTCCAGTCCGGCGCCAACCCGGCCTCGTTCGTTCACGGCAAAACAAAACGCGACCACCCCACCCGACCCGACCCGACCAGACCAGGACAAACCCAGGCTCAGCAGCTCGTGCCCCCGTCCCGTCCCGTCCGGCCCCCCTTCCTCTCCGCCCCGCCTCCATGGACGCGTACCACCACCAGCGCCGCTTCGACGGCTCCGGCGACGCGCCGCCGCCGCAGCCCCCTCCGCCCTCCAACTGGTATCCCAGCCCCGCGCCGCCGTACCACCCGCCCTACCCCAACAACCCGTACCCTCCTCCGCACCACCAGTGGGGCCACCCGCCCCCCGACCTCCAGCACCAGCACCGCCCCCCGCCGCCGCAGTACGCGTACCAGCCCCCTCCCCCGCCGATGCAGCAGCAGATGCAGCCCCCGCCCCCCGCGCCCGGGAACCCCTGGCCTCCCCACCACGCTGCGGCCCAGCCCCCGCCGCAGAGCTACCCGCCTCCGCCGCCGGGACAGGTATGTCGGCGTCACCCGGTTTCGTCTCTGTGACAGAAGATTGGTGATCGGTAAACTATTAGGAAGGAGCACCTGTAGCTGATTTTGTGTTAGGATTCGGAGGGTAGGCCCGTTGTTGGTCCTAGGGTTTAGGTGAAGCATGTCATAAACTTATATGTTGGTTCTGTGATTCAACTCGATTTAATGTGCTTTGTGTCTGGTGTAGTCCGGTGTTGGTATCACGGTAGAACGAGGGCGGGTTATATAAGCGGGTGGTTTTGTGGCATTGTGCAATCGGTAGCTTAGTCCACTGCGTTTGATGAGGAACTGTTTCGGCAAATTTTGTCACTACTGATGTAATTTTGTCAAGATTGTCTCCTCCGATCTGTACAACTCGGCGCTCGCAGCAATTTTATGATTTAGTTATCCTGGTTTGGAGTGAGGTTTCTTCAGTGGCATCAAATGTTCTGCCAAATGGCGTCATGTTTTGTTAGTTTCAAGTTTTAAGCCATATGGATGCGTTTTTACCTGTGGCTTCTTGTTTCAGTTGCCTGTTTGTCATGTTCTTCCATTGGACATGAAGTTCTGTGACTTACAATTGGACATTTCTTATTTTGTAGGCTTGGCCGAATCATTCATGGCCTCAAAATCATGGATACCCAGGTATGTCAATATCATCCAAGTCAATGTTATTATATGTATAATTTTACTTGCAGAGAAAACAGTGAGGTAATCCAAACTAGACTTACATAGTTTGTGTTGATATTGATGTGGAGCATCGTTAATATGTGGGTATTGTAATGCAATATTTGTGCCTCGATGAATACGGATGTTTGTCAAATAACTATGAACTGTGCATGCAACTCAAGTTTCAAAACATTTATTCAATTATTTATCATGTGTGTCACTGTTATTTGGGTTGGTTGATTGGTTGGTTACACTGTTTTTCTTTTGCCTGTTACTATTAATGCATGTCCCGTCCTATGTAGCTGGCTTCTGATCATTGACTCAATACTTCTGTACACAATCAGTCCTTCCCAAGTTGTGTCGTGATTCTTGGTTTGTGATGTAACAAATGCATTGCCTAGTTACGTTATTAGTTAAACGACTTATAATGGAATTTTAGTTCGACATCCAACTTAAAAAAGGCTCCTTGGAGCAGAAAATTTACTTCTTCTAATAATAAATGGCTAGTTTGTTGTGACGATTTAATTTCTAAAAACAAAATAAACTCGAAGGGCTTGCCAATGAGGACGATTGGGCCACAAAGGCAAAGGAATGGGCTTCTGCTAAATCTGTTACAGAGAACCACCAGATTCAGCAGCATGCCATTCCAAGTAGAACAGAAATTCACCATTATGGCCACAATGATCAGTATCAGCAACCAGCTGGTCTGCCGACAGAACCTTTACACCCACCAATTCCACAATCAAGTAGCGACCAGTTGCTGTTTCAAATGTCAGGTCAACAGAGGGAAACAAACTATTTGCAAGGTAACATGTCCTGTTACTCTTGCTCATTATATGTTACAGATGGGTATGTAAGTTTCAGAACAGATCTGAAGATGATATTGCAGATAGAGGTCCAATGGCGCCACCACTGAAGAATTTTGGTCCATTTCCATCCACCTATGAGCAGGAGGTACCTTATAATTATTCTTCTGCTCAAGGTATGCCTTGCTTGGCAATTTAATTTGCTTGTGTGGCCTGCGTCAGAATTAGGTGTACCCTGCTGGATATGTATTCAGTTCAATTGCAGAAAGACTGAAAAGTCTAAAGCATCACTTATTTTAGAACAGAGGGGGTATATCACTTCATCTATCTTCTGATATTGTAGCTACCTTAGCTGTTTATACGTCATTCCTGTTGTATTTTGAGGCAGTTCATTGGATGTCACTATTGTGTTGGCCTCAAATGGAGCAGAAAATCCAAATTATTGGTTGCATGCACTATGATGCTTGTGATTTTCTTTACCAATGACTCTTGATTACATCACGTTTTTGGTATTACCAAAATTACAATACAAATGGTATAACCTATGTAGCTTTTCTAGGTTGTTCTTAATTCCTGTGGCATGTAGTTGATCCATTGTACTTTTCACTTTGAAGAGGTGGAATATTTGTGTCTCTTGCAAACACTTGTGTTTTTCACCCTTAATTACTAGGCGGGTCACTGTATATAACTATATAGTATATGGTTGATGCTGATATGTATTCTGCTCAGGGTTTGATACTGGTAGATTTTGACTATGCCATATAATAACAGGTAATGGGAATGCTATGCTTCAATATCCAAGCCCACAAGCTCAGCCATCTCTGAGTGCTTCATCAGTTCAAGACGGATTTCCTCGCGGGCCTCCTGGTGTGCCTGGGCATGGTTTACAGTCTTATAGGATGATGGCTGATCCCAGTGACCAACCCTTGGAGTTCAATGACAGAAAAGCTCCTGATATGGCAGTACATGAGACGATAAATATCAGATCTAGTGCTCCAACAGCAGTGTCTGAACATGGCACAGTTCCAACATCAACTCAATCATGGGGCCCATCTGCTCCAGTTGGATATTTTCATCCAGCTCCAGTACCACCACAAGCATCACAGGTTTAGTAATCTGTTATAATTTCTTGCGTCATTGATACAGTGGTACTTATTTTTATTCTGTTACAGATGGATCCTTCTTTGCATGCTGGACCACTCTTTGGAGCACTCTCTGGTTCGAACTATGTTCCACCTGCAGCATTTGGTGTTGGTAGTGTAACTGAAGCATTTCCGACAGACGCAAATACTCTTTTCAATGTTGCAGAACGGTCAAAGAAAGTAGGTTTTGTGGTTCCATTCATTTCACTTGCTTATCACCATAGCCGTTTAACTTTAACTGATTCTAGTGCTCGATTATGTATCAGCCTCCAGTACCTAACTGGCTTCGAGAAGAGCTTCTAAAGAAAAAATCCACTCCAGTGAGTGCTTCAGTGCAGCATTCGACAAATTATGATTCCATGGATTCTGAGGATGCTGCGGAACCACCAAAAAGAGCTGACCAAACTGATAGTAGAAGCATTGGTTCAGCAAAATCAATCGTAGCTGATGAAGCTGATGAGGTGCTCTTCTTTATTTTTAATCATTAGTGCAGTACATATTATGCTATTAATCTGCTCTAATGTGATTCACTTGCATGCGTCCCTAATGATTTATTTCAGTACGAGTAGTACCATGTCCAAGTTAATGGGTCTAAAGCTAAGAATGATTTATTTCAGCAAAATAGTATTGTGGAGGACTTTCAATGAATAATGATTTTTGGACAACTTTTGTAAATCAAAGTGAACTAATTAAATCAGCAGCTTTGAGAAACTAAATAATTTACCTACTTTTGTATATAGTTTTTTTTCAATGTTTTATATGGTAATTTCTGAAGAACAGTGATTTCATAATGGTGAGAGAAATGGCGTCAATCTTTTCCAGATTTGATTTGTCAGTGAAGCACTTGAGATTTGAGGTTGCTTGTCATACGGTATTACTGTACTGGCAAATCTCCTAAGTTCCTATAATCAGTTTTCCGGAGCAGCATCTTTTTCCTCTGTACACATGTTTGCTTCTTTTGGATCTGGTCGAAACATCGGATGCTAGTTACTGAAAAGTCGATCCTTTTTGTTCCTGTTCATATTTGACTTGGATATTAACATGACCCTCATTTCAAATCCATGTACTGGACTTGAATCGTTTGCAGGATGAAGTTGAAGCGGCACGGACGGCAGCAATCAACAAGGAAATTAAACGTGTGTTGACAGAAGTTCTTCTAAAGGTTTGTTCACAGAAGTTCTCCTAAGAAATACAGCAAGACTGCCATTTCTTACTTTTGTCCTTTTTTCATTTCCAGGTTACTGATGATCTTTTTAACGAGATCGCGACCAAAGTTATGAATGAAGATGATTCATCAGCTGAACGTGAGTGAATTAAACTTAAAACTTAATGTAAATAGGACGTTGCTGATTATCGCCTCTGTGTTGCAGCAAATGTGACCACTGGTGTCTCTAGCTCAAAGGACCTTGGTCTGGGAGAATCAAAAGTCAAGACCACAGCTAAAGTTGTAGTCCCTGCTAAGCCAAACAATGGTAGCTCTACTGGTCGTTCTGATGGTAATGGGCTAAGTTCTCCTAAAGGTGCTCTTCTTGGTCTGGCTAGTTATGATTCAGATGACGAGGATGATGAGGGTGATGGTGATGGTAAGGATTTAATTTCAAATTTATCATCCGAAATTAAAGTTGATGCAGCTCATCCTAAAGAAAGTAAGTTCTTGAAAAACACAAAGCAGACATGGTTTCCCTGAATTTATTTTCTAAAGAAGGAAGAGCTTATTATTAACTTTGATACATAATCACCATGTAGGTGAGAACGTTGATGGTGAACTGCACAATAATAGTAATGGAAGTATTGCTTCGGTCCAAAGTGTTTCATCCGGAGATGATCATAAATCCAGTGAAAAAAGATCTCAGAGTAGGCCAACTGCAGAATCTGAACAAGAGCCAAGTATTCATGACACACAGAATGGAGAAGCCAAAACTTCTATTCAGCCAATTGGTGTGATTCATAAAACGAATGAGAAGGCACATGGACATGCAGAGCTGGATTTCCAAAATGGAAAAACCTCTTCCGGCCATCATACTGAAAATAATAATAATAATAATAATGTGGAGAGCACTCACAGGCATTTTGAAAGGAATAGTCATGAGAAAGATCTTAAAGAGGTGAAGGTTGTCAATGGAAAAGACTCTGAGCCTTCTAGAACTGACAAGTTTAGAGATGGTGACAAGCATAGCATGCCTGAAAATATTGATAAAAAAGGCACCTACAAAGAGGAAAAGGGTTCTGGCAGGTATGCAAAACATGGATTGGATAGATGGGATGATGCCAAAAGAGATCGAAAGGACCTTCCAATGGATGTAAGAGAGAGAAAGAGGGATTCTGCTGATAGAAGAGACATAGGAAAAGATGGGAATGACGATAGATCAAGGCAAATTACTAAGAGCTCAGCTAGCCACAGCAGTAGAAGGTCACGGTCACGGTCACCAAGTGGGAGAAGCCGTACTAGGAACGAGAGTTCTTCACGTGTTCGAGGGAGTGTTTCAAGCGACGAGCCTTCTGATAATGCAAAAAGGAGGTAGTGTTATTCTTACATTTTGATGTTTAGCCTGTCTCAGTTTATGAGTTGCACTTTCTCTTGTGTACTGATTACTCCATTACTCCATTTTCTACTGCAGAAAGAGTCATTCTCGTAAAAACAGCATGTCTCCCTCACCTCCAAAATCTAGGAGCAGGTATATCAATATTCCTCCCTTCTCTGTAATATATGTTTACAATGGGAAATTTTTGCTAGTTAGCTCCAACATGTTCACATAACTATTGTAAGGTTGAGATTGATATTTTTGCTGATCATGAATGCTCAGAATCATGCTATAGACATCAATCTCATTTCTCACCATGAAGGGGTAGGGCATTTATGATAAGGTGGCTCTGAAACATCAGTGGGATTTTGATGTTATGTTTTGTAGAACTGTGTTGCACTACATCTCTTCATACTAATTCTCTTTGCAAGCAAATGCCTCAAAGCTAAATAATGTTGGAACTGTTTTACTTATGTTATTTGTCAATTTGATATGAATAAGCACTGAGCAGGACACCTCTGAGTGAAGCAACATCAGGTTCATATATCGCTTATCCTTAAACTTACCCATTTAGTATTATGTTTCATCTCTAGACGAGTTTCGCGGTCTCCACATAGCAAGCATTCTCACCGCAGGCATTCACCTTATTCATCTGCTGAAAGGTAAGCGCTTAATTGGTTCTTTATTTTTCATTACATTGTTCCGGTGATATTTTGGTGTGAATTTTCAGCAATTTATAGATTCAAGTTGTTATCTATTCAAACTTGCTGTAGCTGATTTCTGGGAAATGGGTTAGTACAACAGGGCCAAAAAAGAGGAGATATCAAGGATTTTCAGGATAAAAAGGGTTAACCTTTAGGTGTCATGAAAATTTGTGTTTTGGATTTTGTAAGATACATTGATTAGATTGTAAAATTTGATAGTTTGCCATAGTGTCTTGTGTTGTGTCAACTAGAATTTTGAAAATAATTTCACCTGGAACTTCTTTGAATTGGAACCTGAGAAATTAGATCAAGCATTCAAGCCTCCATGAGGTTATCAAGTCCATAACTTTCTGAATTGTATTTTGTCGTGGAGTGCAATGGCAGGGTCGGCATTCCATCCGTGCTTCATCCTAGACCTTTTCAGGAATGCGGACCCGTGTTAATCTGGAGCCCTGTGTGTGCTGCAGCACCTGCACTGTAATCACACTCCATTTGTTGAACTATTTCTAATCATCGCAGGAAGAAGCGGTCCAGATCAAGAACTCCGGTCAAGAGGAGGTAGAAGAAAGTAGGTGGTTTTGTTTGTTTCAACTAGGGTTTCTTACCCTTTGTCCTTCCGATGAAGAAACAACATTTGAATGCCCACGAAACAATGATGCTGGATCGAGCTTCCAACAAAGAAGACGACTCGACGACCCACGTGATGGATGTTGTTCGAAGGATGATGCATGGTGCCCAGCGGAAGATATGTCCGGTTTGCCAATATTAGGATATGTAATGTTTTGTACAAGCAGCGGACTTCATAATTTGTAGCTCTAACTATTTTATTGCTTGTATTTTCTCTTGAGGTCATGTAGTACTAGTATGCAATGTGACTGGCCGAGTTTCGTTGGGACATGCTGCGATGTAATTTTCTATTGTTATATATGCTCATCGCCTATCTCTGAATAATAATTAGTTCGGGAAAAATGTGTTGCAGGCCTCCACATGTAATTTGTATTGTCGTATGGACATGCTGGAATTTATTCAGCATTCCCATTTTTTTTTCTACCATGGTTTACTGTTGACGAATTAGAAAGCAGACTGTAAATCAGGAAATGTGGTGGCCTCAAATGGACGAGCAAAAGGCAGATTGGTTGCACCATCATGTCGTGAATATTTCTACTGAATTACTGCGTGGGTCAGTAGTTGGATGGTAGAGGAATGATGCTGATGTGCAACGTGCTGGTTGAATGCTACGTGTACTTGAGTATCCGAGCACACACAAGCCCAGACATCTCCAACTGCCTCATCACTGATACTTTAGCACCATCTATTCTTATTCTGTGAGCATGACCACTGTTTGGAGTAGCCTCTGCTCTGCAGCATTCGATACATTTTGTTCTACCAAAGTAGTCATCAGGACAGTCACCTGTTTGTGCAGTCAAATTTTCCTGCCACAGAAATCAGCACTACTGATTTGAACTTTCCTACAGATATACTTGTAGATACAAATGGATAATCACCTGTTTGCTGTAATTCAGTAATTTACAGCAACCAGGGATACCGCCTGGCCCTCAGCCGGCCGACGAGCTCCCCGCAATCCACCTCCCTGAGGCGCAGCAGCAGGTGCAGCACGACGCCCGCGATGAACCCCAGCGCGGCGCTGGAGCCGGTGAGCGACACGCCGGCGCAGACCAGCATCACGAACGACTCCTCCTTGCTCCCCATGTCGCGCGACGCCATGGCCAGCTCCACGCCCGAGAAGAGCAGCATCACCCCCAGGATGCCGATGGGGAACTCCCCCAGGATCGTCACGAACGAGTTGCCGAACACCAGCCCCAGCGCCAGCTTGCCCATGGCCAGGAACACCACGGACGCCCCGCTCCGGCCGCCGAACCGGTACTGCCCCGCCAGCCCGCCCGCGCCGTGGCAGCACGGCATGGCGCCGAACCAGCACCCCACCAGGTTCATCAGCCCCACGCTGACGGACACCCTCGCCGGCGACAGCTCCGCCTGCTCCGGGAACAGGTCGGACGACAGCTTGCACACGGCGATCACCGAGTTGAGCACCGACAGCGGGAGCTGCGGCACGGCCGCCTGCCAGAACCCGATCTTGAAATCGTCCCATGTTATCTTCACCAGCCCCAGCGGCGCCGGCCCGAAGCGGAGGCCGCGGAAGATGGCGGGGTCACGCACGAAGCAGAGCACCAGCCCGACCGCGAACACGATCAGCGCCGCCGGGACGCGGCCGCAGGAGCGGCGGCGTGTGGCGGCGCGGCCGTCGGCTCCGTCGTTGACGGCGTCGTCGTCGTCCCCGGCGCCGGTGGCGAGGAGGATGAAGAGCAGCGCGGCGAGCGCGAGCAGCAGCCCGTCGAGGCCGAGCAGGGGGCGCTCCACGGAGGTGGAGGCGGAGGAGGAGCGGGAGAAGTCCTGGTCGTAGCGGATGTACTTGACGGCGGTGAAGGCGAAGGAGAGGCCCTGGGAGAGCTGCACGCCGCGGACGACGGGGAGCGGGAGCACGCGGTAGAGGCAAGTCATGAGCCCCGTGGCGCCGAGGAAGAGGAGGATGGCGGCGACGGCGATGCCGGCGCCCATGATCTGCGGGACGGTGAGGTGCGCCGTGGAGAGCGCGACGGCGGCGATGGACTTCATGGGCTGCACGGGCATGGGGATCCCGAAGAGCACGCCGCTGGCGAAGTTGTAGAGCGCGGTGAAGATGAGCGTGGTGCCGAGGTCGAGGTGCGACGCCAGCGACAGCGCCAGCACGATGGGGATGTAGGTGCCCAGGTCCCCCACCGCGCCGCCCAGCTCCGACCAGACGGACGTCTTGAGCCGGATGGACGGCGGCAGGAACCGCCGCCGGTGCGGCGGCTCGCCCGGGAGCAGCGGGTCGCCGGCGGAGGATGCCATGGCCGGCGGAGTATCACTGTGGGTAGGGGCTGTGTATAGAAATGTGGTAGGTGGCGTGCGAGATTTGCAGTGATTATAGATGGCGATGCGTCCGATTGTTGTTTAGCACGATGGCGACGTGTGTGGTGTATATATACTCAGTGAACGCTTCCTATTTTCTAAACGCAACTTTTTCAGATATTGGGAGGACACGTTGGGTTTTCGAGGCATTGGATTTTTTCGCCTGAATGGATCTTTACCAAGTTGTTTCTAGATGTTGGGTTCATCGGCGTCTTTTCGGCCACAATAAGTTTGCTCTGTCCAGATGGAGTTTTAGAGGAAACAACGAGCTTTATTCACGGCATGCCGCCGGAAGATGCATAAGAGCATCTTCAGCCGTTCGGCGTACCCAGGGATATAAATAGCGCCTCCTGGGGATAGCCGGTGCTTTTTTGGCCGTGGGCCGTCAGGTTTCCAATCACGGCTCCAGGTTTACCCCAGACGCTTTTTTTAAATTAAATTCTGGCTTAAATTTACACGAAAAAGACAGGAATTCGGCTAATATTCGACGGTTTTTCATTCATAATTATACATAATACAGAAGCCATAATAAAACATAAAAAAAACTACGCCGCCCGAGCCTTCTACATGCCGCCGTCGCCCTGCATGCCGTCTTTGCTGCACCACTGACCTGCGTCACCGAAGGGGGGGTTATTGACGGCCCGGGCGCCTCGTCTGTTTAGAGAGAAACGAGAGAGGGAGAGCAAATGATGGAAAGGATATTCTCATTGATTGAAGATTGGGTATATATACCCCAGTACAAGGCGGTTTACAAGGAGCGGTTACCAAACTATGGAACCGACATAGCAGTGATTATTAACTAATAATTAATCTAATTAATTATTTCCTAACACTCCCCCTAATCAATGCTTGTCTTTGTGAATATACATCATCTTGAAGACTCCTCCTTGTATGTGCTTGTCTTTGAGAATGATCATCATCTTCATCTTGAGAAAGACTCCTCCAAAAACCCTATGGGAAAAATATGAGGAGAATGGTATTTGATATGTTGTTAAAACTCCTTTAAACCCTGTGGGAAAAATAAGGAGAAAATGATACAACATATAATGATTATTGTCTCATGAGAACTCATTTGAGAAAAACCTTTGTAGAAGGAGAAAACTCATATGTGAGTTTAGAGAACAATAAATATGTCTTGAGTACTTCCTTTAAAAACCCCGATAGGGAAAATTGAAAGTATGACATATGATCTTTGAGAAGATATTGCCTCATTAAAAACCGTTATGAGAAACTTTGAGAGAAAACTCATAAGGGAAAAGAGTGCAATTATATATGCGATTGAAAACTCATTTAAAACCCAGTGGGGAAAATATAAGGAGAAATGATATGACATATACGAGCACTTGTGTTTATATTGTCTCGTTAAAAACCTTTTATGAGAAACCATTAGGGAAAAACTCATCAAGGGGAAAAAGAGTACAATATACGCAATCTGATGATTGTTAACAGGTTATGGTTTGGGAGATTACTCCCCCTGAACTTTGCAAATATGGAGAATGTGTGATACAAATTCCATTGATATGATCATGACATTATGAATAATCTGTAAGATTTTCAAAGTATGTTGCTTGCATATTGTTTCCTCAGTTTCTATAATTCGTGAGGATAAGTAATTTTCGAGCAATGTACTTTATGATATTACTCTTCATATAACCTGTAGGTATTGAGTAACACAAGTGGTAGCGTCTTGATAAATCAAGTTATGTGATTCTGATGAATCTCAACCACATGATTTTGAGCATGGTTAATCATTCTGCTAAGCCATGCATATTTTGCAGTGCTTTTAGATAAAGCAATTATGTTAGAATGATAACTGGAAATAGCCATTAAAGCCCATTTAGATGACTTCCATATGAATGCTATTCCCGCAAATTCAGTCATTGATATGGCATTGTTGGGATCAAAGAAAAGGGCAATATCATTATATTATATCATGGTCATATCTTGTATTTCCTGATGGAAATATCCAAGACTTATTGTGAGCTTGAGATATAAGCTAATATTTCTTATATCGACCATATACCTTTTGTTGGTATGATATATCCACATTGGACTTCTCATATATGTTTCGGATATATGTAGACTGATATGTATTCTTGAGAGAATGCTCAAGTTGTAAACTTAAGCTAAATTTGGTTTAATCCAAATTTCCCGTCTTGAGATGATTTTGTGCATGTTTAGGTCTTGTATAGACAGGTCGTCAATATACATTGAGGTGATGAAAGGAAATGAAATTTGGGATTCCTTTATTAAACATGTAAATAATCATCATTATTCGAGTAATCCTTTTGAAGAAGGAACTCATTTAGTCAGTAGTACCATATGATTCCTGACTATTTCAAGTCATAGAGTGACTTATGAAGTATTACACAAAACTTGTTGCGATTTGCTTTTGGATTCGGAAGTATATAAGCCCTTCAGGGACTTCAATAGAGATTTCCGAAATGAGTGACTCATATGAGTATGTAGTCACTGCATCCATTAACTGCATGGATAATATTATATTTTTATTGCCAATGATATTTAGTAACGAAACATAATTCCACTCATACCAAGAGGGTATGTTACATCATAATCGATGTCGGGTCTCTGCGTGAACCCTTTGCTACAAGCCTCGCTTTCTCACCACCTCATTGACTTTGTCTATGAATGAGAAGTTTTTAGTATTCCATACGGAAGATACTTCTGAGGAGTAGGTAGTACAGCGGTAAATACCACTCATTTGTTGAGCGAGTGCTATTCTTCATTACTTGCTTCCTTTTATGTGAACCAATATGAGTGCAAGAGGCACTCTACCATGGATTTTGGTTCTGGGCCCAAAAGGTTTTAGCAAATTGAGAAGAAATATATGTCGACAAATGTAGTCTTTAGTTTATATGATCCTGGTGGAATCATTGAAGTTTGTGGATAAAATATTTATTCCTTTTTAACTCCTTGTGATTTCCTTCAACAAATGGAGTCAAGGTGTTTCGATGTCCCGGCATCAAAATATTTGTGCACATTTATGCCGGGCTTTGGATGATGAGCATCCAGTGAGGTGTCTTTCAACTTGATGTTGAATTACATTTACTGGTTGAGGATTTGATTTCCTCTGTTTCCGCGGAAGCATATGAGAACTTATATCTCGTTTTGTCAGATTTCCTCCCCCTCTTGCTCTCATTTGGGGAGAAGAGTGGTTTATCAGGTACCTCCACTCTTTCTGATAGAATTTAGTGACACCTTGTCATCAGTAAATGTATGTGGCAGATTTGCAATGTGTTGCAAATATATGATTCTCTAAACTTTTAGTTCAGATTCTTTGAGTACGTGGATATAAGGATATAATGTCAATAACATTTCTAATTTATTTCTCGGCATTCTTTGTGGTACTTATCTCCCCCTAATGCCGGAAAATATCCTTATTGCTGATGCAATCAGCATACAGGCTATGAATAATTTTGATTGACGGATAAATTGTTATTCCTCACACAGATCCCTAATTTTCGCGAGTGCCCATTGATGTACACTGGAGTGGTGATACGGCATGTAACCGAATTATCGCAGATAAGAAATACTTTGTTGATTTCCACGTAGTAACTACAAGGGGAAAGTAGTATGATATGCAGTTTGTATGATTTAGATCATACTTATGGTGTGTAAGGCCGTATGTGTCCAGCAAGAGGCTGGTAAATTTACAATCCTTTAAAAGTGGTCATGTAATTCATTTAACTCTCTTTGATAAGAAATTTAGCTAAACCATTCTAGGTATGTACATAAAGTACTTAATGCAAAAAATGCTCATTGAATGAGTTCAACAACATTGTTCATTTGAATGGGTTTATAGATCCCGTTTTCAGGAGAATTTGCTCTTACTTTGATAAGTTGAGCAATTTTTTTAGTAGATCATGCATGGTTGTGTGTGATAAGAGACACACTTAAAAACATTTTATGAATGTGTATATGAGTACCATGAAGTATCTAAATTACCCCAGATAATGGTTAAGCATTGCAGACATATCATTTTAATGTGTTCAAGGAAGAATAAGTGTCCTGCTTAGAATTTTAAGGTGAGAGTGCCTTAAAACATATTTCCCCTATTGCACATGCGGTGCACATGAAATCTGATGATTTGGGAAAATTTGTAACTTGATAAGTTGTGACCAACAGGATTGTCAATAATTTTCTAATCATCCCTAGAAATTATTGTGTACGCAACAATATTGAGTATAACTTGATTCATACATTTAAAGTTTATCGAATATTGTCTCCAATGGATATGATATTGGACATTTTACTACATGTAGTAGTACTAGTATGGGCTAATAATATATTGGGATAATTAGGAGATTACCTGAGGTCTCCGATATTTTTGAGTGCAAATGTTATCATCCTCCATTTTCTGCACTAGATTTTGTTCCTCCTTCTGATGAAGATTCTTAGAGCAATCCTTAGAATTTGGTTGTTATTTGCAAATTTGCAAATTTATCCCATTGAACTTATTGGCCTTTTAATAAATTTGTGGTGTGGTTTGACCATATGTTTGAGGATTTGGTAATCATAGGTACGATGTTTGTATAACCACACATTTGACAAACCGGAGATTTGTCTTTGTGATCATTTGAAAATGATTTATTTCCTATTAAGAGGTAATTCTGTCTTCGGTTGTCTTTTAGCCTCCACTTTACTTTTGAATTTCACATGGTTCTATTTTGCGACTTTGAAGTTGCACAAAATACTAAGTACTAGCAAGCATTTAAAATAATGGAATAGAACCCGTTGGGTGAATCTGATGATTTGAAGAAGTTCCAGGTTTCTTCGTCATGGAAAATGGTAATACCATCATATGAGCATGTAAAGGGTATTAAGGGCTTTTTCAACCAGATTTACATATGAAAATATTTGATCATGGATCTCAACTTGAAGTTGATTAAATGACAGAATTGTGATCTACGATAGACTTGAGGTCTTGAAACATGAATGGGTGATCATTCACAGTGTGTTCATGGCAGCATGTTTCTCTTAAGTAAAATATTCGAGATGAATAAATATTCATCCATTATGTACTTAGTTTGAGAACTAAGTAAAGTTGGTGACTTATAAATTCCATATGTGCATACTTAGCTATCAATAGAATAGCCATGTGTTACATGAAATGATCATGCACTATTTAATTTACTTCTTGGAGTAAAAGATATATATGGATGAAATGATCTTGTTGAGAACAATCCGCCAAGGTGATGCTTGGTGAACATGGGGTGTAAACCTTCAATACAATGCATGTGATAAAATCGTTGCTAATGTTTTAAACTTCATTCTTGACAAAATGTATGACTTTAAAGTCAATGTCAAAAACATATACTTTGCATGTTTAACATTGGTTAGTCACTATTAAAGTATAACCACAATGTGATGTGGACCTAACAATAGCGTTTGAGAAACTCGAGAGTTGCTCTAAATTATGGTCTCCATCTTGATAGATGGACGACACTATAATTAGAAATAATGACATAGGCTTCACTGCCATGCATTTAACCAATGTAATTGAAGACCATCATCGGGGTATGCACATATCTGCATAATTTTCTATGACTTATTCAATCAAAATGAGGCTTAAATAATGATAGTAGTAGAAAGAAAATTCAACATGTAATGACCATGCATTAATATTTGTTACTATGAGAGTAACCTATTTTAGTGAACAACAATAATTGCTTCAGAGGAGCAAAAATTTTAAGATAGCTGATGCTATATACTCATATGTGTAGACCTCAATATATATAGGATAACACTTTGAAGATAATCACCGGATGCGATGTAGATCTCGCAGTAATAGAAAACATAGTCTAACTTTTGTTAGTAGATGTTCATATCTCTATTACCTTATGTTATGCTATATTTAAGAAAATCACTTTGAAGGTAATCATCTGTCAGAGTGACATGATGTAGACCTTGCAGTAATAGTGGATAGTCTGCAAAATTTTGCAGTAGATACCAATATTACCTTATGATATCTTGAGGTAGTCACATCTATTATTAATATTTGGAAGAGCACTTTGAAGGTAATCATCTTGTAAAATTGACAAGATGTAGACCTCACAGTAATGATGGATAATCTGTAAATTATGCAGTAGATACCATCACTACCTTATGATTCACAAATAAAATTTGAATGGTCACATTAATATTCATATTTGGAAGAGCACACTAAAGATAGTCATCTTGACAAATGACAAGACGTAGATCTTACAGTTGTGATGAATAATCTGCATACTATGCAGTAGATATCACCACTACCTTGTGATTCCAAAAGTTTAATTTCAATTGTATAATCTGATTGTTGCAGTAAAATTGAATGTTATATCGATTGCTACAAAAGCATGTATGTTGTACATATAACATATTCCAGAAAAACATGTCTGGAATGGTCTCACGTCCAAATTTACGGAACAGCCGAGGGCTTAATCTGCAATTTTCAGTAAGTATGATAGCACTGCATTGTACTACGTGTGTAAAAACTAATTTGTGAATAAAAGAAATCACAGGGTCTGGACTGAAAAACCGACGAAGGGATAAGGTTATGCTCTTCGTCTCTCCCGTACAGTTCTATCCCGAGGGGATTTTTCTTCTTCAGCCTCGACGGCCTCGCCGGGCCGCTGCGCACAGCCGTGGTAGACGCCGGGAGGGGCGAGCCGCCACTGCTGGGCCGAAGGCCATGGACGCCACACCGCCAGAGGGCATCGCTGCCGCTGCGCCTTGCGCCGCGCCGAGGCCTAAGGCCATGGCTGCGCTGTGGGCTGGTGCGCCGGAGGACATCACCGCCGTCGGGGCCTGATCTTGCTTCGCGGAGCCAGCCCGAGGTCGATGACGGTTGACGGGGCTGTTGCCGGGAGATGCCGCGGCCGTGCCTGAGGGCAGCCTCTGCTTGTTATGGACTCAAGATATTGGTAATGATTGATCTCTTTGGAGAATAGCAGCCCAGGATGTTTGCTTCTCTTCCGTGGGACTTAAATTCTTTGAATTTTGTGCGGACTCCACTTCCTTCTTCTCCTTTTCTGTTGTTGATTTTCCTGGAAAAAGAATTACTGTGTGCAGAAAGGAATCAGAAAGAACGCACGTTGTTTGACTCCGGTTCTTCTTCTACTCGAGACCAGCGATGTGTGTGTGGGGATGTTGAAGATCTCCAGAGTTGCTTGGTGTCGTTCGTCGCCTAACACCGCCGGGTCGCCCAGGCGCGAGCGCCGCTCGAGAGGGTGCCTCGCCAGCAACAGTGGCGCTGAGGGCCGTCGGGCGCTCCAAGGATACGCATCTGAGGACTGGATTGCAGAGGCCTTCGGCGCCTCGCAGACGCCTCCCATTGCTTTCTTCTCGTTCTATGTGGCCAAATCGCTGTCGGTTACGAGCGTGTTGATAACGTGTTTAGAGAGAAACGAGAGAGGGAGAGCAAATGATGGAAAGGATATTCTCATTGATTGAAGATTGGGTATATATACCCCAGTACAAGGCGGTTTACAAGGAGCGGTTACCAAACTATGGAACCGACATAGCAGTGATTATTAACTAATAATTAATCTAATTAATTATTTCCTAACATCGTCGTCGCTGTCGTCGAGGATGAGGACGCCGTCCTCGTCGCAGCCGCGGCGCCGAGCGGCGATCTCCTCGAGGGCGCGGCACTGGCGCTCCATCTCCTGCCGGACGTAGTCCTCCCGCGCCCATTTGAGGCAGCTCTCCTCGTCGCCGGCCATCGCCCCGTGCTCCTTCTTCACGGCGAGGAGCCCCGGCTCGGTCTTCGGCTTGACGAGGCGGGAGGAGGGAGGAGAGGGGCCAAGGCCGCCCTCGTTGATGACGAGGGCGCCGCCGCGGGTGCGCCGCCCATGCGGCGTCTCCGTGCTCCGGCTGACGGGAGGGCGCCGGCGACCCGAAGGAACGGGAGCCCGCCGTCTCCATTCGCCTCGGTGTCCAGGAGCTGCCGCGGCGGCGAGAAAATGAGGGAAGCGCCCGGGTACTCCGTGCCGGCCTCGATGTGCTCGAAGACGGCTTCGAGCATGCGCCCGGGGACGCCCCACCATTGGCGCTGCCCCTCAGAGTTGAGGCGTCCGCGGGGTTCAACGCCATTCGTGGCGGCGAGCTGGTCGGCGTGGCGGCGGTCAATCACGATCCACGCGTGTTCTTTGTTGAAGCGTGCCGGCTCGTTCGCGCTTCTCGGCGGCGACAACCGGATCCTCACGATCTCGCCGCGCCGTTCAGTACCGGAGGGCGGCGGTGGCACCGGGACCCTGCCGGGGCTGAGCCTCCACGAGTCCGGCACCCGCATGTCCGGTGATGCCGGGTAGTCTGCCTTGTAGAGGAGGCCGGCCTCGTCCTCGTGCAGGTGGCGGCGGCCGAAGCCGTTGCCCGCCGCTCCGTCGCCGGGGTAGCGCTCGGCCATGGCGTCGGCAGAGAGAGAGAGAGAGAGAGATGGGAGAGGGTGTCGGCGGGGAGAGAGGGAGATGGCGTCGGGGAGGACAGGGTGAGAGGGCCGTCGCCGTGCGAGAGGAGAAGGGGCTGTGGCGAGGGAGTGTGTGGCCACCGATGAGGGAGGGGTGGCTTTTATAGCGGCGGGTGGGCGGCGAGCGGGTGACAACCATGTGTACGCGTGGCGGGAGGGGCGGGACGCGCGGCGACGCGTCTTCACCGCGCCGCCCGTGAGGAACCAATGGAAGGCTGACCGGCGGCAGCCTTCGCATTGATTCCCCGCGGGAAACCGAGGCGATGAAGACAACGAAGGCACCCAGTCGCTGCCTCGGCGTGTCCACCAGCCTTTCATGCCAAAATCGTTTCCCCCGGCGCCCCCAAGCGCGCCGGGTTCGGCTGGATCCGCCGGCGCCAAATTCGGTCCTAACCGGTGAAAAATGGGCTTCTGGGGACACAATTGGGCTGATTTTTTCGAGCCAGCGCTAGAAAATGGGCTTGGGAGGACCTGTTGGGTGACGAGTGGAGATGCTCTCAGGAGGAAGACTTCCACACTTTTAATATTTGAATGTATTTTAATTTTTGCAAATGTTTCTTTAAGTTTTTTTGTAAGGGTACATACTACGTACTTACCAAAAATATATAGTCCCTCCGTCTTAAAATAAGTGTTATAACCTTAGTACAATTTTGTATTAAAATTAGTACAAAGTTTAAACATTTATTTTGAGACGGAGGGATTACTACTTATTACTTTCTCTGTCCCATAATATAAGAGCATTTTTTATATCAATGTAGTGCCAAAAATGATTTTATACTGTAGGACAGGAGGAGTACTATAGAGTATTTGGCCTTTGAGAAAAAAGTAGCATAAGCGCAACGAGAACAATATCGGGGCTAGCAGTGTATGCTGGTTGACCTTTGGGGCGATGTAGGGACGAAACAAACTCAGATTCTCTAGGGGAATTAGTAAAAATTATCCGAAATATTCAGGCGAGAACATGAACGAAAATAGACAGCCTATATGCTGGTGCTCCCGGGATCGATCTGAGAATATCGTTTCGTTGCACGTATACGGGGAGAGTATCTGGTGCTCCCGGCGCTTACATGCTACCGTGATACGGGCATCTGGATCGTCGGATTCTTAGATCAGACGGCTCTCAGTTACTTTGCAACACTTGCAAAAAAGCCTCCGAAACGTCCAAAATTTGCGTATAGGTCCAGCAGATCCAACATCCCGTCCGATCTAAGAATCCGACGACCCAGATGCCCGTATCACGGTAGCATGTAAGCGCCGGGAGAACCAGATACTCTCCCCACGTATACGCAAGGACTTTTGAAGTTGCGTGGCGAACTGCACATCCAAGGATAACGATTCTGCGTCGACGTGGACGTCAGGACAGGGTCAATTTGTCTGTTGGGAGTGACCAGGGGACTGCGTGACACTTGTTTGTTGGGTGACATGATTGTTTGCGTCGGCATCGATGTGGGATTCCTTCCTGCAAAAGTAACAGAAATTGGCACTATACACGCACACGGGCAACATTTCTTTTCTTAAAAAAAAACTTTCGATCCATTCATACAAAGAACACAAAAATTACATTCATGTTCACAGACTACCTAACGGCGACTACAAGCACTGGAGCAACCCGAAGGCATGCTACCATCTTCACCCCTTCCTCACCGGAGCCGATCAAACTTGTTGTAGTACACAGCCAGAAATCATTTGTACTAAGGCCTCATAGGACCAGCGCATCAGAACACAAATCGTCGCCGATGAAAAGAAGTATAGATCAAAAGAATCCAACCTATCAGCGCACGAACGAAGACGAACAAAGACTAGATCCAAAACAAATCCACTTGTTTGATCTCACGTGTGACACTATCTAAGATACTCCCTCGAAGGAAAACAAATCTATGATATTTGTGACAGCATTCAAAGTTGAATCTCGGTGTGTCACACACATGTACGTACGTGCAAAGCAGGGCCGAGCCGGCAAAATTCGAGCCCATGTGCCAAACTCTAAAATGGGCATATCTCATTAAAAAAATAAAATTATATTAAATAGAACTATAATAATATGTAGATAATAGTATCTTGCATATTAAAATAAAATAAATTACATAAATAGAACTAAAATAATATATAGATAATAATACCTTACATATAGCAATGTAATATATGTAAAGTATAACTATAATAATACCTATTCAACATGTGGTTGCATAGTCTTCATTCTTTTTTTGGCAAATATGCAAAGTTTGCGTATCTTTTTATTGATAGAAGAACAATAATTAATACAAGGGTCTGTCTAGATCTCAGTCGGCTGACGCCACTTGTTTACCTTTTTTTTATGTCCAGCCCATATCCCCGTCGTTGCCTCTTGTGGATTTCTGGGCTGGCCCTTCTTTTGTCTTTGCTTTGTGCGTTTTCTGAGTAGTGCCGGGTCAGATATTTTAGGCACTTATTCTGTTTGGTGCTGCTGCTCGTTGATTATGTAAGCTTTAGCTATTGTTCGAGCATTTTTACCGAAACTTTTAGCTATTGTTCGAATATATTAGCTATGTGGTGCACCAGCCAGCTACATTAGTTGTTGTTCCTACAATTTTCTTAACATGCTATTTCTTTCGTTTTGTCCGGATTTCTTTTTCATTTTCATATTTTGTTTCTAAAAATTGTAAGCATTAGTCAATATTTTTTATAAAACTAGATGATACCCCGCGCGTTGCTGCGAGATCTCTTTGCTGGCACTAAAAATAGCATAAATATTTTATATAAGTGCAAATCAGCACTGTAATTTCCAAGGTGAACAATGTAACAAAAGAGAACAGTTTCTTCACGGGTAGTAGACTGGGTCTTGTCGATGTATGGCCAAGTTATAGATATGAACGTCTGATCCTATTGTATGACCAATGCTTCAGTGTGAATAGGATTTCTGTGAACTGCACTATAGTGTATCACAGTATTAAAGTGTGGAACACTGCCTTGATACTAAGAAAGGCTTATTCTATTTTTTTTCCCTTTGAATTATGGGAGTAGATCTTCAATTCCCGTTGATTAAGAATAACAACCTGTTTGGCTTCATTACTTCTCACAGTATAAATTCAAGCACAAGTGGAATGTGTCTGAATCGATTAGCAAAACATGGACCAATAAGTAGTGACCTAATAAATAGTAGAAGACTGGGATTAAACGTGCTCACAAACATAATCTTTGTGGAGACGAAAAGATTAATAAGGCGAGTGACTTGTACAATTCTGAAGATATTTGACAAAAGCAAATAGGAAATCACATCTATTGGATGCCTCCGGCGTCCTGCAGTTTTGAATTCTTGCAAAAATAAATAAAACAATCAAAATTGTAGACAATTAGGTGCACGGGGAAAACTGGCCGCTTCCTCCGGTGGCTAGGAGTGATGTATACACATCCCTAGCCTTAATAGCTCCTCTTTCTCACAATTTAGAGAGATGAATGAACCTGAAGCTGAAATGATGGACTTGTAGAGCAGTTTCAGCAGAGTGTTTTAATAGTGGCGGAGAACTGTTTTCAAGCAAGGTAGGAGGGAGACGAAGGGGAAAGATATGTAACCTGTTATCTGAACGTCCTTTTCACTGTACTGCGTGACACCGTAAGCACCTGCTCCTCAAATTCTGAATCGAACCTGAACATGCAGAGGTTTAGAACATTTGGAACCTGAACATGGCACACCTAAGGGAAACAGAGAAGAACTGTCATGCAGCACGCCACCATCTGGTACCCCATCTTTATGAGTGATCGTAAGCACCAAAAATCATAGACATCACAAATGACAACACCAAATGAAGGCAATCACGATAAGGGGAAGGGATGCTAACCGTCTTCTTGAAGCTGGGCTTGCGGGCATTGATAGCTACGGCAAGGAGGCAGGGGGAGGCCGGCGAGCTTCTCCTTCCCACTTGAATCGGGGCCGCGGCAGGGAGGGCCTCATCTGGTGCGTGCGTCCCAGGCCGTCGGCGCGAGGAGAAACTGGAGGGGAGGCATGGCGTGCGCAGAGAATAAATCGGCTGCGATGTGATGGCTTGTCGGCCATGGCGGCTGCGAGGAGGCGGGGGATACCGGTGACCTGCTCCTTCCCGAGGCCACCTTGATGGATCCCGCACAAACAGGGGCCGCGAGTCGCGTCCGTCGCGTCTGGCGTCCGATGCCGCCGCCGCGAGGAGGACCCGGAGCGGAGGAACGACAGGAGGGACGGGTCTGAACACCGGCGTGGGGAGGCCGGCGGTAGAAGGAGGACCTGGAGCGGGTGAAAAAGATTGGGAAAGGTTGTTTAGGGTTCCGCGGACGCCGTCTCGACCACAGAGTCGGCACACCCACAAGGGGAACGTATTGTAGCCCCGGTGAGGATGCAAGCGCAAGAGTAGGAGGGGGGGATGAGAAGCGGCCAGGGAGGGGAAGCGGAGAAGGCCAGCCTCCTCGGTTCGTGGCTCATTGAATCGGATAGCTAATGCATGTTCACACCCGAGGAGATGGGCTTGGGCCTTGCGGTGGGAATGCATGGTTGTGACGTGGTTACTTTGCTGATGTGTACATGCTGCATGTCAAGATAAATTACTTAATGGGGCTGAACTTCTTAAGTATATAGGACGAGTTATTGGGTTGGTTCTATCTAGTATTAATGATATGGCATGGTGATGATGTGGATAGTGTGCATGTTGAAAGAATAGGTAGAAGTGGGGAGCAATTTCTTAAGAATGTTAGATGTGTTTGTGCATTTTCATAAATACTCATCGTGTATTTGAAAAATATCTAACATGCCATTAGAAAATGTTCAATATTATTTACAAATAATCATCATGCTATTAGAAAAATGCTCAACGCTAATTATCGCTGTTTTTAGCTTGCATTTTCTTTATTGCATTGGGTTGAGTCGGGCATTGTTTTACTCGTCTGTACGTAATTTCTCTATCATCCACAAATTGAAAAATGGTACTAACAAAAATAAGAGAGCTCATCGTATGCTGTTTCACATGCGATGCAGACGTGCAACTAGGTTGGTGTGACGTGTTTAAAAAAAAATCCAAACGTCTCTTTTCAGAGAAAAAACACCAAAAATTAAAATATTAAATGCTTTGCCGCATCTGCCGCACTCCTTGGAAGCTCCGCAAATGCGCCCGAGGAAGGCCAGACTCGTGTGAGCAATGCGAACCTGTGGCCGCCAAAGACACTCTGCAGTAAGTATGGTTTACCATCTGCGATTTGCTTTACTTGATGGAGCTCTTCTCGGGCACCCCATGTTTTCGCCCTTACCTCCTGGATCTCGTGCGTCACCTTGGATAGCTCGGTGGCTTGATCCTTATTCTTCTGCTCAAGGTCCTCTCATTTAGTGATGGCATCCTTGAGCTCCTACTGCACTTCGGCCACTCTGGCCTCATGCTTCTCATTGACGGTTTTCACCGTCTTGAGCTCGGCGGCCGCTAGCTCGGCCGCCTCTTCCTTGGCCTTCTTCAGTTCGGCCTTGAGGCCCTCGACCTCCGCGGCGACAACTGTAATTATAATTAATGTAACACCCCCAATGATTAGCTACAGTAGTCTCCCACTAATGGTGCCATGTCATCAGGTTTGACTAATCCAAATTGCCCCTTGATAAATCAAAAGCCAAATTCAAATTTTAAATAAAGACAAATAAATTAATTCTTCTAGCAATAAAACAAAAAATGTTCATAATGTTGCAACAATTCCCTAAGGTATTTAAAAAATAATACAAACATTATTTGAGACTCCATAATTCCCCTAGCTATTTTGAATGACCCAACAGCCCCCTTCCATCACAATTAAATTCAAACCAAAAATTAAATATTTGCAAATGAGGTTCAAATTTTTTGTGGCAGTGCCTATTAATGCAATTTAAATCATGTGGCAAGTTTCTTATTTTAAAAAAGTCATTTAGTGCTCCATTTAAATGCAAAGCAGAGTTTAATAAAAAAGCAAATCAGAAAATATATAAAAAGGGGTATAAGGGAAAATGCCTAAACCTACTACCAACTGGGCCTTAGAGGCAGAGGAGGCCCAACCCACCTCACCTCATCTCCCACCTGGTGGCGGCCATCCACCGGCCGTGCCATGCGTGGCGGCCATCCCCGCCTCCCCGACGGCTACAAGGCACCCCTCCGGACGCCCCTCTCTCCCTCCCCAAAACCCCAGCGCCCCATCTGCACACACCCGAACCGACGCCTCCATGAACGACCTCGTCTGTGTGCTCTTCGCCCTCCCTACGCCATGAGGCCATGCCCACGAGGAAGGTCGTCCACTTCTACCACGACTACGAGGCCGGATCGGTTCGGATCTATGCTGCATCGACGCCAGTGCCCCGTCTTCTCCCCGCCGGTCGCCACCACCGTCTCCGTCGATTGGTCACACTCCGACCACGCCAAGCTCCCCTGAGTCCCTTCTCGACCCCGCTGTGAGCAACCCATTTGATTCCCCCTCTCCTGCACGTCAATTCATCACCGTTCACCGTCGTTCCCGAGCTTGGTGGTCCCCGTCCATGGACGCCCTCGCCCTTAGCGCACACCGCAGCCGCCCTTGCGTGTTCGCCGCTGCGCTTCGCCTTGGCAGCGCTCTGCGCACCTGCTCGCGCCCTCACGCGCTGCGCGGCCAAAGACAAGGCCGCTGCTGCATTGCTGCGCGGCGCCGCCCATTCTGTGCTCTCCAACGCCGCTTCCGCCCAGCCTTCTGCCGCCGCCGCTCTCCTTGTCTGCGGCTGCCAAAGGCCGCCGGCGCCAAGATGCACTGCCGCTGCTTTGCCGGCCGCCGCGCGCCGCTGCCGCCACTTGCCGCCCACCCGTGCCTCTGTGGCCGCCGGCGCCCGCTGGGAGCGTGCGTGTGTGCACAGCCGGCCCACTGGCCAGTAGGCATGCCCCCTGTAAATAAATAAATAACATTTAAAATCATATATATGCATAATAAAAATAATAATTAATTAATAAATAAATTAGTTAATTAACTTAATTATAATTAACTAAATAGACAATGACAGGGGCCCCACACCCTGTTGACCAGTCAAACGTTAACTGGACCCCACGTGTCAGCCTCACTGACCCCCTGGCTGGGTACACTTTTGGGTGTACCTAGCAGTTAGCCAATTATTTCGAATGAAATTAATTTCTCAAAATGATTAAAACTTTGAAAATTAATATAAAATAAACCGTAACTCGGATGTAAATAATTTATATATGAAAACTGATTAAAAATATATGACGAATCTGAATGTGCCTTCGTTCGTCTGTCACATGCACCTAGCATAGCGAACATGGAACTGTCCCCCTCCGTTTCATTTGTCCGAAAATGCCAAACTTCGGGAAAACATTCCCGGATGTTTTCCCCCTTCGCCGGTATCGTGTAGCACCGTGTTAAAACACCCCTAGCTCTGCGTGTTGTCATGTCATGCATCTGTTTGCTTTGTATTTATTGTTTCTCCCCCCTCTTCTCTCCGGTAGACCCCAAGACGGCTGCTGATGCCACTGTGATCAACTACATCACTGACGACCCTTCTTCCTTTTCAGAAAAGCTTCCAAGCAAGCAACCCCTCCCCTTGATCATTCCGATATCGCCCATTCCATTCTCTCTCATGCTAGCATTAGATTTTGCTATTGTATTTGTTTGCTCCTATATTTGATGCATAGCCTGCTTTTGTAACCTGCTGTTGTACTTTACCTGCTTATACTAAACTGCTTAGTATAGGTTGGTTAGTGATCCATCAGTGACCCCTCCCCTTGTCCCATTTGCTCCGGCTTGTTGACCGATGACTCGATCAACTTGATCGACGTCCAGAGCCCGACACATCACCTCACCCTCCTTAGTTGTACAACTCTACAGAGCTACTATCGAGTGTCGAGGGTGATACCTCGTAACACACTCTTGATGATAACTCTGTAGTGTTGCTATTCGGTCGTAGTCATCGAGGGTGATTCCTTCTTCACCACTCCTGATACGACTCTGTCGTGCAACACCTCAAGTGTGAACCTCGAGGGTGATTCCTCCTAAGTTCACCTTGATGATTACATCAAGTGGATTCCATCGAGGGTGATTCCTCGGATTCCCCCTTGATGTTATGGACACACGGTTACCTGGACTCTACTTGAGACCATTGTTGAAGTCAGGTCGGCCCCGAGGGGTACCCGCGAGAGTTACTGAAGTCGGGTTGACCTAGAGGGTACCCGCGAGTTAATTACGAGGCACGGCCGGCAGGTAGACCGCCCCAGTGAGAGGGTTGGGCCCGACCCTTGCCGTATTTCCTCGAGACGGGGCGACGGGGTCACATGATCGTGAGTCTCTGCTCGTCTCCGCGAGCTCCCAATACACTAAGGGTTTGGGTATTTGATCTGAGTTGGCCACTAGTCTATACGCACTAACCGCCACGCGGGAACAGTTATGGCCACTCGGCGTCGTATGTTTCTTCCGAAAGCTCTGTCAGACGTCTAGGTTAACATTGTGGCACGGTTGAATCGCGCCATTCAGGACCGAGGTGGCGCTGGTATTCACCCTGCACACAACGACCCAGAGTGCAATGGGCGATGGGCCCAAGACCCTGGAGCGCTTAGGATGTAGATCGTCGGGGACCTCTCTGTGGAGCCTAGGTAGGACTATGACTTGTTGATCTTCTAAGGCCGGGCATGACCTAGGAAAGTGTGTCCGGCCAGAGTAATCAAGCGTGTTGGGTAATGTGGTGCACCCCTGCAGGGAAGCAATCTATTCGAATAGCCGTAACCACGGTAGTGGATGCTCAGAGTTGTATCCTGATCTATTACAACTAGAATTGGATACTTGAGACATGAGATGGATATGATGGTCCGGGATTGCTTTCTCGTAGGGAGTCGAGGAAAGATCTCTGGGCGTTAATGCTACAACATGTTTGTTAACTATAAAATGCTATTCCTTACTCTCCTATGTGCTGCAAGATACTTGAAGATGCTAGTCTTTGATAGGCTAGACTTTCCCTTCTATTCTGGCGTTCTACAGTTCAGCTCACAGATACAGCCCATTCCTTTGATACCGATGCATACTTAGTTTAGATCCGATGTAAGTCTTGCGAGTACTTTGGATGAGTACTCATGGTTGCTTTGCTACCTCTTTTCCCCCATACCCGGTTGCTGCGATCAGATGACGGAGCCTAGGAGCCAGATACTACCGTCGACGGGTTCTACTACCCCGAGGGTGCCTACTACTACATGACGACCGACGACGACCAGGAGTAGTTAGGAGGCTCCCAGGCAGGAGGCCTTGCCTTTTCGATCTGTATCTTGTTTGTGCTTGCCTTCTTAAGGCAGTCTTGTTTAACTTATGTCTGTACTCAGATATTTTTGCTTCCGCTGACTCTTGTGCTTTCAAGATTTTATATTCGAGCCCTCGAGGCCCTTGGCTTGTAATATAAGGCTTGTATTATTTTGATTTGTTTCTAGAGTTGTCTTGTGATATCTTCCCATGAATCCATGATCTTGACCGTACACATTTGCGTGTATAATTTGTTTATGATTGAATCGGGGGCGTCACAATTAAGCACCTCCTGCTTAGGGATAATCCCGAATACCTTGCTCGACAAGGAAAATACAAATTACTACTTCTCGATCGGACTAACCTTGCACTTTGTCAAACCGCTTGTTGACAAGGTCGAGCTCTGCATTGGAGCTTTTGAGCTTTCGATTCATTTCGGCCAGCTCAGCGGTATTTGCAGCCGCCGCCAAAGACGAGGTCTAAAAAACAAAAAGACCACGTTATTTAAACTCCCGATTCCATGATTTTCGATCCTCTTCTAGGTTTTTTCAATCCTGACAGAGTCTCAGGGGCTGCTATATACAAGGATTGCGCAAACTTCATTCACAAAAATCGCTTTATGGAAAGAATATTACATGGCTTACCTCAAAGCCTGTCTGGAGGCCACCAAAGGCTTCCCTTAGTCTGCTGTTAGCAGACCGAATACTTTGCAAAACCACGCCCATCAGGGCGCGGTGTTCTGTGATGATGGAGGAGCTATTCAAAGCCTCCTACATCACATCCGGCCACCCAGCCGCAACCCGATCTTCGGTGTTTGGCGCAGGCAGTGGGGCCCAGGCTCCCCCTTCGGTGGAGGGCGGAATTGATGCCTCCGAGGGCCTTGGGGGCTCCGGAGCCGTCTTTCAGGAGGGCCCGGATTGACCAAGCTCCCCTCCTTGTTCACCAGGAGGGATCCCCCTCCTGGTCTTCGGTGACCAAGGTGTTGACCTTAGCCATGATTTCATCACCACCACCTCCCGTGTCCGGGCCAGGAGGGGTCCTTCAGGATAGCACCTCTCTGGTCTCCCCGATGACCGGAGGAGGCGTGGAGCGACGCAATCCCGCTCTCCGCCAATTCGGCCAGCGGAGAAGTCCCCTCTGAGACTTGATTAGTGGGGAGGGTGCACGGTGGGGTGTAACACGAGGTGCACACATACTATCAGTAATAGACAAATGAAACAAGTGCCCAGGAATCTCTGGATCCGTACCTTTCGGCGGAGGGCTCGGCCCTGGGGTTCCTCTTTGGAACCTCTTCGGACGCTGTGGACTCCTTGTCGAAATCCAAGCTGTCATCAAGTAGGACCAACTTGGGCCTGCTCTATTTCTTCGGGGCATGAGGAGGTTGCTCCTCCTCGACGTCTTCTGACGCCGCCCTCTTCCTTGTACGGGAGGAGTCACTCTCCTCCTTGTGTTCTTCTTTCTCCCCCTCGGGGGCGGAGGGAGCTTGGGTCTCTCCGGACTTGGTGTCCGGAGGAGCTCTTGAGCGGAGGCCTTCTCTGGCCTCCCTCGCCAGAGAAGGCCTTCTTCTTATTCTTCGGCGCCTGGTACGGTGCCAAGGTCAGCATCTCTTGTAGCAGGGCCGACTTCGGGTCTTTGGGCTGCGGGGCCGGACTATCCATCTGCACGGCTTTGTCGAGTCAGTCTTGTGTAGAAGGGTAAGAAAGAGTCAGATCTCTCGTTAAAAGACGAATACCTGCCTATGCAGTAATAAAACTTCATTACCTTAGGAGGGTGCGCGGCGTCAAGGCCGACATCCTCCTCTTTGGCCGACCACTCCTTCTGGGTCTTGAACATCACCTTCCATAGATTGTCGTGGGTGGTGCCGTAGAAGTGGAGTACGGTGATGGGATCTTTAGACTTGTACGCCCACATTGGGGCGTCCCGTCGCTGGCAAGGGAGGAGGCGGTGGCAGAGCATGACCTGGACCATATTGGTCAGCTTTGCACCCGCCATTTCCATACCGACGACGTGTTTCTGCAGCGACTCCACCTTCGTGGGTGACCCCCAGTCGAGGCTCTCCTTGGTCCACGAGGTTAACCTCGCGGGTGGACAAAATCTGAATTTGGGAGCCGCCGCCCAGGCTGTGTCACAAGGTTTAGTGATGTAGAACCACTCCTTTTGCCAGACTTTGACAGTGTCAATGAATGTGCCCTCCGGACACTCGACCCGGGCGAGCTTGCTGATCATCGCTCCCCCGTAGTCCGCCTGTTGGCCGTTAACTATCTTCAGTTTGACTTGAAGACCTTCAGCCACAATCCAAAGTGTAGCTGGACCCGTAGAAAGGCCTCACAAAAAACTATGAAGGCCGAGATATACAGGAAGGAGTTCAGGGCTAGATCGTGGAAATCTAACCCGTAGAATAACATTAGTCCCCTAACGAAGGGGTGGAGCGGGAAGCCCAGTCCCCGGATGAAGTGGGGGACGAACACCAACCTCTCGCCTGGTTGGGGCGTGGGGATGACCTAGCCCTCCTCCGGAGCTCAGTGAACGACATTGGCCGGAAGGTAGCCGGCGCGCTTCAGATCTTCGATGTCCTTGTTGGTGACGATGGAGGCCTCCCACTTGCCTCCAGCGCCAGATCCGACCATGACCGACTTGAGGAAAAGGTTGGGAAAGATTTCTTGACAGAGAATGGAACGGGGCGCTGGAGCTTTGTAGATTGGGAAAGCAATGGCTAGAGGAAGGAGAAGGCATGCACAGACGGGGACGACTGTTTCCCTTTTATAAGCTGCCGTAATACCAAAGGTCCTTCTACTACGCCGTAGGCCTTGCCGCTTCCCAATATAATCGTGGCGTTATGCACGAGTGGGATAACCCAAAATCATTGATCATATCCCTTAAAAAATGAGCACGATCTCCGTATTGATGGGATGTGCCAATGGAGGCACTACCTCGAACCGCTAATCGAGTTTCCACAACGGTTCAATATTTGTGACCGGTTGTGACCTTTTGTTAAAAGTTGCCAGGCAAAGGCATTATTCACACTTGAACGGTTGGCCTTCGAGTCTAAGCAGCATCTGCAGTTCGGATTCCGAACATTACCCGGTTAACACATGTCCGAACTAAAGCCAAGCGACCCTTGGGAACTTGGCTAAAGAAGATTATGCCGAACATGGAGAAGGAAAGGAACTCGCCCCGCAAGCCAGAGACTTCAGGTTCACTAAGGACTCAGGTTATGAAGCGCCAGTGTTGGAGGCTAGTTCAGGTGCTACTAAGGGAGTCCTGGACTAGGGGGTCCTCGGCCTGCCGGCCTATCTCTCGTGGGTCGGGCAGCGGAGCCGCACTGCAACTGCAAGAAGGCCAAACTATGAGGCGATCCCATGTCCGGACAAGAGGTCTTCGATGCCTTGGTGTGTCCTCAAAGTCAAGATGAGAAGAATCAACATGTTTATCCTTTCCTCGTAACCGATCATGTGTAACCCTAGTTCCCCTGCTGGTGTCTATATAAAACCATACGGTTTAGTTCGTGGAGGCTAGAACAACAACCATCATCCTACTCATTTAGGGTTTAGTTCATCTAATCTCGTGGTAGATAGATCGACTATGTAATCATCCTATACACTTCAATATAATCAAGCATGACGTAGGGTTTTACCTCTTCGAGAGGGCCCGAACCTGGGTAAACATCGTGTCCTTTGTCATTAAAGTATCAATAATTTTTGATTGTTCCATGCTATTAAAGTATCAATCTTTTACGTCTTATGCTCATTTGCTGGCAACTTTATATCATTTTTTGGGACTAACCTATTGACATAGTGCCCAGTGCCAGTTGCTGTTTTCTGCTTTTTTTACTTTGCAAATATCAATACCAAACGAAGTCCAAATGCCACGAAACTTTTAGGAGATTTTTTTTCTGGACAGAAGACACCCAGGAGGCCAAAGGAGCGCACGAGAGGAAGCCCGTGGGGCCCACTAGGCACCAGGGCGCGCCAGAGGCCCCAGACGCGCCCTAGTGGGTAGTGGAGCCCAAGGGAACCTTCTGGAGCCACCTCCACCACTATAAATACTCTAAAATCGCCAAAACCCTAGGGGAGTCGACGAAACATTTTTCCAGCCACCGCAAGTTCCAGAACCACGAGATCCAATCTAGAGGCCTTTTCCGGCACTCTGCCGAAGGGGGCAACAATCACGGAGGGGTTGTTCATCATTCTTGTTGCCTCTCCGATGATGGCGTGAGTAGTTTACCACAGACCTATGGGTCTGTAGGTAGTATCTAGATGGCTTCTTCTCTCTTTTAATTTTATCTTCAAAACAATGTTGTTCTTGATGTTCTTGGAGATCTATTTGATGTAATGAATTTTTGTGGTGGTTTGTTGGGATCCAAGGAATTGTGAGTTCATTATCAGATCTATTCATGAATATTATTTGAGTCTTTGTTGAACACTTTCATGCATGATATTTATAGCCTCGTATTTCTTCTCCGAAACTTTGGTTTGGTTTGGCCAATTAGATTGATTTTTCTTGCCATGGGAAGAGGTGCTTTGTGATGGGTTCGATCTTGCGGTGCTCAATCTCAGTGACAGAAAGAGACATGACACGCATGCATCGTTGCTATTAAGGATAATAAGATGGGGTTTATTCTTACATGAATAAATCTTGTCTACATCATGTCATCGTTCTTATTGCATTACTCAATTTTTCCATGAACTTAATACACTAGATGCATGCTGGATAGAGGTCGATGTGTGGAGCAATAGTAGTAGATGCAGGCAGGAGTCGGTCTACTGATCTTCGACGTGATGACTATATACATGATCATTGCCTTGGATATCGTCATAATTATTTGCTTTTTTGTCAAATGCTCAACAGTAATTCGTTTACCCACCGTAAGCTATTTTCTTGAGAGAAGCCTCTAGTGAAATCTACGCCCCCCGGGTCTATTTCCTATCATATTAAATCTAAAATTACATTGCTGCACTTTTTCTTTATTTATTTTATTTTGTGTTTTAGTTAGATTTATTTATCAAATCTCATACAATTTAAACTATCTCAATACCGAGGAGGGATTGACAACCCCTCTTACGCTTTGGGTTGCAAGTTTTTGTTGTTTGTGTGCGGGTGCTGTTTATATAGTGTTGCTTGGTTATCCTACTAGACTGATAACCTTGGTTTCATAACTGAGGGAAATACTTACCATTGCTGTGCTGCATCATCCCCTCCTCTTCGGGGAATTACCAATGCAGATACAAGCAATCATACTCGCAGAGCATAGTAACACATACAACTGATCCGGGAAGAAAAAAGTTATATGTGCTCAATATTCATCCCGAGATATTCACTAACCTAAGCACGGTCGAAACATTAAAGATTTGTGCATGCCATGGTATCTCACCAGGGTGGGAACTAATAATTATCCATGGTCATGGTTGGGTCTTCCCATCTAAATTTCCCACATGAGTTCTTCACATATCAGATTAGTTTTCAACATTTATAAAGATGATATATAGTATATTTTGGGGCCAAGATATCGGGTTACAACCTAGATTTTCCAGGCTATAACTTCTCCCCTAAACCCTACCAATGTATGAACTTATGTTATCATGAAGTGTTGTCTTACGCCACTCGCCGCCTTGCCAATCTCATCTTATTGTACTTTTAAATTTTGGCTTATGAACCTTTCTTTACGTGTATAGGTGGTAATTTGTACAAAATATACTACAATATAAATATGGTAGAGCTACTGTGTATCGAACATGACTACTCAATTAAAGAAAGGCGGTCCACCAGTCATAGGCAATGTCACACTTCCGAGTGTTAGGCATATTTTGTACCATCATATAGTGTTGCACTTTGTGTAAACCCTATAATATATCCCCCTCTCCGCGCCACCACCCTCATCCCATGCATTGCCTCATGGAGGCCCGCCTATAAAAGGTCACGGCAACCACCCCATACCACATATCAAACGCACCGGCTGACAAAATGAAACAAGGTTTATGCTTTAGCTGTCACCATTACATACACTCATCATTCCTCCTAGCTCAACCATGATTTGCATATGCACTGTGTATCATCCCTATCATGCCTTATATGCATTGTCCATCTACCAGCATGTCCATCAGAAGGGGCGCCTCCCTTGCGATCTATGTTGTTAACGCGTCCTTTGGTGTTAGTCATCTTGTATTGAACAAACCTATGGCTGGCAGGGGTGATCTCGTCACCTAAACATATGTTCGCCGCTGCATCTTTCTCATCGAATCTTTTCCCTCTTGCATCCACCATCGTGTCATGGCCTCCTTACCACTCTACAAATCTATACTCTATGCCTACATGGCCATCACCAACCTCCTTGATGATAGAGACACATCATTTTATTATTCTTGTGTGTTATGGACTAAAAACTGATGACTGGTGGCAAGAGGCCCCTTGACCTTGGTTATCGACCACTCATACCTAAACGTTTAAATTTTGTAGAAGAACCATTGTCCTCCACTGGGTCGCCCCCGCGCAGCGACCAGGGGGGAACCCTAGAGCCGCCAAGCCCTCGGCTCCCTCTCCCACCTCTCCTGCCCGCCGCCGCCGGGGCGCACCACCGGGCAAAGCCCGGTTGGCGTCGGCGGCGGCGGGATCTTTCCTCCCCGCAGCGGCTGGACCTTGCGTGGGTGGCGTTCGGCGGCGGTTGGCGGCGCGTTGGCGCCGGGGCGCGCCGGCAAGGACTCAGGGGGCGACGGCAGGAGCTACCTCCCCCGGTGGTCGTGCGGGGGGCTGTTCGGGGCGCTCCTATGGTGGCCGTGGTCGATCTGTTTCAGATCTGACCGCCGGTGCCTCGGGCGGCACGGGGATCTCGGTGCGGCAGCCTCGATCGGTGGCGCGTGGTGCAGCCTGCCTGGCGGGCGGTGCTACCTCTTGAGCTTGCGTTGGATTTCCCCGAAGAGGAGAGGATGATGCAGCAGAGTAGCATAAGTATTTCCCTCAGTTTTTGAGAACCAAGGTATCAATCCAGTAGGAGGCTTCGCGCAAGTCCCTCGTACCTACACAAAACAATAGCTCAACGCAACCAACGCGATTAGGGGTTGTCAATCCCTTCTCGGCAAGTGAGATATGATAGATAATATTTTTGGTATTTTTGGTATAAAGATGCAAAGTAAAATAAAAGGCAAAGTAAAAAGCAAAGTAATAATAAAGTGATGGAGATTGATACGATGAGAATAGACCCAGGGGCCATAGGTTTCACTAGTGGCTTCTCTCAAGAGCATAAGTATTTCTATGGTGGGTGAAAAAATTACTGTTGAGCAATTGACAGAATTGAGCATAGTTATGAGAATATCTAGGTATGATCATGTATATAGGCATCACGTCCGAGACAAGTAGACCGACTCCTGCCTGCATCTACTACTATTACTCCACTCATCGACCGCTATCCAGCATGCATCTAGAGTATTAAGTTAAAAACAGAGTAACGCCTTAAGCAAGATGACATGATGTAGAGGGATAAATTCATGCAATATGATATAAACCCCATCTTGTTATCCTCGATGGCAACGATACAATACGTGCCTTGCTGCCCCTTCTGTCACTGGGAAAGGACACCGCAAGATCGAACCCAAAGCTAAGCACTTCTCCCATTGCAAGAACTACCAATCTAGTTGGCCAAACCAAAGGATAATTCGAAGAGACTTGCAAAGATAACCAATCATACATAAAAGAATTCAGAGAAGATTCAAATATTATTCATAGATAGACTTGATCATAAACCCACAATTCATCGGTCTCAACAAACACAACGCAAAAAGAAGATTACATCAAATAGATCTCCACGAGAGAGGGGGAGAACATTGTATTGAGATCCAAAAAGAGAGAAGAAGCCATCTAGCTAATAACTATGGACCCGAAGGTCTGAGGTAAACTACTCACACTTCATCGGAGAGGCTATGATGATGTAGAAGCCCTCCATGATGACGGCCCTCTCCGGCGGAGCTCCGGAACAGGCCCCAAGATGGGATCTCGCGGATACAGAAAGTTGCGGCGGTCGAATTATGTTTTTTGCTCCCGTTCTGATGGTTTGGGGGTACGTAGGTATATGTAGGAGGAAGGAGTACGTCGGTGGAGCTCCGAGGGGCCCATGAGGTAGGGGGGAGCGCCCTAGGAAGGGGGGGGGGCGCCCCCCACCCTCGTGACCGCCTCTTTGCTTCCTTGGAGTAGGGTCCAACTCTCCTGGATCACGTTCGGTGAGAAAATCACGTTCCCGAAGGTTTCATTCCGTTTGGACTCCGTTTGATATTCCGTTTCTTTGAAACACTGAAATAGGCAAAAAATAGCAATTCTGGGCTGGGCCTCCGGTTAATAGGTTAGTCCCAAAAATAATATAAAAGTGGAAAATAAAGCCCAATATAGTCCAAAACAGTAGATAATATAGCATGAAGCAATCAAAAATTATAGATACGTTGGAGACGTATCAGGCATCCCCAAGCTTAATTCCTGCTCGTCCTCGAGTAGGTAAATGATAAAAAGATAATTTTTGATGCGGAGTGCTACTTGGCATAATTTCAATGTAAATCTTCTTAATTGTGGTATGAATATTCAAATTAGAAAGATTCAAGACAAAAGTTCATATTGACAAAAAAATAAAAATACTTCAAGCATACTAACTAAGCAATTATGTCTTCTCAAAATAACATGGCCAAAGAAAGTTCATCCCTACAAAATCATATAGTTAAGTCATGCTCCATCTTCGTCACACAAAATACTCAAATCATGCACAACCCCGGTTTCAATCAAGTAATTGTTTCATACTTTAGAATTTTCAAACTCTTTCAACTTTCACGCAATACATGAGCGTGAGCCATGGACATAGCACTATATGTGGACTAGAATATGGTGGTTGTGGAGAAGACAAAAAATGAGAAGATGGTCTCACATCAACTAGGCGTATCAACGGGCTATGAAGATGCCCATTAATAGATATCAATGTGAGGAGTAGGGATTGCCATGCAACGGATGCACTAAGAGCTATAAATGTATGAAAGCTCAACAAAATGCAACTAAGTGGGTGTGCATCCAACTTGCTTGCTCACGAAGACCTAGGGCATTTGAGGAAGCCCATTGTAGGAATATACAAGCCAAGTTCTATAATGAAAAATTCCCACTAGTATATGAAAGTTGTTGGCCCAATCCCGACGCCGAGTACTTTCCGGCGACGGTTGACAAAACATGAGACTCTCTATCATGAAGAACATGGTGCTACTTTGAAGCACAAGTGTGGTAAAAGGATAGTAACATTGTCCCTTCTCTCTTTTTCTCTCATTTTTTTGGGCCTTCTTTTTTTATGGCCTTCTTTTTTATTTGTGATTCCTCACTTGGGACAATGCTCTAGAATGATGATCATCACACTTCTATTTATTTTCAACTCAATGATTACAACTCGATACTAGAACAAAGTATGACTCTATATGCATGCCTCCGACGGTGTACCGGGATGGACAATGATTCATGAGCGACATGTATGGAAGAATTATGAATGGTGGCTTTGCCACAAATACTATGTCAACTACATGATCATGCAAGGCAATATGACAATTATGAATGTGTCATGATGAACGGAACGGTGGAAAGTTGCATGGCAATATATCTCGGAATGGCTATGGAAATGCCATAATAGGTAGGTATGGTGGCTGTTTTGAGGAAGGTATATGGTGGGTGTATGATACCGGCGAAAAGTGCGCGCTATTAGAGAGTCTAGCAATGGCGGAAAGAAGAAAAGTGCGTATAATCCATGGACTCAACATTAGTCATAATGAACTCACATACTTATTGCAAAAATCAACAAGTCATCAAAAACCAAAATACTACGCGCATGCTCCTAGGGGGGAGGTTGGTAGGAGTTAACCATTGCGCCCCCCCGACCTCCACACAAGGGAAGACACTCAAAGAATATCTCATGTTTCAAATTTGTTACATAACGTTTACCATACGTGCATGCTACGGGACTTGCAACCTTCAACACAAGTATTTCTCAATTTCACAGCTACTCAACTAGCATGACTTTGATATTATTACCTCCATATCTCAAAACAATTATCAATCATCAAACTTTTCTTAGTATTCAACACACTCAAAATAAAGTTTTACAAATCTTGCACACCAAGCATATTAAGATTTTAAGCAAATTACCATGCTATTAAGACTCTCAAATTAATCTAAGTGAATCATGAGAGATCAATAGTTTCTTTAAAACAAATCCACCACCGTGCTCTAAAAGATATAAGTGAAGCACTATAGCAAAAACTATAACTCTCAAAAGATATAAGTGAAGCACATAGAGCAAAAACTACATAGCTCAAAAGATATAAGTGAAGCACATAGAGCAAAAACTACATAGCTCAAAAGATATAAGTGAAGAACATAGAGTATTCTAACAAATTTCAATTCATGTATGGATCTCTAAAAAGGTGTGTACAACAATTATGATTGTGGAACACTAACAAACAAAGACTCAAATCATACAAGACGCTCCAAGCAAAACACATATCATGTGGTGAATAAAAATATAGCTCCAAGTAAAGTTACCGATGGAAGTAGACGAAAGAGGGGATGCCTTTCGGGGCATCCCCAAGCTTTGAATTTTTGGTGTGCTTGCATTTTCTTGGGGGTTACATGGGCATCCCCAAGATTAGGCTCTTGCCACTCCTTGTTCCATAATCCATCAAAAGATTTCACTCAAAACTTGAAAACTTCACAACACAAAACTCAACAGAAATCTCATGAGCTCCGTTAGCGAAAGAAAACAAAAGACCACTTCAAGGCACTGTAATGAAATCATTCTTTCTTTATATTGGTGTTAAACCTACTGTATTCCAACTTATCTATGGATTATAAACTATTTTACTAGCCATAGATTCATCAAAATAAGCAAACAACACGCGAAAAACAGAATCTGTCAAAAACAGAACGGTCTATAGTAATCTGTAACTAACGCAAACTTCTGGAACTAAAAAATTCAGCAAAATTAGGAAGTTCTAGATAATTTGTTTATTGATCTACAGAAGAAATAATCAACTAAAAAACACGTTCCTGTGACTTATGAAAATTATTTTCGTGCATGCAAAGTTTCTGTTTTCTGCAGCAAAATCAAATAACTACTACCGTAGGTTATCCTAACGGTTTTACTTGGCACAAACACTAATTAAAACACAAAAACAAATCTAACGAGAGGCTAGAACAAATATTTATTCCTAAACAGAAGCAAAAAGCAAAAAACTAAAATAAAATTGGGTTGCCTCCCAACAAGCACTATCGTTTAACGCCCTTAGCTAGGCATAAAAGTAAGGATAGATCTAGGTATTGCCATCTTTGGTAGGCAAACCATAAGCGGCTCTCATGATAGATTCATATGGTAATTTTATTTTCTTTCTAGGGAAGTGTTCCATGCCCTTTTTTAATGGGAATTGGAATCTAATGTTCCCTTCCTTCATATCAATAATCGCACCAATCGTTCTAAGGAAAGGTCTACCAAGAATAATAGGACAAGAAGGATTGCAATCTATATCAAGAACGATAAAATCTACGGGTACATAATTCCTATTTGCAACAATAAGAACGTCATTAATTCTTCCCATAGGTTTGTTAATAGTGGAATCCGCAAGATGCAAGTTTAGAGAGCAATCATCAAAATCACGGAAATCTAGCAAATCGCACAAAGTTTTGGGAATAGTAGAGACACTAGCACCCAAATCACACAAAGCATTAAATTCACGATCTTTAATTTTAATTTTAATAGTAGGTTCCCACTCATCATAGAGTTTTCTAGAAATAGAAACTTTCAACTCAAGTTTTTCTTCATAAGATTGCATCAAGGCATCAACGATATGTTCGGTAAAGGCTTTATTTTGAATATAAGCATGTGGAGAATTTAGCACAGATTGCAACAAGGAAATACAATCAATTAAATAGAAACTTTCATAATTAAATTCCTTGAAATCCAATATAGTGGGTTTAGCAACATCTAGGGTTTTATTTCTTTCAATCCCACTTTCATCAATTTCATCATAAAGATCTAAATACTCCGAATTTTTGGAACACCTTCTAGGTAAAGGAAGATCATATTCAGTTTCATCAAGATTCATATTGCAAAACAAAGATTTAATAGGAGACACATCAATAACTTTTAGATCTTCATCTTGATTTTCATAGAAATTGGAAGAACACGCTTTAATAAAGGCATCTTTTGTAGCACGCATCCTAGCGGTTCTTTCCTTGCACTCGTCAATGGAAATTCTCATGGCTTTGGGAGACTCATTGATATCATGCTTAGGAGGAATAGATCTAAGCTTTAAATAATCAATCTCAAGAAAATTTTTATCAACGTTCCTAGCCAAATCATCAACTTTAAGCAATGTCTCTTCAAGCAAACCATTAAAATTCTTTTGCGAATTCATAAACTCTTTAACACTAATCTCAAATTCAGAGGGCATCTTATTTAAATTTCCATAAGAGTCATTGTAGGAATTTCCATAATTATTAGAAGGATTATTAGGATAAGGCCTAGGATTAAAATTCCCTCTATACGCGTTGTTACCAAAATTATTCCTACCAACAAAATTCACATCCATAGATTCATTATTATTCTCAATCAAGGTAGACAAAGGCATATCATTAGGATTAGAAGAAACACTCTTAGTAGCAAATAATTTCATAAGTTCATCCATCTTTCCACTCAAAACATTAATTTCTTCTATCGCATGCACTTTTTTATTAGTAGATCTTTCAGTGTGCCATTGAGAATAATTAACCATAATATCATCTAGGAGTTTAGTAGCATCTCCTAAAGTAATTTCCATATAGGTGCCTCCCACGGCCGAATCTGAAAGATTTCTAGAAGCAAAATTCAATCCGGCATATTTTTTTTGTATAATCATCCACAAGTTCAAACCATGAGTAGGGCAATTACGTATCATTAATTTCATTCTCTCCCAAGCTTGTGCAACATGTTCATGATATAGTTGCTTAAAATTCATAATATCGTTTCCAAGAGAGATGATTTTAGCGGGAGGAAAATACTTAGAGATAAAAGCATCTTTGCACTTGTTCCAAGAATCAATACTATTTTTAGGCAAAGACGAAAACCAAGCTTTAGCACGATCTCTAAGCGAAAAAGGAAATAGCTTCAATTTAACAACATCATTGTCAACATCCCTTTTCTTTTGCATATCACATAAATCAACGAAGCTATTCAGATGAGTAGCGACATCTTCACTAGGAAGGCCGGTGAATTGATCTTTCATAACAAGATTCAACAAAGCAGTATTGATTTCACAAGATTCAGTATTGGCAAGAGGAGTAATCGGAGTGCTAAGGAAATCATTATTGTTGGTATTGGTAAAGTCACACAATTTGGTATTATCTTGAGCCATCGTGACAAGCAAGCAATCCAACACACGAGCAAACAAAAGGCAAGCGAGAAAAAAGCAAACGGAAAAGAGAGGGCGAATAAAACGGCAAGGGTGAAGTGGGGGAGAGGAAAACCAGAGGCAAATGGCAAATAATGTAATGCGGGAGATAGGGATTGTGATGAGTACTTGGTATGTTGACTTTTGCGAAGACCTCCCCGGCAACGGTGTCAGAAATTCTTCTTGCTACCTCTTGAGCTTGCGTTGGATTTCCCCGAAGAGGAGAGGATGATGCAGCAGAGTAGCGTAAGTATTTCCCTCAGTTTTTGAGAACCAAGGTATCAATCCAGTAGGAGGCTTCGCGCAAGTCCCTCGTACCTACACAAAACAATAGCTCAACGCAACCAACGCGATTAGGGGTTGTCAATCCCTTCTCGGCAAGTGAGATATGATAGATAATATTTTTGGTATTTTCTCTACTAGGAAAAGGGCTAAAGATGAAATTGACACTAATGATGCACCAGAGAGGTGGTGCGCCACTACTATATACTAATGGCGCACCATGTGGAGATGCGCCATTAGTGTGGAAGACACTAATGGCGCACCAGGCACACGGTGCCCCACTAGTAAAAAAATGTTTTTTTTTTCATTTTTTCAAACATACTAATGGCGCATCCAGGCAGAGTGCGCCATTAGTAGTTAGAACTACTAATGGCGCACCAGCCATAGAGTGCGTCACTACTGTATTTTTTTTACTTTTTTGCAAAACTACTAATGGCGTACCGTTGCATAGTGCGCCATTACTAGTTAAACTAGTAATGGCGCACTGTGCAGCGGTGCGCCATTAGTATAATTTTTTTTTACTTTTTTGGAAAACTACTAATGGTGCATGTGTGTGCGGTGCGCCATTAGTATGTTGGGTTACTAATGGCGCAAGGCTGTGTGGTGCGCCATTAGTAATCTGGGACCAGCTAGATATTTTTGGACAGCCACACCTACACACTCACTTTCCCCACTTCATTCCCCCCACCTCCTTCTCTAAGCTTGTCGGCTGCCTCCTCCTCCTCACCTCATTTGCACCATAGATTCATCAAAATTAAGTGCTGAAATTACCTTTTTTTGATGGGTAAGTAAGGGGAAAGCTATCTTCATGTTGTAGATCTACTTTTTTTCTCCCTAGCTCGCTCCAACAACGTGCACATGCACTTTTTGTGGCCTAGCTAGATCTATGTATGTTTGTGGTGTTGCATATGTTTGTGGTGTTGCATAAATGTTTGTGTTTGCAGGTACCGGTATTTGAAATGCGATAGTTGCCAATATTTTGCCGGAATGTTGATTCATTTCCGTTTCGGTGAGAATTTTGGCACTATGCATTCTTTTTGGTCCTATTTTTAGGGAAAGTCATGCCATATTTTTTCTTGGTTCTAAAATATCTTTTTGCTCTACCCCGCAGGCGACCATGGTCCGCACGATGACCGAAGGCATCGTGAATAGGTTTTTGAGCTCCATGAAGGCGAGATGCTTCAAAAGAACGAGACGGAGATAAGATGTCCATGTCGAAGATGCAAGCTGAAGAGCCTTATTGCGGACCCAGATTCCGGGAAGGTGCGGGACCACCTGCTCTTGCGTGGTTTCATGGATGGCTATCGGTGGCAAGGTGATGAAGATGACTATGAAGTCGTCCATGGGGGCTGGGCAAGAAATGAGGAAGGGCAGCAAGACAACCACCGCGGCTCGGGCGGGCGAGAAGACGAAGAATCTCCAGGACATGATCACGACGGTGATGCTGTACACAGCCATCATGTAGAAGATGCCGGACATGATGATGAGGAAGATGCCGGAGCAGACGAAGGGCATGATCATGAAGATGAAGATGCCGGAGCAGACGACGATGGAGGCTGGGTGCAGGACCCTCATATTCAAGAGCTGCTTCTCAAGCAGACAGATAACGCAAGAGCTGCCACCGAGAGAAAGCCAAGCTGGATCAACTGGAGATAGACGCGGTTACTCCATTGTATGAAGGATGCAGGCCGAGGATACCGCTGAAAGTAACGCTCATGGCTCGGAGATGAAGGTAAAACACAAAATGACCGCGCGATGCTTCGGCGAGAACATGTCATTCGCACGAACGTCTTCCCAAGGGGAACAAGTGCCCGACCAGTTTCGAGGAGGCGAAGAAAATCATGTGTCCTCTGGATTTACCGCGACGTGAAATACCATGTGTGCATGAACAATTGCATCATTTATCGGGACGAGCACGCGGAGTCTACCATATGTCCGGTGTCTTGGCGTCACTCGATACAAGAAGAGGATGAAAGCTCCTCGAAAATCGGTGTGGTACTTTCCGATCACTCCTCGTCTGCAGCGGTATTTAGCGGACCCTAAGGTAGCAAAGCTCCTGCGTTGGCACGCGGATAGGAGGAGAAGAAGCGAGAAGATGACGGAAATGATCCGGAGATAAATAAAAAAGACAAGATGCTGAGTCACCCTAAGGATGCGAGCCGGTGCAAGCGTTGAACTTCAAGACCCAGAATTTGGGAAGGATCCAGGAACATCGTGGTTGGCGCGAGCACCAATGGAGTCAATCCGTTTGGCAGCCGAGAAGCACACATAGCACCTGGCCTGTGTTTGTGTGGATGTACAACCTTCCCCGTGGTTGTGCATGAAGAGGAAGTACATTCACATGAGTATGCTAATTGAAGGGCGAAACAACCAGGAACGACATCAATCATGTATCTGGGGCTCTTTGAAGAGGAGCTAGACACGCTGTGGAAAACGCCAGCCAATACGTGGGACGCCGGAGAAAGAATATTTCCCTATGAGAGCCGCCTTTGCTCACGACGGTGCACGACTATCTCGATTACGGATATCTCGCGGAGCAGGTGGTCCACGGATTTTACGGATCGTCGGTGCATGGATGACACAACGTATCGCCAGCTAGATAGAGATCCGGGTCTTCAAAACCGTGTTCATGGGACATCGAAGGTGGCTTCGCGACGATGACCCGTGGAGGAAACGCAAGGATCTGTTCGATGGTGAAACCGAACTCCGAAGACGCCCGCGTACGAGGAGCGGTGAGGAAATAGACGGGCTGTTGAAAAATTGGAAAGATTGCCCACTGCCGGGAAAGAAGCAAAAGGCTCGAGCCGGAAAGAAGCGAAAGCGCCGAGCCGCTGCTGAAGGTATGGAAAGCGAGGTATGTTTTACGGGACTTACCGTCTTGGAAGATCCACCGTGTGCCTCACAGCCTTGATGCCATGCATATCACGAAGAGCGTGCGAGAGTCTGCTTGGTACCCTGCTCAACATGCCGAGAGGACCAAAGATGGGCGAAAGCAAGGGCAGACTTGAAATCAATGGGCATCGGCGGGAGCTTCACGCTAATGATGATGATGATGATGAGGCGAAGCAGGACACGAAAGTCATCGCAAAGGCAAAAAGGCCAAGAAGACCGGAAATGACTACCCTCCGCGTGCTTCACTCTAAGTCGAGGAGATCAAGCAGTTTTCACCTGCCTCAGAGGAGTAAAACTTCGTTCTGATTCTGTGGGAAGATAAGCAGATACCTAGACCCAGTGAAGCGAAGTTCAGCGGGATGAAATCTCACGGTATCACGTCTTGATGACGCAGATACTTCCGATTGCAATCCGTGGGATCATGGGCCGCGCACGTCCGTGAAACGCTATTTGGCCTATGCAACTTTTTCGGCGTCATCTCTCGGAAGTCGGTTGGCGTGAGGCAACTCGAAGGCTACGAGGAAGAGATCGTGGTGATACTATGCGAGCTTGAGATGTACTTCCGCCCGCATTCTTGACGTTATGGTGCATCTGCTGGTCCATATCGTGGAGGATATCATCCAACTCGGGCGGCGTTCTGCACTGACATGATGCCGTTCGAAAGGATGAATGGTGTCATCAAAGGATACGTTCGCAACATGTCACGTCGAGAGGAAGTATAGCCGGGGCTTTCGATCAAGAGTGCATCTCCTACTGCACGAATTATCTAGGCATCGAGAACCCGTTGGTCTGCCCGTCAGCGAGCACCTCGGCAGGCTCGCTGGATGGGGTCACCGTGAGGGTCGCCGCAAAATGCATGTCGACTTGGTCGACTCGCCGACTTTGAAAGAGCAAACCTAGTCGCTACAACACATAGGCGTGGTCGATCCTTGGGTGGTAGAGCACAAAACCTTTATTGAGAAGGCGTACAATGACCGAGGCCAGCAGAGGATGACGGAGATATAATCAAAGAGCACAACTCATGTTTCACGCATTGGTTCAAGCGAAGCTTCGTCGTACCCTTTACATGAGGATTCTTCCACGGAAGAACAACTCATATTCGCCTTGTCACGAGGCGCCGAGCACAACAACGATGACCTATGAGGCGTACGATATCAACGGCTACACATTCTACACCGAGGACAAGGACATGAAGAGCGATGGTTATCAAAACTCCGGGGTAACGATGGAATCCTACACCGGTAACGATAAGGACAGATACTACGGAAGGATCGAGAGATCTGGGAGCTGAGCTACGCTGGAGAGAAGGTCCCGATGTTCCGTGTTAGATGGGCCAAGAGCGTCCTAAAATAAGACCGGTATTTCACCACCATGGTTATACCCGAAGCCATATCCAAGACCGCGGGTGCAAACGTCACCGCGAAAAATGAGCCATGGGTACTGGCTTCACAAGTGGACCAATGCTTCTTCACTACCGACCCATCAAAGCCCAGTCGTGTTGTCGTGAGGAGAGGCAAAAGGAAGATCATCGGAATGGATGGAGTAGCCAATGAGCAAGACTTCGACAAGTACAGCGACCCGAAGATCGAACATGACGACGACGATGAAGTAGCAGCATACACCACAAGAAGAAGCAGGACCACCCTAACTAAAGGACGTCCGTTCCACAGAAGAACTCCATTTGCGAAAAAGAAGGGCAAGAAGATTGTGAACAGATAGCTAGCTAAGATCGATTGTATTTAAATTGTAGCCTTCATTTCTCGGGCACTTTTTGATATCATGAATATTTTTAAATTTCATGGGCACTTTTTGATTTCATGAATATTTTTTCAAATTTGATGATATTTTTTCATATTCAATATGAAAAAATATTGAATATTCATGAGGACACTCGATCTCGATCCCCCTCCCTCTCGATAGCTATCCCCCTCGCCAGATCCCCCTCGCCGCCGAGCACCCCCGCACCCTCCTCCCGCTCCACCGCCGCCGACGACCCCCCGCACCCTCTGCCGCTCCACTGCCGCCGACGACCCACCGAACCCTCCCCTGCTCCACCGCTGCCGACGACCCACCGCACCTCCCGGCCCGCTCCACGCCGCCGACACCCCGCACCTTCCCCCGGCCCGCTCCACCGCCGCCGCCGACACCCGCACCCTCCGCCCTTTTTGAAGATATTTTTAAATAACAAATTTGATGATATTTTCAAATAAGAAATTTGATGATATCTTCAAATAACAAATTTGATGATATTTTCAATTAAAAATAAAAAATCAAATTTGATGATTTTTTCAAAATTGTTTTTGATGATATTTGATGATATCTTCTGTTCTAGTCCTCATGAAAATAACAAATTTGATAAAAAACAAATTATTAGATGCAACAAGAAATAATGAATTTTTTTTTACTAATGGCGCACCAGAGGAGGGTGCGCCATTGCTGTCAGAAAAAAACGTTACTAATGGCGCACCAGAGAAGGGTGCGCCATTGCTATCAGAAAAAACTACTAATGGCGCACCAGAGGGTGGTGCGCCATTGCTATAGTGTCTAGCTGGATACCCCTTCGCCCGATCCCCCCTTCCCTCTCCCTCGCCAGATCCCCCTTCCCTCCCCCGCCACACCCGCTCCGACGACCCCCGCGCCCGCTCCACACCCGCTCTGGCTCCCCCGCGCCTGCTCCGACGACCCCCGCGCCCGCTCCACACCCTAGCACCTCCCCACATCCCCTCCCCTCGCGCTGCTTCACCCGACTAGGTCGTCCCCGTCGACACCGCATCGTCCCCGCGACCACCGTCGTCCCCGCACCCCACCAAGGAGTCCAGGAGCTCTGGAGTGTTCTTCTACGTCATCTACGGCCAGCCGTTCGAGCTCGACGACTCTGCATCATGCGGATCGAGGTCTTCTTCCACCTCCGGCCACCACGGCCTCACCGTCGATCCGCGTCCCCTCGTCAACCCCGGCCCCGCACGAGCTCGCCATCGTCTTCCTCTCGGTGAGCTGCACCGGTTCCCCTCCCCCCCTTCGATTTCGTCGCCGTAGACTGTCGCACCACCGCGCCCCAGCTCCTGGTTGCCGCTCCCCGTGGCCGTGCTCCCCTCGACCCCTGGCCGCGCCCTGGCCCCGCCCAGGCGTGCTCACCGCACCGCGACCGCCTATAAAAGTGAACTTTGCGTCTTCTGCTTGTTTTGTTTCTGGTGGAATTTGGTTGAGAGCTTTGCTCTAGTAGAGGAGAAAATCCTAGTGGATTACCTGATGTTTATCCGAGTCGTTTTGTGATTGCACTTGCCATGTTGACCATCAGAGTGTTGCTGGTTATGCCGACTGGAGCTTAATATTTGTAAAATGTTACCAGTCTCTTGAATTATGTGTGTATTGTAGAGGGCCTCAAAAGTCATATTTGTAAGTGTAACTGGTTTGGAGTAGATGATGTCCTGCGCGTTGCCAAATTTCATTTCAAGAATGTGAGAAATACTTGGGCATGATTGCAATAGTATTTGTAATCGTACTACATTTCATTTGCAATCATACAGCTGAATGGTGGATGCATCATTCGGATCAGGCTACTAAATTCTTTGAAATCATTTGCTGATGCCTGCTGCAACTGTGATGCCTCACTGTCATGTACTGCCGTGACTTGCTAACCAAATTGGTTTGTGTCAATTTCATAAACTTGCAGGCTTATATAATTAGAAATACTACTGTATTAGATACCCTCACTGTCATGGGCTTTTTATTATTAGTCAAGTAGTATGCTTAGAATCTTGTTGGGAGAGTAAAGCTTTGCTTTCAGTTTTTTCTTGTATGTGGGGATTGCTACTGCTCATACAGGAAAAAATTGATAACTACTATGTCATTGTGTACTCCTCCGTGCCAAGTGTAATGTCAAGTTTAGATTGGTCAATATGGTTCTCGTTTTAAATTTTTACATGCTCTCATTTTTTGTGTGGGTAATGTTTTATATGCTCTTTATCTCTTCCTTGATGGACATTCGACGAGGCGTTAGGCGATATAGCTTTCTAGATCCTTAGGGGGGTTGTTCCTCTTTACACGTGTGTTAAATAGGGTTTTATGTGGTCATATGGAGTTTATTAGGTAGAGAAAGTACCTTGTGATTTTTCTAATTTTGGACATATATCAAGTCTCACGAAGACATCTTCATTACAACACTCAGCTTATCCAAGACATCTTCATTACATTCTAGACAGGATAGGAGCCTACTTTGTTTAGAAACAGAGTCAGAATTTGAAAAGGAAAACCCTTAAGCCAAACATACAACAAGCATTAACAACATAAGTGGAGACACTAATTTTCTCTGACTTGTGGAGGCTCTAATCCTGAGGGATCATGGCTAAAATAATTTTCCATGCCTGAGTAGTGATTATCTGAATTAGTTTGTAAACTGTAGAGGTGGTTAGGCTCTGGTTAAAAATAAAAACAATAATAGAAGTTTTGTATTTTCTAAGTAAAAAACCCCACATATGCACCAGGATGTGATCTGTCAGAACCAAAGTAGACCTAGCCCTGCATTAGTTGTTTTGTGCTTCAAGTGTCCTAGTCAAGGACAAACTGAGTGGTTGCAAAATAATATTATGTGGTCAATGTGGATTTATTATGTGATCATGATCCATAGACAAAAAAATGCCATGATCCATACAGTATAAACAATGCCAGGATCTGTAAAATACATTTGTCATTCTTTCTGTGTTTGTACAGACTTGCTAAACTATTGATGATTTTTTGTTGGGTGACATATTATATATGGAATGGAAGCTCACATAAGTTGAGCTGATTTTTGTCCATATGAAAGCAGAGGACCATATGGTCTGTGGCTGGGTTTTGTCTCCGACCATTGTGTCGTGATGAATTTGCAGGCACCCCGAGAGGCCCTTGAGTTTGCCAGAATGTCGATTAACTTCCATTCCGGCAAATTCGGGTACTCCATATGTCCTATTTTCAGCAAAGGTCATGCTGAAATTTTCCGTGAATTTTAGCATGACTTTGCTAAAAATAGGACATATGGAGTACTTGCGACTAATGCATGGGCCGGGGTATCTTAGTACTTAGTTAAGTAGGATGAACTGCCCCGCCATTCTTGCTGCATTAAACCATAGGTGGCAATAGAGCCAAGTGATTAGGCCCAACTTAGAATTCTCCTTAGCATCGATAAACCCTAGATGATAAACCCAACATAGGTGGCAATAGAGCCAAGTGATTAGTGCCAAGTGATTAGGCCCAACCTAGGGTGCCTCGGTGTCGATGAGAACCTACATGATGTACACTTAGGCTTTTAGGGTGCCTCGGTGTCGACAAACCCTAAATGATAAAAGCTTAGCTTTTAGGATGCCTCGGTGTCGACAAACCCTAAATGATGAGACCATGATCTTGTTCCTTGACAGTAACCAACTTTTTGACCAAACTTTTTTCCTATTTAGAGCGAAACATGGCCCACAACGATGAGGCCGGCGGTTCGGGCGGCAAGCAATTCTGGGAGGTGTCCCAGGAGTTGGAGGAAGAAGCTCACCGCTATGAGGACGCCGCGGAAGACACCGATCCTGACTACACAACCACTAGTGGCGTCGGGGATGACACCACTGATGGCGCCGCCGAGGATGCCACCACTGATGATGGCGGCGCACGCACAGATGGCAGCCAACCGAAGAGGCAACGGCGCCCGAGCGTGCTCGCCACCGTCAGGGAGGAATTTACTGAAGTGAACTCCGACGGGCAACCGACGGCGCCCAAACAAGTAGTCAAGGGGTACTCGGTTCAGCTCGGGTGCATTCTCCGGAGCACCGTCTCGATCAACACCGAGAACCTAAGGCATAATGACCGAGGGAATTTGCGCAGCCTCCTCTTCACGAAGCTGCACGAACGATACAAGTTCCCCGCTGAGTTTGCGAACACACGCCTCTCAGGGAATAAAGTGAACAATGCCGCCCTCACGAAGATGAGCACGGCCCTGTCTACTTGGAGAAGCACGGTGAAGGCAATGATTGATAAAGGTGATAGTTATGACAAGATCAAGGCGAAATATCCTTTGATGAGCGAAGATGACTACAAGGAGTTCAAGATCAAGTGCGAGAGCCCCACAACCTCCGAATCAAGTCAGTGGGGGAAAGAAATGCGGCAGTTGAACTTAGGGGTCCACCAACTCGGTCCCGGCGGTTACAGAGTGGCGGAGCCTGTATGGGACAAGGAGGACGCGGAGCGTGCCGAGCAAGGCCTACCGCCCCGCTTCGAGAAATACAGTGACAAGCAGACCAGGAACTTTCTCAGGGCCCGGTACAAGGAGGACCCGGTAACAAAGGAGCTTACCACGGATCCGAAGACCAAGGAGCTTGAGCTTGTTCCGGTAAGGAATACACCCCCGCATAATTAGCTCCATATGGTTGCATTCTAATTAATCCCCAATATTTCTAAATGGTTCACGTTCCTTCCGCAGGACAAAGAAAGCAGTAGCGTGGGGTCGTCTTAGAGCTCCCCTTTCGACACCCCTTTGAATAGGGTGCTGAACCTAATGAAAAACAGGGATAAGCTCGATAAGCTGACGTCAGCTGGTCGTGTGGCCGGCAAAGGCTTGTCCACAACATGGTCTCATACTATACCGCTGGTGGGCGAAAGGAGAAAAAGACAAGCTCGGAAAGCCAATCGCGCGAGGTTGAAGCACTCAAGGCACAAGTGGCGCGGATTCTGGAGCTTGTCCAAGAGAAAGTGCAACAACAACTTGGAACGACGCTCAACGCCATGGTGCCTACGTTGATTCATGGGCTGACGACGTGGATTGCGGGCGGCCAACAGGGGCCTCCCCCGGTTCCCAGCTTCATGGCAAGAACTTCAAGACAATGGGCAAGCGGCACCATTGGTGTCTCCGGCAGCGCTTATTGGTGTCTCCGGCGAGGCGGTATTTGTGTCTCCGGCGCCGCACGGCATTGAGCTTAATGCACCGGGTGTCGCCGGCCGACACCTCGCCAAAGAAGCGGCCCCTCCGTCGATTACGCCCGCCGTTGGCGGTGCCTCGACATTAGCCGAGCTCGACGGCATCACGGTAACTAAGCCTCTCGGCCGATGACTTCATCTCCTTGCCTTTGACTGGGCATCCCTGACGCCCTACATGTTTTCGCAGGGCGCTGCCGACGTTCCTTGCACTCTCCTGCACTTCGTGGGCGGCGAGTTGGTCGATGTCGCCAAGGGTAGAATCGTTCAATCGGGCAACCCCGTGTTCCACGGTAATCCGATGCCACCCACAATGTATAGGGTTGAAGTGGTTCGGGTGCTGCCAGGCTGCGACGAGCTGTTACCTCGATTCGACCGGCCTGGGCCGACGAAGAAGATGAGATGACCCTCGGCGCTGCGTAAGCTGGCCCTGCTGGCGAAGAGCCGATTCGTTTGGGGCGGGGACACCACCCACGACAAGACCGCCCGATCGTGCCGGCGCCAAGCCATGGCAAGAACGCCGCAACGCTACCGGGCATGCTGGACATCCCTATGGCACAGGATCCGGACATGCATATGGCACAGGATCCGGACGACGACGACAACGGTACATCTACCAACGTCGATAAGTACTTTGCCGAACATGGGTACGATGACGAGTTCTGCGGGCCTCCTTCTCAAGAACCCAACCAAGACGACTGCGATCTAGCTGGTACGTCGGAGAAACCCAGTTGCAACAGGCGTCGTCTGGCGTTCAGTTCTCAGGAGACGCCTCCAGCTGCCGCCTTCACCGAGCCTCAGATAGCTGAGGTGCGAAATATTATCAGCCCCAACACGCTCAAGAAGGTGGTTTGTGAGCAGAACTCGGTCCCATTACAACAGATCAAGAAGAAGAGCCAGAAACGGAAGACTAAAAAGGGCGCTGGTGCGAGCCAGCCGGCACCGAGTACGATCCGTGCTCAGGACGGGCCACCTTCACCTAAGGATATCTCGAGGAGGGTGCATGTGGCGGGTAGGGCGATGCTACCGACAAATATGCAATGCTGCAACCGGTGCTATGTGGAGTCTGCACGACAGTGTTCTTTCTTTGGAGAAGTGGCGTCTAAGAGAGAATGATGTGGCATACCCGGTTTTCGTGGCCAAGGTGCCAGAGGGCAAGGGCTTTGTGGATGGCGACATCGGGGGTACGATCGTCCTGCGGTTTGATGACATCTTTGCTATGTTTAACCTTCATCCGCTGCACTACACCTTCGTTCGGCTGTTTTCGCTGAGTATGGAGATGCGGATCATTAGAGACAAGACCCCGGACATCATGATAGTCGACCCCTTCTACATGCGTGCCAAGCTCTTGGGCAGCGCTGGGGACCGCCAAGTCGCGAGTTCACACCTCGAAGGCGTCATTCTGGCAAACCCAGATAAGGATAACTTCCTCGTGCCTTACTTTCCCGAGTAAGTCGTCCCCTCAACCGCCCCGTAACATATGATTTCTTAGATTTCGATCGTTCTTTTTTTTCTAATATTCCGTGTTCTGTGCAGTGACAGACATTGCACACTCATCCCCTTAAGCCCTAAATATTCCATGGCCACGTATTTCGACCCGAACCGTGACTCCAAGATGGACTACACAAATATCAAGAAAGTTCTTGATGATGTTCTCCCCGGCTACGCCAAATCTGGAGGCACCTTCACCAGGCAAGTTCGTAAGTACGGCAAGCACGTGTTCGCCCACAATACGACGTTCTGCTGCGTCAAGCAGCCGCCTGGCGGTCAGAAGGATGCCTACTACGCCCTCCATCACATGCGGGCGATTGTAAGGGACCATCATCACCTTCTGCTAACAGATAATCTCAAAGATTGGGCCGCGAGCTTGTCGGCAATCCAGGACGCGAACATCGGACAAGAATTCTTTCGCATCCAGTCGGACTTGGCGGAAATCATCCATCAAGATTTCCTTCATACCTCGGGGCAGTTCTACCTCAGATATCAACCGTCCAACAGTGAGATAGACACAACGCTACAAATGCAGGCTGACAACGCCCGCGATTTCATGACCATCACGACAGACGGCGGCTTCATCCATGCTCCGGTCCCACGAGTCGAGTCAAAAGTAGTGATGCTATGTGTAGTTCTGAAACATTGATTGGCTCATGTTTTAATTAAACTTTAATGAACTTGTATGTCTCTTTGGTTTGGACAGTCGTTCAACTTAGATGTAATCGATGCTATTTATTAGTAGGACCATGAATCGTGCTATTAATGTCTTGCTTTTCTCTTCCGATCCTTTTGTTGCATACTTATATATTGCTTATGTATTGTCTATTGTTTGGCTTGTGCATAGAGATGCCGACGTATGTCGTGTACAAGGGTAAGGTTCCCGGAGTCTACGACGACTGGGAGGAGTGTCGGAGACAGGTTCACCATTTCAGCGGTAATAGTTACAAAGGGTACACCACTAGGGCGGAGGCGGAATCTAGATACGCCCGCTATCTAGCGGGAGAGAGGAGGGAGCGTTGGAGGAACCGGATGAAGACCAGTTTCATCGCGATGATGCTCATCGTGATGACCGCAGCTCTCTTCTATGTGATGGTAGTTTAGATGATCGATATAGACTTCTAATGTGAAGACAAACTCGATACTCGCGGTCTCGAGACTTGTAATGTTTTATCTTTGTTCGGTCTTTTGAATTCGGAGACTAATATGATGAATTGTATTCGGAGACTAATCTTCTATTGTATTCGATGAATCTGCTGTTGCTGTGTGCTACTGTCTATATTCTGTCAAATAATATATTTTGTAACCTGTGCAACAATCAGAAAAGTAAAAAAATAAAACCTAATATTCATACTAATGGCGCATCACCTCAAGGCGCGCCATTAGTATGCCAAAGGAAACTAATGGCGCATCACTACAGTGTGCGCCATTAGTGTGCCAAGTATACTAATGGCGCATCCACCCGCGGTGCGCCATTAGTATGCCAAAGCACATGGTTAAATATGGCCCCCTGGGAAGCATACTAATGGCGCATGGTGTTCTATACTAATGGCGCACTGGGTGGTGCGCCATTAGTATACCAGATACTAATGGCGCACCAGTGGTGCGCCATTAGTAAGAAATACTAGTGGCGTGATACTAATGGCGCTCCAGTGATGCGCCTTTAGTAGGCAAAACTGGTGCGCCATTAGTAGGCCTTTTCCTATTAGTGTTTTGGTATAAAGATGCAAAGTAAAATAAAAGTCAAAGTAAAAAGCAAAGCAATAATAAAGTGATGGAGATTGATATGATGAGAATAGACCCAGGGGCCATAGGTTTCACTAGTGGCTTCTCTCAAGAGCATAAGTATTTCTACGATGGGTGAACAAATTACTGTTGAGCAATTGACAGAATTGAGCATAGTTATGAGAATATCTAGGTATGATCATGTATATAGGCATCACGTCCGAGACAAGTAGACCGACTCCTGCACGCATCTACTACTATTACTCCACTCATCGAGCGCTATCCAGCATGCATCTAGAGTATTAAGTTAAAAACAGAGTAACGCCTTAAGCAAGATGACATGATGTAGAGGGATAAATTCATGCAATATGATATAAACCCCATCTTGTTATCCTCGATGGCAACGATACAATACGTGCCTTGCTGCCCCTTCTGTCACTGGGAAAAGACACCGCAAGATCGAACCCAAAGCTAAGCACTTCTCCCATTGCAAGAACTACCAATCTAGTTGGCCAAACCAAACGGATAATTCGAAGAGACTTGCAAAGATAACCAATCATACATAAAAGAATTTAGAGAAGATTCAAATATTATTCATAGATAGACTTGATCATAAACCCACAATTCATCGGTCTCAACAAACACACCGCAAAAATAAGATTACATCGAATAGATCTCCACGAGAGAGGGGGAGAACATTGTATTGAGATCCAAAAAGAGAGAAGAAGCCATCTAGCTAATAACTATGGACCCGAAGGTCTGAGGTAAGCTACTCACACTTCATCGGAGAGGCTATGATGATGTAGAAGCCCTCCGTGATGATGGCCCTCTCTGGCGGAGCTCCGGAACAGGCCCCAAGATGGGATCTCGCGGATACAGAATGTTGCGGCGGTCGAATTAGGTTTTTTGCTCCCGTTCTGATGGTTTGGGGGTACGTAGGTATATGTAGGAGGAAGGAGTACGTCGGTGGAGCTCCGAGGGGCCCACGAGGCAGGGGGGCGCGCCCTAGGGAGGGCTGGGGGCGCCCCCCACCCTCGTGACCGCCTCTTTGCTTCCTTGGAGTAGGGTCCAAGTCTCCTGGATCACGTTCGGTGAGAAAATCACGTTCCCGAAGGTTTCATTCCGTTTGGACTCCCTTTGATATTCCGTTTCTTGGAAACACTGAAATAGGCAAAAAAACAGCAATTCTGGGCTGGGCCTCCGGTTAATAGGTTAGTCCCATAAATAATATAAAAGTGGAAAATAAAGCCCAATATAGTCCAAAACAGTAGATAATATAGCATGAAGCAATAAAAGATTATAGATACGTTGGAGACGTATCAGGCGGCACCCGCGGGTGCAGATGGGGGGCCTTCCGCGGCTACGTGGGTGGTGTGGAGGCGGCGACGCTATGGCGGCTCCTCGATGGCCGACCGAAGTTCCATGGGAGGCGTCGTCTCCGACTCGATCTACTCCAGTTCGTGCTGGCTACGGTAGCGACTACGGTCGACGTCAATACTGCCTGGATGGATCTGGCGGGTGGGCATGGATCCGGGGAAAACTCCAGGCCGGCGTGGCAGCCGCACCAAAGTCGACGCCCTCGGCGCCGATTACCTTCCTAGAGGCTTCGGTGTGGATCATACGCCCCCACCTCTGTCATGAGCACAGGCGAAAGCCTCTGTTTCTCTGTTTGGGCGACGATGGCACTTTGGTGTCGTGTTCCTTTCTGAAGGCGTCGGCCGAGGACTGCTCAGGCTGGTGGAGTTGCTGGTAGTTCAGAGTCGACGCGAGATGGCATGTAGGTGGAGCGGCGTGGCATCAACAGTATCATCGACGGTGGGTCTCGGCGGCATGGCGCAGGGGAGACTCGGCGTCCGATGCGCGGAGATGGACTCGCGCAGGAGGAGGAAGCTGTCTGGCGTCGTGGTGGCATTGACGGTAGCTAGACCGTGCAAGGTAGATGCAACAGTATAGCTCTGAAGATGGATTGATGGCAGGTGGCGGCGGCGGCCTCATACCCGGCAGGCGCCCTGGTTGAGGAGTGCGCCGGACCGGTGTGTACCCCATACCCGACAGGCGTCCTGGATGGAACCTCTGGTCTTCGATGTTAGGTTTGGCTGTGAGGTCTGTTTGGTATTAGCCCCAGACTATCAGCATCCCTTCATCATTTGGATAGGAGTAGCGACAGATGTTGCCTAGACGGTGGCTTTAGTCTTGCTATTGTATTACTTTATAATGTCTTATGTGAACAATTAATAAAGTGGCTGCATGAATCGTCCAGATGCAGAGGCCGGGGGTCCTCCTCCATTTCTAAAAAAAAAGAAGAACCATTGTCCGTTGGTGACCAATGATAACTAACTAACAAGACGCGCGAGTTGTTCGTGAATTTTGCATTGCATATGGTGAGTATTTGGCAATTCAATTTTTGTTGTTATTTTTCCACTAGGATATTAATAAGATATTTTTTAGATGATTAATTTTTGCACTCATGCCCGAATAGCTACGCAAACATAGCAGCAAAACATTTAAAGATCCCTCTTGTGTAATGGAAAGAAACGCATGCAAGCAAGTCTTGTTTCGAACTGGCCTTGTACGCACTGGAAACCCTACATGGGTTTCTTTCCATTTCCAGGTCTCCTCTCTCCCTCCCAACAATTATATATAAAGGAAATCTCATCACTTTCATTTCGTAGATCTACAGAAATCAAAATTACCCCGCCGTCCGCTACCTCCACCGGAACGACGCCTCCGTCTGGGTACAATAGCCCATAGATACACATCAATCGCTACTATTGCCTATAATCCTATCTAGAACGTAAGCTGTTCTTGGCATTTTCGCGGCATCTTGTGATGCTCACATATGCATTATGTTTGTCTGCTTGGTATACAGAAAGAGAGCAATGTCGTCGTCGTCGGGCATGAAGTTGGGCGGTGCTCCGTCGTGGCTGGGCCGCTGCTCGGCGCGAGGTTCTTCCAGCACTGTGCCGTGCACCCTAGACTGGCCAAGAATGATTGCAACCACTACTGTCTTAGCTGCGCCGGCGAGGAGAACGCCGTCTGCTGCACCATGTGCCTCTCCGGCCACCGCGACCACCATGTCCTCCAGGTACTTAACATATACAAGTGCATCGTGCGTAGCAATGGCAGCGGCAGCGTTATAGATTGATGGATATTACTGCAGACTAGTATAATGCCCGTGCGTTGCCACGGGCTTTTGAAATATTTTGCTGAAGTTATATAAACATAACGCAAGTTAAATTTCACATTTAGAGAAAAGATAGTGTGGGCGTAATTGGGTAATAATTGAAGTCCACCTCACTTGCAATGTAAATTGATTAAAAAAACAATTTGACGATGTATGCATATAGAGCGATTATCTAACTAAAAATATGTTACAAATTAAAATTTACTTGATGCACTTAAGAAATTCTCTCACAATCAGAAATGTTGTCTATCCAGTTTTTTCAGCTTACCGCGTAGCCTTATTCTGACCTCAGTCACTCTATCACCACAACCAGCCCTCTCACTCTTTCAACCCACGCACCCCTCACTCTATGTGTTCTTGTGCCGACAAGGCTGAAAATATGTGGACGTTGAAAATGACCGTCATGAACTACATTATTCCTCATCTCTTCACCCAAATAGATCTTTATAACATAGTTCCAGCAATTTCTTCTATTTTTCGTGATTGTTCGGGATGGATGGTGCAAATGAAATGCTCTAACATGATGTGTCGGCTATCCCTCTAAATACCACCACCATCTCCGCCACCTGAGATATCCTGTACCCCGCCTTCAAATCCGTTAATCCCCTGCCCCTTCTCATCCAATGATGACCTGCCTCTAATTCTTCGTCTTCCTCCCGTAGCCGCATATTTTTTTATTTGACCACTTTATTGACCTGCCCGCCTCTCCCTGCCTAAGCACCTACCACCGCCACCCTACAATCGGCAAGTGTTACCACACGTCGCCACTTGCTCAAGTCACCACCTCCGTCAACGCTGACGCCAGTCGTTCCTCTAAAACCTACCACCATTTTGGTGCCCACGACCTCCCACACCCCGCACTCGAGACCGCTAACCCCTTGCCTCTCCTCCACCGCCAACACCCACTGCTGCTACTACTCTTCTTCCTCCCTCTGTATACCTTTTTCTTCGTCCAGTCTATTCACTCGCCCACCTCTACCTACGAAACCGCTTGCCACCACCATCAACAGTCAGCAAATGTTGTCACGCACTACCTCCCTCTACCTGAGTTGCCGCCCAACCCTCTAAATAGTGCCACAATTTCTAGCGCTCACGACCTTCCGCACCACAATAATCAATGGGTTGCCATATATGAAGAAAAAAGAAGGATCAAGATGGTTCTCTGAAGAAGTCATACCATCTCTTGTCACACATCATGTTCATAGATCCTAGGCATACTCTCTTCTCTCAATTTCATTATCATCTTTTTGGACTACAAAATCTAACACTCATGTTCTGAATAATTAGTAGAATAAATTAATTTCAAGACATGTCATGGATGAATTATTTGGGTGCCATACTTAAAAATAATAACCATTTATGCCTGGGAGATATTTGGCAGGTTACACCGAATGCCGTGTAGAAGCGATGCCCAATTTGAATGGATGCATCGTCTTTCGAGTCCGATAAATATCATTAGCATGCAAACTTGAGATACTTTGCCATCACCTGCGTTAAGTATGGCGCCTCTCCGCCGCAAGAAAGAGGTGGGCTTCAGAATCAGATCAATAAAAAATAAGTGGGATCCGGGATTTCTGGATTCAATGTATGGGCTCAAGAAATTTTTGTAGGAAGATATTGATTAGGTGGGATTTGGCCTACTATCTATGGCAAGGAAAATCGGTAATAAAAACCAAATCTGAAAGGTGTGCTTTCTTTGGATACAAATCGGTGGGGTTGATGCTTCATGAACTTTTTTTTGAAAGTCGGAAAGAAATCGGTGTGAGCGAGAGGTCGTGCGAGAGGGTCGAGTGAACGAACTATGTATGGACTCCCAGATTTTTTGTAAATATAAAGAGACAAAAACCAATGAGAGGTGAGAAAAAAATCAGACAAAAAACATGGAAGCAAGGGTACCATGTCAGACATTAGGAGTAGAGAATCGGGAATGGATCGGAAAGGAGAACGAGGTGGATCAGAAAAGCATCATTTCCTGCCCGTTTGTAATGTGTTTGGTCGCAGAACGGACTAAAATGATCCCTTAAGGCCTCATTTGACAGCAAGGGGTTGTGGAGGTTTTGGGAGAGGATTCCAGGGGATTTGGTGAATCCCCCTCTTCCACCTAATCCCCTTGAAACCTCAAATCCCCCTCCAGCCACACATCCTTCAGATCCCCCTCTGTACAAAACAATGTTTGACAGGAAGGGATTGCCATATTGAATTAAAATGGTGTAAAACAGTTAAAAATCTAATCTTGCAACAGTTCTTCACATGAACAACATAATTCTCTTGACTTGGAATCAATATATCATCACATAATTGCGCTGTCACATAACAACAACATATTCTCTCACATCAGCATGACTTAGAACCAAATATGTCTCATAGGTTCTCGGCATTCACAAGTTCCAGGCAAGACATGCGTACATTTAAGCATGCTAAGAATATATAAGCATGTTGAACTATTTATGCAACATAGAGAAAAGCATCACTTGATGTTTTGCAGCGATTGTTGGAAGAGAGTACATGACAGGAGCATAAATTCCAACTACAAGTCAGTAGTAGCGCAGACACAAAAGCAACCGAGGAGACTCTCAAATAGACGATTTCGAGGGGCCCTGCAAATGTCTCATTCTCCCTCTGCTTGTTCCACTTCTCAACCTGGTTCAGTGGGACCTGGAGGAAAACAAAATTTGTCTCAGCAAACAAAGAGACTTTTCCCTTGCATACAACAACGATCAGGTATATTTAAAGGAATATTAAGAGCGCAAAATACAAAATTAAAAAGAGAACAGACGCAAGCTTCGTTCTTTTTCAGAGGCTGTAGACTGTTTGCAAAGGGAAAATTACAATGAAGAAATAGTATGAATTATTTCATGGCCTTGTTAGAGCTACATCAAGAGGTACAGAACTACTTTTAGATTAAATCAAATAGTAATAAACACAAAAGCAAGAAGAATCTGATGTGACACGCAAGATGCAACTTGATGGGAGAAGATGGATGGACCAGTCAGGTCACCTGGTGGCTGGTGAGATACCACAAGATCTCTGTATTTATAATCAGACCAAGGATTCTGATTGTATGAAGATGTTATGTGGTGCTACAATGTATGAAGATGTTAGGGAAGCTAACAATCTGGATTACGTCTCCTGATGGGTAGTATATCCAACTGACACTCATAAAAAGACGATTTCTAGTACTATTTAGATAAACAAGGAAACTTGTTAGAAACATCATAGTTGTTTCTTTATTGCCAAACAAGTTCAGTGTCGTTGGCTGCAGTGATTTGCACATGTTCGCATTCACAATTCAGAGCAAAGGTTGCATAACAGACCAAACCAAGATGAACTAACAAACAGGATCGTAGCAATAACTACTCAAGAAAAAGGAGATCACACTAAGAACTGGACACCTGGTAGACAAATTAAATAAGCACCGGTACTATTTCATAAGATAATGAAACAGTGTTGCCACACAAGCAGCACAAGTTAAAAAGCGACATGGTCCGAACAGCTAACGAGTATTACAGAGAACCGATAAACATCAAGGTAAAAGTACTCCAGATCACCACTCTTGCTTACAGGAACCAACTTCTAGCTAGAAATAGGCAGCAACTGTCAAACTTGACATATACAGTGACAATATTGTGCTCCAAACTGGCTAGCTAGATTATGCTGATTGCAAAGATATGCTATCTTATATTGTCACAAACCAAAGCTCGAGCAAAGCAAAATCATGGCGTTGATGTTGTTCATCATTACGTTGACATGAACACAGCCAACATTTTCTACTGTGAAATATATGCACCAGCCAGCAATTTAGTAAAACAGTTCTATCATCTAAGTCAGCTCTAGACTGAAGAATTGCAGCATCTAAATCTTGACAGGTAGCACAAAAAGAAGGGGATGCAGAAGATTGTTACCTTAGATACGTTGAGGCAACTCTGCCATTTCGCTCCGAAGAAACACAACATCACTCTCTTCATCTTCGGCGGCAGAATCTAGAAAAACCATCTAGTGAACAGCGTGAAGGTCCAAAACAAGAGTCTCAGGATGTATGCGGTCTGGCAGAAAAATAGTATGAGATCCCTCAAAAACACCCATCAACATCAAGTGAACAAATTGGAGTCCCAGAAAAAGATTACCAAAAAGAAATAAAGAAATATTCCAGTAGCGACTCTCAATTCATTGCAGGGTACGTCCTTTGTCGTGATTCGGCCAATTCTGTCTTGCTTTCTCGTTTGTTTCCCTTCTTTCTTTATCAACCCATAGCATTGCAGTACCCTGACGGCCAAGCCAAAAATTATTAAAGACAATGAAACCTAAACTACCGTCATTAGCAGTTAAATCACATGTCAGCTCTATCAATAAGTAATAAATAACAATAGATCATCATCCCAAACTTCCAATTTTATTTTGCAACTGTCATTGGGATTTCATACATGCATGGAGGTGATTTTTTCAAGCTCTATGTGACCGATGAGAGATTAGGCCGGGATTTATCACAGGACTATCGACCATTGAGATGAGGGATTGCTTCTCCATCAATTAGGTTGGGGACGTCACCACAACCCAACAAGTCCTCCTCCTTTGCATCAACTACTAACAAATCTTGACTTATCCGGCAATGGACGTTTGAAACATGGATTCTCTCCTAACAAATATGCATAGCACTCATCCATTTCAAATAAAATGAAATAAACATCTCATTCTACAATATTGCTACAAACTATCAATCCTCCTAGATCCATCAGACCATCACCATCACCATCAGAAAATCACGGCAATCTCGCCGGGTAGGGTTACGGCCGATGAGTGGCTAGAAGAGGGCAGCATTCTTGAGAAAGAGAGTGTGATGATGATTGTACCAAATCCAAAACAAAATGCAACTCAACTGTGAAACATTGAGTCTCTACTCCTAATGCATAGAAACATGGGTAGAGATGGGAACTATCAAAGCGGTTGGAACTATCTGGGACGAACAGCGTTATCATCTTATACTGCTGGCGTCAACACCATTTGGAACATACTTACCAGTGCAAATATTGTAGACTTTCGGCTCATATGATGAGGTACAAAGAATGCCACCAACTTTTAACCCCTTCAGATATAGATCATTAGGCCACTTTATCCTTACATCTAGTTCTGGAAGTCCCTGGGTGTTATCACATAGATAGTACAGGATGTCATGACAAGGAAATTAGCCTTATGAAATATCATACTGCAATCAGTGAACATCACATATGCGTAAGAAACACCGAATATAATAGTACTTCATAAACCCTCACCTTAGCACAACACAAATCCATTGCAAGCAGATGCTACATACCTTGACATACAACAGCAATAGCAGCCAAACACCAATACAGAGCACCTTCAGTGAGCAGAGCAAGCAGCGCCTGGCGAGGGGAAGTGGCACCACTTGACCACCATACAACACTCATCATTGAGTCAATGTATACTACCCAAGCCTCACACTCTAGGTTCATCTCTTTTGTCAAGTCTCAAACTCGAGTTGAATTGTTGCTCTTGGTTAGTGAGAGGCAAGATCCATGGAGGTAGATTGGAAATAGGGGTTATAACTTGGTGTCGGGATGCTCTGGACGCAGCCGGGGTGTACACCATCAACCATATTCCTTGTGCTGAAAAGATAGGCATGTACTCTTGTAAATATAATTATAATAAAACTACTCTAATGTCGGTCACTACCAGTCTCAGTTCCCTAGCTTAGGGTTGCAACTTGCAACTTCAAGAATCATTCTGATAAAATCATACCGCGAGTGTTTTTCCATCAGGGCGATGTCCCTGTCACGGAAGTACCACCTGTCAACTCCAAGCTTCTCCATGAACTTGAATTGAGCTTTCACCAAAACAGAAATCTAAGCATAAGTTCTTGGTTCCAGCCATGGACCAAAAACACAAGATCGGGTAAGTCCCATAGTTCTCGTAGCCATGGCCAGGGAATTCATGCCATCCTCCCAAGGCCAGTTCTTTGTAGGTGCACCAAAAGGATCTCCTCCGATATCCCGGAACGTATGCCAGAATGCCACACTGAACCACAACCAAACCCGTAGCACAAAAAAATGTAATCCTAGTGTAGCACATAATGTACAAGTAAATTAAAAGGATATACACCAAAAAGGCATATTTCTGCAAATCATACTTTCATTTTCTTTATAAGAATCACTTCCTCTGTGTTATACCACTTGTAAGCAAGCGGCCTCTTGCTAGTTGGACCCTGCAGTGCATTTGTTCATTCAAGGACAAACGTTAAACTGAAAGTAACCCTTTAACAACACTTAATTTGTTCATTTCAAGGTCAATGACCTCACCTCATAGTTGATCTTGGTAAAGCCCGGGAAGAACTTGCCCTCACAATCATTGAAGCGGCATCGCCGCACTTGGCGTCAATGTCGGCTCGGCAGGTTTCCTGTGCGGCAATCTGCAAGGAACAACCAAATCAGAACCAAGATCGGGTTAAGTTCACAGATCAAATCATGGGCATCATGTAAAGAAGGAAAAGACCACAAAGTTAGCAATCCTCCGCTCACCGCAGCAGATAGACCACAAAGAAGGAAAAGAGGAAGTTGGACCAGGACACCTACATCACGAAACCAGTCACCAAGAACACCACACACTGCTCACTGGATTGATGGGCTCTGAGTGGTGTCTCTCCTCTACCTGGTCTCCCGGCGTCCTCTGAATTCCGCTCCACCATCTTGATCGTCTCCCTTTGCGCCGAATTCTACACACCTCACATCCTTCTCCTCCTTCCATGTCCTCCACTGTGCCGATCAACCTGTGATTTAGACAGACTAAAAATTAGGTTCATGTTCTTGCGACAAACTAAAAATTACAGTACATAGTTCATCGTCCAGATGGTCCAGTGACATAGTAAAAATCACAATACAACAGTCAATAGTTATGCTGTAAAAACATTGATCCGTTGACCCAACAAATAGTGAAGTTCTGAATCTTTCTCTCAACACATCAAACAAATCGATCTCTCAGGCTCTCGTCTCTGAATAATTACTTTTTTATGAATCTCTCAGAACATGATTACCCCAAAAGAGTGCCCCAACGGTAGCTCATACAAGAAGCACATATAATGCAATCTCTTCTTCTCGCTGCTTTTCTTCTCCCCATGACCTGCACAGGCTAGAAATTAAGCTTCCAAAAACCAAGACAGAAGGAAGCTACGAGCTCAAAATGAAATCGCTTGGTGTGAAGCCAAGAAACCAAGCGCAAGAACCATAGCTAATTAACAAGGAGAATGCTGCTTGCTCCTCAAGTGCAACACACATCGATGAATAGGCTCGAGGACGTGCGAGCGGCACATACCTACTATGTGCACTGCACATGGGAAGCGTTCGTCTTGCCGTCGGCTCGGACGGATCTTGGACTGATTGGGAAGCAACCTGCAGCCATGGACAAGGCGGTTTCGACTTTACCGCCTACCTCTCATCAAGGTCATGGTCGCTGGTACCTCGCTTCGTCGCGATCAACGGAGCCGACGCCTGTCGGCTATCATGGTCACTGTATCCGGCGCCGGCGCGTCACACCTGCCGTAGTCATCATCGACGATGCGTCAGGATCCGAGGGCTACTCTTGCAGCGGCCACGTGGAGGGGAGCTGCCTCCGGTAGGACGAGGCGGGTGTGGTTGATTATTCCAATCATACCTATCAAAATAAAATAAATAAGTCAAATGAAGCGTTGTTCATTTCATTTGGGTGATAAAAAAATAGCATCTCCACGAGCCTGGAGATGAGCTACACAATTACAGAAAGAAAAATGAAGCAGGACATAAGAAACAAAGTGAATAGGCACAATATCAATATAACAGAGCAAATATATCCAGCATAGTTTTCCTCTACTGACATCACAAAATAAAATTTATACCATATTAAGGTGTAACAGATGCAAATTCACTCAACAAATTTGCTATTTCTCGAACTATTTATCCCATACAGCATGCAACAACTTCAGATCTTCAGTAACATCAACTGAACATACAACAAACAGAACAACACAATTCATCTACCCACCAAAGTGACAGACATTGAATTGAAAAATCATTAGAGAGACACACTAAAAGGGACAACAAAAACAAGCACCAATTGGCATACATATTTGACGCACCTTTGCCTTTGAACTGCATGTCTGTGGCGCACACGACGCCCACCGGAAGTTTGGCGAAGTTCCTGTAGGCAGAGGGGAAGCAAAGAGTAAGCCCAATTTGAGCGATTTCAAGAGGAAATTCATCGTCTCTTTCTTTTTCTGATGGAGCGAGACTCAAAAGAACAAAATCTTGCACTCACTGTGTCACGAGGTCGTGACGTACATGCCATCCGCGGCGACCAAAGAATCCACCTCCCGAAGCGCCTTGCCTGGAGCGCGCCTATGTAGGCGGCCGTGTCGAAGCCTGCGTCCCCGCTGGCATTGAGCGCGAGGGAGACGGCGAGCTCGCCCCCACCCTCCTCCGCCAGAGAGAGCTCGCCGGCGGCAGGGCTCCGCCGCTGCTGCTATGCTCGGCTGTGGGAGCGGGAGCGGCGCCCCGGCGCGCACATCGTGGGGAGCCTGGCCAGCGCCGGCGGCGGCTCCACTCGGTCCTCGGTGGCGGCGGATCGACTCGGATCTCGGCGGCGGCTCGTCTTGGATCTCGGCGGTGGCTCGTATTGGGGGCTGGGGCGTCCTTGAGAAATCGTAGGATAGAATACATAGATCGAGGGGAGCCTCGCTGGCTGTTTTTTTGCTATGTGTGGGGAAGGGACGAGAAAACCGACGAAAAAAAACCAACGAAAAAAAACCGGACGAAAATTGTGGGACGAAAATAAAACGCGGAACGCGACCTACCAACTGAGACATTAGAAGTAGAGATACGTCGATCGTCGTACAAGAACAGCGTGGTGATCCGGGTGGCGGAGCTGGAGGAGATTGCGGACATGTCCCTGGTGCAGCCATACGTGGTCAATCACGAGAGGGTGATGTACCTCAACCCGAGGCCGCAGGCGCCGCAGCATGCCATCATGTGCTTCAGCCCCGCCGGCGCATGCCTGATGTGCGGCCGAGAACTCGTCGACGAAATCTTCCGTTTCTGCTCCCTCGGCTGCAAGGTATACGCGCGCAACGTAACATTTCTCGTGCATGATTTCCTAACATTTCTGTGCATTCACTAAGCGGGGGCCATGCCAATGTATAGGATCGATTGGAAAGCTAGCTTAGATTACACCCGGTCATGATGCTAGCGGAGTTGAAATCATCAAAATGCTTTGTCAACCAGTACATCGAATATGTTTAGATGTTCCGACCGATCGACTTAAGTGGTGCATAATCGTCTGCCGAGGAACTACCTCCTAATATCATATCCCAGTGAGCAAAACATATTTGGGTCCAAACACGTGAAATCTAATCTTTGGTGTATGATATGAATGTTCTTTATTTGACATTTTTGTTACTAACATGAGTTCCATCTGCTAGCAAAGTATACAAATGCTGGCAGTCTTAGACATCTGATTGTTCAGACATGCAGCCTACATACATCTACTAACTAGCTAGTCTATATACTTTACTCATGTAAATTTATGTTTCCCTGTTGATGTCAGCTTGAAGGAATGGTGTCTGATCCCAACTTGACATTCATTCTTGATCCGCAATTGAAGTGGGAATACTCAGACTCAGACTCAACCGAAGAAGAATATGACGGCGGCCATCTGCCAGGCCCTAGCAACTTTCAGCCAATTGGAGGGACTAGTTACCGCCGCCAGCCAAGGAAGGGCGTCTGTGGCCCACCTCAACGGGCGCCCTTCTACTGATCTTCGTTGTTTTTGGTCCGACGTCGACATGGTTTTACATTTCCATCAATTCAAGAGCAACAACGCTTCATTAGAGACATGTTGATCTTCCTCTCTTTCTAGAGATGGGTCAAAACAGTGTTTCGGTTGGTCTGAAAATGGTGTGTCAGCATGCCTCGAATATATATTATGCATTGTAATGCCCGTGTTTGGCACTTATTTACAATATTGTGGAAGCAACCGGTGCTTGCTATTTGTTTTGGATGCTACAATGCAGTGCTTTCCTAGATTAAAAACAATGTTCTCCTAAACTATTGCTTCGGTTTCCACCTAGTTTTTTAGTCTCAGTTTACCCATAAACTAGAATACTTTAGCAGCGGTACCACCCCACCCCCACCCCACGTGATCCATTTTCTATGAGTAATCACATAGAAAATTCAACAGTTTTGTTAAATTCATGCATATAGGTTGTGGTGCAAGGTCTATGAATGTATTCTGTTTGCATAAGATATGGTCATGTATGCCTGGGCAAAAAATAAGTAACTTGTCCACTTTTCTCTCCAGATAGATCACAAGCTTTCATATTTTTTGTTACCAAGTTTGCAAGGAAATACTCGATGTCATAATTGACATGTAAGATTTGTTCTATTTTTTTGTAAATCTCCTACAATTATTTTCTCATTATATAAACCAATGGGGGCTACAATAGATAAAATAATCGATCGGGGCAAAATAAGCAAAAAAAAGTATTTTTGGAGGAGAGGGTGATATTTTTTTCTTTATACTGAAGTGATGACCTAATTCTAATTATATGTTAACTTATTTCATTATCTGTAGTTTCAGCAATCACCATTTCTAATTAGGCCGAGGAAGGGCGTTCAAATGGGCCTTTTCTCGTCCAGTACCGTTTGCTTTTGGTTAGTGTCAGTGATGTCAACATGGTTTGTTATGTAAATTGCATGTTTAAAGGGTCCGTACATTCAGACATAGTTTGTCGCTATACTGGATGTAGATCTTTTATTATTATGGACGCGGAGGAATTGATCACGAGCACACAGGCTCTCGGAATCTGTCCCGCCGAATATGTTATCGTGATTCGTTTTAGCAGATACACGTGATCGTTTCTGGGCCCAGCAGACGACGTGGGATAGAAAAGCAAATGGAGAAATTCTCGTGCGCGGTGGGCCTGAACGGTGTGTCCATTCGAGGCCGTCACGATTTGACTTCAGAGCCGTCGCTCGACTCGTCAACATGTTTCTGATCCGTCCCTTAAAAAAACATATTTTTGATCCGTGGATCAGTTATGGTAACGACGGGTAGGTGGGTCAAGCTGCTTCCTAGCTGCACTGGCGGTTGCTCACGGGGTAGTATCGAGAGCGGCGGCGGCACACCACCATCCCCTTAGAGCATGGTTAATAGTATAGCCAGCTGCTGGCTATAAACCAGTGCCATGTCATTTACAGCCCATCTTATAGCCAACATGTACAATAGTACATCAAAAGAGTGTACTACTTTTTTATTATGTGGCCCACCTTTCATTCTCACAAAGTGCCTAGAAAAATGTGCTAGAGCTGACTCTTCACGAAGAGCCCGCTTACCTTTTCTCTCCTCTTCTCTTTACTCCAACTAAGCAAAAATATACTAATTTAATTCTTATAGCCGGCTTGCTCTTAGGGTTATGGTGTCCCGGCTCGGGCGGACATGGAGTTCTTGATGCAGCCGGTCGACAGGTGCTAATCTTGCCCCTTGTGTCTGCTTGGTCTGTCCCCATTTTGATTTGGGTTTCTAGTTCGTGAGAGATCTAACTTTTCCTGCCGCCGGTGTGTTCGTGCAGTAGAACGCTCACAGAGGAAATGAATGACGGCGAAATACCGATGGCGCCTCTTCGCTATCCTGTTCAGTCGATGCCGGCCGCCGAGTTGCCGGCGGCGAGTGCATGCAGTGCGGATCCGTTGATCTGTTCGGCGGCGGCTGTAGCTGTGTAGCAACAGGAGAAGGTGCAGACAGACCGCAAGCATATGAACACTCCATAGAACAAGTTGATCCACAGGCTCCAGGATGGACACGAAGGTATGCCTATCTGCCACGCCCTGTAGGTAGACGATATTAGCTAAATTATTAGATTAGTACTAATTTTGAGACTGGATTCAGCACGCGGATGCGGGTTGTTTTGGTATAGCCTGTAAAACTTATCATGGTTGCCGTCAGTGAACCCCATTAGTGGCCTAATTCAGAGAAAGTTGAAAACAGAGTAGGCATCATGGGGTGGGTGCTATATTATAGTGCGTATGGTATGAACCGAGCCCTGAAATCAGTGAAAGTGCAAAATGATTAACTGGTGCATAAGCTAGGCTCTGGAACAAAACATTTGTAAGCTGTATGAAAAAAGTGGCAGGCATTCTGTTAGACTACACTGGTCTGGTTGTATCATTGGTGAAGCTAATCGCAATTCACATTTTGGCTGCTGCGCCAGGGCATTCCCCCAACCCGGATAGGATGACAACATTGGAGAAATCGGTCCGCGTGTTTGTAGAGGCACCAGGTGGTAATGTCATTGTGCCAAAAATAGGACGGAAAGAAGATTCCTCTGTTTCTGCTTGCTGCATTTCACAAGATCCTGTTCTTTCAGTTCAAAGGTTCAAATGATGTCCCTCGTCCCTCCCTCGTCGCACCCGTAGGCGACAGGGAGGGCTCCCCAGTCGCACCCGTAGGTCTCCTTTTCCCCCGCACTGCTCCCTCGCCGCTGACAATAGAGGAAAATAATGTGAACCTTTCGAAAGTGTACAACATCATAGGGAGTTTTTTTTGGGAAGATAGAGAATGTAACGTTCACAAAGAGAGCGTTGCGGAACTTGTGTGGGAAAATTAGTACAGGCCAACAAAGATGGTAAGATAAGTACTCTGATGTGGGCTAATGGAAACATCAGACTATAGTACACCTTCTTCGGAGACGTTTTGACATTTGATACAACTTACAGGACCAACCTGTACGACATGTTAAGTTATAGGCTTAAGTTGTAATGTAACGTGACAATATGTGTGCGTGTTTGTACGTTGAGTTTGTTGTATCTAGGCAGGTTGTTAGGATAGATAGATCCTCTCTTGTATAGCCTTGGAGTATGGATCAAGTCTACAAACAACCTAGCCGCACCATGTAATCTATTGCCTATATAAACACGCACGCGTCCCTGCTGAGAGCACACGCTTCCAATCCTAGTTCTTTCATGGTAATCAGAGCCATCCTCGAACGCATCCATGGCAGCGTCGTCTTCAAGCTCCTTCCCGTCCTCGCCATTCGCACACGCCGCTACCGAGAAACTGACGAAGGGCAACCAAGCCCTATGGCGTGCGACGGTGCTCTCGGCCATCCGTGGAGCGCAGATGGACAAGTACCTTGACGTCGAGCAGCCGCCACCTCCCATGCAGATCGATGTGACCTCCTCCGATGGCAAGACGTCGGCAAAAGCGCCGAACCCTGAATTCCAAACCTGGTATGCACAAGATCAACAAGTCTTCTCCTATCTCCTGACGACTCTTCCTCGCGAGATAGCTATCCAGGTCGCCTCATGTCACACCTCTGCTGAGCTCTGGAACACGGTGGAAGGGATGCTTGCATCCCACACTCGTTCCCAGACCACCAATGTTCGGATCGCCCTTGCAAACTTGCAGAAGGGCAACTCCTCCATCACCGACTACGTCGGGAAGATCAAGTCCCTCTGCGACGAGCTGATCGCTGCAGGGAAGAGGGTGGACGACGACGACATCGTCTCCCACATCCTGGCCGGGCTAGACGAAGATTTCGACCCGGTGGTGTCGGCCATGTGTTCCCGGGTGGAGCCGGTGACCGTGGCTGAGCTGTTCTCGCAGCTGCTGAGCTTCGAGACGAGGCTCAACCTTCGCGGCGGGGGCTCTCAATCCTCTGCCAACACCGCTACCCGAGGCCGTAGGAACGGTGGTGGCGGTGGTGATCGCGGCCGCAGACAAGGCGGCAATGGTGGTGACCGCGGCGGGCGCGGCAGCTACTCCAAGTCTGGAGGACGCGGCGGCGGACACGGCGGCAACAACGGCGGCGGGGGTAACTACAACAACAACCATGCCTCCGCCCCCAGGGTCCAGTGCCAGATCTGTGGCAAGATGGGCCACCCAGCCTGGAAGTGCTGGAAGCGCTACGACGAAACCTATCAAGGCGTGGAGGAGAAGTCGGCCAACCTCGCTGCACCGCAGTACGGGGTGGACACGAACTGGTACCTGGACAGTGGTGCCACTGATCACATCACAGGAGACTTGGAGAAGCTGACCGTACGCGATCGCTACGGTGGAAACGAGCAGATTCATACTGCCAGTGGTTCAGGTATGGTTATCAAGCACATTGGTCATTCAGCTATTCATACTCCTGATCGAGATCTCCTCCTAAACAACATCCTTCATGTACCTCAAGCCAACAAAAGTCTAATCTCCGCTAGCCGCCTTGCTGTTGATAATGATACTTTTGTTGAAATTCAACCCTATTCTTTTCTTGTTAAGGAACGGGGAACGAAGAAGGTGCTCCTTCGCGGCAGGGGTAGAAGAGGACTCTACCCAGTTAGGCACACGGGATCCGACGCCAAGAAGCACATGCTCAGTGTCACCAAACTATCCTCGGATAGGTGGCACCGGCGTCTAGGCCATCCATCTCCTCTTATTGTTAGCAAGATCATTAGCAAGAATAATCTCCCGTGTGCAAACTCTTTCAATAAAGATTCTGTTTGTGACGCCTGTCAAAAAGGCAAAAGTCACCAGTTGCCTTACCCAAAGTCAATAAGCGAATCAAAATTTCCTTTAGAACTTGTGTTTTCTGATGTTTGGGGTCCTGCTGTTGAAACAGTAGGAAGAAAGAAATACTATGTGAGTTTCATTGACGATTTCAGTAAATTCACATGGATATACTTGATCAAACACAAGTCCGAAGTATTTCAGAAGTTTCATGACTTTCAAAACCTAGTAGAGCGTCAATTTGATCGTAAGATTCTCGCTCTACAAACAGATTGGGGAGGGGAGTATGAAAAGTTGAACTCCTTCTTCACCAAGATAGGCATATCTCACCACGTTTCGTGTCCTCACGCTCACCAACAAAACGGGTCAGCTGAGAGGAAACATCGACACATTGTCGAAGTTGGTTTATCCCTTCTTGCTCAAGCCTCTATGCCCTTAAAATTCTGGGATGAGGCCTTCATTGCAGCAACCTACTTGATCAACCGAATTCCTAGCAAAGTCATCAAGTTTGAGACACCCTTTGAAAAACTCTTCCATGAAAAACCCAATTATTCCATTCTTAAAATCTTTGGGTGTGCTTGCTGGCCGAACCTAAGACCCTACAATAATCATAAACTTCAATTCCGCTCTAAGCAATGTGTTTTTCTTGGGTACAGCAATCTTCACAAAGGGTTTAAATGTCTTGACATCTCCACTGGACGAGTTTATATTTCCAGAGATGTTATCTTTGATGAAAATATTTTTCCTTTTGCTAGTCTTCATCCAAACGCCGGCGCTCGTCTTCGTGCCGAAATTCTATTACTTTCTCCGGAGTTATTAAATCCTTCCGATCATGGGGGTGAATGTACTGATGATCATGTGTTTAATAACCTTAATACTGCCACTAACGGAGGTTGTGCTGATGAAAACAGTGAAAAAAACAGCAATCAGAAACATCATTTTATGCAGCAGATGAGTCCAAACAGGTCCGACACCAGACCCGAGGCGGATCCCACTGCTGCGCCGGATCCCGAGAGATCTGGCTGCGGCGCAGAACCTGATACAGGCGCTCCTCCGACACCACCAGGCGCTGGGCCAACGGGCAGCCAGCCAACGTGCGACACGCAGCATCGGTCTCCCGTGCGGGGCGGCAGCCTCGATGCAGCGGGGCCCTCCTCCGACAACTGGCGAAGATCGGTTGGGTCCGGGTCGCTTTCCACCGCGGGTCCCTCCGCGGGCAATGATGGTGCGCCCCCGACACGCTTGTCGCCTACGCTGCGGGATTCGGTGGACCCAGCCTCTGGTGCACGAGCACGCGATCCCACGCCCGACCGTGCGACAGCCGAGGAGGATTCTCTGCTAGTACGAGGTGGTGGATCCTCTACGCCAACCGCCGGATCTCCTGTGGCTACACGCCCGAACACACGGGCTAAAAAAGGTATATTTAAGCCCAAGGTTCCTAGTGATGGAACTGTCAGGTATGACAAAAATTTCAAAGTCGTAAATTTTGCTGCCACTCAAGAACCTTGTAATCCAGTAGAAGCTTTGCAAGATAAAAACTGGAAGAATGCTATGGAAGTAGAATATGATGCACTCATGAAAAATAGAACCTGGCATCTAGTTCCACCTAGACTAGGTAGAAATATTATAGACTGTAAATGGGTGTATAAAATCAAAAGAAAATCTGATGGCACTATAGATAGATATAAGGCTAGACTAGTGGCTAAAGGCTTTAAGCAACACTATGGTATTGATTATGAGGATACTTTTAGTCCGGTTGTTAAAGCAGCTACTATCAGATTGGTTTTGTCTATTGCCGTTTCTAGGGGATGGAGCCTTCGCCAATTGGATGTTCAGAATGCGTTCTTACATGGCGTTCTCGAGGAAGAGGTTTATATGAGACAACCACCTGGTTTTGTGGATAAAACCAAACCACAACATGTGTGTAGGTTGGACAAGGCCTTATATGGATTGAAACAGGCACCCAGGGCGTGGTATTCAAGGTTGAACTCAAAGCTTCAACAACTTGGTTTTCGGCCCTCCAAGGGAGACACCTCCTTGTTCTATTTCAGGAAAGGGAAGGTGATCATTTTTATGCTCATTTATGTAGATGACATAATTGTTGCTAGTTCCTCTCAAGAGGCTACCTTAGCTTTGCTTAAGAATTTGAAAAATGAGTTTGCCTTAAAGGACTTGGGAGAGTTGCACTATTTCCTAGGCATTGAAGTAAAAAAGATACATGATGGTATTCTGCTAACCCAAGAAAAATATGCAACAGAGATACTTAAACGTGTAGGGATGAAAGATTGTAAACCCTCCAGTACACCTCTATCTACTACTGAACAGTTGTCATTGCATGAAGGAGAATTGCTAAGTCCAGAGGAAGGAACAAAATACAGAAGTGTAGTTGGGGCACTACAATACTTAACATTGACAAGACCTGATATAGCCTTTTCTGTTAATAAGGTTTGTCAGTTTTTGCATTCTCCTACATCTCTGCATTGGACAGCTGTCAAGAGGATACTCAGATATATTCAAGGAAGTGCTGGAACTGGTCTTAAAATATGTAAGTCACCTTCAACAACAGTAAGTGCCTTCTCTGATGCAGATTGGGCAGGATGTCCTGATGACAGGAGGTCTACTGGTGGATTTGCTGTCTTCCTTGGCTCTAACCTTGTATCTTGGAATGCAAAGAAGCAAGCTACAGTTTCACGTTCCAGCACTGAAGCAGAATACAAATCACTAGCAAATGCAACAGCTGAGGTAATGTGGGTGGAAACCTTGCTTGATGAATTGGGAATTGCAAGGCCACGTGTCTCCTGTTTGTGGTGTGATAATTTGGGTGCAACTTACCTCTCTGCGAACCCTGTGTTCCATGCAAGAACAAAGCATATTGAAATTGATTTTCACTTTGTTCGTGAAAGAGTTGCTAAGAAGCTCTTGGACATCAGGTTCATTCCAACAGGAGATCAAGTTGCTGATGGCTTCACGAAGCCTCTTCAAGCTCGACAGCTTCAAGCCTTCAAGAACAATCTCAACCTTGACGTGTTTAGATTGAGGGAGGATGTTAAGTTATAGGCTTAAGTTGTAATGTAACGTGACAATATGTGTGCGTGTTTGTACGTTGAGTTTGTTGTATCTAGGCAGGTTGTTAGGATAGATAGATCCTCTCTTGTATTGCCTTGGAGTATGGATCAAGTCTACAAACAACCTAGCCGCACCATGTAATCTATTGCCCATATAAACACGCACGCGTCCCTGCTGAGAGCACACGCTTCCAATCCTAGTTCTTTCACGACATGCCATTCGTGCTTTTTGTTGGAGTTAACAACCACGTCCAGAGCATTATACTTGCCGGCGTGTTGGTAAGAGATGAGAAAGTTGAAACATTCGAATGGGTTTTTTCAGAATTTGTCAGAATGATGGGTGGCAATGCATCGCAAACTATTCTAAAGGTAAAAGCTTGATTACTATGATAATGTGCAGACTGTGATGAGAAATCAATAGGTTGTTCTTGGGTGTTTAACAGAATTAGTATACCTTTGTTTTGCAGACCAGAACCATGCAATGGAGGTAGCTATACAGAATGTGATGCCGAGGACAGCGCACCGGTGGTGCAAGTGGCATGTGCTGAAGAAGGCGAAGGAGTTGTTGGGTCGATTGTACTCAAAGAAGAGTGATTTCCAAGCAGAATTTCACAAGGTTGTTAACCACATGTTGACAATTGATGAGTTTGAAGAAGCCTGGAAGTTCCTAATCGATAAATGTAACTTGAAGTCACATGAGTACATGACACATCTGTATGAGATCCGGCACAAATGGGCAAAGCCGTACTTCAAAAGTGTGCTCTGTGCAAAAATGACTAGCACAAGAGGGACATAAGCGAACAACCTGTCCTGATCGTGGGGACGTGCGAAACAGCCTCGGGAGCCTGGAAGATGCAAGAATTGTGGTGTTGAAGGGCATCATAGGAACAACTGCCACAAAGCGGCCAAGCTCCGGCTGAAGAGCTGATCATATGACTTGGTTGTGCTTTGTTGAACTACATGGACTACTGTATTTTTATGTTGTGATGTATCTGGAATCCTTCTGAGTTGTATTATTTCAGAATAAGATGAACTTGTCTGAAGAATAACTGCATGTGAACTTGCCTTGCTTTGTCTCGGGGTGTCTGTATGGTGATCATCTTATTTGGGAGTTGGACTGGGGGAGCAACTTTGTATTTACTAAATGCTTCTTATGCATGACACGTCGATGCTTGATTAAAATCTTTCAGTGTACATTGCCGTAATGTATGATTCATGTAATGTACAGGTGTGCTGTGGTTCATATATACTCTGGTGGTTCAGTTAATGGCACCACCACACTGGTAGGCGCTACTGCACTTCAAGTTTTAAAGCAGATGGGACGCAGGGTGAGGAGGGAGGAATTAGAAGCGGGAAGAAGACAGATTGCTCTACTGGAGGGGTGCTTTCGGTACAGGTAAATCTGATTTTAGTGTTCATAGGTTGTAGAACCACCTCTTGATCTTCACACACTCATCACTTGTGAATTTCAGGCAGAAGCAGTTTCAGAGCCTTCAGTGAATCAAGGAGCATAATCCCATCTCAGCGAGGTTGAAACTTCAGTTGTTTCTTCCCTTTCAGAGAATGTAAGCAACCTGAATCTTGACACACTTGTAGAAGCGACGCCCAGCGTTCACTCCAGAATCCAGATCGAGCAATCCAGGTGTAGACCCGCCCGCCGCACTCCGTACAAGGAACGAGGGGCAAGATCTCATTCTGACCTACGGATGACGATGAAGCGGACATGGTTGGGAAGGAGCTGTTGCTGGCAATGGCTCGGATTGATAAGATGCAGCTGCAAATCTGGGTGAGGAATCGACTGGCTGGAGGGGATTAAGAAGATGAGAACCGTGTGGAGGAAGATTGCTGCCTCCAATAGGAACATGCATTTAATGGAAGTAAGTGCCTCCGTTAGTCCAGAATCTCCTCCGAACCGGCTCATATCGTCCACGAATTTCCAATCCGCGACGCCAAATTTCTGTTTCGTGGCGCGGTCGACCGACGGCGTATCCATTATTGCGTCTGATTGGTGGGCCATGGGCCATAATAGAAATTCTAGACGGGAAATTCCAGCTGGAAAGAGAGAAGCACCTCCACGCATCACGAGAGACGCATGTGGTGCAGATAACGAGAGCACTGCAGCTCGTGATCACATTAGCACTTTCGGTATTATTATACAACAAGCTACACTCTGTGAATTAAGGGCAAATGAGCATCCACATTTCATGTAAGAGAAACATGTGTGCATCTTGAAGGAAGTTGCCTCCAAATACTCCCTCCATTTTTATTTACTCATATATTAGCTTTGACTGAGGTCAAACCTTAAAATGTCTGACCAAGTTTAGAGAAAACAATATGTACATTTTACACTGTAAAAAAATTATATGTCATGAAAAATATATTGAATGATGATTATAATAATATCGATTTGGTATTATATACGTTAATATATTTTCTATAAACTGCCTCAAAGTTTATAAAGTTTGATTTCGGACAAAACTACTGTTCAGAGTAAATAAACAGAGAGGGGGGGTACTAGTTCCAAGGAAATGGCGAGACAGCCTCCAAGCTACAATCTGCAGGCTATAAACAATGTGTTTTAAAAAATATCGGTTATGCATAGAAAATCACAAAAAAATCAACTATGCACGGCAGTTGCTCCCTTGTCAAAGACAAGAAGATTTTGCACACATCCATAAAATAAAATAAATTTAGTCTTTCATCCTAAAGAATCAAGTTCATTTTGAAGTTTAGTGGAAATCCAAATACATTTGCTTGGCACACGACTCACTCTAATATTTACACACTATATTTTTTAACTTTTTGAAACTCTTCAACTCAGTATTGAAAATTGTAATACTAGGAACAGGCGCTCTCTATAGTACAAAATCCATATACCAATGTTTTATGACAATAATATTATAATATCATAAACTCCATAGAAAAACAAATTCAATCTATAGCCCGAGAAAAAATAAAATACAAATGCTTAGCACTATCTCATGCATGTTATCCTGTACTTCCTCCGGTCCTTTTTACTTTGTGTATTAGATTTCTGTCAAGTCAAACTTCGCAAAGTTTGACCAAATTTATATTAAGAAATATCAACATCTAGTATACCAAATATATACCATGAAACTACATTTCATAATAAATATAAATATGTTGATTTGGCATTATGAATGTTGATACTTTTCTTATAAGTTTGGTCAAAGTAGAGATGTTTTGACTTTGGACAAAACTTATGTGCAGACTAAAAAGGATAGGAGGGAGTACTATTTCTATGTGTGCTTTCCCTAAATTTTAGAATCATACTGATATAGAATATGCGAAGCCTAACATCCGGCTGGTAAAGAATATGTGAAGCCGACACATAAAAATGTTGATATATGTTGGGGAACGTAGTAATTTCAAAAAATTTCCTACGCACATGCAAGATCATGGTGATGCATAGCAGGGCCGGGCGGACAAAATCCAGGGCCCTGTGCGAAACTAAAAGATGGGGCCCTACGTCACTAAAAAATGAACTACGAGCAATTATAATGTATATATGTGAAGCAATTTTTTTATAATGTATATAATTTAATGTCTTACAAAACAATAGGACGTATAAAAAATCATACCTATTCAATTCCCAGTTGCTATTTATTTGAAAAACTTCAATAATATCCTCGTAATCTCTAATGAAATCTTCAATGATATCCTCGTAATCTCTAATGAAATCTTCAACGATATCCTCGTAATCTCTAATGAAGACACGAAGTAACGATCTCTGTCAAAAATTAATTCGAAAATTAGGAATTATGAGTAGGAATAGAAGTTAATCGAAAAAAGGACTCGCTAAGCACCTGGAGGCTGGGCTCAGTCACAGATCGATTCGACGATGCAACGAACCAACGAGTATGAAATATGGGAGAGGAAGCAGGAACAGGAAGGTCCGATGAGGCGAAGGCGATGAGACGATCTCTGGATCCCGTTTCAGTACCATCGCCGACTCGCCGGGTCGCCGACGCGACGGTTTCGCGATCGAGAACAGGGGCCTGATTGAGGGTTCGAGACGACGGTTTCGCCGGGTCGTCGTTTTTCTTTAGGCACGATCTGTTTCCATCTCATGAGATCTGTTTTTCCATCTTACTCACGATCAGGAGCCTTGGGTGATCGATGCGGTCCACTGGCAAGGCGCGCGCTGGTGATCGATGCGGTAGTTTGTAGAGCCGAGCGTAGCGCTCGATGGCCAAAATACATAGGCCCAGCTCCAACGCCTCGCAGCCCAGTGCGGCCTTGATCTAGGTTTTTTCTTTAAAAATTACTAGGCCTACATATAAAATTTGGGGCCCCCAAAATTATGGGCCCTGTGCGGGCTGCACACTTGGCACAACAGTGGGCCCGGCCCTGATGCATAGCAACGAGAGGAGAGAGTGTGTCCACGTATCCCCGTAGACCGAAAGCGGAAGCGTTAGCACAACGCGGTTGATGTAGTCGTACGTCTTGACGATCCGACCGATCCAAGTACCGAACGTACGGCGCCTCCGAGTTCAGCACACGTTTAGCTCGATGACGTCCCTCGAACTCCGATCCAGCCGAGCTTTGAGGGAGAGTTCCGTTAGCACGATGGCGTGGTGACGATGATGATGTTCTACCGACGCAGGGCTTCGCCTAAGCACCGCTACGATATTATCGAGGTGGATTATGGTAGAGGGGGCACCGCACACGGCTAAGAGATCCAAGGGATCAATTGTTGTGTCTATGGGGTGCCCCCTGCCCCCGTATATAAAGGAGCAAGGGAGAGGCCGGCCCTAGAGGGGGCGCGCCAAGTGTAGGGAGTCCTACTAGGACTCCCAAGTCCTAGTAGGATTCCCCTTTCCTTTCCGGAGTAGGAGAGAAGGAAAGAGGGGGAGAGGGAGAAGGAAAAGGGGGCTGCACCCCTTGTCCAATTCGGACCAGAGGGGCGGTGCGCGTCTCCTTCCTTTTGGCCTCTCTCCTCTATTCCCGTATGGCCCAATAAGGCCCAATAATTCTCCCGGCGAATTCCCGTAACTCTCCGGTACTCCGAAAAATACCCGAATCACTCGGAACCTTTCCGATGTCCGAATATAGTCATCCAATATATTGATCTTTACGTCTTGACCATTTCGAGACTCCTCGTCATGTCCCCGATATCATCCGGGACTCCAAACTACCTTCGGTACATCAAAACACATAAACTCATAATATAACCGTCATCGAACTTTAAGCGTGCGGACCCTACGGGTTCGAGAACAATGTAGACATGACCGAGACACGTCTCGGTCAATAACCAATAGCGGAACCTGGATGCTCATATTGGCTCCCACATATTCTACAAAGATCTTTATCGGTCAAACCGCATAACAACATACGTTGTTCCCTTTGTCATCGATATGTTACTTGCCCGAGATTCGATCGTCGGTATCTCAATACCTAGTTCAATCTCGTTACCGGCAAGTCTCTTTACTCGTTTCGTATTACATCATCCCGCAACTAACTCATTAGTTACAATGCTTGCAAGACTTATAGTGATGTGCATTACTGAGTGGGCCCAGAGATACCTCTCTGACAATCGGAGTGACAAATCCTAATCTCAAAATACGCCAACCCAACAACTACCCTTGGAAGCACCTGTAGAGCACCTTTATAATCATCCAGTTATGTTGTGACGTTTGGTAGCACACAAAGTGTTCCTCCGGTAAACGGGAGTTGCATAATCTCATAGTCATAGGAACATGTATAAGTCATGAAGAAAGCAATAGCAACATACTAAACGATCGAGTGCTAAGCTAACAGAATGGGTCAAGTTAATCACATCATTCTCCTAATGATGTGAACCCGTTAATCAAATGACAACTCATGTCAATGGTTAGGAAACATAACCATCTTTGATCAACGAGCTAGTCAAGTAGAGACATACTAGTGATACTCTGTTTGTCTATGTATTCACACAAGTATTATGTTTCCGGTTAATACAATTCTAGCATGAATAATAAACATTTATCATGATATAAGGAAATAAATAATAACTTTATTATTGCCTCTAGGGCATATTTCCTTCAGTCTCCCACTTGCACTAGAGTCAATAATCTAGTTCACATCACCATGTGATTTAACACCAATTGTTCACATCACCATGTGATTAACACCCATAGTTCACATCGTCATGTGACCAACACCCAAAGGGTTTACTAGAGTCAATAATCTAGTTCACATCGCTATGTGATTAACACCCAAAGAGTACTAAGGTGTGATCATGTTTTGCTTGTGAGAGAAGTTTAGTCAACGGGCCTGCCACATTCAGATCCGTATGTATTTTGCAAATTTCTATGTCAACAATGCTCTGCACGGAGCTACTCTAGCTAATTGCTCCCACTTTCAATATGTATCCAGATTGAGACTTAGAGTCATCTGGATTAGTGTCAAAATTTGCATCGACGTAAGCCTTTACAATGAACCCTTTTTGTCACCTCCATAATCGAGAAACATATGCTTATTCCACTAAGGATAATTTTGACCGTTGTCCAGTGATCTACTCCTAGATCACTATTGTACTCCCTTGCCAAAATCAGTGTAGGGTATACAATAGATCTGGTACATAGCATGGCATACTTTATAGAACCTATGTCCAAGGCATAGGGAATGACTTTCATTCTCTTTCTATCTTCTGCCGTGGTCGGGCTTTGAGTCTTACTCAATTTCACACCTTGTAACACATGCAAGAACTCTTTCTTTGACTGTTGCATTTTGAACTACTTCAAAATCTTGTCAAGGTATGTACTCATTGAAAAAACTTATCAAGCGTCTTGATCTATCTCTATAGATCTTGATGCTCAATATGTAAGCAGCTTCACTGAGGTATTTCTTTGAAAAACTCCTTTCAAACACTCCTTTATGCTTTGCAGAATAATTCTACATTATTTCCGATCAACAATATGTCATTCACATATACTTATCAGAAATGCTGTAGTGCTCCCACTCACTTTCTTGTAAATACAGGCTTCACCGCAAGTCTGTATAAAACTATATCCTTTGATCAACTTATCAAAGTGTATATTCCAACTCCGAGATGCTTGCACCAGTCCATAGATGGACCGCTGGAGCTTGCATATTTTGTTAGCACCTTTAGGATTGACAAAACCATCTGGTTGCATCATATACAACTCTTCTTTAATAAATCCATTAAGGAATGTAGTTTTGTTTATCCATTTGCCAGATTTCATAAAATGCGTCAATTGCTAACATGATTCGGACAGACTTAAGCATAGATACGAGTGAGAAACTCTCATCTTAGTCAACACCTTGAACTTGTCGAAAACCTTTTGCGACAATTCTAGCTTTATAGATAGTAACACTACTATAAGTGTCCGTCTTTCTCTTGAAGATCCAATTAATCTCAATGGCTTGCCGATCATTGGGCAAGTCCATACTTTGTTCTCATACATGGATCTCATCTCAGATTTCATGGCCTCAAGCCATTTCGCGGAATCTGAGCTCATCATCGCTTCCTCATAGTTCGTAGGTTCGTCATGGTCAAGTAACATGACCTCCAGAACAGGATTACCGTACCGCTCTGGTGCGGATCTCACTTTGGTTGACCTACGAGGTTCGGTAGTAACTTGATCTGAAGTTTCATGATCATCATCATTAACTTCCTCACTAATTCGTGTAGGCATCACTGGAACTGATTTCAGTGATGATATACTTTCCAATTCGAGAGAAGGTACAATTACCTCATCAAGTTCTACTTTCCTCCCACGCACTTCTTTCGAGAGAAACTCCTTCTCTAGAAAGGATCCATTCTCAGCAACGAATATCTTGCCTTCGGATCTGTGATAGAAGGTGTACCCAACAGTTTCTTTTGGGTATCCTATGAAGATTTAATTCTCCGATTTGGGTTCGAGCTTATCATGTTGAAACTTTTTCACATAAGCATCGCAGTCCCAAACTTTAAGAAATGACAGCTTGAGTTTCTTGCCAAACCACAGTTCATATGGTGTCGTCTCAACGGATTTAGATGTTGCCCTATTAATCATGAATGCAGCTGTCTCTAATGCATAACCCTAAAATTATAGTGGTAACTCGGTAAGAGACATCATAGATTGTACCGTATCTTAATAAAGTACTGTTATGACGTTCGGACACACCATTACACTGTGGTGTTCCAGGTGGCATGAGTTTGTGAAACTATTCCACATTGTTTTAATTGAAGACCAAACTCGTAACTCAAATATTCGTCTCTGCGATCAGATCATAGAAAATTTATTTTCTTGTTACGATGATTTTCCACTTCACTCTGAATTTTCTTTGAACTTTTTTCAAATGTTTTAGACTTTATGTTTCATCAAGTAGATATATCCATATCTGCTCAAATCATCTGTGAAGGTCAGAAAATAACGATACCCACTGCGAGCCTCAACACTCATCGAACCACATACATCAGTATGTATTTAATTCCAATAAGTCAGTTGCTCGCTCCATTGTTCCGGAGAACGGAGTTTTAGTCATCTTGCCCATGAGGCATGGTTGCAAGCATCAAGTGACTCATAATCAAGTGATTCCAAAAGTCCATCAGCATGGAGTTTCTTCATGCGCTTTACCCCAATATGACCTAAACATCAGTGCCACAAATAAGTTGCACTATCATTATTAACTTTGCATCTTTTGGTTTCAATATTATGAATATGTGTATCACTACGATCGAGATCCAACGAACCATTTTCATTGGGTGTGTAACCATATAAGGTTTTATTCATGTAAACAGAACAACAGTTATTCTCTAACTTAAATGAATAACCGTATTGCAATAAACATGATCAAATCATATTCATGCTCAACGCAAATACCAAATAACACTTATTTAGGTTCAACACTAATCCCGAAAGTATAGGGATTGTGCGATGATGATCATATCAATCTTGGAACTACTTCCAACACACATCGTCACTTCGCCCATAACTAGTCTCTGCTTATTTTGCAACTCCCATTTCGAGATACTACTCTTAGCAACTGAACCAGTATCAAATACCGAGGGGTTGCTATAAACACTAGTAAAGTACACATCAATAATATGTATATAAAATATAGCTTTGTTCACTTTGCCATCCTTCTTATCCACCAAATACTTGGGGCAGCTCCGCTTCCAGTGACCAGTCCCTTTGCAGTAGAAGCACTCAGTTTCAGGCTTAGGTCCAGACTTTGTTTTTTTTCACTTGAGCAGTAACTTGCTTGCCGTTCTTCTTGAAGTTCCCCTTTCTTCCCTTTGTCCCTTTACTTGAAACTAGTGGTCTTGTTAACCATCAACACTTGATGCTCTTTCTTGATTTCTACCTTCGTCGATTTCAGCATCGCGAAGAGCTCGGGAATTACTTTCATCATCCCTTGCATATTATAGTTCATCACGAAGTTCTAGTAACTTGGTGATAGTGACTAGAGAATTCTGTCAATTACTATCTTACTTGGAAGATTAACTCCCACTTGATTCAAGCAATTGTAGTACCCAGACAATCTGAGCACATGCTCACTGGTTGAGCTATTCTCCTCCATCTTGTAGGCAAAGTACTGTCAGAGGTCTCATAGCTCTCGACACGGGCATGAGTATCAAATACCAATTTCAACTCTTGGAACATCTTATATGCTCCGTGGCGTTCAAAACATTTTTGAAGTCCCAGTTCTAAGCCGTAAAGCATGGTGCACTAAACTATCAAGTAGTCACCATAACGAGCTTTGTCAAAACGTTCATAACGTCTGCATCTGCTCCTGCAATAGTTCCGTCACCTAGCGGTGCATCAAGGACACAATTCTTCTGTGCAATAATGAGGAAAATCCTCGGATCATGGACCAAGTCCGTATCATTGCTACTAACATCTTTCAACATAGTTTTCTCTAGGAACATATCAAAATATAAACAGGGAGCAAAACGCGAGCTATTGATCTACAACATAGATATGCTAATACTACCAGGACTAAGTTCATGATAAATTAAAGTTCAATTAATCATATTACTTAAGAACTCCCACTTAGATAGACATCCCTCGAGTCATCTAAATGATCACGTGATCCATATCAACTAAACCATGTCCGATCATCACGTGAGATGGAGTAGTTTCAATGGTGAATATCACTTATGTTGATCATATCTACTATATGATTCACGCTCGACCTTTCGGTCTCTATGTTCCGAGGCCATATCTGTTATATGCTAGGCTCGTCAAGTTTAACCTGAGTATTTCGCGTGTGCAACTGTTTTGCACCCGTTGTATTCGTAGAGCCTATCACACCCGATCATCACGTGGTGCCTCAGCACGAAGAACTTTCGCAACAGTGCATACTCAGGGAGAACACTTATACCTTGATAATTAAGTAAGAGATCATCTTATAATGCTACCGTCAATCAAAGCAAAATAAGATGCATAAAAAGATAAACATCACATGTAATCAATATAAGTGATATGATATGGCCATCATCATCTTGTGCTTGTGATCTCCATCTTCGAAGCACCGTCATGATCACCATCATCACCGGCGCGACACCTTGATATCCATCGTAGCATTGTTGGCGTCTCGCCAACTTATGCTTCTACGACTATCGCTACCGCTTAGTGATAAAGTAAAGCATTACAGGGCGATTGCATTGCATACAATAAAGCGACAACCATATGGCTCCTGCCAGTTGCCGATAACTCAGTTACAAAACATGATCATCTCATGCAATAAAATTTAGCATCATGTCTTGACCATATCACATCACAATATGCCCTGCAAAAACAAGTTAGACGTCCTCTACTTTGTTGTTGCAAGTTTTACGTGGCTGCTACGGGCTTAGCAAGAACCATTCTTACCTACGCATCAAAAACCACAACGATAGTTTGTCAAGTTGATGCTGTTTTAAACTTCGCAAGGACCGGGCGTAGCCACACTCGGTTCAACTAAAGTTGGAGAAACTGACACCCGCCAGCCACCTATGTGCAAAGCACGTCGGTAGAACCAGTCTCGCGTAAGCGTACGAGTAATGTCGGTCCGGGCCGCTTCATCCAACAATACCGTCGAACCAAAGTATGACATGCTGGTAAGTAGTATGACTTATATCGCCCACAACTCACTTGTGTTCTACTCATGCATATGACATCTACGCATAAAACCTGGCTCGGATGCCACTGTTGGGGAACGTAGTAATTTCAAAAAAATTCCTACGCACACGCAAGATCATGGTGATGCATAGCAACGAGAGGGGAGAGTGTGTCCACGTACCCTCGTAGACCGAAAGCGGAAGCGTTAGCATAACGCGGTTGATGTAGTCGTACGTCTTCACAATCCGACTGATCCAAGTACCGAACGTACGGCACCTCCGAGTTCAGCACACGTTCAGCTCGATGACGTCCCTCGAACTCCGATCCAGCCGAGCTTTGAGGGAGAGTTCCGTCAGCACGACGGCGTGGTGACGATGATGATGTTCTACCGACGCAGGGCTTCGCCTAAGCACCGCTACGATATTATCGAGGTGGATTATGGTGGAGGGGGCACCGCACACGGCTAAGAGATCCAAGGGATCAATTGTTGTGTCTATGGGGTGCCCCCCTGCCCCCGTATATAAAGGAGCAAGGGAGAGGCCGGCCCAGGAGGGGGCGCGCCAAGTGTGGGAGTCCTACTAGGACTCCCAAGTCCTAGTAGGATTCCCCTTTCCTTTCCGGAGTACGAGAGAAGGAAAGAGGGGGAGAGGGAGAAGGAAAAGGGGGCTGCACCCCTTGTCCAATTCGGACCAGGGGGCGCCTCCTTCCTTTTGGCCTCTCTCCTCTATTCCCGTATGGCCCAATAAGGCCCAATACTTCTCCCGGCGAATTCCCGTAACTCTCCGGTACTCCGAAAAATAACCGAATCACTCGGAACCTTTCCGATGTCCGAATATAGTCATCCAATATATCGATCTTTACGCCTCGACCATTTCGAGACTCTACGTCATGTCCCCGATCTCATCCGGGATGCCGAACTACCTTCGGTACATCAAAACACATAAACTCATAATATAACCGTCATCGAACTTTAAGCGTGCGGACCCTACGGGTTCGAGAACAATGTAGACATGACCGAGACACGTCTCCGGTCAATAACCAATAGCGGAACCTGGATGCTCATATTGGCTCCCACATATTCTACGAAGATCTTTATCGGTCAAACCGCATAACAACATATGTTGTTCCCTTTGTCATCGGTATGTTACTTGCCCGAGATTCGATCGTCGGTATCTCAATACCTAGTTCAATCTCGTTACCGGCAAGTCTCTTTACTCGTTCCGTAATACATCATGCCGCAACTAACTCATTAGTTACAATGCTTGCAAGGCTTATGGTGATGTGCATTACTGAGTGGGCCCAGAGATACCTCTCCGACAATCGGAGTGACAAATCCTAATCTCGAAATACGCCAACCCAACAACTACCTTGGAAGCACCTGTAGAGCACCTTTATAATCACCCAGTTACGTTGTGACGTTTGGTAGCACACAAAGTGTTCCTTCGGTAAACGGGAGTTGCATAATCTCATAGTCATAGGAACATGTATAAGTCATGAAGAAAGCAATAGCAACATACTAAACGATCGAGTGCTAAGCTAACGGAATGTGTCAAGTCAATCACATCATTCTCCTAATGATGTGATCCCGTTAATCAAATGACAACTCATGTCAATGGTTAGGAAACATAACCATCTTTGATCAACGAGCTAGTCAAGTAGAGGCATACTAGTGACACTCTGTTTGTCTATGTATTCACACAAGTATTATGTTTCCGGTTAATACAATTCTAGCATGAATATAAACATTTGTCATGATATAAGAAAATAAATAATAACTTTATTATTGCCTCTAGGGCATATTTCCTTCAATATATTCACCGCGCCCCTTGTCAAATTTGTGCAAACATGAAAGAGCTCTCTAAAAGCACCAACGAAAGCCTACCGCTAGAGAACTGAATACAACTAGATCTCTTGATGGCGGTGGCGCTTTCCAATGAGTAACAACTCCAAAGATCTTCTACACCACCTCCATCGATGGCTTTTCCTGGCACTTTATGCTTCACATCCTTCTACTTCTCCCCGCTGAAGTCTGTGGGTTCTTTTCTCATTGTTGTGGCGGCAAGTTGTTTTCGATATTAGTTGCCCAGCTAGAAGACCAAAATGTACTTGCCAATCTTTCGAGGATGATGGCACTATCAGATCTCCCTCAAGAAAGCTCCTTTGGAGCTTGTTGTCGCTCAACTAGATGTGCAATCGATCTAGCATCGACGGTCAAACAGGTTGCTCCATGTTTCTCCCACTAGTGCAGCGATCAAAAAAGCGACTCTGCTCCTCCTGATATCTTCCATCGATCTTATTGGTTCCGTTCGATTTTTCTTGTCGCTCTGGTGGCGTGAGGGAGGGGGCCCCGATACTTCGCTTTTGTGTCGTAGTTATAGTCAGGTTCAGTGTATCTAGCGGCGATGAACATAGGATAAGTCTCGTGATTACATTTGATCTGGTTTCAAATGTAGTAGATAGTGCCTTTTTTTTAAGTGAATTCTAGTTTTTACCCCCTATCTTGACATTTGTGTCACTAATTACCCTATTTATCCAGATTTATTCGTTTTACCCCATTTAGCAAAAGTTTTCCCACAATTTACCCTGTTTAAAATTTTGTATCCGTTCTGACTAGCTGGTCCCAATTATCAGGTCTAGCTGGCATGGCAGATTGATGGTTTTTTCCTGTCTATTTTTCTCCCTATTGAACCGGTCCTCCTTGCTTCTTCCGACCGGCCAGGCCTGATATGATCGCACCGTCATCACAGACCCGCCATCAACTGAGCACAGCCTGATGATTATTGGAATAAACCACGATGTCCACGTTCGACTAGGGCAGGAGGCAGTCCTCACATAGGATACATATAGGCTTAGTTTGGCTAGGGCTTGGGGCTATATATATCTTTGTACACCACGTTCTAATATCACCAGACCAAAGCAATAAAGAAATGTGAGGCTCAAGACTAGCCTGTTGCAATCTATCGATCGGAGTTTCTTCCATCGATTGCCAAGTTAAGCAGTTGTTATTCGACCGATCGGATGTAGCGCTAGTGCAAAGCCCAGGTTCACGTACGCGTGCATGTGCGGCACTGTTCATCAATCCACCTGTGCTAGCTTCCTTGTCTAGCTAGCTTGCACGTTTGGTCCTGGTGAATCGATCTAGCTAGCGTTTCAAAACCAATAATGAGGTCCCTCGCCAAAGTAAGAAGAAGAACTGAGTGCAGCGGGTCACGTACATGGACGTGCCCAGCCCGATGTCGGCGAGCTTGATGGAGCCATACGAATCCACGGGCTCATTTCCTACCTTAATGTCACGGCCCATACGGCCCTGCTCGTGAAGGTATGAAATCGCCGGCCCCTCAACACCCATCGCTGACGCCGTCGCCGATGCCTGACAATACCTAACCCTAGGTTCGAGCGAGCCTGACGAGTGCGTTCGGTTGGAAGCCTGGACAGGCGATGCAATCGATTGGGGGCAGGCAACACAAGCTAGAAGCGAGTGATCTCCATCGTGTTGAGCCGGTCGGGAGAAGATGTGTCCTGCGCAGCCCGGTTCAGCAGTGAGAAAAATAAGCAGGAAAAATCAACGACATGGCATGCCAGCTAGACCTGACAATTATGACCCACCGGTCAGAATGCTCAGAAATTTTTAAAGAGGGTAAATTATGGTAACACTTTTGCTAAATGGGGTAAAATGGATGAAATCTCGCTAAATAAGGTAATTAGTGTAAAAATGTCAAAATAAAGGTTAAAAACCGGAATTCACTCCTTTTTTTCCTAGAGAGTCGAAGCCTATTCAGTGGAAAAAAAGGAGTGACACATAGTTCGGACTGGAACCCAATGGTCTGATGGAAACATGAAACTCATCATCTGTCGATGATGATCGGTGGTACTCTGCAGTGGGGGTTGAGTGGTGTGGGTTCGCGAACCTTGAGACTCGACCGAGACAACGGAGGCTCGACGAGTTAATAGAAGCGAGGCGTGTGGTATGCACGGGACATGGAGATGGACCAGGGCTCTGGTGGTCATACATATGGTGAGACAACTGTGAATTTGACTCGAGATGACTACAAGCAATGATGAAATTCTTTGAAGTTTCAAACAGATGGTCAAGGAAGAGCGGTGATGTTGAGTTCAAGTATGTGAAACACCCAATATGTGAGTTGTTCACTTTCACGCAGGTCGGTGATCAGTGTGTGATGGCGTTGAACTGATACTCTGGTAGTTGGGATCACAAACTAGACTAAAGAGAAACTCAATTTTGCTCGGGCGTTGACCGTGGTCAAGAAAAGGAGGGACTACAAGTTGCAGGTGGGGTCACATGGAGTCTTTGGAGTAGCAGCAATACTCATGGGATAAGCTCAAGTCCAATGTACATGGAAATTTGACGCATGGACAAATTCAAGGTGGTGGAGAATATTCACCAAGGTGGAGTTTGTTAGAGTTGTGTCGAATATTGTGTACAAGATAGGTTATAGTTGGACTCTGAGTAGTATTGTGTTTACATGGTATGGAGTCGTGTCCTAGTAGGACACTTGTATCCTAGGCCACTCATATATAGTGGGGTAGACACACGATGTAACCTATGCCAACATAAGAGCACAGTTGCGCAAGGGGGAGCCGGCGGCGTGTGCCGGCGCCCGAGTGACCAGTGTGCGGTATTGTGAAGGTGTCACAGGGAGGAGCGCCTGTAGCCAGGCCCCGGGATGTAGCCATATTGATGAATCTCGTTAACAAATCTCGGTGTCGTGCTCATGTGATTTCTTGACCCTCGGATGATCGACTAGGCGCCTTGGATTTATATTGACAGATCTCGTCACTTAAACATAGGTCCATTGCTGCCTTTTCTCATCGAGTTTTTTTCCTTCTGCCCCCACCGCCGTGTCATGGCCTCCTTACCACCCTACAAATCTATCCCCTATATATGTCTACATGGCCATCACCACGTCCATGTCGATAGAGACACATCATTCTGTTTTTCGAAATTAACGACCCGTGGCAAGAGGCCCCTTCACCTAGGTCATCGACCATTGATGTGGTAAGTTGTGACCTAAACCATTAAACTTTGTAGAAGAGGCACTGCCCATTGGCGATCTATGATCACTAACTAATATAACACGCCACGGGAGTCGTCCATGTATTTCACATTGCATTTGGTGAGTATTTTGCAATTTCATTTTTGTTGTTGTTTTCCAACTAAGATATTAATTAGATGAATAATTTTTGCACTCATGGCCAAATAGCTATGCAAACATAGCACCAGAACATTTGAAGATTCCTCTTGTGTCTAAGGCTATACATGGAAAGAAACGCAAGCTAGTCTTGTTTCGAACTGGCCTTGTACGCAGTGGAAACCCTGCATGGTTTTCTTTCCATTTCCATGTCTCCCCTCTCCCTCCCAACAAATATATATATAAAGCAAATCACATTACTTTTATTTCGTAGATCTACAGGAATCAAAATTACCCTGCCGGCGGCCACCTCCACCCGGAACGACGTTCCCGTCCAGGTATAGGTATACATCATTCGCTAGTATTGCGTATGATCCTAGCTACAACGTACGCTGTTCTTGGCATTCTCGCGGCATCTTGTGAAGCTCACATGTGCATTATGTTTGTCTGCTTGGTATACAGAAAGAGAGCAATGTCGTCGTTGTCGGGCATGAAGTTGGGCAGCGCTCCGTCGTGGCTGGGGCCGCTGCTCGGCACGAGGTTCTTCGAGCGCTGTGCCACGCACCCCAGACTGGCCAAGAATGAGTGCAACCACTACTGCCTTAGCTGCGCCGGCGAGGAGAACGCCATCTGCTGCCCCATGTGCCTCTCCGGCCACCGCGACCACCATGTCCTCCAGGTACTTAACATATACAAGCGCATCACGTGCGTAGCAATGGCAGCGGCGGCATATAAATTAATGGATATTATTGCAGATACGGCGGTTGTCGTACAAGAACAGCGTGGTGATCCGGGTGGCGGACCTGGAGGAGGTTGCGGACATGTCCCTGGTGCAGCCATACATGGTCAACCACGATAGGGTGATGTACCTCAACCCGAGGCCGCAGGCGCCAGAGCACGCCATCATGTGCTTCAGCCCCGCCGGCGCATGCCTGATATGCGGCCGGAAACTCGTCGACGAAATCTTCCGTTTCTGCTCCCTCGGCTGCAAGGTATACGCGCGCACCTAACATTTCTCGTGCATGATTTCCTAACATTTCTGTGCATTCACTAAGCGGGCACCATGCCAATGTATAGGATCGATTGGAAAGCTAGCTTAGATTACACCCGGCCATGATGCTAGCGGAGTTGAAAACACCAAAATGCTTTGTCAACCAGTACATCAAATCTGTTTACATGTTCCGACCGACCGACTTAAGTGGTGCATTATCCTCTGCTGAGGAACTACCTCCTAATATCATATCCCAGTGAGCAAAACATATTTGGATCCAAGCACGTGAAATCTAATCTTTGGAGTATGATATGAATGTTCTTTATTTGACATTTTTGTTACTAACATGAGTTCCATCTGCTAGCAAAGTATACAAATGCTGCCAGTCTTAGACATCTGATTGTTCAGACATGCAGCCTACATACATCTACTAACTAGCTAGTCTATATAATTTACTCATGTAAATTTGTGTTTCCTCGTTGATGTCAGCTTGAAGGAATGGTGTCTGATCCCAACTTGACATTCATTCTTATTCCGGAATGCAAGTGGGAATACTTATACTCAGACTCAACCGAAGAAGAAGATGACGGCGGCCATCTGCCAGGCCCTAGTAGCAACTCTCAGCCAATTGGAGGGACTAGTTACCGCCGCCAGCCAAGGAAGGGCGTCTGTGGCCCACCTCAAGGGGCGCCCTTCTACTGATCTTCGTTGTTTTTGGTCCGACGTCGACATTGTTTTACATTTTCAGCAATTCAAGAGCAACAACGCTTCATTAGAGACATGTTGATCTTCCTCTCTTTCAAGAGATGGGTCAACACAGTGTTTCGGTTGGTCCGAAAATGGTGTGTCAGCATGCCTCGAATATATATTATGCATTGTTATGCCCGTGTTTGGCACTTATTTACAATATTGTGGAAGCAGCTGCTGCTTGCTATTTGTTTTGGATGCTACAATGCAGTGCTTTCCTAGTTTCAAAACAATGTTCTCCTAAACTATTGCTTCGGTTTCCACCTAGTTTTTTAATCTCAGTTTACCCATAAACTAGAATACTTTAGCAGCGGTACCACCCCACCCCCACCCCACGTGATCCATTTTCTACGAGCAAACACATTAAAAATTCAACAGTTTTGTTAAATTCATGCATATAGGTTGTGGTGCAAAGTCTATGAATGTATTTTGTTTGCATAAGATATGATCATGTATGCCTAGTGCAAAAAGTAAGTAACTTGTCCACTTTTCTCTCCACATAGATCACAAACTTTCATATTTTTTGTTACCAAGTTTGCAAGCAAATACGCGATGTCATAATTGACATGTAAGATTTGATCTCATTTTTTTGCAAATCTCCTACAATTATTTTATCATTATATAAACCGATGGGGGCTACAGTAGATAAAATAATCGATGGGGGCAAAATAAGCAAAATGAGCAAAAAATTAATATTTTCTGAGGAGAGGGTGATATTTTTTCTTTATATTGAAGTGATGACCTAATTCTAATGATCTGCAAACTTATTTCATTATCTGTAGTTTAAGCAATCACCATTTCTAATTAGACCGAGGAAGGACGTTCAAATGGGCCTTTTCTCGTCTAGTACCGTTGGCTTTTGGTTAGTGTCAGTGCTGTCAACATGGTTTGTTCTGTAAATTGCATGTTTAAAAGGTCAGTACATTCAGACATAGTTTGTCGCTATACTGGATGTAGATCTTTTATTATTATTATTATACACAAGCTACACTCTATGAATTAAGGGCAAATGAGCATCCAAATTTCATGTAAGAGAAACATGTGTGCATCTTGAAGGAAGTTGCCTCCAAATACTCCCTCCATTTTAATTTACTCATATATTAGCTTTGACTGAGGTCAAACCTTAAAATATATGACCAAGTTTAGAGAAAACAATATGTACATTTTACACAGTAAAAAAACTATATGTCGTGAAAAATATATTGAATGATGATTATAATAATATTGATTTGGTATTATATATGTTAATATATTTTCTATAAACTGCCTCAAAGTTTATAAAGTTTGACTTCATACATAACTACAATTCAGAGTAAATAAACACGGGGGAGTACTAGTTCCAAGGAAATGGCGAGACTGCCTCCAAGCTACAATCTGCAGGCTCTAGACAATGTGTTTACAAAATATTGGTTGTGAATAGAAAATCACAAAAAAGCAACTATGCACGGCAGATGCTCCCTTGTCAAAGTCAAGAAGATTTTGCAAACATCCATAAAATAAAATAAAATATGTCTTTCATCCTAACGAATCAAGTTCCTTTTGAAGTTTAGTGGAAATCCAAATACATTTGCTTGGCACACGACACACTGTAATATTTACACACTATATTTTTTTGACCTTTTGAAACTCTTCAACTCAGTATTGAAAATTGTAATACTAGGAACATGCGCTCTCTATAGTACAAAATCCACATTCCAATGTTTTATGACAATAATATTATACTATCATAAACTCCATAAAAAACAAATTCGATCTATAGCTCGAGAAAAAAAATACAAATGCTCAGCACTATCTCATGCATGTTATCCTGTACTCCCTCCGGTCCTTTTTTACTTTGTGTATTAGATTTCTGTCAAGTCAAACTTCACAAAGTTTGACCAAATTTATATTAAAAAATATGAACATCTACTATACCAAATATATACTATGAAACTACGTTTCATAATAAATCTAAAGATGTTGATTTGACATTGTGAATGTTGATATTTTTCTTATAAGTTTGGTCAAAGTAGAGATGTTTTGACTTTGGACAAAACTTATATGCAGACTAAAAAGGACCGGAGGGAGTACTATTTCTATGTGTGTTTTCCCTAAATTTTAGAATCATGTTGATATAGAATATGCGAAGCCTAAAATCCGGCTGGTAAAGAATATGTTAAGCCGACACATAAAATTGTTGATATATTCACCGCGTCGGTTGTAAAATTTGTGCAAACATGAAAGAGCTCTCTAAAAGCACCAACGAAAGCCTACCGCTAGAGAACTGAATACAACCAGATCTCATGATGGCGGTGGCGCTTTCCAAACTATCAGGTGAGTAATTCCTCCCAAGATCTTCTACACCACCTCCATCGATGGCTTTTGCTAGCACATCATGCTTCACATCCTTGTACTTATCCCCGCTGAAGTCCGTGAGTCCTTTTCTAATTGTTGTGGCCGCAAGTTGTTTTCGATATTAGTTGCCCAGCTAGAATACCAAAATGTACTTGCCAATCTTTCGAGGATGACGGCACTATCAGATCTCCCTCAAGAAATCTCCTCTGGAGCTTGTTGTCGCTCAACTAGATGTGCAATTTATCTAGCATCGACGGTCATACAGGTTGCTCCATGTTTCTCCCACCAGTGCAGCGATCAAAAAAGCGACTCTGCTCCTCTTGATATCCTCCATCAATCTTGTTGGTTCCGTTTGATTTTTCTTGTCGCTCTGGTGGCGTGAGGGAGCGGGCCCCGATACTCCGCTTTTGTGTCGTAGTTATAGTCAGGGTCAGTGTATCTAGTGGTGATGAACATAGGATAAGTCTCGTGATTACATTTGATCTGGTTTGAAATGTAGTAGATAGTGCATTTTTTCGTAGAGACCCTAGGTTTATCGAACCTATAGGAATAAGTGCTTAGAAAGGATAGTGCCTTTTTTCCTAGAGATCACACTGGGTTTTGCTCGTGTACTTTGGCGTTGCAGGGATAGCTCAGGTATTTTTTCATACAGTTAGTCATACGAAGAACCATGGCGCCAAAGGGTACCAGGTTTGAGGTGGAGAAGTTCACGGAACTGAAAACGTTGGGTTATGGCAGACAATGGTGAAAGATTTGTTGGCACAACAGGGATGCTTGAAGGCGTTATAGGAAGTCATGTCAGCTAAGATGGAATTATATGTGATGGATGATAATTCGCAGAAGATGATTTGGAAGCATGGGTCGGACTGAACAGTCAGACGGATCGACGCAGGTTGGTTGGTACAGAAGACGGTGGTGGGATTGGCGACGACGACATAAGAGCGTGATGCTGATGGTGACCGACTTCTGGGTGTGGAAACACGTGGCACATGCCCGAGGCTTGTGCGGCTTCGACATGACTATGGCGCTGGATTGATTGAAGGTGGTGTATACACGAAGCTTGAAGTCGATGAGGCGCAGAGGGTGGACTGATCATCTATTATGGAATCATGTTGAAGGTGGAGATGGAGTCTGGAAGACCTCACTCTATGCTGATTGAGGTGCTACGACGTAAGTCGATAGAGAGTCGAAGCCTATTCAGTGGGAAAAAAAGGAGTGACACATAGTTCGGACTGGAACCCAATGGTCTGTGCTATCTCTTGAGCACTGCGTTGGTTTTCCCTTGAAGAGGAAAGGGTGATGCAGTAAAGCAGTGTAAGTATTTCCCTCAGTTTTGAGAACCAAGGTATCAATCCAGTAGGAGGCCACGCACGAGTCCCTCGCACCTACACAAACAAACAAGAACCTCGCAACCAATGCGATAAAGGGGTTGTCAAGCCCTTCACGGTCTCTTATGAGAGTGAGATCTGATAGAGATGATAATATTTTTGGTATTTTTGTATGATAAAGATGCAAAGTAAATAAAGCAAAGTAAATAGCAAAGTGTAGGAAGATTAATATGATGGAAAATAGACCCGTGGGCCATAGGTTTCACTAGTGCCTTCTCTCAAGATAGCATAAGTATTTGCGATGGGTGAACGAATTACTGTCGAGCAATTGATAGAATTGAGAATAGTTATGAGAATATCTAGGTATGATCATGTATATAGGCATCACGTCCGAAACAAGTAGACCGAAACGATTCTGCATCTACTACTATTACTCCACACATCGACCGCTATCCAGCATGCATCTAGAGTATTAAGTTCATGAAGAACAGAGTAATGCATTAAGAAAGATGACACGATGTAGAGGGATACACTCATGCAATATGATATAAACCCCATCCTTTTATCCTCGATGGCAATAATACAATGCGTGCCTTGCTGCCCCTACTGTCACTGGGAAAGGACACCGCAAGATTGAACCCAAAGCTAAGCACTTCTCCCATTGTAAGAACTACCAATCTAGTTGGCCAAACCAAACGAATAATTCGAAGAGACTTGCAAAGATAACCAATCATACATAAAAGAATTCAGATTTGATTCAAATATTGTTCATAGATAATCTTGATCATAAACCCACAATTCATCGGATCTCGACAAACACACTGCAAAAGAAGATTACATCGAATAGATGTCCACAAGAGAGGGGGAGAACATTGTATTGAGATCCAAAAAGAGAGAAGAAGCCATCTAGCTAATAACTATGGACCCGAAGGTCTGAGGTAAACTACTCACACTTCATCGAAGATGCCTTGGAGATGATGTAGAGGCCCTCCGTGCCCCTTCCAGCGGAGCTCCGGAACAGGCCCCAAGATGGGATCTCGTCGGTACAGAAAGTTGCGGCAGTGGAATTAGGTTTTTTGGCTCCGTATCTGATCATTTCGGGGTACGTAGGTATATATAGGAGGAAGAAGTACGTCGGTGGAGCAACAGGGGGCCCACGAGGGTGGAGGGCGCAACTAGGGGGGTAGGCGCGCCCCCTAGCTCGTGCCCTCCTGGTTGATGTCTTGACGTGGACTCCAAGTCCTCTGGATCACGTTCGTTGAGAAAATCACGTTCCCGAAGGTTTCATTCCGTTTGGACTCCGTTTGGTATTCATTTTCTGCCAAACTCCGAAATAGGCAAAAAATAGCAATTCTGGGCTGGGCCTCCGGTTAATAGGTTAGTCCCAAAAGTAATATAAAAGTGTATAATAAAGCCCAATAATGTCCAAAACAGAATATAATATAGCATGAAGCAATCAAAAAATATAGATACGTTGGAGACGTATCAAGCATCCCCAAGCTTAATTCCTGCTCGTCCTCGAGTAGGTAAATGATAAAAACAGAATTTTTGATGCGGAGTGCTACTTGGCATGGTTTTGAATGTAATTCTTCTTAATCGTGGTATGAATATTCAGATCCAAAAGATTCAAGATAAAAGTTCATATTGACATAGAAATGATAATACTTCAAGCATACTAACTAAGCAATTATGTCTTCTCAAAATAACATGGCCAAAGAAAGTTCATCCCTACAAAATCATATAGTTTAGTCATGCTCCATCTTCGTCACACAAAATGCTCAACTCATGCACAACCCCGGTTTCAGCCAAGCAATTGTTTCATACTTTACAATTTTCAAACTCTTTCAACTTTCACGCAATACATGAGCGTGAGCCATGGACATAGCACTATATGTGGAATAGAATATGGTGGTTGTGGAGAATACAAAAAAGGAGAAGATAGTCTCACATCAACTAGGCGTATCAACGGGCTATGGAGATGCCCATTAATAGATATCAATGTGAGGATTAGGGATTGCCATGCAACGGATGCACTAAGAGCTATAAATGTATGAAAGCTCGACAAAATGCAACTAAGTGGGTGTGCATCCAACTTGCTTGCTCACGAAGACCTAGGACATTTGAGGAAGCCCATTGTAGGAATATAAAAGCCAAGTTCTATAATGAAAAATTCCCAGTAGTATATGAAAGTGACAAAGCAAGAGACTCTCTACATGAAGAACATGGTGCTACTTTGAAGCACAAGTGTGGAAAAAGAGATAGTAGCATTGTCCCTTCTCTCTTTTTCTCTCATCATTTTTTGGGCCTCTTTTTTTTCTTTGGCCTTTCTCTTTTTTTTTATTCCACACATGGGACAATGCTCTAGAAAATGATGATCATCACACTTTTATTTATTTACAACTCAATGATTACAACTCGATACTAGAACGAAGTATGACTCTATATGCATGCCTCCGGCGGTGTACCGGGATGGACAATGATTCATGAGCGACATGTATGAAAGAATTATGAATGGTGTCTTTGCCACAAATACTATGTCAACTACATGATCATGCTAGGCAATATGACAATGATGAATGTGTCATGATGAACGGAACGGTGGAAAGTTGCATGGCAATATATCTCGGAATGGCTATGGAAATGCCATAATAGGTAGGTATGGTGGCTGTTTTGAGGAAGGTATATGGTGGGTGTAATGCACCGGCGAAAGTTGCGCGGTACTAGAGAGGCTAGCAATGGTGGAAGGATGAGAGTGCGTATAATCCATGGACTCAACATTAGTCACAATGAACTCACATACTTATTGCAAAAATCTACAAGTCATCAAAAGCAAGCACTATGCGCATGCTCCTAGGGGGGAGGTTGGTAGGAGTTAACCATCGCGCGCCCCCGACCTCCACACAAGGGAAGACACTCAAAGAATATCTCACGTTTCAAATTTTTTACACAATGTTTACCATACGTGCATGCTATGGGACTTGCAACCTTCAACACAAGTATTTCTCAATTTCACAACTACTCAACTAGCATGACTCTAGTATTATTACCTCCATGTCTCAAAACAATCATCAAGCGTCCAACTTTTCTTAGAATTCAACGCACTCATAAGAGAATTTTAATTTCGTAATTAGGACAAATTAACATGCTGTTTATGAGGTCTCAAAATGATATAAGTGAAGTATGAGAGAACAATAGTTTCTACCAAAACAAATCTACCACCGTGCTCTAAAAGATATAAGTGAAGCACTAGAGCAAAAACTACATAGCTCAAAAGATATAAGTGAAGCATAAAGAGTATTCTAATAAATTCTTAATCATGTATGACTCTCTCAAAAGGTGTGTACAGTAAGGATGATTGTGGTAAACTAAAAAGCAAAGACTCAAATAATACAAGACGCTCCAAGCAAAACACATATCATGTGGTGAATAAAAATATAGCTCCAAGTAAAGTTACCGATGGAAGTAGACGAAAGAGGGGTTGCCTTCCGGGGCATCCCCAAGCTTTGGCTTTTAGGTGTCCTTAGATTATCTTGGGGTGCCATGGGAATCCCAAAGCTTTGGCTCTTGCCACTCCTTGTTCCATAATCCATCAAATCTTTCACCCAAAACTTGAAAACTTCACAACACATAACTCAACAGAAAATCTCATAAGCTCCGTTAGCGAAAGAAAACAAAACACCACTTCAAGGTACTGTAATGAACTCATTCTTTATTTATATTGGTGTTATACTTACTTTTTTCCAACTTCCCTATGGTTCATAAACTATTTTCCTAGCCATAGAATCATCAAAATAAGCAAACAACACACGAAAAACAGAATCTGTCAAAAACAGAACAGTCTGTAGCAATCTGTAACTAACGCAAACTTATGGAACGTGAAAAATTCATCCAAATTAGGAAGTTCTAAATAATTTATGTATTGATATAAATCATAAAGAATCAACTAAAAATCACGTTCCTGTGATTTATGAAAACTAATATCATGCGCACAAAGTTTCTGTTTTCTGCAGCAGAATCAAAATAACCACTACCGTAGGTTATCCTAACGGTTTTACTTGGCACAAACACTAATTAAAACACAAAAACGAATCTAACCAGAGGATAGACAAATTATTTATAATTAAACAGAATCAAAAAGCATAAAAATAAAATAAAATTGGGTTGCCTCCCAACAAGCGCTATCGTTTAACGCCCCTAGCTAGGCATAATAGCAAGGATAGATGCAGGTATTGCCATCTTTGGTAGGCAAACTATAAGTGGCTCTCATGATAGATTGATATGGTAATTTTATTTTCTTTCTAGGGAAGTGTTCCATGCCTTTCCTCAATGGAAATTGGAATCTAATATTCCCTTCGTTCATATCAATAATTGCACCAATCGTTCTAAGAAAAGGTCTACCAAGAATAATAGGACATGAAGGATTGCAATCAATATCAAGAACTATAAAATCTACGGGCACATAATTACTATTTGCAACAATAAGAACATCATTAATTCTTCCCATAGGTTTTTTAATACTGGAATCCGCAAGGTGCAAATTTAAAGAGCAATCATCAAGTTCATGGAAACATAGAAATCGCACAAAGTTTTCAGAATCGTGGAAACTCTAGCACCCAAATCACACAAAGCATAACACTCATGATCTTTAATTTTAATTTTAATAGTAGGTTCCCACTCATCATAAAGTTCTCTAGGGATAGAAACTTCCAACTCAAGCTTTTCTTCATAAGATTGCATCAAAGCATCAACGATATGTTTAGTAAAAGCCTTATTTTGACTATAAGCATGCGGAGAATTTAGCACGGATTGCAACAAGGAAATACAATCAATTAAAGAGCAATTTTCATAATTAAATTCCTTGTAATCCAAAATAGTGGGTTTAGCAACATCTAGGGTTTTTATTTCTTCTATCCCACTTCTATGAATTTTAGCATCAAGATCTAAAAGCTCCGAAGTTTTAGAACGTCTTCTAGGTAAAGCTAAATCATCTTCAGTCCCATCATTATCAAGATTCTTATTGCAAAACGAAGATTTAATAGGGTACACATCAATAACTTTTAGATCTTCATCTTTATTTTCTTAGAAATTAGAAGAACACGCTTTCATAAAGGAATCTTTCGTAGCACGCATCCTAGCGGTTCTTTCTTTGCACTCATCAATGGAAATTCTCATGGCTTTGAGAGACTCATTGACATCATGCTTAGGAGGAATAGATCTAAGCTTTAAAGAATCAACATCAAGAGAAATTCTATCAACGTTCCTAGCCAATTCATCAACTTTAAGCAATTTCTCTTCAAGCAAAGCACTGAAATTCTTTTGCGAATTCACAAACTCCTTAACACTATTCTCAAATTCAGAGGGCATCTTATTGAAATTTCCATAAGAATTGTTGTAGGAATTACCATAATTATTAGAGGGATTACTAGGAAAAGGCCTAGGATTAAAATTTCCTCCATAAGCGTTGTTACCAAAATTATTCCTACCAACAAAATTCACATCCATAGATTCATTATTATTCTCAATCAAAGTAGACAAAGGAATATCATTAGGATCCGAAGAAACACTTTTAGTAGCAAATGATTTCATAAGTTCATCCATCTTTCCACTCAAAACATTAATTTCTTCTATAGCATGCACTTTTTTATTAGTAGATCTTTCGGTGTGCCATTGAGAATATTTAATCATAATATTATCTAGGAGTTTAGTAGCTTCTCCTAAAGTGATTTCCATAAAAGTGTCTCCCGCGGCCGAATCTAAAAGATTTCTAGAAGCAAAATTCAATCCAGCATAAAAGTTTTGTATAATCATCCAAAGATTCAAACCATGAGTAGGGCAATTACGTATCATTAATTTCATCCTCTCCCAAGCTTGTATAACATGTTCATGGTCAAGTTGCTTAAAATTCGTAATATCGTTTCTAAGAGAGATGATTTTAGTGGGAGGAAAATACTTAGAGATAAAAGCATCTTTGCACTCATTCCATGAATCAATACTATTTTTAGGCAAAGACGAAAACCACACTTTAGCACGATCTCTAACCGAAAAAGGAAATAGCTTCAGTTTAACAATATCATTATCAACATCCCTCTTCTTTTGCATATCACACAAATCAACAAAGCTATTTAGATGGGTAGCGGCATCTTCACTAGGAAGGCCGGCGAATTGATCTTTCATAATAAGATTCAACAAAGCAGCATTAATCTCACAAGATTTAGCGTCATTTAGAGTGCTAAGAAAATCATTATTGTTGGTTTTGGTAAAGTCCAAAGATTAAAATAGCCCGCGAAATAGTTGCGATAGCTGCGCTATAGCTGCCCGGGAGCCTCGCCGCTACGCTATGGCTGCTGCCGCGAAAACCTCCACATATCCCTCTAAATGGCTCAAAAATCAGCAAAAACCTCCAGAAATCATCTCTCCCACCAGAAAATTTTCCGTTATTTGCCGCGATTGACCGCTATGGCTGCCGCTATAGCTGCTGGAAGAGGCCGCCGCGAAATCGTTTCTCCCGCAATTTTAATCTATGGTAAAGTCACACAATTTGGTATTATATTGAGCCATCGTGACAAACAAGCAATCCAACAAGCAAGCAAACAAGCAAAGAGCGAAAAGAGGCAAACAGAAAAGAGAGGGCGGATAAAACGGCAAGGGTGAAGTGGGGGAGAGGAAAACGAGAGGCAAATGGCAAATAATGTAGTGCGAGGGAGATGAGTTTGTGATGGGTACTTGGTATGGCTTGACTTGAGTGTAGACTCCCCGGCAACGGCGCCGGAAATCCTTCTTGCTACCTCTTGAGCACTGCGTTGGTTTTCCCTTGAAGAGGAAAGGGTGATGCAGTAAAGCAGCGTAAGTATTTCCCTCAGTTTTGAGAACCAAGGTATCAATCCAGTAGGAGGCCACGCACGAGTCCCTCGCACCTACACAAACAAACAAGAACCTCGCAACCAACGAGATAAAGGGGTTGTCAAGCCCTTCACGGTCTCTTACGAGAGTGAGATATAATAGAGATGATAGATAATATTTTTGGTATTTTTGTATGATAAAGATGCAAAGTAAATAAATAAAGCAAAGTAAATAGCAAAGTGTAAGAAGATTAATATGATGGAAAATAGACCCGGGGGCCAGAGGTTTCACTAGTGGCTTTTCTCAAAATAGCATAAGTATTTGCGATGGGTGAACGAATTACTATCGAGCAATTGATAGAATTGAGCATAGTTATGAGAATATCTAGGTATGATCATGTATATAGGCATCACGTCCGAAACAAGTAGACCGAAACGATTCTGCATCTACTACTATTACTCCACACATCGACCCCTATCCAGCATGCATCAAGAGTATTAAGTTCATGAAGAACAGAGTAATGCATTAAGAAAGATGACATGATGTAGAGGGATAAACTTATGCAATATGATATAAACCCCATCTTTTTATCCTCGATGGCAACAATACAATACGTGCCTTGCTGCCCCTACTATCACTGGGAAAGGACACCGCAAGATTGAACCCAAAGCTAAGCACTTCTCCCATTGCAAGAACTACCAATCTAGTTGGCCAAACCAAACGGATAATTCGAAGAGACTTGCAAAGATAACCAATCATACATAAAAGAATTCAGATTTGACTCAAATATTGTTCATAGATAATCTTGATCATAAACCCACAATTCATCGAATCTCAACAAACACACCGCAAAATAAGATTACATCGAATAGATCTCCACAAGAGAGGGGGAGAACATTGTATTGAGATCCAAAAAGAGAGAAGAAGCCATCTAGCTAATAACTATGGACCCGAAGGTCTGAGGTAAACTACTCACACTTCATCGGAGAGGCCTTGGAGATGATGCAGAGGCCCTCCGTGATCAATGCTCCTTCCGGCGGAGCTCCGGAACAGGCCCCAAGATGGGATCTCGTCGGTACAGAAAGTTGCGGCGGTGGAATTATGTATTTTGGCTCCATATCTGATCGTTTCGGGGTACGTAGGTATATATAGGAGGAAGAAGTACGTCGGTGGAGCAACAGGGGCCCACGAGGGTGGAGGGCGTGCCTGGGCGTGCCTGGTTGATGTCTTGACGTGGACTCCAAGTCCTCTGTATCACGTTCGTTGAGAAAATCACGTTCCCGAAGGTTTCATTCCGTTTGGACTCCGTTTGGTATTCCTTTTCTGCGAAACTCTGAAATAGGCAAAAAACAGCAATTCTGGGCTGGGCCTTCGGTTAATAGGTTAGTCCCAAAAGTAATATAAAAGTGTATAATAAAGCCCAATAATGTCCAAAACAGAATATAATATAGCATGAAGCAATCAAAAATTATAGATACGTTGGAGACGTACACTAGTGCAGAACCGGGCAATAGCACCGGTTCGTAAGGCCCTTTAGTGACGGTTAGGTAACCGGCACTAAAGTGTGGGCACTAAAGCCCCCCCCCCCTTTAGTACCGGTTCAGCACGAACCGGTGCTAAAGGGCAACCACGTGGCACGAGCCAGCTCCGGGGGCAGGGAGCCCTTTAGTACCGGTTGGTGACACCAACCGGTATTATAATCTTGGGGGGGTTGGGTTTATGATTTCTTTTTCATTTAATTTTGTGTTTTCCATTTAATTCTTTTTTGTTTGCTGGTATTTTACGATACTACACATTGTACACGTTATGCATATATATAAATAGAATTTCTAGTAGAACCGATCATATATATATCATCAAATGTCTCACAAACCACCATATTAATTCACACATACCCACATGTATATATATATATTTATATACAATTTCTCCTACAATGTTGCCTTCGGAGCCAGTGGCATTAGCCTAATTGGTGCCCTCGGAGCACGATGACAATTGGAAGTGGTTCATGGGGGCGGTAGCGGGTAATGGTATTCTCCCTTCGGATCTATGACCTGGTCGAGCAAAAATCCCGCTATTTCCTCTTGAAGTGCTACTACTTGCTCCGTTGGTAGGAGCTTCTCCCGCACCTCTGTGAACTGTTAAGAAGGAGATCAATATGCATGTGTATTAGTTGTGTGACTAGATATCGATAATGGTGTAAAAATTGTGAATAGTGTTCTGACAAACGTACCCATTCCTGTCTTTGAGATCTCCTCCTTTCGGACGCCATCATGCGAATGTTCTCGCAAACGCAGTATGCACACAGATCAGTCCCCGGCGCCTGCTTCAGGGCCTTTACGAGAATGGAATTTGATCAGATAATAATTAATCAAGCATGATAATTAAAGAGAAGGCAGCTAGCTAGCTAGCTAGCTAGCTAGTACTACTTAATTACTTACCTTGGGTCGAAACCATTTTAGTCTTTGTTTCCATTCGCCTGGAGTGACGCTGATGAACCTTGCCCAAGCCCTGCCCGCCGACAAAGAAAATGAATAAATGGGTTATTAAATAGTTCATATCAGGAAATGACGAATTACTAAATAGGCCGAGATATATAGTTAATAATGATTGAAATTACCTGTTGACTATCCCAAACAAGATGGTGTAGTCACTTTGTTTTTTAAGTAGTGAGTCCAGTAGTTCAACTGTTCCGGCGTCAACTTTAATGATACACAAGATCCAGTGAAATCTGCATGCACACACGTTTGCATGTCTTAATTAAGCGGGCATATGTAAGTAAAAACATGTAGCTAGCTAGTAGACAAAAACAGAGAATTTGTAGTACAAGACAGTGTGACTCACTGGAAGTTGTAAGGAAGTAGTATATCTTCATTGTATTTGAGGCGCTTCAAGAACTCTAGCATGCTGTCCTCTACACTTTTTTCATAATATTTATCTATTTTCCATGTGTATTCATTAACGGTGTTTGGGTCAATGAACCCAATGCCATAGCGTCCACCTTTTTTCATTTCATACATCTTCATCCTGCATAATACCACAGAAAAGAATATAGTGAGGATAATTACAGGTAATGATTGATCAAAAGGATCACCACACAGCTAGCTTGAGACTTAAATTACAGAAAGAAATCACTTACAGACAATAGCAACTGACTATAGATTTGTCGAGTGCGTCTTGATTGTATAACTGAAACAGTTCAGAATACTCAATGGCCACAGCTTTCTCATGGTAGTATGATCCTTCTTGACATTCACCCTGAGGGACTCTCGATTGGAAATCTTGGTAATGTCCATGTACCATTGATGCAATTCATACATTCTCGTTGGGAGCTTCTTGACCTCGTCTGGCGCGACCAAAGGTTGGCCCCGGACATATTTCCGTTTTATTTCCTCCTCTCTAAGCGGAGACATGGGCTCGATCTCGAGGAGTTGTCCAACAGTGATCTTGAGGATTTCAGCCTGCATTATATGCTCCTGGGTTATTACCACATCGCCCGGTGGGAACGTTAACGGTTTGCCCACAATAATATTGGTAGCAGACTCTCATGTGTTGTTGGCACAACAAGCGGGGATTGATTGCGCCGCTGTTCTCCCAGTGGGAACGGTTTTACCGCATTTTTGCCAGCTGATTTGCTCGAGCTCGAGCTCGCCTCTTCTCGTAGGACGTGCTCGATTTAACTTCCTGAGGTGGCGCTCATAGTCTGTGTCAACAGGCTTGGGAGCTGGTGGTCTAGCCATACGAATGAAGTGGTCAATCTTTTCCTCAGGCACTTTCTCCCTTGGCTGCGGTGGCGGTTTCGGTGCAAAATGGGCGTCCAATTCTGCCCGCACTATGGCATTGGTTTGCTCCTCGGTCCTGTTGTAAGACCTCTGAGGAAGAGGAGTGATGCTTGGACCATATTTATATCGCTTGCCTCCGCCTGTACTTCCTGTACTACCTCGACTCGTACCGCTACGCACCATAGCTGCGGGGTGTCTCTTCTGCGATTGCTGAGGCGGTGGAGACGGCTGACATGGTTGAGTTGGACGAGGAGGAGTGGCCTGAAGCTGTGCCGAACTTGGAGGAGGAGTGGCCTGAAGTTGTGCCGGACTTGGAGGAGGAGTGTACGTCTGACGCTGTGTCGGACTTGGAGGAGGAGTGGCCTGACACTTTGCCGGACTTGGAGGAGGAGGAGTGGCCTCACGCGTTGGTGGACTTGGAGGAGCGGGAGTCTGCTGACTCGGTGGCGGACTTCGACGAGGAGTCGGGTGACGCGGTGTCGGTGGCCTTCGAAAGATGATGCAATCCTTTCTCCATAGGATGACATGATGTATGGCCTCTCCCAATGTGTGCTCGTCGTCACCTCCAGGAATGTCAAGCTATAGCCCCGAATATGGGTCCACCACCTCATCAACTAAGACACGGGCATAGCCCGCTGGAATCGGGTTGCAATGGAAGGTTGCCTCAGGGGGATTTGTAAAAGCAACGGCGTCCGCCACCTTCATGGATATGTTCTTCATTTTGAAGTGTAGCTCGCAGTTAGTGTTCTCCATGATGTCATCCACGGGGTATCTATCCAGCATTGCGTCGCCCGGGGCGGAACCAACGCTGCTTCTCGGCATGGATGGGGCGGTGCTATCCAATGCTGGATCATCCGCTAGCTGCTGCAGCTGCTGAGACCCCCTTTGCTGGCTAAGTGAGTCGATCTGCTCCTGCTGCCACTGGAATTTGACTGCCAAGTCCGCGTGCTTTGATTCTAGGCCTTGAAGGCGTTCATAGTCCAGCTTCCTCTGCTCCTCCTCCATCTTCCTCTTCTTCTCCTCCGCAATCTTCTTTCTCGCACGGGTTCTGTAGTCGGCGTTCCAGTCCGAAAACCCCAGTATGCGCCCTTGCCTCGTGTTCTTCCCGGGTGTTCAGGATTTCCCAGGGTACGCATAAGCTCGTCGTTCTCTCTGTTGGGCTGGAACACCCCCGATCGAGCCTCTTCTATTGCAACAAGTATCGCATCGTCGGCTCCATTCAGACATGCCTTCGTCGAAACTTTGCCTGTCTTCGGGTCCAACTCCCCCCCATGCGCATAGAACCAAGTCCTGCACTTGGGGGGCCAGCTCCTAGTAACCGGAGTGACACCTGCATCCTCCATCTCTTTCTCAAACTTATCCTACTTAGGCATTGCCACCGCGTAGCCACCTGGCCCCAGCTTATGAAACTTATCCTTTTTTCAGCATTATTCTTGTTTATTCTCGACCGTTCCTTAGCTAATTCCGAATCCTTGAATTTCACAAAATCGTCCCAATGAGCACTTTGCTTCTCTAGTGTTCCCTCGAATACTGGAGTCTTCCTTCCTCCCTTGACGTACTTGTCCCATTCACGATTCTTGTGGTTCTTGAATGCAACCGCCATCTTCCTAAGAGCAGCGTCCTTGACTTTCTGCACATCTGGCATCGTGAAATGATCTGGTAGGGTCAAATGTTCCATGAGAGTATCCCAAAGCAGACCTTTTTGTCTGTCGTCGACAAAAGTAAGATCTGGACGTGGCTTTGCTGGCTCTCTCCATTCTTGAAGGGAGATCGGGAGTTGGTCCTTCACAAGAACTCCGCACTGATGAATGAACTTGTCCGCAATCTTCTTAGGCGCTAATGGTTCGCTATGAGGTTTGATGGCCTTGATATTGTACTTTACGCCCTCCTTCAACTTTTTGTTCGGGCCTCGTTTCGTCCTGTTGCCTGAAGATTTGCTCGATCCGGATGGCTGAAAGAAGAAAGATCGATTCGTTAATATATCTTCAAGTCATTTAAAACATGTGATGATCACCAGATGCCTGCTTATATAAATATATATACCTCGCCGGTCTTTGTTGTTTCAAGATCAACATTTTCTTCGTCATCATCATAACCATAGTTCATGACTTCATCAATTCGGTCGTCGCGATCGAATATCATATCACCCTCCCCGGTGTTGTTTAGAAATTCAGAGCCGTCATAATCTTCTTCATTCTGACCATCATCTGGCCCGCGAGGATGGCGTATCATATTGAACAGGGTCTGTTCTCCCTCTCTGCCGGTATTGTCCGCCATAGCTTTTATTTAACTAATCCAAAAGAAATATAAAACAATTTAGTATTCAAATTACATCGTCTCGAATAATAGATATAATCTCGAATACATCATCTCGAATAATAGATATAATCTCGAATACATCGTCTCGAATAATATATAATCTCGAATACATCGTCTCGAATATTATATATCGAATACATCACTGGCTAGGTAGCTAATAAAGATCGAATACTACAGAACAATCTAGGACACTCGCGGTTCCTGCGGCGCGGGCGGTGGACACCCAAAGAGAAGGAACCCTCACAGGATCATAGCTGAAGTGAGATCCCTGAAGAAACTGCCAGGTATTGGAGAACCTGCCGCCCTCTAACGCAACCATGTATCGATGGACGTGCTCGTCCTCCTCCCTGACACGGCGACGTACCACCTCCGCAGGGCCGGCTCCCTCCGCACCGAAAGTGGCCCACGCGAACGCCACCAAACGAGATCAGGGTCGACGATGGGACCCAGGGCGGGTTCTCACCTGCGGCGCGCCTCGAGCAGCACCTCCGGTGCCAGCCAGCGGAGCCCAGTCCCGGACATGGGTCAGCCGGACGTCGTCGTGGAAGGGTCGACGGCGAGGATGCGGGCCGGTCATCGTCGAGAACAAATACTAGCTATATGCCCGCAAAAAGTAACATTTTTTTAATGATTGGATTTTGATAACTAAAATTTCTAACATTTCTATAACATTTCTAACAATGCTATATAACTAACATTTCTATAACATTTCTAATATTTCTATAACTAAAAAACAGAAAAAAAATTATAACATTTCTATATAACTAACATTTGTATAACATTTCTAATATTTATATAACTAAAAAAAAGAAAAATTTCTAACTTTTTTATAACTATTTCTATAACTAAAAAACAGAAAAATATCTAACAATTCTATAAATATTTCTATAACTAAAAAACAAAAGAAAAAAAATGTATGTGTGTGTGTGTGCTCACCGGCGAGGCGAGAGGCGACGGGGGGCGGCGACGGGGACGGCGACGGGCAGCGACGACGGGGATGGCGATGACGGGACAGGGATGGGGCGGCGACGACGGGACGGGCGGCGGCGACGGGACGGGACGAGACGCGGGACGGGCCGGGACGGGGCGGCGGTGATGACGGGGACGGGGACGATGGGGCGGCGACGACGGGGACGGGGACGATGGGGCGGCGACGACGGGGATGGGGACCGGGACAGGGCGGCAACGGGGGCGGCGGCGAGGGATATGGAGACGGGGGCGGCGGGTGACGGGGCAGAGGAGAAGAAGCAGAAACTGAATTTTTTGAAGTGTTTAGTTATATAGGATGGACCTTTAGTACAGGTTGGAGCCACCAACCGGTACTAAAGCCTGTTTTGGCTAGGCCAAGCGGCATGAAGCGCACCCCCTTTAGTACCGGGTGGTGGCTCCAACCGGTACTAAAGGCCCCCCCTTTAGTACCGGTTGGTGCCACGACCCGGTACTAAAGGGGTGCGCAGCAGTCTTGGTGCGGCAAGTTTAGTCCCACCTCGCTTGCCGAGGGGCGTCCGCACTGGTTTATAACCCCCCGTGCGGTAGCTCTCTCGAGCTCCTTTCCAAAGTAGGCCTACTGGGCCTACATGTTCTGTGCTGCCCTGTGGGCCCACTGGGCCTTTGCGGGCCTGCATCCTGGCCTAACAACAGGTTGGGTTTCTAGTCGTATGCAGGCCGCTCTGTCCCAGTAGGCGGGCTTATTTTTTATTTTTTTGCTTTATTTATTTTTGTTTTATTTATTTTTGAGTTCTTTTTTTGTGTATTTAGAGTTTCTTTGTGAATATTTTTGCTTTAGGTACATTATTTGAAATTAGTGTGAATCACTAGTTTGTGAATAAATTAACTTTAAAAATTAGTAAAGGCATGAAAGAATTCGTTTGCACATAAAATTTCTTCATGTTTCAAATGCCAAAACACATAACTACCCTAAATATTACAGAGATTCCCTCCTGGGTGTGAAACATGAAGAAAGTGATGATAGTGAAGCCGATCACATCCTGATCTTTGGGTGTGAAACTTTTCTTCAGCGTGTGTCCCTTTCTTGCCGTAACCATGGAAAATCTTCATCATTTAACGGGATGCTCGTGTCAATATTCACTGTGAATGGAGCAATTTCATCAAACTTTTCATAATCTTCCGACATGTCTGTCTTGTCATCCACTCCCACGATGTTTCTCTTCCCAGAAAGAACTATGTGCCGCTTTGGCTCATCGTACAATGCATTCGCTTCCTTATCTTTTCTTTTTCTCGGCTTGGTAGACATGTCCTTCACATAGAAAACCTGTGCCACATCATTGGCTAGGACGAATGGTTCGTCTGCATATGCAAGATTGTTGAGATCCACTGTTGTCATTCCGTACTGCGGGTCTTCCGTTACCCCGCCTTGTGTCATATTGACCCGTTTGCACCGAAACAAAGGGACCTTCAAACCACGTTGATAATCAAGTTCCCATATGTCCTGTATATAACCATAATATGTTTCCTTTCCCGTCTTGGTTTCTGCATCAAAGCGGACACCACTGTTTTGGTTGGTGCTCTACTTATCTTGGGCGATCGTGTAAAATGTATTACCATTTATCTCGTACCCTTTGAAAGTCATTATATTCAAATATGGTAACTGGGAAAGCAAGTACAGGTCATCTTCAATAGAGGCGTCATGCATGGTACGCGTTTGCAACCAGCTGGCGAAACTCCTAGTTTGTTCACGTGTAATCCAGTCATCAGACCGCTCCGGGTGTTTGGAGCGTAGCAAATTCTTGTGTTCATCCATATACGGAGCCACCAAGGCGGAATTCTGTAGAAATGTGTAGTGTGCTTCAGTGAGAGAATGTCCGTCCATACATATTATTTGTTCCCCTCCTAGCGTGCCTTTTCCATCCAGTCTGCCCTTATGCCGCTATTCAGGAACACCTATCGGCTTAAGGTCAGGAATAAAGTCAATACAAAACTCAATGACCTCCTCATTTTCATGGCCCTTGGAGATGCTTCCTTCTGGCCTAGCACGGTTATGAACATATTTCTTTAAGACTCCATGAACCTCTCAAAGGGAACATATTGTGTAGAAATACAGGACCCAAAACGTTAATCTCTTCGCATAGGTGAACTAGGGCGTGCGTCATGATGTTCAAGAAGGATGGTGGGAACACCAACTCGAAACCGACAAGACATTGCACCAAATCATTCTCTAATCTTGGTATGATTTCTGGATCGATTACCTTCGAGAGATTGCATTGAGAAATGCACATAGCTTCACAATGGCTAATCGAGCGTTTTTCGTAGAAGCCCCTCAATGCAACCGGAAGCAGTTGCGTCATAATCACGTGGCAGTCATGAGACTTTAGGTTCGGAACTTTTCTCTTCCATGTTTATTATTCCTTTATATTCGACGAAGCCGAGGGTACCTTAATATTGAGAGGCATTCAAAGAAGATTTCCTTCTCTTCTTTGGTAAGAGCGTAGCTTGCATGACCCTGATGTATGTCGTCTTTTCCGTGCATACGTTGCTGGTCCTCCCGTGCCTCAGTTGTATCTTTTGTCTTCCCATATACGCCCAAGAAGCCAAGCAGGGTCACACAAAGATTCTTCGTCACGTGCATCACGTCGATTGCGGAGCGGACCTCTAGGTCTATCCAATAGGGCAGGTCCCAAAATATAGATTTCTTCTTCCACGTGGGTGCGCGTCCGTCAGCGTCATTCGGAACAGGTTGTCCACCTGGACCCTTTCCAAAGACCACCTTCAAATCCTTGAGCATATCATGTACATCAGCACCAGTACGGTGGCGAGGCTTCATCTGGTGATCCGCCTCACCTTTGAAATGCTTGCCTTTCTTTCTTATGGGATGCCTGCTCGGAAGAAATCGACGATGTCCCAGGTACACATTCTTCTTACAATTTGCCAAATATACTGTCGGTATCGTCCAAACAGTGCGTGCATGCGCGGTATCCCTTGTTTGTCTGTCGTGAAAGGTTACTGAGAGCAGGCCAATCATTGATGGTCACGAACAGCAACGCCTTTAGGTCAAATTCTTCCCCCATGTGCTCATCCCACGCACGTACACCTGTTCCATTCCACAGTTGTAAGAGTTCTTCAACTAATGGCCTTAGGTACACATCAATGTCGTTGCCGGGTTGCTTAGGGCCTTGGATGAGCACTGGCATCATAATGAACTTCCGCTTCATGCACAACCAAGGAGGAAGGTTATACAAACATAGAGTCACAGGCCAGGTGCTATGGTTGCTGCTCTGCCCCCAAAAAGGATTAATGCCATCTGCGCTTAGACCAAACCATACGCTCCTTGCGTCATCTGCACACTCCTTCCCGTACTTTCTTTCGATTTTTCTCCACTGCGACCCGTCAGCGGGTACTCTCAACTTTCCATGTTTCTTACGGTCTTCTCTGTGCCATCGCATCACCTTGGCATGCTCTTTGTTTTGGAACAAACGTTTCAACCATGGTATTATAGGAGCATACCACATCACCTTGGCAGGAATCTTCTTCCTAGGTCGCTCGCCCTCGACATCACCAAGGTCATTGCGGCTGATCTTATAGCGCAATGCACCGCATACCGGGCAAGCGTTCAAATCCTCGTACTCACCGCGGTAGAGGATGCAATCATTAGGGCATGCATGTATCTTCTGCACCTCTAACCCTAGAGGGCAGACAGCCTTCTTTGCTTCGTACGTACTCTCGGGCAATTTGTTGTCCTTTGGAAGCATATCCTTTATCATTACCAGCAACTTTCCAAATCCCTTGTCAGATACACCATTCTCTGCCTTCCATTGCAGCAATTCTAGTGTGGTGCCCAGCTTTTTCTTACCACCTACACAATTCGGGTACAACAATTTTTTGTGATCCTCTAACATGCGCTGCAACTTCTTCTTCTCCAAATCACTTGCGCAGTTTCTCTTTGCATCGGCAATGGCCCGACCTAGATCATCAACGGGCTCATCTGATGCCTCTCCTTCAGCTTCTTCCCGCATTACCGGCTCAGCTTCTTCCCCCATTATTGTATCATCGTATTCAGGGAACCCATGGCCAGGATAGCTGTCGTCGTCCTCTTCTTCTTCATTGTCTTCCATCATAACCCTTCTTTCTCCGTGCTTGGTCCAAACATTATAGTGGGGCACGAAACCGGACTTAAACAGGTGGACGTGAATGGTTCTTGACTTAGAGTAATTTTGACCATTCTTACAGACAGCACATGGACAAGGCATAAAACCATCCGCCCGCTTGTTTGCCTCAGCCGCAAGCAGAAAAGTTTGCACGCCATTAATGAACTCGGGAGAGCATCGGTCATCATACATCCATTGTCGGCTCATCTTCAATACACAGCACCAAAAACACCAAATTAATACAAGTTCATACATAAAGTTCATACATAAAGTTCATACAACACTTAAATGCAACAAACAAATAACTCTCTAGCTAAAGCATTTAAATGCAACAACAAATGCGATCAAGATCGCAACTAAGGTAACAATTGATCCAACAGCATAATGATACCAAGCCTCACTATCGATGGCATATTTTCTAATCTTTCTAATCTTCAAGTGCATTTTCTCCATCTTGATCTTGTGATCATCGACGACATCGGCAACATGCAACTCCAATTCCATCTTCTCCCCCTCAATTCTTTTCAATTTTTCTTTCAATTACTCGTTTTCTCTTTCAACTAAATTTAACCTCTCGACAATAGGGTCGGTTGGAATTTCCGGTTCACATACCTCCTAGAAAAAATATCTATGTCAACTTGATGGGCATAATTTGTCATAAACACAAAATGCAACTAGTTTTAAAAGAGAATATACCACATCCGAATCATAACAAGGACGAGGGCCGACGGGGACGGATATCAAAACCATGGCACTATGTATAACAAACAACATACGGGTAAGATAATTATACGAGTAACTATATATCCAAATCACACAAACATCAATTTTTATATAAAATTTCATGAACAAGAGGCTCACCACAAGGTGGTGCCAGCGACGGGACGGTGCGGGCGATCGACGGTGGTTATGACGGAGATTTAGAAGGCACTAAGTAAACCACACCTACATATGCAAACTAAATGTTATTTTCACCTCAATTTGCATATAAATAAAATACTACCACATATAATTCCTCCCAAATTACTAAAACCCACAATTAATCACTATATAAACCAATGCAAGAGCTAATCTAGCAATGAGAGATGAAAGGACAAAGTTGCTAACCTTTGTGATCATTTGAATGGATGGGGGCCTGCAAATCTTGACAAATTTGGGGCAAATTTTGTGATGTACTCGAGAGGAAGAAGGGAGAACAGAGGAGAGGGAGAGGGAAAGGGGGGAGAACAGAGTGCTGGTGGACGAAGGGTTTATATAGGACGACCTTTAGTACCCGTTCGTGCCACAAACCGGTACTAAAGGTGTTGGAGGGGCCCCACTCTGACTACATCCTGCCACCACTTTCATTAGTACCGGTTCGTGGCACGAACCGGTGCTAAAGGTTTGCCACGAACCGGTACTAAAGAGATCCTTCCGCCTAGCCGTTGGAACCGGCACTAATGGACACATTAGTGCCGGTTCTGTTACAAACCGGGACTAATGTGTCTCACATTTGAACCTTTTTCTACTAGTAGTATCAAGCATCCCCAAGCTTAATTCCTGCTCGTCCTCGAGTAGGTAAATGATAAAAACAAAATTTTTGATGCGGAGTGCTACTTGGCATGGTTTTTAATGTAATTTTTCTTAATTGTGGTATGAATATTCAGATCCGAAAGATTCAAGATAAAAGTTCATATTGACATAGAAATGATAATACTTCAAGCATACTAACTAAGCAATTATGTCTTCTCAAAATAACATGGCCAAAGAAAGTTCATCCCTACAAAATCATATAGTTTAGTCATGCTCCATCTTCGTCACACAAAATACTCAAATCATGCACAACCCCGGTTTCAGCCAAGCAATTGTTTCATACTTTAGAATTTTCAAACTCTTTCAAGTTTCACGTAATACATGAGCGTGAGCCATGGACATAGCACTATATGTGGAATAGAATATGGTGGTTGTGGAGAAGACAAAAAAAGGAGAAGATGGTCTCACATCAACTAGGCGTATCAATGGGCTATGGAGATTCCCATTAATAGATATCAATGTGAGGAGTAGGGATTGCCATGCAACGGATGCACTAAGAGCTATAAATGTATGAAAGCTCAGCAAAATGCAACTAAGTGGGTGTGCATCCAACTTGCTTGCTCACGAAGACCTAGGGCATTTGAGGAAGCCCATTGTAGGAATATACAAGCCAAGTTCTATAATGAAAAATCCCACTAGTATATGAAAGTGACAAAGCAAGAGACTCTCTACATGAAGAACACGGTGCTACTTTGAAGCACACGTGTGGAAAAAGAGATAGTAGCATTGTCCCTTCTCTCTTTTTCTCTCATCATTTTTTTTGGGCCTCTTTTTTTTTCTTTGGCCTTTCTCTTTTTTTTATTCCTCGCTTGGGACAATGCTCTAGAAAATGATGATCATCACACTTTTATTTATTCACAACTCAATGATTACAACTCGATACTAGAACGAAGTATGACTCTATATGCATGCCTCCGGCGGTGTACCGGGATGGACAATGATTCATGAGCGACATGTATGAAAGAATTATGAATGGTGGCTTTGCCACAAATACTATGTCAACTACATGATCATGCTAGGCAATATGACAATGATGAATGTGTCATGATGAACGGAACGGTGGAAAGTTGCATGGCAATATATCTCGGAATGGCTATGTAAATGCCATAATAGGTAGGTATGGTGGCTGTTTTGAGGAAGGTATATGGTGGGTGTAATGCACCGGCGAAAGTTGCGCGGTACTAGAGAGGCTAGCAATGGTGGAAGGATGAGAGTGCGTATAATCCATGAACTCAACATTAGTCATAATGAACTCACATACTTATTGCAAAAATCTACAAGTCATCAAAACCAAGCACTACGCGCATGCTCCTAGGGGGAGGTTGGTAGGAGTTAACCATCGCGCGCCCCCGACCTCCACACAAGGGAAGACACTCAAAGAATATCTCATGTTTCAAATTTGTTACATAACGTTTACCATACGTGCATGCTACGGGACTTGCAACCTTCAACAAAAGTATTTCTCAATTTCACAACTACTCAACTAGCATGACTCTAGTATTATTACCTCCATGTCTCAAAACAATCATCAAGCGTCCAACTTTTCTTAGTATTCAATGCACTCATAAGAGAATTTTAATTTTGTAATTAGGACAAATTACCATGCTGTTTATGAGGTCTCAAAATGATATAAGTGAAGTATGATAGAGCAATAGTTTCTACCAAAACAAATCTACCACCGTGCTCTAAAGGATATAAGTGAAGCACTAGAGCAAAAGCTACATAGCTCAAAAGATATAAGGGAAGCATAAAGAGTATTCTAATAAATTCTTAATCATGTATGACTCTCTCAAAAGGTGTGTACAGCAAGGATGATTGTGGTAAACTAAAAAGCAAAGACTCAAATAATACAAGACACTCCAAGCAAAACACATATCATGTGGTGAATAAAAATATAGCTCCAAGTAAAGTTACCGATGGAAGTAGATTTAAAGAGGGATGCCTTCCGGGGCATCCCCAAGCTTTGGCTTTTAGGTGTCCTTAGATTATCTTGGGGTGCCATGGGCATCCCCAAGCTTTGGCTCTTGCCACTCCTTGTTCCATAATCCATCAAATCTTTCACCCAAAACTTGAAAACTTCACAACACAAAACTCAACAGAAAATCTCATAAGCTCCATTAGCGAAAGAAAACAAAACAACACTTCAAGGTACTGTAATGAACTCATTATTTATTTATATTGGTGTTATACTTACTGTATTCCAACTTCCCTATGGTTCATAAAATATTTTACTAGCCATAGAATCATCAAAATAAGCAAACAACACACGAAAAACAGAATCTGTCAAAAACAGAACAGTCTGTAGAAATCTGTAACTAACGAAAACTTCTGGAACGTGACAAATTCAGCCAAATTAGGAAGTTATAAATAATTTCTTTATTGATGTACAGAAAAAATAATCAACTAAAAATCACGTTCATGTGATTTATGAAAACTAATCTCGTGCGCACAAAGTTTCTGTTTTCTGCAGCAGAATCAAAATAACCACTACCATAGGTTATCCTAACGGTTTTACTTGGAACAAACACTAATTAAAACACAAAAACGAATCTAACCAGATGCTAGAAAAATTATTTATTACTAAACATAAGCAAAAAGCAAAAAACTAAAATAAAATTGGGTTGCCTCCCAACAAGCGCTATCGTTTAACGCCCCTAGCTAGGCATAATAGCAAGGATAGATCTAGGTATTGCCATCTTTGGTAGGCAAACCATAAGTGGCTCTCATGATAGATTCATATGGTAATTTTTTTTCTAGGGAAGTGTTCAATGCCTTTCCTCAACGGAAATTGGAATCTAATATTCCCTTCTTTCATATCAATAATTGCACCAATCATTCTAAGAATAGGTCTACCAAGAATAATAGGACATGAAGGATTGCAATCAATATCAAGAACGATAAAATCTACAGGCACATAATTCCTATTTGCAACAATAAGAACATCATTAATTCTTCCCATAGGTTTTTTAATAGTGGAATCCACAAGGTGCAAATTTAAAGAGCAATCATCAAGTTCGTGGAAACCTAGCAAATCACACAAAGTTTTTGGAATAGTGGAAACGCTAGCACCCAAATCACACAAAGCATAACACTCATGATCTTTAATTTTAATTATAACAGTAGGTTCCCACTCATCATAAAGTTTTCTAGGGATAGAAACTTCCAACTCAAGCTTTTCTTCATAAGATTGCATCAAAGCATCAACGAGTGTTTAGTAAAAGCCATATTTTGACTATAAGCATGCGGAGAATTTAGCACGGATTGCAACAAGGAAATACAATCAATTAAAGAGCAATTTTCATAATTAAATTCCTTGTAATCCAAAATAGTGGGTTTAGCAACATCTAGGGTTTTGATTTCTTCAATCCCACTTCTATCAATTTTAGCATCAAGATCTAAAAGCTCCGAATTTTTAGAACGTCTTCAGTCCCATCATTATCAAGATTCTTATTGCAAAACAAAGATTTAATAGGGGACACATCAATAACTTTTAGATCTTCATCTTTATTTTCGTAGAAATTAGAAGAACACGCTTTCATAAAGGAATCTTTCGTAGCACGCATCCTAGCGGTTCTTTCTTTGCACTCATCAATGGAAATTGTCATGGCTTTGAGAGACTCATTGATATCATGCTTAGGAGGAATAGATCTAAGCTTTAAAGAATCAACATCAAGAGAAATTCTATCAACGTTCCTAGCCAATTCATCAACTTTAAGCAATTTCTCTTCAAGCAAAGCATTGAAATTCTTTTGCGAATTCATAAACTCCTTAACACTATTCTCAAATTCAGAGGGCATCTTATTGAAATTTCCATAAGAATTGTTGTAGGAATTACCATAATTATTAGTGGGATTACTAGGAAAAGGCCTAGGATTAAAATTTCCTCTATAAGCGTTGTTACCAAAATTATTCCTACCAACAAAATTCACATCCATAGATTCATTATTATTATCAATCAAAGTAGACAAAGGCATATCATTAGGATCCGGAGAAACACTTTTAGTAGCAAATGATTTCATAAGTTCATCCATCTTTCCACTCAAAACATTAATTTCTTCTATAGCATGCACTTTTCTATTAGTAGATCTTTTGGTGTGCCATTGAGAATAATTAACCATAATATTATCTAGGAGTTTAGTAGCTTCTCCTAAAGTGATTTCCATAAAAGTGCCTCCCGCGGCTGAATCTAAAAGATTTCTAGAAGCAAAATTCAATCCGGGATAAAAGTTTTGTATAATCATCCAAAGATTCAAACCATGAGTAGGGCAATTACGTATCATTAATTTCATCCTATCCCAAGCTTGTGCAACATGTTCATGATCAAGTTGCTTAAAATTCATAATATCATTTCTAAGAGAGATGATTTTAGCGGGAGGAAAATACTTAGAGATAAAAGCATCTTTGCACTTATTCCATGAATCAATACTATTTTTAGGCAAAGACGAAAACCACACTTTAGCACGTCTCTAAGCGAAAAAGTAAAGAGCTTCAGTTTAACAATATCATTATCAACATCCCTCTTCTTTTGCATATCACACAAATCAACAAAGCTATTTAGATGGGTAGCGGCATCTTCACTAGGAAGGCCGGCGAATTGATGTTTCATAACAAGATTCAACAAAGCAGCATTAATCTCACAAGATTCAACATCATTTAGAGGAGCAATCGGAGTGCTAAGAAAATCATTATTGTTGGTATTGGTAAAGTCACACAATTTGGTATTATCTTGAGCCATCGTGACAAACAAGCAATCCAACAAGCAAAGAGCGAAAAGAGGCAAATGGAAAAGAGAGGGCGAATAAAACGGCAAGGATGAAGTGGGGGAGAGGAAAACGAGAGGCAAATGGCAAATAATGTAGTGCGAGGGAGATGAGTTTGTGATGGGTACTTGGCATGGCTTGACTTGAGCGTAGACTCCCCGGCAACGGCGCCAGAAATCCTTCTTGCTACCTCTTGAGATCTGCGTTGGTTTTCCCTTGAAGAGGAAAGGGTGATGCAGTAAAGCAGCGTAAGTATTTCCCTCAGTTTTGAGAACCAAGGTATCAATCCAGTAGGAGGCCACGCACGAGTCCCTCGCACCTACACAAACAAACAAGAACCTCGCAACCAACGCGATAAAGGGGTTGTCAAGCCCTTCACGGTCTCTTACGAGAGTGAGATCTGATAGAGATGATAGATAATATTTTTGGTATTTTTGTATGATAAAGATGCAAAGTAAATAAAGCAAAGTAAATAGCAAAGTAAATAGCAAAGTGTAGGAAGATTAATATGATGGTAAATAGACCCGGGGGCCAGAGGTTTCACTAGTGGCTTCTCTCAAGATAGCATAAGTATTTGCGATGGGTGAACGAATTACTGTCGAGCAATTGATTGAATTGAGCATAGTTATGAGAATATCTAGGTATGATCATGTATATAGGCATCACGTCCGAAACAAGTAGACCGAAACGATTCTGCATCAACAACTATTACTCCACACATCAACCGTTATCCAGCATGCATCTAGAGTATTAAGTTCATGAAGAACAGAGTAATGCATTAAGAAAGATGACATGATGTAGAGGGATAAATTTATGCAATATGATATAAACCCCATCTTTTTATCCTCGATGGCAACAATAAAATACGTGCCTTGCCGCCCCTACTGTCACTGGGAAAGGACACCCCAAGATTGAACCCAAAGCTAAGCACTTCTCCCATTGCAAGAACTACCAATCTAGTTGGCCAAACCAAACGGATAATTCGAAGAGACTTGCAAAGATAACCAATCATACATAAAAGAATTCAGATTTGACTCAAATATTGTTCATAGATAATCTTGATCATAAACCCACAATTCATCGGATCTCGACAAACACACCGCAAAAGAAGATTACATCGAATAGATCTCCACAAGAGAGGGGGAGAACATTGTATTGAGATCCAAAAAGAGAGAAGAAGCCATCTAGCTAATAACTATGGACCCGAAGTTCTGAGGTAAACTACTCACACTTCATCGGAGAGGCCTTGGAGATGATGTAGAGGCCCTCCATGATCAATGCCTGAGGGAGTCCTGGATTAGGGGGTGTCCGGATGGCCGGACTATACCTTCAGCCGGACTCTTGGACTATGAAGATACAAGATTGAAGACTTCGTCCCGTGTCTGGATGGGACTTTCCTTGGCGTGGAAGGCAAGCTTGGCGATACGGATATGTAGATCTCCTACCATTGTAACTGACTCTGTGTAACCCTAACCCTCTCTGGTGTCTATATAAACTGGAGGGTTTAGTCCGTAGGACAGAGAACAATAATCATACCATAGGCTAGCTTCTAGGGTTTAGCCTCCTTGATCTCGTGGTAGATCTACTCTTGTACTACCCATATTATCAATATTAATCAAGCAGGACGTAGGGTTTTACCTCCATCAAGAGGGCCCGAACCTGGGTAAAACATCGTGTCCCTTGTCTCCTGTTACCATCCGCCTAGACGCACAGTTTGGGACCCCCTACCCGAGATCCGCCGGTTTTGACACCGACATTGGTGCTTTCATTGAGAGTTCCTCTGTGTCGTCACTTTTAGGCCCGATGGCTCCTTCGATCATCAACAGCGATGCAGTCCTGGGCGAGACTTTTCTCCCCGGACAGATCTTCGTCTTCGGCGGCTTCGCACTGCGGGCCAATTCGCTTGGCCATCTGGAGCAGATCGAAAGCTACGCCCCTGGCCATCAGGTCAGATATGGAAGCTTGAACTATACGGCTGATATCCGCCGGGATTTGATCTTCGATGGATTCGAGCCACAGCCGGGCCGCCGCACTGTTACGATGAGCACGATCTAGCTCTGCCGCCGAACAGTGCCCTGGAGGCTGCACCCGCGTCAGCTCCGATCCTTAACTCGGAGCCAACTGCGCCGATCAAGGACGGGTGGTTGGACACCGCCTCGAGGGCTGCAATCTCTACAGTGATTGAGCCGAACACTAGCCCTGTCCCCTGCAAGACTCGTGACTCCAAGGGGCCGGACTTCGAGCCCTCCTCGCCCCTGCCGATCAAATCCGATTGGGCGCCGATCATGGAGTTCACCGCCGCGGACATCTTTCAGCACTCGCCCTTTGGTGACATTCTGAAGTCACTAAAGTCTCTCTCTTTATCAGGAGAGCCCTGGCCGGACTACGGTCAGCAAGGTTGGGATACGGACGGTGAAGAAATTCAAAGCCCACCCACCACCCACTTTGTAGCCACTGTCGATGATTTAACCGACATGCTCGACTACGAATCCGAAGACATCGACGGTATGGACGCCGATGCAGGAGACGATCTAGAACCAACACCTATAGGGCACTGGAAAGCCACCTCGTCGTACGACATATACATGGTGGATACCCCAAAAAAAGGAGATGGCGATGGAACAGCGGGGGATGACCCCTCCAAAAACAGCCTAAGCGCCGGCGTCAGCGGCGCCGCTCTAAATCCCGCCAAAGAAAAAACGGATTCCGGCACAGGAGATAATAACACTCCGGATAGCGCCGAAGAACACCCCCTCCAGCAAGATTCAGCACAGGAGGATGGAGAAGCCAGCCCTCATAAGGGAGCGGCAGAGGTCGAGGACGACAATTATATGCCTCCCTCCGAAGACGAGGCAAGCCTCGACGACGACGAATTCGTCGTGCCAGAGGATCCCGCCGAACAAGAGCGTTTTAAACGCAGGCTCATGGCCACGGCAAGCAGCCTCAAGAAAAAACATCAACAACGTAGAGCTGATCAAGATTTGCTAGCCGACAGATGGTCTGAAGTCCTTGCGGCCGAAGAGTATGAACTCGAACGCCCCTCCAAGAGCTACCCAAAGCGCATGTTGCTACCCCGATTAGAGGAGGAAGCACCTACATCACCAGTGCATGACATGGCTGACCGGCCACCTCGTGGCCGTGACAGAGAGGCCTCTCGGCCCTCCACTCAAGCTGCACCCCGGCGCCGCTCAAAGCATACCAAGGCACGGGAAAATGCGCCTGACCTGCAAGATATATTGGAGGACAAGGCAAGGCAAACAAGATCGATCTACGGATCGCGTGGGCGCCCCACAGCGCGTGAGGGTGATCGTCACTCCGGATATAACAAATCCGGTCGGGCCGAACACAACAGATAAAGCACGTTTGAGCTGCGTCGTGATATAGCCAAGTACAGAGGCGCCGCACACCCACTATGCTTCACAGATGAAGTAATGGATCATCAAATCCCTGAGGGTTCCAAACCCGTGAACATCGAATCATACGATGGCACAACAGATCCTGCGGTATGGATCGAGGATTATCTCCTTCACATCCACATGGCCCGCGGTGATGATCTACACGCCATCAAATACCTCCCACTCAAACTTAAAGGACCAGCTCGGCATTGGCTTAACAGCTTGCCAGCAGAATCATTTTGTTGTTGGGAGGACCTGGAAGCCGCATTCCTTGACAACTTCCAGGGCACTTATGTGCGACCACCAGACGCTGATGAGCTAAGCCACATAATTCAGCAGCCAGAGGAATCGGCCAGGCAATTCTGGACACGGTTCCTAACAAAGAAAAATCAAATAGTCGACTGTCCGGACGTAGAGGCCCTCGCAGCCTTCAAACATAACATCCGTGACGAGTGGCTTGCCCGACACCTTGGACAGGAAAAGCCGAAATCTATGGCAGCACTCACGACGCTCATGACCCGCTTTTGTGCGGGAGAAGACAGCTGGCTGGCTCGTAGCAATAACTTGACCAAGAACCCTGGTAATTCGAATACCAAGGACAATAGTGGAAGGACGCATCGCAACAAGCAAAAGCGCCACATTAACGGCGACAATTCTGAGGATACGACAGTTAATGCCGGATTCAGAGGCTATAAATCCGGTCAGCGGAAAAAGCCATTCAAAAGAACTACTCAGGGCCTGTCCAGTTTGGACCGAATACTCGACCGCTTGTGCCAGATACATGGCACCCCCGAAAAGCCAGCCAATCACACCAACAGGGATTGTTGGGTGTTCAAGCAAGTAGGCAAGTTAAATGCCGAAAATAAAGACAAGGGGCTGCATAGCGACGACGATGAGGAGCCCCGGCCGCCGAACAACAGTGGACAGAAGGGTTTCCCCCCATAGGTGCGGACGGTGAACATGATATACGCAACCCACATCCCCAAGAGGGAGCGGAAGCGTGCATTAAGGGACGTATACGCGATGGAGCCAGTCGCCCCAAAGTTCAACCCATGGTCCTCCTGCCCGATCAGTTTCGATCGAAGGGACCACCCCACTAGCATCCGTCACGGCTGATTCGCCGCATTGGTTCTAGACCCAATCATTGACGGATTTCACCTCACGAGAGTCCTTATGGACGGCAGTAGCAGCCTGAACCTGCTTTATCAGGATACAGTGCGGAAAATGGGCATAGATCCCTCGAGGATTAAGCCCACCAAAACGACCTTCAAAGGCGTCATCCCAGGTGTGGAGGCCAACTGTACAGGCTCAGTCACACTTGAAGTGGTCTTCGGATCTCCGGATAACTTCTGAAGCGAGGATTTAATCTTCGACATCGTCCCGTTCCGCAGTGGCTATCACGCGCTGCTCGGGCGAACCGCATTTGCCAAGTTTAATGTGGTACCGCACTACGCATACCTTAAGCTCAAGATGCCAGGCCCTCGAGGCATCATTACGGTCAATGGAAACACCGAACGCTCTCTCCGAACTGAGGAGCATACGGCGGCTCTCGCAGCCGAAGTGCAAAGCAGCCTTTCAAGGCAATTCTCCAGTCCGGCTGTTAAATGTCCGGACACCTTCAAGTGCGCCCGGAGCAACCTACAACAAGACCGACTGGCACGCTCCGAACAAGCATAGCAATGCGGCCCCAACCCCAGCCGTCGCGACATAGCGAAACCAGTGCTTCGCGTACATAACTACGCTTTGGAAATACCATGGGCACAGGGAAAGGGGCATTACCACGGCACGCCCGAAACACGGCTTAAACCGCACTAGGGGCTGCCGATTTTTCAAAATTTTTCTTACTTTCAGGACTTCATTCCTGAGAAGGTCTAACCGGCAGCACAATTGCCGCATAAACGATGCAAGCACCAGGGAAGCAGAAAGTTACGCCGCATCACGGAACTCCCAGGTGGTCTCCATAACGAGCAATATACCTGTTTTGCATACCATTCCGAAGCCTGCCCCCTGGATAGGACATGTTAAATAGTCCCGCCTTTTGCTTATTGCACTATTTGTATCGTTTTGCGTTGATCGCAGTTTTTCTAATAAACAATGCTTAGCTTTTGTCTATTATTGCATTAATCTCTTTCTTATATGTTCATGAACGACATGTCGCACCCGTACACTCTGGTACGGCTAACACACCAGGGGCTTAAGTACCCCTCAATATGGTGTGAGAAGTCCGAACACTTTCACAAGTGCGGCACCCCGAACTTATAGCATTATATGCATCGGCTCCGAATCATGTCTTGGGTCAATAGTTGGGTTTGCCTGGCTCCTATGTTTTGGTGCCTTACATTCCGTTATATCGGCTAAGGTAGCACTAGGAGAACTACTGCGATTGTGCCCCACTTGAGCTGGGCTGAGCACCTCAGTAGAGAAAGCTAAAACTGACTGTCATGATAAAGTGAGAGACTGGTCGCTGTTCAAGAGGTTTTTCGAGTCCCTAAAGACTTATGCCGCTTAGCGCGAGGAGCCGGATTTGTCCGGCCAAAGGCGTGGATAGCGCCCCGAACTCGGTCTTCCAATTACTAGGGGCTTCGCCGAAATTTAAAATTATAGAATTCTATGGCTAAGTGAGAGTGTTCAAGCATTATAGTCCGATTGCCTTGTTCACAGTTGTCTGGCGCCTCCTCAAGGACCCAAAAATGGGAAAAAGAGTGCTCAGGTTTATCCCGAACACCCCAGCACTAGTGGCATGGGGGCAGAAGCCGACGACTCGCCATCTCTCAATTTTGATAAACAGTCGCACAGAAAGTAATATTTTAAATTCAAAAAGCATTGCTTAGCGCATATGAACAAGTTTTCAGCGCACAGGACAAAACGAGCGAGTTTACTCAAAAATTACATCCCTGGAACATTCATCCGCCATAAGGCGGGCACTCTTCAGAACGCCCTCATAATACAGCTCGGGCTTGCGATGCTCTTTCCCCAGCGGTGGCCCGTTGAAAGCACAAGTGCTCCTCAGGTGGTTTTGGTAATTAATGTCAACATATCTCTTGTTGGACTAACACTTTTATCTAGCATGTTTCAGATAAGTTCAACAATGGAGTGGCATGGCAAGGATGGAGAAAGTGGAACCCTCAAGATGCTAAGGACAAAGGATTGGCTAAAGCTTCAAGATCAAGACTCTTCATCTTACACTTTTAGTGATCCAAGATCACATTGAGTCTATAGGAAAAGCCAATACTATCAAGGAGGGATGAGGTGTTGCTTAATGAGCTCTTTGCCTTATGTGCTTGATGATATGCTCCAAAATCCTCAGCTACTTTCCCATATCCACATATGACTTAAACCCAAAGCCAAATTCGGTCACACCGATTCTTTCTATCCGGAGCCACCGAGTTTCACTTGTCATAAGCCACTGCCAAAACCCTAGCAAATCGGTTGTACCGATAGGGATCTCGGTCTCACCGAGATGGGATTGTAATCTCTCTGTGTATGTCCATTCTCAAATTCGGTCTCACCGAGTTTTAGTAATCGGTACTACCGAGATTACAATGCAAACTTTCTGGTTAGCTTATTACTCAAATCGGTCCCACCGAGTTGTGTAATCGGTCTCACCGAGTTTGCCTGACCAACTCTCTGGTTATCTAATTACCAAAGTCGGTCTCACCGAGTTTGTGTAATCGGTCTCACCGAGATTACGTTATGCCCAAACCCTAACCATATCGGTCCCACCGAGATGCATGTCAGTCCCACCGAAAAATCCTAACGGTCACTAGGTTTGTCAATTCGGTCCGACCGAGTTTTCTGATTCGGTCCCACCGAGTTTGCCAGATTGTGTGTAACGGTTAGATTTTGTGTGGAGGCTATATATACCCCTCCACCTCCTCTTCATTCGTGGAGAGAGCCATCAGACTAAGCCTACACTTCCAGCATCCTTTTTCTGAGAGAGAACTACCTACTCATGTGTTGAGACCAAGATATTCCACTCCTACCATATGAATCTTGATCTCTAGCCTTTCCCAAGTTGCTTTCCACTCAAATCATCTTTCCACCAAATCCAAATCCTGTGAGAGAGAGTTGAGTGTTGGGGAGACTATCATTTGAAGCACAAGAGCAAGGAGTTCATCATCAACACACCGTTTGTTACTTCTTGGAGAGTGGTGTCTCCTAGATTGGCTAGGTGTCACTTGGGAGCCTCCGACAAGATTGTGGAGTTGAACCAAGAGTTTGTAAGGGCAAGGAGATCGCCTACTTCGTGAAGATCTACCGCTAGTGAGGCAAGTCCTTCGTGGGCGTCGGCCATGGTGGGATAGACAAGGTTGCTTCTTCGTGGACCCTTCGTGGGTGGAGCCCTCCGTGGACTCGCGCAACCGTTACCCTTCGTGGGTTGAAGTCTCCACTAACGTGGATGTAGGATAGCACCACCTATCCGAACCACGGGAAAAACATCCGTGTCTCCAATTGCGTTTGAAATCTCTAAACCCTTCCCTTTACTTTCTTGCAAGTTGCATGCTTTACTTTCCGCTGCCTATCTACTCTTTGCATGCTTGCTTGATAAGTATTGTGTGTGCTGAAATTGTGCCTAAGACTTCACTTGAACCAAAAAGGCTTAAAAACTGCAACTTTAGCACCTAGTGTCTAATCACCCCCCCTCTAGACACATACTCTTCTCGATCCCACACCCGTCCTTCACAAGCTTCTCAGCATCCAACTTGCCCCAGTGCACCTTAGCACGGGCAAGGGCCCTACGGGCACCTTCGATGCAGACGGAGCGCTTGATGACCTCGAGCCTTGGACAGGCCTCCACCAGTCGCCGCACCAGTCCGAAGTAGCTCCCAGGCAGAGCCTCTCCAGGCCACAGCCGAACTATGAGGCCCTTCATGGCCTGTTCGGCCACCTTGTGGAGCTCGACCAGTTGCTTCAGCTGGTCGCTCAGGGGCACAGGGTGTCCGGCCTCAGCATACTGAGACCAGAACACCTTCTCCGTCGAGCTGCCCTCTTCGGCTCGGTAGAATGCGGCGGCATCAGATACGCTGCGGGGCAAATCTGCGAATGCTCCTGGAGAGCTCCGGATTCGGGTAAGTAACAAGTAATTCACTTTCACATGCTTGCTTTGCATAAAGAATGCCTTACCCGCCGCTATTTTCTTCACCAAATCCACCTTCTGAAGGGCCTTCTGGGCTTCGGCCTTGGCAGACTTGGCAGTTTCAATGGCCACCGCGAGCTCGGACGCTTGCGTCTTCGAGTCAAGCTCCAAACTCTCATGTTTTTTCATGAGAGCCTGGAGCTCTTGCCGCACCTCGCCGACCTGCACCTCATACTTCTCCCGCTCGATGCGCTCCGAGGCCGCTCTCTTCTCGGCCTCGGACAGCGCCTGCTTGAGGGTCGCCACCTCTGTTGTGGCCCCTACAATAAGCCGCGTTAATCCTGTCATTTTTTGCAATTGCATCTTTTTTGTATTTTTTTATAAGGTACCTCTTACCTTCTTTCTCCTCGAGCTGCCGCTTGGCAAGGTCGAGCTCTTGCTCGGACCGCTCGAGGCCCTGCTTCAGGGTGCCCACCTCCGCAGTCGGTGCGGTGGTCGCTAGCAGCGAAGCCTGCATACGCATATTGACTCTTTCATGTTAGACTCCTGCGAATTTCATTAGATCCTCTATTCGGCTTTTCTTTCCGAACGCCAAACAGAGCATCAGGGGCTACGGTCTATGCGGTAATATTTTCAGTCAGTCCGCTCTTAGCGGACTGAACCTTCTAGATCACCGCACTCATAATAGTACGGTGCTCCTCATCGATGGAGGCGCCCTTAAGCACCTCCAGCAGATTGTCTGGCGCCTCCAGTTGGACGGGGGCCGCCGGCTCAGTAGGCTTGCTCCTCTTAGAAGGAGGTCGCCTGCCGCAGTCCGGAACCGTTCAGGATTCCGGCGCGGTGTCCGGATCAAAGCCGGACTTGGAGCCCTGGGTTTTTTTATCCCCTTTACTCCTGAAGTCCGGGAGGTCGCTTTGCGCCTCCAGGACCACCTCCTCCTGGCTCGAAATCTGTTGGGACGCCACTTCGGCGTCGTCCGTAGGGCGGGGGGAGGTAGCCGTCGGAAGTGAATTCACATCCGACGAATTCAGGGAGCCGCTCGACGACTCGTCGAGCCCGGCCCTGGGCGGACTGCATAATCGTATTCGACGTAAGGAAGGGCTGTGCCATAAAGGGATGCTATGAATTATTCTGGTATCCGAATACTTACGATTTCGCTGGACGCTTGGCCCTGTGCGGCCACTCCTCTTCGCCATCGTCGGCGTCGATGGAGTAGTCCGGAGGAGGGGTCTTCTTCTTCTTGGACCCTTCGGCCTCCCCGGTCGGGGCGGCCTTCCTCTTCTTTCCTCCCCCCGCTGGAGGGGGAGAGGCTTCTTCTTCCTCCTCCTCGTCTTCACGGGAGGAGTGCGTCTCGGATTCGTCGGACGATGAATCCGACACCTCCGGACGCCGGGCACTCTTTCGAGTCCCAGTGGCCTTCTTCTTGGCCTTCTTCTCCGGCACCACATAGGGTGCCAGAACCAGCAGCTTCGCTAAGCGAGCATTGGCTGGGTCTTCGGGCAAAGGGGCCGGACAGTCGATCTGTCCGGACTTCACCTGCCAATCCTGTCAAAGGTAAGGGAGCTTAGATCCCGCATGGAGTCAAACTATGAAAAACTAAATACCCTGTAAAAGGTAAAAATAGCCTACCGCACTAGCTTGACGCTGCGTGCTGAATCCGCGATCCTCGGAAGCGGATGCGGGAGCCTCGGCGCCCTTGAATAGCCCCTCCAGGCAGCTTCGTACGTCGTGTCGAAGAGCCTGCTCAAAGTTCGGTGCTGCACCGGGTCGAACTCCCACAGGTTGAAGGCCCGTTGTTGACACGGGAGGATCCGGCGGACGAGCATAACCTGGACTACATTGACAAGCCTGAGCTGCTTGTTCACTAGGGTTTGGATGCATGTTTGCAATCCAGTCACCTCTTCTTTGTAGCCCCATGATAGGCCCGTCTCCATCCAGGACGTGAGCCGTGTGGGGGGTCCGGACCGGAACTCGGGGGCTGCGACCCATTCGGGATCGCGTGGCTCGGTAATGTAAAACCACCCCGATTGCCACCCCTTTAGGGTCTCCACAAAGGAGCCCTCAAGCCATAGGACGTTGGGCATCTTGCCCGCCATGGCACCTCCGCACTCCGCCTGGTTGCCGCGCACCACCTTCGACTTGACGTTGAAGGTCTTGAGCCATAGGCCGAAATGGGGGCGGATGCAGAGGAAAGCCTCGCACACGACGATAAACGCCGAGATGTTGAGGATGAAGTTCGGGGCCAGATCGTGGAAATCCAGGCCATAGTAGAACATGAGCCCCCAGACAAATGGGTGGAGAGGAAAACCCAGTCCGCGGAGGAAATGGGGGAGGAACACCACCCTCTCATGGGGCCTAGGGGTGGGGATGAGCTGCCCCTCTTCGGGAAGCCGGTGCATGATGTCGTCGGACAAGTATCCGGCCTTCCTTAGCTTTTTTATGTGTCCCTCCTTGACGAAGGAGATCATCCACTTGCCTCCCGCTCCGGACATGGCTGGAGAAGGTCAAGGTGGGAAGTGCGGACTTGGGCGCTGGAGCTCGAGTGCACGGAGAATGGATAGGCAAAGGAGGAAGAAGGCGTAGGCGAGAAAGGTGGATCCTTATCCCCTTATATGGGCGGACGCAACTATGCGTCCCCACCAGCCTGATAAAACTCGCTTATCTCCCAAGCGCCGTAATCAATGGCGCGGTTGGGTTACCCACGTCCGTATTGATGAGAATCCCGGAATAAGGGGACACGATCTCTTCTTCGACAAGACGTGCCAAGGAAACCGCCTCGCTAAACGCGCTGAGGTGGAACAGTAAAATCGATTCAAATAAAGGCTTGGCCGTGGTGTGATGTCACACTACGGAATACGTCAGCAGATTAGATTTGTGTGAATATTATTCTCTCTATGGCAATATGTGGAACTTATTTTGCAGAGCCGGACACTATCCTTGTATTCAAAATCTTCTACAAAGTACTTGGAGGAGGAACCCGCCTTGCAATGCCGAAGACAATCTGCGCGCCGGACTCGTCGTCATTGAAGCCTGGTTCAGGGGCTACTGAGGGAGTCCTGGATTAGGGGGTGTCCGGATGGCCGGACTATACCTTCAGCCGGACTCTTGGACTATGAAGATACAAGATTGAAGACTTCGTCCCGTGTCCGGATGGGACTTTCCTTGGCGTGGAAGGCAAGCTTGGCGATACGGATATGTAGATCTCCTACCATTGTAACCGACTCTGTGTAACCCTAACCCTCTCCGGTGTCTATATAAACCAGAGGGTTTAGTCCGTAGGACAGAGAACAACAATCATACCATAGGCTAGCTTCTAGGGTTTAGCCTCCTTGATCTCGTGGTAGATCTACTCTTGTACTACCCATATCATCAATATTAATCAAGCAGGACGTAGGGTTTTACCTCCATCAAGAGGGCCCGAACCTGGGTAAAACATCGTGTCCCTTGTCTCCTGTTACCATCCGCCTAGACGCACAGTTCGGGACCCCCTACCCGAGATCCGCCGGTTTTGACACCGACAATGCCCCTTCCGGCGGAGCTCCGGAACAGGCCCGAAGATGGGATCTCGTTGGTACAGAAAGTTGCGGCGGTGGAATTAGTTTTTTTGGCTCCATATCTGATCGTTTCGGGGTACGTAGGTATATATAGGAGGAAGAAGTACATCGGTGGAGCAACAGGGGGCCCACGAAGGTGGAGGGCGCGCCTGGGGGAGGGGGATAGGCGCGCCCCCCTACCTCGTGCCCTCCTGGTTGATGTCTTGACGTGGACTCCAAGTCCTGTGGATCACATTCGTTGAGAAAATCACGTTCCCGAAGGTTTATTCCGTTTGGACTCTGTTTGGTATTCCTTTTCTGCGAAACTCTGAAATAGGCAAAAAAACAGCAATTCTGGGCTGGGCCTCCGGTTAATAGGTTAGTCCCAAAAGTAATATAAAAGTGTATAATAAAGCCCAATAATGTCCAAAACAGAATATAATATAGCATGAAGCAATCAAAAATCCTAGTGAGCAAAACATATTTGGATCCAAGCACGTGAAATCTAATCTTTGGAGTATGATATGAATGTTCTTTATTTGACATTTTTGTTACTAACATGAGTTCCATCTGCTAGCAAAGTATACAAATGCTGCCAGTCTTAGACATCTGATTGTTCAGACATGCAGCCTACATACATCTACTAACTAGCTAGTCTATACAATTTACTCATGTAAATTTCTGTTTCCTCGTTGATGTCAGCTTGAAGGAATGGTGTCTGATCCCAACTTGACATTCATTCTTGATCCGGAATGCAAGTGGGAATACTTAGACTCAGACTCAACCGAAGAAGAAGATGACGGCGGCCATCTGCCAGGCCCTAGCAACTCTCAGCCAATTGGAGGGACTAGTTACCGCCGCCAGCCAAGGAAGGGCGTCTGTGGCCCACCTCAACGGGCGCCCTTCTACTGATCTATGTTGTTTTTGATCCGACGTCGACATGGTTTTACATTTCCAGCAATTCAAGAGCAACAACGCTTCATTAGAGACATGTTGATCTTCCTCTCTTTCTAGAGATGGGTCAAAACAGTGTTTCTGTTGGTCCGAAAATGGTGTGTCAGCATGCCTCGAATATATATTATGCATTGTAATGCCCGTGTTTGGCACCTATTTACAATATTGTGGAAGCAGCTGCTGCTTGCTATTTGTTTTGGATGCTACAATGTAGTGCTTTCCTAGATTAAAAACAATGTTCTCCGAAACTATTGCTTCGGTTTCCACCTCATTTTTAGTCTCACTTTACCCATAAACTAGAATACATTAGCAGCGGTACCACCCCACCCCCACCACACGTGATCCATTTTCTACGAGTAAACACATTAAAAATCAACAGTTTTGTTAAATTAATGCATATAGGTTGTGGTGCAAAGTCTATGAATGTATTTTGTTTGCATAAGATATGATCATGTATGCCTAGTGCAAAAAATTAAGTAACTTGTCCACTTTTCTCTCCACATAGATCACAAACTTTCATATTTTTTGTTACCAAGTTTGCAAGGAAATTCTCGATGTCATAGTTGACATGTAAGATTTGTTCTCTTTTTTTGTAAATCTCCTACAATTATTTTGTCATTATATAAACCGATGGGGACTACAATACATAAAATAATCGATGGGGGGCAAAATTAGCAAAATGAGAAAAAAATATTTTTGGAGGAGAGGGTGATATTTTTTTCTCTATATTGAAGTGATGACCTAATTCTGATGATCTGTAAACTTATTCCATTATTTGTAGTTTTAGCAATCACCATTTCTAATTAGGCAGAGGAAGGGCGTTCAAATGGGGCCTTTTCTCGTCCAGTACCGTTTGCTTTTGGTTAGTGTCAGTGATGTCAACATGGTTTGTTCTGTAAATAGCATGTTTAAAAGGTCCGTACATTCAGACATAGTTTGTGGCTATACTGGATGTAGATCTTTTATTATTATTATTATTATTATTATTATTATTATTATTATTATTATTATTATTATTATTATTATTATTATTATTATTATTATACAACAAGCTACACTCTACGAATTAAAGGCAAATGAGCATCCAAATTTCATGTAAGAGAAACATGTGTGCATCTTGAAGGAAGTTGCCTCCAAATACTCCGTACATTTTATTTACTCATATATTAGCTTTGACTGAGGTCAAACCTTAAAATGTCTGACCAAGTTTAGAGAAAACAATATGTACATTTTACACGGTAAAAAAACTATATGTCGTGAAAAATATATTGAATGATGGTTATAATCTCTACCTAATAATAAAGCACGGTGGGTTTCTGGTCGTCCGTCACCCCTATTTGCAAAAAAGTCCCTGCAGTTTGTTAAAATCAACCCGCGGTCCATCTTTAAGTCATAACGAACCATTTTTTAACTTTCTCAGAAAACCCCCTGAGGTTTCAGGTAATCAACCCACCGTCCAAATTTAAGTCATATGAATCTTTTTTTTGTGTTTTAATAGAAAACCCCTTAACTTTCGGTTAATCAATCTGCAGTTTATCTAAAACAAAATTATCCATATCTTTTAAACCGTGACTCCGATTTTAACATATTATATATGAAATTTGATTAGAAAAATGTGTAGAATCTAAATATGTTGTTAATTTTAGCTGTTGGATATTTCTAAACTATTAATTTGGGTGCAAACTTAATATAGTGCACGGTCCCTTTTTCTTTCGCACTGGCGGCGATCCAAATTGCAAATAAACACACATTAAAATCAGATTGAGAGGGGAAAAACATTGATAACCACGCATGCACAACTCTGAAAAACCTCGCGGGAAAAAACAATATTTTTCTTATCTTATTCTGAGCGATTATGTGCGTGCGAGCGCACGCGCGTGTGTGTGTGTGTCTAGAGAGAGAGAGAGAGAGAGAGAGAGAGAGAGAGAGAGAGAGAGAGAGAGAGAGAGAGAGAGAGCGCCTTAGGACTGCCCACATTCAAATGCGTTTTCGTTGTGTGAGCATTGAGAGCACCGTCGGGAACACAAATGTGATGTCATTTTAAATAAAGAACGTCTACCTATCAAGGTCTCGAGTCGTGGTTATTGGGTTAAGAGCGTGTATTTTTTTGTCCCGTTGCAACGCACGGGCTCTTTTGCTAGTAATATTGAAAAATATATATGTTAATGTATTTTCTATAATCTGCCTCAAAGTTTATAAAGTTTGACTTCCGACAAAAGTACTATTCAGAGTAAATAAACACGGGGGGAGTACTAGTTCCAAGGAAATGGCGAGACTGCCTCCAAGCTACAATCTGCAGGCTCTAGACAATGTGTTAAAAATATATTGGTTGTGAATAGAAAATCACAAAAAAATCAACTATGCACGGCAGATGCTCCCTTGTCAAAGACAAGAAGATTTTGCACACATCCATAAAATAAAATAAATTTTGTCTTTCATCCTAACGATCAAGTTCATTTTGAAGTTTAGTGGAAATCCAAATACATTTGCTTGGCCTAAAAAGGACCGGAGGGAATACTATTTCTATACGTGCTTTCGCTAAATTTTAGAATCATGTTGATATAGAATATGCGAAGCCTAAAATCCGGCTGGTAAAGAATATCTGAAGCCGACACATAATTTTTTTGATATATTCACTGCACCGCTTGTCAAATTTGTGCAAACACGAAAGAGCTCTCTAAAAGCACCGACAAAAGCCTACCACTAGAGACCTGAATACAACCAGATCTCATCATGGCGGTGGCGCTTTACAAACTATCCGGTGATTAACTCCTCCAAAGATCTTCTACACCACCTCCATCGATGGATTTTGCTGGCACTTCATCACATCCTTCTACTTCTCCCCGCTGAAGTCTGTGGGTCCTTTAATAATTGTTGTGGCCGCAAGTTGTTTTCGATATTAGTTGCCCAGCTAGAAGACCAAAATGTACTTGCCAATCTTTCGAGGATGATGGCACTATCAGATCTCCCTCAAGAAAGCTCCTCTGGGGCTTGTTGTCGCTCAACTAGATGTTCATTTGATCTAGCATTGACAGTCAAACAGGTTGCTCCATGTTTCTCCCGCTAGCGCAACGACCAAAAAAGCGACTCTGCTCCTCCTGATATCCTCCATCGATCTTGGTGGCTCCGTTCGATGTTTTCTTGTCGCTCTGGTGGCATGAGGGAGGAGGCCCCGATACTCCGCTTTTGTGTCGTAGTTATAGTCAAGATCAGTGTATCTAGCGATGATGAACATAGGATAAGTCTCGTGATTACATTTGATCTGGTTTCAGATGTAGTAGATAGTGCCTTTTTTCCCCAAACCCTAGGTTTATCGAACCTATCACTACTAGGGAAAACCCTAGCAGTAGCGCGGGTATTTGCCTATCAGTAGGGCGGGACGACGCACTACTGATAAGGCGCTACAGCTAACGTGTAGCAGTAGCGCCTGTCGTCCCACGCTACTGCTATACATGGCTAGCAGTAGCGCGCTTTAGTGCAGAGCGCTGCTGCTAATATCTGCAGCGCTTTTTAGCAGGAAGCGCTACTGGTAAGGGAGCGCTACTGCTAACTTTGTTCCCCTCACTACTGCTAGTTTTATTAGTTTCTGGTTTTTCTGCATATTTGTTTTGTATTTGGATAGGATTTATACAATAATCTTTAGCATATCATACACATACAAATGTAATCATAGCATATACATACAAATAGTCTCATCAAATCATGTCATCATCATAATCATCATCCAACACAAAGTGGTCTCTCGTCATCATCTCGAAAATAGCGATACATGTCTCGATTACTTGCAACTATATCGTCATCCATCTAAACAATGATATACGCGAGAAGAGCTATCACTTTGAGTGAGAGTGGAAATATGCAGTACATGAGTTCGTATCCCTCTCTCGCATTAGCGTGAACCTAAACTAACTACTGGCTGTCGCTCGGAAACCGGAAACCGGTACACCTGGGCCTGACACTCCGGCCACTCGCCGTATACTCCTGGCGTAGCACTTCTTCGCCATCGATGATCTATGCACCTGCATCGTCACATGAGTCGATGATATGCAACATATATAGTTGAGCAACAGAAAGAGACAGACTTGGCAAAAACAGAAGCAACATATCATAAGCATAAATAACAAAGTTCATCGTACCCAAAATGCCCTAACTAGAGTGATCTTCGCTAGTCGAGGAGGACGGTTTAATTACATCACAAATAAAGTTTCGTCATGCATAACTCAAAGTTTCGTCATACAGAAAGTATGGACTAAACGGACACATTGTCATATATCGACAATCACTCCAACATGTCGTGCCATCCATCCAAGTCAGGAAGATAGTCCCCGAGCTTAGTGAAAGGCTTCAGGTCGAGACGCTGAGCGGCTACGCGTGTTCAGACGTCTTCCCGTGACATTTGTCCTTCTTCGTAGAACATCCCTGTTTTTTCGACGACCTCCTTCATGATGATTTGGGCAAGTTCGCGCTGGATGTGATAGAACTCAGCTCGAAGTCTATGATCCTCGATATCTCCTAAGTTCCTTGCCCATACAAGTATCACTATATATTACAAGCAGCACTGCTACAACATTTTCTTTATTTTTTTCTTGCATGTTATCTTGTACTCAGCACTATCTCATGCATGTTATCTTGTACTCCCTCCGGTCCTTTTTACTTTGTGTATTAGATTTCTGTCAAGTCAAACTTCACAAAGTTTGACCAAATTTATATTAAAAAAAATGAACATCTACAAAACCAAATATATACTATGAAACTACGTTTCATAATAAATCTAAAAATGTTGATTTGACATTGTGAATGTTGATATTTTTCTTATAAGTTTGGTCAAAGTAGAGATGTTTTGACTTTGGACAAAACTTATATGCAGACTAAAAAGGACCAGAGGGAGTACTATTTCTATGTCTGCTTTCCCTAAATTTTAGAATCATGTTGATATAGAATATGCGAAGCCTAAAATCCGGTTGGTAAAGAATATGTGAAGCCGACACATAAAATTGTTGATATATTCACCGTGCCGGTTGTAAAATTTGTGCAGACATGAAAGAGCTCTCTAAAAGCACCAACGAAAGCCTACCGCTAGAGAACGGAATACAACCAGATCTCTTGATGGCGGTGGCGCTTTCCAAACTATCAGGTGAGTAACTCCTCCAAAGATCTTCTACACCACCTCCATCGATGGCTGTTGCTAGAACTTCATGCTTCACATCCTTGTACTTATCCCCGCTGAAGTCCGTGAGTCCTTTCCTAATTGTTGTGGCCACAAGTTGTTTTCGATATTAGTTGCCCAGCTAGAATACCAAAATGTACTTGCCAATCTTTCGAGGATGATGGCACTATCAGATCTCCCTCAAGAAATCTCCTCTGGAGCTTGTTGTCGCTCAACTAGATGTGCAATCGATCTAGCATCGGCGGTCATACAGGTTGCTTCATGCTTCTCCCACTAGTGCAGCGATCAAAAAAGCGACTCTGCTCCTCCTGATATCCTCCATCAATCTTGTTGGTTCCGTTTGATTTTTCTTGTCGCTCGGTGGCGTGAGGGAGGGGGCCCCGATACTCCGCTTTTGTGTCGTAGTTATAGTCAGGGTCAGTGTATCTAGCGGTAATGAACATAGGATAAGTCTCGTGATTACATTTGACCTGGTTTCAAATGTAGTAGATACTGCCTTTTTTCGTAGAGACCCTAGGTTTATTGAACCTATAGGAAGTAGTGCTTAGAAAGGATAGTGCCTTTTTTCCTAGAGATCACGCTGGGTTTTGCTCGTGTACTTTAGCGTCGCGGGGATAGCTCAGGTATTTTTTCACACAGTTAGTCATACGAAGAACCACGGCGCCAATGGGTACCTGGTTTGAGGTGGAGAAGTTCACGGAACTGAAAACCTTGGGTTATGGCAGACAAGGGTGAAAGATTTGTTGGCACAATAGGGATGCTTGAAGGCATTATAGTGTAACATCCTGATTCTCGGAATGTTCAAGAAAAAGTTTTCCAAAAATTAGGGCGAGAAAATTCCATTTTTTCCCTGTTAACAAAAGCTTAAGTTGAGTTTTAATAAATTTGGTGGGTTTAATTTGATCTAATGCAAACCTAAATTAAAATTGAGTTTTGTTCTTCTATTTTAGTTGGATTTGTTTTTCTCGTCTTTGTCCTATTAATTTACGCGGCTCTGAATTTTCTAAAGTTCGTTTGATATCTATTTTAGCCTTTTATTCACTTCTAGATTTTCCTCTTAGGAAAATCAATTTCCTTTCCATCTATAAAACTCCGGACAGAATTTCCAAGTCCCAATCCATCTCTCTCTATTCAGTATGTATCTTATTTTCTTTTGTCCATCGAATAGGCCAATTATATCTCTCGCTTTTATTTTTATTTTGTGTATCTCTTTTCCTAGGTGCATCCCACCTCATTTTATTTTCCCATCCACCAACCGAATGTGCCTAGCCCAATTCTTTTTTCTCTCTTCTACTAATTCTCTTCCACGTGGGCCTTGGCCTATTTCCTTCCACCTAACCCATCTCGTATGGCCAGCCCAAATGCTTCATCTTCATGTGCACGTACATGTACAGGCAAATGTACAGAAGAAAAGGAAAGGACACTAGGAATTTGCTGCCTTCCTTAATGCCATAAACCCAAGGGTTTCCAAAGCTGAGAGGCTTATCCTGCGCCTCCACCTCCTCTTCCACCCTAGCGCTTCTCCTTCCGCATGACTCTCCCACAGAGAACGCCTCTTCTCCTCCTCTCCTCTGTACGTTCAGAGTGTACAGAAGGCAAAACGTACAGCCATGGAAACTCCTTCCTCCACTTGCCCCTTTAATTGCTACCGTTTCCAGAACTGGAGATATGAGGACGTGATCCCCAACCTCCTCTCTCATTTCCCTCGTAGCTTCTGGCCTCTCCCTTCCTCTTTTTCTCCAGAAACTCTCTCCAAGGAATGGTGCTCCATGGACGCCGGCGCTCGATTCCGGTGACATAGGCCATCTCCATCAGCACCCTTGCACCCCAAGATCCATCTCCACACCACGAATCCATTCAGAGAAGAACAAGCGCATTTCGTAGACCACACGCAAAGAATTCAGCATGTTCGTCTACACTGTTCATCGAGTTCGTCGGATTGATTCGTCGCGCTCGGTGAGTTTCTATCCAATTCCTTTTGTGCACCTTCAAAATAGCACTCAAGTTATCTCCTAGACATCATGGTTCCTCCTGTTTTTGTCGTTGGGCACGCGGATGCCGCCGTACGCATGAACCGAATATTTTTCAGTGCCATATTCATGTTTCCGTTGTTTTTGTTCACCGTTTGATCTCAGGCACAATGGGTGAAACGTTTTATATGGTTGTAGCAACTGCGTGGTGGAGCTAGATTACTTGTTTGGTTAATCATGTTCATATTATAGATTTTATTATAGTCGTTGTGGACATGATCCAATGTGGATATAGATCGGTGAACTTTTTGTTAATTTGTTATTTGTCTTATGTTCATGACATGTCTAGAAGTTACTCCTAAATATTTCATAATGTTAGGAGTAAACTCATTTTTACGAGAGTGTCATGTGATTTATTAGAAGTATTTGTAGGATTATTTAAATTGTCAAATATAGTTTGTCCTTGATGATATTTTTTCTTTGGTGTGTGTGTAGTCCTATGACATGTCTCTGTACAAGTCTTTGCAAATTCTTACCATGTGTAGAAGTTGATTGTTGTAATGGATTATTAATGTTATTACATGCTTGTTTGGTGTTATTATTCTAATTAGATTTGGATCATTGTTAGAGTACTCTTAGTATTATTTTTAGTAATGATTGGTATTGTTTATTGCTTTATGGAGAACGTGTACATAATTGTGGTGAATATTCATCGTGCTTATAATTCTATAGATTTGTTCTAGGTGTTGATTTACTTATCCATCTAGTCATGAAATTAATACTTCATGTCTTATTTTGAATTTTTGTTTATCATGGTGAGTTTTTAGATATAGTTTACATATTCTTGTTCTTCCATGTCACATCCTTATTTTATTGGTTTGAAATCATGCCATTCCTACAATAGATGTTTACATATATTTTTGTACTTTTTGTTGGATAGTTTTGCTTATGTTAGAGATCAAATGAAATGCCTTATTGTTTGGATATGAGTACATTATAGTTCATAGCATAGAATATTATTGGCTAGTTGTTCCTCTTATTTTATAAATGTGTGTTATACAAGATTGCATGGATAGATGCTACATGAAATCATTTAGTTTTGTATTGCTATATATAATTTATTGTTGTGAAATAGAATTTAGCTTATTTCATCTTGGTAACTATCATGTGTGTCCATTTACATTTGTTTATCACCATGCCATGTTGTTATGATTGTATGACTAGATTGCATAGTGTGTCGGTGTATCATTTCATAGTATAGATCATTCCAAATTGTTATGTTATGTCTTTACAAGTGTAAGTTGTAATAGATAGAAAATGCATGTCATATCATTACTCATGCTAGTATAGTACATTGCTTAATGTTGTTGATGCCATGATCTAGTATTACTTGCCTACATGCTTAGTATGCTTATTCGGTGTGCTTACAGTCATAATTAGTATTTAGGGATTGCGTGCTATTGCTATGCTTGATAGTCATGTTAGTTGGTATCAATTAAATTATGTCATAGTTATGAGTAGTATTGTATCGGTAGCATTGTCTCATATCTCTTGTGATGATTATACATGTCTACTTGTCATAACTACTTTATCTAGATGTTGCATTTGTGGTATGCCTAACTATAGACACCAAGTCATGATAGTGATCTTTGTGTTATTATATTACATGTTTATAGTTGTTCGTGTGTTGCTTATATATGCTTGAGTTTTCTCTGTTAGTATTATGAGTGCTCTATTCTTGTTGCAATAGTTCATCACATGCATAGGATAGTTTACCTTTCATGTTAGTAGAGTTGTGCTTGATCATACACTTAGTGTGTGCATCATGCTTTGCTATTTTAAGCATGTGGTGATATTATAATTGCTAGTGGTCATTAGTATTAGCTATTGTTAAGACCTTGTCCCAGTTTAGTATCTTCTCACGATAACTTGCATGTTTGATGCTTGTGCTGTTAGTTAAGACATCTTTATAATTCTTCCCTCACATACCTGGTAATCAAATGTGTCTTATTTTTTAGTTGTTTAATTAGCTTTCACCATAGTAATGGTTTAGCTCTTGTTATAGAGATGCTTACTAATAGTTTTTATGATTTATGTTTAGTCTTTGATTGTTGTTAACCATTATAAGTATTTGGATTCATCCGAATATTTATTCTTGGTTGATTGTTACTCTTAATCACATCATGCCTAGGATAGCTGTGCATCCAGTTGTTCCATGTGTTGTATAGTTTCTTGTTAATTGTTTGACAAATGAATTGGTTTGAAATAATGGAGTTGATCCTATTCCATTTTAATGTTGTTTTAGGGCTAGACCTAGATCATTTCAACTCATGTTGTTGAATGATGTTTGATTGCTTAACTAGTATGGTTTGTAATGTTTGTTCGTTTGGAATTACTATATAGTTGATGCATATGTTTGTCCGCTATTGATCATTATAACTATTTAGGTTCTGTCTAAATATTTATTTATGGTTAACTTTTACCTTGATCATGCCATGATGGGATTGTGCAGTTAAATGCATAGGATGGTTCCAGTCCATGTGTGTTGTTGTGATTGTGTTGGTTATATACTAATTTCCTATATAGTTAGTTGTGATGTGTAGTGGGCACTACTAGTTCATAACAGAACTTTAGTCTTGATCGTAAAGCCTTCCTTAACCGTGTCAACCTAATCTTGTCCCTTCGTTGAATCCTATCTCTTACCTTCCTATCATGCTACTTTGTTCTGGAATATCCATCTTGATCAATATCTTATCCATCCGCTCTTAATTTGGTTTCGATTTGGATTTACTATTGCTTTGGTATTTATTGTTTGTATTTTGCTATCTTTACGACGAGTAGGGAGTGACGACGATGTTGGACATGGACAGAAACAGGTTACTAAAGAAGGACTCAACAACGAAGGCATGCCTCCTTCTTGATCATACTTATCCTATGTTTTACAAAATTGCATTGTGTTTTATGGTTACTATATGCATGCCATTTTAATTCTTGTAGTTAGCGTGTCGATTGACACATTACCTTGATCCGCTTGTCGCCTATTCGTTTGACACCTGAGTAGAAGTATATAATTCTGGTAGAGTAGAAATGCTTAGCCATGCTTATCACCCTATAGGTGCCTTATTGAATGATCTCTGAGTCATTGACAGTTGAAACTTAACGCTGAGCTAGGCCAGTTGGCCTTTGTGACCTTCTCTATCCTCTTCTACTCTAGGTGAAACTTACCATCTGAATACTGGCGCGAGCGACAGCTGAATCAAGGATTGAAGGAGCGATTGGCTGCCCTTCACGAATTGAAGGGGGCAATCAGTCGTCCGTGCCGCATGAGGCCTAATAAGTCTTGGATTTGAAGATTGTGATAACAGTACAACCACATGCTATATGGGCACTGGCTTGGTCAAGTAAGCTAGTCAGCCTTAGGTGTCGATGTCGTCGTACCGCAGATGGGATAGCTGCCTTGCGAGGAGTATCCTCGGCACAGATGGGGGGACCGGTTTGAGGACGTACTCTCAGTTCCGTGCGCCAGACCCGGTGGGCATGTCACATCTTTGGGGGATCTAGTCTAAAGACCTCGTCACAATCTCCCTGCCAGTATACTAGATGGTGTACTACGCTAGCGACGGCTAGTGGCAACAAGTCGGGATTGTGTCGTGTGGGTAAAGTGTGCAACCTCTGCAGAGTGTAAAACTATTCGAATAGCCGTGTCCACGGTCAAGGACAGCACATGAATCTTTCTTGACATACAAGACCTGTCTTTCTTATTCCCTCTTTACCCCTATTCTTGGAACCTATGAAGAGTGTGAGTTGATCGAGGATCCTCACTTTGATGAAAGTTATTCTGGAGATAAAACGCATTCTCATCAAAAAACTGCTTTTATCCAGCTGCTTTATTTGTCAAACAAAATTAGCTTTATGCAAATGAGCCATACAACCTTCCTTTGAAGCCACATGTAGTTATGAGGACCTTCCCCGTGGGAGGCATGTTGAGTACGTAATGTACTCATGGCAATAATTTTGTTGACAACAGAGTTGCATGGAGACGAAGATGATGACTACAACTACTATGGCGATCTGTAGAAGTGAGGTCACGTGGACTACATTGACTGCCTGTGGCTGAGATGGAGTCGCTACGCATTGTACTTTCCGCTGTTTTTCTGAATGTAATAAATGTCATGAGACATTTTGCTAGGTATGTCTTGTGACAATATATATTACTTGTAATACTTAATGTATTGTGCAATGATATCATTTCACTGTGTTGTCAACAATGATCCTGGGGTTGACAAATATACACAGGAGGATCTGGAAGCTAATTCCGGGTTCTCACAGAAGTGGTATCAGAGCCGATGTCGACCTAGTCGCGTGGCCTTAGTTAGAAATAGAAAGCTTTAGGGACTATTGTTATAAAAAAATATTTTGAAAAGGATCATTCTCGTACTCTTCTCCTTCACTATTGCTATTGTCATCTCATCTTACTCATTTGGAATTTAAACTCTACTTCTTTATCATCTTCTTTGTAGTATCTGAAACCCTTTCCCTGCCCTTGGTGTTGAAAAGTCAGAAGCTTCAAACGATGTGCCTAGAATTTCATGATAACTTCAACCCCTGAAGCTTTGAGTAGCAACATTTTTCCAAGAGAAGACACTTCGAGACCTCAAGAAGGCAACAACCGTCGATCATGATCCAATCATCAACGTTGAAGATTTGCTCCAAGATTTATTGTGACCAGCCATATAGGATTAGGTTGGTTAACACCCTTGTAGTGATAGAACTCGTAGCATGTAGACGCAATATCTTTCTTGCGTGAGTATTGTCTGCATATTTTGGTGTTTTCCGGTGCATTCATACTAAAACCCAATTTGCTAAAAGAGTTGCTTTTGACTTTTTACTTGGATTGCTTCATGGTCCGCGTTGTGTAGGATTCCTTTACTCCTCTTATGCTCTTTCCCTCTTCTCTATAAACCTTGGAGGACACTTTGAGAGGAAAGAAGTTGCAACATCATGCTTTGAGGTCTATTATCAATGTGAACCCCATGGAAACTCCTTTTAAGGAGGGTAGTAGAGGATGATTTGTGTCAAGATCGAAAAACTGAAGACTTCATTCACGAAGAATATGAAGATTTGAAGACCTTCACAACACCTACCATAAAGTTCAACCTGAAGGAAGTATCAACGAGTCTAGCCGCACCAAAGTCTGACCCACGGAAGAAGGACAAGACCGAAGAGCGTTCAACCACTCAGAGAAGCTAACAGATTACCATCCCCAAGACCGAAGGACTTCTTCCAAGCCTTGAGCAAGCTAAAGACAATATCAACAGTTGAAGTATCCCCAATCAAGACCCAGAAAAGTTGCTTGTCACCATGATCAGAATCACGGCCACCCACAAGTTTCTCTGAGAAGAACTGTGTCGAACACAAAACTTACCAAAACTCATTCTCTTTAGTCAGCCTGAATCTCGGGGACGAGATTTCTTTTAAGGGGGGTAGATCTGTAACATCCCGATTCTCGGAATGTTCAAGAAAAAGTTTTGCAAAAATTAGGGCGAGAAAATTCCATTTTTTCCCTGTTAACAAAAGCTTAAGTTGAGTTTTAATAAATTTGGTGGGTTTAATTTGATCTAATGCAAACCTAAATTAAAATTGAGTTTTGTTCTTCTATTTTAGTTGGATTTGTTTTTCTCGTCTTTGTCCTATTAATTTACGCGGCTCTGAATTTTCTAAAGTTCGTTTGATATCTATTTTAGCCTTTTATTCACTTCTAGATTTTCCTCTTAGGAAAATCAATTTCCTTTCCATCTATAAAACTCCGGACAGAATTTCCAAGTCCCAATCCATCTCTCTCTATTGAGTATGTATCTTATTTTCTTTTGTCCATCGAATAGGCCAATTATATCTCTCGCTTTTATTTTTATTTTGTGTATCTCTTTTCCTAGGTGCATCCCACCTCATTTTATTTTCCCATCCACCAACCGAATGTGCCTAGCCCAATTCTTTTTTCTCTCTTCTACTAATTCTCTTCCACGTGGGCCTTGGCCTATTTCCTTCCACCTAACCCATCTCGTATGGCCAGCCCAAATGCTTCATCTTCATGTGCACGTACATGTACAGGCAAATGTACAGAAGAAAAGGAAAGGACACTAGGAATTTGCTGCCTTCCTTAATGCCATAAACCCAAGGGTTTCCAAAGCTGAGAGGCTTATCCTGCGCCTCCACCTCCTCTTCCACCCTAGCGCTTCTCCTTCCGCATGACTCTCCCACAGAGAACGCCTCTTCTCCTCCTCTCCTCTGTACGTTCAGAGTGTACAGAAGGCAAAACGTACAGCCATGGAAACTCCTTCCTCCACTTGCCCTTTAATTGCTACCGTTTCCAGAACTGGAGATATGAGGACGTGATCCCCAACCTCCTCTCTCATTTCCCTCGTAGCTTCTGGCCTCTCCCTTCCTCTTTTTCTCCAGAAACTCTCTCCAAGGAATGCTGCTCCATGGACGCCGGCGCTCGATTCCGGTGACATAGGCCATCTCCATCAGCACCCTTGCACCCCAAGATCCATCTCCACACCACGAATCCATTCAGAGAAGAACAAGCGCATTTCGTAGACCACACGCAAAGAATTCAGCATGTTCGTCTACACTGTTCATCGAGTTCGTCGGATTGATTCGTCGCGCTCGGTGAGTTTCTATCCAATTCCTTTTGTGCACCTTCAAAATAGCACTCAAGTTATCTCCTAGACATCATGGTTCCTCCTGTTTTTGTCGTTGGGCACGCGGATGCCGCCGTACGCATGAACCGAATATTTTTCAGTGCCATATTCATGTTTCCGTTGTTTTTGTTCACCGTTTGATCTCAGGCACAATGGGTGAAACGTTTTATATGGTTGTAGCAACTGCGTGGTGGAGCTAGATTAATTGTTTGGTTAATCATGTTCATATTATAGATTTTATTATAGTCGTTGTGGACATGATCCAATGTGGATATAGATCGGTGAACTTTTTGTTAATTTGTTATTTATCTTATGTTCATGACATGTCTAGAAGTTACTCCTAAATATTTCATAATGTTAGGAGTAAACTCATTTTACTGAGAGTGTCATGTGATTTATTAGAAGTATTTGTAGGATTATTTAAATTGTCAAATATAGTTTGTCCTTGATGATATTTTTTCTTTGGTGTATGTGTAGTCCTATGACATGTCTCTATACAAGTCTTTGCAAATTCTTACCATGTGTAGAAGTTGATTGTTGTAATAGATTATTAATGTTATTACATGCTTGTTTGGTGTTATTATTCTAATTAGATTTGGATCATTGTTAGAGTACTCTTAGTATTATTTTTAGTAATGATTGGTATTGTTTATTGCTTTATGGAGAACGTGTACATAATTGTGGTGAATATTCATCGTGCTTATAATTCTATAGATTTGTTCTAGGTGTTGATTTACTTATCCATCTAGTCATGAAATTAATACTTCATGTCTTATTTTGAATTTTGTTTATCATGGTGAGTTTTAGATATAGTTTACATATTCTTGTTCTTCCATGTCACATCCTTATTTTATTGGTTTGAAATCATGCCATTCCTACAATAGATGTTTACATATATTTTTGTACTTTTGTTGGATAGTTTTGCTTATGTTAGAGATCAAATGAAATGCCTTATTGTTTGGATATGAGTACATTATAGTTCATAGCATAGAATATTATTGGCTAGTTGTTCCTCTTATTTTATAAATGTGTGTTATACAAGATTGCATGGATAGATGCTACATGAAATCATTTAGTTTTGTATTGCTATATATAATTTATTGTTGTGAAATAGAATTTAGCTTATTTCATCTTGGTAACTATCATGTGTGTCCATTTACATTTGTTTATCACCATGCCATGTTGTTATGATTGTATGACTAGATTGCATAGTGTGTCGGTGTATCATTTCATAGTATAGATCATTCCAAATTGTTATGTTATGTCTTTACAAGTGTAAGTTGTAATAGATAGAAAATGCATGTCATATCATTACTCATGCTAGTATAGTACATTGCTTAATGTTGTTGATGCCATGATCTAGTATTACTTGCCTACATGCTTAGTATGCTTATTCGGTGTGCTTACAGTCATAATTAGTATTTAGGGATTGCGTGCTATTGCTATGCTTGATAGTCATGTTAGTTGGTATCAATTAAATTATGTCATAGTTATGAGTAGTATTGTATCAGTAGCATTGTCTCATATCTCTTGTGATGATTATACATGTCTACTTGTCATAACTACTTTATCTAGATGTTGCATTTGTGGTATGCCTAACTATAGACACCAAGTCATGATAGTGATCTTTGTGTTATTATATTACATGTTTATAGTTGTTCGTGTGTTCCTTATATATGCTTGAGTTTTCTCTGTTAGTATTATGAGTGCTCTATTCTTGTTGCAATAGTTCATCACATGCATAGGATAGTTTACCTTTCATGTTAGTAGAGTTGTGCTTGATCATACACTTAGTGTGTGCATCATGCTTTGCTATTTTAAGCATGTGGTGATATTATAATTGCTAGTGGTCATTAGTATTAGCTATTGTTAAGACCTTGTCCCAGTTTAGTATCTTCTCACGATAACTTGCATGTTTGATGCTTGTGCTGTTAGTTAAGACATCTTTATAATTCTTCCCTCACATACCGGTAATCAAATGTGTCTTATTTTTAGTTGTTTAATTAGCTTTCACCATAGTAATGGTTTAGCTCTTGTTATAGAGATGCTTACTAATAGTTTTTATGATTTATGTTTAGTCTTTGATTGTTGTTAACCATTATAAGTATTTGGATTCATCCGAATATTTATTCTTGGTTGATTGTTACTCTTAATCACATCATGCCTAGGATAGCTGTGCATCCAGTTGTTCCATGTGTTGTATAGTTTCTTGTTAATTGTTTGACAAATGAATTGGTTTGAAATAATGGAGTTGATCCTATTCCATTTTAATGTTGTTTTAGGGCTAGACCTAGATCATTTCAACTCATGTTGTTGAATGATGTTTGATTGCTTAACTAGTATGGTTTGTAATGTTTGTTCGTTTGGAATTACTATATAGTTGATGCATATGTTTGTCCGCTATTGATCATTATAACTATTTAGGTTTTGTCTAAATATTTATTTATGGTTAACTTTTACCTTGATCATGCCATGATGGGATTGTGCAGTTAAATGCATAGGATGGTTCCAGTCCATGTGTGTTGTTGTGATTGTGTTGGTTATATACTAATTTCCTATATAGTTAGTTGTGATGTGTAGTGGGCACTACTAGTTCATAACAAAACTTTAGTCTTGATCGCAAAGCCTTCCTTAACCGTGTCAACCTAATCTTGTCCCTTCGTTGAATCCTATCTCTTACCTTCCTATCATGCTACTTTGTTCTGGAATATCCATCTTGATCAATATCTTATCCATCCGCTCTTAATTTGGTTTCGATTTGGATTTACTATTGCTTTGGTATTTATTGTTTGTATTTTGCTATCTTTACGACGAGTAGGGAGTGACGATGATGTTGGACATGGACAGAAACAGGTTACTGAAGAAGGACTCAACAACGAAGGCATGCCTCCTTCTTGATCATACTTATCCTATGTTTTACAAAATTGCATTGTGTTTTATGGTTACTATATGCATGCCATTTTAATTCTTGTAGTTAGCATGTCGATTGACACATTACCTTGATCCGCTTGTCGCCTATTCGTTTGACACCTGAGTAGAAGTATATAATTCTGGTAGAGTAGAAATGCTTAGCCATGCTTATCACCCTATAGGTGCCTTATTGAATGATCTCTGAGTCATTGACAGTTGAAACTTAACGCTGAGCTAGGCCAGTTGGCCTTTGTGACCTTCTCTATCCTCTTCTACTCTAGGTGAAACTTACCATCTGAATACTGGTGCGAGCGACAGCTGAATCAAGGATTGAAGGAGCGATTGGCTGCCCTTCACGAATTGAAGGGGGAAATCAGTCGTCCGTGCCGCATGAGGCCTAATAAGTCTTGGATTTGAAGATTGTGATAACGGTACAACCACATGCTATATGGGCACTGGCTTGGTCAAGTAAGCTAGTCAGCCTTAGGTGTCGATGTCGTCATACCGCAGATGGGATAGCTGCCTTGCGAGGAGTATCCTCGGCACAGATGGGGGGACCGGTTTGAGGACGTACTCTCAGTTCCGTGCGCCAGACCCGGTTGGCATGTCACATCTTTGGGGGATCTAGTCTAAAGACCTCGTCACAATCTCCCTGCCAGTATACTAGATGGTGTACTACGCTAGCGACGGCTAGTGGCAACAAGTCGGGATTGTGTCGTGTGGGTAAAGTGTGCAACCTCTGCAGAGTGTAAAACTATTCGAATAGCCGTGTCCACGGTCAAGGACAGCACATGAATCTTTCTTGACATACAGGACCTGTCTTTCTTATTCCCTCTTTACCCCTATTCTTGGAACCTATGAAGAGTGTGAGTTGATCGAGGATCCTCACTTTGATGAAAGTTATTCTGGAGATAAAACGCATTCTCATCAAAAAACTGCTTTTATCCAGCTGCTTTATTTGTCAAACAAAATTAGCTTTATGCAAATGAGCCATACAACCTTCCTTTGAAGCCACATGTAGTTATGAGGACCTTCCCCGTGGGAGGCATGTTGAGTACGTAATGTACTCAGGGCAATAATTTTGTTGACAACAGAGTTGCATGGAGACGAAGATGATGACTACAACTACTATGGCGATCTGTAGAAGTGAGGTCACGTGGACTACATCGACTGCCTGTGGCTGAGATGGAGTCGCTACGCATTGTACTTTCCGCTGTTTTCTGAATGTAATAAATGTCATGAGACATTTTTCTAGGTATGTCTTGTGACAATATATATTACTTGTAATACTTAATGTATTGTGCAATGATATCATTTCACTGTGTTGTCAACAATGATCCTGGGGTTGACAAATATACACAGGAGGATCTGGAAGCTAATTCCGGGTTCTCACATATAGGAAGTCATGTTAGCTAAGATGGAATTATATGTGATGGATGATAACTCGCAGAAGATGATTTGGGAGCCTGGGTCGGACTGGACAGCCAGACGGATCGACGCAAGTTGGTTGGTACAGAAGACAGTGGTGGGATTGGCGACGATGACATAAGAGCGTGATGCTGATGGTGACCGACTTCTGGGCGTGGAAACACGTGGCACATGCCCGAGGCTTGTGCGGCTTCGACAAGACTATGGCGCTGGATTGATTCAAGGTGGTGTATACACGGAGCTTGAAGTCGATGAGGCGCAGAGGGTGGACTGATCATCTATCATGGAATCATGTTGAAGGTGGAGATGGAGTCTGGAAGACCTCACTCTATGCTGATTGAGGTGCATATTATTACCCCTGTGATTATGAACATGAATATGCTTAGTGAGTAGTTACGTTTGTTCCTGAGGACAAGGGAGAAGTCTTGCTATTAGTAGTCATGTGAATTTGGTATTCATTCGATATTTTGATGACATGTATGTTGTCTAGCCTCTAGTGGTGTTATGTGAACGTCGACTACATAACACTTCACCATTATTTGGGCCTAGAGGAAGGCATTGGGAAGTAATAAGTAGATGATGGGTTGCTAGAGTGACAGAAGGTTAAACCCTAGTTTATGCGTTGCTTCGTAAGGGGCTGATTTGGATCCACATGTTTCATGCTATGGTTAGGTTTACCTTAATACTTTTGTTGTAGTTGCGGATGCTTGCAATAGAGGTTAATCATAAGTGGGATGCTTGTTCAAGTAAGAACAACACCCAAGCACCGGTCCACCCACATATCAAATTATCAAAGTACCAAACGCGAATCATATGAACGTGATGAAAACTAGCTTGATGATATTCCCATGTGTCCTCGGGAGCGCTTTTCCTATTATAAGAGTTTGTACAGGCTTGTCCTTTGCTACAAAAGGATTGGGCCACCTTGTTGCTTGTTAAAATTTATCCTATCACAAAACTATCTGTTACCACTTATTTCAGTACTTGCAGAGAATACCTTGCTGAAAACCGCTTGTCATTTCCTTCTGCTCCTTGTTGGGTTCGACACTCTTACTTATCGAAAGGACTACGATAGATCCCCTATACTTGTGGGTCATCACCTGCCGCCTGCCTTCCCCAACTTCTACAAGGGGGGGGGGTGTCTGAGGCAATTTCTCATCCATCAGGCTCCGTCCTGGCAAGTAGTTGCCGCTGAGGTGTTGTAATATATGTAGCCTGGATGCCACTTCTTGCTTGTTCTTCTCAAGTTCATCTTCACTTGGTTGTGATCATGGTGGAGTAGATTGAACTTGAACTTGCTCATGATGTTTTCTTTTAGTTTAATCTTGCCTTAGTATTTCGTCCATCACCACTAGGTTCAGCTTGCCCTTGATCTTGCTTGAAGTTGTGCGGGACTTGATTTGTTCTTGGATAGCATGATCTCCCATACCATCTTGCACTTGTGGTGAAGGTGATGACTTCTCTTGTGAAGAATGCACAAGAGGAGCTCTTACTACTTATTCTAGTTGCTCACAATTCATACTAAGATATTCACTAATCCATGTATGATCGAAACATTAAAGATTTGAGCATACCAGGGTATCTCAGCGGGGAGGGAACTAAAAATTATCCATCGCCAAGGTTGGGTCTTCCCATCTAAATTTTCCCACATCAGTTATTTACATATCACCCTGCAAAATAAGTTATTTACATATCAGATTTGTTTTCAGCATTTATAAGATGATAGAGAATATTTTAGGCCAAGAGCTTGGGTTACAACCAAGATTTCCCAGGATTAGGTTTTCCACTAAACCCCACCAATGTACGAACTTCTGTTATCATGCCATTCTGTCTTACATCACTCGCCACCTTGCGAATCTTGTCGTATTGTACTTTTAAAATTTTCATTATGACCCTTCATTTACTTGTATAGGTGGTAATTTCTACAAAATATAAGACATTATAAATCTCATAGAGCTACTGTATCAAACATGACTACTCAATTAAAAGAAATGGTCCACCAGTCGTAGGCACACATTCAATTCTTACCCAAATTTCATACCGTCATGTAGTGTTGGAATTTGTGGAGACCCTATCATATATTCCCCCTCCCCCTCTGCGTTGCAATGCTCATCTGACATCCCATGTTGCCTCATCGAACCAACCAGTACCGCATATCAAACGCACCAGTGTCGGCATGAAAGAAGGGTTTACGCTTTGTCCGTCGTCATTACATACACTCATCGTTCTTCCTAGCCCAACCACTATTTGCATATGCATTGTGCCTTGTCCCTGCCATGCCTCCTATGCACTACCAATCTATCAGTATGTCCAGCACAAGGGGCTCCTCCCTTGATGACCTATGTTGTTATCGCGTCCTTTGGTGTCAGTCATCTTATATAGAACAAGTCTATGACTCGCGGCCGTGATGTCATCACCTAAACATAGGTCTGTCGCTGCCTCTTTCTCATCGAATCTTTACTCTCTGCACCCACCACCGTGTCATGGCCTCCTGACCACTCTACAAATCTATCCCCTATGCCAACATCGCCATCACCACCCTCCATGATGATAGAGACGCATCATTTTTTTCTCACGTGTTATATATGGAGTAGAAACTGATGACCGGAGGCAAGAGACTCGTTCACCCTCTGGTCATTGACCATTGATGTGGTAAGTTGTGACCTAAACATTTAAACTTTGTAAAAGAATCGTTGCCCATTAGTGGTCTATGATCACTAACTAACACGACACTCAATTCATCCATGAATTTTGTATTGCATATGGTGAGCATTTGGCAATTCGATTTCTACTGTTGTTTTTCAACTAGTATTTGTTATTTTATAGATGATCAATTTTTTGCACTCATGGCGGAATAGCTATGCAAACATAGCAGCAGAACATTTGAAGATTCCTCTTGGGTCTATACATGGCTATACATGGAAAGAAACGCAAGCAAGTCTTGTTTCAAACTGGCCTTGTACGCACTGGAAACCCTACATGGTTTTCTTTCCATTTCCATGTCTCCCTCCTCCCTCCCAACAAATATATATCCATAAAGCAAATCTCATCACTTTCAATTAGTAGATCTACAGAAATCGAAATTACCCCGCCGGCCGCTACCTCCACCCGGAACGACGCCCCCGTCCAGCCGTCCGGGTACAACAGCGCACAGATACATATCAATCGTAGTATCTTCTGAAGCTTACATCACATATGCATTCTGTTTGTCTGCTTGGTATACAGAAAGAGTGAAATGTCGTCGTCGACGGGCATGAAGTTGGGCGGCGCTCCGTCGTGGCTGCGGCCGCTGCTTGGCGCGAGGTTCTTCCAGCCGTGCGCCGTGCACCCCCAACTGGTCAAGAACGAGTGTAACCACTACTGCCTTAACTGCGCGGGTGAGGAAGACGCCGTCTGCTGCCCCATGTGCCTCTCCGGTCACCGCGACCACCACGTCCTGCAGGTATGTAACATATACGGAGTACAAGCGCATCACGTGCCTAGCAATGGCAGCGGCGGCGTTGTAGCTTGATCTTGCCTCCGTATTATTGCAGATACGGCGATCCTCCAGGTACATCGAGGTGATCCGGGTGGCGGAGCTGGAGGAGGTTGCTGACATGTCCCTGGTGCAGACGTACGTGGTCCACCAAGACAAGGTGGTGTACCTCAACCCGAGGCCTCAGGCGCCGCAGCACGCCGTCAAGTGCTCTGGCTCCGGCGGTGCATGCCTGCAGGTGTGCGGCTGGAAACTCGTTGACGCAATCTTCAGTTTCTGCTCCCTCGGCTGCAAGGTGGTATGTACACGCGTACCTAATATTTTTGTACATTCACTAAGCGGGTGGCCGGCATGTCGATAGATAGAACCTTTGTAATGCTAGCTTAGAACGTGATGCTAGAAAAACATAGATAGCTGAGTAGAAATCACCAAAATGCTTGTCAACCAGTAGGTCAAATATGTTTACATGTTACGATCGATCGACCGACTTATGTGGTGCATAATCTTCTGCCAAGGAACTGCCAGCTAATATCTTATCCCAGCGAGCAAAACATGTATGGATCCAAACATGTGAAATCTAGATGTATGGGTGTTGTTTATTTGACATTTTTGTTACTAGTATGAGCTCGACCTACTAGTAAAGTATGCAAATTGCTGCCAGTCTTAGGCATCTGATTGTTTCAGACATGCATGCATCCGGTATACATATACTACCTCTGTGTAACCTAATATAAGAGTGTTTAGATCACTACTTTAGTGCTCTAAATAACTCTTATATTTCTTTACGGAGGGAGTACTAGCAAGCTAGTCTATATACTTTACTCGCGTAAATTTATGTTTCCCCATTAACGCCAGCTTGATGGATTGTGTCTAACTCTAATCCCAATTTGACATTCATTCTTATCCGGAATGCCAGTGGGAGGACTCGGACTCAAACCCAAACAAAGAAAAAGATCTGCCAGGGCCTAGTAACTTTGGGCCGATTGGAGGGACCAGCTACCGCCGCGGCGCCGCCAGCCTCGGAAGGGCGTCTGTCGCCCCCCTGAACGGGTGCCCTTCTACTGATCTTGGCTATTTTTCGTAGTTACCACTGAGGTCGACATGGTCTTACATTTCCATTATTTCAAGAAACAACAACGCTTTTCATTAGAGATATGTTGATCTCTCCCTCTGTTGGTCTAGAGATGGGCCAAGACTGGTATTTTGGATGGTTCAAAAATGGTGTGTCTGCCTTGTAGATACATTATACATGTTGTAATGCCAGTGTGTGGCACTTATTTACAATACTGCGGATGCTTGCCATTGTCTTGGTAATCTTATTTTATTTTGGATGATACAGTGTAGTTCTTGGTATTTTAATTTAGATAATAAACTTGTGATTTCTTCTAAGCTATTGCTTCAGTTTCCCCCTATTTTTTCAAGGCTCACTTTACCAATAAACTAGAATAGTATAGCAGCGCCCCCCCCCCCCTTCCATTTTCTACGAGTTAATACTTCAAAATTAAAAAATTGTGTTAAATTCATGTATATAGGTTGTGGTGTAAACTCTATGAATGTATTTAATATGTTCATTTACACCCCATAAAAAAAAGTTCTTTGCAACTTGTGCAAATTAAAAATGAAGTAACATGTTCACTTTTGCTCCTCACATAGATCACAAACTGTCATATTTTGTTACCAAGCTTTACAAGAAAACACTCGATGGCATAACTTATATGTTTGATTTGTTTTTAATTTTTGTAAATCTTCTACGCAAATTTGTTGCCCTAGAAAGGGGCTAAAGTGCTTTGAGATATGATAGTTGATGGGGGCAAAGTAAACCAAAATGAGAAAGAAAAAAATTGAGGAGGGAGATGATGTTTTTTTCTTCCTTATTTTGAAGTGATGATCCAATTCTATTGATTTATAAACTTATCTCATTATCCATAGTTCGGCAAATCCCAGTTTCTAGTTAGGCCGAGCAAAGGCACCCCAGACGGATCTTTTTTCTTCCAGTATAGGTTGCTTTTCGTTGGTACCAGTGATGTTGATATGATTTATTCTATACATTGCATGAATAAAGGTCCGTATGATTCAGGCATGGTTTGTTCTATAGAAAGAAAATCTGCAACATGCCACACTCTTTATGAAATAAGGGCAAGTGAGCATCAGAAGATCTTGTAAGCGAACGACTGAGTGTCTTGGAGGACGTTGCCTCCAAATAATAGTTTCAAGTAAATGGCGGGACTGACTCCAAGCTACAACCCTTGGATGCTCTAGACAATGTCTTTTCAAAACTATCAACATGTGCTTGGAAGCACGTTATCCCTTATCAAAAAATGATTCTGCACACATCCTTTAAATAAAAGAAAATTAATATTTCATGCTATTGAATCAACTAAACAAATTTCAAGTTTATTGTAAATCTCAATTCATTTTCCGACAGATGACTCACTCTAATATCTACACATTATTATTTTTGACTTTTTGAAACTCTTCAACTTAGTATTGAAATTCGTAATGCACTGACCAGGAAATCCACACCCCAATCATTGGCTTCTTACAATATCATCCTACTATCATAAACTCCATAAAACACAAAGTCGATCTCTATAACTCGAGAACCGAGACGCCATGAACATTTGCAGCTCTGGCGGCCGCTTAGGCGCCCTCAGGACTGAGACGCCATCAACATCATCATTGCTGATCTTCGCGCGGTGGCTCTCGGCTTGGCGCCGCCACTTTATCCACCACCTCCCGAGCCGGATTAGCCTCTTCGAGGCTTGTGCTACCGTCCTTGTTTTGTTTTTTTTTCGTACGGGTTTGTTGAGTTGTGCCCTCAGCGGAACCCTCTCGTAATTTATTGTGTGCTAGCTTTGCATGTGTGTGCGGTGTAAACATTGTGGGTTCTTGTGGCTCTGGTGGTTTGATTTATATGTAAAGCGGGGCGAAAGCCTTTTCTGGCATAACTCGAGAGAACAAAAAACACAAATGATCAGCACTATACCATGCATGCTAAGGACCAACCTAGAACTATTCATAGTTCCAATTTCCTCCAAATATGAACTTACTTTAATTCTGTTGCATCCCAAGGACTGAGCTAGGAGGAGGTCGTGTTTCACAGCCATAGCCTTTACGGATAGTACATCTTGAACCATACCAAGAACATCATTGCATGCAACCACAAACTTTCCCTGTTAATCACAAATTATATCACCGGCGGTCTCTTTTCAAAGTATCTAGGCCGAGGGAAGCATCAACATTAACTTTAACACATTCACCCAAAGGGGGGGGGGTCGACTTCATTTTCCTCACTCTACTAGTCGAAGCAGTAGACGACATGTAGTGTGAGGTCATTAGATGAATGGACAATGCAGATTTCTAAGGCGGTGTTGGTACCTTTTCGCCATTGCATGTTTGTCTCCTCTCGCACCATAAGTACCAACAATTGATTGATATTAGTCATGTCAATCAAGCACAACCAATGACCGGATTGGAGAATGAGTCGGTGTTAGAAGAGAGAGTGATGTTGTAGCACAACAGCTTGCTGCTTATGCCAGAATTCACGGTGACATTGAGCTAGAGGATAGTGTATCTCCATCCATCTGCCATTTCCTTGTACTAATTGTCATCTGACCTATGATGATATATATAAAGCCCTCTCTCCCCCTAAGAAATATATCTTTAAAAACATAGTTGTTCAGAACATGGGAGCCTACATTGTCATGAGATGGGTCGGTAGGTGGTGGCGGCTCGTGCTCACTAGAGGTTGTATGGAGATCGTATACACTTAAATTTGCAAGAACGAAATAAAAAATACCAAAATTTAAGTGTATGATAATATTTAGCATTTATTGACATAGAGGTCTAAAATACCCTAATAAAAAACAAATTTCAGATCCAACTTCCAAAAGGAATGGCACTTCCCCTACTTACGTGCCAACATCTAAACTAGATACTAGTTAAGCATGTGTGTGTTAGGAAGATCGTCAACCCAAGTTACTCATGTCCACAATATTTAGCTGATGCCTTAACTCACGAAATCGTGCTTCATCAAGTAGCTTGGTAAAGATATCGACAAGTTTCTTCTCGGTGCCAACATGGAATATTTCACTTCTCGTGCCACATGATCCCAAAGGAAATGATGACGTATATCAATATGCGTGGTTCGACTATGTTCCATGGGGTTGTCGGCGATCTTGATTGCACTTTCATTGTCAGGAAAGAGAGGCACTTTGTCACATTTGACATCATAATCCATCAAAGTTTGACTCATCCATAATAATAGTGAAAACAAATTCCAGCAGCAATGTACTCGGATTCTGCGCTTGAGAGAGATACACAATTTTGCTTCTTGGATGACCAACTTGTTGGAAATATGCCCTAGAGGCAATAATAAATTAGTTATTATTATATTTCCTTGTTCATGATAATCGTTTATTATCCATGCTATAATTGTATTTGATAGGAAACTCAGATACATGTGTGGATACATAGACAACACCATGTCCCTAGTAAGCCTCTAGTTGACTAGCTCGTTGATCAATAGATGGTTACGGTTTCCTGACCATGGACATTGGATGTCATTGATAACGGGATCACATCATTAGGAGAATTATGTGATGGACAAGACCCAATCCTAAGCCTAGCACAAAGATCGTGTAGTTCGTATGCTAAAGCTTTTCTAATGTCAAGTATCATTTCCTTAGACCATGAGATTGTGCAACTCCCGGATACCATAGGAATGCTTTGGGTGTACCAAACGTCACAACGTAATCGGGTGACTATAAAGGTGCACTACAGGTATCTCCGAAAGTGTCATTGGGTTGGTACGAATCGAGGCTGGGATTTGTCACTCCGTGTGACGGAGAGGTATCTCTGGGCCCACTCGGTAGGACATCATCATAATGTGCACAATGTGATCAAGCAGTTGATCACGGGATGATGTGTTACGGAACGAGTAAAGAGACTTGCCGGTAACGAGATTGAACAAGGTATCGGTATAACGACGATCGAATCTCGGGCAAGTATAATACCGCTAGACAAAGGGAATTGTATACGGGATTGATTAAGTCCTTGACATCGTGGTTCATCTGATGAAATCATCGTGGAACATGCGGGAACCAACATGGGTATCCAGATCCCGCTGTTGGTTATTGACCGGAGAATGTCTCGGTCATGTCTGCATGGTTCCCGAACCCGTAGGGTCTACACACTTAAGGTTCGATGGCGCTAGGGTTATAAAGGAAGTTTGTATGTGGTTACGAATGTTGTTGAGTCCGGATGAGATCCCGGACGTCACGAGGAGTTCGGAATGGTCCGGAGGTAAAGATTTATATATGGAAAGTTGTTGTTGGGTTCCGGGAAAGTTCGGGTTTTTCGGTATTGTACCGGAAGCTTCGAAGGTTCGGAGGATTCGGAGGGTCGGTGTTGGGGAGCGTAGTAATTTCAAAAATTTTCCTACGCACACGCAAGATCATGGTGATGCATAGCAACGAGAGGGGAGAGTGTTGTCTACGTACCCTCGTAGACCGAAAGCGGAAGCGTTATATCAACGCGGTTGATGTAGTCGAACGTCTTCACGATCCGACCGATCCAAGTACCGAAAGCACGGCACCTCCGAGTTCTGCACACGTTCGGCTCGGTGACGTCCTCGCCTTCTCGATCCAGCAAGAGGGGCGAAGTAGTAGATGAGTTCCGGCAGCACGACGGCGTGGTGACGGTGTTGGTGAAGAACAATCTTCGCAGGGCTTCGCCTAAGCACTACGAAAACTATGACGGAGGATAAACTAGAGAGGACGGGGTTGCCGGCACACGGCTTGGTGTTTCTTGATGTATCTTTTGTGCTAGCCCTGCCCTCTATTTATATGTTGAGCCACAGGGTGAAACTTGGAGCAAAAGCCTCCTCAAAGTCGGTTTTGCCGAAGGCAAGAGTCCCACTCGGACTCCAGGACCAAACGCCACAAACCTTGGCGTCTGGCCCAGACGCCATGGGCCCCGGCGTCTGGCCCAGGGCCAGACGCCAGGGTCTCCGGCGTTTGGCCCCCTGGCCTCCGCAAAACTCCTTTTGCACCGACTTATAGCCCTGTGGGCCTGACCCCTTGGCCAAACCATATCATCCAATATATGAATCTTTACCTCCGGACCATTCCGGAGCTCCTCGTCATGTCCGCGATCTCATCAGGGACTCCGAACAACATTCGGTCACCAACATACATAACTCATAGTACTATATCGTCAACGAACGTTAAGCGTGCGGACCCTACGGGTTCGAGAACTATGTAGACATGACCGAGACACCTCTCTTGTCAATAACCAATAGCGGGACCTGGATGCCCATATTGGCTCCTACATATTCTACGAAGATCTTTATCGGTCAGACCGCATAACAACATACGTTGTTCCCTTTGTCATCGGTATGTTACTTGCCCGAGATTCGATCGTCGGTATCCAATACCTAGTTCAATCTCGTTACTGGCAAGTCTCTTTACTCGTTCCGTAATACATCATCTTGCAACTAACTCATTAGTTGTAATGCTTGCAAGGCTTAAGTGATGTGCATTACCGAGAGGGCCCAGAGATACCTCTCCGACAATCGGAGTGACAAATCCTAATCTCGAAATACGCCAACCCAACATCTACCTTTGGAGACACCTGTAGTACTCCTTTATAATCACCCAGTTACGTTGTGACGTTTGGTAGTACCCAAAGTGTTCCTCCGGCAAACGGGAGTTGCATAATCTCATAGTCAGAGGAACATGTATAAGTCATGGATAAAAGCAATAGCAACATACTAAACGATCGGGTGCTAAGCTAATGGAATGGGTCATGTCAATCAGATCATTCAACCAATGATGTGATCTCGTTAATCAAATGACAACTCCTTTGTCTATGGTTAGGAAACTTAACCATCTTTGATTAACGAGCTAGTCAAGTAGAGGCATACTAGTGACACTCTGTTTGTCTATGTATTCACACATGTATTATGTTTCCGGTTAATACAATTCTAGCATGAATAATAAACATTTATCATGAAATAAGGAAATAAATAATAACTTTATTATTGCCTCTAGGGCATATTTCCTTCAGTCTCCCACTTGCACTAGAGTCAATAATCTAGATCACATCACCATGTGATTAACATCGATAGTTCACATCATCATGTGATTAACACCCATAGTTCACATCGCCATGTGACCAACACCCAAAGGGTTAACTAGATTCTGTAATCTAGTTCACATCGCTATGTGATTAATACCCAAAGAGTACTAAGGTGTGATCATGTTTTGCTTGTGTGAGAATCTTAGTCAACGGGTCTTTTCACATTCAGATCCGTTATGTATTTTGCAATTTTCTATGTCTACAATGCTCTGCACGGAGCTACTCTAGCTAATTGCTCCCACTTTCAATGTGTATCCAGATTGAGACTTAGAGTCATCTGGATCAGTGTCAAAACTTGCATCGACGTAACCCTTTACGACGAACCTTTTGTCACTTCCGTAATCGAGAAACATATCCTTATTCCACTAAGGATAATTTTGACCGCTGTCCAGTGATCTACTCCTAGATCACTATTGTACTCCCTTGCTAAAATCAGTGTAGGGTATACAATAGATCTGGTACACAGCATGGCATACTTTATAGAACCTATGGCTGAGGCATAGGGAATGACTTTCATTCTCTTCATATCTTCTACCGTGGTCGGGCTTTGAGTCTTACTCAATTTCACACCATATAACACAACCAAGAACTCTTTCTTTGACTGTTCCATTTTGAACTTACTTCAAAAATATTGTCAAGGTATGTACTCATTGAAAAAAACTTATCAAGCGTCTTGATCTATCTCTATAGATCTTGATGCTTAATATGTAAGCAGCTTCACCGAGGTCTTTCTTTGAAAAACTCCTTTCAAACACTCCTTTATGCTTTGCAGAATAATTCTACATTATTTCTGATCAACAATATGTTACTCACATATACTTATCAGAAAGGCTGTAGTGCTCCCACTCACTTTCTTGTAAATACAGGCTTCATCGCAAGTCCGTATAAAACTATATGCTTTGATCAACTTATCAAAGCGTGTATTCCAACTCCGAGATGCTTGCACCAGTCCATTGATGGATCGCTGGAGCTTGCATATTTTGTTAACACCTTTAGGATTGACAAAACCTTCTAGTTGCATCGTATACAACTCTTCTTTAATAAATCCACTAAGGAATGCAATTTTATTTATCCATTTGCCAGATTTCATAAAATGTGGCAATTGCTAACATGATTCGGACAGACTTAAGCATAGATACGAGTGAGAAACTCTCATCGTAGTCAACACTTTGAACTTGTCGAAAACCTTTTTGCGACAATTCTAGCTTTGTAGATAGTAACACTACCATCATCGTCCGTCTTCCTCTTGAAGATCCATTTATTCTTAATTGCTCGCCGATCATCGGGCAAGTCAACCAAAGTCCACACTTTGTTCTCATACATGGATCCCATCTCGGATTTCATGGCTTCAAGCCATTTTGCGGAATCTGGGCTCATCATCGCTTCCTCATAGTTCGTAGGTTCGTCATGGTCAAGTAACATGACCTCCAGAACAGGATTACCGTACCACTCTGGTGCGGATCTCACTCTGGTTTACCTACGAGATTCGGTAGTAACTTGATCTGAAGTTACATGATCATCATCATTAGCTTCCTCACTAATTGGTGTAGTAGTCACATGAACAGATTTCTGTGATGAACTACTTTCCAATAAGGGAGAAGGTACAGTTACCTCATCAAGTTCTACTTTCCTCCCACTCACTTCTTTCGAGAGAAACTCCTTCTCTAGAAAGGATCCACTCTCAGCAACGATTTTGCCTTCGGATCTGTGATAGAAGGTGTACCCAACAATCTCCTTTGGGTATCCTATGAAGACGCATTTCTCCGATTTGGTTCGAGCTTATCATGATGAAACCTTTTCACATAAGCATCGCAACTCCAAACTTTAAGAAACGACAACTTTGGTTTCTTGCCAAACCACAGTACATATTGTGTCGTCTCAACGGACTTTAGATGGTGCCCCCTTTTTTTTTAATGTGAATGCAGCTGTCTCCAATGCATAACCCCAAAACTATAGTGGTAAATTGGTAAGAAACATCATAGATTGCACTATATCCAATAAAGTGCGGTTATAACGTTCGGACACACCATTATGCTGTGGTGTTCTAGGTGGCATGAATTTGTGAAACTATTCCACATTGTTTTAATTGAAGACCAAACTCGTAACTCAAATATTTGTCTCCGCGATCAGATCATGGAGACTTTATTTTCTTGTCACGATGATTTTCCACTTCACTCTGAAATTCTTTGAACTTTTCAAATGTTTCAGATTTATGTATCATCAAGTAGATATACCCATATCTGCTCAAATCATCTGTGAAGGTCAGAAAATAATGATACCTGCTACAAGCCTTAATATTCATCGGACCACATACATCAGTATGTATGATTTCCAACAAATCTGTTGCTTGCTCCATTGTTCCGGAGAACGACGTTTTAGTCATCTTGCCCAAGAGGCATGGTTCACAAGCATCAACTGATTCATAATCAAGTGATTTCCGAAAACCCATCAGCATGGAGTTTCTTCATGCGCTTTACACCAATATGACCTAAACGGCAGTGCCACAAATAAGTTGCACTATCATTATTAACTTTGCATCTTTTTGGTTTCAATATTATGAATATGTGTATCACTACGATCGAGATCCAATGAACTTGTTTCATTGGGTGTATGACCATCGAAGGTTTTATTCATGTAAACAGAACAACAATTATTCTCTGACTTTAATGAATAACCGTATTGCAATAAACATGATCAAATCATATTCACGTTCAACGCAAAAACCAAATAACACTTATTTAGGTTCAACACTAATCCCGAAAGTATAGGGGAGTGTGCGATGATGATCATATCAATCTTGGAACCACTTCCAACTCTCATCGTCACTTCACCCTTAACTAGTCTCTGTTCATTCTGCAACTCCCGATTCAAGTTACTAATTGTAGCAACTGAACTAGTACCAGATACTGAGGGGTTGCTATGAACACTAGTAAAATACACATCAATAACATGTATATCAAATATACTTATGTTCACTTTGCCATCCTTCTTATCCACCAAACACTTGGGGTAGTTCCGCTTCCAGTGACCAGTCCCTTTGCAGTAAAAGCACTTAGTTTCAGGCTTAGGTCCAGACTTGGGCTTCTTCACTTGAGCAGCAACTTCCTTGCCGTTCTTCTTGAAGTTCCCGTTCTTCCCTTTGCCGTTTTCTTGAAACTAGTGGTCTCGTCAAGCATCAATACTTGATGTTTTTCTTGATTTCTACCTTCGTCGATTTTAGCATCACGAAGAGCTTGGGAATTGTTTCCGTTATCCCTTGCATATTATAGTTCATCACGAAGTTCTACTAACTTGGTGATGGTGACTAGAGAATTCTTTCAATCACTATCTTATCTGGAAGATTAACTCCCACTTGATTCAAGCGATTGTAGTACCCAGACAATCTGAGCACATGCTCACTAGTTGAGCGATTCTCCTCCATCTTTTAGCTATAGAACTTGTTGGAGACTTCATATCTCTCAACTCGGGTATTTGCTTGAAATATTAACTTCAACTCCTGGAACATCTCATATGGTCCATGACGTTCAAAACGTCTTTGAAGTCCCGATTCTAAGCTGTTAAGCATGGTGCACTAAACTATCAAGTAGTCATCATATTGAGCTAGCCAAACGTTCATAACGGCTGCATCTGCTCCTGCAATAGGTCTGTCACCTAGCGGTGCATCAAGGACATAATTCTTCTGTGCAGCAATGAGGATAAACCTCAGATTACGGATCCAATCCGCATCATTGCTACTAACATTTTCAATACAATTTTCTCTAGGAACATATCAAAATAAACACAGGGAAGCAACAACGCGAGCTATTGATCTACGACATAATTTGCAAAATACTACCAGGACTAAGTTCATGATAAATTAAAGTTCAATTAATCATATTACTTAAGAACTCCCACTTAGATAGACATCCCTATAATCTTCTAAGTGATTACGTGATCCATATCAACTAAACCATGTCCGATCATCACGTGAGATGGAGTAGTTTCAATGGTGAACATCATTATGTTGATCATATCTACTATATGATTCACGCTCGACCTTTCGGTCTCCGTGTTCCGAGGTCATATCTTATATGCATAGCTCGTCAAGTATAACCTGAGTATTCGCGTGTGCAACTGTTTTGCACCGTTGTATTTGAGCGTAGAGCCTATCACACCCGATCATCACGTGGTGTCTCAGCACGAAGAACTTTCGCAACGGTGCATACTCAGGGAGAACACTTCTTGATAATTTAGTTAGGGATCATCTTAAAATGCTACCGTCAATCAAAGCAAGATAAGATGCATAAAAGATAAACATCACATGCAAATCAATATAAGTGATATGATATGGTCATCATCATCTTGTGCTTCATGATCTCCATCTCTGCAGCACCATCATGATCACCATCGTCACCGGCGCGACACCTTGATCTCCATCATAGCATCGTTGTCGTCTCGCCAATCTTATGCTTCTACGACTATCGCTACCGCTTAGTGATAAAGTAAAGCATTACAGGGCGATTGCATTGCATACAATAAAGCGACAACCATACGGCTCCTGCCGGTTGCCGATAACTCGGTTACAAAACATGATCATCTCATACAATAAAATATAGCATCATGCCTTGACCATATCACATCACAACATGCCCTGCAAAAACAAGTTAGACGTCCTCTACTTTGTTTGTTGCAAGTTTTACGTGGCTGCTATGGGCTTAAGCAAGAACTCATCTTACCTACGCATCAAAACCACAACGATAGTTTGTCAAGTTGATGCCGTTTTAACCTTCGCAAGGACCGGGCGTAGCCACACTTGGTTCAACTAAAGTTGGAGAAACTGACACCCGCTAGCCACCTGTGTGCAAAGCACGGCGGTAGAACCAGTCTCGCGTAAGCGTACGCGTAATGTCGGTCCGGGCCGCTTCATCCAACAATACCGCCGAACCAAAGTATGACATGCTGGTAGGCAGTATGACTTATATCGCCCACAACTCACTTGTGTTCTACTCGTGCATATCATCAAACCATAAAAACCTAGGCTCGGATGCCACTGTTGGGGAACGTAGTAATTTCAAAAATTTTCCTACGCACACGCAAGATCATGGTGATGCATAGCAACGAGAGGGGAGAGTGTTGTCTACGTACCCTCGTAGACCGAAAGCGGAAGCGTTATATCAACGCGGTTGATGTAGTCGAACGTCTTCACGATCCGACCGATCCAAGTACCGAAAGCACGGCACCTCCGAGTTCTGCACACGTTAAACCGGTGGCGTCCTCGCCTTCTCGATCCAGCAAGAGGCGAAGTAGTAGATGAGTTCCGGCAGCACGACGGCGTGGTGACGGTGTTGGTGAAGAACAATCTTCGCAGGGCTTCGCCTAAGCACTACGAAAACTATGACGGAGGATAAACTAGAGAGGACGGGGTTGCCGGCACACGGCTTGGTGTTTCTTGATGTATCTTTTGTGCTAGCCCTGCCCCTCTATTTATATGTTGAGCCCTGGGGTCGAAACTTGGAGCAAAAGCCTCCTCAAAGTCGGTTTTGCCCGAAAGGCAAGAGTCCCACTCGGACTCCAGGACCAAACGCCACAAACCTTGGCGTCTGGCCCAGACGCCATGGGCCCGGCGTCGCCCGAGGGCGACGCCGAGGTCTCCGGCGTTTGGCCCCCTGGCCTCCGCAAAACTCCTTTTGCACCGACTTATAGCCCTGTGGGCCTGACCCCTTGGCCAAACCATATCATCCAATATATGAATCTTTACCTCCGGACCATTCCGGAGCTCCTCGTCATGTCCGCGATCTCATCCGGGACTCCGAACAACATTCGGTCACCAACATACATAACTCATAGTACTATATCGTCAACGAACGTTAAGCGTGCGGACCCTACGGGTTCGAGAACTATGTAGACATGACCGAGACACCTCTCTTGTCAATAACCAATAGCGGGACCTGGATGCCCATATTGGCTCCTACATATTCTACGAAGATCTTTATCGGTCAGACCGCATAACAACATACGTTGTTCCCTTTGTCATCGGTATGTTACTTGCCCGAGATTCGATCGTCGGTATCCAATACCTAGTTCAATCTAGAGCATGGCAAGTCTCTTTACTCGTTCCGTAATACATCATCTTGCAACTAACTCATTAGTTGTAATGCTTGCAAGGCTTAAGTGATGTGCATTACCGAGAGGGCCAGAGATACCTCTCCGACAATCGGAGTGACAAATCCTAATCTCAAATACGCCAACCCAACATCTACCTTTGGAGACACCTGTAGTACTCCTTTATAATCACCCGATTCACGTTGTGGACGTTTGGTAGTACCAAAGTGTTCCTCCGCAAACGGAGTTGCATAATCTCATAGTCGAGGAACATGTATAAGTCATGGATAAAAGCAATAGCAACATACTAAACGATCGGGTGCTAAGCTAATGGAATGGGTCATGTCAATCAGATCATTCAACCAATGATGTGATCTCGTTAATCAAATGACAACTCCTTTGTCTATGGTTAGGAAACTTAACCATCTTTGATTAACGAGCTAGTCAAGTAGAGGCATACTAGTGACACTCTGTTTGTCTATGTATTCACACATGTATTATGTTTCCGGTTAATACAATTCTAGCATGAATAATAAACATTTATCATGAAATAAGGAAATAAATAATAACTTTATTATTGCCTCTAGGGCATATTTCCTTCATCCGGAGGTCCGAAAATTGTTCCACCACGTCCAATACAGTAGCATGGGCTGTAGGGGGGCGCCCTAGCCTTAATGGGACAGGGGCACCAGCTCCCCCAAGGCCCATGCGCATGGGAGAGGGGAAACCCTAAGGGGGAGGGCCTCCACTTGACTTGGGAGGCACTCCTCCCCCCTTGGCCGCCCCCTAGATGGGATCTAGGGCTGGCCGCCGCCCCTAGGGATGGAAACCTAGGTGGGGGCGCAGCCCCTCCCTTTCCCCTATATATAGTGGGGGTTTTGGGGCTGCCAGAGACACGAGAACACCTCCCTCTTGGCGCATCCCTACCCCTCTCCCTCCTCGTCTCTTGCAGTGCTTGGTGAAGCCCTGCAGGATTGCCACGCTCCTCCATCACCAGCACGCCGTTGTGCTGCTGCTGGATGGAGTCTTCCTCAACCTCTCCCTCTCTCCTTGCTGGATCAAGGCATGGGAGACGTCACCGGGCTGTACGTGTGTTGAACGCGGAGGTGCCGTCCGTTCGGCACTAGGATCATCGGTGATTTGGATCACGGCGAGTACGACTCCATCAACCCCGTTCACTTGAACGCTTCCGCTTAGCGATCTACAAGGGTATGTAGATGAACTCTCCTGCCCCTCATTGCTGGTTTCTCCATAGATAGATCTTGGTGACACGTAGGAAAATTTTGAATTTCTGCTACATTCCCCAACAGTGGCATCATGAGCTAGGTCTATTGCGTAGATTCTGTGCACGAGTAGAACACAAAGTAGTTGTGGGCGTTGATTTTGTTCAATATGCTTACCGTTACTAGTCCAATCTTGTTACGATGGTATTGTGGGATGAAGCGGCCCGGACCAACCTTACACGTACGCTTACGTGAGACCGGTTCCACCGACTGACATGCACTAGTTGCATAAGGTGGCTTATGGTGTCTGTCTCTCCCACTTTAGTCGAACGGATTCGATGAAAAGGGTCCTTATGAAGGTTAAATAGCAATTGGCATATCACGTTGTGGTTTTGCATAGGTAAGAAACGTTCTTGCTAGAAACCCATAGCAGCCACGTAAAACATGCAAACAACAATTAGAGGACGTCTAACTTGTTTTTGCAAGGTATGCTATGTGATGTGATATGGCCAAGAAGAATGTGATGAATGATATGTGATGTATGAGATTGATCATGTTCTTGTAATAGGAATCACGACTTGCATGTCGATGAGTATGACAACCGGCAGGAGCCATAGGAGTTGTCTTTAATTTATTTATGACCTGCGTGTCAACATAAACGTCATGTAATTACTTTACTTTATTGCTAACTGTTAGCCATAGTAGTAGAAGTAATAGTTGGCGAGACAACTTCATGAAGACACGATGATGGAGATCATGGTGTCATGCCGGTGACAAGATGATCATGGAGCCCCAAGATGGAGATCAAAGGAGCTATATGATATTGGCCATATCATGTCACTATTTGATTGCATGTGATGTTTATCATGTTTTGCATCTTGTTTACTTAGAATGACGGTAGTAAATAAGATGATCCTCATAAACAATTTCAAGAATGTGTTCTCCCTAAGCGTGCACCGTTGCTAAAGTTAAATCGTTTCAAGCACCACGTGATGATCGGGTGTGATAGATCCTTACGTTCACATACAACGGGTGTAAGACAGTTTTACACATGCAAAACACTTAAGGTCTAGTGCAACGTGGTTCCCGAACCCGTAGGGTCTACACACTTAAGGTTCGATGGCGCTAGGGTTATAAAGGAAGTTTGTATGTGGTTGCGAATGTTGTTGAGTCCGGATGAGATCCCGGACGCCACGAGGAGTTCTGGAATGGTCCGGAGGTAAAGATTTATATATGGAAAGTTGTTGTTCGGGTTAAAGGAAAAGTTCGGGTTTTTCGGTATTGTACCGGAAGCTTCGGAAGGTTCCGGAGGATTCCGGAGGGGTCCGGAGGTCCGGAAATTGTTCCACCACGTCCAATACAGTAGCATGGGCTGTAGGGGGGCGCCCTAGCCTTAATGGGCCAGGGGCACCAGCCCCCCAAGGCCCATGCGCATGGGAGAGGGGAAACCCTAAGGGGGAGGGCCTCCACTTGACTTGGGAGGCACTCCTCCCCCCTTGGCCGCCCCCTAGATGGGATCTAGGGCTGGCCGCCGCCCCTAGGGATGGAAACCTAGGTGGGGGCGCAGCCCCTCCCTTTCCACTATATATAGTGGGGTTTTTGGGGCTGCCAGAGACACGAGAACACCTCCCTCTTGGCGCAGCCCTACCCCTCTCCCTCCTCGTCTCTTGTAGTGCTTGGCGAAGCCCTGCAGGATTGCCACGCTCCTCCATCACCAGCACGCCATTGTGCTGCTGCTGGATGGAGTCTTCCTCAACCTCTCCCTCTCTCCTTGCTGGATCAAGGCATGGGAGACGTCACCGGGCTGTACGTGTGTTGAACGCGGAGGTGCCGTCCGTTCGGCACTAGGATCATCGGTGATTTGGATCACGGCGAGTACGACTCCATCAACCCCGTTCACTTGAACGCTTCCTCTTAGCGATCTACAAGGGTATGTAGATGATCTCTCCTTCCCCTCATTGCTGGTTTCTCCATAGATAGATGTTGGTGACACGTAGGAAAATTTTGAATTTCTGCTACGTTCCCCAACACAACTCACCTAAGATCTCCCTAGGAATTTACAAGAACCGGATGTAGACTTGTGGTCAAATTTATCTCCAGCCCAATCTAAATCGGACTACTCCCACCAACTTGGGATACCAAAGGCCCAAGTTTGGGGTATGAACCAAAATATTAGATAATTCTTTTCACCTCCTTAAAATGGATCTCCTTAGGAGTAGATTGAAATCTTGCACACATCACACGCTCAAAATAATATCATGCCTATATGCACATAGGTAAAGCAAAGATCCAATTATAGAACGATATATCTTTTGATCCACTTTACTATTGTGATCTTGATCAAGTTGCACATTGGTTGGCATGGGTATCTTCGTGGGCCTGGCATCTTCCATTTTGAATCTAAGACACAACTTCAACTCTCCCATCATAGACATAACAAACAAATTGGTTATAAGATTTTGAAAGTCAACATTGCAAGCATACTTAGTACATCAAAAGGAAATGTAATCAACATATATTTGGCATACACACAACTCTCATTTTACCCTCTTCTTAAAGAGTGTGGATCTATTAACCTGATCTCAGACCACTTCTCGCCTAGAAACGTCGTAAAGTGATCATACAAACCATGAGGTTCTTTTAAGCCCATAGGCCTGTTGGGGAACGTTGCAGAAAATTAAAATTTTTCCTACGGTTTCACAAAGATCCATCTATGAGTTCATCTATGCAACGAGTATTCAGATTGAGATGCATCTACATACCACTTTGTAGATCGCGTGCGGAAGCATTCGAAAGAACGGGGTTGAGGTAGTCATTCTCGTCGTGATCCTATCACCGGAGATCCTAGTGCCGAACGGACGGCACCTCCGCGTTCAACACACGTACGGAGCGGATGACGTCACCTCCTTCTTGATCCAGCAAGGGGGAAGGAGAGGTTGAGGAAGATGGCTCCAGCAGCAGCACGACGGTGTGGTGTTGGTGGAGACGCAGCAGCACGGCGGGCAGGGCCAAGCTGCGCGGACTGAGGAGGAGAGGTGTTGCGGGGAGAGGAGGCGCCAAGATGCAGGGTGCGGTGCCCTCCTCCCCCTTTATATAGGCCCCTGGGGCGCCGCCCTTGAGATCCAATCTCCCAAGGGGCGGCGGCCAAGGGGTGGAGTACCCCAAGGCAGTGGGCGCCCCACCCTAGGGTTTCCAACCCTAGGCGCAGGGGGTGGGCCAAAGGGGGCGCATGAAAGTGCAACTATCCCTAGGTGGTTTTGGTAATTTATAACAACATATAGCTCATTGAGCTAATGCTATTCCAAGATATTTATTTCAGGAAAGCTCAATGTTTGGCATGGCATGGATGAAGAAAGTGGAACCCTCAAAATGCTAAGGACAAAGGATTGGCTAAAGCTTCAAGATCAAGACTCTTCATTTTACACTTTTAGTGATCCAAGATCACATTGAGTCTATAGGAAAAGCCAATACTATCAAGGAGGGATGAGGTGTTGCTTAATGAGCCCTTTGCTTATGTGCTTGATGATATGCTCCAAAACCCTCAACTACTTTCCCATATCCACATATGACCTAAACCCCAAGCCAAACTCGGTCCTACCGATTCTTTCTATCCGGCGCCACCGATTTTCACTTGTCATAGCCACAGCCAAAACCCTAGCAAATCGGTTGTACCGATAGGGATCTCGGTCTCACCGAGATGGGATTGCAAACTCTCTGTTTCCCTTTCGTAACTTTTCGGTCTCACCGAAAGAGCGAATCGGTCCCACCGAGATTGCAATGCAAACTCTCTGTTTCCCTTTCGTAACTTTTCGGTCTCACCGAAAGAGCGAATCGGTCCCACCGAGTTTGCCTGACCAACTCTCTGGTTAGCTAATTACCAAAGTCGGTCTCACCGAGTTTGTGTAATCGGTCTCACCGAGATTACGTTATGCCCAAACCCTAACCATATCGGTCCCACCGAGATGCATGTCAGTCCCACCGAAAAATCCTAACAGTCACTAGGTTTGTCAATTCGGTCCGACCGAGTTTTCTGATTCGGTCCCACCGATTTTGCCAGATTGTGTGTAACGGTTAGATTTTGTGTGGAGGCTATATATACCCCTCCACCTCCTCTTCACTCGTGGGAGAGAGCCAACAGAACACACATACACTTCCAACTCATATGTTCTGAAAGAGAACCACCTACTCATGTGTTGAGACCAAGATATTCCATTCCTACCATATGAATCTTGATCTCTAGCCTTCCTCAAGTTGCTTTCCACTCAAATCATCTTTCCACCAAATTCATATCCTGTGAGAGAGTTGAGTGTTGAGGAGACTATCATTTGAAGCACAAGAGCAAGGAGTTCATCATCAACACACCGTTTGTTACTTCTTGGAGAGTGGTGTCTCCTAGATTGGCTAGGTGTCACTTGGGAGCCTCCGACAAGATTGTGGAGTTGAACCAAGAGTTTGTAAGGGCAAGGAGATCGCCTACTTCGTGAAGATCTACCGCTAGTGAGGCAAGTCCTTCGTGGGCGATGGCCATGGTGGGATAGACAAGGTTGCTTCTTCGTGGACCCTTCGTGGGTGGAGCCCTCCGTGGACTCGCGCAACCGTTACCCTTCGTGGGTTGAAGTCTCCACTAATGTGGATGTAGGATAGCACCACCTATCCGAACCACGGGAAAAACATCCGTGTCTCCAATAGCGTTTGAATTCTCCAAACCCTTCCCTTTACATTCTTGCAAGTTGCATGCTTTACTTTCCGCTGCCAATATACTCTTTGCATGCTTGCTTGAATTGTGTGATGATTGCTTGACTTGTCCCTATGTTGCTAAAATCTGCCAAGAACTAAAATTGGGAAAAGGTTAAGTTTTTATTTTGTCAAGTAGTCTAATCACCCACCCCCCCTCTAGACATACTTCCGATCCTACAAGTGGTATCAGAGCTTTGGTCTCCATTTGTCGTGATTTCCATAGCGTTTGGTGATCATAGCCTTGGTTTCACAACCTAGGAGAGTATGGCGTCTAGTGAGGGTAACTATCACCGTAGAGGTCCTTACTTTGATGGCACTAACTTTGCTAGTTGGAAGCATAAGATGAAAATGCATATTCTTGGACATAACCCCGCCGTTTGGGCTATTGTTTGTGTTGGTTTGCAAGGTGACTTCTTCGAAGGAAAAGAGCCAAACCGTGAAGCGAGCGCGGATGAGTTGAAGATGATGCAATACAACGCTCAAGCTTGTGATATTCTCTTCAACGGATTATGCCCCGAAGAATTCAACAAAATCAGCCGTCTTGAGAATGCAAAGGAAATTTGGGATACTTTGATTGATATGCACGAAGGTACCGACTCCGTCAAGAAATCAAAATTGGATGTGCTTCAGAGTCAACTTGACAAGTTCAAGATGAAGGATGGTGAAGGTGTCGCTGAAATGTACTCTAGGCTTGCTCTCATCACAAATGAGATTGCCGGCTTAGGAAGTGAAGAGATGACCGACAGATTCATCATCAAGAAGATCCTAAGAGCCTTGGATGGAAAATATGATACCGTATGCACATTGATCCAAATGATGCCCAATTACAAGAATCTCAAGCCAACGGAAGTCATAGGAAGAATTGTTGCTCATGAGATGTCACTCAAGGACAAAGAGGAACTTCACAACAAGTCAAGTGGTGCTTACAAAGCCTCATGTGAAGTCCCCACATCATCAAGTGAGAAACAAGTCTCAAATGAGGAATTGAGCTTAATGGTGAAGAACTTCAACAAGTTCTACAAGAGTAGAAGCAAAGATAGAAGCTACAAGTCAAGATCCTACAATGACAAAAGATCTTCTAGTCGAGAGCGAAACTGCTATAATTGTGGAAGACCCGGACACTATTCCAATGAGTGTACGGCTCCCTACAAGAGAAGAGAGGATTCCCCAAAAAGAAGAAGCAAAAGAGAGGAATCACCATCACGAGAGAGAAGGAGTAGAGATGATCGTTATGAACGAAGACACTCACGGAGAAGCAAGGATTCAGAGAGGAAAGAAAAATCATCAAGGAGCTACACAAAGCGAAGACATCAAGCTCATGTTGGTGAATGGGTATCTGGCTCCGATTCCGACAACCACTCCGAGAGAAGTTATCACTCCGACTCTGAATATACTCAAGATGAAGGTGTTGCCGGACTAGCACTTGTATCAACCAACTCCTATGACTTATTTGATTCACCAAATGAAGGAATTGGAAGATGCTTCATGGCCAAAGGTCCTAAGGTAACTCACCCTGAGTATGTTGATTTTAATAGTGATGAAGATGACTTGTTAGGCGATGATGATTTACTTGTTGACAACTCTAGTGATGAATACTATGATGAAACGTCAATTAATCATGCCAAAACGAATGACAATGATAAGGAGAAGATTGAGTCTCTAACTAAAGAACTAAACACTCTTAAGTTAGCTCATGAAACTATCTTCGAAAATCATCGAGAACTTTTAAAGGCTCATGAGAAGTTACGCTTTGAAAAGCTCAATCTTGAGCAAGAGCATGAGTTTTTAAAGGCAATCAATGATGATCTTCGCAAGAAAAGTTCTTACATTGCCAAACGTTTATTATTATCCACTTACATGCCTCAAGTCAAATCTAGTAACAAGTACAAGAAAGATTCTTCTTCTAGTAGTAACAATGATCATGCTAAATCCAATATTGTTGCTTCTAGTAGTTCTCTTGATTCCACTAACGATTCTCTTAGCCAAGTTACACTTGAGCAAGAAAATAGCTTATTGAAGGAAATCATAGAGAAAGGTGTGTACAAAAGCCTTGCCGGGAGTAAGCAATTCGAGGAAATTGTACGCAAGCAAGGAAGGCACCGGAAGAATCAAGGTGTTGGTTTTGAACGAAAGTTCAATGCCAATGGAGTTGAGTGGGAAGAAGATCAATACCCCAAGACCAAGTTTGTTCCTCAACAAGAGAAGTATGATCCTACTTCTTTCAAGGGGACACAAACTCAAGATGATCTTCCACCACAAGACTACAAGCAAAAAGGCAAGGACAAGCTTCAAGAGGAAATTGATGCATTTGAAGAAGCTCCTAAAGCCTCAGTCAAGTGGGTTCCCAAGACTACATCAAGTTCAACTTCGTCAAGTACAACTACAACTCCGAGGATTCCCATCAAGATGGTGTGGATCCAAAAGAAGAAGAACTAGAGAGTTCTTGAGGGTGACTCCGCCAACATACTACACTCTTATCATTTTTGCAAGAACAAGTGCAATCAACTTCCACATCTTGCACTAGTTCAAGGAGTCACAAACCCTCTTGTTGGTAAGTCAAGGGACAAGGTAACCTAAAAGCATTCATAGACATTATCATGTATGTGCATCACTCTATGTCTATGGAAATATTTGCTTGTTCCTTGTGGGACTAACCCATGTAGGTATTGAAGTGCAACTCACTCCAAAGGAAGCTCCAAGTGTTCTACATCAACATTGAGCATCCACATCTTCAATGTCTACATGAAGTCATCATCGACAAAACCCAAGGTTAGTTCATCCCTCTTAGGGGGGATATCACATCTAGGGGGAGCTTTACTCTAAGACTTGAGTTAAAGCAACTCTAATGATGTGAACACAACAATGCTTTATGTAAAAGTGGTAACCCCACTTGAGCTTAAACGATGAGTATGACCTATGATCAAATGTCTTCATTTGACTCCTAAGTCAATATGCTCATATATAGATGACCTAGTCATCATAAATTGCTTGATAGATGCTAGAATTGGTTGTGCATGTTTGTCACATATTTCTATTGCCATTTTATTGTGTGAGCATGCAGATTGCATAATTTACTCATTCGAGGACATCCACTTGTTGTTTTGATTGTTTGGTTTTTCTTCTGCCAAGTGGATGGACAAGAATGCCTAAGAACCTTCTCTAGCTATCTATGCTTTTCTCGTCTCAAACTCTATTCATGCTACAACACAAATTTGATCAAGTCAGATTCGAACCACTCTGTGTGAGGAGCACTCGGAGTCCACGATTCGTCATAGACTTAAACTTCCAAAACCTCTTCATGATTCTCGGTCTGACCGATTCTCCATTTCGGTCCCACCGAGATCATCAAGTTGATCTGAGTTTTCAATCTCGGTGCAACTGATTTGAACTACTCGGTCTCACTGAGTTGCAATAACTGTATACAGTTTTGCATCTCGGTGCCACCGAGTTGTTCCACTCGGTCACACCGACAGGGTCGGGCTATATATATGACACGGGCAAAATTTGGAAATTACTCCGAATCGTTTCGCCCGCGCCCTAGCCTGCTCTGCCGACGTGGTCTACGGATCGTCTCCTCGCCGCCAGCAGCCCCCTGTCGCTGGTCTCCTTCACCGTCAACGGAACATCTCCGCCGCCGTTGCCGCCGTAGCGAGTCTCCGCCAAGTTAGGGTATGGACTCGATGATTGTGCTTAAGTCCAATCTGATTCCTAGCACATTGTGTTATACATGAATCTTGCCACGATTGTAAACTTCCTGTCTAGTCAAAAACTCCGTAGAATAGTTTAGATTCGAAATTTTTAGGGTTAGGTTTCCGCCGAAACCATCTCGAACCCACCGAGTTGAAAAACTCGGTCCCACCGATTTGGCGCATGCCATTGCACAAGTGAAACTCGGTCTGACCGAGTGTAACTAATCGGTGTGACCGATTTTGAACTTTGTGAAACCCTAGCAGACTCGGTGCCACCGAACTGTGACTCGGTCTGACCGAGTTCACCAGTTTAGGTGCCAAATGCTGCTTCGGTATCACCGAGTTTAAAAATCGGTAGATCCGAAATGATTTCAGTGGGAAACTAAAACTAAGATTTTGAGTCATTCTTTTTGCAAAACCTCTGCCATTTGTGTTGCTCATCCACTCTACCTCATCTATAACCTATTCACAGGATCAGCGATCGATTGTCGTGATCGTGATCGGATATTCAACATGTCAGACCAAAGTGACAGCCAGAACCTGCCAGAGCAGCAAATGCCATTGAGTGAGGGCACTAGTCCCTCTATCTCTTCAGATGATGGCAGCAGGAGCACTCCTAGCAACCTGCCCAAGGCTGCCACAAGGCAAAGGAAGAAGAGAAATTCTGACTCAGAGGATGAAGACTATATTGCCTCAGAAGATGATGCTACCTCAAAGAAGAAGGTGCTCAAGAAGGAACATGGCACAGCAACTTCAACCAAACCTGGGTTGAAGATAAAGAGGCCTGCAGGAAGGCAGCCTATGCTAAAGGCCAGAGCATCAACCAAGCTTCCAGAGTCAACTGTGAAGTCCACTATGGACCCAGAGGAAGCAGGTGGCCAGAAGAAGAGAAAGGAAAGGGTCAAGATGACCAAAGCCAAAATCATTGGGAAGTCTTCCATCATGGAAGAAGAAGAAGAAGAGGAAGCTGCACCAGCTCCAAAGGCACCCAAGTTGATGGGTGATGCTATTAGAACTGGAGGTTCATCTAAGCCCAAGGAAGCCCCCAAAACAGCTCCAAAACCCAAGAGGAACACCAGGAGCATCCCAGCTGCAGAGAAGAACAAGGCCCCAGTGCCTGATGCTGATGAAGAAGAAGAAGGGCAGATATTGAGAAAGCTGAAGCCCAAGATTCCAGACCACAACGATGCTTATCCAGTGGCTGAAGATATGAAACTGAGAAGAAACTCTGGATTGAGAAAATGGAGAGATGTAGACCCCTATGCTACAAGGAGAAGAACTGCTGTGGATTACAGATTTCACACCAAGGAGCAGCAGGACTTCTATGAGACAGTATTGCTTGATATGAAGCCAATTCTGTGCGATATGAGATGGGTCAACTGGAAACTAGTCAAGGAGAATGAAGATTATTTCCCAGGTGTTCATGACAGCTTCGTAGCTTGTGGAGTAGCAGACTTTGTTGGGCAGAAGCTCACAAAGTGGAATGACGAGCTAATCATGCAATTCTATTCCACAGCTCATTTCTACCCCGATGGGAGGATTGTATGGATGTCTGAAGGGACAAAGTATCAATCTACAATTGCTGAATGGGCTGAGCTCATCAATGCTCCAGAAGAAGATGAAAATGACTTGGATGTCTATTCCAAGAAGAAGAAGGATCACAACTCAATGGTGAACATGTACAAGGAGATCCCGAAGGATGCACTTGATACTTTTCAGTATGGATCAGTACATTTTCTTCTATCAGGTCTGCCAACGATCAACTGGATCCTCAGGCATACTTTGTTGCCCAAATCAGGAGATCACAAGATGATCAGAGGCCATGCTATCAATCTTCTTCACATCTTTGATACGCCTCAGAAATTCAAAGTCATGAGCCTGATAGTTGAGACTATAAAGAGGACAGCAGCAGATCAGAAGAGGAGCCTTGGATATGCCCCTCATATTCAGATGCTCATCAACTCCAGAATGGGCACAGGCACATATCTGCTGGATCAAGAACATTTGCCCATTGTTCTAGAGAAAGAGAACAATGAAGTAGTGATGAACCCCGATGAACCATCTTCAGCACATGCACAAGCAAAGAAGGAGAAGGCAAGGAAGGAGAAAGCTGCAAGGATGCCAACTCAGGAAGAAGCTGCTGAGTACTTCCTGAAGAGCAAGCAAGAACAGCTCAGTTACCTGATAGCAGCCACCCTGCGTATTGAGATGGGTCTGGCCAACCTGACCCAAAACCAGGCAAGCCTAGAGAACATCATAGAACACAAGTTCTATGACCTGGACATCAAGGTAACAGAGATCCAGACAGCAGTTGAGCAGCTCCAGGAAGATGTGCAAGACAGGAGAGAGACCACAGATGCCTTTGCTAAGGTACCCCGAGGTCAGAGGTCCAGTGCTATTCCAGTTCCAGATTCCAGAGCCACTACCTCAGCTCCAGCCGCTACATCATCTCAGCCAGCTCAAGCTCCAGCTCCAACTACAGCTCCAACCTCCTCAGCGTCTACTGAAGCCTTCGTCCTTGGAGTCATCAGGACTCCACCACCACCTGAAGATCAAGCCTGAGAGTCGATCTAGCACTATGTATTCTTTTAGGAACTTTTTGGTAACTTGTTGCCAAAGGGGGAGAAGATGCATAGATCATAGGCTTCGAGAGAGAGAGTGTTGCCTTTTCTCTCTTGTTTATTTGGTGGTTGATTTTTGCTACTTCGTGTGATTTTTTGGTCGTGCTACTTATTGCTCGTGAGACATTGATGATCATGTGGTTGATCATAAGCTACACTTATGCATGCTTGATATATTCTATCTATCTTATTTGCTCATAAGTGATTGTATGCCTTGGTGATGAGTGCATGTATTTCATTATTTATCATTTTGAGCGCTCCACCAAGATGTATGTGACATGGAAGAGTAACCCATGATTCTAACTCTTTGTGCATTTGCAGTCCAAAGCAAATTTCATATATGCACAAATTTAGGGGGAGCTCTTACTTATCACATACTTCTCAAAGCGACGATGCAATTCAATCTTATTATCATTTGTCGAAGCTTTGATCTATATGTTGTCATCAATTACCAAAAAGGGGGAGATTGAAAGTGCAACTATCCCTAGGTGGTTTTGGTAATTTATAACAACATATAGCTCATTGAGCTAATGCTATTCCAAGATAATTATTTCAGGAAAGCTCAATGTTTGGCATGGCATGGATGAAGAAAGTGGAACCCTCAAAATGCTAAGGACAAAGGATTGGCTAAAGCTTCAAGATCAAGACTCTTCATTTTACACTTTTAGTGATCCAAGATCACATTGAGTCTATAGGAAAAGCCAATACTATCAAGGAGGGATGAGGTGTTGCTTAATGAGCCCTTTGCTTATGTGCTTGATGATATGCTCCAAAACCCTCAACTACTTTCCCATATCCACATATGACCTAAACCCCAAGCCAAACTCGGTCCTACCGATTCTTTCTATCCGGCGCCACCGAGTTTCACTTGTCATAGCCACAGCCAAAACCCTAGCAAATCGGTTGTACCGATAGGGATCTCGGTCTCACCGAGATGGGATTGCAAACTCTCTGTTTCCCCTTCGTAACTTTTCGGTCTCACCGAAAGAGCGAATCGGTCCCACCGAGATTGCAATGCAAACTCTCTGTTTCCCCTTCGTAACTTTTCGGTCTCACCGAAAGAGCGAATCGGTCCCACCGAGTTTGCCTGACCAACTCTCTTGTTAGCTAATTACCAAAGTCGGTCTCACCGAGTTTGTGTAATCGGTCTCACCGAGATTATGTTATGCCCAAACCCTAACCATATCGGTCCCACCGAGATGCATGTCAGTCCCACCGAAAATCCTAACGGTCACTAGGTTTGTCAATTCGGTCCGACCGAGTTTTCTGATTCGGTCCCACCGATTTTGCCAAATTGTGTGTAACGGTTAGATTTTGTGTGGAGGCTATATATACCCCTCCACCTCCTCTTCACTCGTGGGAGAGAGCCAACAGAACACACATACACTTCCAACTCATATGTTCTGAAAGAGAACCACCTACTCATGTGTTGAGACCAAGATATTCCATTCCTACCATATGAACCTTGATCTCTAGCCTTCCTCAAGTTGCTTTCCACTCAAATCATCTTTCCACCAAATTCATATCCTGTGAGAGAGAGTTGAGTGTTGAGGAGACTATCATTTGAAGCACAAGAGCAAGGAGTTCATCATCAACACACCGTTTGTTACTTCTTGGAGAGTGGTGTCTCCTAGATTGGCTAGGTGTCACTTGGGAGCCTCCGACAAGATTGTGGAGTTGAACCAAGAGTTTGTAAGGGCAAGGAGATCGCCTACTTCGTGAAGATCTACCGCTAGTGAGGCAAGTCCTTCGTGGGCGATGGCCATGGTGGGATAGACAAGGTTGCTTGTTCGTGGACCCTTCGTGGGTGGAGCCCTCCGTGGACTCGCGCAACCGTTACCCTTCGTGGGTTGAAGTCTCCACTAACGTGGATGTAGGATAGCACCACCTATCCGAACCACGGGAAAAACATCCGTGTCTCCAATAGCGTTTGAATTCTCCAAACCCTTCCCTTTACATTCTTGCAAGTTGCATGCTTTACTTTCCGCTGCCAATATACTCTTTGCATGCTTGCTTGAATTGTGTGATGATCGCTTGACTTGTCCCTATGTTGCTAAAATCTGCCAAGAACTAAAATTGGGAAAAGGTTAAGTTTTTATTTTGTCAAGTAGTCTAATCACCCCCCCCCTCTAGACATACTTCCGATCCTACAGCGCACCAGCCCACTATGGGCTGGTTCCCCTTCCCACTTCAGCCCATGGGGCCCTCCGGGATGGGTGGCCCCACCCGGTGGACCCCCGGGACCCATCCGGTGGTCCCGGTACAATACCGGTGACCCCCGAAACTTTCCCGATGGCCGAAACCGCACTTCCTATATATAATTCTTTACCTCTGGACCATTCTGGAACTCCTCGTGACGTCCGGGATCTCATCCAGGACTCCGAACAACATTCGGTAATCACATATAAGTCTTCCTAATAACCCTTAGCGTCACCGAACCTTAAGTGTGTAGACCCTATGGGTTCGGGAGATATGCAGACATGACCGAGACTCCTCTCCGGCCAATAACCAACAGCGGGATCTGGATACCCATGTTGTCTCCCACATACTCCTCGATGATCTCATCGGATGAACCACGATGTCGAGGATTCAATCAACCCCGTATACAATTCCCTTTGTCAATCGGTATGTTACTTGCCCGAGACTTGATCGTCGGTATCCCAATACCTCGTTTAGTCTCGTTACCGGCAAGTCACTTTACTCGTACCGTAATGCATGATCTCATGGTCAAACACTTTGATCACATTGAGCTCATTATGATGATGCATTACCGAAAGTGGGCCCGATGATACCTCTCCGTCATACGGAGTAACAAATCCAGCCTCGATCCGTGTCAACCCAATGACACTTTCGGAGATACCTGTAGTGCACCTTTATAGTCACCCAGTTACGTTGTGACGTTTGATACACCCAAAGCACTCCTACGGTATCCGGGAGTTACACGATCTCATGGTCAAAGGAAAAGATACTTGACATTGGAAAAGCTCTAGCAAAACGAATTACACGATCTAGTGCTATGCTTAGAATTGGGTCTTATCCATCACATCATTCTCCTAATGATGTGATCCCGTTATCAACGACATCTAATGTCCATAGTCAGGAAACCATGACTATCTGTTGATCATCGAGCTAGTCAACTAGAGGCTCACTAGGGACATGTTGTGGTCTATGTATTCACACGTGTATTACGATTTCCGGATAATACAGTTATAGCATGAATAAAAGACAATTATCATGAACAAGGAAATATAATAATAATCCTTTTATTATTGCCTCTAGGGCATATTTCCAACAGTCTCCCACTTGCACTAGAGTCAATAATCCAGTTACATTTTGAATTTCTGCTACATTCCCCAACAGTGGCATCATGAGCTAGGTCTATTGCGTAGATTCTATGCACGAGTAGAACACAAAGTAGTTGTGGGCGTTGATTTTGTTCAATATGCTTACCGTTACTAGTCCAATCTTGTTTCGACGGTATTGTGGGATGAAGCGGCCCGGACCAACCTTACACGTACGCTTACGTGAGACCGGTTCCACCGACTGACATGCACTAGTTGCATAAGGTGGCTTGCGGGTGTCTGTCTCTCCCACTTTAGTCGGAACGGATTCGATGAAAAGGGTCCTTATGAAGGGTAAATAGCAATTGGCATATCACGTTGTGGTTTTGCATAGGTAAGAAACGTTCTTGCTAGAAACCCATAGCAGCCACGTAAAACATGCAAACAACAATTAGAGGACGTCTAACTTGTTTTTGCAGGGTATGCTATGTGATGTGATATGGCCAAGAAGAATGTGATGAATGATATGTGATGTATGAGATTGATCATGTTCTTGTAATAGGAATCACGACTTGCATGTCGATGAGTATGACAACCGGCAGGAGCCATAGGAGTTGTCTTTAATTTATTTATGACCTGCGTGTCAACATAAACGTCATGTAATTACTTTACTTTATTGCTAACTGTTAGCCATAGTAGTAGAAGTAATAGTTGGCGAGACAACTTCATGAAGACACGATGATGGAGATCATGGTGTCATGCCGGTGACAAGATGATCATGGAGCCCCAAGATGGAGATCAAAGGAGCTATATGATATTGGCCATATCATGTCACTATTTGATTGCATGTGATGTTTATCATGTTTTTGCATCTTGTTTACTTAGAACGACGGTAGTAAATAAGATGATCCCTCATAAACAATTTCAAGAATGTGTTCTCCCCTAACTGTGCACCGTTGCTAAAGTTAAATGCTTCAAGCACCACGTGATGATCGGGTGTGATAGATCTTTACGTTCACATACAACGGGTGTAAGACAGTTTTACACATGCAAAACACTTAGGGTTAACTTGATGAGTCTAGCATGTACAGACATGGCCTCGGAACACAAGAGACCGAAAGGTCGAGCATGAGTCGTATGGTAGATACGATCAACATGAAGATGTTCACCGATGATGACTAGTCTGTCTCACGTGATGATCGGACACGGTCTAGTTGACTCGGATCATGTAATCACTTAGATGACTAGAGGGATGTCTATCTGAGTTGGAGTTCATAAGATTAACTTAATTATCCTGAACATAGTCAAAAAGGTCTTCGCAAATTATATCTCGCGCTTCAGTTCTACTGTTTAGATACGTTCCTAGAGAAAATTTAGTTGAAAGTTGATAGTAGAAATTATGCACCGTAAACCGATGATTGTCCTCGTTGCTTCGTAGATGGCTTATGTCCTTAATGCACCGCTCAGTGTGCTGAACCTCGAATGTCGTCTGTAGATGTTGCGAACATCTGACATACACGTTTTGATAACTACGTGATAGTTCAGTTAAACGGTTTAGAGTTGAGGCACCATAGACGATTTCGAAACATCGCGGAACATATGAGATGTTTCGAGGACTGAAATTGGGATTTCAGTTTAGTGCCCACGTCAAGAGGTATGAGACCTCTGAAAAGTTACCTAAGCCTGCAAACTAAGGAGAAAAGCTCAATCGTTGAGCATGTGCTCAGATTGTATGAGTACAACAATCGCTTGAATCGAGTGGGAGTTGATCTTCCAGATGAGATAGTGATGGTTCTCCAAAGTCACTGTCACCAAGCTACTGGAGCTTCGTGATGAACTATAACATATCAGGGATAGATATGATCCTTGAGCCATTCGCGATGTTTGACACCGCGAAAGTAGAAATCAAGAAGGAGCATCAATTGTTGATGGTTAGTGAAACCACTAGTTTCAAGAAGGGCAAGGGCAAGAAGGGATACTTCATGAAACGGCAAATCAGCTGCTGCTCTAGTGGAGAAACCCAAGGTTGAACCCAAACCCGAGACTAAGTGCTTCTGTAATAAGGGGAACAGCTACTGGAGCAGAATTACCCTAGATACTTGGTAGATGAGAAGGCTGTCGATAGAAGTATATTGGATATACATTGTGTTAATGTGTACTTTACTAGTACTCCTAGTAGCACCAGGGTATTAGATACCGGTTCGGTTGCTAAGTATTAGTAACTCGAAATAAAAGCTACGGGATAAACGGAGACTAGCTAAAGGTGAGCTGACGATATGTGTTGGAAGTGTTTCCAAGGTTGATATGATCAAGCATCGCACGCTCCCTCTACCATCTAGATTGGTGTTAAATCTAAATAATTGTTATTTGGTGTTTGCGTTGAGCATAGACATGATTGGATTATGTCTATCGCAATACGGTTATTCATTTAAAGAGAATAATAGTTACTCTGTTTATTTGAATAATACCTTCAATGGTCTTGCACCTAAAATGAATGGTTTATTGAATCTCGATCATAGTGATACACATGTTCATGCCAAAAGATATAAGATAGTAATGATAGACCACCTACTTGTGGCACTACCATGTAAGTCATATTGGTATAAACGCATGAAGAAACTCCATGCAGATGGACCATTTGGACTCACTTGATTTTGAATCGCTTGAGACGTGCAAATCATACCACATGAACAAGATGACTGAAAGCCTCGTTCTCAGTAAAATGGAACAAGAAAGCAACCTGTTGGAAATAACACATTTTGATGTGTGCGGTCCAATGAGTGCTGAGGCACGCAGTGGATATCATTATGATCTTACTTCACAGATGATTTAGGTAGATACTGAGTATATTTACTTGATGAAACACAAGTCTGAATTATTGAATGGTTCAAGTAATTTCAGAGTGAAGTTGAAGATCTTCGTGACAAGAGGATAAAATGTCTATGATATGGTCATAGAAATGAATATCTGAGTTATGAGTTTGGCACACAATTAAGACACTGTGGAAATTGTTTCACAACTAATACCGCCTGGAACACCATAGTGTGATGGTGTGTCCAAACATCATAGTTGCACCCTATTGGATATGGTGCGTACCATGATGTCTCTTATCGAATTACCACTATCGTTCATGGGTTAGGCATTAGAGACAACCGCACTCGCTTTAATAGGGCACCACGTAATTCCGTTGAGACGAAACTGTTTGAACTGTGGTTTGGAGAAACCTGAGTTGTCGTTTCTTAAAAGTTTGGGGCTGCGACGCTTATGTGAAAAAGTTTCAGGTTGATAAGCTCGAACCCAAAACGGATAAAATGCATCTTCATAGGACACCCAAAACAGTTGGGTATACCTCCTAATTTAGATCCGGAAGCAATAGGGATTGTTTCTAGAATCGGGTCCTTTCTCGAGGAAAAGTTTCTCTCAAAAGAATTGAGTGGGAGGATGGTGGAGACTTGATGAGGTTACTGAACCGTCACTTCAACTAGTGTATAGCAGGGCACAAAGAGTTGTTCCTGTGGCACCTACACCAACTGAAGTGGAAGCTTATGATAGTGATCATGAGTCTTCGGATCAAGTCACTCCCAAACCTCGTAGGACGACAAGGATGCATACTACTTCAGAGTGGTACGTAATCCTGTCTTGGAAGTCATGTTGTTAGACAACAATGAACCTACGAGCTATGGAGAAACGATGGTGGGCCCGGATTCCGATAAATGGCTCGAGGCCATAAAATCCGAGAGAGGATCCATGTATGAAAACAAAGTGTAGACTTTGGCAGAACGGCTCGATGGTCGTAAGGCTATTGAGTACAGACGGATTTTAAAAGGAAGACGGACAATGATGGTGATTGTCACCATTAAGAAAGCTCGACTTGTCATTTTTCCCGACAAGTTCAAGGAGTTGACTAAGATGAGACTTTCTCACTCGTAGCGATGCTTAGAGTCTGTGTCAGGACCCCGATTCCAGGTCACACCGATCCAGCATGTAACACATCATATCACTTTGCGGCCTCACGCACGGTATTCCCACGGGTGTCGCCTTACCATGGCCCGGGACCGTTTGCGCCTTTTGGCTCACGTATATGATCGTGTCGCTAGCATCCATGAGACAAAGAACCCGGGCCGACATGGCTAGTCGTGAACCCAAAGCGGCGCTAGCCTATGAGGACAGGCATACATGAATCACATCGAGCATGTCGGTCAACAACGTATATATTCGGGCTGTAGCACTGGGCTAACAGGACTCCGGTAACCCGGGCTGTAGCAAGCTAGGCAGGACTCCGGATAACACCGCGTGACATTTCCCCGAAGGGACAGACACAGGAACGACGTGAATCACATGCCGGCCAGTCAAGTGTTCCGAGCAGTAGTGCTGGGCTAGCAGGACTCCGGTGAACCGGGCTGTAGCGGACTACTATCGCTCAGAAGCACTAGACTACATTTCCCCATATGAAAGGCTGCCAAGGATAAACAACTAGATAGTCGGATCCCACACATACCAAGCATTTCAATCATACACACAACATGCTCGATATGGGTAGATACAACATGGCATCACGACAAGACTCTACGACTCAAGTATTTATTCATTAGGCTCCGAGGAGCAAGATATTACAAACATGGGTCTCATGACCCAACATTCAGAGCATACAAATCAAGCACACGCGGAAGCTTAACATGTCTGAGTACAGACATCTACAAATGAAAAAGGCTGAGAAGCCTGACTATCTACCAGATCCTGCCGAGGGCACAAGATCGTAGCTGAGGTATCAAGCTAAACGTCGAAGTCCAAGCGGTACTACTAGCGAGACTGAAGTCTCTCTGCAAAAACATAAAATAGGCAAACGTGAGTACAAATGTACCCAGCAAGACTTACATCAGAACTAACTACATATGCATCGGTATCAACAAAGGGGGTAGTGGAGTTTAACTGCAGCAAGCCAGCTTTGACTCAGTGGCTAACCTAAACTATGATTGCAAGTAACTCTTTTGAGGTGGCGCACACGAGTCCACATATTCACCATTTCAATACACCACTATGGATCCACTTCCGTCTCCCTACGAGAAGGCCATCCATAGCACTCACGCTTATCTTGCGTATTTTAGAGTATCCACTTTCACTTGTCTATGAACTGTTATAGGCAACCCAGAAGTCCATTACATGACACGGCTATTGAATAGATGATGTTAACCTGCAGGGTGTACTTCTTCACACACGCCTCGCCACTTACCACCATGTACACGTGTATCTCGGCAACCTTCAAGCGGAAGCTTTGGCGAGGAGTCGGCCACGCCTACCTAAACACTCAAGTCCCTAGTCCAGGTTTATCGCCTATTCGGTTCCATCCAGGAGTCCGCCGAGGTTTCCACTAACGGCCCCGAACGATGTGAACAGGGTTCCCGAGACACCAAACGGGCGAATCGGTACACCGTGCCACGTGCCTACCGCAACACAGCCCACCCCGACGGTCAGCGCTGCGTGCGGCCCCCAGCATACTACAAACACCAGAAACTACTTTGCAACTCCTGGACAGAGGACAAGGGTGATCAAGAAGCCGAGAGAGTCAATTAAGGATCCCAATGTGTGGTAGTAACTGTTTCATGGATCACAAACACAGAACTCAGTTCCTGAGGACGGCTGCAATGAGACAACCCACCATGTACTCCTACATGGCCTCTCACCGCTACCTTTACCAAATCGTGTTCACACACTTAGCTCACACACGGTAGGACATGTTCATCACTGTTCCAATTCATTCCCGATGAATCAGACCCGACTCAACTCTAAGCAGTAGCAGGCATGACAACAAACATGAATGAGTAGGCACATCAGGGCTCAAACAACTCCTACTCATGCTAGTGGGTTTCATCTAATTACTGTGGCAATGACAGGTCATGCAAAGGATAAAGGGGTTCAACTACCGCAGCATGTAACAGTTGAATCGTTGTTGTCCTAATGCAGTAAAAGAGAGCAGGAGCGAGAGAGTGGGATTGTTTCGGAATGAACAAGGGGGTTTTGCTTGCCTGGCACTTCTGAAGATAATATAGTTCTTCATCGGTGTCATCGAACACGTCGTCGGAACATCGTCTATCGAGAGGGGGCAATACCGGCAACTGAGAAAGAAACACAATCAATGCAATGCAACAATATGATGCATGATCATGACATGGTAATATGATGTTCATTGAGCTAATGCAACTAACAATAGGTTAAATGGAGTTGGTTTGAATCCAAGATTCAAAATCAAACTCCACATATGGTTATATTTTAAATGCCATTCATTTGATTTTTCCTAAACAGTAGCTATAACTTGTTCTAACATGCATGAAAATGGTACAGATGGATAGATTGGATTTTTCTGATCATTTTTCATATATAATTTGTTTCATTTGGAGCTACGGTTGATTTTATATGAATTTTTGAAGTTTACACTATTTTCTGCAATTTCCTATATAAGAATAAATCCAGAAATTGCTTTATTGTGTCAAGATGACGCCGGGTGACGCAGCAGGTCAAAGGCGGCTGACCAGAGTCAAAACTGACACATGGGACCCACCGTCGTGGGCCAAAGGCCATTAGTGTCACGGACATGTGGGCCAGGTCAACGCCCACGTCAGCATAGTCAACTCTGACGCATGGGTCCACCGGGATTAACTTAAGTCTAACTAATTTTGTTAAGGGTTTAAATAATTCGGTGGGGCCCGGCTGTCAGTGCATTAGGGGCTTAGTTAGCGGGGTGATTAACCCCAAATAGTGGCTATCGCCGGCGGCTAATCGCCGGTGAGTACCAGACGCGGCGGAGTCGCCCTTTCGACCAACTCTGGCGATGGATGGATGCGTGGCTGGGCTCTATGGAAAGCTGGCATCACGGCGCGTCCAAAGGTGGTGGTCTCCGGGCCTGGGGTGGCCGGAGTCGACGGCGGCGAGCTCGGTTGCGGCCGCCGGAGTTCGGGCGACGATGGAAACGATGACACCGTGCACGGGAGGATCAACGGTTTGCACCTACGAACTCTACGCGTGAACACGAACCCTACAGGGACACCCACGAGACCAAAGGGTCACCGGAACTTCATCGGCGACGAGGTCGTGCGGCGGCGTGCTTCGGGCGTTATGGAAAAGCAGGGTTAGAGGAAGAAATCGAGTGGGAGGAGAGAGGGGTTGGGAGCAGAAGCTCACGGCGATCACGTAGGGAAGGTCGGCGTGCTCGGGGAAGCTCGGACGGCGGCGGAATCACGGCGGCGATCGTCGGGACCCGAGGAGGAAGATGACATCGATGGCGGCACTCCGAGGGCCTTCCAGTTGCGTGGATCGGCGGGGACGGCGTAGCGGACGACGGCGGAGCTCGTGGACTACACGGGGAGGCGAGAGGAGCATGGTGGGCGCGTGGGTGGGGCGAACGGCGACGGCTCTCTGTTCGGTGGGGAGAACAGAGGAGGGAGAGGAGATCCAGCGAGAGAGGGGAGAGGACGGGGAAGAGAGAGAGGGGCCCGGGGGGGTGCGTGGCGCCAGAAAGCAGCCTCCAGCGGCAAAGCAAGGTGAGCTGGCTGAGCTGCAGGCGCCACAAGGCCACGGCCACACGCCCTCCTGCCCACTGGCAGGAGGTTGAAGACAGTAGGAGAGAGGAAGAGGTGGGCTGGCCTAGCTGGGCCGGTCCTGTTGGGCCACCAGGTAAGTGGACCAGGTGAGTTCTGTTCTTTCTCTCTCCTTTTTATTTCTGTTTTCTAATTTTCTGCAACTGTTGTTGGCTTTATTAAAAATACTTAGACCCTTTCAAAAATCACCAAACTGCACATGCCCACTGTATAGAATATATCCAACATGGGACATTTTAGTTTAGGATTATTTGGACATTTAAAATATTTTATAGAATTTAAATGTCCAAATTCAAATACTTATGATTTAATTCAAAAATCCAGAATGGCCTAGAATTATGTGCATGACTTTTGGCACAGGTTTTCACCTTTAACAAAAATCATGAACTTTTCTAAAGGCATTTGGGATCATTGAAAATATTTTTATTTTGATCCTAATTGCATTCCATTTGGTGCTAGGGTTTGTCATCCCCATTTCAAGTTTCATGAATTTAAACATGATGCATGGATGCAAAGCCACAAGTCACAAGCAAACTCTAGGGCTGTGACAACTCACCCCCACTAACAAGAATCTCGTCCCGAGATTCAGGACGTGAGGTAAGAAGACAGAGGGGCACAAACTAAAACAATCTTCACGATCCAACTGTGCTTCTCGAAGTTGTTGATTCATTGCTTCAAATTGATCTTGACGTCTTTGCTTTCGAGATCTTCATCCAACATGATGACGATAGAAGGAAACTATACTAGGATTGATCATCTCGAAGATCGAGCTATACAAGATCAACTCACGGAATGAGATGTTGAAACATCTCACGTTGAGACACAAAACACATCGAAAAGGGATGGAAGAACAAGCGACGGGGTTTGATTTGGTGGCTACAATTCCACGCTTGGAAAGATGGTGGACTAGTTTCAAAGTAGCGATGGGATAAATTGCCATGACTCCATAACGGAACACCTCGGGGAAGGTGACTCGAAGAACTATTCCCTTAAGTGGCAAAAAGAATTACTTTTGATCCATAGATCATTGAAACTCTTTATACCAGCATAAGGCAATTCACAACAGTCTTTTGGCGGAGTTCGAAGGAATGCCATACTCGGACTAGGATGGACCATGTGGACTACCTTGTTGAAGACAACGTAATGGACGATTTTTGCTTACCACCGGAAATGGATGGGACCCATGACAGGACCACTTTTGAAGATGATCCTAGACAACAACTATTGAGGTGCAAGCTGGGAACAAAATGCAAATGCTGGGAATGATTCCGATAACTGGGAAATAACCCAACAATCGAGAGTCTCCACCGTTTGGACGGTTATAGCTTAATCGAGGAAACCAAGAGCACAAGAATCCCCCAGGAAGCAACTTCTATAATAAGTCGCGCGAGATCCTCATGGAGAAGATGGTTAACTAGTTTAATCAAGATACTACAATGATAGATCTTCCGGCTAGGTGTGTCAGCCAGACATCAGTCTTGTCGGGACCTACATAATAGATCTTGGAAAAGTTCCAACCATCATATCTGCCTGAGATTCAGATCTGGTTGGTAACAGAATATCTCAGACAGTCTGTCTGGAAAGGAAAGTTTGTAACACAAATCAATGAGATGATGTTGCGAGATTCTCGGGAAATGAACTACGATAATACGCTCCAAAACATGAGCTGGTTCTGCTACAAACCTGTGAACACGCTGTCCAAGACAAGCATGACCACATGGTAGTCTTATAATAAAACACTACCGAGTTCTGGTTGGGAACCATCATCGAGGATAAGGAATCTTGTACAAATCCGTCTGGTACCTTCAGGACTAGCACGTAGAACATATTATCCTTGAACAACTCAATCAGTGGCTTAGTGTGCTAGGAATTACATATGGAATGAAGATGATCAGTCTATCAGACCATAGAATACTTCGCACGGGCATGACCGACTTGGGATGATTCCAAAGGAAGCAAAACAAACCTTTCTCAAATTCATGGCGGCAACTTACACCGAATGCACATGAATTAGAGGAAGTCACTTCTTACACCAAACATGTATTTCATGAACGGGACATGAAAATAATGCTTACAAAGTTTCCAACACTAGGTTGATGTTCAACATGAATCATGGGGGAGACAAAATGCTGCTGATGAGCTCAACAACAACTCATCGGTATTTCCATATCACTGGACTTCCACCATCATGTGAACACGGTGATAGCATTGGTCAGACCAAAGATGTAATGTGTATGCTCGAGGGATGAGCCACGAGTAAGACATCATTACAAATATCGTTGGTTCTGATTTGATTTGATGATAGCCCATACTCAAATCAAAGATTGGATAAAATGATAGATCCATTAATTGATCACGAGGGCCAATCAATGAAAATATCATCTTTCTTCAACACACACACACCAACACATGGATATCCCTTTAAATGAACTAAGCTGGCAAGCTTTTATCTTCCAACTCTCCAATTTATTGTTTAGCTTAGCCAACTAGCTCAGGGGGTAACCGACACAGATTCTTGGAGAATGGTTGGTTTATAAGGAACCAACTCGATCACGAACTCAACATAGCGGTCAGGTGACAACCTGGTAACACTTCCGAGAAGATTTTCGGAAAATCACGAACCACCGGTATGTTATGAAGCTCGAGAACAACCTTGCTTTTCAGCGCAAGACGATGCGATCAAGAGAATGATGGGTTGACACAATCCTATCTCATTGTTCGAGGAGTGCACCAGGAAAAATGGACTAGATAGCACGGTCAATCTTAGGATGATGATTTAATAACCAACTCGCTAAGAATGAGAATACTGTCCATTTACTACCAAGCAACTAGTTGCTAGGAGTATTGATCTCACACAAGACGATTCACTTGTTGGCACTCCGGTTACAATAACACGGAGACCGAGGAATGAACGATGATGGCGAGAAGTATCACTGTATCAAGAGTTCATAGGAGGTTGTGCAATTCCTATGATATTCCTGACATAAAGAGGGTGATACTCCAAGGTGGAACAGAACAAAAGCTGGATTGGCATTTTGATCTGCGAAGTACAATTGCTTTGACCCAATCCTAGATATGGATAAGGTACTGGAGTTTGTTTCTCCTAGTCGTTCTGGAATAGAAGGACTTGACGGACCACAAGAATAAACAGGCATCGATGAACGAATGCATGCATACTCTTGACTATCAATTGATAGGAGATGGTCGGAATATAACTGAAGATGGACAACTCAAGGAGCATATACCTTCTGAGTTGTGGATGCATGGATTAGTATGTCGAACCAAGTTCAATGGTTTCTTCCGGATAATCCATGCGGAGAGGTAGGACTGCAGAATCACAATTATGAGTGGAGTACTCCTCAAGAGCACCCTGGTTGTGATCTTTTGGTTCGAAGAATTTCTGCCATAAGCGGTTCGTAGTATTTGGAAGAAGGAAATACCACGGACCTCGAGGACTAATGCAAAGGTTACTAATATCCTAAAGGAACTAGCAAACACTATCAACATAAGGTAAGTAGAGTGAATCTTGGGTTTCAAGAACCCAGAAACAGAATACCTACTACTAATTGGCATCACGGGATGCTTTCGAGAATGGTGGCCAGAATCATCACACTGGGGATACAAGGCATTGCTAAATTACTAGATGACTCCCTAAAACACCTAGGGTCATGATACTAATTCCAACACATACGTCAAGGCAACGGAGTACCTCAACGGACCGTGTAGTGTGCTTAATCTGGCCCAAAGGAACATCGAGAACGGGAGGAAGGAATTTGCAAATGCATCAGACTAATTAGAAACCTGGGATGACTCGGACAGCATAACGACTGAAAATGCTCAAAATGATTTGAGACATCCTGCAAAAATGGTGGCATAGCCACTCAACATCACAATATCAAGGTTCTGAAGCCAGCTAGGAACACATGGAGGTAGTAGAAACAGAACTGGGGCTTGAAACCATCAATCCTATAAGTCTATGGATTAGTAACTCGTCATCCTGATAGATAGATGAGAAGGCCTAGTTCTTAATCCCCGTAGAAGAGAAGAGGTTGACTCAGATCAGAAGGCCATGAGGTATAAGGAGTAAAAAGAGCCTTACGTTCCCTTCCACAATCAATTCCCTTATATAACTAAAGCATTTCTAGACTCAACTTCGACCAGTTTGGCTTGGTAATCCTACAGGCAGTCAGGCTCTGATACCAAAGCTGTCAGGACCCCGATTCCAGGTCACACCGATCCAGCATGTAACACATCATATCACTTTGCGGCCTCACGCACGGTATTCCCACGGGTGTCGCCTTACCATGGCCCGGGACCGTTTGCGCCTTTTGGCTCACGTATATGATCGTGTCGCTAGCATCCATGAGACAAAGAACCCGGGCCGACATGGCTAGTCGTGAACCCAAAGCGGCGCTAGCCTATGAGGACAGGCATACATGAATCACATCGAGCATGTCGGTCAACAACGATATATCCGGCTGTAGCACTGGCTAACAGGACTCGTAACCCGGCTGTAGCAGGCTAGGCAGGACTCGGATAACACCGCGTGACATTTCCCGGCGACAGACACAGAACGACGTGAATCACATGTCGGCCAGTCAAGTGTTCCGAGCAGAGTTTGGGCTAGCAGGACTCGTGAACCGGCTGTAGCGGACTACTATCGCCGTAAGCACTAGACTACATTTCCCCATATGAAAGGCTGCCAAGGATAAACAACTAGATAGTCGGATCCCACACATACCAAGCATTTCAATCATACACACAATATGCTCGATATGGGTAGATACAACATGGCATCACGACAAGACTCTACGACTCAAGTATTTATTCATTAGGCCCGAGGAGCAAGATATTACAAACATGGGTCTCATGACCCAACATTCAGAGCATACAAATCAAGCACACGCTGAAGCTTAACATGTCCGAGTACGTACATCTACAAATGAAAAAGGCTGAGAAGCCCGACTATCTACCGAGATCTGCCGAGGGCACAAGATCGTAGCTGAGGTATCAAGCTAAACGTCGAAGTCCAAGCGGTACTACTAGCGAGACTGAAGTCTCTCTGCAAAAACATAAAATAGGCAAACGTGAGTACAAATGTACCCAGCAAGACTTACATCAGAACTAACTACATATGCATCGGTATCAACAAAGGGGGTAGTGGAGTTTAACTGCAGCAAGCCAGCTTTGACTCAGTGGCTAACCTAAACTATGATTGCAAGTAACTCTTTTGAGGTGGCGCACACGAGTCCACATATTCACCATTTCAATACACCACTATGGATCCACTTCCGTCTCCCTACGAGAAGGCCATCCATAGCACTCACACTTATCTTGCGTATTTTAGAGTATCCACTTTCACTTGTCTATGAACTGTTATAGGCAACCCGAAGTCCATTATCGGACACGGCTATTCAATAGATGATGTTAACCTGCAGGGTGTACTTCTTCACACACGCCTCGCCACTTACCACCATGTACACGTCGTGTATCTCGCAACCTTCAAGCGGAAGCTGGCGAGGAGTCGGCCACGCCTACCTAAACACTCAAGTCCCTAGTCCAGGTTTATTGCCTATTCGGTTCCATCCGCAGGAGTCCGCCGAGGTTTCCACTAACGGCCCCGAACGATGTGAACAGGGTTCCCAGACACCAAACGGGCGATCGGTACACCGTGTTACGTGCCTACCGCAACACAGCCCACCCGACGGTCAGCGCTGCGTGCAGCCCCAAAGATACTACAAACACCGAAACTACTTTGCAACTCCCGGACAGAGGACAAGGTGATCAAGAAGCCGAGAGAGTCAATTAAGGATCCCAATGTGTGGTAGTAACTGTTTCATGGATCACAAACACGTAACTCAGTTCACGAGGACGGCTGCAATGAGACAACCCACCATGTACTCCTACATGGCCTCTCACCGCTACCTTTACCAAATCGTGTTCACACACTTAGCTCACACACGGTAGGACATGTTCATCACTGCTCCAATTCATTCCCGATGAATCGACCCGACTCAACTCTAAGCAAGAGCAGTGCATGACAACAAACATGAATGAGTAGGCACATCAGGGCTCAAACAACTCCTACTCATGCTAGTGGGTTTCATCTAATTACTGTGGCAATGACAGGTCATGCAAAGGATAAAGGGGTTCAACTACCGCAGCATGTAACAGTTGAATCGTTGTTGTCCTAATGCAGTAAAAGAGAGCAGGAGCGAGAGAGTGGGATTGTTTCGGAATGAACAAGGGGGTTTTGCTTGCCTGGCACTTCTGAAGATAATATAGTTCTTCATCGGTGTCATCGAACACGTCGTCGGAACATCGTCTATCGAGAGGGGGCAATACCGGCAACTGAGAAAGAAACACAATCAATGCAATGCAACAATATGATGCATGATCATGACATGGTAATATGATGTTCATTGAGCTAATGCAACTAACAATAGGTTAAATGGAGTTGGTTTGAATCCAAGATTCAAAATCAAACTCCACATATGGTTATTTAAATGCCATTCATTTGATTTGTCCTAAACAGTAGCTATAACTTGTTCTAACATGCATGAAAATGGTACAGATGGATAGATTGGATTTTTCTGATCATTTTTCATATATAATTTGTTTCATTTGGAGCTACGGTTGATTTTATATGAATTTTTGAAGTTTACACTATTTTCTGCAATTTCCTATATAAGAATAAATCCAGAAATTGCTTTATTGTGTCAGCATGACGTCGGGGTGACGTCAGCAGGTCAAAGGCGGCTGACCAGAGTCAAACCTGACACATGGGACCCACCGGTCAGTGGCCCAGTGCCATTAGTGTCACGGACATGTGGGCCAGGTCAACGCCCACGTCAGCACAGTCAACTCTGACGCATGGGTCCACCGGGATTAACTTAAGTCTAACTAATTTTGTTAAGGGTTTAAATAATTCGGTGGGGCCCGGCTGTCAGTGCATTAGGGGCTTAGTTAGCGGGGTGATTAACCCCAAATAGTGGCTATCGCCGGCGGCTAATCGCCGGTGAGTAACAGACGCGGCGGAGTCGCCCTTTCGACCAACTCTGGCGATGGATGGATGCGTGGCTGGGCTCTATGGAAAGTGGCATCACGGCGTCCAAAGGTGGTGGTCTCCGGCCTGGGGTGGCCGGAGTCGACGGCGGCGAGCTCGGTTGCGGCCGCCGGAGTTCGGGCGACGATGGAAACGACGACACCGTGCACGGGAGGATCAACGGTTTGCACCTACGAACTCTACGCGTGAACACGAACCCTACAGGGACACCCACGAGACCAAAGGGTCACCGGAACTTCATCGGCGACGAGGTCGTGCGGCGGCGTGCTTCGGGCGTTATGGAAAAGCAGGGTTAGAGGAAGAAATCGAGTGGGAGGAGAGAGGGGTTGGGAGCGAAGCTCACGGCGATCACGTAGGGAAGGTCGGCGTGCTCGGGAAGCTTCGGACGGCGGCGGAATCACGGCGGCGATCGCCGGGACCCGAGGAGGAAGATGACATCGATGGCGGCACTCGAGGGCCTTCGATTGCGTGGATCGGGCGGGACGGCGAGCGGACGACGGCGGAGCTCGTGGACTACACGGGAGGCGAGAGGAGCATGGTGGGCGTTGCAGGGGCGAACGGCACGGCTCTCTGTTCGGTGGGGAGAACAGAGGAGGGCGAGGAGATCCAGCGAGAGAGGGGAGAGGACGGGGAAGAGAGAGAGGGGCCCGGGGGGGTGCGTGGCGCTCGTAGCAGCCTCCAGCGGCAGCGGCAAGCAGGAGCTGGCCAAGCGCGTGCGCGCGCGCCACGGCCACACGCCCTCCTGCCCACTGGCAGGAGGTTGAAGACAGTAGGAGAGAGGAAGAGGTGGGCTGGCCTAGCTGGGCCGGTCCTGTTGGGCCACCAGGTAAGTGGACCAGGTGAGTTCTGTTCTTTCTCTCTCCTTTTTATTTCTGTTTTCTAATTTTCTGCAACTGTTGTTGGCTTTATTAAAAATACTTAGACCCTTTCAAAAATCACCAAACTGCACATGCCCACTGTATAGAATATATCCAACATGGGACATTTTAGTTTAGGATTATTTGGACATTTAAAATATTTTATAGAATTTAAATGTCCAAATTCAAATACTTATGATTTAATTCAAAAATCCAGAATGGCCTAGAATTATGTGCATGACTTTTGGCACAGGTTTTCACCTTTAACAAAAATCATGAACTTTTCTAAAGGCATTTGGGATCATTGAAAATATTTTTATTTTGATCCTAATTGCATTCCATTTGGTGCTAGGGTTTGTCATCCCCATTTCAAGTTTCATGAATTTAAACATGATGCATGGATGCAAAGCCACAAGTCACAAGCAAACTCTAGGGCTGTGACAGTCTGTTGGAATTATATTAGCAGTCACTGCATTATTTATGAAATCTTGCAGATAGGATGTCAAAACATTGTTTCCTCACGATTTTCTTGAGGAAAGGTTGTATGTGATACAACCAGAAGGTTTTAACAATCCTGAAAGATGCTAACAAGCATGCAAGGCTCCAGCAGTCCTTCTAAGGACTGGAGTAAGCATCTCGGAGTTGGAATATGCGCTTTGATGATGATCAAAGATTTTGGGTTTATACGAAGTTTATGAGAAACTTGTATTTCCAAAGAAGTGAGTGGGAGCACTATAGAATTTCTGATGAGTATATGTTATTGACATATTGTTGATCGGAAATGATGTAGAATTTCTGGAAAGCATGTAGGTTATTTGAAAAGTGTTTTTCAATGGAAAACCTGGATTAAGCTACTTGAACATTGAGCATCAAGATCTATAAGGATAGATCAAAACGCTTAATGGCACATACCTTGACATGATCTTGAAGGTGTTCAAGATGGATCAGTCAAAGAAGGAGTTCTTGCCTGAGTTGTAAGGTATGAAGTTGAGACTTAAAGCTCGACCACGGCAGAAGAAAGAGGAAGGACGAAGGTCGTCCCCTATGCTTTTGTCATAGGCTCTATACGGTATGCCATGCTGAGTACCGCACCTGATGTGTGCCTTGCCACATGTCTGGCAAGAAGGTACAAAGGTGATCTAGGAGTAGATCACCAGATAGCGGTCAAAATTGTCATTAGAGGAATAAGGATATGTTTCTCGGTTATGGAGGTGATAAAGAGTTCGACGTAAAGAGTTACATAGATGCAAGCTTAACACCTATCCGGATAGCTCTGAGTAGAGATACCGGATATGTATAATGGAGCAACAAATTGGAATAGCTCCAAGTAGAACAGTTATTGGAAATGGCTCCAAATATAGCGTAGAGATTTGTGAAGTACATACGGATCTGAATGTTGTAGACCCATTGACTAAAGCCTCTCTCACAAGCAACATGATCAAACCCAGAACTCATTGAGTGTTAATCACATAGTGATGTGAACTAGATAATTGACTCTAGTAAACTCTTTGGATGTTGGTCACATGGCGATGTGACCTGTGAGTGTTAATCACATGGCGATGTGGACTAGATTATTGACTCTAGTGCAAGTGGGAGACTGTTGGAAATATGCCCTAGAGGCAATAATAAATTAGTTATTATTATATTTCCTTGTTCATGATAATCGTTTATTATCCATGCTATAATTGTATTTGATAGGAAACTCAGATACATGTGTGGATACATAGACAACACCATGTCCCTAGTAAGCCTCTAGTTGACTAGCTCGTTGATCAATAGATGGTTACGGTTTCCTGACCATGGACATTGGATGTCATTGATAACGGGATCACATCATTAGGAGAATGATGTGATGGACAAGACCCAATCCTAAGCCTAGCACAAAGATCGTAGTTCAGTATGCTAAAGCTTTTCTAATGTCAAGTATCATTTCCTTAGACCATGAGGTTGTGCAACTCCCGGATACCGTAGGAATGCTTTGGGTGTACCAAACGTCTGGCAATAATCGGGTGACTATAAAGGTGCACTACAGGTATCTCCGAAAGTGTCATTGGGTTGGTACGAATCGAGACTGGGATTTGTCACTCCGTGTGACGGAGAGGTATCTCTGGGCCCACTCGGTAGGACATCATCATAATGTGCACAATGTGATCAAGGAGTTTATCACGGGATGATGTGTTACGGAACGAGTAAAGAGACTTGCCGGTAACGAGATTGAACAAGGTATCGGTATACCGACGATCGAATCTCGGGCAAGTATAATACCGCTAGACAAAGGGAATTGTATACGGGATTGATTAAGTCCTTGACATCGTGGTTCATCCGATGAAATCATCGTGGAACATGTGGGAACCAACATGGGTATCCAGATCCCGCTGTTGGTTATTGACCGGAGAACGTCTCGGTCATGTATCAAGATGGTTCCCGAACCCGTAGGGTCTACACACTTAAGGTTCGATGGACGCTAGGGTTATAAAGGAAGTTTGTATGTGGTTACCGAATGTTGTTCGGAGTCCCGGATGAGATCCCGGACGTCACGAGGAGTTCCGGAATGGTCCGGAGGTAAAGATTTATATATGGAAAGTTGTTGTTCGGGTTCCGGGAAAAGTTCGGGTTTTTCCGGTATTGTACCGGGAAGCTTCCAGAAGGTTCCGGAGGATTCCGGAGGGGTCCGGAGGTCCGGAAATTGTTCCACCACGTCCAATACAGTAGCATGGGCTGTAGGGGGCGCCCTAGCCTTAATGGGCCAGGGGCACCAGCCCCCCCAAGGCCCATGCGCATGGGAGAGGGGAAACCCTAAGGGGGAGGGCCTCCACTTGACTTGGGAGGCACTCCTCCCCCCTTGGCCGCCCCCTAGATGGGATCTAGGGCTGGCCGCCGCCCCTAGGGATGGAAACCTAGGTGGGGCGCAGCCCCTCCCTTTCCCGTATATATAGTGGGGGTTTTGGGGCTGCTAGAGACACGAGAACACCTCCCTCTTGGCGCAGCCCTACCCCTCTCCCTCCTCGTCTCTTGTAGTGCTTGGCGAAGCCCTGCAGGATTGCCACGCTCCTCCATCACCAGCACGCCATTGTGCTGCTGCTGGATGGAGTCTTCTCAACCTCTCCTCTCTCCTTGCTGGATCAAGGCGTGGGAGACGCCACCGGCTGTACGTGTGTTGAACGCGGAGGTGCCGTCCGTTCGGCACTAGGATCATCGGTGATTTGGATCACGGCGAGTACGACTCCATCAACCCCATTCACTTGAACGCTTCCGCTTAGCGATCTACAAGGGTATGTAGATGAACTCTCCTTCCCCTCATTGCTGGTTTCTCCATAGATAGATGTTGGTGACACGTAGGAAAATTTTGAATTTCTGCTACGTTCCCCAACACAACTCACCTAAGATCTCCCTAGGAATTTACAAGAACCGGATGTAGACTTGTGGTCAAATTTATCTCCAGCCCAATCTAAATTGGACTACTCCCACCAACTTGGGATACCAAAGGCCCAAGTTTGGGGTATGAACCAAAATATTAGATAATTCTTTTCACCTCCTTAAAATGGATCTCCTTAGGAGTAGATTGAAATCTTGCACACATCACACGCTCAAAATAATATCATGCCTATATGCACATAGGTAAAGCAAAGATCCAATTATAGAACGATATATCTTTTGATCCACTTTACTATTGTGATCTTGATCAAGTTGCACATTGGTTGGCATGGGTATCTTCGTGGGCCTGGCATCTTCCATTTTGAATCTAAGACACAACTTCAACTCTCCCATCATAGACATAACAAACAAATTGGTTATAAGATTTTGAAAGTCAACATTGCAAGCATACTTAGTACATCAAAAGGAAATGTAATCAACATATATTTGGCATACACACAACTCTCATTTTACCCTCTTCTTAAAGAGTGTGGATCTATTAACCTGATCTCAGACAACTTCTCGCCTAGAAACGTCGTAAGGTGATCATACAAACCATGAGGTTCTTTTAAGCCCATAGGCCTGTTGGGGAATGTTGCAGAAAATTAAAATTTTTCCTACGGTTTCACAAAGATCCATCTATGAGTTCATCTATGCAACGAGTATTCAGATTGAGATGCATCTACATACCACTTTGTAGATCGCATGCGGAAGCATTCGAAAGAACAGGGTTGAGGTAGTCATTCTCGTCGTGATCCTATCACCGGAGATCCTAGTGCCGAATGGACGGCACCTCCGCGTTCAACACACGTACGGAGCGGATGACGTCACCTCCTTCTTGATCCAGCAAGGGGGAAGGAGAGGTTGAGGAAGATGGCTCCAGCAGCAGCACGACGGCGTGGTGTTGGTGGAGACGCAGCACTCCGGCAGGGCTTCGCCAAGCGCGTGACGGAGGAGGAGAGGTGTTGCAGGGGAGAGGAGGCGCCAAGATGCAAGGTGCGGCTGCCCCTCCTCCCCCTTTATATAGGCCCCTGGGGCGCCGCCCTGAGATCCAATCTCCCAAGGGGGCGGCCAAGGGGTGGAGTACCCCAAGGCAGTGGGCGCCCACCCTAGGGTTTCCAACCCTAGGCGCAGGGGTGGGCCAAGGGGCGCACCAGCCCACTATGGGCTGGTTCCCTTCCCACTTCAGCCCATGGGCCCTCCGGATGGTGGCCCCACCGGTGGACCCCGGGACCCATCCGTGGTCCCTGACAATACCGTGACCCCAAACTTTCCCGATGGTCAAACCGCACTTCCTATATATAATTCTTTACCTCCGACCATTCCGAACTCCTCGTGACGTCCGGGATCTCATCCGGACTCAACAACATTCGTAATCACATATAAGTCTTCCTAATAACCCTTAGCGCCACCGAACCTTAGTGTGTAGACCCTACGGTTCGGAGATATGCGACATGACCGAGACTCCTCTCCGGCCAATAACCAACAGCGGGATCTGGATACCCATGTTGTCTCCCACATACTCCTCGATGATCTCATCGGATGAACCACGATGTCGAGGATTCAATCAACCCCGTATACAATTCCCTTTGTCAATCGGTATGTTACTTGCCCGAGACTTGATCGTCGGTATCCCAATACCTCGTTTAGTCTCGTTACCGGCAAGTCACTTTACTCGTACCGTAATGCATGATCTCGTGGTCAAACACTTTGATAACATTGAGCTCATTATGATGATGCATTACCGAGTGGGCCCAGTGATACCTCTCCGTCATACGGAGTGAAAAATCCCAGTCTCGATCCGTGTCAACCCAACAGACACTTTCGGAGATACCTGTAGTGCACCTTTATAGTCACCCAGTTACGTTGTGACGTTTGATACACCCAAAGCACTCCTACGGTATCCGGGAGTTACACGATCTCATGGTCAAAGGAAAAGATACTTGACATTGGAAAAGCTCTAGCAAAACGAATTACACGATCTAGTGCTATGCTTAGAATTGGGTCTTGTCCATCACATCATTCTCCTAATGATGTGATCCCGTTATCAACGACATCTAATGTCCATAGTCAGGAAACCATGACTATCTGTTGATCAACGAGCTAGTCAACTAGAGGCTCACTAGGGACATGTTGTGGTCTATGTATTCACACGTGTATTACGATTTCCGGATAATACAGTTATAGCATGAATAAAAGACAATTATCATGAACAAGGAAATATAATAATAATCCTTTTATTATTTTCTCTAGGGCATATTTCCAACAGTCTCCCACTTGCACTAGAGTCAATAATCCAGTTACATTGTGATGAATCGAACACCCATAGAGTTCTGGTGTTGATCATGTTTTGCTCGCGAGAGAGGTTTAGTCAACGGATCTGCGACATTCAGATCCGTGTGCACTGTGCAAATTTCTATGTCTCCATCTTGAACATTTTCACGAATGGAGTTGAAGCGACGCTTGATGTGCCTGGTCTTCTTGTGAAACCTGGGCACCTTGGCGAGTGCAATAGCTCCAGTGTTGTCACAGAAGAGTTTGATCGGCCCCGACGCATTGGGTATGACTCCTAGGTAGGTGATGAACTCCTTCACCCAAATTGCTTCATGCGCTGCCTCCGAGGCTGCCATGTATTCCGCTTCACATGTAGATCCCGCCACGACGCTCTGCTTGCAGCTGCACCAGCTTACTGCTCCACCATTCAACATATACACGTATCCGGTTTGTGACTTAGAGTCATCCAGATCTGTGTCGAATCTAGCGTCGACGTAACCCTTTACGACGAGCTCTTCGTCACCTCCATAAACGAGAAACATGTCCTTTGTCCTTTTCAGGTACTTCAGGATATTCTTGACCGCTGTCCAGTGTTCCTTGCCGGGATTACTTTGGTACCTTCCTACCAAACTTACGGCAAGGTTTACATCAGGTCTGGTACACAGCATGGCATACATAATAGATCATATGGCTGAAGCATAGGGGATGACACTCATCTCTTCTTTATCTTTTGCCGTGGTCGGGCATTGAGCCGAGCTCAATCTCACACCTTGCAAACAGGCAAGAACCCTTTCTTGGACTGATCCATTTTGAACTTCTTCAAAATCTTATCAAGGTATGTGCTTTGTGAAAGACCTATGAGGTGTCTCGATCTATCCCTATAGATCTTGATGCCTAATATATAAGCAGCTTCTCCAAGGTCCTTCATTGAAAAACTCTTATTCAAGTAGGCCTTAATGCTGTCCAAAAGTTCTATATCATTTCCCATCAAAAGTATGTCATCTACATATAATATGAGAAATGCTACAGAGCTCCCACTCACTTTCTTGTAAACGCAGGCTTCTCCATAAGTCTCAAGATAAACCCAAACGCTTTGATCATCTCATCAAAGCGAATGTTCCAACTCCGAGATGCTTGGACCAGCCCATAAATGGATCGCTGGAGCTTGCATACCTTGTTAGCATTCTTAGGGTCGACAAAACCTTCCGGCTGCATCATATACAGTTCTTCCTTAAGATAACCGTTAAGGAATGCCGTTTTGACGTCCATTTGCCATATCTCATAATCATAGTATGCGGCAATTGCTAACATGATTCGGACGGACTTCAGCTTCGCTACGGGAGAGAATGTCTCATCGTAGTCAACCCCTTGAACTTGCCGATAACCCTTAGCGACAAGTCGAGCTTTATAGATGGTAACATTACCATCCGCGTCCATCTTCTTCTTGAAGATCCATTTGTTTTCTATCGCTCGCCGATCATCGGGCAAGTCTGTCAAAGTCCACACTTTGTTTTCATACATGGATCCTATCTCGGATTTCATGGCTTCAAGCCATTTGTTGGAATCTGGGCCCACCATCGCTTCTTCATAGTTCGAAGGTTCACCGTTGTCTAACAACATGATTTCCAGGACAGGGTTGCCGTACCACTCTGGTGCGGAACGTGTCCTTGTGGACCTACGAAGTTCAGTAGTAACTTGATCTGAAGTTTCATGATCATCATCATTAACCTCCTCTCTAACCGGTGGAGGCACCACAGAAACATTTTCTTGAGCTGCGCTACTCTCCGGTTCAAGAGGTAATACTTCATCAAGTTCCACTTTCCTCCCACTTACTTCTTTCGAGAGAAACTCTTTCTCCAGAAAGAGTCCGTTCTTGGCAACAAAGATCTTGCCTTCGGATCTTAGGTAGAAGGTATACCCAATGGTTTCCTTAGGGTATCCTATGAAGACGCATTTTTCCGACTTGGGTTCGAGCTTCTCAGGTTGAAGTTTCTTGACATAAGCATCGCATCCCCAAACTTTTAGAAACGACAGCTTAGGTTTCTTGCCAAACCATAATTCATACGGTGTCGTCTCAACGGATTTAGACGGAGCCCTATTTAAAGTGAATGTAGCTGTCTCTAGAGCGTATCCCCAAAATGATAGCGGTAAATCGGTAAGAGACATCATAGACCGCACCATATCCAATAGAGTGTGATTACGACGTTCGGACACACCGTTACGCTGAGGTGTTCCAGGCGGCGTGAGTTGTGAAACGATTCCACATTTCCTTAAGTGTGTACCAAATTTGTGACTTAAATATTCTCCCCCATGATCTGATCGTAGGAACTTTATCTTTCGGTCACGTTGATTCTCTACCTCATTCTGAAATTCCTTGAACTTTTCAAAGGTCTCAGACTTGTGTTTCATTAAGTAGACATACCCATATCTACTCAAGTCATCAGTGAGAGTGAGAACATAACGATATCCTCCGCGAGCCTCAACGCTCATTGGACCGCACACATCAGTATGTATGATTTCCAACAAGTTGGTCGCACGCTCCATTGTTCCAGAGAATGGAGTCTTGGTCATCTTGCCCATGAGGCATGGCTCGCATGTGTCAAACGATTCATAATCTAGAGACTCTAAAAGTCCATCAGCATGGAGCTTCTTCATGCGCTTGACACCAATGTGACCAAGGCAGCAGTGCCACAAGTATGTGGGACTATCGTTATCAACTTTACATCTTTTGGTATTCACACTATGAATATGTGTAATATTACGTTCGAGATTCATTAGGAATAAACCATTGACCATCGAGCATGACCATAAAACATATCTCTCATATAAATAGAACAACCATTATTCTCGGATTTAAATGAGTAGCCATCTCGTATTAAACGAGATCCTGATACAACGTTCATGCTCAAACTTGGCACTAAATAACAATTATTGAGGTTTATAACTAATCCCGTAGGTAAATGTAGAGGTAGCGTGCCGACGGCGATCACATCGACCTTGGAACCATTCCCGACGCGCATCGTCACCTCGTCCTTTGCCGGTCTCCGTTTATTCCGCAGCTCCTGCTGTGAGTTACAAACTCTGTTGGAAAAGGCAGTGCCTAGGAGGCGCTTAGGCACGCCTAGGCGCTAGGCGATGGCCAAACGCCTCGCCTAGGGCATAAATGGAAGTCTAGACAGGGTAATCAATAAATTGTTTACCCAAGCGAGAAATCATGCCATATTGCACTAAAATGCCAAACATGACACATTCAAATGGTAGTAGCTGGTAGTTAACTTATGTATCTACCCTAAATTAACACCAATACACATATAATAATCCCAATAACCCTCATAGTAGAAGCTATATTACCGCCTAGGCCGCGCCTAGTACGCTTAAGCACCGCCTAGGCACTAGGCGAAGGCCAACCGCCTCGCTTACGCCTACCGCTTTTTCCAACCTTGGTTACAAATATGAGCAACAGCACCGGTATCAAATACTCAGGAGTTACTACGAGTACTGGTAAGGTACACATCAATTACATGTATATCAAATATACCTTTGGTGTTGCCGGCCTTCTTGTCCGCTAAGTATTTGGGGCAGTTCCGCTCAAAGGACCCTTCCTTTGCAATAAAAGCACTCAGTCTCAGGCTTGGGTCCATTCTTTGACTTCTTCCCGGCAACATCCTTGCCGTCTTTCTTGAAGTTCTTCTTTCCCTTGCCCTTCTTGAACTTAGTGGTTTTATTGACCATCAACACTTGATGTTCCTTCTTGATTTCTACCTCTGCTGATTTCAGCATAGCAAATACCTCAGGAATGGTCTTTTCCATCCCCTGCATATTGTAGTTCATCACAAAGCTCTTGTAGCTAGGTGGGAGCGACTGAAGGATTCTGTCAATGAACGCCTCGTCTGGGAGGTTAATGTCCAGCTGGGACAAGCGGTTGTGCAACCCAGACATCTTGAGTATGTGCTCACTGACAGAACTATTTTCCTCCATCTTACAACTGTAGAACTTGTCGGAGACTTCATATCTCTCGACCCGGGCATGAGCTTGGAAAACCATTTTCAGCTCTTGGAACATCTCATATGCTCCGTGTTGCTCAAAACGCTTTTGGAGCCCCGGTTCTAAGCTGTAAAGCATGCCGCACTGAACGAGGGAGTAATCATCAGCACGCTGCTGCCAAGCGTTCATAACGTCTTGGTTCTCTGGAACGGGAGCATCACCTAGCGGTGCTTCTAGGACATATTGTTTTCTGGCAGCTATGAGGATGATCCTCAGGTTCCGGACCCAGTCCGTATAGTTGCTGCCATCATCTTTCAGCTTGGTTTTCTCTAGGAACGCGTTGAAGTTGAGGTTGACATTAGCGTGGGCCATTTGATCTACAAGACATTTATGCAAAGATTTTAGACTAAGTTCATGATAATTGAGTTCATCTAATCAAATTATTTAATGAACTCCCACTCAGATTAGACATCCCTCTAGTCATCTAAGTGTTACACGATCCGAGTCGACTAGGCCGTGTCCGATCATCACGTGAGACGGACTAGTCATCGTCGGTGAACATCTCCATGTTGATCATATCTTCCATACGACTCGTGTTCGACCTTTCGGTCTCTGTGGTCCGAGGCCATGTCTGTACATGCTAGGCTCATCAAGTTAACCCTAAGTGTTTTGCATGTGTAAAACTGTCTTACACCCGTTGTATGTGAACGTAAGGATCTATCACACCCGATCATCACGTGGTGCTTCGAAACGACGAACTTTAGCAACGGTGCACAGTTAGGGGAGAACACATTCTTGAAATTGTTTATGAGGGATCATCTTATTTACTACCGTCGTTCTAAGTAAACAAGATGCAAAAACATGATAAACATCACATGCAATCAAATAATAATAGTGACATGATATGGCCAATATCATATAGCACCTTTGATCTCCATCTTGGGGCTCCATGATCATCTTGTCACCGGCATGACACCATGATCTCCATCATCATGATCTCCATCATCGTGTCTCCATGAAGTTGCTCGCCAACTATTACTTCTACTACTATGGCTAACACGTTTAGCAATAAAGTAAAGTAATTTACATGGCGTTTCCAATGACACGCAGGTCATACAAAAATAATGACAACTCCTATGGCTCCTGCCGGTTGTCATACTCATCGACATGCAAGTCGTGATTCCTATTACATGAACATGATCTCATACATCACATATATATCATTCATCATTCATCACAACTTTGGCCATATCATATCACAAAGCACTTGCTGCAAAAACAAGTTAGACGTCCTCTAATTGTTGTTGCAAGTTTTACGTGGCTGCAATAGGGTTCTAGCAAGAACGTTTTCTTACCTACATGAAAGCCACAACGTGATTTGTCAACTTCTATTTACCCTTCATAAGGACCCTTTTCGTCGAATCCGCTCCAACTAGAGTGGGAGAGACAGACACCCGCCAGCCACCTTATGCAACTAGTGCATGTCAGTCGGTGGAACCGGTCTCACGTAAGCGTACGTGTAAGGTTGGTCTGGGCCGCTTCATCCCACAATACCGCTCAAGCAAAATAAGACTAGTAGCGGCAAGAAACTTGACAACATCTACGCCCACAACAAATTGTGTTCTACTCGTGCAAAGAGAACTACGCATAGACCTAGCTCATGATGCCACTGTTGGGGAACGTTGCAGAAAATTAAAAATTTTCCTACGGTTTCACCAAGATCCATCTATGAGTTCATCTATGCAACGAGTATTCAGATTGAGATGCATCTACATACCACTTTGTAGATCGCGTGCGGAAGCGCTCGAAAGAACGGGGTTGAGGTAGTCGTTCTCGTCGTGATCCTATCACCGGAGATCCTAGCGCCGAACGGACGGCACCTCCGCGTTCAACACACGTACGGAGCGGATGACGTCTCCTCCTTCTTGATCCAGCAAGGGGGAAGGAGAGGTTGAGGAAGATGGCTCCAGCAGCAGCACGACGGCGTGGTGTTGGTGGAGACGCAGCACTCCGGCAGGGCTTCGCCAAGCGCGTGACGGAGGAGGAGAGGTGTTGCAGGGGAGAGGGAGGCGCCAAGATGCAAGGGTGCGGCTGCCCCCTCTCTCCCCCCCTTTATATAGGCCCCCTGGGGGGGCGCCGGCCCATGGAGATCCAATCTCCCAAGGGGGGCGGCGGTCAAGGGGGGTGGAGTACCCCCCAAGGCAAGTGGGGCGCCCCCCACCCTAGGGTTTCCAACCCTAGGCGAAGGGGGTGGGCCAAAGGGGGCGCACCATCCCACTATGGGCTGGTTCCCCTTCCCACTTCAGCCCATGGGGCCCTCCGGGATGGGTGGCCCCACCCGGTGGACCCCCGGGACCCATCCGGTGGTCCCGGTACAATACCGGTGACCCCCGAAACTTTCCCGATGGCCGAAACCGCACTTCCTATATATAATTCTTTACCTCCGGACCATTCCGGAACTCCTCGTGACGTCCGGGATCTCATCCGGGACTCCGAACAACATTCGGTAATCACATATAAGTCTTCCTAATAACCCTTAGCGTCACCGAACCTTAAGTGTGTAGACCCTACGGGTTCCGGAGATATGCAGACATGACCGAGACTCCTCTCCGGCCAATAACCAACAGCGGGATCTGGATACCCATGTTGGCTCCCACATACTCCTCGATGATCTCATCGGATGAACCACGATGTCGAGGATTCAATCAACCCCGTATACAATTCCCTTTGTCAATCGGTATGTTACTTGCCCGAGACTCGATCGTCGGTATCCCAATACCTCGTTTAGTCTCGTTACCGGCAAGTCACTTTACTCATACCGTAATGCATGATCCCGTGGTCAAACACTTTGATCACATTGAGCTCATTATGATGATGCATTACCGAGTGGGCCCAGTGATACCTCTCCGTCATACGGAGTGACAAATCCCAGTCTCGATCCGTGTCAACCCAACAGACACTTTCGGAGATACCTGTAGTGCGCCTTTATAGTCACCCAGTTACGTTGTGACGTTTGATACACCCAAATCACTCCTACGGTATCCGGGAGTTACACGATCTCATGGTCAAAGGAAAAGATACTTGACATTGGAAAAGCTCTAGCAAAACGAATTACACGATCTAGTGCTATGCTTAGAATTGGGTCTTGTCCATCACATCATTCTCCTAATGATGTGATCCCGTTATCAACGACATCTAATGTCCATAGTCAGGAAACCATGACTATCTGTTGATCAACGAGCTAGTCAACTAGAGGCTCACTAGGGACATGTTGTGGTCTATGTATTCACACGTGTATTACGATTTCCGGATAATACAGTTATAGCATGAATAAAAGACAATTATCATGAACAAGGAAATATAATAATAATCCTTTTATTATTGCCTCTAGGGCATATTTCCAACAAGGCCACCTTAATTACGAAGTTGATAGACGTGAGTGGGGTGGTCAGGGTTTGTAAAACTGGGAAGTTGCTTGACATAGACTAATTAACTAAGGGGGACTAATAAATGCACTCGGAACATCCATTTGGTTCAATTTGAAATCATGTTGAGATGTATATGTAAGTAAGATACAAATGGACTCAAGATGGGCTACGAGGCAAATGTTTCACCAAAATCTAGACTTTTAGTTTGGATGAACCCTTGTGCCACTAAGCTTCCCATGTTTATTGTGATTTTCCATGATCAACTTGCCTATTCTTGAAAACCCATTTAGTTTCAATGAGATTGCGATTTCCCTTGGGCCTATCCTCAAGATACCAAACCTTGTTGCAGGTGAAGTTGTTGAGTTCTTCACATATAGTATCAAGCCAATCTGGATCATCAAAAGTTTCTTCTACGTTAAGGGGCTCAATAAAAGACAAATGAGTGACGTGCACAAAAGTTTGCTAAACGGCTACGAGTAGTGAGGGACGGATTCAGGAGATATCTCGCCCCCACACACACACACAAACAAACTATGTTGTTTCCTCCTCTCCAGGGATTATATTTATCTAATCACATGTATTTTGTGACTCATTTAAATTCACCCCCTTTTCCTATATGTATCGTCTCTTGGAGCACTCCCGTGCCGAGTCCATGTACAACAGATTATAGACCAAGCCCAAATTTCATAAAACATAAAGGAAAGCCTAGCGTGGAGGATCTCAGGGATGCACGTACATATAGATTAGGCCGTCTTATGCTTTGTGGCGGCTCCCCTAAAAAAACGTTTGTGGCTGTTGGATACCATGATCGGCGCCACAGACTGGTCGCCTACCGCATGCCTACCCCTACTTCTACAAGGGGGCGTCTAGGGAAATTCTTCATCCATCGAGGTGCAACTCCAATCTAAGTCTTGAATTATCGAGGAGGGCGAGGGCTTGCTAGGGCGATCCATAGCTTAGCGTGGACACACGGCCGATCGGCTGGCTGCATAGCCTGCATGACGGACAATGAGGCAAGGAAAATGGCAGGTTACTCTCAATATATCGCTCTCATTACGTAATTGTGACTTATGTTTCAAAAATTAGACTATTTGTGCCTTTACAACTACAAGGATTGATCTGCAGAAACTACATAAAATTAATTAGGGAATATTCATTATCCATGAGGATTGTTTTGCATTGCTTATCCCCTCATGTAGTAAAACGATTTGGTTCATACATGTGAACAGATTTTCATATTTGTTTTACGGCAAGTTGAAGTGTTCATAGCTGACAGCCCGAGACTTCAATTTTCTTTAGTGGATTAAGATTTAGTTTATCAGATCTAAAAAATAGTTTTTGAATGTAGGCTATTCCCACCTAAAAAAAATCCTAGACTAGTATTTCTAAAATCTTTTTTATTAGTATCCATACTCGAGGAAAAATCCCACCCCATCCTATGTTTGAATCCTGGCTCCGTCCTTGCAAGTAGATGTCGGTCAAGTGTTGTAAAATTTGCAGGCTGGATGCCACCTTTTGCTTCTTCTTCTCAAGTTCATCTTCACTTGGTTGTGATAATGTGGAATAGATTGACCTTGAACTAGTTCTTGATCTTGCCTTTTAGTTTGATCTTGCCTCAATATTTGGTCCGTCACCACTAGGTTTAGCTTGCCTTTGATCTTGCTCAAAGGTATCCGGGACCTAATCTTGTTCTTGGATAGCATGATCTCCCGTCCATCTTGCACTTGTGGTGAAGATGATGACTTCCCTTGTGAATAATGCACAAGAGGAGCTCTTACTACTTCTTCTACTTGCTCACAATCACCCCGAGATATTCACTAATCTCTGCATGATCGAAACCTTAAAGATTTGAGCATGCCACGACATCTCAGCAGGGAGGGAACTAAAAATTATCCATCTCCAAGGTTGGGTCTTCCCATCTTAATTTTCCCACATGAGTTCTTTCCATATCAGATTTGTTTTCAGCATTTATAAGATGATAGAGAATATTTTACACCAAGAGATCGGGTTAACCGAGATTTTCGGATATAGGTTCTCCCATAAACCCCACAAATGTATGAACTTCTGTTATAATGCCATGTTGTCTTACATCACTCGCCACCTTCAGAATCTTGTCGTATAGTACTTTTAAAATTTTCATCATGACCCCCTTTTTACCTGTATAGGTGGTCCACCAGTCATAGGCACTCGTTCAATTGTTTGCCAAATTTTGTATCATCATATAGTGTTGGACTTTGCAGAGACCCCGGCCCTACCATATATCCCCCTTCCCCCTCTGCATTGCCACACAAATCCGAACAATTGCCTCATCGAGCCTCGCCTATAATTGTGGCTTATGTTTAAAAATTTAGACTTATGTTATTATCACATCCTTTGGTGTCAGTCATCTTATATTGAACAAATTTATGGCTCGCGGAGGTGATCTCATCACCTACACATGGGTCTGTCATCACTGCCTCTTTCTCATCGAATATTTTCTTTCTGCACCCACCACCGCGTCCTTGCCTCCTTACCACTCTACAAATCTATCCCTTATGCCTACATGGCCATCACCACCCTCTCCATCATGATAGAGACACATCATTTTGTTTTTCTCACGTGTTATGGAGTAGAAACCGATGACCAACGGCAAGAGGCCCCTTCACCCTGGTCATCGACCATTGATGTGGTAAGTTGTGACGTAAACCTTTAAACTTTGTAAAAGAACCAATGCCCATTAGTGATCTATGATCCGTAACTAACACAACACACGATCCATCCATGAGTTTTGTATTGCATATGGTGAGCATTTGGCAATTTGATTTCTATTGTTGTTTTTAAGTAGTATTAGATATTTTATAGATGATTAATTTTTTGCACTCATGGCCGAATAGCTATGCAAACATAGCAACAGAACATTTGAAGATTCCTCTTGGGTCTACATATCGCTATACATGGAAAGAAACACAAGCAAGTCTTGTTTCAAACTGGCCTTGTACGCACTAGAAACCCTACATGGTTTTGTTTCCATTTCCATGTCTCCCATCTCCCTCCCAACAAATATATATAAAGCAGATCTCATCACTTTCACTTCGTAGATCTACAGAAATCAAAATTACCCCGCCGGCGGCTACCTCCACCGGAACGACATCTCCATCCAGATACAAAGGCATAGGTACACATCAATCGCTAGAATTGCCTATGATCCTAGTTACAACGTACGCTGTTCTTGGCATTCCCGCTGCATCTGTTGAAGGCTTGAAGCTCACATATGCATTCTATTTGTCCGCTTGTGGTATATAGAAAGATAGCAATGTCGTCATCGTCGGGCATGAAGTTGGGCGGCGCTCCGTCGTGGCTGGGGCCGCTGCTCGGCGCGAGGTTCTTCCAGCGGTGTGCCGTGCACCCCAGACTAGCCAAGAACGAGTGCAACCACTACTGCCTTAACTGCGCCGGCGAGGAGAACGCCATCTGCTGCCCCATGTGCCTCTCCAGCCACCGCGACCACCACGTCCTCCAGGTACGTAACATAGACAAGTGCATCACATGCGTCGCAATGGCAGCAGCGGCGTTGTGGATTGATGGACATTATTGCAGATACGGCGGTCGTCGTACAAGAACAGCGACGTGCTCCGGGTGGTGGAGCTGGAGGAGGTTGCGGACATATCCCTGGTGCAGCCATACATGGTCAACCATGAGAGGGTGGTGTACCTCAACCCGAGGCCGCAGGCGCCACAGCACGCCGTCAAGTGCTTCAGGCCCGCCGGCGAATGCCTGGTGTGCGACCGGAAACTCGTGGAGCCAATCTTCCGTTTCTGCTCCATCTCCTGCAAGGTATACGTGCGTACCTCCGCCTCTCTGATGCATGCTTTTCCTAGCATTTATGTACATTCACTAAGCGGGTGACATGTGGATAGATAGGATCGATTGGAAAGCTAGGTTAGATTAAACCGGGCCGTGATGCTAGAAATATATATAGCTGAGTTGAAATCACCAAAATGCTTGTGAACCAGTACGTTGAATCTGTTTACATGATCCGACCGACCGACTTGCATAATCTTCTTCCAATGAACTGCCTCGCAATATCATATCATGTGAAATCTAATCTTTGGAGTATGATATGAATGTTCTTTATTTGGCATTTTTGTTACTAGCTAGTATCAGCTCCATCTACTTGCAAATTATACAAATGCCGCCAGTCTTATAGACATCTGGTTGTTCAGACATGCATCCTACATACATCTACTAGCTAGTTATTCTAAATAATTTACTCATGTAAATTTATGTTTCCCCGTTGATGTCAGCTTCATGCAATGGTGTCTGATCCCAACTTGACATTCATTCTTGATCCGGAATGCAAGTGGGAATACTCAAACTCAGACGAGGAAGAAGACCACGGCGGCGATGCGCCTGGGCCTAGCAACTTTCAGCTGATTGGAGGGACAAGCTACCGCCGCCAGCCTCGGAAGGGCGTCTGTGGCCCCCCTCAACGGGCGCCCTTCTATTGATCATGGTTGTTTTTGTAGGTGGGGTCGGTTCCAACCGACGTCAACATGGTTTTACATTCCAATCATTTCAACGACAACAGCTTCTTTCATTAGATACATGTTGATCATCTTCCTCTCTTGGTCTAGTGATGTGTGAAGACTGGTATTTTGGTTGGTTTCAAGATGGTGTGTTAGCTGCCTCGAATATACATTATACATGTTGTAATGCCAGTGTTTGGCACCTATTTACAATATTGTGGATGCTCTAGTTCAAGTGTCTTGCTTCTGTTTTTGATGCTATAAGTGCCTTGTATTTTACTTTAAACATAGTTTTTCTCCTAAACTATTGCTTCAGTTTCCCCCTAAAATTTTAGCCTCACTTTACCCACAAACTAGAATTCTTTAGAAGCAGTACCACCACCACCCTGACCCACCCGATCCATTTTCTACTAGTAAACACATTAAAATTTCAACAATTGTGTTAAATTCATGTATATGGTGTGGTGTAAAGTCTATGAATGACTTTGTTTGCATAAAGTATGATCATGTACGACTGGTGCAAAAATAATAATAACATGTTCACCTTTTCTCTTCACATAGATCACCAACTGTCACTTTACAAGGAAATAATCGATGTTATAATACGTGTGTGATTTGTTTTTTATTTTTGTAAAACTTCTACAATTTTTTTGTTATTAGAAACTGGTGGGGGCTACAGTGCTTTGGGATATCATAATTGATGGGGCAAAGTAAAGAAAATGATCACTAGGAGAGGCTGATTTCTTCAATATAATGAAGTGACAAACTATTTATAGTGATTGGTAAACTTATTTCATTATCTGTAGTTTCAGCAAATCACAATTTCTTGTTAGGCTGAAGAAGGGCATCCAAATGGTTTTTTTTCTTTCAGTACCGGTTGCTTTTAGTTGGTACCAGTGATGTCAATATCGTTTGTTCGATAAGTTGCATGACTAAAACCTCGCACGTTCAAACATAGTTTTGTCACTATACTGGATGTAGAAAAAATATATTATGCAACATGCTACACTTTATGAATTAAGGGCAAATGAGCAATCAAATATCATGTATGAGAAACGAGTATATCTTGAAGGAAGTTGCCTCTCCAAATACTCCCTTTGCTTTTATTTACTACGTGTATTAGCTTTGACTGAATTCAAACTTTATAATGTTTCACCAAGTTTATAGAATACAATATGTACATTTAAAATAATAATATATATGATTCTAAAATATAATCAATGATGAATCTGATGGGATCGATTTGGTATTGTATTAAGTTATTTCCAATAAACTTGGTCAAAAATATAAATCTGGCCTTCCGACAAAGCTACTGTACGAAGTAAATAAAAATGAAGATTACTTGTTCCGAGGAAATGGCGAGACCACCTCCAAGCCACAATCATCGATGCTCTAGACAATGTGTTTTCAAAACTATCAACTGTGCGCGGAAACTTGCAAAAAAGAATCAAGTGTGGATGAGACATGCACATGCTCCCTTGTGAAAAAGAAGAAGATTTTGAACACATTCATAAAATAAAATAAAATCAATCTTTAATGCTAATGAATCAAGTCCGTTTCGAAGTTTGGTCGAAACCAGATTCATTTGCCGACACATGACTCACTCTAATAACTACTCCCTCTATAAACTAATATAAGACGTTTTAGAGCACTACTTGAAACTGAAGCCTTATATTAATTTACAGAGGGAGTACAAACTATAGTTTTCGACTTTTTTGAAACTCTTCAACTCGGTATTGAAATGTGTAATAAAGGGAATTTGCAATCCCGATAGCACAAAATCCACAATCCAAAGTTTTGATGAATTTTTTTCTACTATCCTAATCTTCATAGAAAAACAAATTCAATCTATAGCTCGAGAAAAAAATACACAAATGCTTGACACTATCCCACAGATGTGATCCAATACTATGTTTACGTGTGCTTTCCCTAAATTTAGAGTCTGGTTGATACAGAGTGTGCGAAGCCCAAAGATTCTATATATGTTACCAAAATAATAAGATGTGTCATGTCAAGAGGAATAAAAAAGTAAATATTGTTGGAGTCGATAGTTTAGTTTATGAAGAAGACTATGAAATTTTGATGAACCAGACTACGGAAGACATGATGATGTACCCACTAAAGTAGCAAATCTATTGAGGATGTGTGTCCTTACATAAGTTCTCGCATGACAAATAACTCTCATATACCAACAAGAACATCAAAATTACTATTCCCTACTACATCCATTCCAATGAACAAGGTGGACACGCATTACAAAATTTAACTTAGGCCATGAATTGGACCAATCAAAAGCAGAGTATATGTGACATAATTGTACCCTTGAATTCGTATTCGAAAGAAGTTTCTCAACGGTATACTTTTTAAGTCATAAAAATAAATATTCTTAATATAATTTATGGTTAAAGTTAGATTCGGGATGTGCGGACGTCTTATTCATTGGAATGCAGGTAGTACATGCTGAAAATATACTGCACAATAGATTTGTCCTAAGATAAGCTTTGTGAACTTTGAACAACTATATAGGCAAATATATAAACATTTACTATACGAAATAAATATGGTATGAAAATAAATTTCATGATCAATCTAATGGTATTGATTTGGTAATGTAGTTTTATTGTAATTTTATTATTATTTTATAAGCATGATCAAAGATTATAAATTTGATTTAATACAAAACTAGCAAGAACGTACCATAAATTAGAGATGTTTATGCTACGTAAAAAAAGTTCACGTAATTCAAAAAATGGTTTATACAATTCGATAAAAATTCTTGTGACATTTTTGAATTTCTTTTATATAGTGTTGAAAAATGAAGACAATTGGCGAAGAAATAAATACAGCAAACTGCAGAAAAAGGTGAAGAATTGCAAAAATAAAGAGAAAACCGGTTAATGGAACGTGGAAAACAGAAAAATCAAAGAAACTAGTATGCACAACACATCAAAACAAAAGAAAAAACAACCAAAAGGTTCTAAAAACAATGAAAACCGATGAAACCGTAAAGCAAAACTCAAAAAAGAAAGAACCAAAAACCAAAAGAAAACCGTAAAGAAAAACAAAGAAAATAAAAGGGTGAAAATGGTAAACATATACTCACTCTTGAGCATGTCTCGGATATATTTGGCTTGGTTGATGGAAGTCCCTCCTCTCAATTGCTTGACTTGAAATCTAAGACATAACTTCAACTCTCCCATCATAGACATAACAAACTCATTGGTCATAAGATTTTGAAACTTAACTTGGAAGCATAGTTAGTAGACCCAAAGATAATGTAATCAACATACATTTGGGGTACAAACAACTCTCCTTTTACCCTATTCTTAAAGAGTGTGGAATCTATTAACCTGATCTCAAACCTCTTCTCGCGTAGTAACGTCGTAAGGTGATCATACCAAGCACAAGATGCTTTTAAGTCCATAGGGTGTCGTATGAAGTTGACAGACATGAGTGGGGTGATCAGGGTTTCTAAAACTGGGAAGTTGCTTGACATAGACCAATTCACTAAGGGGGTCATTAATTAATAAATGCACTCTTAACATCCATTTGATTCAATTTGAAATCATGATGGGATGCATATACAAGTAAGATACAAATGGACTCAATATGGGCAACAGGGCAAAGGTTTCACCAAAATCCATACTTTTAGTTTGGATAAACCCTTGTGCCACTAAGCTTGTCTTGTTTCTCGTGATTTTTCCATGATCATCTTGCATGTTCTTGAAAACCCATTTAGTCCCAATGACATTGCGATTTCCCTTGGGCCTATCCACAAGAGACCAAACCTTGTTGCGGGTGAAGTTGTTGAGTTCTTCACGCATAGCATCAACCAATCTAGATCATCTAAAGCTTATTCTAACTTAAGGGGCTCAATACAAGACAAACGAGTGATGTTCACAAAAGTTCGCTAAACGTTTACGAGTAGTGAGGGATGGATTAGGGGGGATCTCGCCCCCCCCCCCCACCCACCCCACCCCAACAATGTTGTTTCCTCATTTCCATGGATTATATTTATCTAATTATGTGTATTTTGTGGCTCGTTGCACCCCCTATTCCTATGTGTATCGTCTCTTGGAGCCCTCCCGTGCCAATCCCATGTACAACAGATTATAGACCAAGCCCGAATTTCAACGAAAGATGAAGTAAAGCCTAGTGTGGGCAAGCTCAAGGATGCATGTACACATAGATCAGGTCATCATATGATTTGTGGCTGCTCCCTAAAAAACTTCCATGGTTGCTCGATACCACGATTGGCGCCACAGACTGGTCGCCTGCCGCCTGCCTTCCCCAACTTCTGCAAGGGGGATGTCTGGGGCAATTTGTCATCCATCGGGCTCCGTCCTGGCAAGTAGTTGCCGCTGAGGCGTTGTAAATTTGTAGCCTGGATGCCACTTCTTGCTTCTTCTTCTCAAATTCACCTTCACTTGGTTGTGATCGTGGTGGAGTAGATTGAACTTGAACTTGATCTTGATCTTTTCTTTTAGTTTAATCTTGCCTCAGTATTTCGTCCAACACCACTAGGTTCAGGTTTCCCTTGATCTTGCTTGAAGTTATGCGGGACTTGATCTTGTTCTTGGATAGCATGATCTCCCATACCATCTTGCACTTGTGGTGAAGGTGATGACTTCTCTTGTGAAGAATGCACAAGAGGAGCTCTTACTACTTATTCTACTTGCTCACAATTCATACTAAGATATTCACTAATCCATGTATGATTGAAACATTAAAGATTTGAACATAACAGGGTATCTCAGCGGGGAGGGAACTAAAAATTATCCATCGCCGAGGTTGGGTCTTCCCATCTAAATTTTCCCACATCAGTTATTTACATATCACCCTGCAAAAAAAGTTATTTACATATCAGATTTGTTTTCAGCATTTATAAGATGATAGGGAATATTTTAGGCCAAGAGCTTGGGTTACAACCAAGATTTCCCAGGATTAGATTCTCCCCTAAACCCCACCAATGTACGAACTTTTGTTATGATGCTATTCTGTCTTACATCACTCGCCACCTTGCGAATCTTGTCGTATTGTACTTTTAAAATTGTCATTATGACCCTTTATTTACTTGTATAGGTGGTAATTTCTACAAAATATAATACAATATAAATCTCATAGAGCTACTGTATCAAACATGACTACTCAATTAAAAGAAAGTGGTCCACCAGTCGTAGGCACACATTCAATTCTTACCCAAATTTCATACCATCATGTAGTGTTGGAATTTGCGGAGACCCTATCATATATTCCCCCTCTCCCTCTGCGTTGCCATGCTCATCTGACATGCCATGTTGCCTCATCGAACCAACCAGTACCGCATATCAAACGCACCAGTGTCGACATGAAAGAAGGGTTTGCGCTTTGTCCGTTGTCATTACATACACTCATCGTTCTTCCTATAGCCCAACCACCATTTGCATATGGATTGTGCCTTGTCCCTGCCATGCCTCCTATGCACTACCAATCTATCAGTGTGTCCATCACAAGGGGCTCCTCCCTTGATGACCTATTATGTTGTCGCGTCCTTTGGTGTCAGTCATCTTATATTGAACAAGTCTATGACTTCCGGCCGTGATCTCGTCACCTAAACATAGGTCTGTCGTTGCCTCTTTCTCATCGAATCTTTACTCTCTGCACCCACCACCGTGTCATGGCCTCTTGACGACTCTACAAATCTATACCCTATGCCAACATCGCCATCACCACCCTCCATGATGATAGAGGCGCATCATTTTTTTCTCACGTGTTATATATGGAGTAGAAACTGATGACCGGAGGCAAGAGACCCGTTCACCCTCTGGTCATTGACCATTGATGTGGTAAGTTGTGACCTAAACATTTAAACTTTGTAAAAGACTCGTTGCCCATTAGTGGTCTATGATCACTAACTAACACGGCAGTCGATTCGTCCATGAATTTTGTATTGCATATGGTGAGCATTTGGCAATTCGATTTCTACTGTTGTTTTTCAACTAGTATTTGATATTTTATAGATTATCAATGTTTTGCACTCATAGCGGAATAGCTATGCAAACATAGCAGCAGAACATTTGAAGATTCCTCTTGGGTCTATATATGGCTATACATGGAAAGAAACGCAAGCAAATCTTGTTTGGAACTGGCCTTGTACGCACCGGAGACCCTACATGGTTTTCTTTCCATTTCCATGTCTCCCTACTCCCTCCCAACAAATATATATCCATAAAGCAAATCTCATCACTTTCAATTAGTAGATCTACAGAAATCGAAATTACCCCGCCGGCGGCCACCTCCACCCGGAACGACGCCTCCGTCCAGCCGTCCAGGTATAACAGCGCATAGATACATATCAATCGTAGTATTGCCTATGATCCTAGCAAGAACGTACGCTGCATCTTCTGAAGCTTACATCACATATGCATTCTGTTTGTCTGCTTGGTATACAGAAAGAGAGAATGTCGTCGTCGACGGGCATGAAGTTGGGCGGCGCTCCGTCGTGGCTGCGGCCGCTGCTTGGCGCGAGGTTCTTCCAGCCGTGCGCCACGCACCCCCAACTGGTCAAGAACGAGTGTAACCACTACTGCCTTAACTGCGCGGGTGAGGAAGACGCCGTCTGCTGCCCCATGTGCCTCTCCGGTCACCGCGACCACCACGTCCTGCAGGTATGTAATGTAACATATACAAGCGCATCACGTGCCTAGCAATGGCAGCGGCGGCGCTGTAGCTTGATCTTGCCTCCGTATTATTGCAGATACGGCGGTCCTCCAGGTACATCCAGGTGATCCGGGTGGCGGAGCTGGAGGAGGTTGCTGACATGTCCCTGGTGCAGACATACGTGGTCCACCAAGACAAGGTGGTGTACCTCAACCCGAGGCCTCAGGCGCCGCAGCACGCCGTCAGGTGCTCTGGCTCCGGCGGTGCATGCCTGGTGTGCGGCCGGAAACTCGTTGACGCAACCTTCAGTTTCTGCTCCCTCGGCTGCAAGGTGGTATACACGCGTACCTAGCCTCTCTTGTGCATGCTTTCCTAATATTTTTGTACATTCACTAAGCGGGCTGCCGGCATGTCGATAGATAGGACCTTTGTAATGCTAGCTTAGAACGTGATGCTAGAAAAACATAGATAGCTGAGTAGAAATCACCAAAATGCTTGTCAACCAGTAGGTCAAATATGTTTACATGTTACGATCGACCGACCGACTTATGTGGTGCATAATCTTCTGCCAAGGAACTGCCAGCTAATATCTTATCCCAGCGAGCAAAACATGTATGGATCCAAACATGTGAAATCTAGATGTATGGGTGTTGTTTATTTGACATTTTTGTTACTAGTATGAGCTCGATCTACTAGTAAAGTATGCAAATGCTGCCAGTCTTAGGCATCTGATTGTTTCAGACATGCATGCATGCATCCGGTATACATCTACTACCTCTGTATAGACTAATATAAGAGCGTTTAGATCACTACTTTAGTGATCTAAATGCTCTTATATTTCTTTATGGAGGGAGTACTAGCAAGCTAGTCTATATACTTTACTCGTGTAAATTTATGTTTCCCCGTTGATGCCAGCTTGATGGATTGTGTCTAACTCTAGTCCCAATTTGACATTCATTCTTATCCGGAATGCCAGTGGGAGGACTCGGACTCGAACCCAAACAAAGAAGAAGATCTGACAGGGCCTAGTAACTTTGGGCCCATTGGAGGGACCAGCTTCCGCAGCCAGCCTCGGAAGGGCGTCTGTCGCACCCCTGAACGGGCGCCCTTCTACTGATCTTGGCTATTTTTCCCAGTTACCACTGAGGTCGACATGGTCTTACCTTTCCATTATTTCAAGAAACAACAACGCTTTTCATTGGAGACATGTTGATCTAGAGATGGGCCAAGACTAGTATTTTGGATGGTTCAAAAATGGTGTGTCTGCCTTGTAGATACATTATACATGTTGTAATGCCAGTGTGTGGCACTTATTTACAATACTGCGGATTCTTGCCATTGTCTTGGTAATCTTATTTTTTTGGATGATACAGTGTACTGCTTGGTATTTTAATTTAGATAAAAAAACTTTTGATTTCTTCTAAGTTATTGCTTCAATTTCCCCCTATTTTTTCAAGGCTCACTTTACCCATAAACTAGAATTGTTTAGCAGCGCGCCCCCCTTCCATTTTCTACGAGTTAACACTTCAAAATTAAACAATTATGTTAAATTCATGTATATAGGCTGTGGTGTAAAGTCTATGAATGTATTTGGTTTGTCTAAAAATATGTTCATTTACACCCCATAGAAAAAAGTTCTTTGCAACTTGTGCAAATTAAAAATGAAGTAACATGTTCACTTTTGCTCCCCACATAGATCACAAACTATCATATTTTGTTAAAACTTTACAAGAAAACACTTGATGGCATAACTTATATGTTTGATTTGTTTTTTATTTTTGCAAATCTTCTACGCAAATTTGTTGCTCTAGGAAGGGGCTAAAGTGCTTTGAGATATGATAGTTGAGGGGGCCAAAGTAAAACAAAATGAGAAAGAAAAAAATTGAGGAGAGAGATGATGGATTTTTCTTCTTTATTTTGAAGTGATGGAAATGGCGGGCTGCCTCCAAGCTACAACCTTGGATGCTCTAGACAATGTGTTTTCAAAACTATCAACATGTGCTCGGAAGCACGTGATCCCTTATCAAAAAATGATTCTGCGCGCATCCTTTAAATAAGAGAAAATTCATATTTCATGCTATTGAATCAACTAAACAAATTTGAAGTTTATTGTAATCAATTCATTTTCCGACAGATGACTCACTCTAATATCTACACATTTTTTTTTGACCTTTTGAAACTCTTCAACTTAGTATTGAAATTTGTAATGCACTGACCACACTGGTAGAAAAATGCCCTTTAGCCCCGGTTCGCAACAGCCTTTAGTCCCGGCTGTGCAACCAGGACTAAATAGGCGGGACTAAAGACCCCCCCCCTTTAGCCGCGGCTCTTACGGCCCGCGACAATAACCTTTAGTCCCGGTTCTTGTGGCTGACCGGGACCAAAGGCCCGCCACGTGGGCGCCCGTGGTACGTCGGGGCCGAGGACCTTTAGTCCCGGCTCTCGTGGCCAACCGGGACTAAAGGCCTCCTCCGCAGGTTTAGGGTTTTAGCCCCCCTAAACCTGGTTTCTTTTTAATTTGTAGTGGTTTATTTGTTTTATATTTTATTTTGTGTTTTATTTTATTTTTGATGAAGTTTCAGTACACATATTCTACGCTACTATATACATGCATGCATATGAAATTTCAAACAAGATTCAAGAGGAATACATATATAATATATATTCAATCTCGGGTGACCATATACAACTTCGAACAAGTTTCCATACACAATTAGGATGGATGACCATATACAACTTCGAACAAGTTTCAATCTCGGGTATGCATATAAAGTTCTTCGTCCTCGGTATAGTGTTGTCCTTTAGGATTGATGACTTCCCTCATGAGAAATCCTGCTAATTCTTCTTGAATTGGTCGGAAGCGAGCTTCTGGACTAAGCCTCCTCCGCAAGTTATCCGTCGCGTTCCGCGCGCTAACTGATGCCTTCCGCTCAGTGGTTTGTCTCCGGATGTTCTCACAAACATAGTATCCACATAGATCGGTCGCCGGTGGCTGCTGATCCACATTAAGTAACCTTCTGAAATCTAGCTCATGTTTGAATTCACCGACAGTTTCTTCTGAGAACCGTCTCCAAACCCTACAGGGCAAAGAAAATTAAATGAATAAGGGATTTATTAGTTAGTTGATATTAGGAAATGAACGAAAGAGACCGATCGATATAGAGCTCAAATGATTGAAAATAATTACTTTTGCATCATTTTTCTCATGTCGGCCCAATGCTTTGGATCCGAATCCTTAGAGTCCATGATTAGAACAGTGGAGGTGTGAAGTTCAATAGTTAGCAGAATCCAGTGGAACCTGCGGACACGTTACATGCACAGTCATGCATATAACTCATCGATTAGACATACCATGCATGGAGTAAACAAAAGAGAATGGGCACAAGAGAGAAACACTCACCCAAAATGGTAAGGAAATAGAATATGACTTTTGAGTTCATGCTTTTTAAGAAACTTGTACAGGTCTTTCTCCACGTCTTTGGGGTGATGTTGTAACACATATCCATTAACGATATGTGGGTCAATGAACCCAACATCATGGATGTTTCTTATTTTGCATTCCGAAATCTTCAATCTGCATAATAGCGTACGCAACAATATAGTTAGGAAAATATATATATATATATAGTGCAGGCAATGAAGAACGAGATGAGGTAGAAATAAATCACTTACAGAACGTAGCAACTAATCATAGATTTGTCGAGGGCGCGCAGATTGAACAGCTGGAATAATTCACTCATATGAACTTGTACAGAGTACGATTTGATGTGATGCTCAGGTGTAACATCCGCAAAAACATATTCTTTGTCGGCCCATGTTATGAATCGCTTGTACCAATGTAGCAGATTTCGCATTTGTTTTGATAGACTATTTTCCTTCTCAGGCTCGACGAGAGGCCCCTTCCTCACATATTTGAATGCTATCTCACCTACAGGCGCATCCTCAAGGTCTAAGAAGGCACGAACAGTCAAACCCATCTCGGACGCTTGTTTCATGGCAGCCGCTACAGTCAATCCAAGTGTTGTCGCAGCTGCTATGATCTCGGGGTCCTCTTCCGGACCGGCTTTCACTATGAGCGGGGGGATCGATTGTTTCTTCTGCATCCCGAGCTGGTCAACTTGTTTCCCGCTTTTTTTACTTTCTTCCTGCTCCTTCAATATTTTTGCTTGCCTACGAAGTTCTTGTTGATAGTCGTCAGGCATATTAATCTCGGCTTGGGACGGTGTCGTCAAAAAATTCTTAGCCCACTTCTTTTCCTTGTCAGTGAATACTTGCTTGGGCTCAGGCACTTTTTTCGCCTTCATATCCTCCTTCCATTTCTCATGATCAGCAGACGCGGCCAATCTGAGGTCAGCTTCACTAAGTTCCCCAGGCCTTGGGAGGAGAGGCTTCAGCGATGGCTCCGGTACCCTTGTGGTCTTAGGTACATAAGGGTCCGGGTTAATAGTCCAGGAGCGGGTTTCCTTGCTGTCCGCCTGCTTCTGCTTCTTCGCCGGAGGTGGATTGGGGGGCGTCGTACCCGCCGGAGGAGGATTGGGGCGCTGCACCACGGAGGTGGATTGGGGCGCGTGCACCACTTGAAGGAGGATTGGGGCGTCGTACTACCAAGGAGGATTGGGGGGCGTCGTACCCGCCGGAGGTTGTGGATCGGGGGACGGCGTCGAATGGCGTGAAGGAGGTGTAGGTGAACCACCACGACCACCACCACCGCCACCACCGCAACCACCACCACCACCATCGGAGGGGGGTGGACTTGCTAGCCTTGGCGCCTCGTCTGGAAACATTATGTACTTCTTTTTCCATAGAATGTACTGGCGCTTGACATCTCCAAGTCTGCTATCCCCTTCGGGTGTAGGTTTGTCAATCTCTAGTTCCTCAAACCCTGGGACTATGGCTTCCACCGTGACACAAGCATAGCCATATGGAATGGGGTTGTTGTGGTGGAGTGCTCCAGGTTTACAGGGTAAAGCACTGCCGCTAGCTACCTTCATGGAAATGTTCCCACGGATAATGCAGATCACAGTCTTTCATCTTCTTTACATCATCCACGGGTAGTGAGGCTCGTGCACGAATCTCGATCATCGGTGCACTAGCACCAGGCGGGCATCCGTGGAAGCCACGCTGCTTCTCCGCTGCTGGCTTCCTTGATCAGCCGCTTCATGATCTTCATGCGGCCCTGCAGCCGATTTTTCTTTCAATAGATGCACGGTCTGCTTCAACTCATGGAGTTCGATGCAAACTTCGTCATAAGATCTGCATCCCGGTCCGCTCTTTCTCTTACGGCTTCAGAATCGACGGGTCATTGTCCTCGAAAACCCTACTTTCCACGAAACTTTGCCTTTGCCTCGTACACGTCCTCCGTGTTCAGCATTCCCGAGGGCTAAAGTCAGTGCGTCATTCTCTCTGTTGAACTTGATCAAGCCCGCTTGAGCTTGGGCCATTGCGTCAATAAGGGCTTGGGTCGGAGCAAAGTGTCGATGCCGGTGAACACACACCCCTGTCTCCGGGTCTAGCGACCCCCCATGCCCGTACCACCAGCTTTTGGCCCTTGGGTCCCATCCCTCTGTACCTAGAGGGATTCCTCGCACCCTCGGGTCCTCCTCCATCTTCATCCACCTAGGGTTCGCAATGCGGTATCCTCCTGGCCACATAACATGATGGTACTTTTTCTTAGCCGCATTATCCTTATTTTTTTGCGATACTTCCTTGAAATGGTCCGATTGCTTTTGACTCACAAATTCTGGCCAATCATCTTTCAGTTTCTCATATTGTCCATTGAAATCCGGAGTCTTGCCCTTGCTGACATAGTCACGGATTAACTTTTTCTTGAAGTTCCGGAATGCATCGGCCATCTTCTGAAGAGCGAACTCTTTAACTAGCCTCCTCCTCTGACGTCCACCCGGAACCTCGTTACCGAATTCATCGACTTTGTTGTATTCCGGAGGTAGAATGAAATGTTCCATAAGCTTTCTCCAGCAATCCTTTTTCGTTCTCTTGTCGACAAAACTGAAACCAAGACGTGCCTTCTTTGGCTCATTCCATTCCTGGACGGTGATCGGGACGTTGTCTCTAACAACGACTCCGCATTGGTTGACAAACTTTGAGGTGTGCTGTAGGGGCTTGCCGGTTTCACTGACAGACTCAATGGCATATGTTTCTCCTGTTCTCATCGCCTTGGATTTGCCACGCTTTGTCGTACTCGATCCGGAGGGCTAAAAAAAGAAAGAGAGTCGCGCGCGTTAAATACATATGTATTCACATTTCAGTAAGTTTGTATCACGAGAGGCTCTCAATGTATATATATACCTCGCCGGAGGTGGTTGCATCTTGCAATTGGAGATCGTCGGTTGTTGACGGTTGACCTCCGTCGACAATGTCCGTTCCTTCACCTTCTCGATCATCGTCACCGTCAAGGTTCAGATAAGAAGAGACTACATCGTCACCTTCTTGTTGCTCATGTTCTGAGCCCGGCACATAAGGAATCTCGTTGTTGATGATGCCCATTAAATAACTTTCAGCCTCCGGATCCCTAAGCGGCTCGGTTCTATCGTCCGCCATATGTCACTCCTGCATGTAGTAAAAATTCTTTAAGTATAAAGGAATTAAAAAATATGATTAACGGGACATAGAGGAATTAAAAAATAAGCTTCTTTAAGTAAAAATTCTTTTTTTTCTTCTTCTTCCTTTCTTCTTCCTCTTTCTTCTTCTTCCTTTCTTCTTCTTCCTTTTTTCCCTTCTTCTTCTTTCTTTCTTCTTCTTCCTTTCTTCTTCTTTCTTTCTTCTTTCCTTTCTTCTTCTTCCTTTTTCTTCTTCCAATATTCTAGCTCCCAAAATATAGATTTCTTCTTCCACATGGGTGCGTGCCCGTCAACTCCCCGCGGAACTGATTGTCCGCCAGGACCCTTTCCAAAGATGACTTTCAAATCCTTGACCATATCAAATATCTCAGCACCAGTACGTTCCGCAGGCTTCGGCCGGTGATCTGCCTTCCCGTTGAAATGCTTGCCTTTCTTTCTTACGTTATGATTTCGGGGAAGAAATCGATGATGACCCAGGTACACGTTCTTCTTACAATTAACCAAACGTACACTTTCAGTCTCATGTAAGCAGTGCGTGCATGCATTGTATCCCTTATTTGTCTGTCCCGAAAGGTTACTGAGAGCAGGCCAATCGTTGATGGTTACAAAAAGCAATGCTCGTAGGTCAAATTCCTCTCCTTTGTGCTCATCCCAGACACGTACACCAGGTTTCGCCCACAACTGTAAAAGTTCTTCAACTAATGGCCTTAGGTACACATCGATGTCGTTACCGGGTTGCTTAGGGCCTTGGATGAGAATTGGCATCATAATGAACTTCCGCTTCATGCACAACCAAGGAGGAAGGTTGTAGATGCATAGAGTCACGGGCCAGGTGCTATGGTTGGAGCTCTGCTCGCCAAAAGGATTGATGCCATCAGTATTTAGACCAAATCTTAAGTTCCTTGCGTCAGCTGCAAAATCTTTGAAAACTCTGTCGATCTTTCTCCATTGCGTTCCATCAGCGGTGTGTCTCGACTGCCCGTCGGACAAACGGTCCTCTTTGTGCCATCGCAACGACTTGGCATGCTTTTCGTTCATGAACAGACGTTTCACCCGTGGTATTATAGGAGCATACCACATCACCTTGGCGGGAACCCTCTTCCTGGGTTTCTCGCCCTCAACATCGTCACCAGGGTCATCGCCTCTGATCTTATAACGCAATGCAGTGCATACAGGGCATTCATTCAAATTCTCGTATTCACCACGGTAGAGGATGCAGTCATTAATGCATGCATGTATCTTCTGAACCTCTAAACCTAGAGGGCAGACAACCTTCTTTGCTTCGTACGTACTGGCGGGCAACTCGTTATTCTTCGGCAACATATTCTTCAATATTTTCAGCAAATTTTCAAATGATGAGTCACCTACACCTTCCTGTGCCTTCCATTTTAGCAAATCCAGTGTGCAGCCCAGCTTTTTCAGACTATTATCGCATCCTGGATACAACAACTTTTTGTGATCCTCTAACATGCGATCCAAATTCTCCCTCTCCTTGTCAGTTTCGCAGCGTCTCCGTGCATCAGCAATGGTCCGACCAAGATCATCAGCGGGCTCATCATGTGCCTCTTCTTCACCTTCACCTAACCCTTCCCCACCTTCAGCATCATCCTCCATGAAAGTATCACCGAAAATATCACGATAGATGTCATCGATATCATCCCCTTCTTCATCTTCTTCCATTCTAACCCCTCTTTCTCCATGCTTGGTCCAACAATAATAGCTTGGCATGAAACCATTCTTAAGCAGGTCCAGGTGAACTCTTCTTGGGGAGGAGTAACCCTTCTCATTCTTACAGACAGCACATGGACAGATAATAAAACCTTGCTGCTTGTTCGCATTTGCCACTACGAGGAAATCTTTCAAACCCGTAGTGAACTCGCCGGAGAGTCGGGAACCGTACATCCATTGCCGATTCATCTGCATTATTATTATATAAAGTATATAATTAACCATCATGCATTTGTTAAACTAACTAGCTAGAAATAATACAAATTAAACAATAAACTACACACATGCGTATTTTATCAATGACACATGAAAGGTTCGAGTTGCTAACCGCAAAATAAATGAGAAAGCTCAAGTGTGGCTTGTTTCAGGCTCTTGGGCATTTCATCAAACACCTTGTGTGCATAGGTGCAAAAGCAAACCCACCACCACCCCACCACCATGCACCTTCTGAAAATTGTGAAGTGAGCTGAGTGAAGTGAAGTGATGTGAGTATATATAGGGATGGGCCTTTAGTCCCGGTTGGCCTGGCAAACCGCGACTAAAGGCCTTCTGGGACCTTTAGTCCCGGTTGGCCACGCCAACCGGGACTAAAGCCCCTCCCGTCCGCCAGCTGGATGGGCCTTTAGTCCCGGCTGGCCTGGCCAACCGCGACTAAAGGCCTTCTGGGACCTTTAGTCCCGGTTGGCCAGGCCAGCGGGACTAAAGCCCCTCCCGTCCGCCAGCTGTCGCCCGAGCGCGCTGGGCCCAGGTAGTTGGTCGCGGTTCTTCTCCCGAACCGCGACTAAAGACCCCTTTGGTCGCGGTTCGGTTCTTTCGGAGACTAATGGGGGCGTATGGAAGCCTCTTTTTCTACCAGTGCTAGGAAATCCGCACCCCAATCATTGTCTTCTTACAATATTATCCTACTATCATAAACTACACAATACAAAGTCGGTCTCTATAACTCGAGAACCGAGACGCCATCAACGTTTGCAGCTCTGGCGGTGTGACACTCCAAAAATTTTATTTGGTTTTTAGCAAAATTCTTGCTGATTTTCTTTTGTGAAAAGAGGCCATTTAATTTTTTTTTTGAAAAGCCACTCTCTTAAGATTTTTCCTTTCTTTGACCAGGTTTGTCATTTATGTTTCCTTCTTCAAACTTGGGTTTGATCTTTTAAAATTTCTCCTCTGTTCTCTCCTAAAATTGATTTGGGAGTTTAAATTCTTTTATATTTCAAAAAAAGATTTGGGGTCCCCATTCTTTTCATAACCATCCATGACTTTGTATTTTTACCCATGTGGTAAAACCCCTCCAAAACCTCCTCTCCTCCTTGCTAACAGCTCACATTCACTATCCCAACTCATCCCAACAAGTTTTGGATTTTATTTTGATTATTTCACCTCTCAAATCTTTTCGATATTTATTTTGAGCTGAACCATTTACAAAGCAAGTATCCTTTTGCTTGTGAGTTTTGATCTCAAACCAACTCTCTGGCTAGTCCTTTGTACCCACGACCCAACCATCTTGATCCACTCATCTCCTTTTCAAATTTTTCAAATTACACTCCCTGCAAGTTTGGACCAGATTTGCCAAATTTGGTGAAATTCATATCTTCCCTTATCCAAAAATTCCACCAAAAATCAGGCAGCCTACTGGAACATTGAGGAGCCACTCCACCAAAAATCAGCCCAAGGAAAAATTCCTACAAGCCAGAAACATTTTGTCGAACACCTTGCTTGCACTGTTCAAACACTTTCAGTCAAATTCAGAGTTCAGTGTCGTTTCTTCGTCAGAGTTTCAGTCACGAGGAAACAGTGGCTTTGGCACGTTGCTCGCCGCCTGGCTCGCTTGTCCGAAGCCCCGCACGCGCGCTTCGGCGTCGGTGACGCCCTGGCCCGCCCGCGCCAGCGTGTCCCGCGGCGACAGAACCACCGTAACAGCCGACCAGGGAGCAGAACGGCGGCTCAACGCCGTTCGGCGCCGCCCAAACATCCTGGTGGTTCCGCGTGGCCCTCTCCAAGCCAGCGCACGCATGCAGCACCGTCGCCGTGGCGCGACGCGCACAGAGCGTGCTCTCTGCCGCCGACGTGCCCGCACTGCTCCGTTCCGTCGAGTTCCACCAAGTCTTCGAATCCCAGCTTGTTCAGCACCTAATCAACACCAGATGGCAACCATGACGGCGCTCAAGTCTAAACCACCCGACCAAGGTTCTGCATCACCGTAATCCCTCGCCGGACTTATCCCGTTCGCGGCAACCGCCTCGGGCCGGCTATATATATAGCACCCCAAGCTCGCTCTCGGCCGCGCACACCTCCACTACCTCACCAGACCCTGCTCAGCCACGAGAAGAGCCTCGAGGGGCCCTTCTTCTCGACTCCGGCCGCCCCGTTCCGCCTCGGGCTCCAGCTCGATCCGCTGCAGTGAGACCGTCTCCGATGCCCAAACTCCGTCCAGCTCCTTCTCTAGCTACCAGATACCTAACCCCCTCGTCAATTTGATCATTGCAGCCCTCTCCGGCGAGCTCCATCCTCGCCCGAACTGCCGTCCGCCGGAGCAGGAGTCACCGTCGACGTGGTGCTCACCGGCGACCACCACCACCACCAACCGACGCGGAATGGCGCCCTGAACACGTTGGTACTCTCCTGTGACGCCCCCGATTCAATCGTACACTAATCATGCACGCAAATGTGTACGATCAAGATCAGGGACTCACGGGAAGATATCACAACACAACTCTAAAACATAAATAAGTCATACAAGCATCATAATACAAGCCAGGGGCCTCGAGGGCTCGAATACAAGTGCTCGATCATAGACGAGTCAGCGGAAGCAACAATATCTGAGTACGACATAAGTTAAACAAGTTTGCCTTAAGAAGGCTAGCACAAACGGGATACAGATCGAAGAGGCGCAGGCCTCCTGCCTGGATCCTCTAAGTTACTCTGGTCGCCGTCATCGGGCTGCACGTAGTAGTAGGCACCTCCAATGTAGTAGGAGTCGTCGTCGAAGGTGGCGTCTGGATCCTGGGCTCCGGCATCTGGTTGCGACAACCAGGTAGAAGGGAAAGGGGGAAAAAGGGGAGAAAAGCAACCGTGAGTACTCATCCAAAGTACTCGCAAGCAAGGAACTACACTACATATGCATGGATATATGTGTAAAGGGCCATATCGGTGGACTGAACTGCAGAATGCCAGAATAAGGGGGGGATAGCTAATCCTATCGAAGACTACGCTTCGGGCAGCCTCCGTCTTGCAGCATGTAGAAGAGAGTAGACTGAAGTCCTCCAAGTAGCATCCTCCAAGTAGCATCGCATAGCATAATCCTACCCGGCGATCCCCTCCTCGACGCCCTGTCAGAGAGCGATCACCGGGTTGTATCTGGCACTTGGAAGGGTGTGTTTTATTAAGTATCCAGTTCTAGTTGTCATAAGGTCAACGTACAACTCCGGGTCGTCCTTTTACCGAGGGACACGGCTATTCGAATAGATAAACTTCCCTGCAGGGGTGCACCACATAGCCCAACACGCTTGATCCCATTTGGCCGGACACACTTTTCGGGGTCATGCCCGGCCGCGGAAGATCAACACGTCGCAGCCCCACCTAGGCCAACAGAGAGGTCAGCACGCCGGTCTAAACCTAAGCGCACAGGGGTCTGGGCCCATCGCCCATAGCACACCTGCACGTTGCGAACGCGGCCGGAAACAGACCTAGCAACCTCCAGTACAACGGAAGTCACGTTACGCGGTCCAATGCGGCGCGCGCCACTCAGTCGCTGACGTCACGAGGGCTTCGGCTGATACCACGACGCCGGGATACCCATAACTACTCCCACGTAGATGGTTAGTGCGTATAGACCAAATGGCCAGACTCGGATCAAATACCCAGATCTCGTTAAGCGTGTTAAGTAATCATGACGCCGACCAGGCCAGCCCACCTCTCTCCTAGGTGGTCTGAACCTGCCCTGTCGCTCCGCCACAAAGTAACAGTCGGGGGCCGTCGGGAACCCAGGCCCACCTCTACCGGGATGGAGCCACCTGTCCTTTCAGCCCCCATCTCCGAACAGTATCACAGGTAATGTAACAGTGTATAGTATATAGTATATGCCCGTGATCACCTCCCGAGTGATCACGGCCCGATAGTATAGCATGGCAGACGGACAAGAATGTAGGGCCACTGATGGAATACTAGCATTCTATACTAAGCAGTAGGATAACAGGTAAGGGTAACAACTGTAGCAACAATGACAGGCTATGCAGCAGAATAGGATTAACGGAAAGCAGTAACATGCTACACTACTCTAATGCAAGCAGTATAGAATAGAGTAGGCGATATCTGGTGATCAAGGGGGGGGCTTGCCTGGTTGCTCAGACAAGGAGGGGTCGTCGATGTAGTCGATCACTGGGGTACCGGCATCGGTCTCAGGGTCTACCGGAAAGAAGTAACGGAGGGGGAACACAATAAATAACAGAGCAATCAAATGTAACAAAAAGCAAGAAGCGGCAAAACGTTGTGCTAGAGGTGACCTAACGTGGTAGGAGGTGATACCGGTGAAGGGGGGAAACATCTGGGAAAGTATCCCTGGTGTTTCGCGTTTTCGGGCAGAGGTGCCGGAGGGGGAAAGTTGCGAGTTGCATATGTTAGGGATGCGTGGCGGACGAACGGGCTGCGTATCCGGATTCGTCTCGTCGTTCTGAGCAACTTTCATGTTGAAAATATTTTAATCCGAGTTACGGATTAAAATATATGATTTTCTAAAGTTTTAATAATATTTTGGAATTATTATTTATTCGAAATTAAATAGCTAAATGCTAGGTGCACCCAGCTCTGCGTACACAGAAGTGTACCGTAGGTCGTCAGTGGGTTGGGTCCCCGTTGACCAGTCAACGTTTGACTGGTCAACAGGGGGTGGGGCCCCCTGTCATTGACTGCTACATTAACTAACTAGTTAATTTAGTCTAACTAGGTTATTAGGCTGACAGATTTTAATTAGTTTAATTAAACCTAATTAATTAAGTTAATTAATTAATTAGTTAATATATTTTATCTATTTATTTTAGTTCTTCCTTTTTTTTCGTTTCGGGTGGGGCCCCATGTCATTGGCCCATAGGCCAACCGGGCGGGGCGGACAGCGTGATGCATGGGCGCCTGAACCCGGCAGGCACCGGCGGTGAAGGCCGGTGGCTGGGGGCAGTGAGGGGTGAAGTGGGGGTGGCACGGCAGTCTGGGTCGAGCCAGTGGCGTGGGCAGCGCACGGGGCGCGAAGGCGAAGCAGGAGCAGCAGGGGCAAGGCGAGGCGGTGACGGCAGCTGCAAAGACGGCGGAGTAGGGTGGAGCGGCAGCAGCATGATGGCCATGGCGCGGCAGAAGCGCTGGGCGAAGCGGCAGCGGCGTGGGGTGTGGCATAGGCGCGGCGATGCGTGGCCGTGGCGGGATGCTGGCGGAGCGCGAGCGAGGCCAGGAGGGCAGCGGTGTCGCGGTAGCGTCGCAGCGCTTGAGCAGGAACGGCGCGGTGAGCGCAGGACGAGGCCGCGGGGCGTGCGCGCGTGTGCGTGGAAGACAGTGGAGGAGAGGGGGAAGCTCACAGGGAGGCGTAGGGGTTCGGGCAGCGGGGGTTGAGGAGGAGGTCGGAGATGACGTTCCGGCGGGGAGGCAGGCCGGTGGGGAGGAGGAAGCAGGCCGGCGAGGTGGTTTGTCGAGGAGGGGCTCCGGCGACGACGGAGCGATCCGGCGAGTCGGGGGCTTGGCGGCAGGGCGGGCATGATCGTCGCCCGATCCAGATCCAATGGGGAGAGGAGAGGAGTGTGGACCGTGGGGGGGGTTAGGGTTTCGGGGGATGGAGAGGTAGGCCATATAGGCCAGGGACGGGGTGGGCCGGTTGGCTGGTTGGGCCAGGTGGGCCGGCCTGGTGGCCTGCTAGGCCGTGGCCTGGGGTGTTTTCCCTTTTCTTTTATTTCTATTTTCTGTTTATTAGTTTTCTATTTTATTTCTATATTTATTTGTTTTATAAAACATATAAGTAGTACCCAAATTAGTGTTTCAAAATACCCCGATGCCTCAAAAAGTTTGGTGATAAAATAAAACTGTTTAGTATTTTATTAATTGTAAAAGGCATGTAATTAATTGTTTTTGCTACTGTCATAATTATTTTAGAGCCTTTAAACACTTCTTCAGAGTTTGGTTTCGCCACCACAATTACCTATGATTTATCCGACACATTTAGGACATTTTTGTTTTAGCGTTTCAAAACTTTTGTTGTTGGCTTGAATTTGAATTTGAATTTGAATTGTTTTCGAACTAACGCAAGATTAGCAACAGTAACCAAGGTGACGTGGCGACATTAGCGTGGGATTACTGTAGCCTAATTATCCGGGCGTCACAATTCTCCTCCACTACAAGAAATCTCGTCCCGAGATTTAGGAGCGGTTATAAGGGGAAGGGATCTGGTTACGACATTCTAACGATTCTTCTCGGTCATAGTTGCTCTTCTCGAAGAGGTCGATCCATTACATTGATGTCTTCAGTCCTCTGCTTCAGGTCATCATGATGAAGTCATCGTCCTTCCTTCAGAACCTTCACTATACTTACGAAAGGGTAAGAAGGGAAAACTCTATATGGATGGATTCTAACAAGATCGAGCATCAAACGGTTAACTCAGGGAAGAAGCATAAGTATCTCTTGATTTGAAACTTAAGAAGATATCAAGAGCAAAGTAAGAAGGTACCATGAGTAGTTTCAAACGGATAGGCAATCGTTCGATGCCTAATCAAAAGGTGATAGGGTTTCAGGGCAACGAGAATAGGTATTGCGCCTCATAACAGAATAGATCACTACACAGGTGGTCCGTGAATTACATACGAAGTCAAGCGCGAGGAACAACCTTGGGAACAGGTGGTGTACAGGAGAGTCAGGTTTCGATCCTGTGGAACTGTGGGTTATGGGCCCACCATGTGGGTTAAAAGTAGGGAGGCGGTGGCGATTTGCACGATCATGTAAGCAAGGCGTGCCGGAGGATAGCCTGTCAGTTAAGTCGGTATTAAAATCGGTACCAAGGGCGAGGGACGAAGAGAACCATTTTCCTGCTCGTTGAACGAGGCGGACCAATAGGCAAGGTTCTCGTCCATCGGTGGCTACCAGAATGTCACCAACAATAGTAACAGGGTCTTACAGACAGAGTGGTACAACAAGGTGCCTACCTAAGCAGGGAATTATTACTGCTTATATCATATAGATCACAAGAAAGGTTAAACAAAACAATGGAAAGGAAAATGTGATCATCAGATTAAATAGAACAATGGAAAAGAAAATGTGTTTAAACACATTATTCAGGGGTATATCCTTCCCAAGGACAAACATAGCATGATATCCACAACAGGATGTATGTAGAAAACCCTTTAGGAAAGGGGGAAGAAATTTCATGACCTTATCCATACAACGGGGTTTGGATAATTGAGCAAGAAACATTTGGCATTGTGATTCAAAAGTTCTTGTCGAAAATCAAAGTAGCACAGACATGCTTCGACACAGTATTGACATGGTCTTCAAGCAAAGGTCAGACTTTGGATACAAAGGATCCATCGGTAACAACCTATAGTTTCCTCATGAAAGAATGGATAACCTAGCTAAAAAGGAATCTATAACAATAGGGCCTCCGGCCAGGTGTGCTAGGCACGACATCACCTTACCGGGTCATATAAAGACCAATGTTATAACTCTTGGAAATATGTCCCATCCATCATATCTGATCGAGATTCAGATCTGATTGGTGTCAGGATACCTCAGACATCAGGATGCCTGAGAAGAAAAGGTGCAACACAAATTGACGAGATGACATTGTAAGATTTTCGGGAAATGAACTACGGAAGCATGTTTCGAAACAAGCGTTCATCATTAAATCAAGGAGAGGGGGAAGAGATGGCTGGTGGACTCAGCGACAATTCATTGAGATTTTCAAAAGATGGATTTCCACAATCATGTGAACAAGGAGATAGCTTTTGTCGGTCCAAATGATATAATGAGGTATGCTCGAAGAAACATACACGATTAAACATTGGTTGACGGTGCACCCGAATACAGACTTAGGTAGCACAAACAATGTTTGAATGGTGATTTGATAACCAATAGTCTAAGAATGAAATGTTGACCATTAACTTCAAAGCAATAAGGTTGCTAGAAGTTTCTTTTTTAAAAAAAAAAATTATTAGTCCATCTGTCGGTATCCCTGTTAGGAGCAACACGGGGACCAAGAAAAGAATGGTGATGGTGAAGTATCCCCTATATCAAGAATTCTCAAGAGGTGGTGAAATTCTCACAACCCTCTTGATATATAAGATGGTAATACTCCAAGGTAGGACATAAGGCAAGTTGGATTGCCAGGAACTCAAGGTATAACACAAAACAAGAACAAGTTTTGTGTTGGAGGGAATGCACGAATGTTTTCGATGTTAATACCAATCATCGAGAGGAAGGGATGGTATTTCCCATCATGAATTCGATTTACACTTGGAAGAAGGCATATCATTGCTGATGAGGATCACGACACTTTTGTCGACATCGATCGGCGATGACATCAAGTCAAAGGAATGATGGAGTGAAAGGTTATTGAAACCACTAGTACAATACAAACTTGAAATCAAAGATTGTTGTTCAAGGCGAAATGATATATGCCAAGGACGATCGCTGTAAGCTTAGCTCATTGTCAAAAATTGTGCTTCGGGAAGAAGGACTAGGTAGCACAGTTAAAATTTGGCACGATAATGGTATAGCCGATTAGGCTAGGAATGACTTGAAGGATTAATAAACTCATAAGCAAAGGAGATTACTTAAGAGTTATCGAATCGGAGTAAGAAATTGATTCACTTATCAGTTTTCTTGAGTGTCTAACAACTCAGACCCCGGGGAAAAATTGGAATCGGTGGGAAATAATACTTGAAGAACTCATAAGAAGTAATATGGTTCTGTGCTAGTATCGAGATACCACGGGGTAATACTCGAAGGTAGATCATAATAGAGGTCAGACGGGTGCATTGATCTGCAGAGGACTTGTCCGAGAAAAGGATCAAAGATGATCAATCATGGTCGGAACCACGGTTGCAAAGGATCAACATAGATACAAGATGAACTTATAACAAGGGGACCATTATTAATACAAGAAGCTTCCATGATAGACTCCACATTGGGTCCATGGGCATGAACACAAAGTTCAAGTTCGACTCCCACTTCTCCAAAGCAGAACCTTACATTCACTTCTCGTTTTGATAATGGCATTAGTGTTGAAAGCTTTACCTGGTGAAATACCAGATGAGTATGCCCGTGAAATCTTTCGGGCTCACATAGATTAGTTAAGGCATTTGTTCAACCCATCGAGGCATAATAGGAACATATACCACAAATTTTTTTTTTTTTATGATTAATTAACACAAGCTCGAAAGTAGAGCTTGGTTCACAAAGCAGAGGATATAATTTAACAAAGGCATTTCGTATTAGGGAAAGAACTTCCAAAGTGATCGAATATGAAGGACGTTGTCGGATAAAGTCCAACATGGTCCCGATGGTCCATAAAGGATCTGATGTGAGTATCGGCTCACAACCAGAGGAAGAATCAATGCAAAGACATTGGATTATAGGAACAACTGAGTAACTTAGAGCTCAATTGCAAAGGAATTATGATTTACAAAGCGAAGTATCAGAAGCAGACGCTCCGATCAAGGATGGATAAGTTCAATATACTTAGGGGCACAATTGATGACAATTTGATTGGCGAGAACCAGCTCACGTTTGAAATGACGTCTGAGCCGGAAGGATGAATTCTAGGATATGACTGAGGATTGAGAGCATTCACATCATATTGGATCAAACGACTTAAAATGATAATGACAAAGAATGCCAATAAGATTAACAGACTTATAGGATTTAATCCCAATGCAAGCAACCAAGAATTTCAAGAGCAATAGGTTGTTGAGGATCTTCGGAAGATCGAATGGTAATTCAAAAGCTTTTGTGAAATACCAGAATTCAACTGGGGATAAGCGGATACTCGATGAGTGCGAGAAATTATCCGCAGGGGTATTCAGGTGGCAAAGAACTGCAAGGCAGTAGCCACAAAGTATTCTCGGAACAATAGAGAGAATTTTCGGTGTATCTTGTAATAACAAGAGCAGCCGGGAATAAAGGTAAGAACGACAAGTGTATGTATTTATCCATAAGGATATATCGATGATAGGGAATTGCAAAAGCGACGGGCACAAGGTCTCGAGAGGACATCGTAGAGTAACTTCGGAATCTTCTAGTGCAGCAGGCGATCGTCTGAAGTGAGGGGCTCTCCGGGAGAAAGTACTTGCGAGAACCTAAGTTAGTTTTTAGCAAAATCATTTAACCCGAATAGAAGAGAGTTCAGAGTCCCAGAGTAAAGATGAGGAATAAAAGATCCTAAAACCACCCAATGGCGACGTGGGCCCATGGGCCGCACAGCCATGTTAGTAAAAGTTTTGTAAAGTCTAGACTCGACTTCGGCCAAGGAGTTGGAAAGGGGGATTCCTACAGCAATGGCTCGATACCAACTTGGACGCTTCGATTCAATCGTACACTAATCATGCACGCAAATGTATACGATCAAGATCGTGGACTCACGGAAGATATCACAACACAACTCTAAAACATAAATAAGTCATACAAGCATCATAATACAAGCCAGGGGCCTCGAGGGCTCGAATACAAGTGCTCGATCATAGACGAGTCAGCGGAAGCAACAATATCTGAGTACAGACATAAGTTAAACAAGTTTGCCTTAAGAAGGCTAGCACAAACTGGGATACAGATCGAAAGAGGCGCAGGCCTCCTGCCTGGGATCCTCCTAAGTTACTCCTGGTCGTCGTCATCGGGCTGCACGTAGTAGTAGGCACCTCCAATGTAGTAGGAGTCGTCGTCGAAGGTGGCGTCTGGATCCTGGGCTCCGGCATCTGGTTGCGACAACCAGGTAGAAGGGAAAGGGGGAAAAGGGGGAGAAAAGCAACCGTGAGTACTCATCCAAAGTACTCGCAAGCAAGGAACTACACTACATATGCATGGATATATGTGTAAAGGGCCATATCGGTGGACTGAACTGCAGAATGCCAGAATAAGGGGGATAGCTAATCCTATCGAAGACTACGCGGGCAGCCTCCGCCTTGCAGCATGTAGAAGAGAGTAGATCAAGTCCTCCAAGTAGCATCCTCCAAGTAGCATCGCGATAGCATAATCCTACCGGCGATCCTCCTCGACGCTCGCCGAGAGCGATCACCGGGTTGTATCCGCACTTGGAAGGGTGTGTTTTATTAAGTATCCAGTTCTAGTTGTCATAAGGTCAAGGTACAACTCCGGGTCGTCCTTTTACCGAGGGACACGGCTATTCGAATAGATAAACTTCCCTGCAGGGGTGCACCACATAGCCCAACACGCTTGATCCCATTTGGCCGGACACACTTTTCGGGGTCATGCCCGGCCGCGGAAGATCAACACGTCGCAGCCCCACCTAGGCCAACAGAGAGGTCAGCACGCCGGTCTAAACCTAAGCGCACAGGGGTCTGGGCCCATCGCCCATAGCACACCTGCACGTTGCGAACGCGGCCGGAAACAGACCTAGCAACCTCCAGTACAACGGAAGTCACGTTACGCGGTCCAATGCGGCGCGCGCCACTCAGTCGCTGACGTCACGAGGGCTTCGGCTGATACCACGACGCCGGGATACCCATAACTACTCCCACGTAGATGGTTAGTGCGTATAGACCAAATGGCCAGACTCAGATCAAATACCCAGATCTCGTTAAGCGTGTTAAGTAACCGCGAACGCCGACCAGGGCCAGGCCCACCTCTCTCCTAGGTGGTCTGAACCTGCCCTGTCGCTCCGCCACAAAGTAACAGTCGGGGGCCGTCGGGAACCCAGGCCCACCTCTACCGGGATGGAGCCACCTGTCCTTTCAGCCCCCATCTCCGAACAAGATCACATGTAATGTAAAGATGTATAGTATATAGTATATGCCCGTGATCACCTCCCGAGTGATCACGGCCCGATAGTATAGCATGGCAGACGGACAAGAATGTAGGGCCACCGATGGAATACTAGCATTCTATACTAAGCAAGAGGATAACGGTAAGGGTAACAATCAGAGTAACAATGACAAGGCTATGCAGCGAGAATAGGATTAACGGAAAGCAAGAATATGCTACACTACTCTAATGCAAGCAGATAGAATAGAGTAGGCGATATCTGGTGATCAAGGGGGGGGCTTGCCTGGTTGCTCAGACAAGGAGGGGTCGTCGATGTAGTCGATCACTGGGGTACCGGCATCGGTCTCAGGGTCTACCGGAAAGAAGTAACGGAGGGGGAACACAATAAATAACAGAGCAATCAAATGTAACAAAAAGCAAGAAGGCAAAACGTTGTGCTAGAGGTGACCTAACGTGGTAGGAGGTGATACGGTGAAGGGGGAAACATCCGGAAAGTATCCACGGTGTTTCGCGCAGAGGTGCCGAGGGGGAAAGTTGCGAGTTGCATATGTTAGGGATGCGTGGCGGACGAACGGGCTGCGATCCGGATTCGCCTCGCTGTTCGAGCAACTTTCATGTTGAAAATATTTTAACCGAAGTTACGGATTAAAATATATGATTTTCTAAAGTTTTAATAATATTTTGGAATTATTATTTATTCGAAATTAAATAGCTAAATGCTAGGTGCACCCAGCTCTGCATACGTATGTACCAGAGGTCGACAGTGGGTTGGGTCCCGCTGACCGATCAACGTTTGATCGGTCAACAGGGGTGGGGCCTCCTGTCATTGACTGCTACATTAACTAACTAGTTAATTTAGTCTAACTAGGTTATTAGGCTGACAGATTTTAATTAGTTTAATTAAACCTAATTAATTAAGTTAATTAATTAATTAGTTAATATATTTTTATCTATTTATTTTTAGTTCTTCCTTTTTTTCGTTCTGGGGTGGGGCCCCCATGTCATTGGCCCATAGGCCAACCGGGGCGGGGGCGGACAGCGTGACGCTGCGGGCGCCCGAACCCGGCAGGGCACCGAAGCAGGTGAAGGCCGGTGGCCTGGGGACGGCGGTGAGGGGTGAAGTGGGGGTGGTACGCCCAGTCTGGGTCGAGCCTGGCAGGGCAGCGACGGGCGCTGGAAGGCGAAGCGGCGAGGGGGGCAAGGCGAGGCGGTGACGGCAGAAGGCAAAGACGGCGGAGCAGGGTGAGCGGCAAGAGCTATGGCGCTTGGGCAGGCACGGGCGCGCTGGGCGAAGCGGCGGCGCGGGGGGTGTGGTATAGGCGCGCGGCGATGCGTGGCCGTGGCCGGGATGCCTTGGCGGAGCGCGAAGCGGGCGCTGGAGGGGGGCGGTGTGCGGTAGCGTCAAGGCGTCTTGAACGGCGCGGTGAGCGCAGGACGAGGCAGCATGGGCGGCGCAAGGCGTGTGCGAAGAAAAGTGGAGGAGAGGGGAAGCTCACAGGAGGCGAGGGGTTCGGGCAGCGGGGTTGAGGAGGAGGTCGGAGATGACGTTCAAGGGAGGCAGGCGGTGGGGAGGAGGAAGCAGGCGGCGAGGTGGTTTGTCGAGGAGGGCTCCGGCGACGACGGAGCGATCCGGCGAAGTCGGGGGCTTGAGCGGCGGCGGCAGGGTATGATCGCCGCCCGATCCAGATCCAAATGGGGAGAGGAGAGAGTGTGGACCGTGGGGGTTAGGGTTTCGGGGATGGAGAGGTAGGCCATATAGGCTGTGGACGGGTGGGCGGTTGGCTGGTTGGGTTGTGGGCGGCCTGGTGGCCTGCTAGGCCGTGGCCTCGGGTGTTTTCCCTTTTCTTTTATTTCTATTTTCTGTTTATTAGTTTTCTATTTTATTTCTATATTTATTTGTTTTATAAAACATATAAGTAGTACCCAAATTAGTGTTTCAAAATACCCGATGCCTCAAAAGTTTGGTGATAAAATAAAACTGTTTAGTATTTTATTAATTGAAAAAGGCATGTAATTAATTGTTTTTGCTACTGTCATAATTATTTTAGAGCCTTTAAACACTTCTTCAGAGTTTGGTTTCGCCACCACAATTACCTATGATTTATCCGACACATTTAGGACATTTTTGTTTTAGCGTTTCAAAACTTTTGTTGTTGGCTTGAATTTGAATTTGAATTTGAATTGTTTTCGAACTAACGCAAGATTAGCAACAGTAACCAAGGTGACGTGGCGACATTAGCGTGGGATTACTGTAGCCTAATTATCCGGGCGTCACATCTCCGATCTCCCTACCTCGCCGTGGATCGCCGCCGGCGACCACCGCGGCTCTCGGGCGCCAGCGAGCCCCGACCCGCCTCTTTTGAATTTAAACCTGACGGGTGGGACCCGCCCGTCAGCCTCTCTATTCGTTTTTAAACGAACCGTTTTCTGAAAACGTCTTTTGCCAGAATACGCTTTCTCCTCTGAGCCGGCGTATTCGAGTCTGAAACGTTTTCTGTTTTTATAAATAAAACCCTGGGAAGTTTCTGTTTTATTACAGATGGGTCCCTGGACAAAAACCTTCATAACTTTTTATCAGAAGCATATTTTTGATTGATTCTTTTTCTGTCCTCTTTGAAATTTTGTCTAGTTTTTTATCAGATTTATTTGAAAATTATTTGGAATAATTTTTGTGCACCTCTCGGTATTCACGATAGCGCGTATATTTTCTGTTATACCGTAGATACCGAAGGAGGTGACGGAGCCGCGAACTTCACCGAGCTAGGCTCCGACTACTCTGAACCAGGCAAGCATGTTGAGACTTTTGATATGATGAGTGTTTGGCATGTTTGCATTAAGTAGTTTCATAGCATGTTTGTGAGCATACCGATGAAATGTGATTTTTTTTCATGCATGTTGAAACACGTGAGTTCGTTGATCCATACTTTGTTGAGTATGAAGGTGCATGGCCATGTGTTGGCATGAGTATGGGTAAGATGGCAGTGTTGTAGCATGCCAGTCTTACGCCATACAATTTTTACTTCAGAAACAACCTCAGACGGTTCGATTCCTTCCAGTTTCATTCCCCGTACTACCACATGTTTTCCGCAAGGAATATGGCATAGTAAGTTGCAAACCGCTTTCTTGGTACACACCAAAAGGAGAGGCCGTGATGATGGTTCCATGGCCCTGGATTAAAGCCAGACATCCGGTCAGGGGGCATGGGTGTTTCCGGTTGGGACCGAGAGGGGGCACCCTTAGAGCGCTGCAGATATAAATTTGATCCCATGCTATTCGAGATTGTGATCTCCCCGTCTCAAAAGTTTTTCCTGGACGATGTCTGGGGTGATTCCTGACATCGAGAGGTAGGATGGGTGTGTACTGGATCGCTGTGTTTTCTTCTGAAATACCGTAGACGGAACTAGTCCTTCGTGACTACGGAAATCCATTGACTGTGGGTAATTTTAGTACAAGCTCTGCAGAGTCGAAAACTCCTTTGAATCATCTTATCCATGTCAAAATTCTGTATTATCTTATCCTGACAAGTGTCTGTTGATGACAGAAACTCCGGTGAATCACATGAGTACCAAGTCTGGTTAAATGGATAATTCTTGTGATGGACTAACCCGTTTATTATCATGAGCTGAATATTTATTATGAGAATTGTTTCATTTCTTTTAAAGCCCTTTATGTGGTGTCGCTCAGACGCCCGACTGCGGCATTTCTTTTAAAGCCCTTTATGTGGTGTCGCTCAGACGCCCGACTGTGGCATTTCTTTTAAAGCCCTTTATGTGGTGTCGCTCGACGCCCGATCATGCATTTCTTTTAAAGCCCTTTATGTGGTGTCGCCACACGCCCGATCATGCATTTCTTTTAAAGCCCTTTATGTGGTGTCGCCAGACGCCTGATCATGCATTTCTTTTAAAGCCCTTTATGTGGTGTCGCCAGACGCCTCGATGCATGCATTTCTTTTAAAGCCCTTTATGTGGTGTCGCCAGACGCCCGATCATGCATTTCTTTTAAAGCCCTTTATGTGGTGTCGCCAGACGCCCGATCATGCATTTCTTTTAAAGCCCTTTATGTGGTGTCGCTCAGACGCCCGACTGTGGCATGTTTCTTCCTTTTATTTATTTATTTACCTTTCGAGGCGTCGCTTCAGACACACCCGATCGGTTTTCATTATATGTTGTTGGGATTTCTGGCAGACTACCGTCGTTTCCCTTTTTATTTACTCTGCCTGCTAATAAATTGTTTATGCATTGGTAAATAAATCAGGACGCATTTCATGCATGCATTTGTTATATCTTACGTCCGAACTGTCTTGCGAGTACTTTTAAAGTACTCACTGGCTTGTTGATTTGGCCAGATGCTGACGAAGGCGATCTCATGGATGAAGAATTCGATAGCGAGTCCGACGCCTAGAGGAGTCCTGTCAGTCCCGTGCGACCCTGGTTTTGGTCATCAGATTATATCCGCTCGCTACCCAAATAAATTCACCGAGCCTCACCTCGACGCTCGATGAGATGCTAGTCGAGTACATCACTTCTCACTGTGATATTCCACCACCACCAGTTTTATTTTCCAGTCAGTAGTATGCCACCACACCTTTGTGTCATATCCGCCATTATGTATAATTATTGGCAGGGTTGTAATAATTTGTTGAGCACCCTTAGCTCAGCCCTGTAATATATTTTATGCTACTGGCTTTTTGTATCAAGAAATTGTCTACCAGTGAGGAGTATTTCTCTCAAACTGGATTCACAAGGTCGGTTTCTCAATAAATATTTTTATTGGAAAACAGGTCGTGACAAGCTTGGTACCAGAGCCAGGCTGACTGTAGGAAGCCACTAGGTGCGATCGCTAATCGGTTATTAGCACAGTAGAGTTATTTCTTATTTTTTTTTACAATCGTAGACATTTTTCTGATAGTCAGCATAAATTTATGATCTGACCATTCAGAAAATTTTGCCTGCTTTTGTAGATGGCTGACGACGGCTGCGAGTCTCAGATGTTCGCCAACGTGCCCGATGGGTTCGTCAAGCTTCTCTCCTGCATCGTTCAGGTCGCGATGGGGCCATCTGTGCGCCCAGTCTTCACACTCTACCAGCACAAGGTCAACGACAGTCTGACCATGCACCAGGCCGCGGTGCAATTCAAGGGAGGGCGTGTTGAGTTACGCCGCTTCCGGTATGTGGGAAGAGCCATGCCTACGGAGAAGCATGCTATGCAGATGGCAGCCCGCGAGGCGATAGCTCGCCTCAGGGATGTCCTTCCCTCAATGAAGACTCGTCGTTACCGCTACCTTCCATGCCATGTGCCCTACACCTGTCACTACGCATTCTCCTGTCCCAGAGGAGAACGGGACGAGGCCTTTGAGATGCTTATTGAGTATCTCCGGGCCCTGGAGGCAGCATTCGACAATTTGGTGGACGACTTCGTGGCTGCCCGCATGGACTCAGTCCATGGCTGTGCCACCAACAGGAGAGAGCTCCTGCACACCGCACCGCCATTGACGTTTGTCTCGTCCTCAGCATCCTATGCACCGAGTCGTCGCCTGCCTACCACCGAGGAGTTCAACCAAGTCATCACGCCCACTCCAGCGCGTACTGCACCAACCTTTGTTCGTGTTGCTCCACCCCTGGCGCCCACTCCACCTTCTCAGCGCAGCACTTCACGTCTGGAGCCTATTAGTGAGGAGGAGGTCGAGTCCCCAGCCTCACTGCGCCTCACCCTTGGCAGAGCCAAGGAGATCGTCAACATCTCCAACTGAGTACGCTTAGCCGTCATGCGAGGTGCCACGTGTGCGATATGTGTATTTGTACATAGGTTGTGAGAAGTAGCCTGTTTGCGCATCATGTAGGAAGTGGAGAAGTGCACTAGCCTAAATAACATGTCAGGATTATGTACGCATATCCTGAGTGATGTATTGTATAATTATCGACCGCGTGTAAGATACGTAATGAGCAGTCCTTCTCCGTGCGCAAATCGATTTATTTTCTTTATGTCTTCTTGGCATTTTATTTTTACTTGCCAGCCTTGTGAATTTATGGATTTAATTTTGGCGACTCTTTTCTGTTTGTTCTTATGAGTTTTACAAAATATATCCCCAGAGTGAAAAATGTCTCGTCCTTGGACTCGCTCCATGCCAGCTCCGTCAGAGGAAAATATTGGCTCTCAACCAGGCAACAATTACGCACAAGGACAGTCGAGTCAACAGGGCAGTGAAACGGCACTCTCTCAAATGTGCCGCATTTTTGAACAAAGTCAGCAACAACATCGTGAAATGATGAACCAAGTTATCAACATGGGAAATCACCATGGGCAGTATCCGCAGCATTCCAAATTATCTGAACTACAGAAGACACGTCCTCAAACATTTTCTCATACTGACAAACCTCTTGAAGCCGAGGACTGGCTTCGAGATATGGAGAGAAAATTAATTATTGCAAGATGTTCAGACCGAGAAAAGGTACTATATGCTCCGCACTATCTCACAGGAGCAGCCGCTTCGTGGTGGGAAAATTTCCTGCACATGCATCCCAATGAAAATAATATAACCTGGGATGATTTCAAGGAAGGTTTCCGTGGTGCGCACATTCCCAAGAGTATTATGAAAATCAAGAAGAGAGAGTTCGATGACCTCAAACAAAGGAATATGACAGTGTCAGATTACAATGGTCAATTCACTCTATTGTCTCGCTACGCGAATGAAGAACGAATGACTGAAAGCAAGAAGATGGAAAAATTCCTGGACGGTCTAGCACCCGCGCTTAAATGCCAACTGGTCGTACACACTTTTCCAGATTTTAAAACACTGGTGGACAAAGCCATTACTCTGGAAAATGAGAGACGCAGCTTGGAAGATTTCCGCAAGCGAAAAAGGGATCAGACTCACCTTGCTCGCAACCATCGAAGCAAGACAGTTTTTCAGAAAGGTGGGACACAGAAATCCACGACAAGCGTCTCACGCCCAATCAAAAAATTTCATGCAAGGGACAAGGAATTCACATATCGCCCAGGCATTACTTGTTACGCCTGTGGAGAGGAAGGACACTATGCCAAACAATGCCCCAAACCAAGGAACTCAACCCTGAAGCCGAACAACGGTGGCAATAATTCAGCACCCAAGCAAAACAATTTCAACCCCAATAACAACCACAGGAAGGGTCATCTGAACCACGTGACCCCAGAGGAAGCCCAGAATGCCCCGGATATTGTACTCGGTACGTTTCCTGTCAACACAATACCTGCCATGGTTTTGTTTGATTCTGGAGCTTCTCACTCATTCATTTCGAAAAGTTTTGCCTTGCAAAATAATTTTTCGATGCTTCCTTTGGAAAAATCAATGATCATCAAGTCCCCTGGAAATCAGCAAGTTACTCAGAGTTACTGTCAAGGTGTGGTTATTAAGTTTGGAGGATTAGAGTTTCATGCAAATCTCATTGTTTTGGAAAATAATGGACTGGATGTCATCCTAGGATTGGTTAGCCACCAACAAAGGTTTTATTGACTGTTTCAACTGGTCCGTAATTCTCACTCATCACCTCGGGAAGACAGTAAGAATTTCTGCCCAAGATAGAAAAATACCTCGGCAACCAAGATTGAACAAAGTGGACATTTCTGAACTGAACAAGGTTCCAGTAGTGTGTGAATTTCCAGACGTATTTCCCGAAGAATTGCCAGGCATGCCACCAGATCGGGAGATAGAATTCAGCATTGAGCTAGCGCCTGGAACCACCCCCATATACAAGAAACCATACAGAATGGCACCATCTGAGTTGGTAGAATTGAAGAAGCAAATAAAAGAATTACTGGACAAAGGATATATACGAGCCAGCTCCTCCCCTTGGGGTTCACCAATTTTATTTGCCAAAAAGAAGGATGGAACACTGAGATTGTGTGTAGACTACCGAGCACTTAACATGGTCACAATCAAGAACAAATACCCAATGCCAAGAATAAGCGATTTATTTGACCAGCTCGCTCAAGCCAGGGTCTTCTAAAAAATTGATTTAAGATCGGGTTACCATCAATTAAAAGTACGCACAGAGGATATTCCCAAGACAGCTTTCACCTCCAGATACGGATTGTATGAGTTCACAGTAATGCCATTTGGAATGACAAACGCCCCCGCATATTTTGTTCACCTCGTGAACAAAGTATTTATGAAGTTTATGGACAAGTTTGTTGTGGTGTTCATCGACGATGTTTTGATATATTCCAAGACACCTGAGGAGCACGCAGAACATCTCAGGATTGTGCTAGGAGAGCTCAGAAAACATAAATTGTACGCCAAGTTCAGCAAGTGTGAATTTTGGCTAAGACAGGTAGGCTTTTTGGGCCACGTATTGAATCAAGAAGGTATTGCCGTGGACCCGGAAAAAGTCAAGGCCGTACTTGGCTGGAAGCCACCAGCCAACGTAACAGATATACGTAGTTTCTTGGGAATGGCAGGATATTACCGCAGATTTATTGAAGGATTTTCCACCATAGCCAAGCCAATGACGCAGTTACTCAAGAAAGACAAGAAATTTGAGTGGACTGAAGCCTGCGAGAAAAGTTTCCAAGAACTAAAAAGGAAATTAACGACAGCACCGGTATTAATTGTGCCAGACATACACAAGAATTTTGAAGTATATTGTGATGCATCCCGAAAGGGTCTCGGATGCGTATTAATGCAAGAAGGCAAAGTTGTCGCATACGCTTCAAGGCAACTTCGCAAACACGAGGAAAATTATCCCACTCATGACTTAGAATTGGCAGCAGTCATACATGCACTCAAAGAATGGAGGCACTTCCTACTGGGAAATCGTTGTGAGATATATATGGACCATAAAAGTCTCAAATATATTTTCACACAGCCAGAACTCAATTTACGACAACGACGCTGGTTGGAATTGGTAAAAGATTATGATGTGGGTATTCACTATCATCCAGGGAAGGCAAATGTAGTGGCAGATGCTCTTAGTCGGAACCCCAGTTCGGACGACAACAATCTGCCAGGTTTGAGACCTGAATTCCAACAAGAATTTACCAAACTCAACTTGATGATGGTCGCGGAAGGCACCATAACAAATTTGGAAGTTCAACCCAACCTTGTGGAGAAAATTAAAGGAGCTCAGGATAAACACCCCAGCATCGAAGGCATAAAAAGAAAGGTGAGAATGGGCAAGGCCTCGGAATTCGTCATAGACAATGAAGGAACATTATGGTACGGAGACAGACTCTGCGTGCCAAATATAGAGGACCTCAAACAACAAATTTTAGCTGAAACCCACACCACTCAGAAGCTTGCCAGGATTTATCTTGCCCGTATAGTTTGTTTGCATGGAGTCCCAAAAACTATAATATCTGACAGAGGCACTAAGTTCGTCTCGAGATTTTGGGAGCACTTACAACAGGCTTTGGGAACTCAACTGGCCTTCAGTACAGCATACCATATCCAGACTGATGGACAAACAGAACGCGTAAACCAAATACTAGAAGACATGCTGAGAGCATGTGTCCTCACCTATGGGACCAGTTGGGAAGAAAGCCTGCCATATGCCGAGTTCGCATACAACAACAGTTACCAGGCCAGCCTGCAAATGGCACCTTTTGAAGCCCTCTACGGACGGAGATGCCGTACCCCGCTAAATTGGTCAGAAACCGGAGACAGTCGTATTTTCGGCCCAGACATGCTCAAAGAAGCCGAGGAAAAAGTCAGGCTAGTCAGGGACCGACTCAAGACCGCTCAAAGCCGACAGAAGAGTTATTACAATCAGAAACATCGTGAGGTCAGGTTCGAGCCCGGTAATTATGTATACCTACAAGTCTCCCCTATGAGAGGACTACAACGGTTCAAGGTTAAAGGAAAGCTAGCACCAAGGTTCATCGGACCATTCTGTATAGTGGCACGAAAAGGCACGGTAGCCTACCAACTGGACTTGCCCAAAGAATTATCCGATGTCCACGACGTATTCCACGTCTCACAATTAAGGAAATACGTGAGCAACCCAGAGAAACAAGTATCCCATGAGAACATTGACGTACAACCAGATCTCACCTATCGGGAACATCCAGTAAAAATACTAGAGGAGTCTGAAAGGAGGACTCGACAGAAAACCATCAAGTTTTTCAGAGTCCAGTGGAGCAATCACACCGAGAGTGAAGCAACTTGGGAAAGAGAGGATTTTCTTCGGACAGAACATCCACACTTATTTAAGGATCAGCTGAAATCTCGGGGACGAGATTTTTCCTAAGGGGGTAGGTGTTGTGACACTCCAAAAATTTTATTTGGTTTTTAGCAAAATTCTTGCTGATTTTCTTTTGTGAAAAGAGGCCATTTAATTATTTTTTTTGAAAAGCCACTCTCTTAAGATTTTTCCTTTCTTTGACCAGGTTTGTCATTTATGTTTCCTTCTTCAAACTTGGGTTTGATCTTTTAAAATTTCTCCTCTGTTCTCTCCTAAAATTGATTTGGGAGTTTAAATTCTTTTATATTTCAAAAAAGATTTGGGGTCCCCATTCTTTTCATAACCATCCATGACTTTGTATTTTTACCCATGTGGTAAAACCCCTCCAAAACCTCCTCTCCTCCTTGCTAACAGCTCACATTCACTATCCCAACTCATCCCAACAAGTTTTGGATTTTATTTTGATTATTTCACCTCTCAAATCTTTTCTGATATTTATTTTGAGCCTGAACCATTTACAAAGCAAGTATCCTTTTGCTTGTGAGTTTTGATCTCAAACCAACTCTACTGGCTAGTCCTTTGTACCCACGACCCAGAACCATCTTGATCCACTCATCTCCTTTTCAAATTTTTCAAATTACACTCCCTGCAAGTTTGGACCAGATTTGCCAAATTTGGTGAAATTCATATCTTCCCTTATCCAAAAATTCCACCAAAAATCAGGCAGCCTACTGGAACATTGAGGAGCCACTCCACCAAAAATCAGCCCAAGGAAAAATTCCTACAATCCAGAAACATTCTGTCGAACACCTTGCTTGCACTATTCAAACACTTTCAGTCAAATTCAGAGTTCAGTGTCGTTTCTTCGTCAGAGTTTCAGTCACGAGGAAACAGTGGCTTTGGCACGTTGCTCGCCGCCTGGCTCGCTTGTCCGAAGCCCCGCACGCGCGCTTGGCCGCTTCCCGGCGTCGGTGACGCCCTGGCCCGCCCGCGCCAGCGTGTCCCACGGCGACAGAACCACCGTAACAGCCGACCAGGGAGCAGAACGGCGGCTCAACGCCGTTCGGCGCCGCCCAAACATCCTGGTGGTTCCGCGTGGCCCTCTCCAAGCCAGCGCACGCATGCAGCACCGTCGCCGTGGCGCAACGCGCACAGAGCGTGCTCTCTGCCGCCGACGTGCCCGCACTGCTCCGTTCCGTCGAGTTCCACCAAGTCTTCGAATCCCAGCTTGTTCAGCACCTAATCAACACCAGATGGCAACCATGACGGCGCTCAACGTCTAAACCACCCGACCAAGGCTCTGCATCACCGTAATCCCTCGCCGGACTTATCCCGTTCGCGGCAACCGCCTCGGGCCGGCTATATATATAGCACCCAAGCTCGCTCTCGGCGCAAGACACCTCCACTACCTCACCAGACCACCGCCGGCCACGAGAAGAGCCTCGAGGGCCCTTCATCCTCGACTCCGCCGCCTGCTCCGCCTGGCTCCAGCTCGATCCGCTGCAGTGAGACCGCCTCCGGCGTCCAAACTCCGCCCAGCTCATTCTCTAGCTACCAGATACCTAACCCCTCACAATTTGATCATTGCAGCCCTCTCCGCGAGCTCCATCTCGCCCGAACTGCCGTCCACGGAGCAGGAGTCATCACGACGTGGTGCTCACCGGCCACCACCACCACCACCAACCGACGCGAATGGCGCCTGAACACGCTGGTACTCTCCGATCTCCCTACTCGCTGTGGATCGCCCGGCCACCACCATGACTCTCGGGCGCGTGAGCCCGACCCGCCTCTTTTGAATTTAAACTGACGGTGGGACCCGCCCACGGCCTCTATTCGCTTTTAAACGAACCGTTTTGAAAACGTCTTTTGCCAGAATACGCTTTCTCCTCTGAGCCGGCGTATTCGAGTCTGAAACGTTTTCTGTTTTTATAAATAAAACCCTGGGAAGTTTCTGTTTTATTACAGATGGGTCCCTGGACAAAAACCTTCATAACTTTTTATCAGAAGCATATTTTTGATTGATTCTTTTTCTGTCCTCTTTGAAATTTTGTCTAGTTTTTTATCAGATTTATTTGAAAATTATTTGGAATAATTTTTGTGCACCTCTCGGTATTCACGATAGCGCGTATATTTTCTGTTATACCGTAGATACCGAAGGAGGTGACGGAGCCGCGAACTTCACCGAGCTAGGCTCCGACTACTCTGAACCAGGCAAGCATGTTGAGACTTTTGATATGATGAGTGTTTGGCATGTTTGCATTAAGTAGTTTCATAGCATGTTTGTGAGCATACCGATGAAATGTGATTTTTTTTCATGCATGTTGAAACACGTGAGTTCGTTGATCCATACTTTGTTGAGTATGAAGGTGCATGGCCATGTGTTGGCATGAGTATGGGTAAGATGGCAGTGTTGTAGCATGCCAGTCTTACGCCATACAATTTTTACTTCAGAAACAACCCGTATCGGTTCGATTCCCTTCCAGTTTCATTCCCCGTACTACCACATGTTTTCCGCAAGGAATATGGCATAGTAAGTTGCAAACCGCTTTCTTGGTACACACCAAAAGGAGAGGCCGTGATGATGGTTCCATGGCCCTGGATTAAAGCCAGACATCCGGTCAGGGGGCATGGGTGTTTCCGGTTGGGACCGAGAGGGGGGCACCCCTTAGAGCGCGCGTATATAAATTTGATCCCATGCTATTCGAGATTGTGATCTCCCCGTCTCAAAAGTTTTTCCTGGACGATGTCTGGGGTGATTCCTGACATCGAGAGGTAGGATGGGTGTGTACTGGATCGCTGTGTTTTCTTCTGAAATACCGTAGACGGAACTAGTCCTTCGTGACTACGGAAATCCGTTGACTGTGGGTAATTTTAGTACAAGCTCTGCAGAGTCGAAAACTCCTTTGAATCATCTTATCCATGTCAAAATTCTGTATTATCTTATCCTGACAAGTGTCTGTTGATGACAGAAACTCCGGTGAATCACATGAGTACCAAGTCTGGTTAAATGGATAATTCTTGTGATGGACTAACCCGTTTATTATCATGAGCTGAATATTTATTATGAGAATTGTTTCATTTCTTTTAAAGCCCTTTATGTGGTGTCGCTCAGACGCCCGACTGCGGCATTTCTTTTAAAGCCCTTTATGTGGTGTCGCTCAGACGCCCGACTGTGGCATTTCTTTTAAAGCCCTTTATGTGGTGTCGCTCAGATGCCCGATCATGCATTTCTTTTAAAGCCCTTTATGTGGTGTCGCCAGACGCCCGATCATGCATTTCTTTTAAAGCCCTTTATGTGGTGTCGCCAGACGCCCGATCATGCATTTCTTTTAAAGCCCTTTATGTGGTGTCGCCAGACGCCTGATCATGCATTTCTTTTAAAGCCCTTTATGTGGTGTCGCTCAGACGCCCGACTGCGGCATTTCTTTTAAAGCCCTTTATGTGGTGTCGCTCAGACGCCCGACTGCGGCATTTCTTTTAAAGCCCTTTATGTGGTGTCGCTCAGACGCCCGACTGTGGCATGTTTCTTCCTTTTATTTATTTATTTACCTTTCGAGGCGTCGCTTCAGACACCCGATCGGTTTTCATTATATGTTGTTGGGATTTCTGGTGGACTACCGCCGTTTCCCTTTTTATTTACTCTGCCTGCTAATAAATTGTTTATGCATTGGTAAATAAATCAGGACGCATTTCATGCATGCATTTGTTATATCTTACGTCCGAACTGTCTTGCGAGTACTTTTAAAGTACTCACTGGCTTGTTGATTTGGCCAGATGCTGACGAAGGCGATCTCATGGATGAAGAATTCGATAGCGAGTCCGACGCCTAGAGGAGTCCCAGTCAGTCCCGTGCGACCCTGGTTTTGGTCACTGTATTATATCCGCTTCCGCGACCCAAATAAATTCACCGAGCCTCACCTCGACGCTCGATGAGATGCTAGTCGAGTACATCACTTCTCACTGTGATATTCCACCACCACCAGTTTTATTTTCCAGTCAGTAGTATGCCACCACACCTTTGTGTCATATCCGCCATTATGTATAATTATTGGCAGGGTTGTAATAATTTGTTGAGCACCCTTAGCTCAGCCCTGTAATATATTTTATGCTACTGGCTTTTTGTATCAAGAAATTGTCTACCAGTGAGGAGTATTTCTCTCAAACTGGATTCACAAGGTCGGTTTCTCAATAAATATTTTTATTGGAAAACCGGTCGTGACAGGCGGCCGCTTAGCCCCCCTCAGGACCGATACGCCATCAACATCATCATTGCTAATCTTGGCGCGGTGGCTCTCCGCTTGGCTCCGCCGCTTCGTCCACCACCTCCCGAGCCAGATTAGCCTCTTCGAGGCCTGTGCTACCGCCCTTGTTTTCCTTTTTTTTCTTACGGGCTTGTTGAGTTGTGCCCTCAGCAGAACCATCTCGTAATTTATTGTGTGCTACCTTTGCATGTGTGTGCGATGTAAACATTTGTGGGTTCTTGTGGCTCTGGTAGTTTTATTTGTATATAAAGAGGGATGAAAGCCTTTTTCGGCATAACTTGAGAAAACAAAAAACACAAATGATCGGCACTAAACCATGCATGCTATCCCGTACTCTCTTACGCCCAGATTAAATAATCCGGTTAATAAAGAATACGAGAAACTGATAGATAAAAATCTTGGTATATCTATAAAACCTAAATAGTTCATCCCCATTAACCTATTTCTCTTGACATGTAACCTATCCACATCATCATCCATGGCCCACACATACAACTTCTGAAAAAACAATCCAGCAAATAATGTGATACAACTTTGTTTGAGGAAAAATCGTGTGATACAACTTTATTTAGTACCACATGGCCCACACGTGTGATGGGCTGTTGCGCTGCCTTCCCAGATTCGTTTGCTCTTCCGTCTTCTTTTTTTAAGGTTGCTCTTCCGTCTTCTAAACAGACGAAGTAGCCAAAAAGCCCACAAGACCCGGTTGTTCGATCTCCACACCTCATATCCTATTCTTAGGCCCTGTTTGGTTCGGCTGTGGATTTTTAAAAGCAGCTGTGAAAAATCTGCTGTGGAAAAACAGCTGTGGAAAATCTGATGTGAAAAAGATGTAGGTCATTTGGCAAACCAGCTGATACAGCTTTTTCAGATTTTGGCCCGCAGCGGAATCAGATTTTGGAAAGCACGTCCTGGGCTGCTTCCGCTTTTGCTTCAGATTTTGGCAGCGGATTTCTGAAATCGGATTCTGCTGGGTTCGCCCTTTGGTTCAGATTCTGCTACGCGGCAGCGGAATCCGTCGATAAAATCTGAACCAAACAGGGCCTTAATCGAGTCGTCGCTGCAAATCCATCTCAACGGCGCACCACGACATCGTTCTTGCACAGCGCTGCCGCACGCCCACAGTGCGTCGTCGGGACCCGCATGGTGCCCGCTCAGCTTCGCCCGACCTCGACGTCATGCCTGGACAGCGCCTCGGCACGCTCGCAACGCGTCACCGACACCTGTAGCGCCTCCCCGGTGCCCCTCCCCCTTCCCCCATTGGCTTCGCCTGGCCGGCCACTTCCGACCATCCGCATCGGCTTTCCCGGTCGCAGCAGCTTCACGCTCAGTCCGCGCCGTCGCAGAACCACCAAGGGTCTTTCGGCTGCTCATCGACATGCTGACGAGCCAGTCGGCATGGCGTGCTGTCGGAGAGGAAGAAGACGGGATCTGATTGCCTCTACCATATACCAAGGAATGGTTCATGATTTTTTAATAATCTGCAATGTTGTCTGACACTTTGTGCATCCTTTGTGACTATTACTATTATTAAAGGATTGATGTAAATTCTATTTTTCAGATGAGCTTTTCTGGGACGAACGGATCCAATCAGAGTCCATGTAGCGAAGTTCAGCACCAAGTGTTTTTACATTCCTGTACTTTGCAGAGTACTTCGGCACTAGGTTCTTCCTTTTGGAAAACGTTAGGAGCTTCGTTTCATTCAACAAAGGAAAAAACCACACTAGCATCATTCCTGGAGATGGGATAAGGTGCTGCTTGACACACTTGCACTTCTCTGTTTTCCCTTCAGTCTGCAGTGCAATGACATTATTTTCACTTCCAAATGTTCTAAATCTCTGTGCATGTTCATAGCTTTGACTCGGGATTTTAGAGGCAATGTTGTTGGGGCTAGACAGCAACAATGCGCTGCACAAATTCACCGGCACGGCAAATATGCACTAGTAGAAAAGGGGGCTATGGTCCAGGCCTGGTCAGCCCATTAGTCCCGGTTCAGTCACGAACCGGGACCAATGGGGGCATTGGTCCCGGTTCGTGAGCCCAGGGGGCCGGCCGGGCCACGTGGGCCATTGGTCCCAGTTCATCAGGACCTTTTGGTCCCGGTTGGTGGTACGAACCGGGACCAATGGGCCTGGCTCCTGGCCCACCACCATTGGTCTCGGTTGGTGGCCTGAACCGGGACCAAAGGCTCCCCTTTAGTCCCGGTTCATGACACGAACCGGGACCAATAGTGTTGCCTATATATACCCTCGCCCGCGAGCAGAGCACTCCAGTGCTCTGTTTTTCTGGGCCGGCGAGGGGAGTGGTTTGTGGTGCTCTAGCTCACCTCCTATGCACATGAGGTGTTCGATGAAATGCCCGAGCCACACTAGTTAAGCTTTCTCCTCTCGAATCTCGACCTCAAAGCTCCATTTTCCTTGAGATTTGTCTAGATTTATCGGTCCGTCACGCCCCACCCCCGTCTTCACCGCCGGCGATCACCCGCGCCGATCTCATCACCGACACCACCGTGGTGAGCCTCTTGTTCTTATCTTCTTTCTGAAAGGAAAAATATTCTTACTTGTATGTTTAGATCGATACTTGTATCATTTTCTTACTTTTATTATTGCATCTTATATAGTGCGATGGTTTTGTATCCGCCCCGCCGGCCCTCGCTCATCTATGATTCGGATGTGGTATATATATTAATCTTTATAACTATTGGTTCATTTATTGTTTATGAAAATTATGCGGACCAACGTGACATAGATTTTATTTATCTAGGATGTATGTGAACCGGAAATTCCAACCGACCCTATTGTCGAGAGGTTAAATTTAGTTGAAGAATAAAACAATTTCTTGAAGGAAAAAATAAAAAAATTGAGGAGGAGAAGATGATATTGGAGTTGCATGTTGCGGATGTCGTCGATGATCACAAGATCAAGATGGATGCAATGCGCTTGAAGATTAGAAAGATTAGAAAATATGCCATTCATACCGAGGCTTGGTATCATTATGTCGTTGGATCAATTGTTACCTTGGTTGCGATTATGATCGCCTTTGTTTTCGCATTTAAATGTTTTACATAGTTTCAATGTATGGTTTAATTAATTAGATGCTCTGGAGAGCTATATGTTGTTAGATGAGAACTATGTATGTACTTTGGTTTTAATGTGATGATGAACCTTTATTAATTTGGACACTTAATTATATATAATGCACGCAGATGAACCGGCAATGGATGTACGGTGACAGACACACCTCCGAGTACATTAAGGGCGTGCATGAGTTTCTCGATGCGGCTGAGGCAAACAAGCAGAATGGTTTTATGTGTTGTCCATGCCCTAATTGTGGGAATACGAAGTCTTACTCTAACCGGAAAATCCTTCACACCCACCTGCTTTACAAGGGTTTCATGCCACACTATAATGTTTGGACGAGGCACGGAGAAATAGGGGTTATGATGGAAGACGATGAAGAAGAAGAGTATGATGACAACTACGTGCCCCCTGAATACCGTGATCAAGAGGAACCAGACGATGTGCCCAATGATGCTGCAACGGGTGAAGCTGCTGAAGATCAAGAGGAACCAGACGATGTGCCCGATGATGATGATCTCCGCCGGGTCATTATCGATGCAAGGACGCAATGCGAAAGTCAAAAGGAGAAGCTGAAGTTCGATCGCATGTTAGAGGATCACAAAAAAGGGTTGTACCCCAATTGCGAAGATGGCAACACAAAGCTCGGTGCCAGATCGAATTGCTGCAATGGAAGGCAGAGAATCTTGTGGGCGACAAAGGATTTGAGAAGCTGAAAATATTGAAGAAGAAGCTTCCAAAGGATAACGAATTGCCCTACAGTACATACGCAGCAAAGAAGGTCGTATGCCCTCTAGGATTGGAGGTGGAGAAGATACATGCATGCCCTAATGACTGCATCCTATACCGCGGTGCATACAAGGATCTGAACGCATGCCCGGTATGCGGTGCATTGCGGCATAAGATCAGACGAGATGACCCTGGTGATGTTCACGGCGAGCCCCGCAGGAAGAGGGTTCCTGCGAAGGTGATGTGGTATGCTCCTATAATACCACGGTTGAAACGTCTGTTCAGAAACGGGAAGCATGCCAAGTCGATGCGATGGCACAGTGAGGACCGTAAGAAAGACGGGAAGTTGAGAGCACCCGCTGACGGGTCGCAGTGGAGAAAAATCGTGAGAAAGTACTGGGATGAGTTTGCAAAGGACCAAAGGAACGTATGGTTTGCTTTAAGCGCGGATGGCATTAATCCTTTCGGGGAGCAGAGCAGCAATCACAGCACCTGGCCCGTGACTCTATGTATGTATAACCTTCCTCCTTGGATGTGCATGAAGCGGAAGTTCATTATGATGACAGTTCTCATCCAAGGCCCTAAGCAACCCGGCAACGACATTGATGTGTACCTAAGGCCATTAGTTGAAGAACTTTTACAGCTATGGAATGGAAACGTGTACGACGTGGGATGAGCATGATAAGAGGAATTTAACCTAAAGGCGTTGTTGTTCGTGACCATCAACGATTGGCCCGCTCTCAAGAACCTTTCGTGATGACAAACAAAGGATACCACGCATGCACACCCTATTTAGATGACACTGAAAGTATATACCTGGACAAATGCAGGAAGAATGTGTACCTGGGCCATCATCGATTTCTTCCGACCAACCATCAATGTCGAAAGAAAGGCAAGCATTTCAAAGGCGAGGCAGATCACCGGAAGAAGCCCGCCATGCGTACCGGTGATCACGTACTTGCTATGGTCAATGATTTACATGTAATCTTTGGAAAGGGTCCCGGCGCACTAGCTGTTCCGAATGACGCTAACGGACACGCACCCATGTGGAAGAAGAAATCTATATTTTGGGACCTACCCTACTGGAAAGACCTAGAGGTCCGCTCTTCAATCGACGTGATGCACGTGACGAAGAACCTTTGCGTGAACCTGCTAGGCTTCTTGGGCGTATGGAAAGACAAAAGATACACTCGAGGCACGGAGGACCTGCAACGTTTGCACGAAAGAGACGGTGTGCCTTCAAGCAAGATGAAGGTCCTGCCACTACGCTCTTCATTTAAAGAAGAGAAAGAAATCTTCTTTGAATGCCTGCTCAAGATGAAGGTCCCGGCGGCTTCTCATCGAATATAAAGGGAATAATAAATATCCAGAGAAAAGTTCCGAACCTAAAGTCTCATGACTGCCACGTGATTATGACGCAATCGCTTCGTTGCATTGAGGGGCTTCTACCGAAAACGTCCGATTAGCCATTGTGAAGCTATGTGCATTCCTCAATGCAATCTCTCAGAAGGTGATCGATCCAGAAATAGTACCAAGGCTAAGGAGTGATGTGGCACAATGTCTTGTCAGTTTCGAGATGGTGTTCCCACCATCCTTCTTCAATATCATGACGCACGTCCTAGTTCATCTAGTCGAAGAGATTGTCATTCTGGGCCCCGTATTTCTACACAATATGTACCCCTTTGAGAGGTTCATGGGAGTCCTAAAGAAATATGTCCAGAATCGCTTAGGCCGAAGGAAGCATCTCCATGGGCCATCAAACAGAGGATGTCATCGGGTTTTGTGTTGACTTCATTCCTGGACTTAAGAAGATAGGTCTCCCTAAATCGCGGTATGAGGGGAGACTGACTGGAAAAGGCACGCTAGGAGCGGACTCAATAATATGCAGGGACGGGCATTCTTGGTCTCAAGCACACTACACAGTTCTACGAGAACTCTACCTTGGTGACCCCGTATGTCGATGAACACAAGAACGATCATGCTCCAAACACCGGAGCGGTGTGACGATGGATTACATGTGAACACATTAGGACTTTCAGCAGTTGGTTGGAAGCACGCCTCGAGGTGACAACACTGTTTGTGATGAGTTGTACTTGTTCTCCAGGGGACCATCTTTGACTGTATTGATTTACAAAGGATATGAGATAAATGGGAATACATTTTACACGATTGACCAAGATCAAAAGAGCACCAACCAAAACAGCGGTGTCCGCTTTGATGCAACAACCGAGAAGGGAAAGGACACATATTATGGTTACATAGTGGACATATGGGAACTTGACTACGCAAGATTTTAAGGTCCCTTTGTTTAAGTGCAAATGGGTCAATCTGTTAGGAGGCGGGGTACATGTAGACCCACAGTACGGAATGACAACAGTCGATCTGAAAAATCTTGGGTACACTGACGAACCGTTCGTCCTAGCCAATGATGTGGCACAGGTTATCTATGTGAAGGACATGTCTACCAGACCGAGAAAAAGAAAAGATAAGGAAACGAATACATCATACGATGAGCCAAAGCGCCACATAGTTCTTTTCGGGAAAAGGGACATCCCGGGAGTGGAGGGCAAGACAGACATGTCTGAAGATTATGAAAGGTTTCATGAAATTCCTCCCTTCAATGTCAAGGCTGACCCAAGCATCCTGATAAATAATGAAGATTATCCATGGTTACGGCGCAATAAGCAAATGACGCAAGCGAAGAAAAAGTGAAGACTTTCTCCCACAACTATTATGATGATACCATGCCAAATTTGTAACAGACGAGTATGCTATGCCAACTTTTTCAGAGTTCATTTGAAACTATGAATTTAGGTCGACTTTTCAGAGCAAAAAGAATTAAAAAATAAAGCAAAAAACAAAAGAAAATAATAATACAGAAAGCAAAACACAGTAATATTAAATCAAATTTTAAAACTAGTGAGTCACACAAATTTTAAAGAAATCAAATTTAAACTATTCTAATTTTAAAACTAATTGCACTAACAGAATGTTTATAATTTTTGTGACATAAAATAAAAAAGAAATCACTACAAAACTATAAGTATTTAGTTCTAAGTAGAAATGAAAAAAATAGCAAAAAAATGCCACCTACTGGGCCACCACGGCCTGAATACGACTAGAAACCCAACCATGGGCCAGGATTCAGGCCCGCAGCAGGCCCAGTAGGCCCACAGGCATGGCAGTGACAGATTAGGCCCGAAAGCCTGCAGTTGAGAGGAGCTCGAGAGGGTGGGCGCGCAGCGCTTATAAACCACTCCCGAGCCCTCTCAACTAGCGAGGTGGGACTAAACTTTTGGGCGCGGGGCAGCACAAGGCCATTGGTCCCGGTTGGTGGGACGAACCGGGACCAAAGGGGCATTGGTCCCGCTTTGTCGCACCAACCGGGACCAATGCCCCCTTTAGTCCCGGTTGGTGGCACCAACCGGGACCAAAGGCCTCCGCTTCCCGCCCTTTGGGCTGCCGAAAAGTGGCCTTTGGTCGGTTGGTGCCACCAACGGGACTATAAAATAACATGGTCGGTTGGTGCCACCAACCGGGACCAATTGCTATATAAGCAAAGACTTAGGAAATTTTCACATTTCCCTCGCAGTTGCCCCCGACGACGCTGAGCACATCGACGCCGCCAGCTGCCCGACGCCGTCGCCGCCCCTGCCGTCGCCCCGACCGTGTCGTCGGCGTCGCTCGTGCCTCGCCGTCGCCGTCCGTGCCCCCTGCCTCCTCGTCGTCGCTTCGACAGCGCTGTCGCCACCCTGCCCCTCGCCTCCTCGCCGCCGACGCCGTGCCCCTCACCGTCGCCGTCGCCCCGAAGGCCAAGACGCCTCCGCCGTCCCGAGCCTTCCTCGTCGCTGACGCCACCTCATGGTGGAGCGCCCGCCTCCTGCTCCTCCCCTCAGATTGCTGGCGCCGCCGCCTTGCCTGCCATCGCGCCGCCGCCCTGCCCCTTCGCTGCCGCCTCGCGCCACCTGCCCTCTTAGCATGCCCATGCCCCTGCCCTTCATTTTTTTTAGTTTAATTTTTTTTCATATGTGTATGTATATTGTATATGTGTATGTATAATGCATATGTGTATGTGTATGTATATGTGTATGTATAATGGTTAGTTTAATTTTTTGTTCATAGAAATTTTGTTCATATATATATATATATATAAAGTTTTTGTTCATAGAAAGTTTTTTGTTCATATATAGAAAGTTAGAAGAAAATTTAGAATATGCTAAAATTTAGAAGAAAAAGAAGGATAGGAAAGAAGAAAATAAGAAGGGGAAGAAAGAAGAAGAGGAGAGGAAGAAGAGGAGAAATAAATAAGAAGAGGGAAAAAGAAGAAAAAGAAGAGGAGAAGAAGAAAGGAATAGAGGAGAAGAAGAAAAAAATAGAAATATTCTTCTTCTCCTCTATTCCTTTCTTCTTCTCCTCTTTTTTTTTCTTCGATCTTCTCCTCTATTCCTTTCTTCTTCTTCTCCTCTATTCCCTCTCCCGATAACTTCAACACGAGGGGGGGTCGATATACCCCTCGGATAACTTCGACATGAGGGGCGGTCGATATATATACCCCCTCTCGACTGTGATAACTTATGCCGCGGGAGCACCACCCGACCCTCTCGCTCGACCAAAACTCTTGAGGACACCCAAACCCTAGAAAAAAACGATGTCGGTCTCCTACCCCCTCCCGCCGCGCCCCTACCCGACAAACTCTATCGAGGCCACCCCAAACCCTTGAAGCGTTGTCGAGGCCACCCCAAACCCTAGAGAAGCAGCGTCGAGGCCACTAATTAATATATATGATTCCTTACTATGATTAGCTAGCTAGTTCTACGTTTGCCACTAATATATCCATCTGTCATGTTTGAATAATAATTGCCATGTTGTAAATATTTGTAGAAACTATGGACACTGAACGAGACGAAACACAAGAAGCGTTGTTGAGGGACATGATCGCACAAGGAAGTGTTGCCGTCTCGTTGTATCTCAACGACACCGATGGTCTGGAAGGAGAGGGTGAAGAAGCTGGCTCTGGTGACCTAATGCCGGTGCAAGAAGAAGAACGTGAGGACGACTCCGGTGACACAATGCCGGTGCAAGAAAGAGACCGTGATGACGGCTCCGGTGACCGAACCGAGTCCGGCCAGGTATATTTATTAGTTAAGCCTGTGCTGACTAGCTAATTGATGCATTCATTGTTTTGGTATGTACACATATTAATTAAGTCTTTGCTCTTTTTTCTAGCCCTCCGGATCGAGCACAACTGAGGTAAAGAGACGAGGCGCGAAGAAAAAGTTGAGATCGGATGAAAGGTTTGAGATCATAGCAATCGCGCCCGACGGCCAACCTATTGAACCCATCCGAACAAAGAAGGCATTTGTTGCTCAGTACGGGGTTCTGGTTAGGGACAAGATCCCGATTAGCATCCAGCAATGGTTGAAGCCGGCTACAAAAGACCCTGAGGTGTCTTACGTCAATGATATGCAGAAAAATGATCTTTGGACTGAGTTGAAGACAAATTTCACCCTACCGCCAGAGGATGATCTGGAGAAGCCAGTTAAAGAGGAATTAATCAAGTCTTTTGCTCTTAAGAGGATGGCAGACCTATTCAGGAGGTGGAAGAAAGACCTGAATAGGTTTGTCGAGAAAAACGAGACACCAGAATTCAAGGGCATATATGAGAAGATCAGAGATGACTGGCCTGCATTTGTGGCCTACAAGACATCGGAAAAGAGTAAGAAGATGTCGGCGACAAACAAGAAAAATGCTGCGAAGAAGAAGCTTCACCATCGCACGGGGTCAGGTGGCTACCTCGTAGCCCGGCCTAAGTGGGCCAAGGCTGAGAATGATCTGATTGAAAAAGGGATCGAACCGGAGACAATGAGCTGGCCGGACCGTTGCGGACTTGGTTCTTCGGGCTGGCGGAACCTTGACCTCGTAACAGGAAGTGCATTTGGACGGATGAGCAAATGGACATACCCTTGAAGAATCTTCGGTACTATATCGCTGCAGCGCAGAAAGGGACGTTCCGTCCAGACAGAGAGAACGACGAGCTCACAAAGGCCCTCGGAAATCCTGAGCACCCTGGATGGACACGAGGCACGCCAGGCTCCATTCCGTGGAAGGCTGGGTTTCCGGAAGCAGGCGGTTACAAAAGCCACGAGAGGAGCAAAAAAGTGCAGCAGACCGAACTCCAGGTGCTGCACACAAGGGTACAAGCGATAGAGGAATGAGAAGCAAATCGCAGCAAACGACTTGCCGAAGCTGCTTCCCCTGAAGCTACCCCGCCATCTCAGCGGAGAAGCAGCGTGGCTTCCACCGAGCTGCTTCAGCCGCATCTTGTCTTGACGGCTCCTGCCAGCTATCCCGTGGATGCTATCACGGAGGCTCAAATTTGCCACCTTATGACACAATGGATGAATATGAAGGTCAAGGCGGCTGTTGGCTCTGTTTTTCCTAATGAACCCGGCGCAACTTTTCACTGCCGGCCGATTCCAGAAGGATATGCTAAGGTGATGGTGGATGAAATAACGGAGGGATTTGAGGACCTCCAGCTTGACCACCCTACCGGAGAAGGGGAGACTCGGCTGGGTTCTTCTCTGAAGACTCCATGCCTATGGCGGAAGGAGCTCATCAACATTCCAAACTGGACGCCTCCGCCTCCTCCTCCTCCTCCGGCGAGTCAGGGTACTCCGCCTCCTCCACCGCCTCCTCCTCCGGCGAGTGACGATCAGGGCCCTCGGCCGGCTCCTTCTCCGGCGCGTGGCGGCACTCTGCCTCCTTCTCCGCCTGCGCCGGCGCGCCCGAGCAGCCAGCCTCCTCCTTCTCCGCCTCGTCAGCAAGGGCGGAAGAGACCCGCCGCCGCTCCGGCAGCTGCTCCGGCGCATCGTAGTCCTTCTCCTCCGCCTCGTAAGCAAGTAAAGAAGACAGTCGCTCCGTCTGCTCGGCCGGCTCGGCCGGCTCCTTCTCCGGCGCGTGGCGGCACTCCGCCTCCTTCTCCGCCTGCGCCGGCACGCCCGAGCAGCCAGCCTCCTCCTTCTCCGCCTCGTCAGCAAGGGCGGAAGAGACCCGCCGCCGCTTCGGCAGCTGCTCCGGCGCATCGTAGTCCTTCTCCTCCGCCTCGTAAGCAAGTAAAGAAGACAGCCGCTCCGTCTGCTCGGCCGGCGTCTAGCAGTACAGCCAGCAGCGGGAGGCAATACAGATACGGTCCTTCTCTCAAGCCTCTAGAGAAGTTACCGTACGAGATGAACCCGGAGGAGAATGCGAAGATCGCGCGAACCGAAACGAAGGAATGGTTTGAAGGGTTGAAAGCACAGAGACATCCACGTCCGGAGGAGATGGTAGATCCGGTGAAAGCAAAGCGCACTATCGATGCCCTGAGGAAACCACCAAAGTCTCCGCCCAAAACCAACTATGAGCGCGTTACTGAACAGGCATATCGCGAAGCGCCGCGGTCGGGAAGTACTGCCAGTGATCAAAGGTTAAAAGAACGACGTCGACGAGCAGCTGGGAAAAAAATTGCCCAGCTCGGCGAACAAGCAAACCAATCGTGCCCCCCGCTCAATGTGTCTAAGGACATCGTCGCTAATGCTCCGGCTCCGGGGATGGTGCCCGGTTATAGCAATCTTGGAGATTACCTGCCCGACGATGTACATTATGATTTCTTGGAGGTGGAAGAACACAGATACGAGTACGGGAAGCCTCTCGTCAAAGATGAAAAATCTCTAACAACGATGATGCGAAGATTCCATAATTGGTACATGAAAACCTGCAGAGAGTCTGGGGGGGAAGAATACTTTGTATCTGAGAATTAAAGATGAGCACGACCTCGTTGGAACTGATCTGTTGCATGTTCCATTTGAGGAGTTCTTCGAGTTCTTCAATCAAAAGGCCCTCGATAAATTAACGGTCTTTTGCTACTGTCTGTAAGTACTATTTCTGTCATTAAGTCTCTATATATAGCTCAGCTCTTTCATTGCATGTATTTATAACTAATTATCCTCCCTATATTATGCAGATTGAAGATCGTCGAGTGCAGAAAACAAGAAATGTATGATATTGGGTTCATTAACACAAATATCATAGATGAAATTCAGGTTAAAAAGCACGCCGAAGAGGCCGAGGCCAACTTGCTACAATCGTTGAACAAAAATCAAAACAAAGATACCATACTCTTTCCTTACAACTTCGCGTGAGTGTTACTGTCATGTGCATATTCGGTTTCTCTTATTACTCGAGCGAGGTTATAGTAATGTAATTGATGAGTTATATGCATGCGTGCGCAGCTTCCACTATGTTCTTCTGGAGATTAAGCTTGAGCAGGGACTAGTAACCGTCTTAGACTCGAGACGAAAAGATCCCGAAACCTATGCGGACATGACTAAAATTCTCAACAAGTAAGTTCAATCGACCATTATCGCACCATGTCGGCAACTTTTTGTTCATTTCCTGATATCTCAAGTAATAATAATTATTTTCTTTGTCTTGCAGGGTTTGGAAACAGTTCACCGCAGAAGCTCCGGGACTGCCGAAGGAGCTGCAATATAAATACCCGAAAGTAAGTGCTAGTAGCTAGCTAGTTGCGCGCATCTCCCGTTGATTCTATAGCTATACTTTCATCAATGCCAATTATAATGCTTCATTATCAGTTTGATTGACCTCTATTTCTCGTAAAGTGCTTGTGGCAGGAACAAGGAAATAATTTCTGTGGATACTACGTGTGCGAGTTCATCTACAACGCGACTTTGAAAAATAAGCGGGGCTACTCAAAAAGACAATATGAAGTGCGTAAGCAATAATATTCACAATTTCATTTTATTACACCATCATTTCTGTTGAGTTTCATTCATATATATGTATTAACCCCCTTCTTCAAATTAGACGTGGCAGATGCGGAATGAACTCCTACCACAAGATCGCATGAAAGCAATTCAAGAGGAATTGGCGGGATTCTTTCTTGACCACGTCATCAATAAAGCCGGAGAATATCATGTGGAAGTTGATTTCAAATGCTAGGGGATTGTAGGAGATCTTTCATATCGTCTATGTATGTAGCCAGTAGCTTCGGATAGATAATAACAAAACTTGTTGTTCGATCAATCTCTCAGAGAAGGAGAGGTCGATCATTTCTCTCGGTATGCATGACAAACTTCTGTACTTAATAGTTGCCTTCATTTTCTTACTAGCTAGCGTGTCGAGGGCCTCTCTATGTATAGTAGCGTACGTCGACCAAGCATGGACATAAGAGAGGACACTTCTCTCTATTAATTAGCTAACTAACACAATATATGAAACACCTAAATTAACCCCCCAAAACCCCCAACCCCCCCTCCCTTTCAAAAAACAAAAACCCCAACCACTGAAATGCTGATGCGTGGAGGCCTATTGGTCCCGGTTGGTGCCACCAACCGGGACCAAAGGCCCTCCTGCCTGGGCTCAGCGCGCAGGCCACGTGCAGGCCCATCTGTCCCGGTTCTGGTTAGAACCGGGACTAAAGGGTCAGGGCATTAGTAACGATACTTTAGTCCCGGTTCAGGAACCGGGACAAAAGGCCCTTATGAACCGGGACAATAGGACCGTTTTCTACTAGTGATGCCCACTACACAGCCCCCTCCACTTGTCATGAACTTTGAGGACAGCTTCAACCAACAAGTAAGCAGCGGAATAACACAAACAATATGCAAAAGTGACACAGGATTTAACGTGGAAAAACCTCCTCAACTTGAGGAGTAAAAAAACCACGGCTGTGGACAGACCGGTCCACGCAACTTCACTATGAGAATGATGAGTACAAAGTCTTCTCTAGAACCTCTAGAGAGATTTACAACACACTCTCCACGTTGCCAACCGGCAACAGCAACAACAACCACAAAAGACAAGATTTTAGCAAAGCAGAGTTTACACAGCTTCTGTACCCTCCAGTGTTTTGCAAACTGCTCTTAAACCGCTGAACCAAATAGCACCAAATCTGGCAGACAAGTAGACACACGACTTCCTGAGATCCCCTCCAAAATTCAGCTCAATCGGACATCGTTTGCCTACCCAAACTGTTCGTCACCCAAAACTACTCCGTTCTGAAACTGCAGCAGTTAGAGCTAACAAAACAACTCTTAAATCTGATGCTCCACTAACCCAATCCTCAAACCAGCTAACCAGATCGAAGTACTCAAAGTAAGGAACGAGCTCACCAAGTTTTGGGTCGATCCAAGCACGTTTGAGCCTCCAACCACCAGCTTGAACACTGTCTAGTCAGATGCAGCAAATCTGGACAGAACCTCTGCTTCTTCTTCTTCCTTTCTCAGGTTGTGTTTTTTCTTGTGTGTTCTCTCTCACACTCATGAAATGGCAGCCACCACCAGCAAGAGATGGAGTGTCTAGGGTTTTCTCCTTGCTTCACTTCCCTTGGAAGCGCTCTCAACCGTCGGATACATCGCAGATCAACGACTGACATGTGTTGGACTTATGGGCTGATGTTGGGCTGCCAACACACCTCCATGTGGAGGGACTTAGCCCAACAAACTCCCCCTCCCGACATCATGGAGGGTCTCACTGCCTTCCGGCAGTCATGCCGGCGAGCCGGCGGCATACTTCGAGCTTCTTCCTTGTCACCACTTTAGTCAACATATCAGCCCCATTGTCATCGGTGTGAACCTTCTCAAGTTGCATTTTCTTGGAATACAACACATCTCGAATCCAATGATAACGGATTTCTATATGCTTGGACCTTGAATGAAAACTTGCATTCTTACTCAAGTGGATAGCACTTTGGTTGTCACAAAACAACACATACTTGTCTAGCTTAAAACCAAGCTCACAAGCCAACCGTTTCAGCCACAATAGCTCTTTGCTCGCCTGTGTTACAGCAATGAATTCAGCTTCAGTTGTATTCAGTGCCACACACTTTTGCAGCCTGCTTTGCCATGACACCGCTCCCCCTGCATAGGTAACCAAGTAACCTGAAGTAGACTTCCTTCTGTCAACATCTCCAGCCATATCAGAATCTGAAAAGGCAATCAGCTTGGCTTCACCACCACCAAAGCAAAGTTTCAGATTTGTGCTGCCCCGGAGATATCTCAAAATCCACTTCACGGCTTCCCAATGAGGTCTTCCTGGATTGGACATAAATCTGCTCACAGTACTAACTGCATGAGCAATGTCAGGCCTTGTACACACCATAGCATACATCAAACTCCCAACCGCTGAAGCATAAGGAACATGATGCATTTCCTTTTTCTGCTCATCAGTGTTAGGACATTGCTTTCTGCTCAACTTGAAATGGGCTGCTAGTGGACAACTCACAACTTTAGCATTTTCCATCCTGAACTTCTGAAGTACCTTCTCAATATACTTCTCTTGAGACAAGTACAACTTGTTGCAATTTCTGTCTATCTCAAAATCCACTTCACGGCTTCCCAATGAGGTCTTCCTGGATTGGACATAAATCTGCTCACAGTACTAACTGCATGAGCAATGTCAGGCCTTGTACACACCATAGCATACATCAAACTCCCAACCGCTGAAGCATAAGGAACATGATGCATTTCCTTTTTCTGCTCATCAGTGTTAGGACATTGCTTTCTGCTCAACTTGAAATGGGCTGCTAGTGGACAACTCAAAACTTTAGCATTTTCCATCCTGAACTTCTGAAGTACCTTCTCAATATACTTCTCTTGAGACAAGTACAACTTGTTGCAATTTCTGTCTCGCTCAATTCTCATTCCGAGAATGTTCTTTGCTGGACCTAAGTCTTTCATGGCAAAACATTTGCTCAACTCCTTCTTTAACTTAGCAACCCTAGAGACATTCTTGCCAACAATCAGGATATCATCAACATAGAGCAATAATATGATGAAATCATCACATGAGAACCTCTAAATAAACACACAATGGTCTGAGCTACACTTCTTGTAGCCTTGCTCCCCCATGACAGTTTCAAACTTCATGTACCATTGTCTTGGTGCTTGTTTCAGGTCATAGAGACTTTTCTTCAGCTTGCACACATAGTCTTCTTTGCCTTTCACAAGAAACCCCTCAGGTTGCTCCATGTATATTTCTTCCTCCAACTCACCATGAAGGAATGCAGTCTTCACATCCATTTGCTCAACCTCCAAGTTGAGACTTGCTGCCATGCCAAGGATCACTCTTATGGATGTCATCTTCACAACCGGAGAAAAGATCTCATCATAGTCAATGCCTTTCCTCTGGCCGAATCCTTTTACAACTAGCCTGGCTTTGTACCTTGGATGTGATGTGTGCTCTTCTTGCTTGATTCTGTAGACCCACTTGTTCTTCAAAATTTTCTTGCCCTTGGGCAACTTCACCAACTCATAAGTATGATTCTTATGCAAGGAATCCATCTCTTCTTGCATAGCATTTTTTCACTCCTTCTTGTGCTCATCTTCCATTGCATCTGCAAAGCATTCAAGTTCTGAACCGTCAGATAATAACACCACGTATTGATCTGAGGGATACCTGCTGGAAGGAATTCGACCCCTGTTGGATCTTCCGAGTGGAGCAGCTGGTGGACTTTCTGGTGCTGGTGCTTCCTGCTGATCCAGATCATCAAATTCAGCATCATACTCTTGCTGCTGCTGTTGGGGAGCATCTTCTTCACCTGCACCACCATGTACATCATCTTGTACATCTTCTGCATCTGCTTCAACTTGCACAGGAGCTGGAGCTGCAGGAACTGGGTCAGAATCAATCATGTCTTGATGCTGCTGAGGAGGAACCTGCCCCTTTGTCTTCACAATATCCTCAATTGTTTGGTCTTCAACAAACACAACATCACGGCTTCTCACAACTTTCCTTGCTATAGGGTCAAACAGCTTGTAGCCAAACTCATCACCACCATAACCAAGAAAGATACACTGTCGTGTCTTCGAATCAAGCGTTGACCTTTCATCTTGAGGAATATGAACAAAGGCCTTGGGCCCAAAAACCTTCAGGTGGTCATATGAGACGTCCTTGTCACACCAGACCCTGTTAGGAACATCTCCCTGCAAAGGATAACTTGGTGAGAGATTAATGAGATAAACTGCAGTCATCAAAGCCTCACCCCAAAAGTGTTTGCGTAGCTTTGCACTTGACAACAAGCATCTAACTCTCTCCACAATTTTCCTGTTCATCCTCTCAGCAAGACCATTCAGCTGTGGTGTCTTCGAGGGAGTAAATTGATGTCTAATACCTTGCTGCTTGCAATATGCATCAAATGGCCCAATATACTCTCCTCCATTATCGGTCTTGAATGCACTTGATCTTCTTCTCGTTTCTCTCTCAACCGAGGCTTGGAATTGCTTGAATACACCTAGTACTTGATCTTTGGTCCTCAAAGTGAAGGCCCAAACTTTCCTGGAAAAGTCATCAATAAAAGTCACAAAGTACTTAGCACCACCAAGAGATCTTACCGACATTTTGCAAACATCGGAATGTATCAAGTCCAGCTTCTCGGGCTTCTTGTGAGGAGGTAGAGTCTTGAAGGCAACTCTATGTTGCTTCCCTGCTAGACAATCTGAACATTTCTTGATGTGAACTCCTTTCACGCCCTTCAACAATTTTTTCTTCACTAGCACTGTCATCCCCTTCTCACTCATGTGCCCAAGTCTCTTGTGCCATAGAGCACAATGATCATCCTTCTCTAGTGCATTGACAGAAGCACTAAAGAGCTTAGCCTGAACATGATATAACACTGAGACCATTTTAACTCTTGCAACAATCATGTTGCCTTTGGTGATCTTGTACTGCCCTTTTCCAAAACTGCTCAAGTAATCATCTCCATCAAGCAAACCAACCGAGATAATATTGAGATGAAGTGCCTCAACATGCCTCACAGATTTGAGGACTAACCTTGTACCATTTGCGGTCTCCAAATGCACATCTCCTTTTCCAATGATGGCAGCTCTATCATTGTTCCCCATCTTCACAACACCAAAATCACCTGATATATAGTTAGTGAAGAGCTCTCTGCGAGATGTAGCATGAATGGTAGCACCGCTGTCCGGTATCCAAATCATCTCGTCACCATCCACAAGGTTGACGGTTTCATCAGAAACAACAGTGATCCTCTCCTCAACAGTGGAACCAAATCTGCCCTCATTTTCTTCATGCATAACAAGCATGATGTCCTCTTCATCGCAGTAACTCGGTTGCCCTCGTGTCACTATCACTGTCAACTTGCTTCTGATCTTGCTTCTTCTTTTTCTTTTTGTCTTTCTTCCACTTGTCACATTGCCACTTAATGTGGCCCTTCTGATGGCAGTGATGGCACTCATAATCAACATACTTACTTTTTGATTTACTCCTACCTCTTTCTGCCCCTTTACCTGGACCTCTGCTCTTGCTTCTCCCCCTGGACTGAGTGACTAGCACCTCTGAATGCGAGGAAGAAGTGGCTTCAGCCACCTTTCTGGACTCTTCATTTAGTACCTTGGTTTTCACAAGATTCCAAGTGACAACTCCATTAGGTGCTGAATTGCAAACCGTCACCTTAAAGGTCTCCCAGATGTCCGGTAATGAGCCTAGTAGCAGCAAAGCTCTCACTTCATCTTCAAATGTTATTCCCATTGAAGAAAGCTGGTTTATAATGCCTTGGAATGTATTCACATGATCTGCAATTAGAGTGCCCTCTTTGTACCTCAAGCACATCAATTGTTTGATCAAGAACATCTTGTTTGTCCCTTCTTTCCGGGCAAACAACTCTTCCAATTTCTGCCATAAGGTGTGTGCATGTGTCTCATCAATGATATAGTTCAAAACATTGTCATCGACCCATTGCCGAATGAACCCACAAGCTTGGCGATGAAGTACCTTCCACTGACCTTCCTCAATGCCCTCCGGCATCTCAGTGGAGAACACTAGCTTCCAGTATTCTTTCACATACAACAAGTCCTCCATCTTGCCCTTCCATGCTTGATAATTTGTACCATTCAAAGATATCATCCTGCTGGTATTCTGTGACGCCCGGATAATTAAGCTATAGTGATCCCCCGCTAATGATGCCATGTCACCTCGGTTACTGTGGATAAACTCGCGTTAGTTCGAAACCTAGTTCAAATTCAAAATTGAATTAAAGGCAAACAACAAAAGTTTTCAAACTTTAAAACTAAAATGTCCGGGTTGAGCCAAATAATGTATAGGTAATTATGGCGGAGAAACCACACTTTCATAAAATGTTTAAATAATCTAAAATGAATAAAACAGTAGCTAAAACAATTAAATAAATGCCTTTTGAATTTTATGAAATACTAAACTATTTTGTTCAGGGGTAAAACTTTTTGTGAGAGTATAGTTGGAATTGCAACTCTATTTTAGGTGTGGATTTTACTTTTTGTAAAACTATAAACTAGTAAAGAAATAAAAGGAAACAGAAAACAAAGGTAAGAATAAAACAAAACAAAACAAAAAGAACCAAACCCCCCTCTCCCTTGGGCCGTTTGTCCCAACCGGGCATCCAGGCCACCAGGCCCAGCCCACCAGCTCCCCATCTTCAACCCCCATCAGGGGAGTGCTGGCCGTTGCTCGTGCGTCCATGGACGGATCGTCCCACGCCTGTTCATCCATGGCTCCTCGACGGTCTATAAGATTCCCCTCGCGCGTGAGCGAACCCTAGCGCTCCTTTTCCCCTCACTGTGCGCTTTCGTCCCGCAACCCTTGGCGAACCTACATCGCCATGGCCTCCGACATCCACGCGCCCACCGAGCTCCCCGCGCGTAGCCACCTCGTCCACGAGCTTCGCCGACGTCCACTCCTTTGACTACGTCCACCAGTTGGAGACGGGAGCCCCTGGATTGCAGTGATCGATGTCGTATTCAACCTCCAGCCACCGCGACACCATCAACGAATTCGTCGCCGTCGCTCCACCCCGGCCTTCTCGAGCTCGCCTAAGACATCGCGGTGAGGTCCTCGCCCGATTCCCGCTCTTCCCTACTCGATCCATGCCTGTAACCGTCGTTCCGCATAGAACTCCGGCCGCTGTTGTTCCTCGTCGCCTCTTGCTCCGGCCACCTCCACTGCTGCGCTACTGCTGCTACTGTCGCGTACACTCGCTCGCTGCTGTAGACTGTGCTCCTCCGCACGCCCACCCGTGGCCTCGCCTCCGCCTACCGCCGCTCACCCGTTGTCGTGCCTCCTCCTCGCCTGGCCGCATCGGCCGTGGCCGCCATCGCCATCCACGCGCGCGACAGCGCGCCTGGCGCTGCTCGCCGCCCGCGACGCGCCCGCTTTCCCTGGCCGCGCCCCTGCACCACCGCGCGTGCTCGCCGCCGTGCCCGCTAACCCCCGCGCGCTGCTGTGGCTGCTATTACGATGAGTTTGCTGCTGCGCTGCTAATTGCTGTCGTTGTTCAGCTGCTCTGCTTGCCACTGTTGCTCGCTTATACTGCTGCTGCTCAAGCTGCCGCCGCCGCCTGCTACTAACTGCTGTTGCTCACTTGCTGCTATTGCCTTCTGCTGCTACCGCTCCTGGCCATGGCCGTGTGTGAGGCCGGCTTAGGCCATTGCCGCTGGGGCTAGCCCTGTTTATAGACTAGATAATAGTTAGTGGTTAGATTAGTCCATGTATAGATGACATGTGGGACCTTGTTAGTTTAATCCCTGTTAAACTGGCAGTGTATGACATATGGGTCCTGGTGGTCCCTTTGACCAGTCAACGGGTCCATGTTGACTGCTGACTGTGTGCTGACTGTGCAGTCAACTGGACCCCGTTTGTCAGCCCCTCTGTACCCTATCCTGGGTACACTTTTGGGTGCACATAGAATTTAACTGTTTAACAATTTCGAAATAATAATATTCCTAAAAATCCAAAAAAATAATTAAAACTTCAGAAAATAATATAAAATAAACCGTAGCTCGGATGGAAAAACTTTGTACATGAAAGTTGCTCAGAACGACGAGACACTTTGGGATACGCAGCCCGTTCGTCCGCTACCCATCCCTAGCATAGCAAACACGCAACTTTTCCCCTCCGGTTCATCTGTCCGAAAACGCGAAACCCCGGGGATACTTTCCCGGATGTTTCCCACTTCGCCGGTATCACCTCGTACCGCGTTAGGACACCTCTAACACAACGTATTGCCGCGTCTTGCTTTGTGTTACATTTGATTGCTCTATTATTTATTGTGTTCCCCCTCCGTTACTTCTTTCCGGTAGACCCCGAGACCGACGCTGCTGCTGCCCCGTTCGACTACGGAGTTGACGACCTCTCCTTCTTGTCTGAGCAACAGGCAAGCCCCCCCCCTTGATCACGGATATCGCCTACTCTATTCTATACTGTTGCATTAGAGTAGTGTAGCATGTTACTGCTTTCCGTTAATCCTATTCTGCTGCATAGCCTGTCATTGTTGCTACAATTGTTGATATCTTTACCTACTATCCCAATGCTTAGTATAGTATGCTAGTGTTCCATCTGTGGCCCTACATTCTTGTCTGTCTGCCATGCTATGCTATCGGGCCGTGATCACTCGGGGGTGATCACGGGTATATACTTATATGCATAATACATGATACATGTGATGACTAAAAGACGGGTCGGCTCGTAGGAGTACCCGCGAGTGGATCTTTGTGGCGGAGCGACAGGACAGGTTCACACCACCTAGGAGAGAGGTGGGCCTGGCCCTGTTCGGCGTCCGCGGATACTTAACACGCTTAACGAGATCTGGGTATTTGATCTGAGTCTCGCCATTTGGTCTATACGCACTAACCATCTACGTGGGAGTAGTTATGGGTATCCCGGCGTCGTGGTATCAGCCGAAGCACTTCTTGACGTTAGCGACTGAGTGGCGCGCGCCGCATTGGATCGTAAGCTTGCGCTTGTATTAAGGGGGCTAGATCTGCTTCGGCGCGTTCATAGCGTGCGGTGTGCTATGGGCGATGGGCCTGACCCTGTCGTGCGCTTAGGTTTAGACCGGCGTGCTGACCTCTCTGTTGTGCCTAGGTGGGGCTGCGACGTGTTGATCTTCTGCGGCCGGGCATGACCCCGAAAAGTGTGTCCGGCCAAATGGGATCAAGCGTGTTGGGGAATGTGGTGCACCCCTGCAGGGAAGTTAATCTATTCGAATAGTCGTGTCCCTCGGTAAAAGGACGACCCGGAGTTGTACCTTGACCTTATGACAACTAGAACCGGATACTTAATAAAACACACCCTTCCAAGTGCCAGATACAACCCGGTGATCGCTCTCTAACAGGGCGTCGAGGAGGGGATCGCCGGGTAGGATTATGCTATGCGATGCTACTTGGAGGATGCTACTTGGAGGACTTCATTCTACTCTCTTCTACATGTTGCAAGACGGAGGCTGCCAGAAGCGTAGTCTTTGACAGGATTAGCTATCCCACTCTTATTCTTGCATTCTGCAGTTTAGTCCACCGATATGGCCCTTTACACATATACCCATGCATATGTAGTGTAGCTCCTTGCTTGCGAGTACTTTGGATGAGTACTCACGGTTGCTTTTCTCCCCCTTTTTCCCTTTTCCCTTCTACCTGGTTGTCGCAACCAGATGCCGAAGCCCAGGAGCCAGACGCCACCGTCGACGACGACTCCTACTACACCGGAGGTGCCTACTACTACGTTTAGGCCGCTGACGACGACCAGGAGTAGTTAGGAGGATCCCAGGCAGAAGGCCTGCGCCTCTTTCGATCTGTATCCCAGTTTGTGCTAGCCTTCTTAAGGCAAACTTGTTTAACTTATGTCTGTACTCAGATATTGTTGCTTTCGCTGACTCATCTATGGTCGAGCACTTGTATTCGAGCCCTCGAGGCCCCTGGCTTGTATTATGATGCTTGACTTATTTATGTTTTAGAGTTGTGTTGTGATATCTTCCCGTGAGTCCCTGATTTTGATCGTACACATTTGCGTGCATGATTAGTGTACGATTGAATCGGCGCGCACAAGTTGGTATCGAGCCATTGCTGTAGAATCCCCTTTCCAACTCCTTGGCCGAAGTCGAGTCTAGACTTTACAAAACTTTTACTAACACGGCTGTGTGTCTTACGGGCACACGTCGCCATCGGGTGGTAGTAGGATCTTTTACTCCTCGATCTATACTCTGGGACTCTGATCTCTCTTCTATTCGGGTTAAATAATTTTACTAAATCTGACTCTAGGTTCTCGTAAAAACTTTCTCCCGGAGAGCCCCTTGTTATAGATGATCGTCTGCTGCACCAGAAGGATCCGAAGATACTCACCGATGTTCTCTCGAAACTTTATGGTCACTTTTGCAATTCCTTACCACCGAAATATCCCTATGGATAAATACATACACTTGCCGTTCTTATTCCCAGTTGATCTTGTTATTACAAGATACCCTGAAATTTTCTCTATGGTTCCAAGAATACTTTGTGCCTGCTTCCTTGCAGTTCCTTGCCACCTAAATACCCCTACGGATAATTTCTCGCACTTACCGAGTATCCACTCATCCCAGTTGATTCATGTATTTCACAAAGGTCTTTGAAATACTATTCAGTCTTCCGAAAATTCTCAGCAGCTTATTGCTCTTGAAATTCTTGCTTGCTTGCGCTATGGTTAATCCCATAAGTATAGTAATCTTATTGGCATCCTTTGCCACTATCATTTGGAGCCCATTGATTCAATAAGTGCGAATGCTCGCAATCCTCAACCAGATCCTAGAATTCATCCTTCCGGCTCAGACGTCATTTTAAACATGAGCTGGTCCGCGACTAATCAAATTGCCGTCGATGGTACCCCTAAGCCTACTCAACTTATCCATCTCTGATCAGAGCGTTTGCTTCTGATCCCTTGACTTGGAATTCATAATTCCTTTGCAATTGAGCTTTGAATTAGTCAGTTGTTTCTATCATCTGATCTCCTTGCATTCTTCTTCTTCTGGTTGAGTACCGATGCTCATATCACATCCCTTGTGGACCACTAGATCCTTTCCTTTGTTGGATTTTATCCGACAATGTCCTTCATATTCAATAACCTTGTGAGCCTTTCCTAGGAAACATAATGCATTTGGTAAATTGTATCCTCTGCTTGCTCAAGCATGCTCTACTATCGATCTTGTATTATTTATTATTGAAATTTGTGGTATATGATCCTAAGATGCCCCGATGGGTTGAACCTATGCCTTCCCCAAACCGTGTGAACCCGAAAGTTTTCGCGAGTCATACTCTTCTGTTGTTTCGCTAGATAAAATTTCTACACTACAGCTTCATCAAAAGCGAGAAGTAAAATGAAAGGTTATGCATTGAAGAAGTGGGAGTCGACCTTGAGCCTTTGCGTTCATGCCCATGGACCCGATGTGAAACTTATCATCGAAGCTTCTTGTAATGATAATAATCCCCTTGTTATAGGTTCGTCCTGTATCTATGTTTGGTCCTTTGCGATCGTGGTTCCGACCATATTGTTCTTCTTTGATCCCATTCTCGGACAAGTTGAAGTACTTGTCTTCTGCAGAGCAATACCCTAGTCCAACCTCTACTTTGATCTGTCGTCGAGTATTACTCCCCTGGTATCTCGAGATTATCATGGAACTGCATAACTTCTTATGAGTTCTTCATCAAGTGCTACATTCTCGTTGATTCCAATTTTTCACGGGCTCTGAGTTATTAAACACTCAAAGACACCGATAACTGACTCGAGTCCGCACCGCGATTAAACAACTCTTGGTAACCTTCATTACTTACGAGTTTGAACTCGATCACGTCATTCCTAGCCTGCTTGGCTATATCCTTGTCGTGTTGATTTTAACTGTGCTACCTGGTCCTTCTTCCCGGAGCAAAAATTTCGACGGTGAGCTAATCTTACGTCGATCTTCCTCATCATATCATTTGTCCTTGAACAACAAGCTTGATTTCGAGTTTGTGTCGTACCCATGGTTTCAATAACTTTTCGCTTCATCATTCCGTTGACTTGATGTCATCGCCGATCGGTTACTTCTTCTTGAAACCTCTCGACAAATGTGTCGTGATCATCTTCAACATCCTGAACTCTTCCAAGATACCAATTGAATTCCTGATGAGAAATAACATCCTTGCCCTCGATGAGTTGTGTTATCATCGGCCACTTTATTGCCTTCCCTCCAACACAAACTTGTTCGTGTTTTGTGTTATACCTTGAGTTCCTTGCTACCCAGCATTGTTCTTCTTTACCTTGGAGTATTATCACCTTTTATATCAAGAATGTTGTGAGAATTTCACCACCTCTTAAGAATTCTTGGTATGGTGATACTTCTCACCCTCACCATTCTTTCTTGGTACCCGTGTTGTTTCTAATCGGAATGCCGACAATTGAACTAGGATGTGTGAATTCAAAACTTCTAGCAACCCTATTGCTTTGAAGTTATTGGTCTACAGTTTCATTCTAAGTCTATTGCTTATTGAATCATCATTCGAACATTGATCATGCTACCTAGTCCAGATTCCTGGGTGCACCCTTCTATCATTGTTCACTTGTGTATGTTTTCCTCGAGCATACCTTATTATATCATTCATCTGACAAATGTTATCTCCTTTTTCACATAATTGTGGAAATCCATCTTTTGGAAATCATAATGAATTGTCGCTGATTCTATCAGCCACCCCCTCATCTCCTTGGTTTAATGATGAACTCTTGTTTCGGAACTCGCTTCCATAGTTTGTTTCTCGAGAATCTTACAATGTCATCTCGACAATTTGTGTTGCACCTTTTCTTCTTAGACATCTTGAGTCTGAGGTATCCTAACACCGATCAGATCAGAATCTCGGTCAGATATGATGGTTGGAATATTTTTCCAAGAGTTATAACACTGGTCTTTTATGACCCGGTAAGGTAATGTCATGCCCACCACACCTGGCCGGAGGACCTACTGTCATAGTTTCCTTATTAGCATGGTTATCCATTCTGCCATGAGGAAATTGTAAGATTTATTCTACAAGTTGTTCCTGATGGATCCCTCCTGTTTCCAAAAGTCTGATCTTCACCTGTTGGCCATGTCAATGCTATCTCGAAGCATGTCTGTGGTACTCCGATCATCAATAATAACATTTGAAGCACAATGATAAATTTTCTTTATCAAATTTATCCAAACACCGTTGTTCGGGAAATATCATGAACTTCCTCTCCCCTTACCTAAAGGGTTATCTACATTATATCCTGCCATGGATATCATGCTCTGCTTGTCCTTGGGAAGGGTATACCCCTGAAATATGTGTTTAAAAACATTTTCGTTTCCATTGTTTTGTTTGATCTTTCTTGTGATCTATATTATCTAAGCAGTAATATTCTCCTGCTTATGCAAACAACCCGGTGTACAATTCTGTCAGCAAGACCCTGTTGCATTTGTCGATAGCATTCCGGTAACCATCGATGGACGAGAACTTTGCCTATTGGTCCGCCTCGTTTCAACGAGCAGGAAAATAGTTCTCTTCGTCCCTCGCCCTTGGTACCAATGATGTTGCCAACATAACTGACCAGTTATTCTCTGACATGCCTTGCTTACATGATCGTGCAAGACGTCACCCCTCTTCCTACTTTTAACCCACATGGTGGGCCCATAACCCACAGTTCCACATGATCGAAACCTGACTCTCCTGTACACCCCCTATTCCCATGGTTGTTCCTCGCGCGTGGCCTCGTATGTAATTCACGGGCCACCTTCCTAGTGATCTATTTTCGTAACAGACGCAATACTTAATCCCGTTGCTCAGGACCCCTTTCACACTCTGTTTCAGGCAACGAACGATTGTCTATCCGCTTGAAACTTCTTATGGTACCTTCTTACTTGGCTCTCGATATATTTCATTCGTTCAACTCGAGAGATACTCTTGTGTTCATTCCTGGGATAACCCTAAATGATTTCCCCTTATACCATTCTATCGTTGTAGAGCAGCCCCTTACCTATTCGTAAGTACGACAGAATTTTCGAAGAAAGGAGGACGACTTCATCATGATGATCTGAAAAGCAGCGAAATAAAAGACATCAACGAGGAGGATCAACTACTTCAGAAAGAGCAACCAAGACCGAGGACACTCGTTAGAATTTCGTAACCAAATCCCTTCCCCGTCACTTCCCCTCACAAATCTCGGGACGAGATTTCTTGTAGTGGAGGAGAATTGTGACGCCCGGATAATTAAGCTATAGTGATCCCCCGCTAATGATGCCATGTCACCTCGGTTACTGTGGATAAACTCGCGTTAGTTCGAAACCTAGTTCAAATTCAAAATTGAATTAAAGGCAAACAACAAAAGTTTTCAAACTTTAAAACTAAAATGTCCGGGTTGAGCCAAATAATGTATAGGTAATTATGGCGGAGAAACCACACTTTCATAAAATGTTTAAATAATCTAAAATGAATAAAACAGTAGCTAAAACAATTAAATAAATGCCTTTTGAATTTTATGAAATACTAAACTATTTTGTTCAGGGGTAAAACTTTTTGTGAGAGTATAGTTGGAATTGCAACTCTATTTTAGGTGTGGATTTTACTTTTTGTAAAACTATAAACTAGTAAAGAAATAAAAGGAAACAGAAAACAAAGGTAAGAATAAAACAAAACAAAACAAAAAGAACCAAACCCCCCTTTCCCTTGGGCCGTTTGTCCCAACCGGGCATCCAGGCCACCAGGCCCAGCCCACCAGCTCCCCATCTTCAACCCCCATCAGGGGAGTGCTGGCCGTTGCTCGTGCGTCCATGGACGGATCGTCCACGCGCCGTTCATCCATGGCTCCTCGACGGTCTATAAGATTCCCCTCGGCGCGTTGACGAACCCTAGCGCTCCTTTTCCCCCTCCCCTGTGCCGCTTTCGTCCCCGCAACCCTTGGCCGAACCTACATCGCCATGGCCTCTGACATCCACTCGCCCACCGAGCTCCCCGCGCCCAGCCACCTCGTCCGCGAGCTTCGCCGACGTCCACTCCTTCGACTACGTCCACCAGTTGGAGCCGGGAGCCCCTGGATCGCAGGGATCGACGTCGTCTTCAACCTCCAGCCACCGCGACGCCATCGACGAATTCGTCGCCGTCGCTCCACCCCCGGCCTTCTCGAGCTCGCCTCCGACATTGCGGTGAGGTCCTCACTCGATTCCCGCTCTTCCCTGCTCGATCCATGCCTATAGCCGTCGTTCCCCACAGAACTCCGGCCGCCGTTAGTCCTCGTCGCCTCTTGCTCCGGCCACCTCCACTGCTGCGCTACTGCTGCTACTGACGCGCACGCTCGTTCGCTGCTGCAGCCTGCGCTCCCGCACGCGCCCACCCGTGGCCTCGCCTCCGCCTACCGCCGCTCACCCGCTGCCGTGCCTCTGCCTCGCCTGGCCGCGTCGACCGTGGCCGCCATCGCCGTCCACGCGCGCGACAGCGCGCCTGGCGCTGCTCGCCGCCCGCGACGCGCCCGCTTTCCCTGGCCGCGCCCCTGCACCACCGCGCGTGCTCGCCGCCGTGCCCGCTAACCCCCGCGCGCTGCTGTGGCTGCTATTACGATGAGTTTGCTGCTGCGCTGCTAATTGCTGTCGTTGTTCAGCTGCTCTGCTTGCCACTGTTGCTCGCTTATACTGCTGCTGCTCAAGCTGCCGCCGCCGCCTGCTACTAACTGCTGTTGCTCACTTGCTGCTATTGCCTTCTGCTGCTACCGCTCCTGGCCATGGCCGTGTGTGAGGCCGGCTTAGGCCATTGCCGCTGGGGCTAGCCCCGTTTATAGACTAGATAATAGTTAGTGGTTAGATTAGTCCATGTATAGATGACATGTGGGACCTTGTTAGTTTAATCCCTGTTAAACTGGCAGTGTATGACATATGGGTCCTGGTGGTCCCTTTGACCAGTCAACGGGTCCATGTTGACTGCTGACTGTGTGCTGACTGTGCAGTCAACTGGACCCCGTTTGTCAGCCCCTCTGTACCCTATCCTGGGTACACTTTTGGGTGCACATAGAATTTAACTGTTTAACAATTTCGAAATAATAATATTCCTAAAAATCCAAAAAAATAATTAAAACTTCAGAAAATAATATAAAATAAACCGTAGCTCGGATGGAAAAACTTTGTACATGAAAGTTGCTCAGAACGACGAGACACTTTGGGATACGCAGCCCGTTCGTCCGCTACCCATCCCTAGCATAGCAAACACGCAACTTTTCCCCTCCGGTTCATTTGTCCGAAAACGCGAAACCCCGGGGATACTTTCCCGGATGTTTCCCCCTTCGCCGGTATCACCTCGTACCGCGTTAGGACACCTCTAACACAACGTATTGCCGCGTCTTGCTTTGTGTTACATTTGATTGCTCTATTATTTATTGTGTTCCCCCTCCGTTACTTCTTTCCGGTAGACCCCGAGACCGACGCTGCTGCTGCCCCGTTCGACTACGGAGTTGACGACCTCTCCTTCTTGTCTGAGCAACCAGGCAAGCCCCCCCCCCTTGATCACCAGATATCGCCTACTCTATTCTATACTGCTTGCATTAGATTACTGTAGCATGTTACTGCTTTCCGTTAATCCTATTCTGCTGCATAGCCTGTCATTGTTGCTACAATTGTTGATACCTTTACCTACTATCCCAATGCTTAGTATATGATGCTAGTGTTCCATCAGTGGCCCTACATTCTTTTCTGTCTGCCATGCTATGCTATCGGGCCGTGATCACTCGGGGGTGATCACGGGTATATACTTACATGCATAATACATGATACATGTGATGACTAAAAGACGGGTCAGCTCGTAGGAGTACCCGCGAGTGGATCTTTGTGGCGGAGCGACAGGGCAGGTTCAGACCACCTAGGAGAGAGGTGGGCCTGGCCCTGTTCGGCGTTCGTGGATACTTAACACGCTTAACGAGATCTGGGTATTTGATCTGAGTCTGGCCATTTGGTCTATACGCACTAACCATCTACGTGGGAGTAGTTATGGGTATCCCGGCGTCGTGGTATCAGCCGAAGCACTTCTTGACGTCAGCGACTGAGTGGCGCGCGCCGCATTGGATCGTAAGCTCGCGCTTGTATTAAGGGGGCTAGATCTGCTTCGCTGTCAAGAATAGCGTGCGGGTGTGCTATGGGCGATGGGCCCGGACCCTGTGCGCTTAGGTTTAGACCGGCGTGCTGACCTCTCTGTTGTGCCTAGGTGGGGCTGCGACGTGTTGATCTTCTGCGGCCGGGCATGACCCCGAAAAGTGTGTCCGGCCAAATGGGATCAAGCGTGTTGGGGAATGTGGTGCACCCCTGCAGGGAAGTTAATCTATTCGAATAGCCGTGTCCCTCGGTAAAAGGATGACCCGGAGTTGTACCTTGACCTTATGACAACTAGAACCGGATACTTAATAAAACACACCCTTCCAAGTGCCAGATACAACCCGGTGATCGCTCTCTAACAGGTCGTCGAGGAGGGGATCGCCGGGTAGGATTATGCTATGCGATGCTACTTGGAGGATGCTACTTGGAGGACTTCATTCTACTCTCTTCTACATGCTGCAAGACGGAGGCTGCCAGAAGCGTAGTCTTTGACAGGATTAGCTATCCCACTCTTATTCTGGCATTCTGCAGTTCAGTCCACCGATATGGCCCTTTACACATATACCCATGCATATGTAGTATAGCTCCTTGCTTGCGAGTACTTTGATGAGTACTCACGGTTGCTTTTCTCCCCTTTTCCCTTTTCCTTCTACCGGTTGTCGCAACCAGATGCGGAGCCCAGAGCAGACGCCACCGTCGGCGGCGACTCCTACTACACGGAGGTGCCTACTACTACGTTCGGGCGGCGACGCGACCAGGAGTAGTTAGGAGGATCCAGCAGGAGGCCTGCGCCTCTTCGATCTGTATCCCAGTTTGTGCTAGCCTTCTTAAGGCAAACTTGTTTAACTTATGTCTCGTACTCAGATATTGTTGCTTTTTTGACTCATCTATGGTCGAGCACTTGTATTCGAGCCCTCGAGGCCCCTGGCTTGTATTATGATGCTTGTATGACTTATTTATGTTTTAGAGTTGTGTTGTGATATCTTCTCGTGAGTCCCTGATCTTGATCGTACACATTTGCGTGCATGATTAGTGTACGATTGAATCGGGGCGTCACATATTCACTTCCATCTTTCACCACAAGAAACTCAGCAATTTACACAAGCAAACCAAGGCTCTGATACCACTTTGTTGGGGCTGGACAGCAACAATGCGCTGCACAAATTCACCGGCACGGCAAATATGCCCACTACACAGCCCCCTCCACTTGTGATGAACTTTGAGGACAGCTTCAGCCAACAAGTAAGCAGCGGAATAACACAAACAACATGCACAAGTGACACCGGATTTAACGTGGAAAAATCTCCTCAACTTGAGGAGTAAAAAACCACGGCTGTGGACAGACCGGTCCACGCAACTTCACTATGAGAATGATAGTACAAAGTCTTCTCTAGAACCTCTAGAGAGGTTTACAACACACTCTCCATGTTGCCAACCGGCAACAGCAACAACAACCACAAGAGACAAGATTTCAGCAAAGCAGAGTTTACACAGCTTCTGTACCCTCCAGTGTTTTGCAAACTGCTCTTAAACCGCTGAACCAAACAGCACCAAATCTGGCAGACAAGTAGACACACGAGTTCCTGAGATCCCCTCCAAAATTCAGCTCAATCGGACATCGTTTGCCTACTCAAACTGTTCGTCTCCCAAAACTACTCCGTTCTGAAACTGCAGCAGTCAAAGCTAACAAAACCACTCTTAAATCTGATGCTCCACTGACCCAATCCTCAAACCAGCTAACCAAATCGAAGTACTCAAAGTAAGGAACGAGCTCACCAAGTTTGGGGTCGATCCAAGCACGTTTGAGCCTCCAACCACCAGCTTGAACACTGTCTAGTCAGATGCAGCAAATCTGGATAGAACCTCTGCTTCTTCTTCTTCCTCTCTCAGGTTGTGTTTTCTCTTGTGTGTTCTCTCTCACACTCTCACGAAATGGCAGCCACCACCAGCAAGAGGTGGAGTGGCTAGGGTTTTCTCCTTGCTTCACTTCCCTTGGAAGCGCTCTCAATCGTCGGATACATCGCAGATCAACGGCTGACATGTGTTGGACTTATGGGCTGATGTTGGGCTGCCAACACACCTCCATGTGGAGGGACTTAGCCCAACAAATGTTCATCTAGGCTCATGCACCTGGGGAGACTCTTCCACCTGACTGCCTGAACTGATGCATTTCTTCACCAGCTCCAAGCTGAAAATCAATTTACTAGGAGGCAAATGATATGTAGATGCCAAGAAGATGGCTAGAGGGACTCCTTTTTACCCCATAGCTGTTAGGATACAATCGGCGATCTACCACCGGTGGGGAATGGTGCGAGCAAACCAACAATACAGGTGTGTACAAGCTGAATGTTCCTGTGTCAACCAATGTTCTTGATATGTACAAGTTGAATTTCGTTTCTCCCATGTGTGTTGTATAGAAGCAAGCTGAATCTCGAATATACAAACCACATGTCCGCTCTGTGAACCTCACTAGAGAATACCTCATATGGTTAGTTGGTTGCATGTGGTTGGCGTTTTTAACTACATGGATAATTTGGATTGGTACTTAGCTATGTGTAAGTCTCATACTATTATCTAAGGGACTCTTTTGTTTATATGATCTTAATTGATTTTGTTCTTATGTTGATATTGGAGCTCCATCTCTCGCCATCAAGTGTAGCAAGCTACTACGATGGCTATCTTCGGTTTTAGTTTTCATCTTTGTTGATGTCATAACAACTATCTAGATGTGGAAAATTATTTACTCATACGAAATTACTTATGTCATTTCACTACATTTAGTAGAGAACTTAGCACATAATTTGGATTTTTGCTTTGATCATAATTATTGTCCAAGTATTGTGTTTCTTAGTAATTTTCATCTTAAGGCTATCTCTATTGTGCAAACAAAGTTATTTAATTATGTATTATCATATGTGTAGTACTAAGAGTTCCCGCAACAACGTGCGAGGTGTCATCTAGTTTGAGTAAATGTACAATCCCAAAATAGATGAGGAGGGTTTCCTCTTGAGGGCATTGTAGAGTGGCACAGTTGTAACTCTAAAGCACAAATTGGTTCCTCCTCAGCAAACTTATGTTGAGCTTGTCATGTAGAATCAACCAAAAGAACGAGTCATGTTTAGATTGACAAGAGCTCTTCCGAATTCAGTTAAAATGAGGGGGGCGTGTTGAGAACCAATCAACACTTTTGTAGGCCTTATGTGAAGAAAAATTATCGACAACCTGTAACTCCAGGTATCAGTCAACTGCATGTGTTCTTCTGTTAAAACCTTTGCACAAAGGTGCTCCATTTGAATAAATTCCTGATGAGCCCATGTAGACCGAGGCAAATGGAAAAGGTCCTTGGGAAATTCATGTTGAACAATGAAAATCTACACTCAGGTTAAAATCCTTAGCAAATGTGATCAGAAGCGGAAATTTGTTGGTGCAATAAAATCTACACTCATGTTAAAATCCTTAGCAAATGTGATAAGCAGAGGAGAAGAAGGAGGAGGCTGGTGACGGATCGGACAGTTCCGCTAGTGAGGAAATTTGGCTCGATCCATATTACGTCTTCGATTGTTATTTCCGTGACGAAGATGGCAACAACAGGGGCAAGGGAGCCGTCGGGAACTTTCCCCATAGCCATGTAATTCATAGCTATTAGGACATGCCAATTTTTGATAGTCTGATGGCAGATATGAATTTCCCTATGCTATGTGTGTGTTATCTAGATGTGTGTGTTGTTTTAACATTGCATAACAATTGTATGGATTTGAGGATTTGCTAAGTGAGGGACAGGTTGTGCACACGGACATTTGAAAGGTGACCTGTTATTGTCTGCGAACGCACCTGAAAGCATATGTGGATGTTTAGGGACTCACTTTTGCCTGTTCTGGTTGTAGATGCCCTAACTCCCTACATAAATTATGTTGGGCCGGTTCATATACTTTGTATAAAGATATTTCCTTTTGTGCATCTTTCCTTCTTCAAGCTAGCTTTGAATGAATCTATGTCTATATCTGTACATATATCAATATAATCTATATCTATATCTATCAATATAAAAGGACTCAAAGGGATCCAATTAATCTCGGCTGTCAAATCATGTCAAACCAACGACCTAGATTGCTTCAAAGTTGAGCACTCAACATATTTAGCATGTAATTAATATCTTGCCAAATATCATTGTCTATGCTAATCACGTAATTAACATGTATCTGGTATCCTACCTAATATCAACGCGCAACTAATTTCCTCTATAATATTAACATGGATTGGGCGTACGCATTTACTAGTTAATATAAAAAGACCCAAAAAAGCGGATCCAATTAATCTGGGCCATAAAATCATTACGATCCAACGATCTAGATTGCTTCAATGATGAGTGTTCAACATATTTAGCATGCAATTAATATCAAGCTAAATATCAACCTCCATGCTAATCACAAAATTAACGCATAATTTTTTGTCATTAAATTAACGCATAATTGATATGCTACCCAATATCAACGTGTAATCAACTTTCTTCCAAATATTAACGTGCATTACACTTAGTGTTAAAAAAACGCGCATTGCATTGTACTAGTAGTAACAACAAAACCACTTCTGCACCGATGGTATATCTCAATCCGCTTTAGAAAGCTCGTTCAACATGTCGCTTGTCAAATTTGTGCCACCACGAAAGAGTTCTCCGAAAGCACCAACGGGAGCCTGCTGTTAGAAAATTGAATCCAACCGGACCTCTTGATGGCGGTGGTGCTTTCCAACCTATCAACTCTCGTCGAGCTTCTTCTGCACCATTTCTATCGATGATCCTTTCCAGCAATTCATGCTTCACATCCTACTTTGCCTGCCTCAATCTACGGCTCTTTAAGTCGTGGTGGCGACGGCAAGCCCTTCTCGATATTAGTCGCTCAACCAGAAGATCGAAATGTGGGGGAATATCTAGTGCTCCCAACACTTAGGTGCACATGTCCCCGTGTCTAAAAAGTCAATTTCAAATATTTCACAAAAATGATTTGTTTTGTGAATGTTCACAAGATATGTGTCCATAAGACCATAACCTCTAAAAACATTCAGATCCAAATTAAAAATATACAATGAGAAACAAAAAGGACAGATTGAACACGACTAGTGTCACAAAAACAAAAGCTAGAATGGTACTATTCACTTCTGAATTTATCTTTTAGTTTTTCAATGTATATTTTGAGTTTGGATCTGAAACTTTAGCGGTTGTAGACAGATGTCTTATGAACATTCACAAAAAAAACAGATTTTTTTGAAACGTTTAAAATTGACCTTTTGGACAAGGGAGCACTTAAATGTCAGCACTGGATATTTCCCCATCAAAATGTACTCGTCGATCTCTTGAGGATGATGGTGCTATCCCTTCATCCTGCAACTGCTCCTCTTGAGCTCGCTATCGCTCAATGACGTGCAATCGACCCGTCACTAAAGGTCGAACCGTTTGCTCCATTCTTTCTCCCACGAGCGAGGTGATTCGGGGAAGGGACTCCGCCCCTCCCAGTATCCACCGGTATGTTAGTTGGTTCCCTCTCCTTTCCTCTTGTCGCTATGGTGATAGAAGGGAGGGGACTCTAGTCCTCCGCTTTGGCGTTGTAGTCATGGCCAGGATCGGTGTATGTAGAGGCAGTGCCGTATAGAATAAGTCTTCCCTAACTCTAGCGGCAATCGTGGCTCGGTGGCTATGAAGAGTTTATGGGTGTGTTCTTCTGCCGTTCCTTTGTGCGATGGATCTAGAATTTCCTGGTGTTGTCGACGAGACAACGCCAGCAACAACGATTTATGTTTCCTTTCGGCTTCGACTTTGTTGCTATGACAAACCCTCTATCATCGTGGTGGAGTTCATGAAGATCATTTTAGGAGCATGGATGCGGATGTCGTCTTTGTTAACGATTCAATTCTATCTCTTACTAGGTCGGATCTACTGGGCGAGTGGTTGTTGAAGGGTAGATCAAAACAATCTCTTCATTTTTTTTGGCATGAACTCCACAACAACGGTAGACTCTGTCTTTTTTTTAAGCCAAAAAAGTCTTTTCTTTTCTTTTGAGAGAAATAGCCGCTCAGTTCTCTCGATCGTGAAGTTTTTTTTTTTTTTTGAGAATTGAAAACACCTTAAGCACTCAAAATGTTCTCAGGAATACAAATTATATCTGGTCTCTCTACAAGCCACACATGTCGGCCACAAGCAAGAGTAGTCGCTGCCTTTGCCAGGGAATGAGCTTCAGTATTCATGTTTCTGTTCTCGTGTACCACTTGTACTGATGCAAAACCTGTGATGCGCCTCTTAAGCTCATGGATGATGGCCGCCGAGGGCCCCAAATACGGCTCCCTGATGTGTTTCACCGTGGCAGAGCAGTCTGTGGCCAAAACCACATTGTCACAGGCAAGATCAAGAGCTAAAGCCAGTCCTTCGCTGCTAGCCAAAGCCTCCAACACTTCAGGTTCCGTCAGATTTTGGACAGTGACTGCTGACGCACCAATAAAATTTCCCTCTCCATCGCGACAAACTGCAGCAAAAGCACCACCATCCTCATGACGTCCGACAGCGGCATCCACATGAATTTTAACATATCCCGCTGGGGGTGGTATCCATTTGGGCCCTTCCTGACTCAGATGTTGACGCCCCTGTTGCTTTTTCCCTGCTGCAGCAAGATCATCTAAATAGCTTGTAATGAAACAGAAAGTCGTTAGTGGCGATTGAAACCTTTCTTCATGTATAGCCTTCCTCCGCACCCACCAGATTGACCATAAAGTGACTAGGACTTTGACAAATTCTTCATTTTTCATTGAATCCTGGAGCTCTATTAACCACAGTCGTGCGTCGTCATGCCTGCAAGCTATGAGGTGCTCGACCAAATCTTCGTCAATCAGAGACCACACACACTTGGCCATGGTACATTCAACAAGAGCATGCCTCCATGAATCAACCGCAGAATTACAGATAGGGCACACATCATGATCAGCCATGTGTCGGTGGTGACGAAGAGCTTCAGTCGGGATAGAGTTTTTGGCCAGTCTCCAAGCGAAGTTTTTCAACTTTCCTGGTAATTTGAGCTTCCACAAACGGCTCCACTGCCCCCTAAACTCAATCTTATCTGAATTTTCCGCTCTTCCCTTCAGCCAATCCTCCCTTCTTCTTCTTGTTTCGCTTAGAAGCCGGTATGCTGATCTGACCGTGAACTGCCCTGTTCTTTCATAGTGCCAAGCCCAAGCATCTGCAAAGTTAATAGCACTTAAAGGAATGTTTAGGATGATCTGGACATCTGGTTCTTGCATGTGTTCGCGCAGCTTATGGCAATCCCACCGCCGCTCCTCCCGGACGATTAGCTCGCTCACCATCTCCGGTGGATTCTGTGATCTTGGGTGTAGGGCTCGCAGCATAAAATCTCGAGGAATCCAGTTCTCGTTCCAAATGCTTGTCGTCTGTCCATTCCCGATTCTCTTCACTATTCCTTGTTTTAAAATCTCCGTTCCTGCACAGATTGCCCTCCAGACTTGTGATGGGTGAGACCCCAATTCCGCCTCAAGGAAATCATGATTAGGGAAGTAGACAGCCTTCAAAAGCTTGGCACCCAGCGAGTCCGGAGCCTTAAGCAAACGCCATGACTGTTTTGCAAGCATGCATAAGTTGAACATCTCTGTGTCCCGGAAGCCTAGTCCACCCAAATATTTTGGCATGGTAAGGGATTCCCAAGATACCCACACTGCCTTTCTCTCCCCATTCATACTTCCCCAAAAAAACTTCCTGAGCATCATGTCAATGTGTTGGCATAAACCCCTTGGGAGCAGAAAACACGACATAGAAAAAGTCGGTATTGCTTGTGCCACGGACTTGATCAGAACCTCTTTTCCCGCAGCAGCCATACACTTTTCCACCCATCCTTGTATTTTCGCCCAAATCCTATCCTTAATATACTTGAAGGCTCCATTTTTTGACTTCCCAACATCTGAAGGTAATCCCAAATACCGTTCTGCCAAAGATTCATTTGGGACTTGAAGTGCTTCCTTGATTTGAGTTCTCACATTGTCAGGACATCCTTTGCCAAAGAAAATGCTTGACTTTGTGAGATTAACCCTCTGACCCGATGCTGCACAGTACTCATTTATAGTGTTTCCTATTTTTTCAGCCCCTTCTATGTTTGCCTTGAAGATCAACAAACAATCGTCCGCAAAAAGAAGATGATTTACCGGTGGTGCCGTAGGGGCTACAACCACACCCTTTATATTAACATCGTCACTCCTAGCCTTCAACAGACAAGAGAGACCCTCGGCAGCTAACAGGAACAAGTATGGAGATATGGGATCTCCTTGTCGTATCCCTCTAGTTGGCCTGAACTCCTCCATCTTTACTCTGTTGACCAGGACAGAAAAAGTCACAGTGGACACACACATCATAATTCTCTTAACCCAACCTTGCTCGAACCCAAGTTTTAACATCACAGCCTCTAGATAGTTCCATTCGACTCTATCATATGCCTTCATCATATCGAGCTTTAGTGCACAGTGAGAGTTTCTTTTGCTTCTTGACCTCTTCATAAAATGCAGGCATTCGTACGCAGCGATAATATTATCGGTGATTAGTCTACCAGGAACGAAAGCGGATTGCTCATGTGAAATAATCTCCGGTAATAGCTTCTTCAGCCGGTTAGAATGCACCTTTGATATAATCTTGAAGATTACATTGCACAGACTAATAGGCCGAAATTGCGTAAGAGAGGTTGGGTTCAATACCTTAGGAATCAAAACTATGAACGTCCTGTTTATAACCTCCGGAGACTCTTCCCCATTCAAAACACGCAAGACCACCCTAGTGACTTCATCACCACACACACCCCAATTCCGCTGAAAAAAATGGGCAGGAAAACCATCCGGACCAGGTGCCTTGGTAGGAAACATTTGGAACAATGCCTCTTTTACCTCCTTCTCAGTGTAAGTAGCCGTGAGCATAGCATTCATGTTGTCATCCACTTTTTTAGGGATATGTGATAGAACCTCTTCCATCCCCACCGTGGGTTCGGAATCATATAAATTTTTATAAAAGGCAGTGGCCATACTCCCAATTTCTTCCTCATTTGTACACATGGTGCCGTCCTCTCGCCTCAGCTCATTTATGCGGTTTCTTCTACGCCTGTTTGTAGCCTTTAAGTGAAAATACTTAGTATTACCGTCTCCTTCAGCCAACCACTGAATTCTGGACCTTTGGCGCCACATTATCTCCTCTCTTATATTAAGCTCCACAATCCGGTTCTCCACTTCTTTTTCTTCAGCCGATGGGCCAACCCGGTCAGCCATTGACCGGAGGGCAAGGAGTCTGGATTTTAGCTGTCTCAACTCATTTCTAACATTTCCGAACTCCCGTGCTCCCCAATCAGCAAGAGTTCTTGAAATCTTATCTAACTTTTGTTTGAAATCATCCAAGTTCCCTCCTGTTCCAGCAGCCCGCCAAGCTTCCTCCAGCATAGGAAAAAACTTTTCGTGTTGCTCCCACATCTTCTCGTATCGGAACAACTTTCTAGTCCCCATTCTCCTATTCTCATTTTCCCTCTCTGTCATTAGAACAATGGGAGAATGGTCTGATTTAGCCGCGACTAAATGTCGTACCGAAGCAAAAGGAAACAGAATGCTCCATTCTGCTGTTGCTAGGGCCCTATCCAACCTTACTCTGCAGAACTGTCCTCCTGCCACTCTCTTCTCAAAGGTCCAGTCGAGTCCGATATACCCCAAGTCATTCAGTCCACACAAGTCCACGGCTTCTCTGAATCCCGCCATCTGTGCTGCATCCCTTTCGTTTGGGCCCATCTGCTCTTCCTTGTGAAGTATTTCATTAAAATCTCCTATACATAACCAGGGTAAAGTGGATTCACTTCTCAGCCTCGTCATAGTGTCCCACGTGTTCTGTCTCAGGTTCCTGTTAGCTTCCCCATAAAAACATGTTATCCTCCAATCTTCTTTTCCTACCTCCGACACCGACGCATCAATGTGGTAACGTGAAAAATTCTTCACTGTCAGGTTAACTCCATGCCTCCAGAACATTGCAATTCCTCCGCTCCTCCCAAAACTTCCTACAGCAAAACCACCATCAAACCCCAATGAGGCCGTGAGGCCCTCTACGCGTTGCTTTGACAGCTGAGTCTCCACAATGCATACCACCGACGGTGCACTCTCCCCGATGAGCTCCCGGAGCTCACGAACTGTCGCGGGGTCGCCAATACCGCGACAGTTCCAACATAAGGCTCTCATTGGACCCGGCGGTCATCCACCTGGGATGCCGCCAAAAACATACTATCGTCCTCTTCTCCCTCATCCCCTTCACCCTGGCGTCTTCTCTTAACTATCGGGTTCTTCCCCGGTGTGCTAGAAGTCGTGTCTTGCATTGAGGGAGCAGCCTCAATCTGTAATACCTTTCCAGCAACAGTCCCAGGTTGTATCAGACCTCCTTGTTGCCCCTGGACATTCAAAGTTCCATCTTGACTCACCAGCCGCTTCCTTGCCCCCCTCTGCTCCAACTCACCCTTTGATCTTACATCCTGCGAGGAGAACTCCATCTCCGTGTGTTCATTAACCTCTCGGGCGATATTGCCACGACCAGTACCACCTCGACCCCAACCACCTCTGCCCCCTGCCTCACGCCCCCCCCCCCCTTTCCGATGCACCCCTTCCTGCTCCTCTTCCCGTGTTTTGCCTTGTAGCTGAGTTGTCAAAATTCCACATAATCCAGTCTCCCCATTCACAAGCAGATGGGTCATGGACCCCATCACCACACTCCTCGACGAGGTGCCCCATTAGGCCACAGAAAAAACAAAAATCAGGAAGCTTCTCATAATACACAGGGTACTTCTTCCTCTCTTTCAAAGTTATAGGCACAAAGCGAACAAGTGGCACTTGCACATCTAAAAACACTCTTGCCCTTAAGTACTTGGTCGTATTAATGAACCCCTCATTCACAATTACAGTGATCGGAGGTTCTCCTACCTTTCGAGCCACCTTCTCCGCTAAATCTTTTTTCCTCATCAAACCATCTGGTACCCCTTCAATTCTGGCCCAAACAGGGATTTTATCCAGCTTGTAGTCGTTCACGTTACTGAACCCGTCGTATTCCTGTATAATGACAGCCGCATTGCGGAACAGCCATGGACCACCATCCATTACTCGCCTCCAATCCCCCAGGCAGCTAAATTGAGCAATGAAAATATTTGCGCCTTTTGGTTTGAAGAAGACCTGCTGAGCCGATGACCATGCCGTTCGCATTGCATTAAAAAGCGCCGAGTGGCTGAAATGGCGGGTTGTATGTACTTTGAAGATTGCCAGCCACCTGATCTCTTTAACCAGATCATCAAGCTCACCACTGAAATCCAAGTCAATCTCTTCTTCTCCACATAGGTGCAGGCCCTCAAATCTGTCTTCAAGACTCGGGACAGGGCCCCAGGCATGGCTATCCCCATTGTCTTCCTCCCGATTCCCACTCCCACTGCCGAATCCTTCTCCTCCTTCCTCCCCCCCTCCATCTGGAGTCTTATTTTCCCCGTCCACCTGGTCTCCCAGCACCGCCTCCTTCTTCCACCCGCTAACTCCTGCCCCCGCCTCCTTCTTCCCATCTCCCTTCTCCCCCCCGCTAACTCCTGCCCTCTTTGGTGGATCTGCCATTCAAGGACTCGAAACAGTACGCCTTACCCCTTAGACTCTCGTCCCTCCGGCGAAGATCCGGTGAGACGCGAGGATTTGATGGACTCCGGCGAGGAATCGCCAGAGGAAACGTAACCCTAGAAAGAAGGGGAAAGTGTGTACCTCTCGATCGTGAAGTTGGCACCGAACAAGCATCTGGCCCAGTCGATTGAGCGGAACTGCACGGGCCCAACAAAAACAAGGGGAGCCCGAGAAACAGAGGCAGGAGAGGGTCGATCCTTCCCATCCCCAAAGGAACCCTAATCTCGATCTCAAATTTCGTCGGCGGCGGAACTCCGTCGCGACTAGCCGGAGCAGAGGGGTAGGAGGCTGAGTCCTTGGACATGGGTGTCAAGCTACCGGAGGAGGGGAAGAAGGCGCTATCCCTCGCCTATCGGACCGGGCTAAATGCCGTCGAAAGGGGGAAGGCCGTATCCCTCGCCGTCCACGGCGGGCTCAAAGCCGAGGTCGCCGTCTACGTCGCCGTCCGGAGCGGGCTCGAGGCCGAGCAAGTGAAGAGGCTCGTCGACAACTCCGTCCACTGCGGACTTGAGGCCGAGGAGGCGGAGAAGATCCTCCACCTCGCCGTCCGGAGCGGGCTCGACGCCGAGGAGACCCTCTCCACCGCCATCCGCACGGGCCTGAAGACCGAGGAGGAGATACACGCCTGCCTGCTGACCTGCTCCAGCAGCTGCTCGCGTCCTTCGACAAGCGAAACAGGAACGACCCCGAGCTGGACCAGTGGATACGCCCCGTCGACAGGAGCAGAAATGCCCCCAAGTTCCCCTTCTTCCTCTTCAAGATGAAGGCGTCCGCTGAGAAAGCGCAGGTATCATGGTGGATGAAGAAGTACGATATATTCCCTCCCGAGCGGCCTGGGTACACCTGCGCCTTGCGGGTCGCGCGCCTGGTGATCAGACCGGATGGATTCCGTCTGGAGCAGGCAGGGGAGGGTGGGCAGCAGGGTGCGATATCCTACCATACCGACACGAGTTACAAGAAGTGGCTACGTCCCAAAGAAGGCATCTTCAAGGAGGGCTCCTCTCCGCCTCTCAGGGAGGTCGCAGTGATCCAGAGGCTGCCCCGCGGCGAGGGGATTTCCATCATGTCTCATGTGAAAGGGCTTGGTGTCAAGCTTGGTGATGTCCTCTTTGTGTTGCACGGTTGGTCTTTAACCGTAGCCCTGACCTTCACCGAACGGGAGTTCTATGTCTCTTCCAAGTTCACAAAGGAGTCCTTGTATGCTAGCGCTGATCTTGATTTCATAGACATTACGGTCCCTGTTGAGAATCTCACCAAGAAGCTTTACCAGATGTATAAGCTAGAGGAACTAGATAAAAGGAAAGTGCAGCAGAAACAAGATAATCAGCAGACAACGAAGCTGATGTGCCAGCAGGAGGAACGGATGCGCCAGCTAGAGGACCAGAAAAAGGAGAAACTGGAAGTCCGGCAGAGGAGAAGGGCTGAGAGAAAGAAATATGATGGCCTGCGTATGGAAATGAAGAATGTGGTTCGACAGATGAAGCAAGGAGCACGTGCTGAAGGAATACAAGGGCAACTTGAAGAATTTGAGGACACTTGCTATTGCACCCCAATGCATTTGCTTTTCGGAAAACCTGAACTTGATTTGGCGAAACCATCGGAAGAGGAGCTATGCCAAAGTGATGAGATGTGCAAGGAGTGTCTAGAGGAGTCTATGAAGCTTGCAGTACAGATGTAAGTGCACTATTTTTGCTATCTTCTGTCTTCATTTTTGCTCACTTGTTGGTAGGTAATTTGTCTGAAGTTATGTGGATTACACTAAAGTCCTAGTAGCCTAAAATGCATACTATTAGCACTTAGTTTCTTATGTATTTTGTGGCCTGCTTTGTTATTCACAAACTAAATTAGGAAAATATAATATGGTGATCTGCAGATGTAGGATTCTGGATTATACTAAAATCTTAGGTCTGAAATGTATGAGTGTTGTACAATTTTCAGTTTTGTATGCTGTAGCTGTAACATGCGACTGCGTCACTGTTTATCGGAAGAAAATTCCAGTTTGTAGCCTCTGCAGTGAAAATCAGGAGACAGTGAAGCTGGTGTGCCAGCAGGAGGAACGGGTGCGCCAGCTAGAGGACCAGAAAAGGGAGAAATTGGAAGTCCGGCAGAGGAGAAGGGCTGAGAGAAAGAAATATGATGGCCTGCGTATGGAAATGAAGAGTGTGGTTCGAGAGATGAAGCAAGGGGCAAGAGCTGAAGAAATACAAGGGCAACTTGAAGAATTCAAGGACACTTGCTATTGCACCCCAATGCTTACGCTTTTCGCAGAAACTGAACTTGATTCGGTGAAACCATCGGAAGAGGAGCTATGCCAAAGTGAGGATATGTGCAAGGAACGTCTAGAGTCTATGAAGCTTACAGTTCGAACATAAGTGTGCTATTTTTACTATCCTCTGTCTTAATTTTTCCTCACTTGTTGGCATGTAATTTGTCTGAAGTTATGTGGATTACACTAAAGTCCTGGTAGCCTAAAAATGCAGACTATCAGCGCTCGGTTTACTTATGTATATTATGGACTGTCTTGTTCTTCACAATCTAAATTAGGAAAATATCATACGGTGATCTGCAGATGTAGGATTCTGGATTATACTAAAATCTTAGGTTTGAAATGTATGAGTGTTTTACAATGTAACATGTGACTTGTAGCGTCACTCCGTATCGGAAGAAAATTTCCAGTTCATGGCCTCTGCAGTTACATTATTGTTGAATTCTCTGCTGTGAATTTAAGCTTCCAGGTTTCACTATGTGATCCAATTGCATTTGATGTTGTTTGCAGCAGTCGGCTTAATCTTGGTGGTGGTGGAGCTGAGACAGGTAAGGGAGCAGAGGAACCATTGCTTCGTCAGCATGACGAATGACCATGAAGGTGCAATCTATTTCTTTTGTTACTATGGCTATGTTGTTGGATTTAATGCTTAATTCTCATAGGAAGGTTGCCTGTATTTAAATCCTAACCCAGGAAAGCCCCCAGGAAAAAACAGTATGGGAGAGTATGGGAGAGGATACAGGGTCGACCATTCAGGGAGCTCCCTCCCTAGGAAAAATTAACACTATAATTTGAAAAAACTTCTACGGTTATTAATTAATAAGAGCCATTTTGGTCAAAAAAATTGTAGACCCGAGTTACTGTCAAGATTCAAATATTGAACTGGTGCATGAAATAAGTAGAACAAATATTTTGCAACCTTGGGTTTCAATTCATTTTTACCATCCATGTTTTTCTGTGACACTCCTTTTGGTTATTACTGATAATCTTGTCTACTTTGTGTTTTAGTGGTGAAACATTTTCTTGTTTATCTTAACACTGTTCCAAGTTTCCAACCCCATAGGCCCTTGCACAAATTACAATGTGCATTGGATATTCACTTCATGCCCCTGTTATCAGTTTTGTTAATGAACGAGATGGTTTTATTACATGTATGTCGGTGAAATGATATGCCTTGGTGCATAATTTATCCATCTGTTGATTTATACTTATGCGTACCCAGTGACTACTTCACCAATCATTAGGCAGGCTATTTTCTTGTGTACTTCCGCTATTATAGTACACCATCCTATATTGTTCCACATTTCAGTCCCCTTCTATATATGTACCGAGTTTACTTTACTGTTCTTGCTTTCAGAATTATTCCTTACAGATTGTATCTCCTGTTATTTAGTGGTAGGTCATCATTCCCACTACCCTTAATGTTTTTTACTCCCTCCCCCAAAAAGGGGCGACATGTCATCTTCTGAGCTACGTTTGAACTCTTTTCTTACATTTTGCTTTGACATATGAAGCAAGGAGTAAGCGCTGAAGGAAAAAAGGGCGGCTTGAAAAATATGAGCAACTTGATTCAGTGAAACCATCTGAAGATGAGCAAGGATTCTCTTGAGTATATATGAAGCTTATATAATGTAAGTTTTTTTTGCTACTCCCTCTCATCATTTTTGCTCAATTGTTGGTAAACCTGGGCATGGGCAACCCGGCTTGATGGCCTCGAGCTCTTGTTTTCGCCCAAACCCAAAGCTCAAAATTCTGAAATAAAGCCTGAATTATCTTGATTATAGGGGTTTAACATATATATAGTTATAACACTGTATTAATATACCCTGAAAATGATTAAAATAATATAACTTTGTAAGGTAAGTGCATTTTTTGATTGTTTTGGGCCGGTTTCAAGTTTTTTTTGTGGGCTTTTTAAAGCCCGACTCGAGGAATGCCCATGTCTACTTGTTGGTATGTACCTTCATTTTAGCTCACTTGTAGCTTGAGAAACCAAAAAAAGAAATCCACCCGCCCCTTGCTATTCATGCATGTTCAACTCCATGTCAACACTTAACATGAAGGAGCTCTTTGTAAGCACCAATTAAAGCCTACCACTAGAGAATAGAATCCAGTCGGATCTCTAGAAGGCCATAGTGCTTTCCAATATCTCTTGCGAGTTGCTCCTAAGCTTTTTCTACACCACCTCCTTCATTAGTCTTATGCTGGCGCTTCATGCCTCTCACTAGTGCAGAACCGGGCTTCTTTTTCCCGCCTTCGTCTGCAACTCCTATTGTCTGTGGTGATGACCTTTCTCTCTCGTAGTGGTGGTTGTGGTCGTTGTAGAATGTTGTAGATTGGATGGCATTGTGGCGACACCTCAATGTTGGTGGGCGTCGTGTGCCTGTGCGTGGATATGCTACTTTGGTTGTCATGGCATGGTTGTTGTGGGGTGCTTTTCCTTGTGAATTCCTCCTCCCAGCGCCCTCTTCTATCATATTCCCACTTCCCCTGGCCGCTCGGCCCTAGATGCAGTAGTTGATGGCGGCCCCTCCATTCCACCTAACTCCCCTTGCACTCTTAGTTTCCTGCAAGCCTAACTGGCGTCTGTTTCCCTGGATAATGTGGCACCCTGTTGGGTATCCTTAGCATTGGCGACATGTAGCTTCGTGCTCATAGGCGCTCTCGCACTCTGTGCTTAGCCTAGTGGTGCCGATTGCCCGTACACTTGCTTCGCTGGTGGTACTGCCTGAGTGTGCCGCTAAGGTGTCGCTCTGTAGCTTGAATGGCGTCGCAAATGGTTGTGAGCTGATCGGATGTATGTGCATGCATCTGTTACTCTGGTTGGCATGGCATAGTTGTTGTGGGTGCTCTTGCTTGTGAATTCCTCCTTCCAACACCCTCTCTTGGTGATTCCCCAGTACACTTGATAGGTCGGCTTTGAGCGTGATGGATGGTGGAGCTCCTCCATCCCTTATCTGCCTCACCTCCCGTGCACTCTCCATTTCTTGGGGGACTAGGCTGACCTTCCTTGTTCCTGGTTGCGGGCAATTTTATGCGTCATCCTTGATCCTGTTGCATCACGTGGTTCCCTGTTGGATTCGCCTGGCCTTGGCGACATGTAGCTTCATGCTCCACGCTCTAGTGCCCTGTGCGTCAGACTTGGTGGTACTGCCCATACTCGTGATCCGTCGGTGGTGGTGCACGAGTGTTTGGCTATGGCGGCTTCGGCGTATGGTGGCTATTGATGCATGCTTGTGTTTGCGGTCGTGTACAGTGATGTATGGTGGTCGTGGCGTTGTCTTGTGATTGGGGTGTTTGCAAAATGGTGTAGCTTGGATAGCGACACGGCGGTGCCGCAATGGTGCTGAGCTGATCTGGTGTTTGCACGCAGATCTGCTACTTTGGTTGACATGTTGTGGTTGTTGCGGGGGCATTCTTGCATGTGACTTCCTCCTGCTATCCCCCCTCTTCTAGCCCTCAGAAGCTAACGCTTTGTGTGTTAGCCATGATGGTGTCGACTGCCCATACTTTGGTTGGCATGGGATGATTGTTGTGGGGTGCTTTTGCGTGCGAATTCCTCCTCCTAACACCTCTTCTGGCATTTTCCCAGTTCCCTTACCGGTTGGCTCTAAGCGCGATGACTGATGGCGGTCCTCCATTCCATATCCGCCTCAGCTCTTGTGTGCTCCCTGTTTCTTGTTGTCCTGGCTTTGCATCCTTATCCCTATTTGCAGGTTGCTTTGTATGCTATCCTCGATCCAGCTACATCACATGGTTCCCTGCTGGATGCCCCTAACTTTGGCGACAGGTAGCTTCGTGCTCCAGGCGTGTCCAGACGCGATGGTGCCGACTGCCCATGCTCCTGCTCCGCCTGTGTGGTGCCGAAGTGTTTGGCTATGGAGGATATGGCGTATGGTGGTTGTTGATGCATGTTTGTGGTTGCGGTCGTGCAGAGTATTGTAGTTTGGATGGCGGTGTCTTGTCTTGTGGTTGCGGTGTTCACACAATGTTGTAGCATGGATAGCGACAAGGCGCTGCAATGGTGGTGAGCTAATCCGGTGTTTGTATGTGGATTTGCTACTTTGGTGTGCATGGCATGGTTGTTGTGGGGGCGTTCTTGCCTGCGACTTCCTCCTAGTGCCCTCTTCTGACCTTTTCCCTTCCTATTTTCCTGATAGCTTAGCTTCGGGCACCATGGCTGATGACGCTACTCACTCCCTTTTTCGCCTCACCTCCGCACGCTTTGATTTTCATCGTCCCAGTTGTGCATCCATGTCCTGTCGGTGGGTTGCTATTCTAGCATTGCATGGTATTTGTGGAGTGCTCTTGCCTACGATTTCCTTCTCCTAGAACCCTCTTCGGGCCTTTTCCCGCTACCCCTAAACGCTTGGCTCCGGGCGTAACGGCTACCTGCAGTCCCCTTCCCTTTCCGCCTCACCTCACATGGAGTCTTCATTTCCTACCAGGTAAACTAAACTTACTTGCCCTTGGCTGCATGCTTATCTGTGCATCATTCTCGATTCAGTTGCGTCATGCCGTTCCCAGCTGGGCGCCCTTTGTGTTGGCGACATGTAGCTTCTTACCCGTAGACACTCTCGCACTCTATGCGCCAACCGTGATGGTGCCGACTTCCCATACTTTGGTTGGCATGGGATGGTTGTTGTGGTGGCGCTCTTGCCTGTGAATTCCTTTTGCTAACATCCACTCCCGGCATTTTCCTAGTTCCCTTAACTGGTTGGCTTTGTGCGCATGGCTGACGGTTGTCCTCCGTCCCTTATCTACCTCACCTCCCATGCGCTCCCTATTTTTGGTCGCCCTGGCTGGGCGTCCTTATCCTTGGTTGCGGGCAGCTTTATGTGTCGTCGTTGATCAAGTTGCATCACACGGTTCCTTGTTGGATGCCCCTGGCCTTGGCGACATGTAGCTTCGTTATTGCTTGTGTGCTCATCTTGTATGAATGACGGGGTGGCTCTATCGAAACGACATTAGGAGGTGGATGTGGCAGCGAGGTAGGAGAGGACGTTGAAACCGAGTGAGATTTGGTGGGGCTAATGGCATGGATTGGGCTGACGGGTGCGGCAGATGAGCTGGGCATGGATTCAGATATGGATGTGGTGGGATCATGGGAGGAGGGCCAGGCATGTGGGACGAGGAGGATTCGAGTGTGCGCCACGGGGACGCAGTCGGAAGGCAAAGCTTCACTGGTTCGATGGCTGGTCGGGCAAGCTGATAGGTGCAGAGGCGGCTGTACTTGGTGGGATATGGTGGGGCTCTAGTGAGGTTGGTGGAGCACTAGGATCCGTGAGGATAGGGGTAGGAAGGATACGGCGAGAGGGATCCAATGTGAATGGTGGGTTTGGGGTCCAGAGTGTGTTGGATGTGTATGGAAATGAAATTTTCGTCCAAGATCACATGTCGGGAGATGATGACTCTATGAGAACTGAGTTTAAAACACTTGTAGCCTTTGTGCTCTAATGGATAACGAAGGAAGGCACATCTGTGGAGCAAGGTGATGCTTTATGGGGAGTGGTGGCATAAAGATTCAGGAAGCATAAGCACCCAAACACTCTTAAGGTGATCATATGAGGGATGTGTGCCAGGAAGGAAAAAATAGGGTGTGACATTGCTAATTGCACGAGAGAGCCGACGATTGAGTAGGTGAGTGGCTATGTGGAAGGCCTTGACCCAAAAGAGAGGAGGTAGGTTGGCTTGGAGGAGCGAGGAGCGGACAAAGTTGTTTGTGGTGTGAATAAATCTCTCGTCCTTGGCATTTTGGGGAGACGTGTTGGGGCCAGAAAACCGGTAGGCAAGGGTAGAAAAGAAAGAGTGCAATGTGGAGTTGATGAACTCACCTCCATTGTCATGGTGCATGGTATTAATGAGAACGTTGAACTGGCTTTGGATAAACGAAAAGTTAGTGTTGTAGTGTGGTTGATGTGTCAGGCTTGTGGCGTATGGGAAAGGACCAGGAGTAATGCATATAGTCATGAAGAATTATAAGGTATGTATTCATAGCAAGAAAACCTTACAATTAGGGATGCCCACAAATCAGTGTATTAAATGAAATGGAGCATAAGTACATCTACTAGAGGAAGGGGAAGGGAGGCATGGTATACGGCCTAGCTAACATGTGACACATGGAGAGTGGGAGCTTTATTACAATGAGCTAGAAAATCCTTGGCACATGGAGAGTGGGAGCTTTTGTTACAATGAGCTAGAAAATCCTTGGTTGAAGTAGAGAGAAATTGGGGGCCGGGGTGACCAAGCCGACGGTGTGCCATAGATCCGAAGTGGAGAGGGAGGTGCGCCAGCCGTGTTATTGCCAAAAAAGGGATATAGTTTGTCGATACAGTGGAGATAATGGTTAATTTCTTGAGTGTGAAGATCGTTCACAAGAAAATCGAAGGGATAAAATTCAATAGAGCATGTGTTATCTTTTGTAAATTGGCAGACATAAATAAGGTTCTTGATAATGATTTGACACACTAAAACATTGCTAAGATGAAACTATGTGGATGAGACTAGTGAATCCGGTAGCAATAATGGGCGAAAGACTCCCATTGCCAACAATACTACTACAAGAACCATGATTTAAAGAAGAATGGGACGAGGTCAAGTTACCTTGATTGCCAGTCACATGTAATGATGCAGCACTGTTGGGGTACCACTTGTTTGACGTGTTTCCAAGGTGGAATAAGTCTTGGTTGTAGGTGGTGTTAAGCATTGCGAGTTGCTCCCAAGACGGTTGCTGCTGGTACGGTATCGAAGGTGGATGACCCTAGAATTGTATGGGGTAGGCTTGAGTTTGTGAGCTAGGGCTCGAGCCAAACACGTCGGCAATGATGGGGAGGATCCATCCTTGACGAGTAGAGGGAAGTGCCATCCTGTAAGGCGCAAAATAACCCATCCACGAAGCGGGTTGCTGCTGGGAAGACCGACCATGACCGCCAGAGTCGCCGCACTCACGGCGCGGTCACCGTTGCGATTGTCGTTGCCATGGCCATATTGAGGGTTGCCAATGTCGCGGTAGGAACAACGACCACCGCCACGATCCATGATGCGGCCATTACGATCCGCGCCATGACTACCATTGGCAGAGCCACAACCACTGGTAAGCGTGAGGGCCGACACACTCTTGTCGGCGGCACGTTGCGCTAGGTTTTCCTCGGCAGGTGGTAGCCGGGAGAGGACGGCATCAAATAGTGGAATAGGCACCGTGTTACCGAGCACGAACTGAATGGTCTCAAAGCGCTTCTCAAGGCCATGAAGGAGTTGCATGGTTTGATTCGTGATACCGTCGATGAGTGTCTTGAGCCGATGAGAGTGTTAGGAAATATGCAACTGATATTTCCAGGTGGCCATAGGCCGGTATATATACGCGTATAGGTGTGATACAATACGTGGAAAACCCCTTATAGAATGTAGAAAATAAAAAGGGGTACACGGCTAATATATATCACTCTAACACCCCCCTAAAACTCATGATGGATCAACAACACTTAGTTTGGAGAGGTAGAAGTCGTGTTGTGCTCTAGTTTGGGCCTTCATAAAGAAATCTGCCAATTGTAATTCGGAAGACACTCTTGTGGACCCACTTAGAAGTGATGGGATGAACGCGGGGAGGAAGAGAAACAAGATCCCATGTGCTGCTATGGTCAAGAGGAGAAATCTCCTCTGTCATTGCAAGCTGCCATTCGGATGAACAACATCACGATAAGAAGTCAACTCAAGACCAACAATGTCGGCGCTTGGAAAACCAAGGCGATCAACAAGCAGAAGCGAACGAGGACGCAAGCCATAAGTAGGCTAAGACGAGGAAGATGGCACGTCAGAAGTAGACGGCGCATCATAAGACGCATCGACAACACACGGACGACGACTATAACGGTGAGGTTTATGGATGCGAGGCGTGCTTTGTAGCACCCAAGAGAACCATCAAAGCTAGTATTAATCTTGTGGACCCACTTAGAAGTGATGGGATGAACGCAGGGAGGAAGAGAAACAAGATCCCATGTGCCGCTACGGTCAAGAGAAATCTCCTCTGCCATTGCAAGCTGCCATTCGGATGAACAAGATCACGATAAGAAGTCGACTCAAGAGCAACAATGTGGGCGCCTGGAAAACCAAGGTGATCAACAAGAAGAAGCGAACGAGGACGCAAGCCATAAGTAGGCTAAGACGAGGAAGATGGCACGTCAGAAGTAGACGGCGCATCTGTAGACGCATCAACAACACTCGGACGACGACTATAACAGTGAGGTTTATGGATGTGAGGCGGAATCACCATGATAAACACAGGTGATGGAAATGGGAAAGTCACTGCAGATGGAGTATTGGTCAAAGGTGTACAAGTCTATGGGTTCGGGGCTAGATAATAGTCATGATGATGTGAAGAACATGAGAAGGATATTATCAGTGAGTTACTCTGACCTACCTCCACATCTAAAGACTTGTTTACTGCATCTTTGTTTGTATCCAGAGGATTATGAGATTGAAACTGATCAATTGATATGGAAATGGGTGGGTGAAGGTTTTGTGAAAACAGAACAGGGGATTAGCTTATATGAAGTGGGAGAGGATTACTTGGACGAGCTCATTAATAAAAGCTTGGTCCAACCTGTATTTTTTAATGATACGATGAAAGTCTGCTCTTGTCGTGTACATGATATGGTGCGTGACCTCATCACTTCCTTTTCAAATGAAGAGAATTTCCTAACAACAGTAGGTGATCAGCAGCCATTGCATCTACCAAGCAAGATCCGCCGGCTGTCCGTCCAGACCAGCATTGAAGAAGTTGCTAATCAACTGCTAACAACGAATTTGTCCCATGTGAGGTCACTTGCTGTGTCTGGTCCAGCTTTCAGTTTGTTACCAGCACTCTTGGGCTTTCCAGTCTTGCGTGTATTGGATTTAACTGATTGTGGGCAAGTGGATAATAATCATTGGAAGGATATCTGCAATTTTTTTCACCTGAGATATTTGAATTTAAAGGGTACATCGATCACTAAAATCCCAAAAAGGATCAGGAATCTACAATTTGTGCAAGTGCTGGAGATAAGGTCCACCAAAATAGAAGAAGAGTTGCCATCAACCTTTGTTGAACTAACACGACTGCTTATCCTAAGTATCACAATGAAAACACTAAGAGAGCAGGACCTTCAAGTCCTCGGGAGCATACCATCTCTCAGTGAACTATACATACAAGTGGAGGGACCTACCCATGGCAGAGATAAACGGCTGGTCATCGACAGTGGTTACCCATTTGTGTCTCTAACGAGGTTCAGTGTCAAGAGTGAGACTATCGAATTGAGATTTGCACGAGGATCCATGCAATGTCTCCAAACCCTGCAATTTAGTATTGCATGGTATGCCGGAGGCATTGCTTAAATTTGGTGATTTCACATTGGGTTTAGAGAATCTCTCATCACTTGTGCATATCAATGTGGAATGCTTCTTTGGTGAGGAACAGGAGATGCTAAACTTGAGAAATGCAGTTCAAAAAGAGATCGATATGAATCAGAATAAACCCAAACTGAATTTCCCACACACACTCCAGGTAACTAAACCAATTCACACTTTCAAGTAACATGTATATATTCCTTTGCCTTATGTATTGATTTTACCTTCAACAAAATTAGTGAAAGTATTTGCTTGCTTCTCTCTTTTTGATCTTATATAGTTATCTTATTACGGCACTCATTTATGCATTTCAATATTAGTCATCTAATGATTTTCCCAGAACTCCATATCCTTCACATTTACTTCCTAAGTTTACTAATTGTAGTTCTGTTTCTAAGAAATATATGCAATTTATACTTCGACATTTGTGATGCATTTTATTGATATAGTAATGAGTTGTATGGGGATCAACCGGTAGTCTAGTACCATGGGTGGTGGGGCTTTTCCAGACCATATTCAAACCTCCCTTCTTGGTCTGTGGTGGGGACTAACTCTTACCCCACCAACACATGCTTCCTAATAAGTCAATATGAGGGTTTTATTTTCACCTCTTAGCGGGTCAGAAGATATCAGAGGAAGTAAATAATAATAAGGGAACTAATTTATAGAAGTTGCCCACATTATAATGTCTCTAGTAACTAAATCCATCGCACTAAAAATGATTTCCATCACAAAAACAGTTATGACACGAGAGTTTTATTGCGGGAACAACTTGCAAAATAAGGTTTGTATCACATATTTTTATGCTGCATATTAAGGCAGCAATAATCAGAAGAAACATTCTTTTTTCTTAATGTAAGGTGTGCATGGTATAGATTGGAGTAATTGGGTAAATTCTTAAGGAACTTATGTTTTTTTTTATTGTTATGCAATTTATCTTATTATGTATAAAGAAAACCTGCCGGACACTGCCGCTCCCTTGCCACCTGCGAGTGAGATAACTAAATATGTTTACATTATTGTAAAACTTGCTATGCTTAGCATGCTTACACAGAAAAATTGCCCTTGATGAATGAAAGGCCAGGATTAAATTATATCATTTGGACAATTCAAAAAAAAAACTATCATTTGTCCAAGAGAGTGTGTGGGCTATCAGAGTTTTGTTAACTTCTTGGTCGTCACAGAAGATTGGCTCACATCTACACTAACCAAGTATAAGAAATGTTTTCTGTTTATCACACTAAAACTGTACAAAATAATATATTGTTTCCTACTATTATTTCCAGGAAGAATGTGCTATCCTGGTGGAGGACATGAGGCTTTTCAACACAACAGGTACAAGTCAACATTATCTCAAAAATTACATCTAAATTGGCAAAATGACCCTGTAACTTCGGAGAAGGGGTGCTCTCCTGTTGATTATAGTATATTCAAATGGAGAAAATGATTTTCTATCCAAACAGAATCTTTTCGATAAAGGATGAATCAGCAAACTGGCGTACTACAGGAGCAAAACACTTGTGTAACCCCTGAGCCGGGAGTGTAGGCTTTTGTTGGCTGGTTTTCTTTTTGTACTTGAAACTCCTTACTTGATGAGAAAAATGTAAATCTTTTGCCTTGTTAAAAAACTTTTTGAAAACTCGAATGTGGCCTCACTCAATTTTTTGTTAGGGGCTTACTATTGTTGTTAAACCCTGTCACACCTCCCTAACATTTTTCAAGCAACCTAATGTTTCCTTTGGTCAGAGCTGTGGCGATCTGAGGAGGGGCGACGTATTTGCGCGCAAATAAGCTCGCAAGTTAGCAGGTTGTTATGGGATGCGCTACAGAACGGAGCCAAGAGGGGGTCTAAGCGGGAGGTCTCTGCTGAGAGACAAGATCCGGTCTCTCAGCTTATGTCTTCTCTAATGAGGCTACCGCGAGGAAATGAAGCCACCGGCATGGCAGCGAGCAGTCAGGTCTCTGCTGTCTCTCAGCTCGCGTCTTTACTAATGGGATTACTACGAGGAAATGAAGCCACCAGCCTCGAGGAGATAGTCCTCAGGGCAGGGCTCAGTTGACGCAGCCTACGTGCTCCGGTTCCAATGTGCAGATTGCACAATTGTGATTTTCCCACGTTCAAACTGATTTCTCTATGGCTACGCTGGCGATACGCCCTGATACTTACATTTCCTTGCGTTTGTGAGTTGTTGTAATTTTGTTGCGCAAATAAAGCTGTCAACATTTGGTAGCAAGTAGTATGTGACTTGTTTTTACGAAAACTCTTTGCGTTGTCAGATGGATTTCTTCCTGCAGGCTACAACCTAACAATAACATAGGTTGACGCTGTACATGCACGCATGTCGATAGCATCACCACCAGATCCACTGATGCACAGTTTGTTTTGTGTCACACATACGTGCAAAGATTCATTTGGATGGAGTCGAGTAATCATCAGGGTTCCTCCTACTCAGTGTTTCCCATCCGTCAGATCATCTTGGGAGAATTTATTTGATCGTGCGTGAACAGTGAGCCCAAGACAGCATGTGTGGTGATGTTGTGCGTATGGTGGGATATACCCTTGGAGTTTACAAGTAGAATAATTGAAATACCACCATTTTTACCAGGAGCAAATTAAGAGGGACCTTACACTAGTAGAAAACGGGCCTGTTGTCCCGGTTTATAAGGGCCTTTAGTCCCGGTTCCTGAACCGGGACTAAAGTGTCGTTACTAATGCCCTGACCCTTTAGTCCCGGTTCTAAACAGAACCGGGACTAATGGGCCTGCACGTGGCCTGCGCGCTGAGCCCAGGCAGGAGGGCCTTTGGTCCCGGTTCGTGGGACCAACCGGGACCAATAGGCCTCCACGCGTCAGCATTTCAGTGGCTGGGGTTTTTGTTTTTTTTTGAAAGGGAGGAGGGGTTGGGGGTTTTGGGGGGTTAATTTAGGTGTTTCATATATTGTGTTAGCTAGCTAATTAATAGAGAGAAGTGTCCTCTCTTATGTCCATGCTTGGTCGACGTACGCTACTATACATAGAGAGGCCCTCGACACGCTAGCTAGTAAGAAAATGAAGGAAACCATTAAGTACAGAAGTTCGTCATGCATACCGAGAGAAGTGATCGACCTCTCCTTCTCTGAGAGATTGATCGAACAACAAGTTTTGGTATTATCTATCCGACGCTACTGGCTACATACATATACAATATGTAAGATCTCTTACAATCCCCTAGCATTTGAAATCAACTTCCACATGATATTCTCCGGCTTTATTGATGACGTGGTCAAGAAAGAATCCCGCCAATTCCTCTTGAATTGCTTTCATGCGATCTTGTTCTAGGAGTTCATTCCGCATCTGCCACGTCTAATTTGAAGAAGGGGGTTAATACATATATATGAATGAAACTCAACAGAAATGATGGTAAAATGAAATTGTGAATATTATTGCTTACGCACTTCATATTGTCTTTGAGAGTAGCCCCGCTTATTTTTCAAAGTCGCGTTGTAGATGAACTCGCACACGTAGTATCCACAGTAATCATTCCCTTGTTCCTGCCACAAGCACTTTACGAGAAATAGAGGTCAATCAAACTGATAATGAAGCATTATAAATGGCATTGATGAAAGTATAGCTATAGAATCAACGGGAGATGCGCGCAACTAGCTAGCTACTAGCACTTACTTTCGGGTATTTATATCGCAGCTCCTTCGGCAGTCCCGGAGATACTGCGGTGAACTTTTTCCAAACCCTGCAAGACAAAGAAAATAATTATTATTACTTGAGATATCAGGAAATGAACAAGAAGTTACCGATATGGTGCGATAATGATCGATTGAACTTACGCGTTGAGAATTGTAGTCATGTCCGCATAGGTTTTGGGATCTTTTCGTCTCGAGTCTAAGACGGTTACTAGTCCCTGCTCAAGCTTAATCTCCAGAAGAACATAGTGGAAGCTGCACACGCATGCATATAACTCATCAATTACATTACTATAACCTCGCTCGAGTAATAAGAGAAACCGAATAAGCACACGACAGTAACACTCACTCGAAGTTGTAAGGAAAGAGTATGGTATCTTTGTTTTCATTTTTGATGAACGATTGTAGCAAGTTGGCCTCGGCCTCTTCGGCGTGCTTTTTAACCTGAATTGCATCTATGATATTTGTGTTAATGAACCCAATATCATATATTTCTTGTTTTCTGCACTCGACGATCTTCAATCTGCATAGTATAGGGAGGATAATTAATTATAAATACATGCAATGAAAGAGCTGAGCTATATATATATAGACTTAATAATGACAGAAATAGTACTTACAGACAGTAGCAAAAGACCGTTAATTTATCAAGGGCCTTTTGATTGAAGAACTGGAAGAACTCCTCAAATGGAACATGCAACAGCTCAGTTCCAACGAGGTCGTGCTCATCTTTAATTCTCAGATATAGAGTATTCTGCCCCCCAGACTCTCTGCAGGTTTTCATGTACCAATTATGGAATCTTCGCATCATCGTTGTTAGAGATTTTTCATCTTTGACGAGAGGCTTCCCGTACTCATATCTGTGTTCTTCCACCTCCAAGAAATCATAATGTACATCATCGGGCAGGTAATCTTCAAGATTGCTATAACCGGGCACCATCCCCGGAGCCGGAGCATTAGCGACGATGTCCCTAGACACATTGAGCGGGGGGCACGATTGGTTTGCTTGTTCGCCGAGCTGGGCAATTTTTTTCCCAGCTGCTCGTCGACGTCGTTCTTTTAACCTTTGATCACTGACAGTACTTCCCGATCGCTCCGCTTCGCGATATGCCTGTTCAGTAACGCGCTCATAGTTGGTTTTGGGCGGAGACTTTGGTGGTTTCCTCAGGGCATCGATAGTGCGCTTTGCTTTCACCGGATCTACCTTCTCCTCCGGAGGTGGATGTCTCTGTGCTTTCAACCCTTCAAACCATTCCTTCGCTTCGGTTCGCGCGATCTTCGCGTTCTCCTCCGGGGTCATCTCGTACGGTAACTTCTCTAGAGGCTTGAGAGAAGGACCGTATCTGTATTGCCTCCCGCCGCTAGCGCTGGACGCCGGAGCCGACGGAGCGGCTGCGGCTGTCTTCACTCGTGCTTGCTTACGAGGCGGAGGAGAAGGACTACGACGCGCCGGAGCAGCTGCCGGAGCGGCGGCGTGTCTCTTCCGCCCTTGCTGACGAGGCAGAGAAGGAGGAGGCTGGCTGCTCGGGCGCGCCAGAGCAGGCGGAGAAGGAGGCGGAGTGCCGCCACGCGCCGGAGAAGGAGCCGGCCGAGGACCCTGATCGTCACTCGCCGGAGGAGGAGGCGGTGGAGGAGGCGGAGTGCCCTGACTCGCCGGAGGAGGAGGAGGCGGAGGCGTCCAGTTCGGAAGGTTGATGAGCTCCTTCCGCCATAGGCATGGAGTCTTCAGAGAAGAACCCAGCCGAGTCTCCCCTTCTCCGGTAGGGTGGTCAAGGTGGAGGTCCTCAAATCCCTCCGTTATTTCATCCACCATCACCTTAGCATATCCTTCTGGAATCGGCCGGCAGTGAAAAGTTGCGCCGGGTTCATTAGGAAAAACAGAGCCAACAGCCGCCTTGACCTTCATAGTCATCCATTGCGTCATAAGGTGGCAAATTTGAGCCTCCGTGATAGCATCCACGGGATAGCTGGCCGGAGCCGTCAAGACAAGCTGCGGTTGAAGCAGCTCGGTGGAAGCCACACTGCTTCTCCGCTGAGATGGCGGGGTAGCTTCAGGGGAAGCTTCGGCAAGTCGTTTGCTGCGATTTGCTTCTCGTTCCTCTATCGCTTGTACCCTTGCGTGCAGCGCCTGGAGTTCGGTCTGCTGCACTTTTTTGCTCCTCTCGTGGCTTTTGTAACCGCCTGCGTCCGGAAACGCAGCCTTCCACGGCATGGAGCCTGGCGTGCCTCGTGTCCGTCCAGGGTGCTCAGGATTTCCGAGGGCCTTTGTGAGCTCGTCGTTCTCTCTGTCTGGACGGAACGTCCCTTCCTGCGCTGCAGTGATATAGTGGCGAAGATTCTTCAAGGGTATGTCCATTTGCTCATCCGTCCAAATGCACTTCCCTGTTACAGGGTCCAAGGTTCCGCCAGCCCCGAAGAACCAAGTCCGGCAACGGTCTGGCCAGCTCATTGTCTCTGGTTCGATCCCTTTTTCAATCAGATCATTCTCAGCCTTGGACCACTTAGGCCGGGCTACGAGGTAGCCACCTGACCCCGTGCGATGGTGAAGCTTCTTCTTCGCAGCATTTTTCTTGTTTGTCGCCGACATCTTCTTACTCTTTTCCGATGTCTTGTAGGCCACAAATGCAGGCCAGTCATCTCTGATCTTCTCATATATGCCCTTGAATTCTGGTGTCTCGTTTTTCTCGACAAACTTATTCAGGTCTTTCTTCCACCTCCTGAATAGGTCTGCCATCCACTTAAGAGCAAAAGACTTGATTAATTCCTCTTTAACTGGGTTCTCCGGATCATCCTCATCGGGCACATCGTCTGGTTCCTCTTGATCTTCAGCAGCTTCACCCGTTGCAGCATTATCGGGCACATCGTCTGGTTCCTCTTGATCATGGTATTCAGGGGGCACGTAGTTGTCATCGTACTCTTCTTCTTCGTCGTCTTCCATCATAACCCCTATTTCTCCGTGCCTCGTCCAAACATTATAGTGTGGCATGAAACCCTTGTAAAGCAGGTGGGTGTGAAGGATTTTCCGATTAGAGTAAGACTTCGTATTCCCACAATTAGTGCATGGACAACACATAAAACCATTCTGCTTGTTTGCCTCAGCCGCATCGAGAAACTCATGCACGCCCTTAATGTACTCGGAGGTGTGTGTGTCACCGTACATCCATTGCCGGTTCATCTGCGTGCATTATATATATATAATTAAGTGTCCAAATTAATAAAGGTTCATCATCACATTAAAACCAAAGTACATACATAGTTCTCATCTAACAACATATAGCTCTCCAGAGCATCTAATTAATTAAACCATACATTGAAACTATGTAAAACATTTAAATGCGAAAACAAAGGCGATCATAATCGCAGCCAAGGTAACAATTGATCCAACGGCATAATGATACCAAGCCTCGGTATGAATGGCATATTTTCTAATCTTTCTAATCTTCAAGCGCATTGCATCCATCTTGATCTTGTGATCATCGACGACATCCGCAACATGCAACTCCAATATCATCTTCTCCTCCTCAATTTTTTTTATTTTTTCCTTCAAGAAATTGTTTTCTTCTTCAACTAAATTTAACCTCTCGACAATAGGGTCGGTTGGAATTTCCGGCTCACATACATCCTAGATAAATAAAATCTATGTCACGTTGGTCCGCATAATTTTCATAAACAATAAATGAACCAATAGTTATAAAGATTAATATATATACCACATCCGAATCATAGACAGGACGAGGGCCGACGGGGGCGGATACCAAAACCATCGCACTATATAAGATGCAATAATAAAAGTAAGAAAATGATACAAGTATCTATCTAAACATACAAGTAAGAATATTTTTCCTTTCAGAAAGAAGATAAGAACAAGAGGCTCACCACGGTGGTGTCGGTGATGAGATCGCGCGGTGATCGCCGGTGAAGACGGGGTGGGGCGTGACGGACCGCTAAATCTAGACAAATCTTGAGGAAAATGGAGCTTTGAGGTCGAGATTCGAGAGGAGAAAGCTTAACTAGTGTGGCTCGGGCATTTCATCGAACACCTCATGTGCATAGGAGGTGAGCTAGAGCAGCACAAGCCACTTCCTCGCCGGCCTGAAAAACAGAGCACTGAGTGCTCGTCATGGGCGCAGCGGGTATATATAGGCAACACTATTGGTCCCGGTTCGTGGCATGAACCGTGACTAAATGGCGCTTTGGTCCCGGTTCAAGCCACGAACCGGGACCAATAGTGGTGGGCCAGGAGCCAGGCACATTGGTCCCGGTTCGTCCCACCAACCGGGACCAAAAGGTCCAGACGAACCGGGACCAATGGCCCACGTGGCCCGGCCGGCCCCCTGGGCTCACGAACCGGGACAAATGCCACCATTGGTCCCGGTTCTAGACTGAACCGGGACTAATGGGCCGACCAGGCCTGGACCATAGCCCCCTTTTCTACTAGTGTTATGCACCACATCGCCTCCAAGTTGTAAAGTTGCTATAACCTTTAGAGGCCTGATAGCTCAACCACATTAAACTTCAATTGTGAACTAACTAAATAACTGAAGATAACTCAACACTGTCCAAAAATATACCCAACTCTCGGTGTCCGACCAACTTGTGTTTTTCTGAACTCCCCTACATAACTTCACACACCTAGCATCTCTACGATCTGCATTGTAAGTTCTCTTGAACTAATCTCCTTTTTTTTTTTCATTTTCATGTCCCCCGTTTTGTTTCTCTCCGCTAGAGTACATGTTGTGGTTGATGAGAGTAGGAAATCATGTTAGATTGATGTCTCTTTGTTTTTATAGCTAATGGATCAACGTCGTAGTTCTCCATGACTCCAATTTCCGATAATTTATTAAGTATAGCGTTTGATAGGACATATGGAGTTTGCTTGCTCCCTGGAATCTCTTTGTGAACTCGTACAAAATTAGACCAATCCTCAAATCAAAGTTGTTAAAACTCTAGGTGTTGGATGCATATTAAAAATCAAATAATTCTAGTGTGACCATCTTTGTTGAAATATGCTATCACTTCGTACAACCCAACAACTTCAACTTTCAAAATTGAGGATGTTTATTTAAAAACTGAGTTGAAGTTGTTGGCTTGTATGAAGTGATAATATATTTTAACAAATATGGTCTCAATTGAATTTCTATGATTTTTAATCGTTGTTGAATTTCTCTAGAATCTCTTCGTGAACTATTAGAAAACTTGACCAATCCTCAAATTAAAGTTGTTAAAACTCTTATTGGACACACATTAAAAACCAGAGAAGTTCAATTGCGACCATATTTGTTGAAATATATTATCACTCCGTACAACCCAGAACTTCAATTCAATTTTTAAATAAACATCCACAATTTTGAAAGTTGAAGTTGTTGGGTTGTACGAAGTGATAACATATTTCAACAAAGATGGTCACATTTGAATTTCTTTGATTTTTAATATGCATCCAACACCTAGAGTTTTAACAACTTGAAATTGAGGATTGGTAAAATTCTCTACGAGTTCACGAAGAGATTTCGGTGAGCAAGCGAACTCCATATGTCATATCGAATGATACACTTAATAAATCATCAGAAATTGGAGTCAAAGAGAACTACGACATCGATCCATTAGATGTAAACAAAGATGCATCAACTGGCAACATGATTTCCTACTCACGTCCGCCACAACATGTACTCTAACGGAGAGAAACGAGATGGCGGACATGAAATTGGAAAGAAAGGAGATTAGTCCAAGAGAACTTACAATGCAGATGCTCGGTGTCCAAGGTTGTGTGGGGGAGTTCGCCGAAACACCAAGTTGGCCGGACTCTGAGCGTGCCCTGAGTAGTGCAATATATAACAAATTATGTTACAGATTTGCAGATAGCGCTGAGTTATCTTCGATTAATTAGTTAGTTTAAATTTGAATTATAAGACGGCTGAGCTACCAGGCCTCTAAAGGTTGTAATAATTTCTACAACTTCAAGGCGATGGGGTGGATAAGGTCCCGCTTGGCTCCTAAAAGACGGTGGTATTTCAACACTTCTGTTTGTGAGATCCAAGACGGGGTTACAAGTGAGCTTGCTCACCACGTACATGGACAACACCAGTTATGTGACGAGCCCACCGAGACATGAAATGTTCACCTTATTATAGTCGTTGCCTACTGCCTCGCAAAAGGTGGAGTGCGTGCAGGAGCTCGGCAAGATGCAAGCATGCAGTCAACATAACATGTCTAATTATCTAATTCATTTAAAAACTGATAAGAGGGAATGAGGGATACAGAATATGTGCATGAAATGAACATCCAATGCACATTCTAATTTGTGCAAGGAACTATGGGGTTGGGAACTTGGAACAATGTTAACACAAGCAAGAAAAAGTGTCATCCCTAAAGCACAATGTAAATGTGATCATCTGTAGCGACCCGACCCGAAAATGGTCAAGTCTCTGTGTATCTGTACCATCTCAAGATCATGCTGGCACACACAGTACATTGATGAAAATATCAAAGTTCAATCACACCTGATTTATTACAAGAATCTCATATAGAGTCTTTATTACATTAGAATAAATTCGGTCGAAGGCCAACTCATGAGAAAAACTAATGCGGAAGCGTAGACGATAAGCGAGTTCATCCGACTCCATAGGGCAATCACCAAGCGTGGATCATAGCCTCACTGCTGGTCGGAATAATCCTCTGCAACATAAGACATTGCAGCCGTGTAGGTCAGCATTTTGAATATGCCGGCAAGTCATAGAGAGAGAACAATAAATAAAAATACTATCACTATATGCAATTTTGGCTGTGGGGCTCTAAGTTTAAGTTTTTTGCGAAAAGCCAATTTTTCCCTACTACAAAAGGACTTGCTTGCAATTACTACAAATATTGGTTGTTATTGAGATGGTTCCGTCAACCAGTGTCTTATACCCGAAATCATTATAAACCCATCAATTTATTATGTTTGGTGTTGAGAGTTCCGAATAAGTTCAATTCTAGAGGCTCAGATGTCCGTAACCGGGGACACGGCTAATCGATTAGGTTTCACTCTGTAGAGTCTTGTGCACTTTACCCGCAAGAATCGTTCCCTCCTTTATGTCCTCACACTACAAGGTGTTTGAAGATGGGACAAACGAAACAGGGTCTTCCGTAGATTTCCTCTGGACACTGCCGGTGCCCATCCATTTCCTAATGTTCTTCTACATCTACTGGCACTGCCGTCCAGAGTCACGCCTAGGTTCGACCAATCCCTGTGATTCCATTATTATGAGGTCTGCGGGAAACTCATGATTTCCATGCTGAGGGTCGAGTGACAGCCTAAGTCTACCGTCATCCTCACCTCCTAGGGAGTTGACCTGAAGAGGGCTCCTAAGGGTTCTAGTGGGCAACCCGTACTTTTCCACAACTACCCATGATATGAATGAATACATTGCACCAAAATCAAAGAGTACCAATACCAGACGTGAATTTAATAAAAACTTACCAACCACAGTCTCTGGCTGATAGTAGACGCCCTCCACATCAATGTGGTTCACCTGGGCACGAGGAAAAGGACTAGGCTTCTTGGTTGCTGAATTTCCATTGTTGTTGCCATTTCCATTTCCCTGCCTGGCCTCCGGACAATCGGTGGCATAATGTCCTGTCTTCTTGCACTTGAAACAGGTAATATGACTCAGATCCTTCTGAGCCAGAGCGGGACGGTGCCGGTTGCCATTTCCTCCATTGCCAGACTTGAAGTTGCCGTTGTTCTGACGACTATTCCCATTCACTCCATGGTTATGTCCACCATCAGTATGCCCTCCATGGGTGTGGTGCGTGTGTCCACCTGAGTATGGGGCGTAGCGGGGCTTCTGCTGAGCTCCTGAGTTGTACTTCCCCTAGCCATACTTCCGCTTGCGGTTATCAATCTGTTGTTGCTTGCCTTCAAGGATGATGTCCTTGTCTACCAGCTCCTGGTAGTTGTTGAAGGTAGCCACCATCAGCTGCATTCCTAGTTCATCATTGAGTCCTTCCAGAAAATTCTCCTGCTTTGCGGCATCTGTGGCCACATCATCTGGGGCGTAGCGAGCTAACTATCCGAACTCCTCCACGTACTGCCCCACACTATGATTCCCCTGGCGTATGTTTTGAAACTCATGCTTCTTCAGACTCATGGCTCCAGCAAACACATGAGCGGTGCGGAAGGACTGCTGAAACTGGTCTCATGTAACTGTGGCAATGGGATAGGTGGCGATGTAGTTCTCCCACCAAGAGGTTGCGGGTCCATTAAGCTGACGTGCGGCAAAGCTCACCTTCTCCGCATCCATGCATCTAGAAGTTACTAGCTCTCTTTCGATCTTGCGGAGCCAATCATCAGCAACAATCGGCTCGGTGCTACTAGAGAACACCGACGGATTCAACCTTAGGAAACGGGTCAGGTTGTTGACAGGGGGTGGTGGCGGTGGATTGTTGTTGTTGCCTTAGTTCTGGATGAGCATCTGCATCAAGGCATTCTACTGTTGGACCAGCTGGGTGAGCTCCGGCGGAAACTTAAATCCGGGGTCACGTCTCGGAGGCATCTGATGTTTTGGAGTGGGTGAGAAATTAGAATAGAACAAGGGTCTAAAGAGAAAATGACACTACCCACATGCATGCAACAATCATTAGCACACCAATCATTCATTTATTCCACTCAATCATAGTTCAAACTCGAGATACAAGTCTTACGATGAAACTAAAACATCGACCTAATCGATCAACGGTAAAATAAAAAAAAACATGGCGGTCATGACTAAGTGTCCTCCTCAGATATCCTTGCGTCCTCCAGCAGTGCGTCTTTCGGTGGTGCGTTTCCTCTTGACGCGTCCTTTAGTGGAGCTCTCCTCGTAATCCTTGTCATTGCTCACTAAGGGTCCATCATCACCACTCGGAAAGAGATCTTCTCCCAGGTCCATCTTCTCATCCATTGTGGCAATGTAAGTCTTCAAGTTCTGTATCCTTTCCAGAAAGTCCTTGACTTCTTCATGTTCATTGAAGTCCTCATGTGCTTTATCCTCGAATTCAAGTTCATGAAAGATGAATCTCCTGAATATCTTCGAGCTTTTGCGCGTCTGAACCTCCAGATTCCTGATGTGAGTCTCTAGGTCTTGGACGTATGAGAGGATGGAGTCGTCATCCACGGTGCACACGATATCTCCATTTGCAGCTCTGCGGGAAATCATGGCGAGGTGTGATGCGTCGAGCTCTACCCTGTACTCCTCCCAGAGGTGTCGAAGTGCACGACGAATAACCATGTCCCACCCAGGGATCCAAGTAGGGGCGGTAAACTGGAAGTCAATAGGCTCTGAGAAGCTTCTGAAGTCCTCCCTAGAATGTGCACCACAATCCTATAGCAAGTGTCCGTCGGAAGTGCATTGGTAGGAGTCCCGAAGGTGGTATTCAGAGCACACGCTGACCATAGGACGTAACCACTAGGATCAGAAAGCCATCGAAAGAAATTATTTTATTTTATGTCTTTATTTTCCTTAATTCTCCCCTGTTCATTTCTCACTTCCCTCCGATTTTCAACATTCTAGATGGTCCCCGAGTATATCCCAGTCCTGCTGCCAGAGTTTTTCCAGCCGGATGAGACGATGCCTTTCGGCAAGCAGATGGTTCAGATCATCAAGAAGTTGAAGATTGCTCTGCCCTCCATCACCGGGACTCCTACCAATGCACTTTCGACGGACACTCGCTATAGGATTGTGGTGCACATTCCAGGGAGGATTTTCAAAAGCTTCTCATAGCCCATTGACTTCCAGTTTACCGCCCCTACTTGGATCCTCGGGACGGACATCGTGCACTTGGACACCACCGGGAGGAGTACAGGGTCTCAAGCTCGACGCATCAGACCTCGTCATGATTTCCCGCACAGCTGCAAATTGAGATATTGTGCGCACCGTGGATGACGACACCATCCTCTCATATGTCCAAGAACTGGAGACTCACATCAGGAATCTGGAGGTTCAGACGCGCAGAAGCTCGTAGATATTCAGGAGATTGATCTTCCATGAACTGGAATTGGAGGAAAAAGCATGCGAGGACTTCAATGAACATGAAGAAGAAGTCAAGTACTCTCTGGAAAGGATACAGAACTTGAAGACTTACACTGCCACAATGGAGGAGAAGATGGACTTGGAAGAAGACCTCTTTCCGAGTGGTGATGATGGACCCTTAGTGAGCAATGACAAGGATTACGAGGAGAGCTCCACCGAAGGACGCACCACTGGAAGAATCATCGCTGGAGGATGCAAGGATAACTGAGGAGGACACTTAGTCATGATCGCCATGTTATTTTTATTTTACCGTTGATCGATTAGGCCGACGTTTTAGTTTCGTCGCAAGACTTGTATCGCGAGTTTGAACTATGATTGAGTGGAATAAATGAATGATTGGTGTGATAGTGATTGTTGCATTCATATGTGTAGTGTCATTTTCTCTTTAGACCCTTGTTCTATTCTAATTTCTCATCCACTCCAAAACATCAGATGCCTCCGCGACGTGACCCCGGATTTAACTTCCCGCCAGAGCTCACCCAGCTGATCCAACAGCAGAATGCCTTGATGCAAATGCTCATCAAAACCAAGGCAACAACAAGAAAAATCCACTGCCACCACCCCCTGTCGACAACGTGACCCGTTTCCTAAGGTTGAATCCGCTTGAGTTCTCTAGCAACACCGAGCACATTGTTGCTGATGATTGGCTCCGCAAGATCGAAAGAGAGCTAGTAACTTCTGGATGCACGAATGCGGAGAAGGTGCGCTTTGCCGCACATCAGCTTGATGGACCCGCACCCTCTTGGTGGGAGAACTACACCGCCACCTATCCCATTGCCATAGTTACATGGGACCAGTTTCAGCAGCCCTTTCGCACGGGGCATGTCTCAGTTGGAGCCATGAGTCTGAAGAAGCGTGAGTTCCACAACTTACGCCTGGGAATCATACTGTGGGGCAGTTCGTGGAGGAGTTCAGCCAGTTAGCTCACTATGCCCCAGATGATGTGGCCACAGATGCCGCAAAGCAGAAGAAAATCCTGGAAGGACTCAATTGTGAACTAGGAATGCAGGTGATGGTGGCCACCTTCAACAACTATCGGGAGCTGGTAGACAAGGCCGTCATCATTGAAGGCAAGCGGAATTATGGCCAGGGGAAGTACAGCTCGGGAGCTCAGCACAAAAGCCCTGCTACGCCCCATAATTAGGTGGACACACGCACCACACCCATGGAGGGCATACTCATGGTGGACATAACCATGGAGTGAATGGGAATAATCGCCAGAACAACAGCAACTTCAAGTCTGGCAATGGAGGAAATGGCAACCAACACCGTCCCGCTCCGGCTCAGAAGGATCTGAATCATATTGCCCTATGGTGTCACATGAACTCGCTTATCGTCTACGCTTCCACATTAGTTTTTAATGAGTTGATCTTTGGCCGAATTTATTCTGATGTAATAAAGACTATATGAGATTCGTGTAATAAATCAGATGTGACTGAACTTTGATATTTTCATCAATGTATTGTGTGTGCCAGCATGATCTTGAAAATGGTACATATACACAGAGACTTGACCATTTTCGGGTCGGGTCGCTACATCATTAGTAATAACCAAAAGGTGTTACAGCAAAACAGTAGTGTTTCAAGAAACGGACGGCATAAATGAATTGAAAACCTAAGGTAGCGAAATATTTGTTCTACTAATTTCATGCGTCACTTGCATTATCTGAATCTAGACAGTATCTAGCTCAGCTATTCTTTTGTTTTGGACCAAAAAAGGCTCTTTTTAATTAATCATCTAAGTTTCTTCAAAGTATGATCTTAACTTTTCTTTGGGAGGGAGCTCCCTGAATTGGTCGACCCTGTATCCTCTACTCTTTTTTCCTGGGTTAGGAGTTCAATACAGGCACTCCTTTTATGAGAACTGGGCGTTAAATCCAACAACATAACCACAGGAACAAAAGAAACAGGATTGTACCTTCATGGTCATTCGTCACGTTGCCGATGGTTCCTTTGTTCCCTTACCTGCACTGGCTCCGCGACCACCAAGATTAAGCCGGACGCTGCAACAACATCAAATGCAATTGGATCACATGGTGAACCCTCGAGGTTGAAAATTCCACAATAATGTAACTGTAGAGGTTATAAACTGGAATTTTCTTCCGATTAACAGTGACACTATAGGTCACATTTTGCAGCTACAGCATACAAAACTGAAAAATGAAAAGTTCTAACACTAGTACATTTCGTGACCTACGATTTTAGTACAATCCACAACCCTACATCTGTAGATCGCCGTATGATATTTTCCTAATTTAGGTTGTGAAGAGCAAGGCAGGCCATAATGTACACAAGTAAACCAGGTGCTAATAGTCTGCATTTTCAGGCTACCAAGACTTTATTGCAAACTTCAAAGAAATTACTTACCAACAAGTAAGCAAAAATGATGACATAGGGTAGTAAAAATAGCACACTTACGTCTATACTACTCCATCCGTCCTATAGTATAAGAGCGTTTTTTACACTAGTGTAGTGTCAAAAACGCTTTTATATTATGGGACGGAGTGGGTATTAAGCTTCATAGCCTCCTCTAGAGATTCCTTGCACATCTCCTCTGGCATAGCTCATCTTCAGATGGTTTCGCCGAATCAGGTTCAGGTTCCCGGAAAAGCGAAAGCATTGGGGTGGAAAAGCAAATGTCTTCAAATTCTTCAAGGTTCCCTTGTATTCCTTCAGCGCTTGGTCCTTGCTTCATCTGTCGAACCATACTCTTCATCTCCTTACGCAGGCCATCATATTTCTTCCTCTCAGCCCTTCTCCTCTGCCGGACTTCCAGTTTCTTCCTTTTCTGAACCTCCTGATCACCTTGATTCTCCTGCATTTTCTGTTTATCTCGCTCCTCTACCTCATACATCTGGTAAAGCTTCTTGATCAGATTCTCAACAGGGACCGTAATGTCTATGAAATCAAGATCGGCGCTGGCGTACAATGACTCCTCCGTGAACTTGGAAGAGACATAGAAGTCCCGCTCGGTGAAGCTCAGGGCGACGGTCACGGACCAGCAGTGCAGCACAAAGAGAATGTCACCAAGCTTGACACCAAGCCCCACCACGTGAGACATGATGGAGACCCCCTCGCCGCCGGGCAGCCTCTGGATCACGGCGACCTCCCGGAGGCCCTCTTTGAAGACGCCTTCTTTGGGACGTGAAAACTCCCTGTAACTCGTGTCGGTGTGGTAGGACAGAGCACCCGGCTGCCGGCCCTCCCCCGCCTGCTCCAGCCTGAACCCGCCGTCCGGTCCGATCACCAGGCGCGCGACCCGCAGGCCGCAGGGCGCAGGTGTACGCCGGCCGCTCCGGAGGGAACATGTCGTACTTCTTCATCCACCATGATACGCGCGCTTTCTTGGCGGACGCCTTCATCTTGAAGAGGAAGAAGGGTTGCTTGAGCTTGAGGGCCTTCCTGCTCCGGTCGCGAGGGCGTATCCACTGGTCCAGCTCGTGGTCGTTCCGGTTTCGCTTGTCGAAGGACGCGAGCAGCTGCTCGAGCAGGCAGGCGTGTATCGCCTCCTCGGTCCTCAGCCCCGTGCGGATGGCGGCCGAGAGGGTCTCCTCCGCGTCGAGGCCGCTCCGGACGGCGAGGTGGAGGATCTTCTCCGCCTCATCGGCCTCCAGTGACAGTCCGCCGCGGTGGACGGCGTTGTCGACCAGCTTCCTCACTTGATCGGCGTCGAGCCCGCCCCTGGCGGCTACGTAGACGGCTAACTCGGCTTTGAGCCCGCCCCGGACGGCGAGGGATACGGCCTTCTCCGTTTCCACGGCGTTTAGCCCGCTCTGACAGGCAAGGGAGAGGGCCTTCCTCCCCTCCTCGGTCTTGACATCTGATCCCTCTGCCTTGGCCGGTAGCCTGCCACCAATAGTGTATGCACTCATGTCCACGGAATCGCCCCTTCTCCGGCTCTAGTCGCGCCGGAGTTTCGCCGCCGCCGCCGCCAAGTTGAGATCGAGATCAGGATTAGGGGAGCTGTATGTCGCATAGAGCGAAGACCAACTGGACCGGCCCATGTAGCTAACCCTACTGTAGCGAGCGCTCCTCGTGATTTTTTATTTGTTTTTAATCTTCTTTCTGTGTTTTTACTTTTAATTTTCCCTCCGTCCCACAATATAAGAACGTTTCTTACACTACACTAATGTAAAAAACGCTCTTATATTATGGGACAGAGGGAGTAGTTTTCTAGATGAAGGAAAAAATATTCTTTTTGTTTTAAACAAATCTTTATCTTTACCTAATAATAAAGCAAATTGGGTTTCTTTCGTCCGTCATGGCATTTTTCAGAAAAGTCCCTGTCTTTTTTTAAAATCAACCCGCCATCCGGATTTAAGTCACACCCGAACCGTTATTTTACATTTTTCGAAAACCCCCTGATGTTTTACGTAATTCATCCGCGGATCATATTTAAGTCAAACAAATGCTTTTTAAAATCATCCATATCTTTTAAACTGTAACTCCGATTTGAACATGTTATATATGAAATTTGATTAGAAAAATATGTAGAATATGAATATGAGATTATTTTTACCTATTAAGTATTTTTAAATATTATTTTGAAATATATTTGAGTCAAACCAAATGATTTTCTAAATTATCTGTATCTTTTAAACCGTAACTTCGATTATAACATATTATATATGAAATTTCATTAGAAAAATGTGTGGAATCTAAATATGATGTTAATTTTACCTGTTAAATATTTTTAAAATATTGTTATGGAAGCAAACTTATAATTTATAGCGCAAGATCCGTTTTTTTTCATACCAGCGGCGATCCAGATTGCAAATAAACACCCCACTATAACCATATACGGAAAAGAAAACATCGATAACTACACATGCATACCTCTGAAAAATGTCGCAGGGGAAAACAACAGATTTCTCATCGCGAGAGAGAGAGAGAGAGAGAGAGAGAGAGAGAGAGGAGAGTGAGAGAGAGACGCCTTATGATTAACCATATTGAACACACGTTTTTTGTTGTTTTGTGTGAACACCGAGGCCATCGCCGGCGAGGGTGAGAAGAAGGATAAGCGGCAACACAAATATGTTGTCTCCCAAAAATAAAGGAGATGGACCTATTGTGGTCTTGAGTGATGGTTGTTGAGTTAAGAGCGTGTGTTATGTTTTCTCTCCCGTTGCAACGCACGGGCTCTTTTGCTAGTATTTTGAAAAATTCCTGACTATTTTTTAAACAATGAACAATATTTAGACATGAATATTTTTAGGCACAAATTTTTTGAACCTTTTTAGAAATTCCAAAAAATCCCTATTTTTAAAAATAACCATTTTAAAAATCAAATATTTTTTAATATTTTGAAATACATAAAATAAGAAAAATATCAAACCAAAACCTTTTAGAGGTCCCAAAACTGGGATGCAATAGTACATATCCCAACTAAATGGGTCGGCCAAGTTCAGTCACTAGCTTCCTCCCGCTGTGATTGGGCAAAATTTGGTCAGAGTGAGCGACAAATAGGATTCACCCATGATTACCCAGGGGCGGGCCCAGAAATAGGCTTCAGCCCCAGGGTATGCCTTATGTGTGGCCTTTGGGTTCTTACTTTCTTTAGTTTTTTTCTACATTTTAAAGAGCATTTAGGGAAGTTTTTGGGGCTAAGAACCAGGCTAAAGCCCGGGTTGCCTTGGGTGTAGGCCCCCCTAAGATTATGGTTCATTTGTAGATGGATCCTCCTACCTCTCTCTCTAAGGCTTCCCTTATATTATTTTTAAGTAAACAATTTGAGTTTACTGGTTAACTAAGCAGAATACCTCGGTCGAGAAAACTTAGACCCACATGAACATCAAAGTTTCTTGATAAACTTACATCGAAGATATTCAAAGTCTATGGCCCTTTCTAATTGCACCTTTTGCATCTTGACGCTCGTTGGAAACTCTATCTTCCTTTCGAACCTCAAAGGTTTGAAGAGGCGCTTGAGGCGGCCACCCCAACAGGTGAGAACTTATGATCGTTGACTGGGTTGTAGATGGGGACATGCAATTTGTAAGACATGTTGCCAAAAGGCTGATTCATCGTCGTTTTGTTGAGGAAGAACTCGTGAGCACAAAAGAATGAAGCACAAGGATTACTCAGAATACCAACTAGACACCACAAGATCGAGTGATGGCATTCTGTTGAGGCAAAACACTATGGGCACTAGTGTCAACCGCGTCGTCCAAGGAAGCCACACCAGGACGGGGATAGAGTTGTGGGACTTCTATATGTGTGTGTGACATCATCTCCACCGTGAAACATGTCACTGCAAGAAATATGTCAACTTGTGACCACCACTATTGGTCACTGAAAGGTCACAAATTTCCATTTGCGACCTTTTTGTGACAAAAACAGAAGGTCAAAAGCTGGCCGTCATAAACTGACTATAGCGACCTTTCTTCTGGAATGGTCGAAGACGTTTACGACCAAAATATTCCTACTGTGGCGTTTTGGTCACTAGCAACCTCCCCAGGCCACGTAGGCATCCAGCATGGCAAGCTGACGTGGCACATGATTCAGCCCGGTCCAATTCAGTTTTCTACACGGGCCTAGCCCAACAATTCAGCCTTTTATTATTTTTTTCCTTGTTAATTCTGGTCCGCTTCATGGGCCAAGCCCAACGTTGTAGCCTTTTTTATTGTTGGCCCATGGCCTTTTATTATTTATTGCTTTTCTATTTTCAGCCATTATATATTCAAGCTGGTCCCACTAGTCAGATGGGTCCCACTTGTCATGATCATCTCTCAAATTGGTCCCACATATCAGAAATGTACAAATTTGACAGATTATTTTCATAAGTGGACCCATTGGTCAAGTTTCCATTTCACAAGTTTTCAGGTCACATACATAATCAAAAAGAACACATAAATTTCATCAAATATACCACTAAATAAATCTATTACAATCTTTACAACACATATATGCTACAATATGCTACTCTTCACTAAGTAGAACTTGACGGCTTCACACTTCACGGCTTCACACTTGCTTCACACTTCACACTTCAGCATGTGTAAAAGAGGAACAACCACAAATTTAAATCTCAATTGCAGTATAGGCCATATGCAGAAGCAGTTCAAAGTTGAAACAACATCAATTAAAATAAAGAGTAAAGATACACCAGTATATTATCATTCTACTTATTATTATTATTAACCAGATCATTCTACTTATCCAGAATAACAATGACCTTGTTGCAGAACTTTAGATTTAACAGGAAACCATGCATATAACATTCTCATAACAGCAAAAACTATTTTGCAAATGATCAAGTACAACAACAGCAGCAGTGCAAGTTAACACAATAGATGGACAGTACAACAGCAGCAAGACACAAGTCATATGCATTACAGGCAGTCAAACAGTTCAGGGGCAGCAAACATGCATGCATACAGACAGTCAAACAGTTCAGGGAACAGCAAACTGTCCATCTATTGTGTTAACTTGCAAACAGTTCAGGGAACATGCAAACAGTTCAGGAACATGCATGCAATGGAAGTACGTACTAGTAGTTCAGGGAACTTGCCAACAGTTCAGGGAACATGCATGCAATGCAAACAGTTCAGGGAACTTGCAAACAGTTCAGGAAACATGCAAACAGTTCAGGGAATATTGTGTTAACTTGCAAACAGCAAACAATTCAAGGAACATGCATGCAATGGAAGTACGTACTAGTAGTTGTACAACACAATGCCAGGTTGGAGCAAATCATGCTTAAGCAAACAATGGCAGCGGCATGGCATAATCAAATAATAATGTGAGAAAACAACTAGATATGATTCACACTTGATCACAGCAAAGAATGTGCTAGTAGTGTGCACTCACAAAAGACTGAATGAATCGACATTGATTTGCTGCACTGCACCATCCAAGGGGAGCAGACTTCTTCAAGGCATTAATCATATCTAGTATATGTGAAAAGGGGTGTTACAGGATCAAAATCGCCATACCAAAAACAAATACTGCAAGCTTTGCTAGGAGGCCCATGCCTCTCCCCTGGCCTTGTTGACGAGTGCCATGGCAGGGTAGCCTTCCTCATTCTTGACCCTTGTGCCGTACTTCATGTCCAGTGCTGCATCATATGTGTATATTCAAATCAATCAACCACTTGATTAGAGAAGAAATAGTACATACATAAAAAGTCGCTTGAGCAAAAGCCAAACAAGATTATTGCTTTTCCCCAATTAGAAAAGGACAAGGCAGAAACGCAAGTTTTCATATCCCAATGGCAAGTTCACTATACTATTTTGGATCGGGATCATGGAAGCATGTGACTGATCTTCGATCGATCTTGGGTGTATGTGTGTGTACCTATGTGTCGTCGTCGCGATCGGTGCGGACAAGGCAGACCTTGCCGTCCCTGGTGGCGAGGCTGAAGCTTTCCTCGCCGGCTTTGCAGAGGATCCTGTACGTCGGTTGCCTGGCGTACATAGACAGATAGGATTAGTTGAGGCTGAACAGGCAACTGGCATTTACACTCGAATGGTTTACAGGGTATAGATACAATAAGGATGCTAACCATGAATAAGAACTAATGCAATGACTTAGTTGAGGACAATGGATACAGATCTCCCAATTCACCAAAAAAAAGATAGAACAAAGAATAACAAAAGTAACAGGTATTTAGCGAATAGCAGCCTCAAGGTGTTCTTGTGACATGTGGTTGCCGAATATGGAGTCGTAATATACTCATGGATATTAAGATTAATAATCTACAGCAGGAAGTGTTTTTTCAGCATGACAGTTGCTTAGTTATTCATGAACTCGTAAGTGTTTATTACCAACTCTCCTCAGACTAAATTTACATTGAACAAGAAAGGAATCAGTATCATATCACCAACTCTGCTACAGTTACAGTGCCCTCCACATGTATGTAATAAATTTACATTGAACAAGAAATGAAAAATAAAATCCATTCATCCTTTATCATGGGTACAATGACAATCTGCTAAAGATTATCTATATTCAGTGCAAAAAAAAGAAAAAGAAAAATGTAGTTGCTTAACCGAGATAGAACAGAGAAATTCTTATCCAGCCAAAACTATTTGTCTTGGGAAAAAAGAATCATCCCTCGGAAAAGCATAAAAAAGTGTTCCAAGTGATTGTTCATATTGTACAAATAGCAGTATTTCCTTTTTTTTTTCTTTTAAAAAACACGCAGTACTATCTTCACCCATGATTAGATCAGTCGTGTTATTTCAGTTAACATGATTCTGCCATGTGCTATGGCGTGGAGCATCCATGAGATGAAGGGAAACAGGCCCAGAAAATAAAAGACACAGCTTAACATGCAAATGTGAGATAAATTTTGACTTGTACATTCGATAGAGCAAGAGAAAGTCTCACAAAAACCACCATCACGGCCTCAAGAAACCGGTGTGCTGTGCCCGTGCGCCAACGCCGGTGCCACCAAGGCTGCGCAGCACTACGCCGCCACCGAGTTCACCGGTGTGGTGGGCAACATGCAACATTGGGATGCTGTAAAAGCCACCTTCCACAGGGAAACAAAAAGCAGAATCATTGTAAGCACGGCTCTTAACTCAGTAGCTAATGCTTGCAGCTGAGGTGATGGTTATGTTTACAAGATGAGCATTCTTGGTGCAGAACTCTCCAGGGAAACAAACAACATGAAGTGGATTACAACTAGTTGCATGAGTAGGTTGCAAATCGAATGTTATGGTACAGCTCTCTTAGTATGTAAGCTCTCGGCTTATGCATCAACGAGACGGGAGATTAAAAGCTAGTAATAACTCATAATAACAACTGGATCACAGTACAGCTAGCAGTAATCCAAACTGAAAAATGGAGCGTGATAGTACAGCTCTATGAGTATATATCTCTCAGCTCATGTCTAAACGAGATTAGAGAAGTGTGAAAGGGAAAATTCTATAATAAGTTGATAACAGTCACCGCAGCATCAGGAAATTGTTTAATCTATTCGAACCAAGACGAGCGAGAACAGCGAGCACGATCTTGGCACCGCAAATCGAAATCTCACTACTAATTGATGTTCGTGGCATGAATACAGCAGGACGGCGTGAACAATCGAGTCAGATCTTGTAACGGGACCGGACCAGTCAGCAGAAGTAGCAGGGCTGGGAGGATGCATACCAGCCATGGAGGCGCTTGTGGAGGTTGACGGTGTACTCCCTCGTGACGACCTCCTCCTTCCTCGAATGGAGGCGCTTGTGGAGGTTGACGGTGTACTCCCTCGTCACGACCTCCTCCTTCCTCGGCGCTCTGCCCTTCTTCTCCTGGAGACAGGAATGGCCTCTCCGTCTTGCCCCCCGCGGCGGTGGTGGCGGCCGCGGACGCGTCGGTGGTGGTGGATGAGACGGAGGAGACCGAGGAGGTGTCGTCGCCGTCCTCCGGCGGGACAGGGAGGCAAAGGCGCTCGGGAACGAAGCTGGTCGCGAGGAGGAGATCGAGGCTTGGGACTCCGGGCGCTGGACGCGGGCGCGTGCGGTTGGAGAAGAAGGGAGGGGTCGGATCGGAGGGCGCCGCCGCGGATCGGGATCTGGATGTAGGACGGAGAGCCGGAGGTTGGGATCTACATTGGGTGCGAGAGAGAGTGAAACGGCCGGTGTGGAAGGACGGTGGGAGACAATGTGGTGGGGTGGACAACAGGAGAGCGATGCGGTGGGAGCCGCCGTCTTCGATCTGGATCTGGGAGAGGAAGAGAGAGAGAGGTTGCTGCGTGGCGGTGGCGGATCTGGCCGCGGACTGGCCTCGTCGGCTCGATCTTGTGCCATGGGAGAGAGGGAGAGGTGCGGTACAGAGTGGTGGCCGGGGAAGGATCAACGGCGGTGGGGGTGAGAGGAGGACGGCAAGATTCCCGCTTGAGGTGGCGGCGGCAAGGGAGGAGTGCAGCGCTAGGGTTCGCGCGAGAGAGAGGAGGTCACAAGGGGTGGGGTTGAGTGGGGTTCGAGAGAGAGAGGGGGGTTTGCTGCCGTGGGTTGGATGGATGGACGGATGGACGGTCAGATGGATGCCATGTCATCGATCCAAGCCACAAGTAATTCCACCAATCAGAATTAAGTTTATGTAGGGATTTTTTCCTTTTTTTCTTTTATAGGGCAAATGTCCAATGTTATGTCAAAATTCATGTCAAAGTTTGTCCAAATGATCTCATATTTTGCATAAGTGTGCATATTGGAATGACAAACAATGTTGCTAAAGGGAGTCTTCATTTTCTTTGCACAAAAAAATTATTTTCCATTTTTCGAGTGCCCAAAACAAGTTTTTTGTGAAGGACCTACCATTTATTTGTTGCAAAATTGTACCAAATCAATTTTCTAAAATATTAGGCCATATTTAATGCACAATTGACCAAATGGTTGAGTGTAAAAAGTTCTGACCCACCTCTCGTGAAAAAGACAAATTTCCGCCGATTCAGCAGGAAACGGGTCAAATTTGAACTGTAGCTACCTCGTAGTTTGCTCTTTATTTTTTCCAAAAATCATTTCTAGGTACATAAGTATCTATTTAATAAGAGAAACACCAAACAAATTCCAAGATTCAACCACTAGTTAGGAACGGTCATTCCCGCTGTTTTGACCGCATTTTGAAACGGGCATAAAAAATTCAAAAAAAAATCAAAAAATTGGGAAACCTTCGCATTGTGTCATCATATGTGGCCAAGTTTCCAGGAAAAATAACAAACTTGTAATACGGCAATTATTTTAAAAAAGTGTTCTCAGAAACGAGCTATCATGTGTGGAGATCAATGGCTTTCAAGCCAAATGATCAATCTTATGGCCACATTCATGGCATAGTTTGTTCGAATGATCTCATATTGTGCACAAGAGTGCATATTGGAATGGCAAACAATGTTGCCTAAGGAAGTTTTCATTTTCGTTGGACGAAAAAACCATTTTCCATTTTTCGAGTACCCGAAAGGAGGTTTTTTTGTGAAGGAACTACCAAATAATTGTTGCAAAATTGGACCAAATCATTTTTATAAAATACTAGGCCATATTTAATGCACAATTGACAAAATGGTTGGGTGTAAAAAATTTTGATCCACCTCTCGTGAAAAAGACAAATTTCCGCCGATTCAGCTGGAAGCGGGTCAAATTTGAACTGCAGCTGCATCATAGTTTGCAATTTATTTTTTCAAAAAATCATTTCTAGGTACATAAGTATCTATTTAATAAGAGAAACACCAAAAAAATTCCAAGATTCAACCACTAGCTAGGAACGGTCATTCCCGCCGTTTTGACCGCATTTTGAAACGGGCATAAAAAATTCAAAAAAAAATCAAAAAATTGGGAAACCTTCGCATTGTGTCATCATATGTGGCCAAGTTTCCAGGAAAAATAACAAACTTGTAATACGGCAATTATTTTAAAAAAGTGTTCTCAGAAACGAGCTATCATGTGTGGAGATCAATGGCTTTCAAGCCAAATGATCAATCTTATGGCCACATTCATGGCATAGTTTGTTCAAATGATCTCATATTGTGCACAAGAGTGCATATTGGAATGGCAAACAATGTTGCCTAAGGAAGTTTTCATTTTTGTTGGACGAAAAAACCATTTTCCATTTTTCGAGTGCCCGAAAGGAGGTTTTTTTGTGAAGGACCTACCAAATAATTGTTGCAAAATTGGACCAAATCATTTTTATAAAATACTAGGCCATATTTAATGCACAATTGACAAAATGGTTGGGTGTAAAAAATTTTGATCCACCTCTCGTGAAAAAGACAAATTTCCGCCGATTCAGCTGGAAGCGGGTCAAATTTGAACTGCAGCTGCATTATAGTTTGCTCTTTATTTTTTCCAAAAATCATTTCTAGGTACATAAGTATCTATTTAATAAGAGAAACACCAAAAAAATTCCAAGATTCAACCACTAGCTAGGAACGGTCATTCCCGCCGTTTTGACCGCATTTTGAAACGGGCATAAAAAATTCAAAAAAAATCAAAAAATTGGAAAACCTTCGCATTGTGTCATCATATGTGGCCAAGTTTCCAGGAAAAATAACAAACTTGTAATACGGCAATTATTTTAAAAAAGTGTTCTCAGAAACGAGCTATCATGTGTGGAGATCAATGGCTTTCAAGCCAAATGATCAATCTTATGGCCACATTCATGGCATAGTTTGTTCAAATGATCTCATATTGTGCACAAGAGTGCATATTGTAATGGCAAACAATGTTGCCTAAGGAAGTTTTCATTTTTGTTGGACGAAAAAACCATTTTCCATTTTTCGAGTGCCCGAAAGGAGGTTTTTTTGTGAAGGACCTACCAAATAATTGTTGCAAAATTGGACCAAATCATTTTTATAAAATACTAGGCCATATTTAATGCACAATTGACAAAATGGTTGGGTGTAAAAATTTTTGATCCACCTCTCGTGAAAAAGACAAATTTCTGCCGATTCAGGTGGAAGCGGGTCAAATTTGAACTGCAGCTGCATTATAGTTTGCTCTTTATTTTTTCCAAAAATCATTTCTAGGTACATAAGTATCTATTTAATCAGAGAAACACCAAAAAAATTCCAAGATTCAACCACTAGCTAGGAACGGTCATTCCCGCCGTTTTGACCGCATTTTGAAACGGGCATAAAAAATTCAAAAAAAATCAAAAAATTGGAAAACCTTCGCATTGTGTCATCATATGTGGCCAAGTTTCCAGGAAAAATAACAAACTTGTAATACGGCAATTATTTTAAAAAAGTGTTCTCAGAAACGAGCTATCATGTGTGGAGATCAATGGCTTTCAAGCCAAATGATCAATCTTATGGCCACATTCATGGCATAGTTTGTTCAAATGATCTCATATTGTGCACAAGAGTGCATATTGTAATGGCAAACAATGTTGCCTAAGGAAGTTTTCATTTTTGTTGGACGAAAAAACCATTTTCCATTTTTCGAGTGCCCGAAAGGAGGTTTTTTTGTGAAGGACCTACCAAATAATTGTTGCAAAATTGGACCAAATCATTTTTATAAAATACTAGGCCATATTTAATGCACAATTGACAAAATGGTTGGGTGTAAAAATTTTTGATCCACCTCTCGTGAAAAAGACAAATTTCTGCCGATTCAGGTGGAAGCGGGTCAAATTTGAACTGCAGCTGCATTATAGTTTGCTCTTTATTTTTTCCAAAAATCATTTCTAGGTACATAAGTATCTTTTAATCAGAGAAACACCAAAAAAATTCCAAGATTCAACCACTAGCTAGGAACGGTCATTCCCGCTGTTTTGACCGCATTTTGAAACGGGCATAAAAAATTCAAAAAAATCAAAAAATTGGGAAACCTTCGCATTGTGTCATCATATGTGGCCAAGTTTCCAGGAAAAATAACAAACTTGTAATACGGCAATTATTTTAAAAAAGTGTTCTCAGAAACGAGCTATCATGTGTGGAGATCAATGGCTTTCAAGCCAAATGATCAATCTTATGGCCACATTCATGGAATAGTTTGTTCAAATGATCTCATATTGTGCACAAGAGTGCATATTGGAATGGCAAACAATGTTGCCTAAGGAAGTTTTCATTTTCGTTGGACGAAAAAACCATTTTCCATTTTTCGAGTGCCCGAAAGGAGGTTTTTTTGTGAAGAAACTACCAAATAATTGTTGCAAAATTGGACCAAATCATTTTTATAAAATACTAGGCCATATTTAATGCACAATTGACAAAATGGTTGGGTGTAAATTTTTTTGATCCACCTCTCGTGAAAAAGACAAATTTCCGTCGATTCAGTTGGAAGCGGGTCAAATTTGAACTGCAGCTGCCTCATAGTTTGCTATTTATTTTTTCCAAAAATCATTTCTAGTTACATAAGGACCTATTTAATCATAAATACATGGTTTGGTGGCGATACGTCGAGGTTTGGGCGGCGGCCGAGGGCCCCAACTCTAGAGCGCGTAAACTCGCATGCCCGCCGCGTGGTCACCGCGCGATCGTGACGTTGCCTTTTGTTCTGTGCGGCCTAGGCATGTCTAGTGGGTTGGGCACTCCCCAGGTTGGTGCTAGGAAGAAAATCACAACATAAGATTCTCACGAGGAGACCGATCGATGCTCAAACATGAATTAGCAGCCAAGTGTTTGATTAGCGGTACGGGAAATGTACATGGCTAACGGGCGTGAGTTTTGGCTGAGGATGATTAGTTACTAAGAAGACCGTGTTCACAAATTTTCAGCTCAAAAGGAGGTGCCTAGGTGGTACTTGCTTTGCAAACTACCGCACTGGACATAACTACGAATGTTGAAGCTCGGCTCAAAATAATGAATGTATTGAGCTAGCATTTGGTGGAAGATGGTTATTTGGGCATAGGAAAGCACTGTATAAAATGGATACTATTTGGACATGCCAAAGTGGTACTTCCTTCACAAACTGTTGTTCTGAACAGAATAGGAAAATGAATATTTTTGAATTATTTTTGAACTAGGAAAGGAAGGTTTTTACATATTTGACGAAGATATGACCCAAAGAATTTATGAGATTTTTTTGGGAATTTTGGGAATGACAGAAATATAGGTTGCTTCACAACCTAGGGCAAAAACTGCCACATGGACATGACACATAGGCAAAACTGATGAGATGGCGCCTAGTCATCGCACCCCCACAATTTACAAGGCTATGACCATCTATATTGGTCGTTAACAACTAGAAATAAGGCAGCGGACTAGCTGTTTGCTTTATGACCTTTTAGGTGTGAGGAAATTACGACCTTTTCGACCAAAATGGTCGCAATGGTTTAGGGTTTGGAGCCCCCCGAACAGCTTTTGACCAATTGGTCTGAAATGGTCATAAATTTATGACCAATTCTTCGAGGGTCACTGACAGAAGGTCATAAGTTGACATATTTCTTGTAGTGTGTGGTGACCATTGACACAAAAGGGTAGCATCAAAGAAAAAAAATTGCACGGTGGATGTTGTAGGATCGAGAGTATATCGACCAAAGGAGGGTCTATGGGAGGTTTAAAATTTCTTTTGAAACTTGAAATCTCTCAGTATAACACAACGAAAAGTAAGCCTAGTAAGAACACAAAAACAAACTAGAAATCGTCAAGTGAAGATAAATTGGATGAACCTGATAGATTAAGCAAAGCTTTCAATGAAAAGTGATGATAATCTTCCTAGTATAGTGGTACAATACTTTCAGGATAACTATGATGACACATAATGGAATCGGTACAAATAACATGGATATAATATGGTGGACAAAACAATACACGAAACACAGGATTACTGGCATATGTTCATTAGAGTAAGACTCAGCTGAACAACTAGATAGCACATGATAAACAACAAACGAGCATAAAGGCAAACAACTTTAAGAACGAGGAACATGAATATGCTACCCAACATAGTCACAGTACTGAAATAGAACTAGAATTGATAAGGGACATATCTATCAACACTGAAAATAAATTACTGACGGAATTGCAGTAGTAAAGGAACGACCAGTGATGCTCGATGGTGACAGATGATTTGGCAGACCAGTCCACTCTTCTGCAAAAGAGTTGCATCTGATTGGAGGGACTTGTGATTGAACACAAGAGCAAACATCTCTCTGTCCTATTCTCCTCAACGTGAAGTTGATCAGAGTTCAGTTGGACTTGAATTATTGTAGAGAGCCTCGACGGACTAGAAGTTAACACACAGACCCTTGTAGGTTAGCAATGAATATAATAGAAGTACCCAGAGCTATTTCATACTTATGTTATTTTTCATTGTGTGGTAGAAGGTGTTAGCATCTTTCTTGAGGTTATGGCTTCCACCGATGACGCAACTTCTTCTACGGTCAACTCCACGGTCGAGGAGTTGGGCGCCAGTGAGAACCCCTTGACGGCACTCATTAAGGCGAACCTGCAGCTCATCCTAATAAAGTTTTTTCTTGGATCTAGCCAAGAAGCAAGCATTACCTAAGGAGAGAGTCGACCATGTGCCACTGAGTCTGCTGACTGCCATTCCTGACGATGCTTGCTCCTCCACTGTGGGAGAGATCCACACCTACTCCGACTCCACGATCACCGGCTTCACAGACTACCGGTCTGAGTAGATCTTCATTCTAAGAGTAGCCTTAGTTAGATAGTTTGATGCTGATGTACTAAATGTAGCTGGTGATGTCGACTCGGAGTATAACTTGAGTAGAACTTGTGATGGTGCTTTTGGGTATATGTGTCATTAATGCTTATGTTCGTTATGTTACTTGTGTTCTTCTAAACTTCTGTTGCTTCTCCTGTTTTGCTTGTACAAATCTTGTTCTTCCCTTGGTAGATGAGGTGGTATGCGGTGTGTAGAGGGAGGTCTCCAGGAGTGTACAATTCATGGGAGGCATGTAGTGAATAGGTGAACGGTTACAACAATAGCTCCCATAATGGGTTTCCAACTAGGCAGCAGGGAGAGGATCATTACTCCAAGTTTGTGCTCAGAGCGAAGCACCACTACTAGGGAAAAGCCTAGCAGCAGCGCGGGTTTTAGGCCTATCAGTAGCGCGGGACGATGCGTTACTGATAAGGCCCTACAGCTAACCTGTAGCAGTAGCGCCTGTCGTCCCACGCTACTGCTATACATGGATAGTAGTAGCAAACTTTGGTGAAGGGCGCTGCTGATATTATCTGCAGCGCTTTTTACAGGGAAGCGCTACTGCTAAGGCGGCGCTACTGCTAACTTTGTTCCCCTCGCTACTACTAGTTTTATTAGATTTTTCCTGCATATTTGTTTTGTATTTGAATAGGCTTTATCCAATAATCTTTAGCATATCATACACATACAAATGTAATCATAACATATACATACAACTAGTCTCATCAAATCATGTCAACATCATAATCATCATCCAACACAAACTGGTCTCTCGTCATCATCTCGAAAATAGCGATACAAGTCTCGATTACTTGCAACTACATCGTCATCCATCTAAACAATGATATACACGAGAAGAGCTATCACTTTGAGTGAGAGCGGAACTATGCAGTACATGAGTTCGTATCCGTGTCTCGCATTAGCGTGAACCTAAACTAACTACTGCCTGTCGCTCGGAAACTGGAAACCGTACACTGGGCTCGACACTCCGGCCACTGTCAGATATATACTCCTGGCGTAGCACTTCTTCGCCATCGATGATCTATGCACCTGCATCGTCACATGAGTCGATGATATGCAACATATATAGTTGAGCAACAGAAAGAGACAGACTTGGAAAAAATAGAAGCAACATATCATAAGCATAAATAACAAAGTTGATCGTCCCCAAAATGCCCTAACTAGAGTGATCGTCGCTAGTCGAGGAGGACGATTTAATTACATCACAAATAAAGTTTCGTTGTACATAACTCAAAGTTTCGTCATACACAAAGTATGGACTAAACGGACACATTGTCATATATCGACAATCACTCCATGTCGTGCCATCCATCCAAGTCAAGGAGATAGTCCCCGAGCCTAGTGAAAGGCTTCAGGTCGAGACGCTGATAGGCTACCCGTGTTCGGACGTCTTCCCACGACATTTGTCCTTCTTCGTAGAACATCCCTGTTTTTCCGACGACCTCCTTCATGATGATTTGGGCAAGTTCGCGTTGGATGTGATAGAACTCAGCTCAAAGTCGATGATCCTCGATATCTCCTATGTTCTTTGCCCATTGCAGAATATGGGCATCGCCGGATGTAGGTGACATGCGAAGGTTCTGGTGATCCCGTCTGTTCTCCAGCATGTGGTGTAGGACATAAGATCCATCATTAAGAGAATCATTCGGTTGCTGGATGCAGTAGAAGTCGGTTTTATGGCCGAAGGCGAGCCTGCCGCCCCTTCTCTTCTTGTCCTTGACCTCTCCACCCCGTGCATCATAGTAAAACATAGCACTGTCGAGAACATCCTTGATGTGGGTGTAATCCCTTTTGTTAATGTTCTTCGACGAGTCCAAGTAAAGAGCATGGGAGTATCGGAGGTAGAGGATGATGAGGACGGCATGCCCGCCGCTGCGCAAAATAAGTACACCTCAAATTAATTAGCCTCCACCGTGCAAATGAATGATTGAAATCGAAGGAAGGATATCCGCGCGGATGACTTACAGGGGATGATAAGGCACGAGAATCGCCTCCTTGTCCTTATTGGCGAGCATGAAATTGACGATGTATTCTCTCGCGTATTCACAGTGCTTTGGGCAGACTCCCAAGAAGCTCTCGTGCATGAAGTACGGGTCAGCGACACAGATATGAGGTATCTGCTCAACCCCGATGATGTAGGTCATGTGCAAGCCATAAAGGCGGACAAACGTAAAATCCAGCTTCTTCACGTGAAACATGTCGAATATGTAATCGAATCGAAGGAAGAACTTCTCCGCGGGGAATGTGTCGACGTACGATAATTGCCGCGGAACGTTAACCACGTAGAGTGGGTATCCTGGATCTTTCGAGGTGATGATGCCTTTCTCTATCTGCAACACATCGTCATGAAGTCTCCTTAGATCGCCGAATCTGGCCCTTAGCGCTGCTGCAGGTAGGATTGGTTGACCGGGGATATGCCATTTGTCAGCACCGGGGATATCTACACGGTCTTGAACCCGAGGCTGCTGAGGCGGCTGGATCATAGAATCAGCTTTTTTGCCTTTCCTCGATCTCTTCCTAGACTTCTTTACTACCAAAAGGTCGTCCTTAATACGTTCAGCCTCCGGAGACGGCAATTCAGGCACCGACTCATGACGCTCAAACCCTGAGTAGGCGCCAGTATAAACATACTGTTGAGTGACATCGTCATCCTCATCCTCATCCATGGAGACATCATCAGCGACTAATGGAGCCTCTTCCTTACCCGTCCGCTATCACCCAACCCGACACCCGACGCTAATTGGGTAGGTGGGGTGTTGGTGTTCATACCTTGCTAAGGCTACGTGCTCGTGGGTGTGCTCCCGGCCGCCTCCAGACGAAGCAGACTCTTTGGCCACAACAGGACCCACCCATTGCAACAACCACCAAGCCACCGCGGGGTCTCGTCGTCATCCCCCCTATTACCAGAGGAGGCAAATTCTGGTGGCCCGGTTTGACACTGGCCACGAAAACCTTGAAGACGTTCGGGGGGATCGGCCGGCTGTGGAACAATGGTTCCTTCGGCTTCATTATCGTTGCCTTCCCCACGTCCATCTTCTGGTCGCCGATGGTGTACAATATGGTGGACGGGGTTCCGTCGGCCTGCAAAGAAAATTTTGCGACGTGAGACATCCGAAAGGCAACGAAAACGGGAGATTATACATTTATTGAAGGGGGCCGGTGTGACAGATACCGTGAGGGCGTCGAGCTCAGCCAAAGACGAAGCACCACCGAGCACGTCCGGTGCGGGAGCCGGTGCGGGAGCAGGTGCAGTCGAGCTGCTCCCCAAGAAGTCAGCAAGGGGAAAGTCCGCTGCATTTTTTCTAGATTTTGCCTAGTCCAATTGAAAACGGCCGGAACCAAGGAAGTAGAAATATCTACAACCATCTGTTTTGCAGCAACTACCGCTGTTGCGACTGTCTGAGATGATTTCTTCTCAACCGCAATCTCAACCTTCTTGTCGATGTTTTCTTCGGTTAACCTTCGTCTTTCCTTTCTCTCCTCCGTGGTCTCACTGTAGTACTTCTTCCACGTGGCGCCATCTCCGACACCATGCACGGGTCTATACGACGGTCGAGTATCCACCGGGAGTCGTTTCAATATGTTCAACACCCGGTTGAATGGAGTGTCCCAGTTGGGCCTCGCCAACGCCTCAGACGACGAGTCGCTTTCTGCCGCAATCCTGTGCTGCTCTCTCTGCAAAAGGCACAAGGATCGTTTACAAATATGCATGACTAGCTAACGTGTAGTCGAATTGATCAGAAACTAAAATTACCAGGAGTCTCATGAACTCCGTCGTGAGCGCGTTCGTCTTGATAACCTTCTTCACTGGGTCCCAACGGTGCCGGGCCCTGAAGATGTCACGCCCCTCCGGGATAGTGAACTCCGCCAAGGGGTCTGCGATGCCCAGACTCGCGGCTTCCGCATCCTCCTTGGCCCATATGGACCTCTTGTCGCCGTAACCATGGCTTCCGAGGTGGTGGCACCCAATGTTCCTCTGTTGAAGCCCCTTCATGTACGTCGACTTTTTTTGGCATCTTCGGCCTCGCAAGCCGCCTTGAATATTTCAAATAGCTCTGCCGTGATTGTCGGATTATCCTTTACAATCTTGGAGTAGGGTTCCTTTTTGTCGATGCTTGCTTTCACCCTTGTTTTGCAGGCGGCCAACGCGTCGCTAAACTTGGACATGGCGTGTTTGTTTATCTTCTTCATTGCCGGGTCCTTATCTGGATCTTTATAATCCTTTTCATTCCGGCCCGGGAACAAGAATATCTGGTGCAGCTTCTTTAGGAGGGAGGGCCTCATATTATCTATCTTCTGTGGTTTCTCATCGTTGATGGTGGCGGTTGTCCATATGATGCAGCCTATTTGATTGCCGTAGCACGCACGCGTTTCCTCGGGCGCGGTTGGCTTAAAATTGCCGTCGTCCACCGATGTGACCACCAGTCTAGTAGTCCTGAGTTTGTTAGGAAGCCATTGCCTCTTTGCTTTTGGTTCTACACCGGCTCCGCTCCCCGAGGCAGAGCCGGCCTCAGTCTCAGCGCCGGTCTTGATGCGGTCTGAGTCTCGGCGCCGGTCTCAGTGTCAACACCGGTCTGCGTGTCGGTCTCAGTCCCCGATGCGACCGGTGGGCCCAGCAACAACATCGGTTGATCGTCGGCAAGGCTCAAAAATTTGTCTGCCGCCAGGTAGACGTCGTCGCAATAACCAGAACGCTGTCCTTCATCGTTGCTAGCCATGTTTCCTACGATTAAATCTAGTCAATTAATTCTAGACCTAATAAAGTAAATAATTACATAAAAAGGCCTATGTTTTGCAGGAACGTTGACTCCTTCCCGGTGCGGCAAATCCCGGGCACTCGATATGTCCTAGTTTGTAGCACAAGTCATGCCGAAATTCACGGAAAATTTCGGCATGACCTTTGCTAAAAAGTGGACAAATCGAGAACCTGAAATTTTCTGGAACGGAAATGAATCAACATTCCGGCAAAACATAGGCCACTCAGCTTCATTCCCTGGAAACAACAAAATTGAGGAATTTGGGCACATTCGAAACATGGGCAAACACAATTGAAGAATTTGCATATATCCTGACCACTTCAAATTTGCATGTCCTAGCGTTTGACACTTCAAGAAAATCTACCCAAATCTCATGCTCTCTCGAACTCAATTCAAAAACCAAATATAAATTATATTTAGTTAACTACTAAACTAAACCCTACTGCCCTAATTAACATCTAGTTAAACAAACTCAATTCAAAAACTAAACCCTACTGAACTAATTAGCATCTACATTATCTACTACTTAACATCTATTATTACCCTAACTAAAAAACGTCAACATTATCTACTACTTAACATTAACATCTATTAACTAAAAAGGATGGGTGGGGGGCTTACAGAGAGGGGAGAGACGGTGGCGGGGAGGTGCTCGGCGACGGAGGTAGGGGTGGCGAGGGCGGGCTCAGGATCGGGACGCGGCGGTCCTGGGCGGGCTCGGGGGCGGTGAGGTCGAGGGCGGCGGCGGTGAGGTCGAGGGAGGCGACGGTGAGGTCGAGGGCGGCCCGAGAGGCGGCGGCGGTGAGGCTAGGCGGCCTCGGACGGCGGCCGTGAGGATGAGCGCGGCGTCGACGCCGGCAGGAGATGGCGGCGAAGTGGGGGCGACGGCGAAGTGGGGGAGACAGCGGCGAAGCGGCGAGGGATCGATTTGGGGGAGAAGTGGTGGCCGGGGGGAAACCGTTTTTGGTTAAGTCAAAAGTAACGGTAGCGCGTTACCGAAAACGCGTTATCGCTAAGTTAGCTATAGCGCGTTTCCGAGAACGCGCTACTGCTACGTCCTCATTTTTCCCTTTTTCGTTTATTTTTCTTTACATTATATATTTTTCCTTTCTTCTTTTTCTATTTCTTTCATTTTCATTAACTTTTCTATTCGTTTTTTATTTTATTTTATTTTCGTTAGCAGTAGCGCTTTAAGCATAAACACGCTGCTATAAGTATATTAGCGGTAGCGCGGTTTCTGGAAGATCGCTACTGCTATGTGTAGCCCATCGGCTAAGTGATCTAAATTTTAGTAGTAGCGAGTTTTCGGTGAGACGCGCTACTGATATATGTCAATCTGCAGCGCGCTTATTTTGCACGCGCTGCTGCTGTCTAGCAGTAGCGTGCTTTTTTAACAAGCGCTACTGCTAAAGTTCTGTGTATAACGTTTTCCGTAGTAGTGCACGATGATGGAGTAGGCAAGGGTGTAGGTCAGATCGGGTTTGGTGGGCTGAAGAACCTAATAATCTTCGTCCGGTTCGTCGTCATTTTGGTGTTAATGATATTTTGTCCACAATTAGTACACATTGGGGAAAATGTTACTTCTTTTCTATGGTTGTTATATTTCTTATTCTTTTTCTATAAGTGATGAAATATCTTTCGTGATTATCTTTCAGATGTTGTAACAAAATATGAACGCTACGGCGAAGCAAGCTTAGTTGTGAACTTGCGCTTTGCATATGTGAACTAAGATCTCAAGCTTCTTTGTGAACTTTGTATGGCTGTTTATTTACCAACTTGAAACCCAAGCTTGAAACTATGTATCGTGCTGAAGATTTGCATCTAAATTTGCTTCCACAAATTTGATGCAATAAATATGTAAGCGGTTATTCTTGTTGGATATGTATGCATGGTGCACTTGTTAATTTGTTGGATATATATGCATTTTTTTGCGAGATGAATTTGTTGGATATATATGCATGATGAACTTGTTGCAGTATGTATATATGTGTGTGTTCCAAATGCAGGGTTGATCCGAATAGCTAAAAAAAAGCAGTTTGGCACATACGTCGCCCAGGCGGAAACACTCGGCTTAAAACAAATGAACCGGGAGCACGGGTTTTTTTCACAACAGCGCCTCTCGCGGAAGCAAAACCGTGACTCTCACAGAAGGAAAAAAGAAGAAAAAACGCGTTTTTTTTTCGTTTCCGAGGAGGCACGGCCGTAACTATTGCGAAAGCACAACCGTGCATCTTGCGGTAGCAAAACCGTGACTCTTGCGAAAGAAAAAAAAACCAGAAAACACGTTTTTTTTTCGTTTTTGGGAGGCACGGCCGTGACTCTCGCGAAAGCACAACCGTGCCTCTCGCGGAAGCAAAACCATGACTCTCGCGAAAGGAAAAAAAAACAGAAAATGTTTTTTTCCCGTTTCCGAGAGGCACTGCCGTGACTCTCTCTAAAGCACAACCGTGCCTCTCGCGGAAGCAAAACTGTGACTCTCGCGAAAGAAAAAAACTGAAAACACATTTTTTCGTTTCCGAGAGGCACGGCAATGACTCTCGTGAAAGCACACTCGTGCCTCTCGCGAAAGCAAAATCGTGACTCTCGTGAAAGAAAAAAAATGCGTTTTTTCCTTTCTGAGAGGCACGGCCGTGACTCTTGCGAAAGAAAAATCGTGCCTCTCACGGAACCAAAACCGCGACTCTCGCGAAAGAGAAAAAAAAGAAAAAGCATTTTTTCGCGCAATTTTTTTTTCCGAATTTTTTTGATCGAAAAGCTAAGGAAGACCGGTGGAAAACCAAAACATCGAAAGAACCCGTTTAAAAGGCCGAAAACACGTGCGAAAAAAAAAATAAAAAACATAATCCGGAGGGAGCATCTAGAGCGTGACACGTGGCGAATAACTGAGAGCGTGCCAAGTTGCGCTGATCGTTGCGAGGCTCCCGAAGGAGCGCTCATTAACTAGTTGCTATCCGCTTGACCATGCCACCCAAGAGCCTCCAGCTCCGACGACTCCAAACAACTCCTCCTTGTAGCGCTAAATCCTATTCGGTGCCCTCTGCCCCCGCTAAATTTTAGACGTCCTGCTAAACTGCAAGCTGCCCTAACTGCACCGACATCCCTAATTGGACGTGCTAGTTTCATCTTTTCAGGTCTTTACTTCCTTTTTTTCCTTCTGGTTTTGTTTTCTTTTTGTTTTTCTTTTTTGTTTTCCTTTTTCTTTTCTTTTTCTTCTTCCTGGGTTCGATGAAAATTTTCAAATTCGTGTCCTTTTTTTTCGAATTCGATGACCTTTTTCGAATTCGATGAACTTTTTCCACATTCGACGAACTTTTTTTTGAATTCAATGAACTTTATCAAATTCGACGAACTTTTTTCAAATTCGACGAACTTTTTTGAAATTTGATGAGTTATTTCCAAATTCAATTATTTTTTCCCAAATTCGATGAACTTTTTGTAAAACTCGATGAACGTTTTTTAAAATCGGTGAACTCTTTCCTAAGAACAAGAAATACGTGATGTAGCCAACTGGTTGTTTTTTCCCTAAGAAAATGTGTACATACCGCAGCAATTTAGCGATAGAAAAAAAAGCAACCAAGTTTTTTTTTTGAGGGGAAAAGCCAAGTTTTATTCCGCAAAAGCCACATGGTGTGGGATACAGTTCAGGTTGTGGGATTGGCCAAACCAGACGTGGCGTCCCGAACCCAATGAAAGTGCGAACTTGGCTAACCTATGTGCTTCAAGATTGGAAGCACGACCTTCAAACTGGAAATTACAATGAAAAAAACTAGCTCTAGTGTTGACTTCACTAATAATAGCTCTGTAGTTCCCTCTGCTTCTGTTTTGGATATCAGCAACAACTTGTCTTGAGTCCGATGAGATGACAAAGTACTGTATATGCAAGTCCTCCGCTAGTGCCAGCGCCTCCCGACACGCAATTGACTCCATTGTGGCTGGATCATCTACCCCGCCGATAACAAGGGCAGAACTTCCCAAGTAAGTGCCATCAGTGTCTCTGCATACTGCTGCTGCAGCTCCTCCGCGCCCTGTTCTGATGCCCACATCGACGTGTATCTTTGCATGTCCAGGTGGTGGCGCTTTGGGTCGTCGGGCAGGAGCAGCAAGAGATGCGTCCCTGGCTTGGTTTGGCTCGCCCTCCTGTACCATCTGAAGCTCAAGAATGAACCTGGCAATGAAAGCATTAGTAGCTTGAGGACTTTGAAACACTCCTTCGTGGATCGCTTTTCGCCTCGCTGACCAGATCGCCCATAGCGTTACCGTGATTTTAATAAAGACGGTGTGTGAGCATGATTCCATGAGAGTGAAGAGCCAGTTTTTTGCGTCAGGTTCGGAAGTTGCAATCAACATCTGCGCTAGCTCCTCATCTCCCAGTGCCCATGTGCATCGTGCAACTGTACACTCAATGAGGGAATGTCGCCACGAATCTGGTGATCCACAGGGACCACACGCGCTGCTGTCAGCCATATGTCTATGCGACCGGGCATCATTTGTCGGTATAGATTGCTTTGCGAGACGCCATAAGAATTGCCTGACTTTTCCTGGTACCTTTGTTTTCCACAGCATCTTCCAACATCCTTCCTCTTTTGACCTTGTAGATGATCCGGATGAGCCTTCCAACCATACTTCTCTCCGCTGACGTGTTGCCACTAGCATTCTGTAGGCCGATTTAACTGAAAACACCCCGTTCCTCTCATAGCTCCAACTCCAGAAATCCTCAACGTTTCTGGTACAGAGTGGTATCCCCCGAATAATATTCACGTCCATGGGCAGAAAAACTTCCTCAACCCTCTGTCTATCCCAGCATGCCGAAGTAGGATCAATCAATTCAGACACATAAGTTGGGGGGTTCGGGACCCTACAGCCATATGGTTGCATCATTTCATGTCTCGGAAGCCATCTATCAGTCCAGATTCTTGTCGATGCCCCGTTGCCAATTCGACGTATCAGCCCCTGTTTAAGTGTATCCCTACCTTCTATTAGCGCTCTCCATATCTTACTAGGATGTCCTCCTAGTGGCGCTTCCAGAATTGATGTGTTGGGATAATAAACACTCTTGAGCAGCCGGGCGGTAAGGGACTGTTCATTCTGCAGGAGCCTCCATACCTGCTTGGCCAACATCGCCATATTGAATAGTTCAAAATCCTTGAAACCCAAGCCTCCCATACCTTTCGGTTGCGTCATAGATTTCCATGAGACCCAATGAGGCTTGTGTTTCCCATCCTTATATCCCCACCAGAACTTCCTTATAAGCATGTTCAAATGTTCACACAATCCTCTTGGGAGCTTGAAGCACGACATTGAAAACACTGGCACTGCTTGTGCAACTGCTTTGACTAGAACCTCTTTGCCAGCCAATGACATAGTATCTGCTATCCATCCCTGAATTTTGCTCCACAGCCGATCCTTGAGGTACTTGAAAGCCCCATTTTTCGAGGCCCCCACATCTGATGGCATGCCCAAATACTTCTCATTCAACATCTCATTTGGCACATTGAGTAAATCTTTAATGTCCTGCCTAACAGCATCTGGCACACCCTTGCTGAAGAAGATTGAAGATTTACCATAGTTGACACGCTGTCCAGTTGCTTGGCAGTAAATATCCAGGACTAGGTTCACCTCATTTGCACCCGCACTGTTTGCCTTGAAGAACAGCAGGCTGTCATCAGCAAATAAAAGATGGTTTACTGGTGGTGCAGACTATGCCACCTGTATCCCATGCAAATTGGATGACTCCCTTCTTGATTTTAATAGGCACGACAGGCCCTCTGCTGCTATCAAGAACAAGTACGGGGATATTGGGTCCCCTTGTCTGATTCCTCGTGAAGGTTTGAACTCTTCTAACTTTTGACCATTAAATAATACAGAGAAGTTAACGGTGGTCACCAAACCCATAACAATGCTTACCCATCTCTCGAAAAATCCCAGTTTTTGCATTATTGCTTTTAAATACGGCCATTCAACTCTGTCATACGCCTTCATCATATCTAACTTGAGAGCACAAGATTGATGTTTCTTTGCTTTGTTCCTTTTCATAAAATGCAAACATTCATACGCTGTTATGATATTATCTATAATTAACCTTCCTGGCACGAAAGCTGATTGTTCCTCAGAAATAATATCAGGTAAGACTACCTTCAGACGGTTAGCAATTACCTTGGAAGCGATCTTGTAGAGGACATTGCATAAACTTATGGGCCGAAACTGTGTCACCTGGGTAGGGTTTTTCACCTTGGGGATGAGGACAAGCAATGTTTCATTTATGCATTCAGGAGACTCCCTGCCCTTTACTATTTTAAGAACCGCTTTTGTAACCTCGTCACCACATATCTCCCAGTGACGTTGGAAGAAATGAGCTGGAAATCCATCAGGCCCCGGGGCCTTAGTCGGAAACATCTGAAAAAGGGCAGTTTTAACTTCCGCTTGCGAGTATGGAGCTTCCAGGGCTGCGTTCATTTCCACTGTTACTTTCCTCGGCACTGTATCGAGAACCTGGTTCATATTCTGTACTCCTTCTGAGCTGTACAAGGTTTTATAAAAGGCCGTAGCCATTGACTCCATTTCGCTCTTATCATCTGTTAGCAACCAAGTGGGAGCCAACGATCGAGCGAGCGGCAGGGGCCAGCGAGCGGACGAGCGGAGGAGCCACCTAGCGAGCGTTGCTGGGCCAGGCCCAGTCAAGCCACGTAGCGGGCGCTGCATTGCCAACTGGCACTGAAGGCGCCAAGGAGGAGGTCTCCCTTGTAGCTACCATCAACGCGCATACGCGCAACGAGAGGGAGAGAGGAGGCAGACGCTTACGGTTTCCTTTGAGTGGGCTGGCCCAATAGCCGTTGTACCTGAACATTTTTTTTGAACCTTTCAGGTACAATGGGACTGGTTTTAGGAATTTTCATCCGTTTCGGGGAGATTTTGTCCTTTTTTCTTCTTTTCTGTGTTTTTCATTGGGGAATGTCTAGGGCACATCTAGATGTGCTTTACCAAAACTATTTTCATTACGGTTTTTGGTTTCCTTCTTACTTTTCTGTCTTTTCTTCCATTTTTTTGCTTATTCAAATTCATGAACCCTTTTCTTTTATTGAAAACACATTTAACATTTCTTTATACATGTTGAATAATTTTTGGATACATGTTGAATATTTTTCAAATACATGTTGAATATTAATTTGAATATTTGCAAAATGTATATAAAATATTTTCTATATACACAGTAAACATTTTAAAACACGTGTTCAATATTTTTTGAACAATTCCATGAATTTATTTTTAAAACGCGCAAACCTTTTATGATACGAGATATCATGGTATTTTTTTTGGGACATCACGACAACACAAGAAAACAAGCAAAAAGGCAGACGGAAATTATTTTCGGGTTTTTGTGAAAACGTTTTAGAAGTGGGAGGATGAAAACGAGAGGCGAATGGCAAATAATGTAAATATAATGAGATGAAAGTTTATGTGATGGTACTTGATAGATGTTGCCCGGCAACGGCGCTAGAAATTCTTCCTGCTACTTATGAGCTGCGTTGGGATTTCATCGAAGAGGAGAGGATGATGCAGTACAGCAGAGATAAGTATTTCTTTCAGTTAAGAATTAAGGTTATCAATCTAGTACGAGAACCATACAACACCCCATGAATAACACCTACTTGCACACAACACAAACAAGGGGCTGTCAATCCCTCGACGGTTAATTGCGAGGATTAAATCGCATAGTGATAGATAGATGAACAAAAACGCGAAATAAAAATAAAGGTGAATAAATTGCAGCAAGGTATTTTTGAATTTTTATATATAATTAAAATAGACCCAGGGGGTCATAGTTTTATCTAGAGGCTTCTCTCTTCAAAATAGCATACGATGGATAAATAAATTACTGTCAAGCAATTGATAGAGAAGCGAATAATCATGACGATATACAAGGCAATGATCATGTATATAGGCATCACGTCCGAGACAAGTAGATCAACTCCTGTCTGCATCTACTAGTATTACTCCACACATCGACCACTATCCAGCATGCATTTAGAGTATTAAGTTCATAAATAACGGGGTAACGACTTAAGCAGGATGCCATGATGTAGATGAAGTAAACTCAATCAAACCTCATCATTTTACCGTTAATGGCAACAATACAAATACGTGTCTTGTCCTCTTCTGTCACTGGATAATATCAATGTTGAGGATATCACTTATCGTTAGCATCTCGGTCAGCTAGGGATTGGAGATTAATCAGAAATCGGCTGATTAATCGATTTTATCGGTCGACTATTAATCGGTCATATTTTGCAAATTCCAGGTTCCCAATACTAAAATATGGTATATTCAACACCAAAACAATATTTTACAGAAGTGTTAGCTTGATTCCTAGCCTTTGAATCCGCTTATAGACAAACAAAATAGGACAATAGTACATATTGCAAAATAAATTCCACAAAACACAAATAAACATAGTTTTTGCAAACATAATGTTAGGAATAGGTCTGATTTATCACTAGATTCCCGATAAATCGCTTGTCAGTCCAAACGATAAATGGTGATGATAAGGTATAATCTTATCGGTCACCCCATGAGTAGCGATAAATTGGACGATAAATCGTTGAATCGGAAGATTTCTTGAACAGTGCTGGATATAGATCACCTCAAGATTGAACCCATCACAAAGCACATCTCCCATTGCAACATAAATCAATCTAGTTTGCCAAACCAAATCAATAGATCGGAGAGAAATACAAAGCTATAATAATCATGCTATAGAAGAGTTCAGAAGACTCAAATAATATTCATGGATAATCTGATCATAAACTCAGAATTCATCGCATCCCAACAAATACACCGCAAAAAAATCACATCGAATAGATCTCCAAGAACATTGTATTGAAAATCAAAGGGAGGGAGAAGAAGCCATCTATCTACTAGCTATGGACCCGTAGGTCTGTGGTAAACTACTCACACATCATCGGATGGGCAGCAAGGTTGATGTAGAGCCCCTCTGTGGTCAATTCCCCTCCGGCAGAGTGCCGGAAAAGACAACCTGATGGGATCTCACGAGAACAGAAACTTACGGCGGCGGAAAACGTATTTTGGGTGGCTCTCTGATGTATGAGGCATATTTGAGAATTTATAGAGGCAGAATTAGGTCAAGAGATGTCACGAGGGACCCACAAGACTGCCCCCCTAGGGCGCGCCTCCCGAGCTTGTCACTCCCTCATGGGCCATCAGGTCTTCTCCCAAACCTTCTAGGGTCCTTTCTGGTCTAGAAAAATTAATCCAAAGTTTTTTTCTCCATTTGGACTCTGTTTGATATTGATTTTCTTAAAAGCCAAAAACAAGCAAAAAAACAGCAACCGGCATTGGGCACTAGGTTAATAGGTTAGTCCCAAAAAAGATATACAATTGCATATAATTGAATAATAAACATCCAAGATTGATACTATAACAGCATGGAATAATCAAAAATTATAGATACGTTGGAGACGTATCATGCGCGCACAGAAGGCATCGAGGCGCACTCTGGGACACACGAGGCGGGCTACGACCATGACCGAAAAAATAGGTTTGTCAACGCATGTCGTGCTCGTCCTGGAACCATGTGTCAAAGAGGAGCGAGTCGACATCGTATCTGCGGTAGCCGAGGAGCTGGCACGGAATCTTGGAGCGACGAAGGGCGGTCTCCTGGAGGCGAGCACGAGCGCTCACTGGGACCGGGAAAATGGGCACCCGATCCGGGCTCAGATGCCACTCATTGAGGAGGTGGGCATCTGACCACGGCAGCGGGGTGTTGTTCTCCCAGTATTGGCGGTAGACATCGACCTTCATGTACGGCCTGTAGCTTGGCACGACCGCCGGAGGGGAGATGGAGAAAGACGTCGGCGAGGTGGAGTGGCTGGCCGCACTTCAAAATGAGGCGGCCGACGACCCCGCCTCGTGGTCGTGCTTGCTCTTCTTGCTGGGGTGCCACTTCTAGAACCCCATGGCCGGCGGGGAGCGAGGTGGACGGCGGCTAGAGTTTGGTGTCTCCGATGGGTGGGCAATGGTGGGAAGTGGAAGTGGCAGTGGAAGTCCACGGTTTCGCCATAAAAAAGGACGTGGCCGGAGACCGTCCGGGAGGCTGACTTGCGGGCCCAACCATCTGTGCGCATTGACTAGGGTCGATGGGAGGTGGTTGGACGGCTGACACGCGGGCCGAGGCAAACACCGAGACGCCACGTGCCCGTCCGTTCGTTGTCCGTGTGACCACAAAGCTCGCTCAACTATGCGCTTGAAATGGGTCAAGCCGGACAAAGCTCGCTCAACTATGACCAGCTGCATCACCCTTTCCTCTTCAAGGGGAAACCAACGCAGTGCTCAAGAGGTAGCAAGAAGGATTTCTGGCGCCGTTGCCGGGGAGTCTACGCACAAGTCAAGCCATACCAAGTACCCATCACAAACTCATCTCCCTCGCATTGCATTATTTGCCATTTGCCTCTCGTTTTCCTCTCACCCACTTCACCCTTGCCGTTTTATTTTCCCTCTCTTTTCCGTTCGCCTCCCTCTTACACTTGCTCCTCGCATTTTCTGCCGTTATGTCTGAAGTTGGGGAAATTATTGTCGATATGGACAATAATAATAACATTGAAAATTCTGATGCTCCTGCTGAAGAACCCCCTATCTTACATACAAAAAATTTGAATCGGTAGTGGTAATATTATTGGAAAAGGGGTTATTCAAGATTTCTTTACTTGTGCCGATGCTTTGCCTTCTATGGGTGGTTCTATTCTCCATAAAACTAGTAGTCTTGCGGACGCTATCGCCATGCTTATAGTTGAACTTGAAAGGCAATTTATGCACATGCATCCTTGCATACAAAGGATTTTTCTAGAATTTTCTAACATTGAGCATTCTTCTTTGAAGCGCGCTGCTACTATCTTTTTGGCACATGAATTCAGATTTATAATAAAAGAGGCCAAAGAAATCTTTGCGCACTATAGGGTGGACGCTGGCCATCCTCCCATAGAGGCAATCCTCTTTGATCAAGAGGAAATAATGCGTTTTCAATCGTTAGACTATGTTGCTTTTAATGAAAACCTTAGAAAAAAGGTTCCTACCAATATTCTAATTGAAAGAATTTCCGAACTTAATGATGATCTTGCTATTCAAAATAATGAGCTAGGATATTCTCTCGAGTATAGGCTCACGAAATTCTGCAAAAAGAATGCTTACAATGATGAATTGGTTGTGCAATATGAAGGGCCGAAGGAGGAACCTATACCTCCTAAAATTGATCTTGGGGACTTTGTCCTATTAAATTTAGCCCTTTTGATTACTTTTGCTTGCCTCAAAGAAAACTCGCTGCTGAACGTAGATAATATGAAATGAGTTTTAATGATCTATCTTATTATTATGGCACAACTTAGATCTATCCTTGCTTTTATGCCTAGCTAGGGGCGTTAAACGATAGCGCTTGTTGGGAGGCAACCCAATCTTATTTTAGTCTTTTGCTTTTTGCTTCTGTTTAGGAATAAATAATTTGTCTAGCCTCTGGTTAGATTCATTTTTGTGTTTTAATTAGTGTTTGTGCCAAGTAAAACCGTTAGGATAACCTACGGTGATAGTTATTTGATCCTGCTGTAAAAAACAGAAACTTTGCGCACACGAGATTAGTTTTCATAAATCACAGGACGTGCTTTTCAGTTGATTCGTTTTGCAGTAGATCAATAAACAAATTATATATAACTTCCTAATTTGGTGGAATTTTTTACGTTCCAGAAGTTTGCGTTAGTTACAGATTACTACAGACTGTTCTGTTTTTGACAGATCCTGTTTTTAGTGTGTTGTTTGCTTATTTTGATGAATCTATGGCTAGTAAAATAGTTTATAAACCATAGGGAAGTTGGAATACAGTAAGTTTAACACCAATACAAATAAATAATGAGTTCATTACAGTACCTTGAAGTGGTGTTTTGTTTTCTTTCGCTAACGGAGCTCACGAGATTTTCTATTGAGTTTTGTGTTGTGAAGTTTTCAAGTTTTGGGTAAAAGATTTGATGGATTGTGGAACAAGGAGTGGCAAGAGCCTAAGCTTGGGGATGACCATGGCACCCCAAGATAATCTAAGGACACCAAAAAGCCAAAGCTTGGGGATTCCCCGGAAGGCATCCCCTCTTTCGTCTTCGTCCATCGGTAACTTTACTTGGAGCTATATTTTTATTCACCACATGATATGTGTTTTGCTTGGAGCGCCTTGTATGAATTGAATCTTTGCTTTTTAGTTTACCACAATCATCCTTGCTGCACACAACTTTTGAGAGAGACACACATGATTCGGAATTTATTAGAATACTCTATGTCCTTCACTTATATCTTTTGAGCTATATAGTTTTTGCTCTAGTGCTTCACTTATATCTTTTAGAGCACGGTGGTGGATTTGTTTTGTAGAAACTATTGTTCTCTCATGCTTCACTTATATTATTTTGAGAGTCCTACAAAACAGCATGGTAATTTGCTTTAATCATTAAATTAATCCTAATATGCAAGGTGTTCAACTTTAGTAAAAAATTCTCTTATGAGTGAGTTGAATACTAAGAAAAGTTTGATTCTTGATGATTGTTTTGAGATATGGAGGTAGTAATATTAAAGTTGTGCTAGTTGAGTAGTTGTGAAATTGAGAAATACTTGTGTTGAAGTTTGCAAATCCCGTAGCATGCACGTATGGTAAATGTTGTGTAACAAATTTGAAACATGAGATGTTCTTTGAGTGTCATCCCTTGTGTGGAGGTCGGGGCCGTGCGATGTTTAACTCCTACCAACCTCCCCCCTAGGAGCATGCATGTATTGCTTGGTTTTGATGACTTGTAGATTTTTGCAATAAGTATGTGAGTTCTTTATGACTAATGTTGAGTCCATGGATTATACGCACTCTCACCCTTCCATCATTGCTAGCCTCTTCGGTACCGTGCATTGCCTTCTCTCAGCTTGAGAGTTAGCGCAAACTTCGCCGGTGCACTACACCCACCATATACCTTCCTCAAAACAGCCACCATATACCTTTCTCAAAACAGCCACCATACCTACCTATTATGGCATTTCCATAGCCATTCCGAGATATATTGTCATGCAACTTTCCACCGTTCCGTCTATCATGACACGTTTCATCATTGTCATATTGCCTTGCATGATCATGTAGTTGACATCGTATTTGTGGCAAAGCCACCATGCATATTATTTCATACATGTCACTCTTGAATCATTGCCCATCCCAATACACCGCCGGAGGCATGCATATAGAGTCATACTTTGTTCTAGTATCGAGGTGTAATCATTGAGTTGTAAATGAATAGAAGTGTAATGATCATCATTCATAGAGCATTGTCCCAAAAAAAGAGAGAGAAAGGCCAAAAGAAAAAAAAGAGGCCCGAAAAAAAGGGGCAATGCTACTATACTTTTTCATACTTGTGCTTCAAAGTAGCACCATGTTGTTCATGATAGAGAGTCTCTTGTTTTGTCACTTCCATATACTAGTAGAAATTTTTCGTTATAGAACTTGGCTTGTATATTCCTACAATGGGCTTCCTCAAATGCCCTAGGTCTTCGTGAGCAAGCAAGTTGGATGCACACCCACTTAGTTGCATTTTGTTGAGCTTTCATACATTTATAGCTCTAGTGCATCCATTGCATGGCAATCCCTACTCCTCACATTGATATCTATTAATGGGCATCTCCATAGCCTGTTGATACGCCTAGTTAATGTGAGACTATCTTCTCTTTTTTGTCTTCTCCACATAACCCCCATCAATATTCTATTCCACCATAGTGCTATGTCCATGGCTCACGCTCATGTATTGCGTGAAAGTTGAAAGAGTTTGAAAATTCTAAAGTATGAAACAATTGCTTGGCTGAAACCGGGGTTGTGCATGATTTGAGTATTTTGTGTGACGAAGATGGAGCATAACTAAACTATATGATTTTGTAGGGATGAACTTTCTTTGGCCATGTTATTTTGAGAAGACATAATTGCTTAGTTAGTATGTGCTACCTCTTGAGCACTGCGTTGGATTTCCCCGAAGAGGAGAGGATGATGCAGCAGAGTAGCGTAAGTATTTCCCTCCGTTTTTGAGAACCAAGGTATCAATCCAGTAGGAGGCCACGTGCGAGTCCTCGTACCTACACAAAACAAATAGCTCCACGCAACCAACGCGATTATGGGTTGTCAATCCCTTCACGGTCACTTACGAGAGTGAGATCTGATAGAGATGATAGATAATATTTTTGGTATTTTTGATATAAAGATGCAAAGTAAAATAAAAAGCAAAGTAAAAAAGCAAAGCAATAATAAAGTGATGAAAGATTAATATGATAGAGAATAGACCCCGGGGCCATAGATTTCAATAGTGGCTTCTCTCAAGAGCATAAGTATTTTATGGTGGGTGAACGAATTACTATTGAGCAATTGACAGAATTGAGCATAGTTATGGGAGTATCTAGGTATGATCATGTATATAGGCTGTTGGGGAACGTAGTAATTTCAAAAAATTTCCTACGCACACGCAAGATCATGGTGATGCATAGCAACGAGAGGGAAGAGTATTGTCTACGTACCCTCGTAGACCGACAGCGGAAGCGTTATGACAACGCGGTTGATGTAGTCGTACGTCTTCACGGCCCGACCGATCAAGCACCGAAACTACGGCACCTCCTGATGAAGCCATGTACCTAGGGTATGGGCATAGACCTGATCAAAGAGCACTACCCAAGGACATCCCTAGAAGATGTTACCTTCCAATCGACTCGGAGGAATCCACTCGACGAATTCAAGACACTCGGCCAAGAAGGTGTCACTCGACCAAGTCATCACCCACTCGACTGCCGAAGCCTTAAGGTCGCTCAGGTGGGCAAAACAATGGACATTAAGTAGTCTTTATGTCCATGATAGCACTTTATTAGAGGCGTTACCAGTAACGCCCCACCTTAATGTACCTTAACCCAGCTTTACTGAGGGCGGGAGGGTCCTGGCGCACTCTATATAAGCCACCCCCTCCTCAGTATCAAGGGTTCGCACCCCTGTCATATCACACATGCATAATCCAGTCGACCGCTTCCGAGCGCCGAGACGTAGGGCTGTTATCTCCACCGCGAGAGGCCTGAACTCGTACATCTCAGTGTGTTACAGCTTTTCCAATAGCTAAGGTCTAGCCTGTCCATACCTACCCCCCTACATCACTGTCAGAGTTAGAACCACGACAGTTGGCGCCCACCGTGGGGCAGGAGTCTTAACGCTTGGTTGGAAAAGTTGCAGTATTCCCGACCTCTTCGATCATGGTTTCATCCGGAGTTTTGGTGGAGGGCCGCGAGATCCGTCTTGGTGCGCTCACGTTTGTCGCCGACGACTCCGCATGGCTGCAGGAGGCACCACTCGACATCGACGCGCTCCCCGTCCGCGGGGCGACGCACTTCCGTGCGTGTGTGCGTGGTGTCCTCCTGCGTTAGCCGTCGACTCAGTACTAGTCGGCTCCAGTTTCGTCTCCCCACCTTATCTCTCGCCGGTGCAAGCGCTCCGGTCGATCGAGACTTCAGAGGTGGGTGAGGCATGCGGTGGCTCGCCAGTCGGCCACCCCTCAAGTCGCGGCAATCGAGCCCGACGAATCTCTCTACGGCCTGTTCGACCTGTCGACCGGCTCCGCAGAGACCGCATCCGAATGCGACAGCAGCGACCCTGCGGCTGAGGTTCTGGCAATTGATGGCACGCGCAGCCCTCCCGGCTTCCCCCGAACCGACGGAGGTATGGGCGGAGGTAACGAGGACGCGGGCGGAGGCGACGCATCGCGTCTTCACGAAGAATACCGCCCCGCTCCCCTCACGTCGTCGCAGCGGGAGGAGCTTCGCCGCCGGAACGTGGATGCACTCCACACTCCCATCGTGGGAGAAACCCCCGAGGCTCGCGCCTTGGAGGACGCGCGCTTGGCTAACTTGGCCGAGCGCACTCGACTGGAGAATCTCCAGCGAGCACTCGACGAGCGGGCACGTCAGCGGGTTCCAGAATCCAGTCGACGTCAACTTTTTCAGCCCCCGCAGGTATATCGAACTCCAGTTCAGAATTTGGCAGCTGCAGCCCGGATAGCAGAATCGATCCAGCCCTCTCAGTCAGAGGCTGGCAGAGGTTTGATGCAGATCAGAGCGCTACTCAGGGCGGCAGGAGATCAGAATTCCGCTGTGTCTCAGTCGCGGAATAGAATTCACAGTCGATCCGTGGAAGCGGATATGGTACAGTCGGCTCACAGCCCAAGATCGCCCCCGAGGCGTGAGGGAGGTGGAGACCGACGTGATCAGTACAGAAGGGATGAGCAGTATGACCGTCGATTCGATCGCGAAGATCGGCGTCGAGTGCCAACCCCTCCCCCGAGGAGCGGGTCTTATGGGCCTCGACAACAGGATGACAGACGCCCTCACGGTGTTGGGCGGAGAATTCCAGTCGACCCCAGAGAGCCAGGCTTTGACGCGAGGTCTATCCTCGTTCAAGGTTTGGTCGACAGGAACAGAGCTCACAGAGAAGGACACGACAGAGATGCCCCTGTCAACAGCCGAGCGCACGTCTCGGGGCCAGAGTGTTTCAGTCGAGCCATCCGAGCCGCTGCGATTCCTCCCAACTTCAGGTTGGCGACTGGGATCAGCAAGTTCACGGGTGAATCCAAGCCTGACACCTGGCTCGAGGATTATCGAGTCGCTGTCCTGATTGGAGGTGGCAACGATGAGGTGGCCATGAAACATTTACCTCTTATGTTGGAGGGCTCAGCCAGAGCTTGGCTGAATCAGTTGGCACCTAGCAGCATCTACACTTGGGAGGACCTCTCCCGAGTGTTTGTCACTACCTTTGAAGGAACATGCAAGCGACCTGCAGGACTCACAGAACTGCGGTCTTGCGTGCAGAAACCGAATGAAACACTGAGGGATTACATCCAGAGGTGGATCACATTGCATCACACTGTGGAAAATGTGCCAGATCATCTGGCTGTTTGTGCCTTTAAAGAAGGCGTCAAGTACAGAGAGCTGACCCTAAAGTTCGGTCGGACAGGAGACATGTCTCTCAATCGGATGATGGAGATCGCCACCAAGTATGCAAATGGCGAAGATGAAGATCGACTCCGGAGTGGCAAGCACAAGGCAGTCGTCCAGGAAGCTGGAGGAAATTCCAGTCGGAAGCAAAAGCGTAAGGCTGAACCAGTCGCCCCTGGGGAGGCCCTGGCCATAACCCAGGGAAAGTTCAAGGGGAAGCCGAAGGGGCCCTGGAACCCCAAGAAAGTCAAAGATCAAGAAGGAAATGATATTTTGGACTTGCCATGCCACATCCACACCAAGAAAGACGAGGAGGGTAATCTGATTTACCCAAAGCATACCACTCGACAGTGCCGAGTGTTAATACAGCAGTTTCAGGGCAAGCAGCAGCCTAAGGACAAAGAGAAAGAGTCCGATAAGCCGGAAGACAAGGGAGATAGTGACGATGGATATCCCCAGGTTAATTCCACCTTGATGATTTTTGCTGACGTCGAAAGAAAAAGTCGACTGAAAGTCATTAACCGTGAGGTGAACATGGTCGCTCCGGTGACACCCAGTTATCTGAAGTGGTCGTCGACTGCCATTACATTCGACCAGTCAGATCACCCTGCGCACATAGCCACCCCTGGGAGGCAGGCTTTGGTGGTCGACCCAGTGGTCGAAGGCACTCGACTGACCAAGGTCCTGATGGATGGCGGCAGTGGCCTGAATATTTTGTATGCAGAGACCTTAAAGGGAATGGGCATTCCGATGTCCATACTCAGCACCAGCAATATGAGCTTCCATGGAGTCATTCCAGGGAAAAAGGCCGAGTCACTTGGTCAGATCGCTCTCGACGTGGTTTTCGGTGATTCCAAAAATTACCGCAAGGAGAAGTTGACATTTGAGGTGGTAGACTTCCAGAGTGCCTACCATGCAATCTTGGGCAGACCAACATACGCACGTTTCATGGCTCGACCGTGTTATGTGTATCTCAAACTGAAGATGCCTGGTCCTAAAGGCGTGATCACAGTCACGGGCAGTCGGAAAAAGGCAGAAGAGTGCTTCCAAAAGGGCTCAAAAATTGCCGATGCCCAGATGGCGGTGGTTGAGTTGCAAGAGTACCAGAAGACGGCAGACCCGAGTGAGTTGTTGCGAGCGAAGAAGCCAGCTTCGGCGTCCGCTTTTCAGTCGTCTGGTGAAACAAAACCAGTTCATATTCACCCGACCGACCCCGACGCTGCTCCAACCAACATCTCGACGACACTCGACTCAAAATAGGAAGAAGCGCTCATCCAGTTCCTCCGTGAGAACTGGGACATCTTCGCATGGAAGCCTTCTGACATGCCTGGAGTTCCCAGGGGGCTGGCTGAGCACCGATTACGAGTCGACCCGAAGTTCAAGCCCGTGAAAGAACATCTTCGACGGTCCGCCGTCCAGAAGAGAAAGGCCATTGGCGAGGAAGTGGCTCGACTATTAGCTGCAGAGTTTATCCGCGAGATTTACCACTCCGAGTGGCTCGCCAATGTGGTCATGGTCCCCAAGAAGGACAATTCACTTCGGATGTGTATTGATTTCAAACACATCAATCGGGCCTGCCCGAAAGATCATTTTCCCCTCCCCCGCATCGACCAAATCGTCGACTCGACTGCGGGATGCGAGCGGTTGTCATTTCTAGACGCCTATTCCGGGTATCATCAGATCCGTCTGTATGGACCCGACGAGATCAAAACAGCTTTCATCACCCCATTTGGGTGCTTCTGCTATGTCACCATGCCATTCGGCCTCAAGAATGCCGGAGCCACGTTCATGAGGATGATTCAGAAATGTCTGCTCACTCAAATCAGTCGGAACGTGGAAGCATACATGGATGATATAGTGGTCAAGTCACGGAAGGGTTCCGACCTGCTGACTGACCTTGCTGAAACTTTCGCCAACCTCAGGAGGTATGATATCAAGCTCAATCCATCTAAGTGCACATTTGGAGTCCCTGGAGGGAAGTTACTCGGTTTTCTCATTTCCGAACGAGGAATCGACGCCAATCCTGAGAAAATTGGTACTATACTCCGGATGAAGCGCCCCGTGCGCGTGCATGATGTCCAGAAGCTCACAGGTTGCTTGGCCGCGTTAAGTCGATTCATCTCTCTCCTCGGTGAGAAGGCACTACCTCTCTACCGACTGATGAAGAAGTCTGACAAGTTCGAGTGGACTCCAGAAGCAGATGCAGCATTTGCAGAGCTCAAAGCTCTGCTCTCCACCCAGCCGGTGCTTGCTGCCCCAATCAGCAAGGAGCCCTTGCTGCTTTACATTGCAGCCACAGGACAAGTCATCAGTACTGTGCTTACGGTCGAGCGGGAAGAAGAAGGAAAGGCCTTCAAAGTTCAGCGTCCAGTATATTATATTTCCGAAGTTCTGACTCCCTCGAAGCAAAGATATCCCCATTACCAGAAACTTGTATACGGGATCTACATGACTTCGAAGAAGGTTTCGCATTACTTCTCTGATCATTCAGTTACAGTCGTCAGCGATGCTCCACTGTCAGAGATTTTGCACAACAGGGATGCAACTGGTCGAGTGGCCAAATGGGCGATTGAACTCCTTCCCTTAGATATCAAGTTTGAGGCAAAGAAAGCTATCAAGTCCCAAGCAATCGCAGATTTCGTCGCCGAGTGGATAGAGCAACAGCTTCCGACTCAAATTCACTCGGAGCACTGGACCATGTTCTTTGATGGATCCAAAATGCTGAATGGTTCCGGTGCTGGGGTAGTCCTAGTCTCCCCCCGAGGAGATAAGCTTAGCTATGTTCTCCAGATTCACTTCGATTCGTCCAATAACGAAGCAGAATATGAAGCACTTTTGTATGGGTTGCGTATGGCCATTTCACTCGGCGTCCGCCGCCTCATGGTCTATGGCGACTCAGATTTAGTGGTCAATCAGGTGATGAAGGAGTGGGATGTCAGAAGCCCAGCTATGACTGGTTACTGCAACGCAGTGAGAAAGCGGAAAAGAAATTTGAAGGGCTAGAGCTTCACCATGTTCCCCGACTGAAAAATCAAGCAGCAGATGATTTGGCGAAGATAGGCTCCAAGAGAGAAGCCGTTCCCAGCAATGTGTTCTTGGAACACATCCACTCGCCGTCAGTCCAGTCGGATCCTTTCACAGAAGAAGCCCCACAGCCCAAAAGTGCCACGGATCCGACAGAAGTCGAGGTCCCCGCGGTGGTCGACTTAGTTATGGAAGTTTTGGTTGTCACTCCTGACTGGACAATACCGTACATCGCGTATATATTGAGGAAAGAACTCCCGGAGGATGAGGAAGAGGCTCGACAGATCGTCCGTCGATCCAAAGCCTTCACAGTCATAAAAGGGCAGTTATACAGGGAAAGCGCGACTGGAGTTGGTCAGAAGTGCATAACGCCAGAGGAAGGTCAGATGATACTCGACGACATCCACTCGGGGACCTGTGGTCACCATGCGTCCTCTCGGACCATTGTGGCCAAAGCATACCGAGCAGGATTTTACTGGCCAAGAGCTAATGAAATGGCAAAGGAGATTGTCGACAAGTGTGAAGGATGCCAGTTCTACTCCAACATGTCCCACAAGCCAGCTTCGGCTCTGAAGACCATCCCACTCGTCTGGCCCTTCGCCGTTTGGGGACTAGACATGGTTGGCCCACTGAGGACAGGAAGGAGCGGGTTCACGCATGTGCTTGTGGCAGTCGACAAGTTCACCAAATGGATTGAGGCAAAACCCATCAAAAATCTTGATGCTACCACTGCTACCAGTTTCATCAGAGAACTGATATTCAGATATGGGGTCCCGCATAGCATTGTCACTAACAATGGGTCGAACTTCGATTCGGATAGATTCAGAGCCTTCTGCGCCTCTCAAGGCACACGAGTCGACTATGCGTCAGTCGCACATCCTCAGTCGAATGGGAAAGCCGAAAGGGCGAATGGTCTAATTCTCAAAGGGCTGAAACCTCGGCTGATGCGTGACCTCAAGCACGCTGCAGGTGCTTGGGTCGACGAGCTGCCTTCAGTTCTATGGGGATTGAGGACCACCCCGAATCGGTCGACTGGGAGAACACCATTCTTTTTGGTATATGGAGCCGAAGCCGTCCTTCCGAGTGATCTGCTCCACAACGCTCCCAGAGTTGAACTCTACAACGAAGACGAAGCAGAGCAAGCCCGGCAAGACGCAGTCGACCTCCTAGAAGAAGAGAGAGAAATGGCCCTGATCAGGTCGACCATCTATCAGCAAGACCTACGTCGATTCCATGCCAGAAACGTGAAGAGTCGAGCCTTCCAAGAGGGAGATTTAGTTCTCCGAGTGGATCAGCAGAAACCACACAAACTTGCTCCTACTTGGGAAGGTCCCTTCGTCGTCACCAAAGTTCTACACAACGGAGCATATCATCTCTACAACGTCGATCGCAAGACTGACGAGCCACGAGCTTGGAATGCGGAACTACTCCGCCCATTTTACACTTGAGTTTTCACTCGGATAAGATGTAATAAAAGAAAAACCTCTGTAGTTTATGATTATCAAAAGCAAGAGTGTTCCAGTTCTTCTTGTATTTGCCGTCACTTCTATACAAAATCCCCCAGTGGGTGACTTAGCCGCGAATCTGTTTCGCCTAGATCTATAAAAAAAAAATCCTACCGAGTGGAGAGCCTGCCTCCCACTCGGGGGCTTAGCTGCAGCTCAGTGCTCGCCTAAGTAATTCAAAATCCTACCGAGTGGAGAGCCTGCCTCTCACTCGGGGGCTTAGCTGCAGCTCAGTGCTCGCCTAAGTAATTTAAAATCCTACCGAGTGGAGAGCAAACCTCCCACTCGGAGGCTTAGCTGCAGCCCAGTGCTCGCCTAAGTAATTTAAAATCCTACCGAGTGGAGAGCCTGCTTCTCACTCGGGGGCTTAGCTGCAGCTTAGTGCTCGCCTAAGTAATTAAAAATCCTACCGAGTGGAGAGCCTGCTTCCCACTCGGAGGCTTAGCTGCAGTCCAAGTACTCGCCTAAGTAATCTAAAATCCTACCGAGTGGAGAGCAAACCTCCCACTCGGGGGCTTAGCTGCAGCCTAGTGCTCGCCTAAGTAATTTAAAATCCTACCGAGTGGAGAGCCTGCTTCCCACTCGGAGGCTTAGCTGCAGTCCAAGTACTCGCCTAAGTAATCTAAAATCCTACCGAGTGGAGAGCAAACCTCCCACTCGGAGGCTTAGCTGCAGTCCAAGTACTCGCCTAAGTAATCTAAAATCCTACCGAGTGGAGAGCAAACCTCCCACTCGGGGGCTTAGCTGCAGCCCAGTGCTCGCCTAAGTAATTTAAAATCCTACCGAGTGGAGAGCCTGCTTCCCACTCGGAGGCTTAGCTGCAGTCCAAGTGCTCGCCTAAGTAATTTAAAATCCTACCGAGTGGAGAGCCTGCCTCTCACTCGGGGGCTTAGCTGCAGCTTAGTGCTCGCCTAAGTAATTAAAAATCCTACCGAGTGGAGAGCCTGCTTCCCACTCGGAGGCTAAGCTGCAGTCCAAGTACTCGCCTAAGTAATCTAAAATCCTACCGAGTGGAGAGCAAACCTCCCACTCGGGGGTTTAGCTGCAGCCCAGTGCTCGCCTAAGTAATCTAAAATCCTACCGAGTGGAGAGCAAACCTCCCACTCGGGGGCTTAGCTGCAGCCCAGTGCTCGCCTAAGTAATTAAAAATCCTACCAAGTGGAGAGCAAACCTCCCACTCGGGGGCTTAGCTGCAGCCCGGTGCTCGCCTAAGTAATTAAAAATACTACCGAGTGGAGAGCAAACCTCCCGCTCGGAAGCTTAGCTGCAGCCCAGCGCTCGCCTAAGAATTTGAGGGTCCAATCTGCAAGGACGACAAGATGTGAATCGACAGTCACCTTCTCCTTCAGAGCTGCGCCCAAACACCAAGTTATTTCGAGTAAGAATTAAATACCACTCGACAAGCAATTCGTGAAGATATCTGACGATAAATCAAGTCTGATAAGATCCAAAAGGTCCTGGACCTCCGATCAAAGTACCCGAGCCCTCGGCTCGTCGAAGTTTAACGGTTACAAATCCACTCGGCATCCCGAGGCAAATTTAAAGGTGAAGCATAAAGTTTTTTACTCCTCCGGTGGAGGACTGGAAGGGGCGACGAACTCGTCCAGATCAATCCCGTCGGCAATACGGGTGGCAGCAGCAATGAAGGTCTCCATGAAGTCTTGAAAGCTGAGCCTCTTGGTGTTGGCGACTTGTATGGCAGCCAGCTTCTCCTCCCGCACCTCCTTGCAGTGGACACGGACCAGGGACAGAGCAACGTCGGCGCCACATCTTGCGGAGGACTTCTTCCATTCTGCCACTCGACCAGGGACGTCATTCAGTCGAGTCATCAGAGACTCGAGATCATTCGAAAGCGTCTCCCTGGGCCAGAGGGACATGTCGATCCGCGACATCGCAACCTTCAACCGAGCCAGATAGTCAACCACACTGGCAACACGAGACTCCAGACGGAGCACGTTCATTGCAGCCTCGTCCTTCACAAGAGAGTTGGCGGGGTCCAAACCAGGTTCCACTCGACTGGTTTCCTCTTCGAAGTTCTGGCAAAACTCTGCAAACACAAACCAAGAATAAGTCAGCGGTTTACTCAGGTTCAATTATTGCAAGCCAGTCGAATGGAAGTTACCCTCAAGCAAGACGAACAGCTTCTTGGCGAGTCCTCCGAGATAGGCTTCAAGATCGTTCTTCTTCCCCATCAACTCACTAGCCTTGTCATTCAGAGCAATTTTGTCATTCTTCAGTCAACTGACTTCCTGGTTAGCTGCATCAAGAGCGTTCTTCAACCTAGAATTCTCATCTTCAAGAGCTCCGACCGAAGCCAGCTTCTCCTCAGCAAGCTTTGTTTTGTCCGAAGCTTCCTTCTGCGCCTTCGCAAGATCCTGGTCCTTCTTCTTCAGAGCTTCTGCCAGCTTATCTACGGAAAGTCGAGTGAAATCAACATCAAAGAATGGACAAGTAAGAAAGACCACTCGTCAAGGATGAGAAACCTTACCAACCATACCTTTTGCGTCCCCTTGTGCCTTCCGCAAGTTCTCCTGAGCAAGCGTCAAATCAAGGTTGAGCTGGATCTGCTTGTTCTCCAACTCAGTATAGCGAGCCACAAGTTCACAAGATTTCTACAAAAAAAAAATCAGTCGATAGACGTCCAAGTTAAGTTGCTTCTGAGTAACTAAAATACAATGATGACGTTTCTAAGACTACAGCCGAATCAAAAACATCCGACAGTAGTCTCGGGGACTACACCCAGTGGGTGCACTCAGCGTGCCCCCACTGGTTTTCAAAAAAAAAAATCGACTGCCCGCAGTCGACCGGATACAGTTTCATTCGACATGGCCTGACCAGACCGAGTGAAGAAGTACAACTACATCAAGACAATATAAAGACTACAGCCGACTGCCAGCAGTCCACCGTAGTCTCGGGGACTACACCAAGTGGGTGCACTTAGCGTGCCCCCACTAGTACAAGACTCAACAAACAACATCACACCCAGTGGGTGTACAGACATAAAGATCTTCGGAAAAGAGATCCTTCAAATAACAATCGAACGGGTCGACTGACCTGGACGTTGCTCTGGAGAGCGGAACTTGCGTCATAAGCCGCTTGGCTGGCATCCCGGACCACCTTCACCTGCTTCATCATGATCCCCGCCTGGCGTATGGCCTCCTTCGCAGCACTCATTTGGTCTTCAGGGACAGGGTGTTTGGCGAAGAAGGAAGACGGATCCGCAGAAGATGAAGAAGGGTGTACCGTCGTCAGAGGCTCAGCAAAAGTCACCGAAGTTCGAGTGGCGTCACCGCCCTCCTGGACCACGGCCTCAGACGCCGGAACAGGCCGGGGAGTCTTGCCAGTCGACGTCTTCCTAGTCCTCCTCGCCCTCAGGGGCACCTCGTCGTCATCGTCGTCAGGGAGGCTAATGACATGCGGGGGAGCTGCAAGAAAAGTACAATCGACCGGAGTTATGAGGAATGGTCAGTCGACTCGAAGCAGAAGGTCAGTAACCCTACCTGGGTTAGAAGTGACAGCATCCTCCATCTCTTGATCGTCATCCTTCGCGGAGAGCTCAGAAGTAGCAGCACTGCAAATTCCAAAAGTCAGTTAGTTGGTTCAAAGAATCGACCAAAGATCCGTCTGCAGTCGACAAGGAAAAACAAGTTCAGTTCTTACCCCGAGATGGTGGGGACAGTCATTCTCATCTTGGGGAGTGCTTTGGGCGGCTTGGAGGACGCCGCGCGTGGGTGCTTCGATGCTTTCTCAGTCGGCGCCGGGGATGAGGTCCGAGGACGCTTTGACGACTGCCCGACAGGAATGGTCGCCTTGCCGCGTTCCCGTGAAGGATCGTGCTTGGTCTTCGACCGCCTTTCCGTCTGAGGAGTCTCAATTACCTCTTCCTCCTCCTCCTCCTCCTCGCTAGATTCATCGTCGTCGTCCCCTTCTCCTCCTCCATCAGACTCCCACTCTTCCAGTTCGTCTCCACTTTCACCCCCGCTCGCCTCACCTTCCTGGCCGGGCTCCTGAGCTCCGTTGGGCATCGAATACCACTCCGTAATCTCCTACATCACAACAAAACAGTCGAGAGTCAGTCGACCAAGTCAGAGGCTCAAATGAAGTAATCAAGAGTTCAATCGGAAACGCAAGGCCTGACCTTGTCCACGTCATACGTATTGTCGATTGGAACAACCCTCCTGGCTCCTCGAGGGTTGTCTTTGTTCCCTGTGATACTCGACAGCCATCCTTCCAGCATCGCGTCGGTGACCTCCTCGGGGTAGACCCGCGTGGTGTCGTCAAGGCCTGAATACAACCACACCGGGTGGTCTCGAGCTTGAAGCGGCTGAACGCGCCTTCGGAGGAAGACTTCCAGTAAGTCCATGCCGGTCACACCGTCACGGACAAGCTGGACCACTCGACCCGCCAGCTCTTTAACCTGAAGCTTCTCCTCCGGCAACACTTTCAATGAAGCAGGCTTTCGGGCTCGATCCAGAGAGAAAGGAGGGAGGCCAGTCGACTGCCCTGGAGTCGCCTGGTCCTTGCAATAGAACCAAGTCGACTGCCAGCCACGGACTGATTCAGGGAAAACGATAGACGGAAAGCAGCTCTTCCCCCTTGTCTGGATCGCCAGGCCCCCACACAACTGGATCACCTGCGTTCTCTCATCACTCGACTTGGCCTTTTTGACCGACTGAGAGCGACAAGTGAAGATGTGTTTAAAGAGCCCCCAATGGGGGCGGCAACCCAGGAAACCCTCACACAAAGCAACAAAAGCGGCCAGATACACGATGGAGTTGGGAGTGAAGTGATGGAGCTGCGCTCCGAAGAAGTTCAAGAAATCCCGAAAAAAGGGGTGGGGAGGCAGAGAAAACCCGCGGTCGATGTGAGTGGCCAATAGCACGCGCTCGTCGTCGTGAGGCTGAGGCTCAGCCTCTCTCCCCGGGAGACGCGCGGCTCCGGGAAGAATGACTCCTCCCTCAACCATGTCGTCGAGGTCCTCTTGCCGAAGCACCGATGGCATCCAGTCGCCCTGGATCCAACCCCTTGGCAGAGCAGTCCGCGAAGAAGATCCGCCCCGAGCGGACTTTCTCCCTTTCGCCTGCGCCCCCGCCTTCTTGGCCCGCTCCAGAGCGGATGTCTTGTCCTTCACCATCGCCGCCGACGAAGCTCAGGCTAACTAGCGGCGCGGAGACGAGAGCGGAATGGGCGGAGATTCTGGCGAGCAAGGGGAGGAGAAGAATGGCACACTGTTGCGAAAACCCCGAGCCGGCGATTTATAAAGGGCTGCTCCCGAGTGGCTGACTGGTAGGCCCGGGCTCGCCTGTCAAATCCCGCAGCGAGCGCGCGCGCAGTACGTGGCGAAAAGGCGGCGCGGGGATCGAGGAGCCCCTGCCTTATCCCGTCCGATCCCTGCGGCACCTCCCGTCCCGCGCGCTCCCCCAAAAATCAAATCCCGCGAAATCCGCGGTTCGCAGACGATTCGTCAGTCAGCAGATCTCCTTTCCATTATTATTCAGAACCCCGCAAACAAGCGAAGTCACTCGACGAAAAGTCCTAAAATGGATCAAGGCGACTGGAAAAAGTTGATGACGTCATCCACGACACTCGATCCTAAGCAAGTTTCGCATACAACGCGAAGAGCCAGTCGGGAAGATCTCCTGCTCTATTCCCACTCTAACCTCGATCCATTCGGGGGCTAATGATGAAGCCATGTACCTAGGGTAGGGGCATAGACCTGATCAAAGAGCCCTACCCAAGGACATCCCTAGAAGAAGTTACCTTCCAATCGACTCGGAGGAATCCACTCGACGAATTCAAGACACTCGACCAAGAAGGTGTCACTCGACCAAGTCATCACCCACTCGACTGCCAGAAGCCTTAAGGTCGCTCCGTGGGCAAACGGTCGGACATTAAGTAGTCTTTATGTCCATGATAGCACTTTATTAGAGGCGTTACCAGTAACGCCCCACCTTAATGTACCTTAACCCAGCTTTACTGAGGGCGGGAGGGTCCTGGCGCACTCTATATAAGCCACCCCCCTCCTCAGTATCAAGGGTTCGCACCCCTGTCATATCACACACGCATAATCCAGTCGACCGCTTCCGAGCGCCGAGATGTAGGGCTGTTATCTCCACCGCGAGAGGCCTGAACTCGTACATCTCAGTGTGTTACAGCTTTTCCAATAGCTAAGGTCTAGCCTGTCCATACCTACCCCCCTACATCACTGTCAGAGTTAGAACCACGACACCTCCGAGTTCTAGCACACGTTCAGCTCGATGACGATCCCCGGACTCCGATCCAGCAAAGTGTCGGGGAAGAGTTCCGTCAGCATGACGGCGTGGTGACGATCTTGATTTTCTACCATCGCAGGGCTTCGCCTAAGCACCGCTACAATATTGTCGAGGATTATGGTGGAGGGGGGCACCGCACACGGCTAAGAGAACGATCACGAAGATCAACTTGTGTGTCTAGAGGTGCCCCCTGCCCCTGTATAAAGGAGCAAGGGGGAGGGGCGGCCGGCCAGGAGGAGGCGCGCCAGGGAGGAGTCCTACTCCTACCGGGAGTAGGACTCCCTCCTTTTCCTTGTCCAAGTAGGAGAGGGGAAGGAAGGAGAGAGAGAGGAAGGAAGGGGCGCCCCCTCCTTGTCCAATTCGGACTAGAGGGGGAGGGGGCGCGCGGCCTGCCCTGGCCGCCCCTCCTCTTCTCCACTTTGGGCCCATGAGGCCCATTAACCCTCGGGGGGGTTCCGGTAACCCCTCGGTACTCCGGTTTTATCCGAAACTTCCCTGGAACACTTCAGGTGTCCGAATATAGCCGTCCAATATATCAATCTTTATGACTCGACCATTTCGAGACTCCTCGTCATGTCCCCGATCTCATCCGGAACTCCGAACTCCTTCGGTACATCAAAACTCATAATATAATTGTCATCAAAACCTTAAGCGTGCGGACCCTACGGGTTCGAGAACAATGTAGACATGACCGAGACACGTCTCCGGTCAGTAACCAATAGCGGAACCTGGATGCTCATATTGGCTCCTACATATTCTACGAAGATCTTTATCGGTCAAACCGCATAACAACATACGTTGTTCCCTTTGCCATCGGTATGTTACTTGCCCGAGATTCGATCGTCGGTATCTCAATACCTAGTTCAATCTCGTTTCCGGCAAGTCTCTTTACTCGATCCGTAATACATCATCTCGCAACTAACTCATTAGTTGCAATTCTTGCAAGGCTTATGTGATGTGCATTACCGAGAGGGCCCAGAGATACCTCTCCGACAATCGGAGTGACAAATCCTAATCTCGAAATACGCCAACCCAACATGTACCTTTGGAGACACCTGTAGAGCTCCTTTATAATCACCTAGTTACGTTGTGACGTTTGGTAGCACACAAAGTGTTCCTCCGGCAAACGGGAGTTGCATAATCTCATAGTCATAGGAACATGTATAAGTCATGAAGAAAGCAATAGCAACATACTAAACGATCGGGTGCTAAGCTAATGGAATGGGTCATGTCAATCACATCATTCTCCTAATGATGTGATCCCATTAATCAAATGACAACACATGTCTATGGTTAGGAAACATAACCATCTTCGATTAACGAGCTAGTCAAGTAGAGGCATACTAGTGACGTTTAGTTTGTCTATGTATTCACACAAGTATTATGTTTCCGGTTAATACAATTCTAGCATGAATAATAAACATTTATCGTGATATAAGGAAATAAATAATAACTTTATTATTGCCTCTAGGGCATATTTCCTTCAGTCTCCCACTTGCACTATAGTCAATAATCTAGATTACACAGTAATGATTCTAACACCCATGGAGCTTTGGTGTTGATCAAGTTTTGCTCGTGGAAGAGGCTTAGTCAACGGGTCTGCTACATTCAGATCCGTATGTATCTTGCAAATCTCTATGTCTCCCACCTGGACTAGACCCCGGATGGAATTGAAGCGTCTCTTGATGTGCTTGGTTCTTTTGTGAAATCTGGATTCCTTTGCTAAGGCAATTGCACCAGTATTGTCACAAAAGATTTTCATTGGACCCGATGCACTAGGTATGACACCTAGATCGGATATGAACTCCTTCATCCAGACTCCTTCGTTTGCTGCTTCCGAAGCAGCTATGTACTCCGCTTCACATGTCGCTTTGTTTAGAACTGCACCAACTGACAGCTCCACCGTTTAATGTAAACACGTATCCGGTTTGCGATTTAGAATCGTTCGGATCGGTGTCAAAGCTTGCATCAACGTAACCATTTACGATGAGCTCTTTGTCACCTCCATATACGAGAAACATATCCTTAGTCCTTTTCAGGTATTTCAGGATGTTCTTGACCACTGTCCAGTGATCCACTCCTGGATTACTTTGGTACCTCCCTGCTAGACTTATAGCAAGACACACATCAGGTCTGGTACACAGCATTGCATACATGATAGAGCCTATGGCTGAAGCATAGGGAACCTCTTTCATTTTCTCTCTATCTTCTGCAGTGGTCGGGCATTGAGTCTTACTCAATTTCACACCTTGTAACACAGGCAAGAATCCTTTCTTTGCTTGATCTATTTTGAACTTCTTCAAAACTTTGTCAAGGTATGTGCTTTGTGAAAGTCCAATTAAGCGTCTTGATCTCTCTCTATAGATCTTGATGCCCAATATGTAAGCAGCTTCATCGAGGTCTTTCATTGAAAAACTTTTATTCAAGTATCCCTTTATGCTATCCAGAAATTCTATATCATTTCCGATTAGTAATATGTCATCCACATATAATATCAGAAATGCTACAGAGCTCCCACTCACTTTCTTGTAAATACAGGCTTCTCCAAAAGTCTGTACAAACCCAAATGCTTTGACCACACTATCAAAGTGTTTATTCCAACTCCGAGAGGCTTGCACCAGTCCATAAATGGATCGCTGGAGCTTGCACACTTTGTTAGCTCCCTTTGGATCGACAAAACCTTCGGCTGCATCATAAACAACTCTTCTTCCAGAAATCCATTCAGGATGCAGTTTTAACATCCATTTGCCAAATTTCATAATCATTAAATGCGGCAATTGCTAACATGATTCAGACAGACTTAAGCATCGCTATGGGTGAGAAGGTCTCATCGTAGTCAATCCCTTGAACTTGTCAAAAACCTTTTGCGACAAGTCGAGCTTTGTAGATAGTAACATTACCGTCAGCGTCAGTCTTCTTCTTGAAGATCCATTTATTCTCAATTGCTTGCCGATCATTAGGCAAGTCAACCAAAGTCCCCACTTTGTTCTCATACATGGATCCCATCTGAGATTTCATGGCTTCAAGCCATTTTGCGGAATCTGGGCTCACCATCGCTTCTTCATAGTTCGTAGGTTCATCATGATCTAGTAGCATGACTTCCAGAACAGGATTACCGTACCACTCTAGTGCGGATCTTACTCTAGTTGATCTACAAGGTTCAGTAGTAACTTGTTCTGAAGTTTCATGATTATCATCATTAACTTCCTCACTAACTGGTGTAGGTGTCACAGAAACCGGTTTCTGTGATCTACTACTTTCCAACAAGGGAGCAGGTACAGTTACCTCATCAAGTTCTACTTTCCTCCCACTCACTTCTTTCGATAGAAACTCCTTCTCTAGAAAGTTTCCGAATTTAGCAACAAAAGTCTTGCCTTCGAATCTGTAATAGAAGGTGTATCCAATAGTTTCCTTTGGATATCCTATGAAGAAACATTTCTCCGATTTGGGTTCGAGCTTATCAGGTTGAAGCTTTTTCACATAAGCATCGCAGCCCCAACTTTAAGAAACGACAACTTTGGTTTCTTGCCAAACCATAGTTCATAAGGCGTCGTCTCAACGGATTTCGATGGTGCCCTATTTAACGTGAATGCGGCCGTCTCTAAAGCATAACCCCAAAACGATAGCGGTAAATTAGTAAGAGACATCATAGATCGCACCATATCTAGTAAAGTACGATTACGACGTTCGGACACACCATTACGCTGTGGTGTTCCGGGTGGCGTGAGTTGCGAAACTATTCCGCATTGTTTAAAATGTACACCAAACTCGTAACTCAAATATTCTCCTCCACGATTAGATCGTAGAAACTTTATTTTCTTGTTACGATGATTTTCAACTTCACTCTAAAATTCTTTGAACTTTTCAAATGTTTCAGACTTATGTTTCATTAAGTAGATATACCCATATCTGCTTAAGTCATCTGTGAAGGTGAGAAAATAACGATATCCGCCACGAGCCTCAACATTCATCGGACCGCATACATCTGTATGTATGATTTCCAACAAATCTGTTGCTCTCTCCATAGTTCCGGAGAACGGTGTTTTGGTCATCTTGCCCATAAGGCACGGTTCGCAAGTACCAAGTGATTCATAATCAAGTGGTTCCAAAAGCCCATCAGTATGGAGTTTCTTCATGCGTTTTACACCGATATGACCCAAACAGCAGTGCCACAAATAAGTTGCACTATCATTATCAACTCTGCATCTTTTGGCTTCAACATTATGAATATGTGTGTCACTACTATCGAGATTTAATAAGAATAGACCACTCTTCAAGGGTGCATGACCATAAAAGATATTACTCATATAAATAGAACAACCATTATTCTCTGATTTAAATGAATAACCGTCTCGCATCAAACAAGATCCAGATATAATGTTCATACTCAACGCGGCACCAAATAACAATTATTTAGGTCTAATACTAATCCCGAAGGTAGATGTAGAGGTAGCGTGCCGACCGCGATCACATCGACTTTGGAACCATTTCCCATGTCGCATCGTCACCTCGTCCTTAGCCAATCTTCGCTAATCCGTAGTCCCTGTTTGAGTTGCAAATATTAGCAATGTAACCAGTATCAAATACCAGTGCTATCTGCGAGCATTAGTAAGGTACACATCAATAACATGTATATCACATATACCTTTGTTCACCTTGCCATCCTTCTTATCCGCCAAATACTTGGGGCAGTTCCGCTTCAAATGACGACCGCTTGCAGAGAAGCACTCCGCCAGTGCTTAGGTCCAGACTTGGGTTTCTTCTCTTGAGCAGCAACTTGTTTGCTGTTCTTCTTGAAGTTCCCCTTATTTTTCCCTTTGCCCTTTTTCTTGAAACTAGTGGTCTTGTTGACCATCAACACTTGATGCTCCTTATTGATTTCTACCTCCGCAGCTTTCAGCATTGCGAAGAGCTCGGGAATTGTCTTATCCATCCCTTGCATATTACAGTTCACCACGAAGGTCTTGTAGCTAGGTGGAAGTGATTGGAGAATTCCGTCAATGACTCTATCATCCGGGAGATTAACTCCCAGTTGAATCAAGTGATTGTTATGCCCAGACATTCTGAGTATATGCTCACTGACAGAACTGTTCTCCTCCATCTTGCAGCTGTAGAACTTATTGGAGACTTCATATCTCTCAATCCGGGCATTTGCTTGAAATATCACCTTCAACTCCTGGAACATCTCATATGCTCCATGACGTTCAAAACGTCGTTGAAGACCCGGTTCTAAGCCGTAAAGCATGGCACATTGAACTATTGAGTAGTCATCAGCTTTGCTCTGCCAGACGTTCTTAACGTCATCAGTTGCATCAGCAGCAGGCCTGGCACCTAGCGGTGCTTCCAGGATGTAATTCTTCTGTGCAGCAATGAGGATAATCCTCAAGTTACGGACCCAGTCCTTGTAATTGCTACCATCATCTTTCAACTTTGCTTTCTCAAGGAACGCATTAAAATTCAACGGAACAACAGCACGGGCCATCTATCTACAATCAAACATAAACAAGCAAGATACTATCAGGTACTAAGTTCATGATAAATTTAAGTTCAATTAATCATATTACTAAAGAACTCCCACTTAGATAGACATCCCTCTAATCCTCTAAGTGATTACGTGATCCAAATCAACTAAACCATGTCTGATCATCACGTGAGATGGAGTAGTTTCATTGGTGAACATCACTATGTTGATCATATCTACTATATGATTCACGCTCGACCTTTCGGTCTCCGTGTTCCGAGGCCATATCTGTATATGCTTGGCTCGTCAAGTATAACCTGAGTATTCCGCGTGTGCAACTGTTTTGCACCCGTTGTATTTGAACGTAGAGCCTATCACACCCGATCATCACGTGGTGTCTCAGCACGAAGAACTTTCGCAACGGTGCATACTCAGGGAGAACACTTCTTGATAATTAGTGAGAGATCATCTTAAAATGCTACCGTCAATCAAAGCAAGATAAGATGCATAAAAGATAAACATCACATGCAATCAATATAAGTGATATGATATGGCCATCATCATCTTGTGCTTGTGATCTCCATCTTCGAAGCACCATCATGATCACCATCGTCACCGGCGCGACACCTTGATCTCCATCGTAGCATTGTTGTTGTCTCGCCAATCTTATGCTTCTACGACTATCGCTGCCGCTTAGTGATAAAGTAAAGCATTACAGGGCGATTGCATTGCATACAATAAAGCGACAACCATATGGCTCCTGCCAGTTGCCGATAACTCGGTTACAAAACATGATCATCTCATACAATAAAATTAAGCATCATGTCTTGACCATATCACATCACAACATGCCCTGCAAAAACAAGTTAGACGTCCTCTAATTTGTTTGTTGCAAGTTTTACGTGGCTGCTACGGGCTTAAGCAAGAAACAATCTTACCTACGCATCAAAACCACAATGATAGTTTGTCAAGTTGGTGCTGTTTTAACCTTCGCAAGGACCGGGCGTAGCCACACTCGGTTCAACTAAAGTTGGAGAAACTGACACCCGCCAGCCACCTGTGTGCAAAGCACGTCGGTAGAACCAGTCTCACGTAAGCGTATGCGTAATGTCGGTCCGGGCCGCTTCATCCAACAATACCGCCGAACCAAAGTATGACATGCTGGTAAGCAGTATGACTTATATCGCCCACAACTCACTTGTGTTCTACTCGTGCATATAACATCAACACATAAAACTTGGGCTCTGATACCACTGTTGGTGAACGTAGTAATTTCAAAAAAATTCCTACGCACACGCAAGATCATGGTGATGCATAGCAACGAGAGGGAAGCGTTATGACAACGCGGTTGATGTAGTCGTACGTCTTCATGGCCCGACCGATCAAGCACCGAAACTACGGCACCTCCGAGTTCTAGCACACGTTCAGCTCGATGACGATCCCCGGATTCCGATCCAGCAAAGTGTCGGGGAAGAGTTACGTCAGCACGACGGCGTGGTGACGATCTTGATGTTCTACCGTCGCAGGGCTTCACCTAAGCACCGCTACAATATTATCGAGGATTATGGTGGAGGGGGGCACCGCACACGGCTAAGAGAACGATCACGAAGATCAACTTGTGTGTCTAGAGGTGCCCCCTGCCCCCGTATATAAAGGAGCAAGGGGGAGGGGCGGCCGGCCAGGAGGAGGCGCGCCCGGGAGGAGTCCTACTCCTACCGGGAGTAGGACTCCCTCCTTTTCCTTGTCCAAGTAGGAGAGGGGAAGGAAGGGAGAGAGGAGAGGAAGGAAAGGGGGGGCGCCGCCCCCCTCCTTGTCCAATTCGAACTAGAGGGGGAGGGGGCGCGCGGCCTGCCCTGGCCGCCCCTCCTCTTCTCCACTTTGGGCCCATGAGGCCCATTAACCCTCGGGGGGGTTCCGGTAACCCCCCGGTACTCAGGTTTTATCCGAAACTTCTCCGGAACACTTCCGGTGTCCGAATATAGCCGTCCAATATATCAATCTTTATGTCTCGACCATTTCGAGACTCCTCGTCATGTCCCCGATCTCATCCGGGACTCCGAACTCCTTCGGTACATCAAAACTCATAAACTCATAATATAATTGTCATCGAAACCTTAAGCGTGCAGACCCTACGGGTTCGAGAACAATGTAGACATGACCGAGACACGTCTCCGATCAATAACCAATAGCGGAACCTGGATGCTCATATTGGCTCCTACATATTCTACGAAGATCTTTATCGGTCAGACCGCATAACAACATACGTTGTTCCCTTTGCCATCGGTATGTTACTTGCCCGAGATTCGATCGTCGGTATCTCAATACCTAGTTCAATCTCGTTACCGGCAAGTCTCTTTACTCGTTCCGTAATACATCATCTCGCAACTAACTCATTAGTTGCAATGCTTGCAAGGCTTATGTGATGTGCATTACCGAGAGGGCCCAGAGATACCTCTCCGACAATCGGAGTGACAAATCCTAATCTTGAAATACGCCAACCCAACATGTACCTTTGGAGACACCTGTAGAGCTCCTTTATAATCACCCAGTTACGTTGTGACGTTTGGTAGCACACAAAGTGTTCCTCCGATAAATGGGAGTTGCATAATCTCATAGTCATAGGAACATGTATAAGTCATGAAGAAAGCAATAGCAACATACTAAACGATCGGGTGCTAAGCTAATGGAATGGGTCATGTCAATCACATCATTCTCCTAATGATGTGATCCCGTTAATCAAATGACAACACATGTCTATGGTTAGGAAACATAACCATCTTCGATTAACGAGCTAGTCAAGTAGAGGCATACTAGTGACGTTTAGTTTGTCTATGTATTCACACAAGTATTATGTTTCCGGTTAATACAATTCTAGCATGAATAATAAAAATTTATCATGATATAAGGAAATAAATAATAACTTTATTATTGCCTCTAGGGCATATTTCCTTCATAGGCATCACGTCCGAGACAAGTAGACCGACTCCTGCCTGCATCTACTACTATTACTCCACTCATCGACCGCTATCCAGCATGCATCTAGAGTATTAAGTTAATGAAAACAGAGTAACGCCTTAAGCAAGATGACATGATGTAGAGGTATAAATTCATGCAATATGATAAAAACCCCATCTTTTTATCCTCGATGGCAACAATACAATCGTGCCTTGCTGCCCATACATCCTTTGGGAAAGAACACGCAAGATTGAACTCAAAGCTAAGCACTTCTCCCATTGAAAGAACTACCAATCTAGTTGGCCAAACCAAGCGGATAATTGAAGAGACTTGCAAAGATAACCAATCATACATAAAAGAATTCAGAGAAGATTCAAATATTGTTCATAGATAATCTTGATCATAAACCTACAATTCATCGGTCTCAACAAACACACATAAAAGAAGATTACATGAATAGATCTCGGAGAGATGGGGAGAACATTGTATTGAGATCCAAAAAGAGAAGAAGCCATCTAGCTACTAACTATGGACCCGAAGGTCTGAGGTAAACTACTCACACTTCATCGGAGAGGCTATGATGATGTAGAAGCCCTCCATGGCGGATTCCCCTTCCGGAGGACTCGGAACAGGCCCTAAGATGGGATCTCGTGGATCTGAGAAAGTTGCGGCGGTGGAATTAGGTTTTGGCTCCGTATCGATCGTTCGAAGTGCGTGAGGTATATATAGGAGGAAGGAGTACGTCGGTGGAGCAACGGGGGGGCCACGAGGCAGGGGGCGCGCCCTAGGGGGGAGGGCGCGCCCCCCACCCTCGTGCCCACCTCCTTGCTTTCGTGGCGTAGGGTCCAAGTCTCCTGGACATATTCGGTGAGAAAATCGCGTTCCCGAAGGTTTCATTCTGTTTGGACTCCGTTTGATATTCTGTTTTCTTCGAAACACTGAAATAGGCAAAAAACAGCAATTCTGGGCTGGGCCTCCGGTTAATAGGTTAGTCCCAAAAGTAATATAGAAGTGGAAAATAAAGCCCAATATTGTCCAAAACAGTAGATAATATAGCATGGAGCAATCAAAAATTATAGATACGTTGGAGACGTATCAGTATGCTTGATGTATTATTACTTTTACGTCAATATTAAACCACTATCTTGAATCTCTCAGATCTGAATATTCATACCACAATTAAGAGGGTTACATTAAAAACCATGCCAAGTAAGCATTACACATCAAAAATTCTGTTTTATCATTTACCTACTCGAGGACGAGCAGGAATTAAGCTTGGGGATGCTTGATACGTCTCCAACGCATCTATAATTTTTGATTGTTCCATGCTATATTATATTCTGTTTTGGATGTTTATTGGGCTTTATTATAAACTTTTATATCATTTTTGGGACTAACCTATTACCCGGAGGCCCAGCCCAAATTGCTGTTTTTTGCCCGTTTCAGTGTTTCGCAGAAAAAGAATATCAAACGGATCCAAATGGAATGAAACCTTCGGGAACGTGATTTTCGGAACGAACGTGATCCAGGGGACTTGGAGTCTACACAAAGCAACGAACGAGGAAGGTACAAGGTAGGGGGGGCGCGCCTACCCCCCTGGGCGCGCCCTCCACCTTCATGGGCCCCTCGTTGCTCCATCGACGTACTTCTTCCTCCTATATATACCCATGTACCCGGACAACATCAGATACGGAGCCGAAACCCTATTTCTACCGCCGCAACCTTCTGTACCCGTGAGAACCCATCTTGGGGCCTTTTCCGGCGCTCCGCCGGAGGGGGCATTGATCATGGAGGGCTTCTACATCAACACCATAGCCTCTCCGATGAAGTGTGAGTAGTTTACCTCAGATCTTCGGGTCCACAGTTATTAGCTAGATGGCTTCTTCTCTCTTTTTGGATCTCAATACAAAGTTCTCCCCCTCTCTTGTGGAGATTTATTCGATGTAATCTTCTTTTGCGGTGTGTTTGTCGAGATCCAATGAATTGTGGGTTTATGATCAAGTTTATCTATGAACAATATTTGAATCTCCTCTGAATTCTTTTATGTATGATTGGTTATCTTTGCAAGTCTCTTCGAATTATCAGTTTGGTTTGGCCTACTAGATTGATCTTTCTTGCAATGGGAGAAGTGCTTAGCTTTGGGTTCAATCATGCGTGACCTTTCCCAAAGGATGGCAGGGCAGCAAGGCACGTATTGTATTGTTGCCATCGAGGATAAAAAGATGGGGTTTATATCATATTGCTTGAGTTTATCCCTCTACATCATGTCATCTTTCTTAATGCGTTACTCTGTTCTTCATGAATTTAATACTCTAGATGCATGCTGGATAGCGGTCGATGTGTGGAGTAATAGTAGTAGATGAAGGCAGGAGTCGGTCTACTTGTCGCGGACGTGATGCCTATATACATGATCATACCTAGATATTCTCATAACTATGCTCAATTCTATCAATTGCTCGACAGTAATTTGTTTACCCCTCGCAATACTTATGCTACTTTGAGAGAAGCCACTAGTGAAACCTATGGCCCCCGGGTCTACTTTCCATCATATTAATCTTCCAACACTTTGCTATTTCTTTCTCCGTTTATTTTACTTTGCATCTTTATCATAAAAATACCAAAAATATTATCTTATCATCTCTATCAGATCTCACTCTCGTAAGTGACCGTGAAGGGATTGACAACCCCTTTATCGCGTTGGTTGCGAGGTTCTTGTTTGTTTGTGTAGGTGCGTGGGAATCGTGTGTGCACTCCTACTGGATTGATACCTTGATTCTCAAAAACTGAGGGAAATACTTACGCTACTTTGCTGCATCACTGAGGGAGTTCCGGATTAGGGGGTGTTCGGGTAGCCGGACTATACCTTCAGCCGGACTCCAGGACTATGAAGATACAAGATTGAAGACTTCGTCCCGTGTCCGGATGGGACTTTCCTTGGCGTGGAAGGCAAGCTTGGCGATGCGGATATTCAAGATCTCGTACCATTGTAACCGACTCTATGTAACCCTAACCCTCTTTGGTGTCTATATAAACCGGAGGGTTTTAGTCCGTAGGACAACATCTTCAACATACAATCATACCATAGGCTAGCTTCTAGGGTTTAGCCTCCTTGATCTCATGGTAGATCCACTCTTGTACTACCCATATCATCAATATTAATCAAGCAGGAGTAGGGTTTTACCTCCATCGAGAGGGCCCGAACCTGGGTAAAAACATCGTGTCCCTTGTCTCCTGTTACCATCCGCCTAGACGCACAGTTCGGGACCCCCTACCCGATATCCGCCGGTTTTGACACCGACATTGGTGCTTTCATTGAGAGTTCCTCTGTGTCGTCACTGTTAGGCCCGATGGCTCCTTCGATCATCGACAATATGGTCCAGGGTGAGACTTTTCTCCCCGGACAGATCTTCGTCTTCGGCGGCTTCGCACTGCGGGCCAATTTGCTTGGCCACCTTGAGCAGATCGAAAGCTACGCCCCTGGCTATCAGGTCAGGTTTGGAAGCTTAAACTACACGGCTGACATTCGCGGGGACTTGATCTTCGACGGATTCGAGCCACAGCCGAGCGCGCCGCGCTGTTTCGATGGGCATGATCTAGCTCTGCAGCCAAACAGTGCCCTGGAGGCCGCACATGCGCCGGTTCCGATCCTTAATTCGGAGCCCATTGCTCCAATCGAGGATGAGTGGTTGGACGCCACCTCGGGGGCTGTGATCCCAAAGGCGATCGAGCCGAACACCAGCCCGGCACTCTGCAAGACCCGTGACTCCGAGGGGCCGGACTCCTTTCCGGACTCCGAGCCCTCTGCGCCCATGCCGATCGAATCCGATTGGGCGCCGATCATGGAGTTCACCGCTGAGGACATCTTTCAGCACTCGCCCTTCGGCGATATCCTGCAGTCATTAAAGTCTCTCTCTTTGTCAGGAGAGCCCTGGCCGGACTATGGTCAGCAAGGATGGGATACGGACGATGAAATTCAAAACCCACCCACCACCCACTTCGTAGCCACTGTCGATGATTTAACCGACGTGCTTGATTTCTACTCCGAAGACATCGACGGTATGGACGCCGATGCAGGAGACGATCAAGAACCAGCGCCTATAGGGCACTGGAAGGCCACCTCGTCGTATGACATATACATGGTGGATACTCCAAAAGATGGAGATGGCGATGGAACAGCGGGGGATGACACCTCCAAGAAGCATCCCAAGCGCCGGCGTCAGTGGCGCCGCTCTAAATCCCGCCAAAGCAAAAATGGTGATTCCGGCACGGGAGATAATACTACCCGGATAGCGCCAAAGAACACCCCCTCTAGCAAGATTCGGCACAGGAGGATGGCAAAGCCAGCCCTCACGAGAGCGGCAGACAGAGAGGTTGAGGATGATCATTATATGCCTCCCTCCGAAGACGAGGCAAGCCTCAACGACGACGAATTCGTCGTGCCATCAGATCCCGCTGAACAAGAGCGTTTTAAACGCAGGCTTATAGCTACAGCAAGCAGCCTCAAGAAAAAGCAGCAACAGCTTAGAGCTGATCAAGATTTGCTAGCTGACAGATGGACTGAAGTCCTTGCGGCCGAAGAGTATGAACTCGAACGCCCCTCCAAGAGTTACCCAAAGCACAGGCAGCTACCCCGATTAGAGGAGGAAGCACCTACATCACCAGCGCACGACATGGCCGACCGGCCACCTCGCGGCCGGGACAGAGAGGCCTTTCGGCCCTCGACCCAAGCCACGCCCCGGCGCCGTTCAAAGACTAAGGCACGGGAAAATGCGCCAGACCTGCGAGACATACTGGAGGATAAGGCAAGGCAAACAAGATCGATCTACGGATCGCGCGGGCACCCCACAGACACGTGACGTTGATCGTCACTCCGGACACAATAAATCCGGCCGGGCCGAACACAATAGACAAAGCTCCTTTGAGCTGCGTTGTGATATAGCCCAGTACAGAGGCGCCGCACACCCACTGTGCTTCATGGATGAAGTAATGGATCATAAAATCCCTGAGGGTTTCAAACCCGTAAACATCGAATCATACGATGGCACAACAGATCCTGCGGTATGGATCGAGGATTATATCCTTCATATCCACATGGCCCGTGGCGATGATCTACACGCCATCAAATACCTCCCACTCAAACTCAAGGGACCGGCCCGGCATTGGCTTAACAGCTTGCCAGCAAATTCAATAGGTTCTTGGGAGGACCTGGAAGCCACATTCCTCGAAAATTTCCAGGGCACCTATGTGCGACCACCGGACGCTGATGACCTAAGCCACATAATTCAGCAGCCAGACGAATCGGCCAGGCAATTCTGGACACGGTTCCTAACAAAGAAAAACCAGATAGTCGACTGTCCGGACGCAGAGGCCCTAGCGGCCTTCAAGCATAATATCCACGACGAGTGGCTTGCCCGGCACCTGGGACAGGAAAAGACGAAATCCATGGCAGCCCTCACGACACTCATGACCCGCTTTTGCGCGGGCGAAGACAGCTGGCTAGCTCGCAGTAACAACTTAGCAAAGAACCCTGATAAGTCAGATACCAAGGACAAAAGTGGCAGGACACGCCGGAACAAGCAAAAGCACCATGTTACCAGTGACAGCAACGAGGACACGGCAGTTAATGCCGGATTCAGAGGCTACAAATCCGGTCAACGGAAAAAGGCATTCAAAAAGAATACTCAGGGCCCATCCAGTTTGGACCGAATACTCGGCCGCTTGTGCCAGATACATGGCACCCCCGAAAAGCCAGCCAATCACACCAATAGGGATTCTTGGGTGTTCAAGCAGGCAGGCAAGTTAAGAGCCGAAAACAAAGACAAGGGGCTGCATAGCGATGATGAGGAGGAGCCCAGGCCGCCGAACAACAATGGACAGAAGGGTTTTCCCCCACAAGTGCGGACGGTGAACATGATATACGCAACCCATATTCCCAAGAGGCAGCGGAAGCGTGCGCTACGGGACGTATACGCGATGGAGCCAGTTGCCCCAAAGTTCAACCCATGGTCTTCCTGCCCGATCACGTTTGATCGAAGGGACCACCCCACTAGCATCCGTCATGGCGGCTTCGCCGCATTGGTTCTAGACCCAATTATCGACGGATTTCACCTCACAAGAGTCTTCATGGACGGCGGCAGCAGCCTGAACCTGCTTTACCAGGATACAGTGCGGAAAATGGGCATAGATCCCTCGAGGATTAAGCCCACAAAAACAACCTTTAAAGGTGTTATACCAGGTGTAGAGGCCAACTGTACAGGCTCAGTAACACTTGAAGTGGTCTTCGGATCTCCGGATAATTTCCGAAGCGAGGAGTTAATCTTCGACATAGTCCCGTTTCGCAGTGGCTATCACGCTCTGCTCGGACGAATCGCATTTGCAAAGTTCAATGCGGTACCGCACTACTCATATCTAAAGCTCAAGATGCCAGGCCCTCGAGGAGTAATCACGGTCAATGGAAACACCGAACGCTCCCTCCGAACAGAGGAGCACACGGTGGCCCTCGCAGCGGAAGTACAAAGCAGCCTTTTCAGGCAATTCCACAGTCCGGCCGCTAAAAAGCCGGACACTGTCAAGCGCGTCCGGAGTAACCTACAACAAGACCGCCTGGCATGTTCTGAGCAGGCGTAGCAATGCGGCCCCAATCCCAGCCTTCGCGTACATAACTACGCTCTTGAAATACCATGGGCGCAGGAGAAGGGGCACAATCACGGCATGCCCAAAACATGGCCTAAACCGTACTAGGGGCTGCCGTACTTTTTTTTAATTTTTTCTTACTTTCAGGAATCCATACTTCGGACAACCTGTTCGGCAATTCAACTGCCGCACAAACGATGCAAGATCTAGGGGAGCAGACAAGCCATGCCGCATTATGGAACTACCAGGTGGTCTCTATTACGAGCAGTATACCTGATTTGCATACAATTCCGCGGCCTGCCCCTGGACAGGACATGTTAAATAGTCCAACATTTTGCTTATCACACTATTTGTATCGTTCTGCTTTGATCACAAGCATTTATATAAACAATGCATAGCTTTTGTCTATTTTTTGCATTACTATCTTTTATATGTGTTCATTAAATGATATGTTGCACCCGTACACTGTGGTACGGCAAATACGCCAGGGGCTTCAGTACCCCTCAATATGGTGTGAGAAGTCCGTACACTTTCACAAGTGCGGCACCCCGAACTTATAGCACTATATGCATCGGCTCCGAATCATGATTTGGGTCAATAGTTGGGTTTGCCCGGCTCCTGTGTTCGGCTACCTTACGTTCCGCTCTATCGGCTAAGGTAGCACCAGGAGAACCACTGCGATTGTGCCCCGGTTCGGCCGGGCGAGCACCTCAGTGGAGAAAGCTAAAACTGACTGTCATGATGAGGCGAGAGACCGGTCGCTGTTCGAGTGGTTTTTCGAGTCCCTAAAGACTTATGCCGCTTTGAGCGAGGAGCCGGCTTTGTATGGCCAAAGGCGTGGATAGCGCCCCGAACTCGGTCTTCCAAACTAGGGGCTTCGCCGAAATTTAAAATTATAGAGTTCTATGGCTAAGTGAGAGTGTTCAAGCATTATAGTCCGATTGCCTTGTTCGTTGTGCTGAGCGCCTCCCTCGAAGGACCCAATCATGGGAAAAAGAGCGCTCAGGTTTATCCCGAACACCCCAGCACTAGTGGCATGGGGGCAGAAGCCGAGGACTGGCCATCTCTCAATTTTTGATAAACGGCCGCACAGAAAGTAATATTTTAAATTCAAAGCATTGCTTAGCTCATATGAACAAGTTTTCAGCGCACAGGACAATACGAGCGAGTTCATTCGAAAATTACATCTTTGGTACATTCATCCGCCACAAGGCGGGCTCCCACCAGAACATCCTTATAATAGTTCTCGGGCTTGCGATGCTCCTTCCCCGCCGGCGGCCCGTCCTTCACAAGCTTCACACCGTCCAGCTTACCCCAGTGCACCTTTGCACGGGCAAGGGCCCTGCGGGCACCTTCGATGCAGACGGAGCGCTTGATGACCTCAAGCCTTGGACAGGCTGTGACGCCCCAAGACCGGAGATCCAGATGCCTTCCATGTTTTGCGTGTCAGTTGTGTTATTTAGTTGGTTGTTGCATTCAGCTTCGCATCATGAGCATTGCATCGCATGTTTTCTAAAAACTCGTAGCCGTTCGCAGTTGCCCTCTCTCTCTTTGCCTCCGTTGTCATTTTGTCAGACCCTTGTCCTCGTTGACCTCTCTCAGACCCCTCGTGTGCGTGTCCGAAAGTTGTCCCGGACCCGAACCGGACTGTCGCTACCGTTGTGTCCGGATCATCCCCAAACGTCTACAAAACATCTCCGTTTTGTTAATTGGACTCCCTAAGCTATTCTTTTTCAGCCGTTCGATTGCAATCATCCCCTAACCTAAATTCATCTGATATAAATATCAGTCTAACCCTAGACCCTAGCCGTCCCATCCACCCATTCCCATCCGCGCCGCCACTCCTCTTCCTCGGGATCCATCCCGAGCCAACCACCTCTCCACCTCCCCGATCCATCCGCCAGCCTAGCATCGCCAAGGCCCAGCGCGTCTCCAGCCCACCCAGCCGGCCGCCCTCCTCCGCAGTTGGGCTTGGCCCGATGTGAGCAGCCGCCCATAACCCCGTGCACTGTTGGCCAGCCAGATTCGGCCCGTTCATGTTTTTTTTCCAGTTATGCGATTTTTCCTATTATCCAGAGTTTACAGATTTACAGAAAAACCCTCAAACATCATGCATGTAATAACTCATTAACAGTGCATCATATGTAAAAACTTCAGACATGAAAAATGCTTAGAATTTTGTCTAGTTTCATAATATGCCACTTTCATTCATGTTTAAATGATGTTTGATTAAATTTGCTCAAATGCCATGTTAAAATGATTTATTTCATAACTAATTAACCGTAACTCGGATTTTAATAAATTATATATGCAAATGGGGTAGAAAGATGCATAGTTTAACCTGATGCACTTTATTTTCCTGTTTTACAACATTAAAATATGCTTTAGGACAGATCAGTACCAAATCCAATATATGCTCATGAGGATTTTCCGGAATTGTTGTTTCTTATTTCCGGCCTCATTTAAACTTGCCTAAATAGTTAGTTTAACTATGCTTCACCCCTTGCCATGTTTAACAACATTTAATATTGATGGGTACCTAAGCGAGAGAACTAAATAATTGTTGTGGTGTTTCGTCAATATGCAACTCGTTGCATATTGAGCTCCACTTAATTTGTAGTGTTGTTTGTTGCACTTTGCCATGCCATGCTTATTTAAACCGGACATGCATCATCCTTGGTTGTGTATCATGCCATGTTTATGTGATGGTTGTTTACTATGTTGTTTGCTTCTTTCCGGGTTGCTTCTCTCGTTAGCTTCGGTTTCGTTCCGGAGTTGTGAGGATTCGTTCGACTTCATCCATTTGTCTTCTTCATGGACTCGTTCTTCTTCCTTGCGGGATCTCAGGCAAGATGACCATACCCTCGAAATCACTTCTATCTTTGCTTGCTAGATTGCTCGCTCTTTTGCTATGCCTATGCTGCGATACCTACCACTTGCTATATCATGCCACCCATATTGCCATGTCAGCCTCTAACCCACCTTGTCCTAGCAAACCGTTGATTGGCTATGTTACCGCTTTGCTCGGCCCTCTTATAGCGTTGTTAGTTGCGGTGAAGATGAAGTTTGCTCCTTGTTGGAACATGGATATGTTGTTCCTTGTTGGAACATGTTTACTTGTTGGGATATCACAATATATCTTATTTAATTAATGCACCTATATACTTGGTAAAGGGTGGAAGGCTCGGCCTTATGCCTGGTGTTTTGTTCCACTCTTGCCGCCCTAGTTTCCGTCATATCGGTGTTATGTTCCCGGATTTTGCGTCCCTAACGCGGTCGGGTGATTTATGGGACCCCCTTGACAGTTCGCTTTGAATAAGACTTTTCCAGCAAGGCCCAACATTGGTTTTACATTTGCCTCACCACCTATCCCTTTCCCTTGGGTCTGATCAACTCGAGGGTCATCTTTATTTAGCCCCCCCCGGGCCAGTGCTTGTCTAAGTGCTGGTTCGAAACGAGCCGCCTGCGGGGCCACCGCGGGGAAACTCGAGGCCTGGTTTTACTCGTAGCCTGTCTCATCCGGTGTTGCCCTGAGACCGAGATATGTGCAGCTCCTATCAGGATTGTCGGCGCATCGGGCGGCTTTGCTGGACTTGTTTTATTACTGTCGAAATGTCTTGTAGCCGGGATTCCGAGACTGATCGGGTCTTCCCGAGGAGAAGGAATATCCTTCGTTGATCGCGAGAGCTTATAATGGGCTAAGTTGGGACACCCCTGCAGGGTAATATCTTTCGAAAGCCGTGCCCGCGGTTATGTGGCAGATGGGAATTTGTTAATGTCCGGTTGTAGAAAACCTGAAGTTGACCTTAATTAAAATACACCAACCGCGTGTGTAACCGTGACGGTCTCTTCTCGGCGGAGTCCGGGAAGTGAACACGGTTGTTGGAGTTATGCTTGACGTAGGTTGTTCTAGGATCACTTCTTGATCATAGTTGTTCGACCGTGCTTTTGCTTTCTCTTCTCGCTCTCATTTGCGTATGTTAGCCACCATATATGCTAGTCGCTTGCTGCAGCTCCACCTCATACCTTTTGCCCTACCTATAAGCTTAAATAGTCTTGATCTCGCGGGTGTGAGATTGCTGAGTCCCCGTGACTCACAGATACTTCCAAAACCAGTTTGCAGGAGCCGATGGAACCGTGCAGGTGACGCACCCGAGCTTAAGGAGGAGCTCGATGAAGATCGTGTTTGTTGTGTTGTTTCAGTTGATCAGTAGTGGAGCCCAGGCGGGACGATCGGGGATCTGTGTAGCATTTGGGGTAGTCTTCTTTTATTTTGGTTCCGTAGTCGGACCTTGATTGTATCTGTATGATGTAATGCTTTATTCATGTATTGTGTGAAGTGGCGATTGTAAGCCAACTATGTATCTCTTTCCCTTATGTATTACATGGGTTGTGTGAAGATTACCTCACTTGCGACATTGCTTTCAATGCGGTTATGCCTCTAAGTCGTGCTTCGACACGTGGGAGATATAGCCGCATCGAGGGCGTTATAAGTTGGTAATCAGAGCCTTCCCCGACCTTAGGAGCCCCCACTGATTGATCGTTTTTAGCGGCCGAGTTGTGTCTAGAAAAATGTTTTGAGTCATTTAGGAATTATATATCGGAGAGTTTAGGAATTCTTTTTACTCCCCAGTCCCTTCGACCTTCTGGTGAGGCATCCTGACGTAGAGTTTTGACTTTTCTCTTCTAAATTTTCACTAAATTTTTTTCTTAGGATCACGCAGGTATCTTATAATCGTTCCGATGGCTTTATGATGACAACATTGTCTTGGTTGCCTCCTGACTTTTAGGGGTTGTGGCAGTGTCCCGGGGAGTTGAGCTCCGAGGTGTTGTCGTCATAATTTTATCGTTGCGGTTCTGGAATACCTGAGTTTAGTACGCCGACATCGAAAATCTCTTTTGTACAGTTGTTGGTGAGAGGTTCCCGATAGCCCAGTACTGTGGCGAGTTCGGGAGTATTGCCATAACTTGTATAACGGATGCTTTTCGAAGGTTGGGTTAGAGAATTTCCGAAGGTTTCTTGGTTATGTGTTGAAGGATGGATACAGCTGGATCTAGGTATTGTTAGTTTGGGTGATATATTTTGTGTCCCCTGTATCCTCAACACCTGATTGCATAACCAGAAAGTTTCGGGAGTTTATAGGTGGGAATTCAAGTAGCTCCTAGAACATCTTTCCGACAGATGCATGATATGGGATTGGGTAAATCTCTATCATATGTATTTGTTCCGGCTTATTCTGCAAGCCAAATCCTTTGTTTTTGTTTTGTTTTGTGGTATTCGAGTTGCTTCGAAGTCAAATGCGGATTCCATACCTTTCCTAAGCGGTGTTCTCATACTCTGATGTGAATACTAATCCTTTTGATCACTGAGGTTGTCTTTTCAATCCTTTTTCAACCGGTGTGCTTCCCTTCAAGTTCATCACATTCGTTCAATTTCTGCCAGATCATTTATCAGTTCTTTGCTACGGTGTTTGCTTCATCCGTTCTAAATTGTCTTTGTTTTTCCCGCCCTCCCACCCACTTTCTTCAAGGACTCAGATTTCTTAATCGAGTATCCTTTTTATTGATGAGAAGTCTCTCCATTCTTTCCTTCAATGTTCTTATCCGGTGATTATTACGAAGATGGTCAGGAGCTTCAAGTTCATCATTCGTCATTCTTTTCTTCTCCGGTGGATCCAATTCAAGCCTTGTCGATCATATCTTTTCCTCGTTTCTAATGTTTTCTCGTACCGGTGCACCTCTTAATCATTCACCTCTCGCTATTCATTTGTCCCGGAGTGATGAAGTTATCTCAGAAGATTCAAGTTTCCATTCTCAATTCACTCAAGTTCTTTTGAGGATGCTATCTCATTCAAGTCATTTAATTCAACCGGTGCAATCTCTCTTTTCAAGCAATTCATTCAACGGTGGTTTTTTTTCGAGTGGGCCCTAACCCACAGGTCTTTTTCCAGGATCTTACCTGACTCTTCTAATTATTCCGGAGCTATTCTCAATTTCATTTTAAAGTTTGACGCAAGAATGAATTATCATCAGTCAAATGTCTTTCTCCAAGATCTTTCAAATGCTTTTCATCGTTGGTTCAACCTTTCTATTCTTCATTCCGGAGTGCCTCAACAATTGTCATGGTGGTTCTCATCATCATTCTCAACATTTGAAGACCGAAGAAGAGTTTCTCTTAAATCTTGCCCCATTCTCTTCGAGATTCATGGTTCTAGCTTGATGCCATCCTCTCATAATTATTTTGGATTGTGAGAATTCTTCTAACCCACCTGGAGCATTTCAGGAGTCTTTTCAGTTTGATTCTTCGGAGCCCATCATCTCAGAATTATTCATGCAAGCTTTCAGCTCTCGTTCTCCAAATCATACCGGTGCATCGCTCAAGTATTCTCTAATCAGCTCGGGATCTCTGCGTTCACTTGTATCTAAATTCTCTCAAGCATCTTCGTTCATTTGCTAATTCTTCCCGATGTTTCTTTATCTTTTCTTCGTCCATTTTAAATTCTTACGGTGTTTCGTTCAACATTCCTCTTCCGTTGTTATCATACCAATTCATTCATTCTTTCCAATCCTACCGGTGGTTCGTTGAAGACCTTCTCAAGTTTGCGCTATATCTCTCTTAATCCTTTCTACGAGAATAAGTAGTATGCCAAATCCGTTGCTTGTCATCAATTTAAATTGGTGAAGGATATGCATAACTTAATTCTTATTCTTATTTTACCCAAGCGATTAATTCCTTACTCTGGAGGTTCATCAAAATTCTCGGTTTCAATTGTTTCATCTTTTCTTATCCGGAGTTCCAAGTTTTTCTCGGTTGCCTTGCCACGAAGCTCAATATAAATCATAGTAAGACTTTTAATCTTACTCATTCATCCCTAAATTTTATCTCATCATCCTTTTGTTACCGGAGCTCTTCATGATGGTTCATCAAGGTTTTTAATTCATTCTCGAAGCGTTCTTCAAGATTCTTTTCAGAGGAGCTCAAGTATTCTTTATCTTGCATTTTAAAGTGCAACTTGTTCTACCTTATCATTTGAGGTGGTGTTATATCATTCTTGACAATTTGAGTTCGTGTTTCATGATTCACATGTCGTCAAGAATGAGTTATTTAAATCCATCATTTTTCTCTCCGTTCAAGAGATCTTTTCAACCAATCAATCTTTTGTTGGAGTTTTATTGGGTTATATTTCACCTATAGCCTTCCCTAAGGAATGTAGCTATTTCTGGTGTTTATCAATGATCCAATCTTCTCCTTCTCATCTTGTTGAAGAAGTTTTCATCTCCTTGTTGATATCAATCCAATCTGTTGTTTTCCTTAGTGGCAGAAGCTCACCTCATAATTTTGAGATGTTTCCATAAGCCCACTACAAGCTTATTCTTACCGTTGTTGTTTTTTCAACAACTCCGTTCTATCCTTCTTTTAAGGATGCTCTCTCAAATTCATTTGAGGTAGAACATGTGGTTTTCTTCTCCGTTCTTTTGATTCCATTCTTGCATTTGTTCTGGAGGCATTGTGATGTGCTCTTTTCACACATCATCTTGTTTTGTCAAGATCATGTCCTTTTGCTTGCTTATCGATTTAACCGGAGTGTTGTGTCTATCGTTCCTCTTTAACCGGAGTCTCATCCAATTGCTTTCATTTTGCCAAGTTCAAATTCTATTCCTCCATTTCCAACCGGAGTGTTGTATCATCTCTTCAATATCGTATCATCTTATCAAGCTTTCATCTCTTTTCCTACCGGAGTGCTGCCCGAATTTGTTATTCCTTGTTCCTTGTCCAAGGGAGTGTTTTCTTTTCGTTCATCTCCATGGTATTCTTTCTTTCATTTTGGTCAACCTCTCAAGGTTCATTGGTTTCACTCGTTTGTCGAAGAAGCAACTCTGTTTTACCTCTTCCCCTTCCGTTTCTCTCCGGTGCCATCCTAGATCTCGGGACGAGATCCTCTCGTAGTGGTGGAGTGTTGTGACGCCCCAAGACCGGAGATCCAGATGCCTTCCATGTTTTGCGTGTCAGTTGTGTTATTTAGTTGGTTGTTGCATTCAGCTTCGCATCATGAGCATTGCATCGCATGTTTTCTAAAAACTCGTAGCCGTTCGCAGTTGCCCTCTCTCTCTTTGCCTCCGTTGTCATTTTGTCAGACCCTTGTCCTCGTTGACCTCTCTCAGACCCCTCGTGTGCGTGTCCGAAAGTTGTCCCGGACCCGAACCGGACTGTCGCTACCGTTGTGTCCGGATCATCCCCAAACGTCTACAAAACATCTCCGTTTTGTTAATTGGACTCCCTAAGCTATTCTTTTTCAGCCGTTCGATTGCAATCATCCCCTAACCTAAATTCATCTGATATAAATATCAGTCTAACCCTAGACCCTAGCCGTCCCATCCACCCATTCCCATCCGCGCCGCCACTCCTCTTCCTCGGGATCCATCCCGAGCCAACCACCTCTCCACCTCCCCGATCCATCCGCCAGCCTAGCATCGCCAAGGCCCAGCGCGTCTCCAGCCCACCCAGCCGGCCGCCCTCCTCTGCAGTTGGGCTTGGCCCGATGTGAGCAGCCGCCCATAACCCCGTGCACTGTTGGCCAGCCAGATTCGGCCCGTTCATGTTTTTTTTCCAGTTATGCGATTTTTCCTATTATCCAGAGTTTACAGATTTACAGAAAAACCCTCAAACATCATGCATGTAATAACTCATTAACAGTGCATCATATGTAAAAACTTCAGACATGAAAAATGCTTAGAATTTTGTCTAGTTTCATAATATGCCACTTTCATTCATGTTTAAATGATGTTTGATTAAATTTGCTCAAATGCCATGTTAAAATGATTTATTTCATAACTAATTAACCGTAACTCGGATTTTAATAAATTATATATGTAAATGGGGTAGAAAAATGCATAGTTTAACCTGATGCACTTTATTTTCCTGTTTTACAACATTAAAATATGCTTTAGGACAGATCAGTACCAAATCCAATATATGCTCATGAGGATTTTCCGGAATTGTTGTTTCTTATTTCCGGCCTCATTTAAACTTGCCTAAATAGTTAGTTTAACTATGCTTCACCCCTTGCCATGTTTAACAACATTTAATATTGATGGGTACCTAAACGAGAGAGAACTAAATAATTGTTGTGGTGTTTCGTCAATATGCAACTCGTTGCATATTGAGCTCCACTTAATTTGTAGTGTTGTTTGTTGCACTTTGCCATGCCATGCTTATTTAAACCGGACATGCATCATCCTTGGTTGTGTATCATGCCATGTTTATGTGATGGTTGTTTACTATGTTGTTTGCTTCTTTCCGGGTTGCTTCTCTCGTTAGCTTCGGTTTCGTTCCGGAGTTGTGAGGATTCGTTCGACTTCATCCATTTGTCTTCTTCATGGACTCGTTCTTCTTCCTTGCGGGATCTCAGGCAAGATGACCATACCCTCGAAATCACTTCTATCTTTGCTTGCTAGATTGCTCGCTCTTTTGCTATGCCTATGCTGCGATACCTACCACTTGCTATATCATGCCACCCATATTGCCATGTCAGCCTCTAACCCACCTTGTCCTAGCAAACCGTTGATTGGCTATGTTACCGCTTTGCTCGGCCCCTCTTATAGCGTTGTTAGTTGCAGGTGAAGATGAAGTTTGCTCCTTGTTGGAACATGGATATGTTGTTCCTTGTTGGAACATGTTTACTTGTTGGGATATCACAATATATCTTATTTAATTAATGCACCTATATACTTGGTAAAGGGTGGAAGGCTCGGCCTTATGCCTGGTGTTTTGTTCCACTCTTGCCGCCCTAGTTTCCGTCATATCGGTGTTATGTTCCCGGATTTTGCGTCCCTAACGCGGTCGGGTGATTTATGGGACCCCCTTGACAGTTCGCTTTGAATAAGACTTTTCAAAGAAGGCCCAACATTGGTTTTACATTTGCCTCACCACCTATCCCTTTCCCTTGGGTGCGATCAACTCGAGGGTCATCTTTATTTAGCCCCCGGCCGTGCTTGTCTAAGTGCTGGTTCGAACGAAACACCTTGGGGCCACCGCGGGAAACTCGAGGCCTGGTTTTACTCGTAGCCTGTCTCATCCGGTGTTGCCCTGAGACCGAGATATGTGCAGCTCCTATCAGGATTGTCGGCGCATCGGGCGGCTTTGCTGGACTTGTTTTATTACTGTCGAAATGTCTTGTAGCCGGGATTCCGAGACTGATCGGGTCTTCCCGAGGAGAAGGAATATCCTTCGTTGATCGCGAGAGCTTATAATGGGCTAAGTTGGGACACCCCTGCAGGGTAATATCTTTCGAAAGCCGTGCCCGCGGTTATGTGGCAGATGGGAATTTGTTAATGTCCGGTTGTAGAAAACCTGAAGTTGACCTTAATTAAAATACACCAACCGCGTGTGTAACCGTGACGGTCTCTTCTCGGCGGAGTCCGGGAAGTGAACACGGTTGTTGGAGTTATGCTTGACGTAGGTTGTTCTAGGATCACTTCTTGATCATAGTTGTTCGACCGTGCTTTTGCTTTCTCTTCTCGCTCTCATTTGCGTATGTTAGCCACCATATATGCTAGTCGCTTGCTGCAGCTCCACCTCATACCTTTTGCCCTACCTATAAGCTTAAATAGTCTTGATCTCGCGGGTGTGAGATTGCTGAGTCCCCGTGACTCACAGATACTTCCAAAACCAGTTTGCAGGAGCCGATGGAACCGTGCAGGTGACGCACCCGAGCTTAAGGAGGAGCTCGATGAAGATCGTGTTTGTTGTGTTGTTTCAGTTGATCAGTAGTGGAGCCCAGGCGGGACGATCGGGGATCTGTGTAGCATTTGGGGTAGTCTTCTTTTATTTTGGTTCCGTAGTCGGACCTTGATTGTATCTGTATGATGTAATGCTTTATTCATGTATTGTGTGAAGTGGCGATTGTAAGCCAACTATGTATCTCTTTCCCTTATGTATTACATGGGTTGTGTGAAGATTACCTCACTTGCGACATTGCTTTCAATGCGGTTATGCCTCTAAGTCGTGCTTCGACACGTGGGAGATATAGCCGCATCGAGGGCGTTATACAGGCCTCCACCAGCCGCCGCACCAGACCGAAGTAGCTCCCGGGCTGGGCCTCTCCAGGCCACAACCGAACTATGAAGCCCTTCATGGCCTGTTCGGCCGCCTTGTGGAGCTCGACCAGCTGCTTCAGCTGGTCGCTCAAGGGCACAGGGTGTCCGGCCTCAGCATACTGAGACAAGAACACCTTCTCCATCGAATTGCCCTCTTCGGCTCGGTAGAATGCGGCGGCATCGGATACGCTACGGGGAAGATCTGCAAATGCCCTTGGAGAGCTCCGGATTCGGGTAAGTAACAAGTAGTTTACTTTTATATTCCTGCTTTGCATAAAGAATGCCTTACCAGCCGCTATCTTTTTTACCGCATCCAACTCCTGGAGGGCCTTCTGGGATTCGGCCTTAGCAGACTTGGCAGCTTCATGGGCCGCTGCGAGCTCGGACGCCTGCGTCTTTGAGTAACGCTCCAGGCTCTCATGTTTTTTCATGAGAGCCCTGGAGCTCTTGCTGCGCCTCGCCGACCTGCGCCTCAAGTTTTCTCGCTCGGTGCGCTCCGTGGCCGCTTTCTTCTCGGCCTCGGACAACGCCTGCTTGAGGGTCCCCACCTCAGTTGTGGCACCTACGATAAGCAGCATACTCCTGTCATATTTTGCAATTGCGTCTTTTTATAGGCATTTTTTCCATAAGGTATTTCTTACCTTCCTTCTCCTCGAGCTGCCGCTTGGCAAGACCGAGCTCCTGCTCGGTCCGCTCGAGTCCCTGCTTCAGGGCACCCACCTCCGCAGTCAGTGCGGCAGTGGCTAGCATCGAAGCCTGCATACGCATATTGACTCTTTTATTGTTAGACTCCTGCGAAATTTATTAGATCTTCTATTCGGCTTTTCTTTCCGAACGCCAAACAGAGCATCAGGGGCTACTGTCTATGCGGTAATATTTTTACATATTTTTACTTACCTCGAAGCCTGTTAGAAGGCTAGCACAAGCTTCAGTCAGTCCGCTCTTGGCGGACTGAACCTTTTGGTTCACCGCACTCATGACAGTACGGTGCTCCTCGTCGATGGAGGCGCCCTTAAGCACCTCCAGCAGATTATCCGGCGCCTCCGGTTGGACGGAGGCCACCGGCTCGGTAGGCTTACTCCTCTTAGAAGGAGGTCGCCTGCCGTAGTCTGGAATCGTTGAGGATTCCGGCGTGGTGTCCGGCACAAAGCCGGACTTAGAGCCCTGGGGGGTCTTGTCCCCCTTACTCCCGGAGTCCGGGAGGTCGCCTCGCGGCTCCTCCAGGACCACCTCCTCCTGGCCGGCAACTTGCCGCGACGCCACTTCGGCGTCATCTACAGCTCCAGGGGAGGTAGCGGGTGGAACTGAATTCACATCTGATGAATTCAGAGAGCCGCTCGACGACTCGTCGAGTCCGGCCTTGGGTGGGTTGCACAATTATATTGGACATAAGGGAAAGCTATGCATCAAAGGAATATTATGAGTTACTCTGGTATCCGAATACTTACGATTCCACTGGACGCTTGGCCCTGTCCGGCCACTCCTCTTCGTCCTCGTCGGCGTCGGGGGAGTAGTCCGCCGGAGGGGTCTTCCTCTTCTTGGACCCTTTGGCCTCCCTCTTTGGGGCGGCCTTCCTCTTCTTCCCTCCCCCCGCTGGAGGGGGAGAGGTTTCTTCTTCCTCCTCCTCGTCTTCACGAGAGGAGTGCGCCTCGGACTCGTCGGATGATGAATTCGACACCTCCTGACGCCGGGCACTCTTTCGAGTCCCGTAGCCTTCTTCTTGGCCTTCTTCTCCGGCACCACATAAGGTGCCGGAGCCAGCAGCTTCTCTAGGCGAGCGCTGGCTGGATCCTCGGGCAAGGGAGCCGGACAGTAAATCGATCCGGATTGTACCTGCCAAGCCTGTCAAAGGTAAGGGAGTTTAGATCCCGCATAGAGTCAAACTATGAAAAAACTAACATCCTGTAAAAGGAGAAAATAGCTTACCTCGTCAGCAGTACGCTGCGAGCTGAATCCGCGATCCTCGGAAGCGGATGCGGGGCCTCGGCGCCTTTGGTTAGCACTTTCTAGACGTCTTCGTACGTCGTGTCGAAAAGCCTGTTAAGGGTTTGGTGCTGCGCCGGGTTGAACGCCCACAAGTTGAAGCCCCGTGCTTGACACAGAAGGATCCGGCGGATGAGCATAACCTGGATTACGTTAGCGAGCTTAAGCCGCTTGTTCACTAGGGTCTGGATGCATGATTGCAGTCCGGTCACCTTTCCTTCGTTGCCCCACGACAGGCCCGTCTCCTTCCAGGACGTGAGCCGCGTAGGGGGTCCGGATCGGAACTCAGGGGCTGCGACCCACTTCGGATCGCGCGGCTCGGTGATGTAAAACCACCCGGATTGCCACCCCTTCAGGGTCTCCACAAAGGCGCCCACGAGCCATAGGACGTTGGCCATTTTGCCCGCCATGGCACCTCCGCACTCCGCTTGGCTGCCGCGCACCACTTTTGGCTTGACGTTGAAGGTCTTGAGCCAGAGGCCGAAATGGGGGCGGATGCAGAGTAAAGCCTCACACACGACGATGAACGCCGAGATGTTGAGGATGAAGTTCGGGGCCAGATCGTGGAAATCTAGGCCATAGTAGAACATGAGCCCCCGGACAAATGGGTGAAGAGGAAAACCCAGTCCAGCGGAGGAAGTGGGGAAGAAATACTACCCTCTCATGGGGCCTTGGGGTGGGGAGGAGCTGCCCCTCCTCAGGAAGCCGGTGCGCGATGTCCTTGGATAAGTATCCGGCCTTCCTTAGTTTTTTGACATCGCCCTCCGTGACGGAGGAGACCTTCCACTTGCCTCCCGCTCCGAACATCGCTGGAGAAGGTCGAGGTGGGAAGTGCAGGCTTGGGCGCTGGAGCTCAAGTGCGCGGAAGATGGATAGGCAAAGTAGGAAGAAGGCGTAGGTAAAAAGGTGGATCCTTGTCCCCTTATATGGGCGGATGCGGCTATGCGTCCCCACCAGCCTAGTAAAACTCGCTTGCCTCCCAAGCGCCGTGATAAATGGCGCGGTTGGGTTACCCACGTCCGTATTGATGAGAATCCTGTAAATGGGGGACACGATCTCTGCTTTGACAAGACGTGCCAAGGAAACCGCCTCGCAAAACGCACTGAGGTGGGGAAGTGAAAACGATTCAGATAAAGGCTTGGCCGCAGTGTGATGTCACGCTGCGGGATACGTCAGCAGATTAGATTTGTGTTAATATTATTCTCTCTATGGCAATATGTGGAAACTTATTTTGCAGAGCCGGACACTATCCTTAGTGTTTACAATCTTTTATGAAGAATTTGGAGGAGGAACCCGCCTTGCAATGCCGAAGACAATCTGCGCGCCGGACTCGTCATCATTGAAGCCTGGTTGAGGGGCTACTGAGGGAGTTCCGGATTAGGGGGTGTTCGGGTAGCCGGACTATACCTTCAGCCGGACTCCAGGACTATGAAGATACAAGATTGAATACTTCGTCCCGTGTCCGGATGGGACTTTCCTTGGCGTGGAAGGCAAGCTTGGCGATGCGGATATTCAAGATCCCCTACCATTGTAACCGACTCTATGTAACCCTAACCCTCTTCGGTGTCTATATAAACCGGAGGGTTTTAGTCCGTAGGACAACATCTTCAACATACAATCATACCATAGGCTAGCTTCTAGGGTTTAGCCTCCTTGATCTCGTGGTAGATCCACCCTTGTACTACCCATATCATCAATATTAATCAAGCAGGAGTAGGGTTTTACCTCCATCGAGAGGGCCCGAACCTGGGTAAAAACATCGTGTCCCTTGTCTCCTGTTACCATCCGCCTAGACGCACAGTTCGGGGCCCCCTACCCGAGATCCGCCGGTTTTGACACTGACAATCATCCTTTCCTCTTCAAGGGAAAACCAACGCAATGCTCAAGAGGTAGCACCCCCCCCCCGTCCAAGCTTCCCCTCCACACCGCGCAGGAGCCAACGAGGACGCGCCGAAGCTGGCCCGCTAGAACCCAGATGGGGAGGTCCCAAATCTGGGCCAGGGACACGCCGCCATCCACCCCGCGACACCCGGCCGGCCCGCCGCCAAGGGAAGCGCCACTACCACACTGGCCGCCGGCCACCACCACCAGGACGCCGGGCCGCAGTAAACCGAGCCGCACCGCCGCCGTCCCCCTGCCCTGGGAAGAAGAGTCGCATGCGGGTAAAGGAGGTCCTGCCGCCGCCAGCACCACCCGGGCCAGATTCGGGGACACCCACCTGCGGCGGAGGGGGGAGAGGAAGGAGGGTGGTTGGAGGGAAGGGGCTGAGTGCCGCGCCAGCTGCCCCCTGGGGAGGCGGCGCTCGGGCGTGGAAGGGGGAGGAGTACCTATCAGCGTTTTCGAGCTCTTAGAATCTTAGTTCATGTCCATCATTCACACTCGGCTTATGACTCAACACAAGGCAATATATCTTTTTTCTTGTAGTGGAATGCTGGTTTCCTTAGGCCTTGTTCGGTTGCTGGGGGTTTGTTCCCCACATGGAACTAACCCCTGCAGGGATTGGGTTAATCCCTTACCGTCACCCAACCCACAGCAGCCCCTTCCTCGCCATTCCACTGCGGCCTAAACTCTGTTCGGTTATGCCATGGAAACAGATCAAGCAGGCAAGGACCCGTATGAATTTCCAAGGACCACCACAAGCCGTAGAAATTAAGACATGGGAGGGGAGGGGAACGGAGACGAGGAAAATCTTACCGGCGACTGGAAGTTTGCGGGGAGGAGGGAACGCCGGAGATGGGGTCCTTGCAGTCACCGCCGAGCTCGCGCCGTCGCTGTAGTTCACCTTCGGGTAGCCGGCGAGCTGCGGTTGGATGCGGTGCTTCACACGGGGAGGCGAAGGGAGAAGAACGCGGCCGTCGTCTCCTCGGTCGCCATCGCCGCTGATGTCCCTCCGTCCCCGCCGTCCTCACCGCCATCGCGCGAGAATAGGTGTCTTGCTGTAATGTTTCGCAGAGAGAGAGAGAGAGAGAGAGAGAGAGAGAGAGACGGGGGTTGGTTCCATGGGGTGGGAGGAGTGGCTTTTATCCTGGTGGAATCCGCGTGGTTTTCGAGAGGTTACACCGGGGAGCGATCTCTGCCGTGTTTAACCGAACGCACATAAAAGATCGACCGGGATCGAAGGGCGAAACCACGTGGTTCTGCAGGGATTTGAGCCCAATCCCGACGGGGTGGGGTCTAACCGAACGAAGCCTAATAGAAACTAGTATAACACCCGTGCGTTGCCACGGGCTCTTCAAAATTTATAATCAGTATCTTTCATTTATCATCCCCTCATATTGGGTGATTATGGGGTGCTCTAATTAGAAACACAACAATCAAATATTAGGAAATTTCACCGAACGAACAACAACGAATAATACGATATCTATCAAACGAATAAAATGAGGTCATATTTTTGGTCCGTCATGCACTTCTGTTGAAAAGTGCCTATCCCTTTTAGAATCAACCCACTGTTTGCTCACACGCAAAAAAAATACATCTCTAAAGTGGGGAACCGATCGGTGCCAAAAAGAACTCAAACTCCTATCCAATCTCGACTTCGTGCTCTTCCACTTCCATTGATAAAGATGGGACGTTAAGGGTTTCATCATGATGACCTCGAGCAGCCGCCGACATCCCTCCCCACATCTACCCCTACCCCCTGCTGCCGCTTGCACTGTCCTTGCTCCTCGAGGGAGCTAGGACACAATGTTCTCTAGGATGGGCATGACCAGATCCATGAGGAGGCCACATTCTTCCATGGGAACCCAACCAAGCACACCACCCTCCACAACCATCCAATCCCAGCCTAACAAAGTCAAGACCGCCATCGATCCACAAATCAGGCTCGCGCATCCAGGTTCACTTCAAGTCTGCGGCAGTGCTGTAGTCGACATCTTGACTTTGGCTATCCCCACGGAAGAATCATCGGATCCTGCTTACTTTTACCATCACTTCGTCTCTTCCCAAGGCAGCGACATCACCCAGCCAATCACCACCACCGCTTGCGGCTTGCCTACATAAAATCATGAGAAATCCCCACGGCGGTGCTGTAAGATCACCTTGGCGACCTCGACAGTGGCCGACTGGTCTTAGATCTAAGCTAGCCGCTCTTTGTAGAAACCAATAGAAGTAGGCATGTGACTCAGATTTGTTCTTTGGTGTGCATGCGTTTCTTGCTGCCCACCAACTCTTGTCTACAACTCACCTATCTCTGTACCAGCTCTTGGTCTACAACTCCCCTATCTCCATGCTCGAGACAACCAAGCTCGATGCGCAAACCGCATACGTCTGCTAGAGCTATATCCAGGCCCTATGATTTTTGGATCACTGGCACTATGGGTGCCAGGACCGGAGTCGCCCTCATCCACCAAGTGGATCAAGGAGGCCCACCACCTAGACTCTACATCGCAACATTTTGTGTTTTCCTATAAAAAGTAAAGAACCTTCTCTAATAAACGTAAATATAACCTTTTGGTTTTATAGTCTCAACTTTTCTGCACTCCAATACCAGAAGGATTTCTTGGTTTTATTTAATGACCTTCTTGAATGTCATTCACTTAGAAAGGTAGTAATACAATCTGTGATATTAAGGCAAATTATTAGTCATATTAAAGTGCAAAAGGCCCTATAGGAGTCAAAGCATGACTTTTATGGTTATACTGTAATTTGCAAGATCTGAGATTTATGCAAGTGTACAATTAGAGAAGAGCCAATTAAATAGATTTTCACATTCAGAATAGTACGATTAGCAGTAGCACTTCAATTTTTTCATGTTTGATCAGCTTGCTAGGTGGTTATCACTAAGCATGTTGGAGCGATGAGCATAACCTAGCTTAGTTCGATGCGTGTTGCTGCAAATTAGTTCGATGCGTCTGAAGCTGTTGCTAATTTCAATGCTGGCTGTTGCAAGTTTCTAATGAAAAAGTACTTCAGGTCAAAGGTCAGGGAATATACACTTTTGTTATCATGGTTGTTTCCTTATAGTGAACAACTTTGATCACCACTTCAGCAGCTACTATCTATAAGAAGACATTAGCTAAGTAGATACAGGCAAAGAAAGCATGTAGGCAAAACTAGAATTAAAAACATCCTTCTCAATGGAGCTCGTGCAGTTCGGAAGACCCTAATCATCGATGAGGGACCCCTCCGATGGTAGCATGGCATGACAATTGCCGTCAATGACGACACCCAAAGTACCTTGCACAATCCATCAATCCAGTTCGGAACAATCAAGCACATACCTTGCAAAGTGATGTGGATCTGAAGCAGAGGTGGGAAGGTAAAGGCTTAGGTGAGGTGGAATGAGACGTTGATATAGACGTGCACGCATGAGAATAAGGCGGTGCCCAGGATGGATCTCCATCGGAGGAGGCCGGATCCGTTGGGGAGGAGGTCGCTGTAGTACCTTCCATCTGTGCGATGGATCACGGGGCTGGCAGGCAGGGGGAGGGGACAGGAGGGAGCGGGTGGGCTAGAGCGCAGATGGCGGGTTCCCCCGACGACGGCTGGGAAGGATGGTGGAGGAGGTGGATGAGGATGGCGGCGGCGGCGTCTGCGGTTGCGCCTCGTCCGCAGCCCGTCTTTGGTGGTGGTCAATCACGAGCCGGATGGCGTCGGCCAGAATCAGGCGAGGCGACAAAGATTTAGAGAGAGAGAGAATGGGCGATGGCGATGGGAGGAAGGGCCACCGGCGGTGGGGTGGCCTCAGATCCGCCCTCCGTGGCCGCCTATTTCATGGGACGAACACCCGTGCTCACCGTCGGGCTCGCCTTCGGCCGCTGCCTCGCCGACATTCACGACGTAGAGCCCCTTCCTCCGATCCCATTTGCCAGGGAGGCAGCGCCATCCTTCATCGCAGAGAACGAGTCCACACTGAGATCCCAACCAGATCGTGATTGCGCCTCCCCAAACCGCAGCGGCACATCCCACTCCATCAACGACCAACCTATATGAGGCGAAGGGTCGGTGTAGGGCGCGAGCGCCGTCACCATGGACGTGGGGGCGCCGTGGAGGTGGGAAGGAGGCGGCGGTGTGTCGTGTCGGGAAGATCACACGACGGCGGCGGCGTTTACTCGAGGGATCGAGAGGAGCTGCGTTGGTGCGGGTGGGTTCTTTGGTGCGTGCGTGGGGCTGGAGATTGTGATAGGTGATCAGGTGAGGGCGTGCCATACCTGGATCGATAGCCTTACCATACCTGGTGGTAATTTAAATTTATTACCACATTCAATATTTCCCGATTTATGGCCTTACCATACCTGGATTGATAGCCTTTGGGGTAATTTAAATTTATTACCATATAATTACCATATTCAAAATTTCCTGAGTTATGACCTTACCATACCTGGATTGATTTATTACTATCGTGGATTAATTATGATTTATTACTATATGATTTATTACTATCGTGGATAGCCTTACCATACCGGTGGTAATTTAAATTTATTACCATATTCGATATTTCGAGTTATGGCCTTACCATACCTGGATTGATAGCCTTTGGGGTAATTTAAATTTATTACCATATAATTACCATATTCAAAATTTCCTGAGTTATGACCTTACCATACCTGGATTGATTTATTACTATACGTGGATTAATTATGATTTATTACCATAAATACGTTGGGTATTGCCGGTCAGACGAGAAAAGAGAAAAACCGGTGGGAGGGGCTGGTGGGAGGTGGGAGGAAGAAAAACCGGTTGAAAATAAACCGGTTGAAAATAAACCGGTTGAAAGTGGGGGGGACTATTCAACCAATTCGTCCATTAGGAGTAGAGATTGGGTATCAGAAAACCGAGACTTTCCATGCAAGCCCAACCATTTGCTACAGCACAGAAGTGCACACGCGACGCAGTCCAGGTAAAACATACAAATGGGATGACAATAGATGTAACGAGATGTACATGCATGGATCAGCATGAGTGCTTTGATCTTCAGATGGAAATGGCGCGTGCCCTGAGCAGCAGCAGGCCATGCGCGACCATGCCGCAGAGGAACCCCAGCGCGGCGCTGGAGCCGACAAGCGACACGGCGGTGCAGACGAGCATGACGAACGCCTCCGCCTTGGACGACATGTCCCTAGCCGCGATGGCCAGCTCCACGCCGGCGAATAGCAGCAGCACGCCCAGCAGCCCCACGGGGAACGCGGCGAGCACGCGCAACACAGTCGCCGGCGCCAGCCCGCCAGCTTCAGCCCGCCCAGCGCCGCCACGCACGCGCCGCTGCGCCCGCCGAACTTGTACTGCCCCGCCAGCCCTCCCGCGCCGTGGCAGCATGGCATGGCGCCGAACCAGCACCCCACCAGGTTCATGGCGTCCATGGTCACCGACACCGACGTCGCCGACGCCTCCTTCTTCTCCGGGAACAGGTCGCGCGTCAGCTTGCACACCGCCACCACCGAGTTGATCACCGAGAGTGGGATCTGCGGGATCACGCCCTTGATCATCCCCTGCTTCCACGCCTCCCTCGGTATGCACACCACACGCATCCGCGACGGCCCCGCGCGCAGCTCCCTCACCGCCGCCGGGTGCCAGATGATGGCGAGGACCACGCCCAACACGAACAAGATCACCGCCGACGGGATCATCGCCGACCGCAAGCGCCGCCTCCAGCTACGCCAGCGGGAAGGAGAGTGGCGGCTATTATCCCCCTCCTGACCTACTTCCCCTTCTTCTTCATTGACGCCTGTGCTGTGATCGTCACCGGTGCCGTTGACGAGGACGATGAAGAAGATGGCCACGATGGCGAGGACAAGGCCGTCGAGGCCAGCCCAGGGGCGACGGCCAAGGGACTTGCTCTTCGCCAGGTCCTGCTCGTAGCGGATGTACTTGACGGCGGGCCAATAGCTCCTGTGCGATGTTTTTCATGCAAATTGGAAGGAGTGCGACGTTGTTGGAATGAATGGTTGCGATGCAACATTTTAGAAGCAAACAATAGATCCAATGCGACATGGCTCTGTTTAACCATAAAATGAAAAACACGAGGGGTTAGCGATTCAAGTTATGACACGCGGGACCTAGAAGTTACTCGCATGCGGGTGGGACCCACAACTTATCCACGCAAGCATGCCCGTGCTCGCATGTGGGTGGGACCCACAACTTATCCACGCAAGCATGCCCGTGCTCATCAGCGTGCCCCGACCCGAGCCAGCCACGAGCCCGAGCCAGCCCACCCCACCCCCCCGCCCTCCATTGCTTGCCCTGCCCCTTTCCTTTCCCACCTTCTTCTTCCTCTGCTCCGGCAACGAAGCGCGAAGCCGGCGAGTGATGTCTAGCTCGACTTCGGCCTCCCGCCAATCATGGACGCAGTATGGTCCACTGCCGTTGACAAGATGCCCCGATTGCCCGCGCATGGAGCCTCTGAAGCGTTTGACTTGTGTGAGGGAAGAAAATGGCAACCGTGGGCGCGAGTTTGTGAAATGCTTGAGCAAGCCACAGCCGGGGCAGGTTAGATCTGTGTTCTTGACCAATCCTATGGTCTCATTTCTCCCGATTTCTTTCTTTTTTCCTCGAATTAGGGCGGTGGATCTGGGTGGTGGATTTAGGATTCATGCGCCTCCGGCGCACTATTTTTCAGGTTCTGAAGAAATGTGGCCATTTTGAGTGGCTCGATGACTATGTTGAAAGGTTGAAATTGGAGGGATCAACCGGAACCCAAGAGCTCAATTTTGGGGGGCGGCTTGCCGTGGAACAAGCCCCCAATTTGGCGGACAGAGCCGATCCGATGATGCACAGTGCAGAACTGAAGTGTGAATTGAAGAAAATTGGCAAACAACTAAAGCATCTGATCGATTTGAAGCAGCAAGCAAATATGATGGCTGGAGCATTTTATGGTTGTGTCATTGCTATGGGTTTATTTTACTTGATGTTCATCAATCGCTAGAATTTGTTAGAGTTTCAGTTAGTGCGTCAACTAGTTTCAGGGGTGCCCAGTAGTTTGAGTTAGCCAGAGACCATTTGTTAGATGAATTTGAATTAGTGTGAAGCAAAACTTGCTTGAATTATTGTAATGATATTCTCAAGGGCCCTATTCAGTGTTCATGCTCTGTTTCCTCTGTTTTTGTTCTTCAGTTAACAGAGTACACACCCAAATTCAGTTTCTAGTAAAAAAACAAAACTGGGTTGTCGAATAGATGTTGGGCCGTGAGAAAATGGGCCCTGAGAAAATAACCATGCCCAAGACCAGCCCACCCGCGTAGGGGCACCAGCCCACCTCTAACTTCGGCAAATAAAATGGGGCCCAATAAAATGTTGCTTGTCCTTTTATTTTGCCTTTTTCTTGCACTAAATTTTGTGATGGATCATTTTTTGATGCACTAAAGCTAAATGTTAATTGTTTTTATGCATGTCTACTGTTCCATGAACTAAATGAGTTGCATGCTTGCATGAAGTGCCCGAAGTAAATTAGTTTGCATTTTCTAGTTGCACCCATGTCCATAGTGGGTTTGCATGGGGCTCCTAGTTGCATGTCCATGGTTTGGCCAATATTTTGAAGATGTTGTGTGTGGTGATTGGGGTGTAGAAACCCGGGCCCGTAGCAACCCATAGCAATACACGAATAATAAGCAAAAACAACCCCTAGCAATCCACAAATAGTAGCACAAAACACACAATATATATAGTAGCATACCCAATGATTATATAGAAGCATAACGATTATATAGAAGCATACCCAATGATTATATAGTAGCATACTCATAGTTCCATGGGGCATGATAGCCTTACAACTTAAAGTACTAATAAAACTTAATAGTAGTAGCATAACTATTACAACTTAAAAAAAACTAATACGATAGATCTAAGCTAGATAGATAGGGGGCACCAAACGCGGGTTCTTCGGGTTCTTCTTCTCCTCCTCCTCCGGGGCCACCTCGCTCCTCGGGCGCCCTCGCTCCTCCGGGAGCCGCCCTTCACTCCTCCCCCTCCCTGTTGTTGATGGGGTACGGGAGCGTGTGCATAACGCCGTTGTTGGGGAAGATGCCGTTGAAGTCGGTGAAGATATTGTAGGTTGTGAAAGCTATGAACTCACAACCTACCCAATACGCTCGCCCGAGGAGATGGAAAGCATCGAAAGGGTTAGTGAACGTGGCGAGGAGCCCAACCACAACGCCGTTGTGGTTGACCTCCTCAACATGGTACATCCGAGGAGAGCCGCGGGGGAGGTGGCGGAAGCCGGCCGCAAGGAAGAACTCCGTTAACTCCCTTGCGCCCCTCCACCTCGAGATCGCCCAAACCCTAAGGGTTCTCTCGACATACACTCCAGCCGGGTAGAGCCTTTCCGGCGTGGTTGGGGGGAAGCGGTAGGTGGGGCCAGTGTACTGCATGGTGGCGGGGTGGCTCGAGGGCTCGATCGGATTTGATGGAGAAGAAGGAAGAAGGAGGGCAGAGGAGGCAGAGGATGGGGTGGGGATGAGGAGGGAGAGGAAGACGATAGTGCCCGGCTTAAATAGCCCAAGTGCGACGTGGTTTCACCGGTGAAGATGGGCGGGCGGCGTTTGGTGGCGCCCTAGAATTAATGGGCGGGCGGCGTTTGGTGGCGCCCCATGAAAGTGTGTACACGAGCGTGGGAAACGGGCTGCGATCCTTTTGTGCCACCGGTCGCGGGTCAAGGGGGACGGGTTCACGCACGCGTCTGTGCCGTCGTGGGTCAAGGGGACACGCCTGCCCCGGGTTCTCTATGTGTGCCGCCCGTGCATTCATGCCGTAGCCCATTAATTTGCACATCTTGCTAGTGCCTAGCTAGATGGAGACGTGACAATAATGGACGCCTTCATTTGCCCATGTTGTAACGGGCAGCACGCCATTTGAACTGCATCGATACCCACATCGATACCCCATGCCAGTTTTGCGTCCTCAAAGAGGAGCACGCCATGTACAGCACGCCATGCAGCGTTGGCTTTTTGGTTGTCTTCATCGGGCTGCTGCATTGTGGCCGGGTGCATGCTTTGATGCGATGATGCATCGGTTGTAATGGTAGGCATGCGACAGCTTACTGCGTCCATAGGGGTGGCGGAGCAGGGCTACGTCGAGGCCATGCATGCAAGCACGGGCGCAGTTCTGCGGGTGAGCATGCATGCTGCGGGTGGGCAGGAGCACGCATGCAACGATGGGAATGGGCACTACGTAGGCTTGGTCCATGCACCGCGTCAACTCTTGTCGTTGGATTCAAATGAACGGTCCTGATGCCCCAACGAGAGAGGCTGATCCAAACCCCACCGATTCAACCAATCAGGGCGTCTCATGCGGATCGATATACACTGTAGCTAACCCTAGCGCCTGATCTCAACCGTCCACGCACAACGATCGACGACCCAGTAGTGTGCGGGGTTTTGAGAGGGGTTTTGAGGGGTTTTGAGGGGTTTTGGCTGATTAGGGTTGAGCATAACTAATTCAAAAAAAAATCAAAAAAATATAAAACTTGCGCACATAGTCTTATTATGTCGTATAGTAACGAGAAAAAAATATAAATATGATTTACATACATTTTTACTGAAAAACCTTCACAAAATTGTCATTCCTCGAACAATGTAGTATGGAGTTCAAGGGAGAGAGTAGTGGGCACCCGAGAGTATAGGTGGGGTTTTGAAAATGAAAAGTGTGAAAACCTCACCAAAACTTCATTTTGGATTGTCTAAGAAAGATCTTAACTTACTTTTCTCATTTTCATGTTTTTAAACTTGTTTTATATATAATTTTCTATTAAACCTTGTTTTTCCAAAAAAAAGAAAATAATAGAAAATTAATTCAATAAATAGTGAGACTTTAGATTTACACTATATAGGTAGAATAGATGTGTAGAAAAATTATTTGTCTGGTTTAGACAAGGTGCAAAAAAACTTGCTTAAATATGAGGCCGTTTACCCTACCTTTGAAGGTCATTTGAGACAAACTTTTCATGACTATGAGTTCAACTTACCAAAAGGGCTGGGAATGATCAGCAAACAAACATATTTCAGTTGAGGTACTTTAGATAGCATTAAAACATCAATACCCCATCCCTAATTCAAATTTGAGCCGAAATTTGAATTTAAATTTGAATTTTATTTGATTGGTTTAGACAAGGTACCAACAAACAAGTTCGAATAGAAATACGGGATACATAGTGACTACCAGTACGCACCAAGTTACAAATATTATTACATGCCCCAAATTCAAAACTGTTCTCTGTTCTACCTCTTCCTACCACGTCGCGTGCCCTTCTTCGCCTTAGCACTTCTTGTTTTTGGTTCAACTACACACACAAGTTCACTGATCATCTTGGTTTTTTTCACTGGTCTTTTCAACACCTCGCCAACACCCTCGTGATCAGTGTCTTCAGTCTCAATGTTGACAGCAGTTTCAGTTTCTTTGGTGTGTACCTCAACATGGGTTTCTTCAGTCTGAACCTCGACACGCTCAGGTTCAGTTTCAACCTCGAGAGCAGTTTCTTCAGTCTGAACCTCAACACGCTCAGGTTCAGTTTCAACCTCGAGAGCAGTTTCTTCAGTCTGAATGTTGACTGCAGCAGGATTTTCTTCACTCTGCTCAGGCTGAGGCACACTTCTCTTCTTTCTACCGCCATTGACTCTTGCTTTTTTTGTTGGCCAGCACTGTTCAACAACAAGGGGCTGACTTGCTCGCTTCCTCCTGGCCATTGGGAAAATGTTATAGATATAGTAATTGGAAAAAAGCACCAAATCAAAACACAGACAAATAAACAAGAACATACTTTGGCTTATCAGGAGTGTAACAACATTTGAAAGATCCCACTCTGTGCCCAAGTTCCTGGCACAACTTGCATCTGTTTTTGTTACCTTTTTGGGCCCTTTTTGGCTTTCCATCTTTATTTCCCTTCTTACTACTCCCACCTTTCTCAAACCATGCCTTGAATCTACTCTGTTTAGGCCTGCCAGCCTTTCTTTTTCGTCAAGGGAGGACACATGGAAAATTCAATGTCCACTTGAGCCTTGAGACTGATCTGTAAGTGCTGGAATTGGAGTAGCATATGCAGCTTTGAATTTTGCTGCGAATAATATTCATGCAAATATGGGTGCATGTTTATCTTCGGTTGGGATGCTAGGAAGAGAATGGCATGCTCACATGGTTTACCAGTGTGTTGCCACTCGAGGCAAGTGCAATCATGCAATTCAGTGTTAACAACATGTCTCCTTCCAGTTTTGTTATCTCTAACTTCAGCACCCCAAGGTGAAGATTTTTCAACAAACAAATGTGAAAGACATCTGCTCCTATTGACCACCTGCTGTACCACTGCTGGAAGCTTATCACCTTGTAGACAATCACCTATCCTTCTTCTCAATTCCCACGACCGCATGAGCATGATCCTGATTTGGTCAACCATGTCATGCACAGGCAAATCTTTTAACTCCTTCACCTTGTTGTTGAAACTCTCTGCCAAATTGTTGTTGATGTGGTCACACTTGATGGCAGTGTTGAATGCTGACCTGTACCATAACAAAGAATGGTAGGTGTTCAGCCATGGACCAAACTCATCACATGCTGCCATTATCTTATCAAGATGATATTTGTGTGTCTGTCTAGTGTAAGATCTTGCTGCTGGCCACATGCGCCCAAATTCTTCTCCTCTAAATTTTTTGATCAAATTCATCCACAAATGACCAAAGCACTCCCTCTGCTCAGCATGTGGGAAAACATTTTTCACTGAATTTTCAAGCCCCTTACATGCATCTGTGTGTATAGCCAAAGGTGACACTGGCCCTAGGCATCTTTTCAACTGGATCATGAACCATGTCCATGAAGCCTCTATTTCTGACTGAAACAAGCCAGCAGCAATAGGAAACATCCAGTTGTGTCCATCTAGAGCATTGCATGCTTCCAACTGACCATTCCACTTGCCTGTCAAAAATGATGAGTCTATGCTCAAATATGGACGGCACCCTGCTTTGAACCCATCAATGCAAGGCTTCAAAGCCATAGAAAACTTGGAGAACTTGACTTCACCTTTGGCTGATACCTCTGTATCTATCTCCACAACACTGCCAGGTGACCTCTTTTCCACCTCTGCATTGAAGTTGTAAAGCATCCTAAATGTATTTGCCCAATCACCATATAAATTTTTCATTGCCCTTTGTTTTGCCTTCCACACTGTGGTATATTTCAGTTTAATGGGGTAAATCTTTTCCAAGTCTACTTTGAGTTTCTTCGCAGTAGTGTTTGGTGTTTTGGCTAAAATTGGGGTGGTCTTTTCTGCAACCCAAAGTTGTGATGTCATGGTTGATACTCTCTGTGAACTTGTAATACAAGTATGTTGATTGGAGATTTGGTTAACCCTCACAGTACTTCCATCAGGTTGCAGTCTAGCAGATATGTACCACTTGCAAGGCTTCACACTACCATCAAATCCTCTGCACCTCGCATAAAACTTCTTTCTATCAGTCCAAACAGTCTTGGCATCAAACTCATGTTTCACTGTGAGGGAGTCCTGGATTAGGGGGTGTTCGGATAGCCGAACTATACCTTCAGCCGAACTCCAGGACTATGAAGATACAAGATTGAAGACTTCGTCCCGTGTCCGGAAGGTTCTTTCCTTGGCGTAGAAGGCAAGCTAGGCGTGCGGATATTCAAGATCTCCTACCAATGTAACCGACTCTGTGTAACCCTAACCCTATCCGGTGTCTATATAAACCGGAGGGTTGTAGTACGTAGGACAACCACCATTATACACAATCATACCATAGGCTAGCTTCTAGGGTTTAGCCTCCTTGATCTCGTGGTAGATATACTCTTGTACTACCCATATTATCAATATTAATCTAGCAGGACGTAGGGTTTTACCTCCATCAAGAGGGCCTGAACCTGGGTAAAACATCGTGTCCCTTGTCTCCTGTTACCATCCGACCTTGACGCACAGTTCGGGACCCCCTACCCGAGATCCGCCGGTTTTGACACCGACACTTGTGCTTTCATTGAGAGTTCCTCTGTGTCGTCGCCTTTAGGCCCGATGGCTCCTTTGATCATCAACAGCGACGAGGTCCAGGGTGAGACTTTTCTCCCCGGACATATCTTCGTCTTCGGCGGCTTCGCTCTGCGGCCAACTCGCTTGGCCATCAGGAGCAGATCGAAAGCTACACCCCTGGCCATCAAGTCAGGTTTGGAAGCTTAAACTACACGGCGGATATCCGCAGAGATTTGATCTTCGACGGATTCAAGCCACAGCCAAGCGCGCCGCACTGTCTCGAAGGGCATGATATAGCTCTGCCTCCGAACAGTGTCCTGGGGGCCGCATACGCTCTGGCCCCGATCCTCGACTCGGAGCCCGCTGCGTTCGTTGAGGAAGAACGGTTGGACGTCACCTCAGAGGCTGCGGCGTCAAAGGTGATCGAGCCGAACGCCAGTCCCGCACTCCGCGTGGCCCATGAATCCAAGGAGCCGAATTCTTCTCCGAACTCCGGGCCTTCCATGCCCCCGCCGATCGAATCTGATTGGGCACCTGTAATGGAGTTCACCGCCACGGACATCTTTCAATGCTCACCTTTCGGTGATATTCTGAATTCTCTCAAGTCTCTCTCTTTATCAGGAGAGCCCAGGCCGAACTATGGTCTGCGAGGTTGGGATTCGGACGACGAAGAAATTGAAGCCCACCCACCACCCACTTGGTAGCCACTGTCGACGATTTGACCGACATGCTCGACTTCGGCTCCGAAGACTTCGACGGCATGGACAACGAATACGGAGACGAACCAGAACCAGCACCCACAGGGCACTGGACATCCACCCCACCCAATGACGTACTCATGCATGGTGGATACTCCGGAAAATATTGACAATGAGGAAAAAGGGGGCGAAAAGAAGGGTAAACCCTCCGAGAAGCACTCAAAGCGGCGACGTAAACGCCGAGCTAAGCCCCGCCTCGATCAAGACCCTGCCATAGATCAGGACGAGTCGGCAGATGACGAACACGTCTCAGAACAGCCGTCTGAACATGGCAACATGGGCAGAGAAGACGAACAGTCTTCCCCTGGTCATAACAAAACTCCGGACGATACCACGTCGGATAAAACCATGGAGCGGAAGAATCTCCAAGAGAGGCTCGTTGCCACAAAACGCAGCCTGAAAAAACAGAAGCAAAAGCTAAGGACGGCGGAAAATGCACTCAAGACAAGATGGAGCAAAGTAATCAAGACCGCAGACAAATACGGCGGCAGCCGCCGCACCAAAAGCTATCCGAAGAAAAAGCTACTGCCCGAATTCGACCAGGAGGCCCTAGAGCCCCCAAACTCGAAAATTAAAAAGGCTACGCGGTCGGATGGACGACCTATCGGCCACTACAAAACGGCAAACGGCGCCGCACTTAATGCGGCATGCGACCCAATCAAAGGTTCGCATCATGCCCCAGCCAGATCCATTTACGGGCAAAGAAAGCACGCTCTCACGAGCAATGCAAAAAACACACCATCAGAATCCGGCGCAACCAAATATAGGGGTGCCGCACATCCCCTATGCTTCACCGATGAGGTTCTGGAATATGAATTCCCAGAGGGGTTTAAACCCGTTAACATAGAGGCATACGATGGAACAACAGACCCTGGAGTCGGATCAAGGATTATATCCTCCACATACACATGGCTAGAGGAGATGATCTTCACGCCATAAAATATTTACCTCTTAAGCTTAAAGGGCCAGCTCGGCACTGGCTTAAAAGCCTTCCTGAAAATACAATTGGAAGTTGGAAAGAGCTCGAGGATGCTTTCCGAGCAAATTTTCAAGGGACCTACGTCCGTCCCCCGGATGCAGATGACCTCAGTCACATAACTCAGCAGCCCGGAGAATCAGCTCGGCAGTTCTGGAACAGATTCCTCACTAAAAAGAATCAAATAGTGGATTGTCCGGACGCCGAAGCCCTAGCAGCTTTCAGGCACAATGTCCGAGACGAATGGCTAGCCAGACACCTCGGCCAGGAAAAGCAAAGAACAATGGTCGCACTCACAAGCCTCATGACCCGCTTTTGCGCAGGAGAGGACAGCTGGTTGGCACGACGCAGCCCCAGCGACCCAAGTACATCAAAATCAGAGATGGAAATGGGAAGCCGCGACGAAATAAGGATCATCGCCGAATTAAAAAGAAAAGTCTGAAGAGCACGGCAGTCAACGCCGGATTCAAAAGCTCACGGCACAATCAGACAAAACCAACCCCTCAGGATAATAGGGAAGATCCGTCCAGCCTAAAAAGAATCATGGACAGGATATGTCAGATACACAGTACTCCTGGGAAACCTGCTAATCATACCCACAGAGACTGTTGGGTTTTCAAACAGTCCGGAAGGCTTAACGCCGAACACAAGGGGCTCGACACACCCAGTGAGGAAGAAGACGAACCCCAAAAGCAGCACACCAGGAAGCAAAAGAACTTCCCGCAAGAAGTCAAAACAGTGAACTCACTTCACATAACAAGGCATGAGACACCCATAAAGGTCCGCATATCCAAGCCTAAATCTCATGCGTCCCGCCACTAGTCACTAAAGCCAGTCATTTTTGATCAGCTAGATTATTCTCGAAATATCAAGCATGCGGGCCGGACCGCCCTGGTACTTAACCCAATAATAGACGGATTCCAGTTTACCAACGTCCTTATGGACGGGGGCAGTGGACTAAACCTGATATATCAGGATACAATACACAGCATGGGCATAAACCCAGCAAGAATTCCGTCACAGTAAAACCTCCTTTCAAGGGGTAGCACCCGGCCCGGACACCCATTGCATGGGTTTTCTCCGCTTGCAGTCATATTTGGCTCTGCCAATAACTTTCGTCGCGAAAAGCTGATCTTCCACATAGTCCCGTTTTCAAGTCACTATCAAGCACTAATGGGACGCAGAGCTTTCGCCCGCTTTAACGCAATACCGCATTATGCATCCCTCACGCTAAAGATGCCCGGTCCTCGAGGCATCATCTCTTTAAAGGGAGTGCACTAAAATGCGTCTCCTCCAAAAGGAGGATTGCGCGGCCACTTAAACAGCCGCACAATAAAATGGCCTCGCCAGCCAAAAGACTTTTTGATATAAGTCATAGAAGGCCACGGACCCGGACTCCATGAGTTCGGCACAAGCCCATCATCATTATAGGCTGATTACGCCATACCAGGGGCTGCACACAGAGACAATAAAGCTCGACCTCATTTATTTCTCACTTTATATTCTGTTTATTATTCTTTTTGTCCCGCACGACCCATTTTCAATTTAAATTCCTCTCTTTTACAGATGAATGTCATACGGCGCCCGTCCAGGACACGACACAGCAGAGACACAGGCGCAGACGTGCAGTAGGGACCCGCCCAAAGGATTCTTTTTAGATTAAGACCCTGCGTAAACCTTTTTTACTGTCTCTTGCTGTTATACATCCCCTGGTTTATTTTACCATAACCAAGGAGGAGACTGGCGTTTTGGCATGTGGCCACGCCAGAATTATTGCTCGTACCTGGACACGAGGGGCTTTTTTCCCCTTTCTTTTTTTTATAAAAAAGGGGGTGTTGTTCCGCACACACCCACAAAGACCAAACACCTTAGGGAGTGTTCGGCGTCGCGAGTTTTGGCACTATATGCATCAGCTCTGAGTCATGATTTTGGTCACATGTTGGGTTGCCCGGCTCCTGAGTTTGGCCACCTTACGTTTCATTCTGTCGGCTAAGGTAGCACCAGGAGAACTACTGCGATTGCGCCCCGGTTCGGCCGGGCGAGCGCCTCAGTAGAGAAAGCCGAAAACCGACTGTCATGATGTAGCGAGAGACTGGTCGCCACTCGATGACTCATAGGGGTTTATCGAACTCCTCCGTTTTGACGAAGGGCCGCTTCCCGGTCAGGCTCACATCGTCCCGAATTCGGGTAAGCGCAGTTGCCATTTAAGGGCTACCTAAAGAGTCCCATTGTCAAGCTCCTATGGCTAAGTGAAAGTGTTAAAGCATTATAGTCCGGATTGCCTAGCCCGCTGCGCTATCACCTCCTTTGTAGGACCAAGACGTTGGGTTAAGTGTGATACTGCGTTTTCAGCGCGCACCACCGCACTATGTGCGTGGGGGCTGAAGCCAACGACTGCAATCTTTCAGAATTTATATATTAAAACGGCCGCACAGGAGGTGTTTTTAATACTTGAAGGCACAAGTCTAAAATACGCCATTTATAAAAATACTGATCTATGATTACATATGCTGTCATAATGCAGCATCTTTCGAACACTGCGTCTCTATTATACGAGCGCCCGCGAGGACCTCCTCAAAATAGTGTTCGGCAGGTATTCGGCTTTCATCCGAATCACGAGACGCAACAACGGTGGGCTCCATATCTGCCCAATATGTCTTAACACGGGCAAGAGCCAGCCGAGCGCCCTCTGTGCACGCTGACCTCTTCAGAGCTTCTACTCGAGGCACCACGTCAAGAAATTGTTGCACCAAGCTAAAATAGCTTGTTGGCTTCGATCTCCCGGGCATAGGCGATCCATGGCATACGTCATGGCGAGTCCGGACAACCTATTCAGCTCGGCCCATTGGGCCAGGCGATCGTCCACTGCCAGTGGACGCTTTGGATTGGTGAACTGCGACCAGAAGAGTTTTTCCACTTCATGATCCTTCTTATCCTGAAAGTATCTGGTCGCATCGGCAGCACTAGCCGCCAAATCCAGGTAGGTGTCCTCCACGCTCCACGCTTGGTCCAACGGGGCGAACCTCGGATCACAGAATTGTCTCCGCAGCAAGAAGGGCTTTCCATCCGCAATCAGTCCGGCTTGACGTAGCTCTTCCCTTGTCGCTCTCATCACAGAGCGGGCGTCCTTGAGGTCAACAACGGCCTTCTCCAAATCCGTCTGCTTGGCTCGACCTTCCTCCTCAAGAAGTTTGCAACGGTCAGTAGCACTCTTTAACTCTCCGGCAATATCAGCCATCTCCTCCCTGCTTCGGCAATGGGCAGCCTGTTCGGCCTTCAGCTCTTCACGGGCTTTTCCGGCGGCCGCATCGCTTCTTCTGGCTTGTTCCTTCGCTTTGGCGAGCTCGGCCCTAAGTCCTTCCACGCAGCCGCACCATCTGCATCAAGCATACACATGGTAAGATGTTGACCTAAAGCTCCTCTTACTAACAATCGCCAAGTAAAATCAATACCTTGAGCATCATCAAGCCGCTGGTTCACCAGCACGATGTCGGCTTCTGCCTCGTCAAGTTACCGTTTCATTTCGGCAAATTCACGAGTCCGGCTCGACTCCGGACAATCAGCCGCCTGCATATAAAGGTGCCATTTAAAGGACCTGGGATTAGGATCCTCTGCGCGCCGCACATCTTTGCGCCACACAGAGTCTCAGGGGCTACTATCTACACAGGGCGCATGTTATTATGCGCAATTAACACTAATGTTCGTTATTCAAAAACGTACCTCAAGGCCCGCCAATAAACTCTTGACGGCCTCGTTCAGCCCGCTTCCCGCGGCTGAAATCTTCTCAATCACCGTGTGCATCAACACACGATGCTCCTCTGAAACAGAGGCTCGGCCCAGCAGAACCTTCAGCTCCTCCGGCCGAACACCAGTCGGTGCCGGACTCGCCCCATGGCCTTCTTCGGAGGCTGGGCATGGAGAACCTCGAGGGGCCATGTCATCACCTTCTGCCTCTGACAGATTCGGAGAGATCCTCTGCGACGACACTTCGGCGTCGTCCGCCTTGCTAGGCGATATAGAAGGAGGGGGCGTTCCGCTCTCCATCATCTCCGGAAGGAGATCCCCCGACGATGAGTTCTGCTGAGAAGGGTCGAGGTCCGAACTACAAGGTAAAGTTTCGGTTAAAAACTTCTCAGATATAAATTAAGGATTTCTTTTAAGAACAACTCCTTTTCTACTTACGGCTCGTTGGAGAGCTGCTCCCTTTGAGGATTCAGTTCGGCCGAGGGGCTCCCCGGCGACGGGTCCTCTAACATGGATTCTTTCCCCCGCTTTGGAGCTTTGACTTCCGGGTCGTCAGAGGTGGCCCTTTTCTTTCCCCTAGGAGGGGAATTTTCAATTCCCCCCTTCGGAGTGGCCTCTTTCGAAGAGGCCATGGTTTCCTTGTCTGTCCCCTTATTTCCCTCCAAAGGCACTACCTCTAGCATCCTGACTAGCACGAGATCCAGCCTGGTTTCGGGAAGGGGAGCCGGACACCGGATCAGCTTCGCCTTTGCTATCCACTCCTGCTTAAAAGAAGAAATGCTGTTAAAAAGCAAGTTAATTATGCGGATAGAAGGTCCGGACACAAGGTCACCTACCTGAGTATCCGGGCGATTGCGGCTTAGGCCAGCATCCTCGGTCAAATCCGGACTCACTTCTTGTGATCCGAAGAACAGTTTATACATCTCCATAGGCGTTATGCCCATAAAATTTCGGAGAGCTCGCGGTCCCTCTGGATTGAACTCCCATAAGTGAAGGGGGCGACGTTGGCCGGGCAGTGTCCGGCGAATCAGCATGACTTGTGTCACCTTGACCAGGTTGAGGTCTCCTTTCAGGAGATCCTTAATGCGGCCCTGCAGCAGAGGAACGTCTTTGGGAAAACCCCGATCTAACCCTGTGTTGGTCCACAAGGCTAACCGTGGTGGGGGACTCGAGCGAAAGGCAGGAGGCGCCACCCATGTGGTGCCCCGAGGAGCGGTGATGTAGAACCACTCCTGTTGCCATAAGCCGATCGAGCTCCTCTTGAAAAACGCCCCCGGGCCATGGAGCGTCGGTATTTCTTTTATAATAGCGCCTCCGCACTCTGCGTGGCGCCCCTCGATTATCTTCGGTTCTACTTTGAAGGTCTTGAGCCGTAATCCGAAGTGAGGGGTAACATGGAGGAACGCTTCGCACATAACTATGAAAGGGGAGATGTGGAGGGTGGACTCCGGAGCTAGGTCATGGAATTCCAGCCCATAATAAAACATCAGCCCCCTTACAAAAGGATCTGTTGGGAAGTCTAATCCCCGAAGGAAGTGGGAGATGAATACTACGCTCTCACCTGGCTGAGGGCTAGGGATCACCTGTCCTTGAACAGGCAACCTGTGCGGAATCTCGCTGGTTAGGAATCTAGCTTCCCTCAACTTTGATACGTCCTCCTCCGTAACAGAGGAGGGCATCCATTGACACTGAAGGTCAGAGCCGGACATTGTTGAAGGTTCGGTGCGCTTGGAATCTGGAAGCCTAGGGTGTTGGAACTCGAGGCGACGGGCGAGCTCGTTTTGAGAATAGAAGAGGGGTACAGGGTCTTGGTCTCTTTATAAGAGGCAGAATACCAAGAGCCCTCCCCGTAACCATCTTGGACTAGCCTTTAGTTAAGGCAAGACGTGCTAACAGGCACGGTTGGGTTACCCACGTCCGTATTAATGGGAATCCTGTTAAAAGGGGCACACGATCTCTGCTTCGACAAGACGTGCCAAGGAAACCGCCTCGTTGAACGTGTCACGGTGGAACAGTAAAAATACTCCATACAGGAGGCTTGGTCGCGGTGTTATGACGCACGGCGGGATACGTCAGCAGATTTGATTTGTGTTAATATTATTCTCTATATGGCAATATGTGGAAACTTATTTTGCAGAGCCGGACACTATTTTTGGTGTTATTCATCTTCTTGAAGAACTTGGAGGAGGAACCCGCCTTGCAATGCCGAAGACAATTTGCGCGCCGGACTCGTCGTCATTGAAGCCTGGTTCAGGGGCTACTGAGGGAGTCCTGGATTAGGGGGTGTTCGGATAGCCGAACTATACCTTCAGCCGAACTCCAGGACTATGAAGATACAAGATTGAAGACTTCGTCCCGTGTCCGGAAGGTTCTTTCCCTTGCGTAGAAGGCAAGCTAGGCGTGCGGATATTCAAGATCTCCTACCAATGTAACCGACTCTGTGTAACCCTAACCCTATCCGGTGTCTATATAAACCGGAGGGTTGTAGTCCGTAGGACAACCATCATTATACACAATCATACCATAGGCTAGCTTCTAGGGTTTAGCCTCCTTGATCTCGTGGTAGATCTACTCTTGTACTACCCATATTATCAATATTAATCTAGCAGGACGTAGGGTTTTACCTCCATCAAGAGGGCCTGAACCTGGGTAAAACATCGTGTCCCTTGTCTCCTGTTACCATCCGACCTTGACGCACAGTTCGGGACCCCCTACCCGAGATCCGCCGGTTTTGACACCGACACACTGCATAAGTCTTGAAACACATACTAAACTTCTTCATGCTTGGGAACAACTTGCCTACTTCAATGACAGGGTTTTCTTTGTCATACACATGCACCAGCTCATCATCATGTGCATCATCTACCTCATCTGCAGCTTGTTGCATCAACTGTCCATCTACTTCTTCATCAGCATTAGTAGGCAAACTAGATTCACCCCTCTCCTGCTTATCTCTGTCATCGACTGGAATGCCAAAAAGTTTGGCCATCTCAATGTCAGGCATTGGTGCAATGACCAAATCAGTAGGCTCATCTAATTCAACTACATTCCAATCAATAGTTGCTGCAGTTTCAGTTTCAGTTTCAGTTCCAATCGCCTGTCCCTCGGGTATTACTGTAAGTTCAGTACACATGGGAATCAATGGCCTCTGTGTAGCCCAATCATCATCTACCATCTGCGCAGCCAATTGTGATGGCACATATCCAACCTTCGAAAAAATGTTTAGATCAACGAGCTCAGCAAAAAAATTAGCCCGTTTGCTTGTCCAGCCGTTTTGCCGATCGATTTCTTCAACAATCTGTTCACCATCTTCTATCCTCACATACTCTCCTTTCCAATCATCAAACCGCAAGAGTGATACTTCTTGCTCTGGACCCCAAACAATATTCTCGCCAATTTTTTCCACCCATTTCTTCACTGCCGTCTCTCCCATGTTCTGTAGAACTTGTGGATCAATCTCTGTAAACTCAACCTCCGATTTAACAATAGTGTCTCTCTCAATGTTCTGTATGCTACCATCAACTAATTTTGCCTTTGATGAAAAGAAATTGACTGTCAATTCGAATGTCCGAGCGGCAGCATCCCCTCTGTCAGTGGCGGACAGTGTGAGCCCGTGAGAAAAAGCAGACGAGGCCACCCCCTAATTGCAATGCAAAATTGGATCGGAGAGAGGCGCATTACCTATTCGAAGTTGAATCTGGCGGCTCCATCTCAGTATGCCCACGGGCTCCCCTCACAACCTATCGATTCCATAGCCAAAACAGAGAAACGAGCTGAGATCTACGGGCCGGGAGAGGAACGGGAGGGCGACTAGGGTTTGAATTCACTCACCATTTTCTGAGGACGAAGGCTCCGCCGCCGTTGAGAACGAGGGCTCCGCCGCCGCCACCGAGAACGCAAGATCCGCCGCCACCGGAGAAGAAGGGGGGCAGAGTGGCGGGCCCGGCACGGTCGGGTGGCAGGGCACGGTCAGCTGTTTTGAGGAACAATTAAGTTGGACCGACATGTCCTAACATAAACGGGCGGGCTTGGTTGACGACCAATTTAACCACATTTAACAGCCATGTCGTGCGTGGGCTATTTGCCTGCTCAAAATTGTCGCACCACAGCCATTTGCTCGAACAACGTCGCACTCTTGCCAATTCACCTCAAAAACGTCGCACAGGAGCTACTGGCCCACTTGACGGCGGCCATGGCAAAGTTGAGCCCCTGGGCGAGCTGGATGCCGCGGACGACGGGGAGCGGCACGAACCAGTAGACGAGCTTCATAAGGCGGGCGACCCCGAGGACGAATATGAATGCCGAGGTGAGGATGCCGGCGGCCATCATCTCGGGGACCCCGAAGGAGGCGTCGGAGAGGGCGACGGCGGCGATGGTCTTCATGGGCTGGATGGGCATGGGGACGCCGTAGAGGAGGCCCGTGACGGCGTTGTAGACGCCGGTGAAGACGAGGGTGGTGCCGAGGTCGAGGCCGCGGGAGAGCGCCAGCGAGAGCACGATGGGGATGTACGTGCCCAGGTCGCCCATGGCGCCGTTCAGCTCCGACCACACCGACCGGAACGCCAGGTTGTCGCGCGCCCGGACAAGCAGGGACATGGCGGCGCCCCTGATCGGTTTCCTGTCGCCGTCGCCGCCTTCTAGCGCCTCCGGGTCCGCGGGGTTGACGACGGTGGCCATGGCCGGCCGACTACTCAGTGTGTGTGGTGTGTTACTGGTGTTGCTTTACTTGCTTTGTAGGAGTACTGTTTTTGTAGTGCTTATCAAGGGAGATGGGTGGCCCATTGGCGCGCCAAGAGACGAACATGCAGATCCACCACGGAGATCTTCCTGCCAAGCTCGCTCTCTATTGTATTGCTCCTCCCGAGTTGACCGCAACGTAGAATATGTGTGTACTACTCCCTCCGTTCGGAATTACTTGTCTCGAAAATGGATGTATCTAGAATTAAAATACGTATAGATAGATCCATTTCTGCGACAAGTAATTCTGAACGGAGGGAGTACGTACAAGCGCCCTCACCTGCATACGACTCTGCGAGTTCTCTTGCCGGCAACGGCAACCGCAGGCAAGATACTAGTACAAGTCACTGTCACGATATATACATTGAGTTCTTTGACATCTGCTCAGCCTTTGGAAATGGGCGACTATTCCTTTTACATCCAAATACTCTTTTCTTGACCACAAGGTGATCATCATATTATTTTTTATAAGAGTATCAACAATCTCTACAGATGAATGAAACCGTACACACCTTATTTTTACCTAGTTTGGCTAAATCATGAGTAGCACAATTAGTCTCTCTAGAAGCATGCTAAAAAATAATATGCAGAAAATCACAAGCAAGGTGATATATATCATCAAAAACTGCCGGCAATAGATCGAAAGAGCGAACTCCATTCTTCATTGTCTCTATCATCTCGATGTTGTCAGAGTTCACCTTTATGCGGTTACACCCGACTGTAGTTACCAAATTGAGACCAATCCGTAAGAATGCCTTGGCCATAAGCGCATCTCCACATCAATCGATTTCCTCGTTTCTTGCTGCAACGAATATGCCATTCGAGCCCTTGAGTAAGTCTGGGTCAAACCCCCATCAACGTTTAACTTCACATAGTTGCTCCTTGGTCTTTCCCATCCATGTCGCTTGATCATCGCCTTTGCATCACTTGCCATAGTATATTTAGCAACTAAAGCTCTGATTGTCATTGCTATGAACTTAGATTCTTGGATTTTTTTTCATTATGCACTAACTTTCTCCTCTCCCACCATAAATACCAGGAACCAATAGCAATTGCTCCCGTTGAATTTCCTAGACCGAGGAACAGACCTTCTTCAATTGGTTATAGCAATAAATATTTTTAGCACGGCTTGTCCCGCATGATCCACAACACATACTTTATCAATAGCAAAGTCCAAACCCAGTAACTGCCATACCTTTTTAACTTTTGCGCAAGTGAATAACAGGTGCTTGGTTTCCTCCACTCTATACTGCATGTAGGACATTGAAAATGGGCGACTATATGATCTCACCCTGACGATCTTGATATCTACCATGCTCTCTCTAAATAAACTTTTTGAGGGGTAAAGCAGTATCCCGACCCTACTGCTTGTATTAAATTTTTCAAGAAAAGTAAGAGTCTGATAAATCTTACTGCCCAAGTCTATATTGTGAGGAGCCGCTAAAGTGTTGGCGTTGCTACAAGGATTTCCATCTTGCCAGTCAATGCCCTGGCATTCCTCTGAAACTTTCCTCGTCGGTGCCTCCCTCGGGTCCTCGACTCGGTGTTGGGGTTCGTCGTGACGCGTCGGCAAGCCATGCTAGGCAAGGTTCGTACACTGTGTTCGACGAGATTTTGTGCTTGTCGCTTTGAGAAGCTAAGTCCAGTTGCATTTTTCATTTTAGCGCAAGTTACATGTACATTTAGAGTTATACCTACCTGCATGCACACACTTGATAGCCCGAGGTTGCTTCACGTACCATGCATGCATGCATGCTCGCACACGCCCATTACATACATGCACCACTCTATGTATTTCATCATGTAGCTAACTAACCTTGCAGTTGTAGAGGTCCGGAGAAGTTGTCGCTGACGTCTCATCGACTCATACATATACCTGAACGTCCGCGCGTCAGTTCTGAATACTCGTATACCGGCGCCCTGGCCGACGCGTATTATACTTCTTTGAATACCCGAATACTTGACTAATGCATGCAAGCAGCAGTTTAGTCTAGGCTGGCTGTGGCGTGTTAAATATGGTTGAGTTCTAATGTGTACATGCACGTATACAAATACCCGCAACTGATCCAGCCATCAAGCTTGGCAGTTATACGTACTACTCCCTCCGTTCCAAAAATAGATGACCCAAGTACAAAAGTTGGGAGCAAGCATGTCGACCAGATGGCCCACCGGCAGCTGTGTAGCTCGGGTATGTATGAGTTGGTTTTTTTTTTTCTTGTCCAGGCGTACGCGCCAAGAAGAGATGAGGAGATAAGCACCAACGGTGCTCGTAGATGGATTTGACCTCTATCTTTCCACGAAGATCGGAGCAAACGCTAGCGCTCTGCCTATCTCCCTTCTCTATAAATACAGAGGTACAAAGCCATTCTAGGGACGACCAAGGGGACGCGAGATGGCACGCAGCGGACGCGGCCAAGAGGAGACGCGCCCCGCGCCGGCGGTGGCGCTGGCTTCGTCCCGAGTTCGGTGACGGGCCGACTGTGACGGTGTTGACTCGCAAGGCACGTACTGCGTGTGCGCTGCCGTGAGCTGCTGGCAGCGGCGCCGTGTTGGAGGCATCGTGGCGGCAGAGAAGAAGAACACGCCACGGCGGCGTCGGCGGCGGGAGCGTGTTGCCAACGATCTGACGTTGGACACGCCCACAGCAAGCGAGCACTCGACAAGATGAAGAACGGGCAGCAATGCATACCCTGCTGACTAACTTCTTTTGATCTATATATATGCTTTCGTCTAGCAGGCAGCCAAAGAGATGACACCCAGCCAGGAGGCGACAGCGCAGGCGGCATCACCCAGAAGCGGAGCCTCGCCCGAGGAGAGGCGGACGCGCCCAGTTGGAGACGCGCATCGCATGTGGTGCGGCTTCGAGCAGAGGGCCAAGACCTCATGTACGAAGCATCAGGAGAAGAGAAGCCACACATAGGATGCGCCTACGGCGGCGACGATGCGGAGGCACACACTCGGCAGCAATGATGAGTGCGCCGGCAATGGGTTGCCTCCGACTGTGTCAGGCTGCCCGCAAGCAAACCGGCGTCGGCTGAGATGGAGAACAGGGAGCAGAGCAAGCCCCACTAATTTATTGTACTTCTTGCCTTCCACCTTACATGTGTTGCAGCAAGAAAAGGAGCGAGACACACGCACGCGTAGAGTTCGCAAGGCCGCCGCCCTTCACAACACACACATCCATCCATTCACCACGCACGGCAGGAGAGGAACTCACGCACGCACACATCCATCCACCACGCAGCGCTTCTTTGAAGTCCGGCGAGACGCGAGAAGCTCTCTCACGCGGCACCGGATTACCGGCCGGACAAAGGACGCAGGCATCGACGCCGGCGTACACGGAGAGGAGGAAGCCGGTGCATGCCCACCTGCAAGCAAGGGACCTCGGCGGCAACAACATGAACGCTCGACTCACGTTCCCGGAAGGTAGTACTTTGATCTAACATACCGCTTCTTTTCTTGCTCCCTCATATACAGAATGCATATACACGGGAACTACACAAACGGTGCTGAACTGCCGAAGAGGAGGTTGCCGTGATCGGATCAGGCCGCCGCCGGAGATAGAGCCACCAACGCCGTGGAAAACGATGACATGGAGGTCGACAACACCGGGGTCGCCATCACCGCTCACTCCACTTCATCACGATGGTGCCGCGGGACACGACGACATGGAGCACGCCACAACGCCGCCCACCGTCGATGTCGTCAAGCCGGCCACATGGAGGTCGGCGGCACGGAGATCGCCACCACCACTCGCGCCCACTTCATCACGATGGTGTCGCGAAAGATGACGACAGGGAGCACGCCACGACGTCGCCCGCCAAGGACGTTGTCGAGCTGGTGCCATGCACATTGATGGCACGGAGCTCGCCGGAGGATTCCTTTCGAGACGGAGATCCAGTGCTCGTCGGCACGCCCTTCGCCCACTTCATCGAGCCGGTGACATAGAAGACGAAGCCGCGGAGCCCGCATGGACGCCGACCGCCGATCACTTCATCAAGACGGCGTCGACGACGACCACGACACAGAACTCGACATCGTGCAACCCCTCGTCTACTTCGTCACACCGGAGGGTTGCCGTTCAAGACGGCGAGCCGGAGCCCGCCATCACACGCCGGTCCTCAACCTTGGCATGAAGGACGATGACACGGAGGTCAATATCACGCAGCCCGTCCTCTACTTCATCGCGCCGGAGAGATGCTGTTGGAGACGGGGACCCGGAGTCCGTTGCCACACCCTTTGCCCACTTCATCGAGTCGGTGACACAGAGGACGAAGCCGTGGAGTCCATCGACGACTTCGTCAAGCCGGCACCGTGGACGACGATCATACGGAGTACTTCACTACACCACAGGCATCCACTGCGTCGCATCGGATGGACACTGCCGAAGACGACGGGTGGGGCTCGCGGCCATGCTCGCCGTACACTTCATCATGATAGGACGTCGCCGAGGACGACGACATGAAGCTGTCCGCCATCCACTTGTTTGCCGCCATTCACTATGGAAGACGGAGATGTGCAGGAGCTGCCAACCACTCCAACTCCCGCAAGACCGTCGATGGAGTGTACATCATCAACACCCACTTTGGCCAAGTTCCCGTCGCCGCTGTCTTGGCACAGAAGACGAGGGAGGCTACAAGAAGGCGAGCACACAGACGGGTTAACATGCACGTAAATGGCTGGTGCACATGCATGTGCCATGCACGTACCAGCTAGCTATGGTTGACGGCAAGGTCACCATCCGACCATGATGACGGCGACAGCAGCGATCGTCACCACGTTGTCTACTGAACGATGCCCGGCATCATTCAAGACAGGAGCACGGAGCCTGACACCCCGTCTGCCCGTTGTCTATTTCAGCACGTCGTGGTTTACCATTGAAGGCGGAGTGGCGAAGCTCGACATGCCATCGCCTATACGCTGCGACGAACGCTCTATGAAGACTGGGAGTCCCTGCAAATGACGCCACACCGTGAAGACGACGCCCTACAACGGCGCATGCATCCCGCTCGTGAAGATGTTGCCCCGCCATGGTGCCGCTGCCACTCATGTCACACTCATCGGAGGCCGGAGCCGAGCAAGTTGGCGCCACCCGAGGACAAGGCGCGGCTGCATGGCGACGCGACTTCAACAACAACACCGCTCCTCTATGATCTCGTGAGAAGACGCCTTGACAACGCCGACTGCCGTGGACTCGGCGTCAGGTCGGGACGAGGCGTCGACTACACAGGCCGTGCTGGCGTGCGCAACGCGATGGTTATCACCGACGCAGCTGGTCTCCACCGACAATTACTCCCGCAAGGCGTAGCCCCTTGCACACCCCGAGAATCTACTGGTCGTCGAGAAGTCCGAGCCGAGCGTGATCCATGCTACCCCAGCAACAACTCCTCCAACGCCGCCAAGACCGACGAGGCATGACGGCGAGGGCGAGCGCGGCCACCGCTAAGGCCACGCTACTTGTGACGCGTGTACCGACGAGGACACGGGCTCTGCCGCCGCCCACGCACACATCACCATCATCATGCATGGAGAACGCGAAGCGAAGATGACGAAGATGACCACACAGCTCAATCGGAGGTATCTCGCGGAGCAATCCACGGGAGTAATTAACCGGGAGTCTTCCGAGGCCCCGGGAACCAGGAGATCACACAATCGCCATAGTCAGCCCGGCCGCGCTAGTAGGCCATGGAGCGCACCTTTTTATTATGGGATCTTGTAATTTTATTTCTCCAACGAGATTAATGAAATACATGTTTCCCGTACCTTATTTTCTTTGTGTACTACGGTGCACTGGCACGCCCGCATACTCATTTTTGTTTTCCCCGGCGTATGAGAGAAACACACTCCCTTATTCCCTTCTCAACGGAGTCCTTAGATGTTTTTCTCGTGTCAAACAAATTGGCACGACCGGTGGGACATGGTTCTCCTCCCATCTTTGCTGTGCAATAATGGTCGTCGAATTCGTCTTCAAGTCTTCTCCAACAATATGAGATGGCGCCAATCCTTGGGTGCAATTTTAATTTGCATCATTATTGTTAGGAATTGGAGGCCAAATTCGTGTCCATGAGATGTTGCTATTGTCTGGGGCATTCATTGCTCCAAGGGCATGAAGTGACGTTTATAAATGAAGGCGGATTTATCGAGCAGGGGGCACACTCTATGCTCAAGTTCCTTGCTAAAAGTCAAAGTCGCCGCCAACAATTAAGAGGCTTGGTGACTTGTGGATGCGTTCCAAGCACTCTTTATTGGTCCGCACGGTCGACGAGAAGGCGGTACTATGTCTGGCTCGGCAGACACGCCGGGCGGCAACGCCATGCTGCAAGAGGCGTAACAATGCAAATTTCCCCTTTACTTTAATCTTCTTTCTTGTAGAAGCGCATATGCATCCAGAGGAAGTTCGTCTACATGGGCATCGGCTTGCATCTGGCAAAGACTCACTCAAGGTGGGCACCCAGCCAGGAGGAGACTTCGCCCAAAGCCCATGGTGGCAGCGTCGAGGAAGATGCGCTAACAGAGGCTAGCTCACAGCGGCGCCACGCTGGTGGTGGTGCGGACTACGTATGAGCTTGAAGGTTGCACCGATTACGGCGATCGGGGGAACTCGCATGAAGGGCAACTTACCCAGTTAAAGACGCGCCCATGATGGCAGCGTCAAGATCATCGCGAAGATGCGCCCATGGTGACAGCATGCTCGCAGGTTGGCGTTGCGGTGGCACCGACGCCCTCTCTCTCTCTCTCACACACACACATTTTTTGTTTCAGGTTCCACCGAAGGCTCCACGGACGTGCCGGCGGCGGCAACGCATGAAGGTAGTGAAGCACTACACATACAAATGTGTGGCCATGCATGTGTACGCAAGCTACATGAAGAAACTCCATTGGCCACATGCTACTCGTGTGGGCAAGCCGAGTGCACCGAAGGATGTGGGCATCAAGGAGAAGGCGCCCGTGGCGGCAGCGACCTCGACACGCAGAGGAGCCTTGATAGGGGAGCCACCAAAAAGAGGGGCTACTACTTGGTGCACTTGCACCCAACGCAGCCATGGACGACGCGCCGGCGACTGCAGCTCCATGGACGTACCACGACATCGACAGACATCTGCCAGAGAGCTCGCCGGTGGTATCTTCTTCCCTCTATGCTTCCACGCCGACGGTGGCGAGACTGCCGAAAAGTAGCTCGGCGCCAACTCCACCTCGGTGACGACATCGGAGGGGCTGCCGACATACATCGCGGCGCCATCGACACTACTACCACAATGTTGGAGCTGCCAGCACGCAGCCCGGCGCCATTTCCTCTTCCTCGAAGCACTGGACGACGCCCTGAGCCAGATCACATCCATCGTGATGATCAAGTGCAATTGTCCACAAGCAAGGAGGAGAATGCCGACATTTAAGGCTGCACCATCCCCTATCCGCAGCGAGGGAAGAACAAATTCATTACGTCCATCTTCATGGAGATGCCTTCATGTGTCTTCTCTCTTTCTCTTTGCCTTCCTCTTATTTTAGCGTATCCACCGGTCGGACGAACACTCGGGAGCGGCAACATAGGGTGCACCCTAGGGGGCAACACACAGGCACGTGGAGGCGCGCCCGCAGCGGCATGGTCGAGGAGATCACAAAGACGCCGCCATGCCGATGACATGCTCGCCGAGCAACCCAGGAGGCAGCGAGTACACATGCCGGCGGAGGCCGCGGGCTCCATGCCGAGGAGAACCCTGTCGTGGGCACAGGCGTAGCCGGGACACATTGTCGCGGATGACCCGCCGGCGGTCGCGGCACCCTACATGGCAACGAAAGACACGCGCCGGAGAATGAACCGGCGAAGCTTCCTTCAATCTGCACCAACACTTGCATCCTGAAGTACCCGGTTGTGCATTATCCCATCTACACCGACACTAGACACCCCGACGACTGCAAGTTCATGGATGCGCCAGGTGCCACGACGTCAACGGCGGCGAGGCCATCGGTGAGTAGCTCGGCGCCAACTCCACCTCGGCGGGGATGTCGAAGGTACAGCCGGCATGCGGCCCAGTGCCATCTACACCGCCACAACAACATCGAAGCTGGCGGCCCGCAGCCAGGCGCCATATCCAACATGCCGGCGTACAACCCCCACGCCATCTCCACCTCCATGGAGTTCTAACCAGGGCAGCCGGTGTGCAGCCCGGCGTCCTCACCATCTACCTCAATGGTGCATCCGACGAGCGGGCGATCGAACCTCCACGGAGACGGTGGCGGGAACGATCGGAGCTTGCCTGCGTCTGGCCGGCTGCTAGCTCTGTCCTCACACTACCTCGCCAAATATGAAGATTACACGATGGGGTTGCCAGCTAGCAATCCGGCCTTGCCGTGGACTACGGCTTGCCCTTTGTCTTCTTGATGTCATCATCAACCATCTCCTAGCATGACATGCACTCTGTTTCAATCCACGTTGTCTCCCTCACGATGGAAAACGGCGGCAGTTACACGCATGCGTCCCGAGGCAGCGACCACGCGCGGCAATGAAGGTCATGCCGAGGCAGGAACTGTGAAGTTTCATTGGCATCCACATTTAGACGTCTTCAACCAGCAAAGAGATGTCTACATACTCACGTGTACAGGATGATTTAGCAACATCAAGCATCATCACCATCATGCTGGGACACGTGCCGGCAAAGCCAGAACCAGATGTGTCTCCATGGACATCATAGGGTGTGCGACATCAACATGCCACACCACTCAGCAACCGCGGCGCTCGAGCCATCCCCTACAACTTCCATGTTCAGCACCCACGACTACGGCGAGGCCATCAACATCAACCCCTGGCTCGACGAGGAGGACCGCTACATCAACATGCCGTCACCATCTTCATCGGCTTCACACCCCGCGTGGACGCCGACTACACCGACACGCTGCCATTCGACTACATCTACACAGTGCTTCGGTCGCCAACTTCATCAACTCTTCATCTGGCGAGGACGCCAACTACAACAGCACGCTGCCATTCTTCGACGCCAACCGTCTACACCGAGCGGAGGTCGTACCCGTAAGTGCAAAGTCCTGAGGTCTACATCGACGAGCTCATATTGTCGTCATCTTCAAGCAACACTGCCACACGACGACACTCAAATCTACTCCGACTTCTATATCAACACTCCCCAACATCGTCCAAGCTCCGACGAGGCGAAGCCACATCACCGACATGTCTCTCTTCTGATGGAGCTACCCATATCTTGCCGGGCACCGACGAGGCGAAGGCAAGACACGAATATTCCGACACCGACGAGGTGGACACCAGCAGGCCGGGCACCGACGAGGCGAAGGCCACCCATCTGTCTGAGCCGACGAGGCCAGACATCTTCATCATCGGACATCGACAAGCTGGAGGGATACATCTAAGCATCGCCGGAGCGACGGACGTACCGCTCCACCCTTCTATGCCACCACATCATCACCAACCTTCCTGATGAGGAGGTTTTCACCATCGACCTCAATGCACCGTGGGAGCTCTACTCCGATGGCGCCGCTCGCATGGATGCTGATGCTGATGGAGCCCCAAGACGAAGGGCAGGCGCAGGTTTGGTGTTCAAGACACCGCAAGGAGGGGTGATGTATCACTCATTTTCCCTCCTCAAAGAAGAATGCTCAAATAATGAAGCGGAGTATGAGGCGCTCATCTTCGGCCTTCTCCTAGCGCTCTCCATGGATGTCCGTTCTTTACGGGCCTTTGGTGACTCCCAGCTCATTGTTCGTCAAGTCAACGACATCTACAAAGTTCGCAAGCCTGAACTGGTGCCGTACTACACTGCGGCCCGGAACCTAATGGAAAAATTTCAACATGTTGAAGTGCTCCATGTCCCGCGAAGCAGAAATGCGCCTGCTGATGCCTTGGCAAAACTAGCGGCAGCATTGGTGCTCCCAGATAATAAAGCCATGCAGGTAAATGTTGAAGAAAGGTGGATCCTCCCAGCTATTCTAGAGCTTATCCCGGTGGAGTACGAAGTCAACTCCATCATGACGAACACCGTGGAGGAAGACGAGTGGCTGCAACCCTTCCTCGACTACTTCAAGCATGGCAGTCTCCCTGATGACCCCGTCGCGAGACGCCAACTACAACGACAACTCCCCTTCTATCTTTATGAAGCAGGTGTCCTATACAGGCGGTCTCATGGACAGGAGGTCCTACTTCGGTGCGTCAATCGAGGTGACGCCGAAAAGATCCTCCGGGAGATGCACTATGGAGTCTGCGGCGGGCACCAAGGAGGAGCTAAGATGTATCATAGCATACGTCTTGCAGGATACTACTGGCCCGACGTCATGGCGGACTGCCTTCGGGTGGCCAGGTCAGGCCACAACTGTCAAGTACATGGCGACTTCAAGCACCAGCCGCCGGTCCCGCTTCACCCTACAATTCCCTCTTGGCCATTTGACGCCTGGCGAATTGACGTCATCAGCCTCATTGACCCTCCGTCATCCGGGGGGGCATCATTTTATCCTTGCCGCGACGGACTACTTCTCCAAATGAGTGGAAGCCGTTCCACTACAGGAGGTGAAGAGCGACAACGTCATCAAGTTCCTAGAGCGAAATATCATATATCGCTTTGGGATTCCACACCGCATCACCTCCGACAATGCCAAGGCATTCAAGTCCAACAAGATGTACAGGTTCATGGAGAAGTACAAGATCAAGTGGAACTACTCCACCGGCTACTACCCTCAAGCCAATGGAGCGATCGAAGCCTTCAATAAGACGCTCGGCAAGATACTCAAGAAGACGGTGACAAGGCACAAGAGAGACTGGCACGATCGTCTCTTCGAGTCCTCATGGGCGTATCACGTTACTGTCCGTACCCCGACACAAGCTACTCCATTCTCTCTCGTTTATGGGAGTGAAGTGGTCCTGACATTGGAAGTCCAGATACCTTCTTTACGGATAGCTATCCAGGAAGGACTAACCCAAGATGAACAGGTACAACTCCATTTCCAGGAGCTTGACGCCCTTGAAGAGGAGCGATTTCATGCCCTGCAAAACCTGGAGCTCTATCGCCAGAACATGGTGAGAGCCTACGACAAGCTCGTCAAGCAACGCGTATTCTGGAAGGGCGAGTTGGTCCTCGTGCTCTGTCGACCCATCGTCATCACGCACAAGACGCAGGGGAAGTTCAAGCCAAAGTGGAAAGGACCCTACGTAGTCGAGCAAGTCTACGACGGGGGTGCATACCAGCTGATTGATTCCCAGGGAGCCCGGCCTATGCCTCCAATCAACGGAAGGTTCCTTAAAAATATTTTTCTTAAAATGTTGCCTCTTTCGTTACCTTTTTTTTTCCCTTGGGGAGACCCTTTTTCAGTGGGCTATCGGATCCATGATGCACTCTTCGTTGCATGTTGTGGATATTCTCTTGGTCTCCCCAATTTTAACGGACTCAGTCCAACAACAAAAAAAATTGGTTTTCCCCTACCACATCATGCTGTTGATTGAAGTTTCTGCTACCTTAGGACTTGTCGGAGGGTGGCACAATGTGTCAAGTTGCAGGCAGAGCGGCTCCTACACCCACAATGCACGACATGTATCAGGCGTATGCTTTCGGAGGCAGTGGAGATGATTACTTCGGTACTTCTGAGCACCGAGACCCCGCGCCCTTCATGTTTCCTGTCATGCTTCATGTTCACAGAGGCTCGCATCCCAGGGGAGACTATAGGAAAAGATTCATGGTGGCTACCTGGCCCAATGCAAGTTGGTTCGGAGCCTAGCCACATGACAACCCTGGGATACGCCACCAAAAAGCTCCAGATAAAATGCCAGAGGGTTTTCTTAGTCCACAGAGGTGAACAGGTGCCTTCCAAGTTCTCAAGGTGAGTCTTCGAGAAGTCATGAAAGAAGAATCCCCGAGAAGTGCAAGCAAAATCCTCAAAAAAAAGAGTTCAAGCAAGTTCATGAAGTCTGTGGCCAATCAATCAATCCACACAAAAAAAATCTAGAATCTCCAAGAAGCAAAAAAAATCACAAGAATCCAAGAAGCAGTCAAGTTGTCCCAAGCAGTACGAGACTCACTGGAAAGAAGGCGGAAGGTAGATGTTCACCACCCCTCAATAAGGCGTGAAGAAAAATCGCCAAGCTGTCCTCCCAAAACCATCTACCCTGAACCTACCATACCCAAGTCTCTGGGTTCATGAGGCATGCGCAGGGGGCATGGTGGGCTGTGGGGCCCCTCCGCACGATGATGGGCTAGAATATGAATTTCTGTTGCCTCTCGGAAGCATCCCGAAACACGTCGTCTTCATACACGTACACCGAGGCTTATGCAGTTGTTGAGTTGTAATCGTCATGGTATTTCGACGATTCCCGATGACAAGTCCTTTGGTAGCCTTCTCAGATGTCACACCTATAGCTGGTGTATAACGGGAAAGCCAACATTTTAAAAAAACGACCAAACCTCTTTTTTTCTCTTGGTTAGCTTTGTATTGTTGGGTGTTTCTAGTTGTTGCACTTCCCCAATGTCTTTTGCAGCCAATGAAGAGGTACTTCTCGGTGTTGCTGATGACAACCCGACGTCGAGTCTCTACACACAGGCATCGGGGGCAATCCCGTATGCTCGTGGACGTCGATGATATCCCGACGTCGATCTGCTAATGCCGACGGCATCCCGGCAACCAATCATCTGCACCAACATGAACAATGGGTGTAGGAAGGAGGCACCTGAGCTTATAAGGGTGGTGCCGATGTCACTCCGGTACCCTGTCTCCAACAACAATGAAGCTTGGCGGCAATATCATCCCTCGATCATACATAAGGCTGATGGTGTCCCGGCATACCACCTGGCTATACACTATTCATGGTGAAATGGAGTTGTCGATGGTCGGTACCGACGCCTCAGCTACATCATCATATGAAGATAATGGGAGCAGAGCAATGCGCCAGTGCGGCCAGCATGAATCTGTGAAACCCTCCGATCTAGTCGTCTGGCACCGCAGCAGTTAGGCGGTCACGACAAGTTCGGTAAAATCTACTTTGTTTTCAGGACAAGGCATGATGTTTCGCCACGAAATGAAGACGAAGTAGGGCTGTCTCGTTGGCTGGCATCGTCCGTTGGGCGATCGCAACGAGCTCCCTAAAGAATGCACGTGCAGAAGAACATACCTGCAACTACATGCCTACATGGGGATGAAACAATCGTTTCTGGAGATGGTGTACATGGCGTCCGCAACACGTTATCCTCGCAACGAGAAGCCTCCAACCTCGGCGGCGACGGTGTGCTGTGGTGGCGGCGAGCATTACGATGAGCAACGAAGCCCAGGAGTCCACCGTCGTTATCATAGTTACGCGGCATCCTATTTTTTTTCCCTTTTCTTTCCACACAGATGCAGACTAAAGGACGTTCGGGATACGCGTGCAAGCAATGGTGAAGCCAACCGGTCGATGCCGCCGACGCAGTGGAGCTAGCTAGCCCAGCGTGTATGGAGTAGCAGGACGGTGACCAGGCCAGAAGTGCTGATGCATACGCCGAAGTGGTGGCGGCCGACACTGTTTACTGGGAAAAAAAACCCATTGGTTTAGAATCAGCAGGGATTGAATGCGTGGATTGCTGATGGCTCAGAAATCCACGAATGCGTGTGCATGGCCATGCACGTTCATCTAACATTTCATATATCCATCAATGCATGCACTGCTTTGTCTTTCTTTTGCAGATGCAACCCAACGGATAGCCAAAGTACACGTATCAGTACGCCGGCCGCCGGCCACTGAGTCGGCCGCAGCGGAGCTAGGCGGGTAACTGAAGAGCAAGAAGGATCTACCCGCACTGTTCTAAAAGAAAAAAAGGCTGCAAGAAATTACGCTAAATGGTCACATATTTTCGCCAAGTCAAGTTTGATCGTTCCGCGCTCGAACTCAACTTGGCGAGGGGGCATCTGTTCGACGAGATTTTGTGCTTGTCGCTTTGAGAAGCTAAGTCCAGTTGCATTTTTCATTTTAGCGCAAGTTACATGTACATTTAGAGTTATACCTACCTGCATGCACACACTTGATAGCCCGAGGTTGCTTCACGTACCATGCATGCATGCATGCTCGCACACGCCCATTACATACATGCACCACTCTATGTATTTCATCATGTAGCTAACTAACCTTGCAGTTGTAGAGGTCCGGAGAAGTTGTCGCTGACGTCTCATCGACTCATACATATACCTGAACGTCCGCGCGTCAGTTCTGAATACTCGTATACCGGCGCCCTGGCCGACGCGTATTATACTTCTTTGAATACCCGAATACTTGACTAATGCATGCAAGCAGCAGTTTAGTCTAGGCTGGCTGTGGCGTGTTAAATATGGTTGAGTTCTAATGTGTACATGCACGTATACAAATACCCGCAACTGATCCAGCCATCAAGCTTGGCAGTTATACGTACTACTCCCTCCGTTCCAAAAATAGATGACCCAAGTACAAAAGTTGGGAGCAAGCATGTCGACCAGATGGCCCACCGGCAGCTGTGTAGCTCGGGTATGTATGAGTTGGTTTTTTTTTTTCTTGTCCAGGCGTACGCGCCAAGAAGAGATGAGGAGATAAGCACCAACGGTGCTCGTAGATGGGATTTGACCTCTATCTTTCCACGAAGATCGGAGCAAACGCTAGCGCTCTGCCTATCTCCCTTCTCTATAAATACAGAGGTACAAAGCCATTCTAGGGACGACCAAGGGGACGCGAGATGGCACGCAGCGGACGCGGCCAAGAGGAGACGCGCCCCGCGCCGGCGGTGGCGCTGGCTTCGTCCCGAGTTCGGTGACGGGCCGACTGTGACGGTGTTGACTCGCAAGGCACGTACTGCGTGTGCGCTGCCGTGAGCTGCTGGCAGCGGCGCCGTGTTGGAGGCATCGTGGCGGCAGAGAAGAAGAACACGCCACGGCGGCGTCGGCGGCGGGAGCGTGTTGCCAACGATCTGATGTTGGACACGCCCACAGCAAGCGAGCACCCGACAAGATGAAGAACGGGCAGCAAAGCATACCGTGCTGACTAACTTCTTTTGATCTATATGTATGCTTTCGTATAGCAGGCGGCCAAAGAGAAGACACCCAGCCAGGAGGCGACGGCATCACCCAGAAGCGGACGCGCCCAGTTGGAGACGCGCATCGCATGTGGTGCGGCTTCGAGCAGAGGGCTAAGACCTCATGTATGAAGCATCAGGTGAAGAGAAGCCACACATAGGACATGCCTAAGGCGGCGACGATGCGGAGGCACACACTCGGCAGCAACGATGAGCGCGCCGGCAATGGGTTGCCTCCGACTGTGTCAGGCTGTCCGCAAGCAAACCGGTGCCGCCTGAGATGGAGAACAGGGAGCAGAGCAAGCCCCACTAATTTATTGTACTTCTTGCCTTCCACCTTACATGTGTTGCAGCAAGAAAAGGAGGGAGACGAACGCACGCGTAGAGGCCGCAAGGCCGCCGCCCTTCACAACGCACACATCCATCCATTCACCACGCACGGCAGGAGAGGAACTCACGCACGCACACATCCATCCACCACGCAGCGCTTCTTTGAAGTCCGGCGAGACGCGAGAAGCTCTCTCACGCGGCACCGGATTACCGGCCGGACAAAGGACGCAGGCATCGACGCCGGCGTACACGGAGAGGAGGAAGCCGGTGCATGCCCACCTGCAAGCAAGGGACCTCGGCGGCAACAACATGAACGCTCGACTCACGTTCCCGGAAGGTAGTACTTTGATCTAACATACCGCTTCTTTTCTTGCTCCCTCATATACAGAATGCATATACACGGGAACTACACAAACGGTGCTGAACTGCCGAAGAGGAGGTTGCCGTGATCGGATCAGGCCGCCGCCGGAGATAGAGCCACCAACGCCGTGGAAAACGATGACATGGAGGTCGACAACACCGGGTCGCCATCACCGCTCACTCCACTTCATCACGATGGTGCCGCGGGACACGACGACATGGAGCACGCCACAACGCCGCCCACCGTCGATGTCGTCAAGCCGGCCACATGGAGGTCGGCGGCACGGAGATCGCCACCACCACTCGCGCCCACTTCATCACGATGGTGTCGCGAAAGATGACGACAGGGAGCACGCCACGACGTCGCCCGCCAAGGACGTTGTCGAGCTGGTGCCATGCACATTGATGGCACGGAGCTCGCCGGAGGGATTCCTTTCGAGACGGAGATCCAGTGCTCGTCGGCACGCCCTTCGCCCACTTCATCGAGCCGGTGACATAGAAGACGAAGCCGCGGAGCCCGCATGGACGCCGACCGCCGATCACTTCATCAAGACGGCGTCGACGACGACCACGACACAGAACTCGACATCGTGCAACCCCTCGTCTACTTCGTCACACCGGAGGGTTGCCGTTCAAGACGGCGAGCCGGAGCCCGCCATCACACGCCGGTCCTCAACCTTGGCATGAAGGACGATGACACGGAGGTCAATATCACGCAGCCCGTCCTCTACTTCATCGCGCCGGAGAGATGCTGTTGGAGACGGGGACCCGGAGTCCGTTGCCACACCCTTTGCCCACTTCATCGAGTCGGTGACACAGAGGACGAAGCCGTGGAGTCCATCGACGACTTCGTCAAGCCGGCACCGTGGACGACGATCATACGGAGTACTTCACTACACCACAGGCATCCACTGCGTCGCATCGGATGGACACTGCCGAAGACGACGGGGTGGGGCTCGCGGCCATGCTCGCCGTACACTTCATCATGATAGGACGTCGCCGAGGACGACGACATGAAGCTGTCCGCCATCCACTTGTTTGCCGCCATTCACTATGGAAGACGGAGATGTGCAGGAGCTGCCAACCACTCCAACTCCCGCAAGACCGTCGATGGAGTGTACATCATCAACACCCACTTTGGCCAAGTTCCCGTCGCCGCTGTCTTGGCACAGAAGACGAGGGAGGCTACAAGAAGGCGAGCACACAGACGGGTTAACATGCACGTAAATGGCTGGTGCACATGCATGTGCCATGCACGTACCAGCTAGCTATGGTTGACGGCAAGGTCACCATCCGACCATGATGACGGCGACAGCAGCGATCGTCACCACGTTGTCTACTGAACGATGCCCGGCATCATTCAAGACAGGAGCACGGAGCCTGACACCCCGTCTGCCCGTTGTCTATTTCAGCACGTCGTGGTTTACCATTGAAGGCGGAGTGGCGAAGCTCGACATGCCATCGCCTATACGCTGCGACGAACGCTCTATGAAGACTGGGAGTCCCTGCAAATGACGCCACACCGTGAAGACGACGCCCTACAACGGCGCATGCATCCCGCTCGTGAAGATGTTGCCCCGCCATGGTGCCGCTGCCACTCATGTCACACTCATCGGAGGCCGGAGCCGAGCAAGTTGGCGCCACCCGAGGACAAGGCGCGGCTGCATGGCGACGCGACTTCAACAACAACACCGCTCCTCTATGATCTCGTGAGAAGACGCCTTGACAACGCCGACTGCCGTGGACTCGGCGTCAGGTCGGGACGAGGCGTCGACTACACAGGCCGTGCTGGCGTGCGCAACGCGATGGTTATCACCGACGCTGGTCTCCACCGACAATTACTCCCGCAAGGCGTAGCCCCTTGCACACCCCGAGAATCTACTGGTCGTCGAGAAGTCCGAGCCGAGCGTGATCCATGCTACCCCAGCAACAACTCCTCCAACGCCGCCAAGACCGACGAGGCATGACGGCGAGGGCGAGCGCGGCCACCGCTAAGGCCACGCTACTTGTGACGCGTGTACCGACGAGGACACGGGCTCTGCCGCCGCCCACGCACACATCACCATCATCATGCATGGAGAACGCGAAGCGAAGATGACGAAGATGACCACACAGCTCAATCGGAGGTATCTCGCGGAGCAATCCACGGGAGTAATTAACCGGGAGTCTTCCGAGGCCCCGGGAACCAGGAGATCACACAATCGCCATAGTCAGCCCGGCCGCGCTAGTAGGCCATGGAGCGCACCTTTTTATTATGGGATCTTGTAATTTTATTTCTCCAACGAGATTAATGAAATACATGTTTCCCGTACCTTATTTTCTTTGTGTACTACGGTGCACTGGCACGCCCGCATACTCATTTTTGTTTTCCCCGGCGTATGAGAGAAACACACTCCCTTATTCCCTTCTCAACGGAGTCCTTAGATGTTTTTCTCGTGTCAAACACACTGAGGCTCTTTTGGCGCCGCCCCTTGGAGATCTCTCGGCTCGCCGTGTGGACTGTTGCATCTTCCCTCACGCCCCTGTCGAGCAGGATCTCCTTGCTACTATGCTCTCGGCTAGGCCGGCGGGCATCGATCCATGGCATGATGGTCCTATGCTTGATGAAGCAATGACGTCTTCTCCTTAGGTTTTGCATGCCATCGTAGGTCCTATGGACTGCTCTGCTTGGGACGATGATATGTGGTTGACCCATGGTGCCTCATCAGTAGGGAGTGAGGAATCTGTTGATCCTATGTGCTTAGAGGCTACGCTCTGGTCGCCACGCTCTGGAGGCTCCTCCTCGTCTTCCGTGGTGCACTCCCTTGTATGTACGATGTCAAGTGCAGGGGAGCCGCTTGGATTCAGCACACCCTGCGTTCTGGTTGAGCCTGTGGTTGAAGTGTGCAATGTTGTTGCGAAGGTGGGGCAAACTAAAGCAGCATCATTAACTCTGGAGGATTTTCTCAGCAAGGTTTCATGTCCACTCCCACAACCTCTCCTTGGGACCCCAGTGCCTTCGCATGGGGAGAAGAATGACGAGCGGCGGAGCCGGCGTCTGGATAAGAAGAACAAGGCGTGCAACATCACGACATCCAAGCGCACAGAGTATAGGATGTTGGAGGCTTTTGGTGAGCTATCGGAGGTCAACAAAGCAAAGGGTCCAGAGCAAAAGATGCAAGCATACCTAGATATGTACAAAAAACCGTTGTCACTGCAAGTGATCGAGGCGTTGAGGTCTTTGGTGAGGATCGCTTGAAAGTCAGAGTTGGACCTCTCAGGATATTTTCCACAAAGATAATGTTAGCAGATGACTCTTTGAGGCCGCGACAGAAGAGTCATTCGATGTGGATGGGTTCCCTTCCACGAGTGGCGGTCAGTTTGGTTGCACTTGAGCCTCGTCAAACTGCTTTGGGCCTAGGCGCTCTTGTGTCGGGCTCCGACGATGTCCCTTGATGCTGCTTTTTGTCTCATCCCTATCCCCTAGTTCTTGTGTCTCTTTTTCTCATTTTCCTTTTTCTTTCTTTGTGGGTTTTCATTTGGTTTTCCCTGATTAGCCGAGAATGTTAGGTTTTCGGGTCTGGTTTTCCTTATAAACTGGACCAACTCTCTTCTTCTTAATGAAATGCAGGAACCCCCTGCCCCTCTCGAGGTGTTCTCGAAAAAAAGAGTCTATATTGCATACACATTACAGACAGGAACAGGGGAGAAAGAAATGCCAACATTAGCATCATCTTCTGAAACAGCCCGGCCAGCAGCTAGAGACTACTGGGTACAAGGAACAAGTCGTGATCAAGAAGAGCTTGACCTTGAGCCTAAAGCATCTTGTAATCTTACATATATACTACTTAGTACAGAATACTAAGTAGAATATCCCCGCAAAAGTATACTTAGGTAAGGACAAGGATACCATATATATATATATATATATATATATATATATATATATGTACCCAGTGTATGTATGTGTATACTAAATAGCATACGTGGTACTAAGATTTCAGATAGATTAACGACAGCTACCGAATGCTTGCCTCTGTGGGTACGAAACCATCTGCTTCACTTTTTTTTTAATCTTCGGATCGGTCCACTACCTCTCCTTCAACATAGGCTCTTAATTTAATTACCAATTTGGATTGAGCGAGTATTCGACTTCACGGTGACAAGACTTCAGGGGCAGAGCCGTGATTGGAGCATGAGGAGGGCGAAAATGCCGGTGATCAAACAAGGGGATGAAACAACATGATATATTAGGTTTTAAAATATATCTGTACGGTTATGTTTTCCTTTGATTTAGGGCCATTTGAAGTTCCTTTTGGAATATTTGAGGTTCCTTTGTTAAGCAATCAGTGTTTTTGTTATTTTCGACATCTTGACACTTTCTTCTACTACAAAAGGTGTTGAAAAAATAGCATTGATATGTTTGGCAATACAAAAGAAATCAACATTCAACTGACTAAATTTTTTGAATCATCGGTTTCGCATATCAGCTAATTTAGAAATGAAAATAGAATATACTAGAAATGTTGGGGATTAATAATTGAAATTGACAAAACAGTATCATTATTGGTTGGTTCCTCTGATTTATATCACCAAGAAAGAGTACCATGTCTTATATACTAGTAGTACTTTGGTTTCTTCTACCTGGTTGCCTGGCTGGTCTTTAATTTACAACACTGACAAAACATGTTGTATGTTTCAAACCAAAATTACAAGTGTTTAATTTGCAAACTATGAAAAACTCCGACAGTACTAGAGAGTTATCCCCATGCATTCCGGCGAGCCCCAATGCCCCCTTGCACCATGTTGCCTTGTAAACTCGACCCGCTTCTCGCACAGCGTACAATACCTGGCTTGGCACGCCCAGCAGAAAACATATTCATCATCATCCTGGGCACATACATAATGTCGTTAGATCGATAGATTCATAGGAGAAGTAGGCTAGTGCTCAGTAAATTGGTCATCATCCCTTGCAGATTCAAGCCATGCTGCAGATTGAATAAGACAGGTCTCCTTACCTTGAAAATTTTCTGACGGCATTTCGGGCATTCGATGGTACTGCCTAACGGATGCATTCGAGCCACGCGTTCCGCGGTTTCTAGCTCTTTCAGTCGCTTCTCCAAATCATTTGTGTTATAGTCCTTTTTTTGCGGCGCAAAGAGCCCACATTTACTGCAAAGCATACATGCATGCATTAAGAATAAGATAGGCCTGAGGTCTTGGATGCCTACAACCCCCCTCTTTTCAAAGACAAAAGGCCTCTTGATTGCTTAGGATAGGATCGATAGCCTACCTGAAATGGTTATAATTGCTAGCAGTCATGGCCTCGCCACAACGGAAGCAGAATGACTTGCCACAGTTCACACAATACATCATGTTACACCCTTCACTTCTGCTAATGGCCATTCGGCAGTTTGGACATGCTCTAGCATCGTTGTATAAGCTTCTGATCATCAGCATCTCCTGCACCATCTCCCTCACAGTTAACTTGCCTGATGCCTGCAAACATTAAATTGAAGACTGAATTATTATGTTTCTAGAAAGTGCAAAAGATTTGCGCTTCACCAACAGACAATATGTAACTCAATGTATGTAGGTGCATCCAAAGCTTATGGCACATCAAATGTATATTTTATCTTTGAAGGATTTACTAACAAAACCACAATGTGTTTTCCTGCTGGTAACAGGTTATTAGTACTAGCTAGGATGATGTGTATCGAATCAAGTTGCTTAGTATAACAAAATATACAAGTTTTAAGACCAATGCAAATGCAGAAGAGATTTTAGTTTCATTTCTACCTTGAGCTTTTGTTCTGGTGTTAAACACTGTCTCCCTAGATGGCGTGGGTCCTTGCAAGCCGAGCAGAAGGTAAAGAAACACCTTTGACATTGCGCGTTCTTATCCTCGTCTGCCAAGCAAGCAATCGAACACCTTGGACAGTAGACCACGTCTGACATTGAGCCCAATGCTTTGTCAAGAAGAAGCCTATCCCAACGTTCAAACTCTTCTTTCCTAAGAAGATCCTTTAGCAGATACGGTGGAATAGAAGTGTTGCACTTGGTGCCCGGGCACACCAATTGGAACACAGTACCTTCCTTCACATGTATCCTGCACAAGGTCTCCATGCAATTGACACAAAACAAGTGCTGGCATGGCAGCTGGATGAAGTTTGAACCTAATTGTTTCAAAGCTCAAGTTAGGTCACATGGGAACATAATTCAGTTACCTAAGAGGATTTAATGGAAAGGAAAAACAGGCCCACTGATTCTTATTGTTTATCATGAACCATGGAAAAATCAGCCAGCCATTTGATACCACTATGGTACAGTTATAAAAAACAATGTGTAACATGGAATGGACAACATAGATAAGTGACACTCTTCCAACAAAGACAGAGACAATTCAGAAAATTAAGGAACGATCGGTTGGTATGAATGCGCAATAGAGAAAAATTCAAAAGGGTAAAGGCTTACCATTGCTCTCGTTAAGGCATATCAGACACATATGAAGATCTTCAAGAAAAGCTTTACGACGCTTCTTACTACTGTAACCGAGCATCGAAGGGATTACATAATCCAATGGGATACCTCTTGAGATAGCACGATTGTCTGATTTGAGTGTTGGACTGTCTGGACCTAATATTATTTTGGCATCAATCCAGAGGTGTGACAAAGACGAATTGCGGATCCACTCAACCCACTGATATACCACTTCCTGCCCCCGGAGCTCTGCCCATATGGCATCGAGCATCTCACAGATCTGAGAAACTTGAGACCCATCCATCCATTTGGCAGTGACTGTAAAATATGGGGGCTCTTTGCTAGGATACCACTGAGGAAGTAAGCATGTCAATACCAAGGGAGGCAAGTAGTCAAGGTTGCAAGTGCAAGAGTATTCCTCTGGCTCATAACCATCTTCTTCTATATCATCATGAGGGCATCCTCCATTGGAGGAAGAAAACTTAGCGCATACTTGAGAGCCGTGCTGCAAGTCGTAGCGTATGTACATCTAGAATTAAATAAAAGAAAGAAAACCACCAAAATCAAATTTCACATCCAAGAACAGATGAAACAAGACAACACTGAAACTGATGGCGAAAACACGAAACCTGGAAAAACCGGAGCCCTCCTTTGCTTTCAAATTCAACCAGGTCATCCCCATATATTGCTTCCAGTGCCATCAGCTGCAGTGGACAATGAGATGAAGTCAGGAACATATGATTCATCCTGCAGTAGTACAATGTCAATGTTGTAAATAGTTAAGCTACCAGACTTGCAAAAAAAAGGACTCAATATGGCACCACTATGAGGCCATAAGCTTCTAAAAAAACTGACTAAAATTGCAACCATCGTCCAAAGGCCAAAGCCATGTAAACCTTAGCATCACTAAGGTCAAGATCGATCACAAAATTGTTAAAAAAAACCAGTTTGATCAGAAATTAGTAGCGTACTGGACCTCGTCCTGCTGTCGCTCCTGGTTGACTCTTATCCCCTCTTCGTCCTCCTTCACGTCGCGAAGGTGAATTCTCTCCGTAGCAGCGGCGTCCTCCAGTATGGATTCTGCCTCGGCCGCCGCCACCCACGGAGAGTCCAACTCCAGGTTGAGCACGTCCTCGTCGCTCCCATCAGCGCGCGACGAGGGTGGGGAGGAGGACGTTTCAGTGGTGAAGCCTGGGTCGGGGATGCGGTGGGATAGGATTGGCCGCGACGAGGAGGAGGCACCGGCGGACGGTGCTGCCATGGCGGGAGCTCGGAGTTGCCGTGGAGTCGTTCGGAGTGGGTAGTACCTCAAGAATCAAGATCGAACCCGGCCGAGCCTATCATATCGGCCCGTACGTTGCACCGCGTACTGCAGTACAACTCTTGTATTTTAGCATGGTTTCAAGTCATGGACGATCCGGACAAAAAAAACTCAATATGGCACCGCCGAATGGTTTCCAAGTCCATCAACCTACTAGCCATTTGATTAAATCAAGTAGAGTTGAATTGAATTACCCCTCTTCATCTTTTTTTTTTCAAAAATGATAAATCCCGAACGTTCGGATTTTGAACATGGCAAATCAAACGTTTTTTATGGCAATTTTAGTTGACGCGAGGATGGCAATTTTTTTTTTACAAGCATGACACTTCCTGGCAAAAAATAAACCGATGGCGATTTTGCCATGCTTACCACCTGAACTTGACATGGTCAAATCCCGAACGTTCGGGACTTATCGTCGTCCTTTTTTTACTATAGTTTACTCTTTGATCTGGTGGTGGATAATTAGTATTGTGCTGATGTATATCAACAAGAAACAAGGAAAAAAAAATCAAAGAAACTATTTTTGGCGGGTAAATCAAAATAAATATAAATTACAAGAAACTAGTGTATGATGATTCACCGGAATAGAATCGAAGGCCATGATAAGCTCATGCGCGACTACTTTCTGCTTGGTTGCACCTTCCCTGCCTATGTGTTCCGGTGACACTTCCGCGTGATTGAACTGTTGTTTCGTAGAATTATTGACGACATGGAAGCCAATGAGTCGTTCTTCCGACAATGCATAAATGCCGTCGGTTTGCTGGGTTTCCCCTCTTTCCATAAGGGGGGGGGGGGGGCACTTCAGATGATTGCATATGGCACTCTTGCAAATGCATTGGATGAGTACCTTCGAATGGCCGAAGATACAGTTATAAAGTGCACGAAAGTGTTAGCGGAAATCTGTGGTGAGGGTTTGCAACTGTGGAATGTCTTGGCAAAGTTCATGACATGTTGTGTGATCCTACACATTGAAGATGAGAGGGATATTTCAAGTCTCATTGACTATGAAAATATTGGCACAATTATCATGCCTCGTAGATACACAGAACGCATTCAAGCATTTCATCAGGCGTACCGGAAGATTGAAGACCAGATCCACCATCATTAGCTGAAAGTAGGATCACATTGAGCACCAGCGGAGGCCAACTCAGAGATAGTGTGTTTAATTTTTTTAGAACTCGTTCATTTTTTCTTAAACCATTTTTATCGGATTATTTGTTGCATCTGGAATATTTGTTGATTTGGATCATTTGTTGTATTCACATTATTATTTTTAATAATATTTGTCGAATTATTTGATCTAAATTGTTGTAAGTGGGTAGAAGAAGAAAAAAGTATATGATGGCCGCATTATGGTGACTCTATGTTTGTGCGAGCCTCCACAACCTCCTAAACATTATGAAGTACACTTTATATACATTATGAAGATTGTAAATATGTGGCTCTGGCAGAGTTGCACTAAGTTAGCACCCTATTTGACACCTTCTTGCCTCACTCGCTAGATAGGCACGGGGCGAACACCGTCATTGTAGGCAGTATAGCTCCGTGGCCAGTTTAAAACTCAAATCGACTGGTCACATATCCCCCAAACACTCTTGCATCATCGTCGCATGTGTGAAAGTAATTATCTCTTCCTCTCCTAGAAGATCTAAATGCAAAGAAAGAGTGTCGTCATCAAGACAGCCCAAACGATCTTGGTTGCGTGATAATGCTTGTTTTTAGGGCATCTCCAATGGGTTCCCCCACATCACCCCTATAGTTTTGAATCAGACTGTCTGAATCGAAAACACCATCCAATGGACTTCCTCGTTTCAGAATGGACAATCTTGACCATCAGATATCCCCCAGTCTGATCCCAAATGAATGGGAGGAGTAGGGGAGTCTGGACTGTCCACCATGTCGGCCACACAGCCGACCCTTCCCAGTATCCCACCAGGACTATTCCTCGTCCCACACTGCACACCTCTTCGCGCACCGGGATCCTAAAAGTCGCCATCACACACATCTTGTCGCCGCCGGACCCTACTGGACACCCAGTTGGATTAGGGCCATCATGTAGTTGCTCATAGACGATGGCATCTACGTCAAGCTCTATCTCGATCAACTCATCTTTTGTTGTTGAGTTTGTTGTGTTGCGTTTTTAGCACTGTTCTGGCATTAGTTCGTGACTTTCAGAAATCGAGCATGAGATATAGTTTTGATTCACCCGTTGCAACAAAAGCAATTGTGAAGACTTCGCAATGTTGCAATAATATAGCGCGACAGTAGTTTATAGTCCGGTTTCTTAACAAATTGCTCAAAAAATGTAAGAATAAAGGAGACAAAGGCAAGAATTCATGTGCAAATAAAGATGGTTGAAAAGAAAATGTCATCAAAGGGTTTGAGTGCTTTTGCAATTGTTGCGTGTTTCCTTTTGTAATCGGGACGAAAGAAAAACTTGTTTCATCTTTCCTTTGCTTTACCTCTAAATTAGTTGGACGATGACCTGGAACATCTTTCCTTTGCTTTACCTCTAAATTATCTGTAATCGGGACGAAAGGTTTGATTTGATTTTATTGAGTTTAATGAAGGACATGTTTTTGTAAGATTTGATTGAGTTAACGTAGAACATAATTTTCAGTAGCATAATGGAAAAAAAAAGTGATTTGGTTTAGATTATTTTGAATCTGGGGCATGGAAAGGGAAAAACAACAACGTTGGGGGTAGAAGCGAGAGCCAACGTAACAACTCCCTTTTAATAGTAGATATCATTTAGGTTATTTTATTAGTATTTTCGATTATTTTATTAGTACCTTCCAATGTTTTATGGGTGCTTAAAGTGTACAAATATTAATAGTTGCTCATGTCTATGTATAATTTTAGTTTAAAACATTTATATATTGTTCGTATATGCATGTTTTTTTTTGCAGGCTCGTATATGCATGTGGTATGGGCCCTTTGTTACCGTACCATGTCTGAATACACTTAATTCGGTATTTGAATGTGCATACTTCAGTATTCCATCCGTCCTGCTTCTGAATCCAAAAAAAGTAAATATAAAATATGATATGATACGAACATTATCCATCTGAGTCCAAAACGATTTCACCTCTAGAAATGAATCCTTTGTGGGTCGGCTCGGTTGCCGGGGGACCCGCGGTGCTTACTTTGCGATCTAGATCTGCGCCCGTACCATCGTCGCTTCCAAGTCCGTCCCTAGGGGTGACGGTTAGCGAGAGTCACGGAAAGGCGATCGCGAGGCGATCGCTCGAGATCGCTAGGGTTCCCGCGCCTGGGAGTTCACGAGCTGCAGATCTGATCTAGCGCAAGTGTTCTGATTCTGTTCACACCCCCAATCCCGTCCAATCCACCATAAGCCTTCCATGCGCTAGGGTTCACGGTCGTAATACACTGTTCGAATTCCCTAGGGTTCTTCGTAGCAGGGGGCGGGGTAGCGAGAATGGAGGATGTGGAAGGGTTGATGAGAGGGCTGAAACTGTCGGCGGCGGAGAGGAAGGGACTGAAGATTGGTGAGGCGGAGAAGGGACAGGAGATTGAGTGGACTTCAGATGAACCCCAAGCAGTGGGTAAACTGTTCTCGGAGAAGCCAGTGCGTGCGGGAATAATTGGGCAGACGCTGGGAAGAATTTGGTGCCCGATCAAGGGAATGGGATGTAAGGAGTTGAGAACCAATGTTTTTCTGTTCACCTTTAGGCAGGCGTCGGGATGGAGGAGAGCCCTTGAGGAGGGACCGTGGTGGTTTGATAAGGAGTTGATTGTGATGGAGGATTTTGACCCGAAAAAAACAGTGGATGAATATGAGTTCAATCTGATACCTATGTGGATTAGGGTTTTTGGACTGCCTCTGGGACACATGAATAGGGCTACAGGTGAGAAGATCGGAGCGGACTTCCATGAGGTGATTGAGGTGGATGTTGGGCATGATGGGAAGGAGGTAGGAAAGTTTCTGCGTTTGAAGGTGAGGTTGGATATCACGGAGCCGCTGATGAGGGGTTTTGTGTTAGAGAGGGAGAGGAAGAAGGAAGGACCAGTGGAGGACACCGCAGTTGAAGCAGATACACAGAAAAAGTATAAGAAGAGGAAGGATTTATTATGGTGTAGGTTTGAATATGAATATTTACCGAATTTTTGTTATACATGCGGCGTCATAGGGCACGGCGAAAAGGAGTGTTGCAAAAAGCCAGTGCAGGGGGAGGCGCCTCAGTATGGACCTTGGATGAGAGCAGAGGAGTCACATACGAGGGTAGATGAAGGAGGAAGCATGAAGTGTCTGGGTACAGGTCTAGCAGTGGTACGAAATCAACTAATACAGGTAGAGGAAGTGGAGGTGGCAAGCTGACTGGGGAAAGGAGACAGTACAATCTGGGTAGGGGCACGGGTGGCTCAGGGAGTGATGCATCACACTGGAGGAAGGGTAATGACTCATCAAGGAACACAAAAAGCAATGATGATGGAGAGGAGATGGAGGTTAACAGCCCAGCAAAGGAATTAGTGGGTGCGGAGCAGAAACAAACGTCGAACAGCCAAACGGTGAAACAGCTTACTTTTACAGCAGAATATCCAGCTGGGGGGTCCAAGGAGAAACTTATACAGGAGAAAGTAGGGGAGTCGGATGGCAAAGAAGATATGCAAATGTCAATAGAGAGGAATAAGGAAATTACATTGAACAGTAAGAAGGAGGAGATGAAAGATGGAAAGGAGGGAAAGGAAGGGAAGATCCTGCAAAACAAAACGTTTAAGAGAAAGATGCGCAAAGGAGGTGAAGAAAACCAGCCAAGCCTGGGAGTGCAGTTGGGAAAAAGAGGTGGAGAAGAGATGGAGGTGGATGATGATATTCTTGCAAAGAAGGGCCGACGGCTGGAAGTGATAGGGCATGTGGAAGAACTGAAGAGGAGTGGAGGAGACCAGACGGAGGAAGAAAACACCATAAGCATATCGGCCGGGCTGCTCATGCAGTCCCGCCGGGAGCAATTAAAATCGTGAGCTGGAACTGTCGGGGGCTCGGGAACGGCCCGGTAGTTCGTTCTCTTCTCGAGCTGGGAAGAGTGGAGGAACCCGATATTTTGTTTTTGTGTGAAACTAGACTGGAGGAGAAGGAACTTGACCGATTTAGATGGATGCTTGGACTCGTTCACATGTGTTCTTGGAAGGGGGAAGGAAGGAGTCGAGGAGTAGCAATGTTTTGGAGAAGGGAGGTGGATGTGACTCTGCGTTTGTTTGGGAGGAGGCATATTGATGTAGATGTGAAGATGGAGGATGGGCTGGTGTGGAGGCTCACGGGCATGTATGGGGAATCGGCTATGGAAAGGAAAAATGAGACATGGAGAACACTACGGCTCTTAAAACAGCAACACCAAGGAGGGAGACCTTGGCTCTGTATTGGTGACTTCAATGAGATACTGACGAGTACAAAGAAAACAGGAGGAGCAGCTCGACCCCAACACTATCTAGATGGATTCTGGGAGGCTATGCAAGTTTGTGAACTAGAGGATATTGGGTTCGAAGGAGATATGTACACATGGAGGAACCATAGCAAAGAACTACATACATATATCTGCGAGAGGCTAGACAGAGCCATAGCAAATGAGGAGTGGTGCACGCAATTCCCGAACTATGCAGTTATCAATGGACCGCCTAGACATTCTGATCATCGGCCTATTGTGGTTAACACTGAAAATATGGACAGGGAGTGGAAGCGTGGGGATGGGGCTTTTCGCTTTGAGGCTAGGTGGCTGCAGGAGGATGGATGTGAAGATATAATCAGGGGAGCTTGGGAGAGCAGTAGGGAAGCGGGTGAAGGAGGGGTAGCCGAAGCATTACGCATCATGGCCGGAGATGTTAGCAGGTGGAGTAAGGAAGTGGTGGGGGTGTTGGAAGGACGGATGAAGAAGGCAAGGAAAGAATTGGAGGTATGCATGCGAGAGGCTGTGTCGGATCACAAGATCAGAGAAGATGCTAGGTTGAGGTGCCTGGTTGAGGAACTGGAGGAGAAGAAACACACAAAACTCAAACAACGGGCTCACATGTGGTGGCTACGAGATGATAACCGAAACATCAAATATCTTGAGTCGGTGGCCTCGGCGAGGAAGAAGAGGAACAGAATTAAGGAGTTAAGAAAGGAGGATGGGACGGTGGTGGAGGAGGGGAAGGATTTAACTAACTATGTTTGCTCATTTTTTCAGGATCTTTTCTCATCGTCTCAACCTCACCGTTTGCCAGAGCTCCTTGACAAGGTCCAGCCGGGGGTTGCTCAGGCCATGAACAACATCCTGCTAATAGAGTTCACGCGGGAAGAGGTCAAGGCCGCCCTTGACCATATTGGGGACCTCAAGGCACCAGGACCGGATGGCATGCCGTCCATTGTGTTCAAACGGCACTGGAATTTCATGGGGGACCAACTTGTGGACGAGGTGCTGAAAGTATTAAGAGGAGGAGACATGCCGGATGGGTGGAATGACGCCTATGTGGTTTTAATCCCCAAAGTAAAAAATTCGCGGAGAATAAAGGACCTCCGTCCAATCAGCCAGTGTAATGTGTTGTACAAGCTTGTCTCTAAGGTCTTAGCCAACAGGTTGAAGTTGATCCTCCCTGAGCTGATTTCCGAAAACCAAAGTGCATTTGTCCCGAGAAGGCTGATGACAGATAATGTACTCATTGCGTATGAGATTTCGCACTATGTCATGAATAAAAAGAGTGGCAACAATGGGTATGCGGCGGTGAAGGCTGACATGAGCAAGGCGTATGATCGGGTTGAATGGAACTTTCTTGAAGCTATGATGTGCAGATTGGGTTTCAGGAGAGAATGGGTAGACCTAATTATGAAATGTGTTCGATCAGTTCGCTACCAGATCAAAGTCAATGGGGAACTCACACAACAGTTTTGTCCATCAAGGGGCTTAAGACAAGGGGACCCGGTGTCCCCCTATCTGTTTGTGCTGTGTGTGGAGGGACTCTCGGCATTGCTGCATGATGCAGAACAGAGAGGAATAATTAGTGGGATCAAGGTGTGCCCAAGAGCACCCTGTGTATTGATGTCTACCACACAACCTTCTTCTTGTAGACGTTGTTGGGCCTCCAAGTGTAGAGGTTTGTAGGACAGTAGCAAATTTCCCTCAAGTGGATGACCTAAGGTTTATCAATCCGTGGGAGGCGTAGGATGAAGATGGTCTCTCTCAAGCAACCCTGCAACCAAATAACAAAGAGTCTCTTGTGTCCCCAACACACCCAATACAATGGTAAATTGTAGGTGCACTAGTTCGGCGAAGAGATGGTGATACAACTGCAATATGGATGGTAGATATAGGTTTTTGTAATCTGAAAATATAAAGACAGCAAGGTAACGAACGGTAAAAGTGAGCGTAAACGGTATTGCAATGCTAGGAAACAAGGCCTAGGGTCCATACTTTCACTAGTGCAAGTTCTCTCAACAATAATAACATAATTGCATCATATAACTATCCCTCAACATGCAACAAAGAGTCACTCCAAAGTCACTAATAGCGGAGAACAAACGAAGAGATTATGGTAGGGTACAAAACCACCTCAAAGTTATTCTTTTCAATCAATCTGTTGGGCTATTCCTATAAGTGTCACAAACAGCCCTAGAGTTCGTACTAGAATAACACCTTAAGATACAAATCAACCAAAACCCTAATGTCACCTAGATACTCCAATGTCACCTCAAGTATCCGTGGGCATGATTATACGATATGCATCACACAATCTCAATTCATCTATTCAAACCAACACATAGAACCTCAAAGAGTGCCCCAAAGTTTCTACTGGAGAATCACGACGAAAACGTGTGCCAACCCCTATGCATAGGTTCATGGGCAGAACCCGCAAGTTGATCACCAAAACATACATCAAGATGTATCACGTGATATCCCATTGTCACCACAGATACGCACGGCAAGACCTACATCAAGTGTTCTCAAATCTTTAAAGACTCAATCCGATAAGATTACTTCAAGGGGAAAACTCAATTCATTACAAGAGAGAAGAGGGGGAGAAACATCATAATGATCCAACTATAATAGCAAAGCTCGCGATACGTCAAGTTCGTGCCAAATCAAGAACACGAGAGAGAGAGATCAAACACATAGCTACTGGTACATACCCTCAGCCCCGAGGGTGAACTACTCCCTCCTCGTCATGGAGAGCGCCGAGATGATGAAGATGGCCTCCGGTGAGGGATCCCCCCTCTCCGGCAGGGTGCCGGAACAGGGTCCCGATTGACTTTTGGTGGCTTTGGAGGTTTACGGTGGCGGAACTCCCGATCTATCTTCTCCATTTTTGTTTTTAGGGTATATGGGAATATATAGGAGCCGGAAGTACGTCGGGGAATCCACGGGGGCCCCACGAGGAATTTTTCTGTTTGGACTCCGTTTGATATTCCTTTTCTTCGAAACACTGAAATAGGCATAAAACAGCAAATCTGGGCTGGGCCTCCGGTTAATGGGTTAGTCCCGAAAGTAATATAAAAGTGCATAGTAAAGCCCAATAATCATCCAAGATTGATAATATAATAGCATGAATACTTCATAAATTATAGATACGTTGGAGACGTATCAGCATCCCCAAGCTTAATTCATGCTCGTCCTCGAGCAGGTAAATGACAAAAGAAATAATTTATGAAGTGTGAATGCTAGCAGGTGCATAAGTTTTGATCAATGATAATTTCAATCACCTTTTCTAGCATCATTATATGTCATAACAGTAGGTCAACTCATAGAACTTTTCATGATCAAGTAACAAGCTATTCACATGTTAAAGCATAGACCATAAACTTTCTTGAAAGCTAACAAACCGTGATATTAGTCATCAAACAATTACAATTCATCTTATTTTCCGGAAGAGTCTATGACAGAGCTTTAATTTAGCAAACTCCACATACTCAACTATCATTTAGTCTTTCACAATTGCTAACACTCACGTGATATTTATGGGTTCAAAGTTTTAATCAGACACAGAGAAAGATAGGGGCTTATAGATTCGCCTCCCAACCTTTTATCTCAAGGGTAATGTCAACAATAATAGTTCATGATGTCTTACATCCAATTGGATATATATATCAGAATCTTTCCAACACAAGATGCTTGCCAAAGGATAAAATGAAAAAAAGGAAAGGTGAAGATCACCATGACTCTTGCATAAAAGTAAAAGATAGGCCCTTCGCAGAGGGAAGCAGGGATTTGCAGAGGTGCCAGAGCTCGATTTTGAAATAGATGAAAATAATTTTGAGAGGTATGCTTTCATTGTCAACATGACCAAGAGCTCCCAATGTCTTCCATACTAGATAAATCATAGGCGATTCCCACGTAGAAAGGTAAAGATTTTACTCCCCCTTCACCAACAATCACACTCCACGGCTTGTCCGAAACAACGGGTGCCGTCCAACTATCAACATTCCTGGGGGAGTTTTGTTTGCAATTATTTTGATTTGATTTCGATCTTTTGATCATGGGACTGGGCATCCCGGTTACCGGCCATTTTCTCGTGAATGATGAGCGGAGTCCACTCATCGTGAGAATAACCCACCTAGCATGGAAGATACTGCTAACCCGTAGTCGCTACATGAGCGATTCGGGCATACAAAACAGATTATTACTTGAAAGTTTAGAGTTTGGCACATGCAAATTTACTTGGAACGGCAGGTAAATACCGCATATAGGTAGATATGGTGGACACTCATGGAAGAAACTTTGTTCAAGGAGTTTGGACGCACAAGTAGTATCTCTACTTAGCACAAGGAATTTGGCTAGCATGAGGGGGAAAGGCAAGCTCAACGTGTTAGGCGATCCATGACAATATACTTTATTTCGGATATAAGAAAACATAACCCATTACGTTGTCTTCCTTGTCCAACATCAACCTTTCATCATGTCATATTTTAATGAGTGCTCACAATTACAAAAGATGTCTATGATAGTATATTTATATGTGAAATCTCTCTTCCTTCAATATTCTTTCATGAATTGTTCAAGTGACCAATACAAAGCTTGCTAACATTCAATAAGTTTACCACCTCTACTTCTTATATGTGAAGGCATTACTTCCCCATGGGATAAGCATATGAAACATATATAATTTCAGATTTATGACATTCAATTCATTCAACCATTTACTCATAGGATATAAGTGAAGCACACGAGTAAATGACAAACTACTCCAAAAAGATATAAGTGAAGATCAATGAGTAGTTTAAATAATTATGCAGGTACATGAAGATTCTCTCTCATTTAAGAATTTCAGATCTTGGTATTCTATTCAAACAGCAAGCAAAGCAAAATAAAATGACATTGCAAGGATAGCACACATCAAGTGAAGAAGCAAAAACTTAGGATCAACCGATACTAACCGATAGTTGTTGAAGAAGAAAGGTGGGATGCCTACCGGGGCATCCCCAAGCTTAGATGCTTGAGACTTCTTGAAATATTATATTGGGGTGCCTTGGGTATCCCCAAGCTTGAGCTTTTGTGTCTCCTTAATTCCTTTCATATCACGGTTTCCTAAATCTCGAAAGCTTCATCCACACCAAACTCAACAAGAACTCGTGAGATAAGTTAGTATAAACCAATGCAAAAACCTTATCATCCTCTACTGTAGCAAATCACAAAAATTATTATTCAACATTGCATACTAAATGCCTCTGCATATTTAATACTCCTATCCTCAAATAGAACCATTAAACAAGCAAACATATGCAAACATGCAAACATAACAGCAATCTGCCAAAACAGTACAGTCTGTAAAGAATGCAAGAGTATCAATACTTCCTCAGATCCAACAATTATGAACTAAAATTCCCACTGTGGTAAATTTATCAGAGCTCAATATGCAAAAGGTTTCAACGTTATATCACATTCTGAATTTTCTAGGGATTTTTTGCAACAGCGGTAAACTTTCTGTTTTGAAACAGCAACATGTATACTTGCAAAATAAGCATGGTAAAGGCTATCCTTGACATTTTTATTGAAAAGAAAGGTGCAAAACACTATTCTAACTAACATCAAGCAAATACTAACAAAAGAAAATGACGCTCCAAGCAAAACACATATCATGTGGTGAATAAAAATATAGCTCCAAGTAAAGTTACCGATGAACGAAGACGAAGGAGGGGATGCCTTCCGGGGCATCCCCAAGCTTAGGCTCTTGGTTGTCCTTGAATGTTACCTTGGGTTGCCTTGGGCATCCCCAAGCTTAGGCTCTTGCCACTCCTTATTCCATAGTCCATCAAAACTTCACCCAAAACTTGAAAACTTCACAACACAAAACTCAACAGAAAACTTGTAAGCTCCGTTAGTATAAGAAAATAAAACCACCACTTAGGTACTGTAATGAACTCATTATAAATTCATATTGGTGTAACATCTACTGTATTCCAACTTCTCTATGGTTCATACCCTCCGATACTACTCATAGATTCATCAAAATAAGCAAACAACACATAGAAAACAGAATCTGTCAAAAACAGAACAGTCTGTAGTAATCTGTACCAAACATATACTTCTGGAACTCCAAAAATTTAACCAAATTAGGAAGTCCTGGATAATTTGTTTATTGATATACTGAAAAAATAATCAACTGAAAATCACGTTTCTGTGATTTATTAAAACTAATCTCGTGCGCACAAAGTTTCTGTTTTTCAGCAGGATCAACACAACTATCACCGTAAGCTATCCTAACGGTCTTACTTGGCACTTTATTGAAACAAAAGCTATAAAACATGATTACTACAGTAGCATAATCATGTGAACACACAAAAACAGTAAGGGTATATATTGGGTTGTCTCCCAACAAGCGCTTTTCTTTAATGCCTTTCTAGCTAGGCATGATGATGACAATGATGCTCACATAAAAGATAAGAATTGAAACATAACGGGAGCATCATGAAGCATATGACTAGCACATTTAAGCCTAACCTACTTCCTATGCATATGTATTTTGTGAGAAAATAACTTATGAGAACAATAATCAACTTGCATAGGAAGGCAAAACAAGCATAACTTCAAAAATTTCAACACATAGAGGGGAAACTTGATATTATTGCAATTCCTACAAGCATATATTCCTCCCTCATAATAATTTTCAGTAGCATCATGAATGAATTCAACAATATAACCAGCACCTAAAGCATTCTTTTCATGATCTACAAGCATAGAAAATTTACTACTCTCCACATAAGCAAAATTCTTCTCATTCGGAATAGTGGGAGTATCATAAGAGACTTGAACACTATAAATTGTTTCCACATTAAAAGAGTAATGTTCAGAGAAAGGGTACTCATAATCATGACAAGTTTTATAAATATAATCATCTCTAATCTTTATAGCATAAGTTTTATCACAATAATCATCATAAGTAGCAACTTTGTTCTCATCATAATCGATTGAAACCTCTTCCGAAAGAGTGGATACATCACTAAATAAAGTCATGACCTCTCCAAATCCACTTTCATAAATATTATAAGATTCAACATCCTCCAAAATAGTGGGATTATTACTTCCTAAAGTTGACACTCTTCCAAACCCACTTTCATAAATATAATCATCATAAGTAGAAGGCATGCTATCATCATAACAACTTTGCGTATCAAAACTTAAAAGGCTAAAAATATCATCTTCATTAACCATAGAATCCCCAAGCTTGGGACAAACACTAATTGCAGCAAATATATTCTCAAATATGTCATCCTCATCAAACATAGCTTCCCCAAGCTTGGGCCTTTTCGTATCATAAGCATAATCACTCTCATCATTAATAGTATGGATAGCTAGCACCGATAGTATAGCAATTCTTATATTCTTTCAAGCAAGTGACAAAAAGATTTTCAAGATCATAAGAAGTATCATTATCTTCCCAATCATAATCATCACAACAAGCAATAGGCATAACGAGATCATCATCAAGTGTATCATCTTCATTTTCATGAGGCATAGCAATAATAGGAGCAACTTTATTTGGGAGAGATATCTTTTTACCTCTTTTCCTTTTTCTTTTCTTCTTCTTCACCACATCATGTGTAGGTTTAATCCTCTTTTTGGAGATCCTTATTAATGAGATTGGTTGAATAGAAGGCTCCTCCTCGTTACCTGATTCATCATAAGAAATAATAGGAGAATATTGGGAAGTCTCTTCCCTTTCATTAGTATTCTCTTCATCTTATATTTGTTTTCTTTTCTTTATGTAATTGGCAATATAAGGATTTTCAATGCAATTCACCGCACAATACATATAAATCTTCTCTAGATCAAAATCAAGAATTTTATCAAGGGCAAATTTTGGAAGATCCTTAGTTATACGTTTAATTTCTTCATAACCCAAAAGAAGACTAAGCTCTTTATGATGCTCAAGGGTAATCAAATTATCACAATATTTGGACATGACTTGATCATGAAACAAATAGCATTGGAGCTTTAAATGACCATGTTCATTGCAAAGTTCACAAGGAGCACGAAAAATATTGAATCTTTCAGCACATTCATCTAGATCTTCCTGCAACAATTTGGTTTCTAAGTACTTATGCCTCTTGCAATATCTATCTTCCCTATTTGGTGTGTTCGTGCAAACATGCACTCCACAAAATTGACATGCTTATAGGAGACGTTTTCATCATAACTAGTGCAATCATCATTAGCATCATGGATATTCAAAGAATTCGTACTAACAACATTGCAATCATGCTCATCATTCAAAGATTTAGTGCCAAACATTTTAGAGATTTCTTCTTCTAGCACTTTGGCACAATTTTCCTTTCCATCATACTCACGAAAGATATTAAAAAGGTGAAGCGTATGAGACAAACTCAATTCCATTTTTTTTAGTTTTCTTTTATAAACTAAACTAGTGCTAAAACAAGAAACAAAAAGATTCGATTGCAAGATCTAAAGATATACCTTCACTTACCTAGCCTCCCCGGCAACGGCACCAGAAAAGAGCTTGATGTCTACTACACAACCTTCTTATTGTAGACGTTGTTGGGCCTCCAAGTGCAGAGGTTTGTAGGACAGTAGCAAATTTCCCTCAAGTGGATGACCTAAGGTTTATCAATCCATGGGAGGCGTAGGATGAAGATGGTGTCTCTCAAGCAACCCTGCAACAAAATAACAAAGAGTCTCTTGTGTCCCCAACACACCCAATACAATGGTAAATTGTATAGGTGCACTAGTTCGGCGAAGAGATGGTGATACAAGTGCAATATGGTGTTGGGGAACGTAGTAATTTCAAAAAAAATCCTACGCACACGCAAGATCATGGTGATGCATAGCAACGAGAGGGGAGAGTGTTGTCTACGCACTCGTGAGACCGAAGCGAAGCGTTGACGCAACGTAGAGGAAGTAGTCGACGCGTCTTCCGGTCCAACCGATCCAAGCACCGTTACTCCGCACCTCCGAGTTCTTGGCACACGCTCAGCTCGATGACGCCCCGGGCTCCGATCCAGCAAAGCTTGGGAGGAGTTCCACAAGACGACGAAGCGTGGTGACGATCTTGATGTTCAACTGTCGCAGGGCTTCGCCTAAGCACCGCTACAATATGACCGAGGTGGAATATGGTGGAGGGGGGCACCACACACGGCTAAGGAACGATCACGATGATCAACTTGTGTGTTCTAGGGTGCCCCCTGCCACCGTATATAAAGGAGGGAGGGGAAGGTGCGGCCGGCCCCCTTGGGGTGCGCCTGGAGGAGTCCTACTCCCACCGGGAGTAGGACTCCCCCCCTCTTGCCTTGTTGGAGAAGGAAAGGGGGAAGGGGAAGAGGAAAGGGGGCGCCCCCTCTCCTTGTCCTATTCGGACTAGGGGGGGAGGGGGCGCGCGGCCTGCCCTGGCCGGCCCTCCTCTTCTCCCTTAAGGCCCATGTAGGCCCAATAACCCCCCGGGGGGTTCCGGTAACCTCCCGGTAATCCGGTAAAATCCCGATTTCACCCGGAATGATTCCGATATCCAAATATAGGCTTCCAATATATCGATCTTTATGTCTCGACCATTTCGAGACTCCTCGTCATGTCCGTGATCACATCCGGGACTCCGAACAACCTTCGGTACATCAAAATGCATAAACTCATAATAACTGTCATCGTAACTTTAAGCGTGCGGACCCTACGGTTCGAGAACAATGTAGACATGACCGAGACACGTCTCCGGTCAATAACCAATAGCGGGACCTGGATGCCCATATTGGCTCCTACATATTCTACGAAGATCTTTATCTGTCAGACCGCATAACAACATACGTTGTTCCCTTTGTCATCGGTATGTTACTTGCCCGAGATTCGATCGTCGGTATCCAATACCTAGTTCAATCTCGTTACCGGCAAGTCTCTTTACTCGTTCCGTAATACATCATCCCACAACTAACTCATTAGTTGCAATGCTTGCAAGGATTAAGTGATGTGCATTACCGAGAGGGCCCAGCGATACCTCTCCGACAATCGGAGTGACAAATCCTAATCTCGAAATACGCCAACCCAACATGTACCTTGGAGACACCTGTAGAGCACCTTTATAATCACCCAGTTACGTTGTGACGTTTGGTAGCACACAAAGTGTTCCTCCGGCAAACGGGAGTTGCATAATCTCATAGTCATAGGAACATGTATAAGTCATGAAGAAAGCAATAGCAACATACTAAACGATCGGGTGCTAAGCTAATGGAATGGGTCATGTCAATCAGATCATTCAACTAATGATGTGACCTCGTTAATCAAATAACAACTCTTTGTTCATGGTTAGGAAACATAACCATCTTTGATTAACGAGCTAGTCAAGTAGAGGCATACTAGTGACACTCTGTTTGTTTATATATTCACACATGTATTATGTTTCCGGTTAATACAATTCTAGCATGAATAATAAATATTTATCATGATACATGAGGAAATAAATAATAACTTTATTATTGCCTCTAGGGCATATTTCCTTTAGTCTCCCACTTGCACTAGAGTCAATAATCTAGATTACACAGTAATGATTCTAACTGTTGGGGAACGTTGCAGAAAATTAAAATTTTTCCTACGGTTTCACCAAGATCCATCTATGAGTTCATCTAAGCAACGAGTCACGGGAGAGAGATTGCATCTACATACCACTTGTAGATCGCGAGCGGAAGCTTTCAAGGGGATGGTGATGACGGAGTCGTACTCGTCGTGATTCAGATCACCGATGACCAAGTGCCGAATGGACGGCACCTCCGCGTTCAACACACGTACGGTACGGGAGACTTCTCCTCCTTCTTGATCCAGCAAGGGGGAAGGAGAGGTTGATGAAGATCCAGCAGCACGACGGCGTGGTGGTGGATGCAACAGGACTCCGGCAGGGCTTCGCCAAGCAACTACGGAGAGAGGGAGAGGTGTAACGGGAAGAGGGAGGCGCCAAGATCAAGGGTGCGGCTGCCCCCTCCCTCCCCCCCTTTATATAGGCCCCCTGGGGGGGCGCTGGCCCTTGGAGATCTGATCTCCCAAGGGGGGCGGCGGCCAAGGGGGGTGGAGTACCCCCCAAGGCAAGTGGGACGCCCCCCCACCCTAGGGTTTCCAACCCTAGGCGCAGGGGGTGGGCCTAGGGGGGCGCACCAGCCCACTATGGGCTGGTTCCCCTCCCACTTCAGCCCATGGGGCCCTTCGGGATGGGTGGCCCCACCCGGTGGACCCCCGGGACCCTTCCGGTGGTCCCGGTACATTACCGGGTGACCCCGAAACTTTCCCGATGGCCGAAATACCACTTCTTATACATAATTCTTTACCTCCGGACCATTCCGAAACCTCTCGTGACGTCCGAGATCTCATCCAGGACTCCGAACAATATTCGGTATGCTGCATACTCATATTCATACAACCCTAGCGTCACCGAACCTTAAGTGTGTAGACCCTACGGGTTCGGGAGACATGCAGACATGACCGAGACGACTCTCGGGCAATAACCAACAGCGGGATCTGGATACCCATGTTGGCTCCCACATGCTCCTCGATGATTTCATCGGATGAACCACGATGTCGAGGATTAAACAACCCCGTATACAATTCCCTTTGTCAATCGGTATGTTACTTACCCGAGACTCGATCGTCGGTATCCCAATACCTCGTTTAGTCTCGTTACCGGCAAGTCACTTTACTCGCATCAGAATAATGCATGATCCCGTGATCAACACTTTGATCACATTGAGCTCATTATGATGATGCATTACCGAGTGGGCCCAGTGATACCTCTCCGTCATACGGAGTGACAAATCCCAGTCTCGATCCGTGTCAACCCAACAGACACTTTCGGAGATACCTGTAGTGCACCTTTATAGTCACCCAGTTACGTTGTGACGTTTGATACACCCAAAGCACTCCTACGGTATCCGGGAGTTACACGATCTCATGGTCTAAGGAAGAGATACTTGACATTGGAAAAGCTCTAGCAAAACGAACTACACGATCTTGTGCTATGCTTAGAATTGGGTCTTGTCCATCACATCATTCTCCTAATGATGTGATCCCGTTATCAACGACATCCAATGTCCATAGTCAGGAAACCATGACTATCAGTTGATCAACGAGCTATTCAACTAGAGGCTTACTAGGGACATATTATGGTCTATGTATTCACACGTGTATTACGATTTCCGGATAATACAGTTATAGCATGAATAAAGACAATTATCATGAACAAAGAAATATAATAATAACACTTTTATTATTGCCTCTAGGGCATATTTCCAACAGTCTCCCACTTGCACTAGAGTCAATAATATAGTTACATTGTGATGAATCAAACACCCATAGAGTTCTGGTGTTGATCATGTTTTGCTCGCGAGAGAGGTTTAGTCAACGGATCTGCGACATTCAGATCCGTGTGTACTTTGCAAATTTCTATGTCTCCATCTTGAACATTTTCACGGATGGAGTTGAAGCGACGCTTGATGTGCCTTGTCTTCTTGTGAAACCTGGGCTCCTTGGCAAGGGCAATAGCTCCAGTGTTGTCACAGAAGAGTTTGATTGGCCCCAACGCATTGGGTATGACTCCTAGGTCGGTGATGAACTCCTTCACCCAAATTGCTTCATGCGCTGCCTCCGAGGCTGCCATGTACTCCGCTTCACATGTAGATCCCGCCACGACGCTCTGCTTGCAGCTGCACCAGCTTACTGCTCCACCATTCAACATATACACGTATCCGGTTTGTGACTTAGAGTCATCCAGATCTGTGTCGAAGCTAGCGCCGACGTAACCTTTACTGACGAGTTCTTCGTCACCTCCATAAACGAAACATGTCCTTTGTCCTTTCAGGTACTTCAGGATATTCTTGACCGCTGTCCGGTGTTCCTTGCGGGATTACTTTGGTACCTTCCTACCAAACTTACGGCAAGGTTTACATCAGGTCCGTACACAGCATGGCATACATAATAGATCCTATGGCTGAAGCATAGGGGATGACACTCATCCCTTCTTTATCTTTTGTCGTGGTCGGGCATTGAGCTGAGCTCAATCTCACACCTTGCAAAATAGGCAAGAACCCTTTCTTGACTCATCCATTTTGAACTTCTTCAAAATCTTGTCAAGGTATGTGCTTTGTGAAAGACCTATGAGGCGTCTCGATCTATCCCTATAGATCTTGATGCCTAATATATAAGCAGCTTCTCCAAGGTCCTTCATTGAAAAACTCTTATTAAAGTAGGCCTTAATGTTGTCCAAAAGTTCTATATCATTTCCCATCAAAAGTATGTCATCTACATATAATATGAGAAATGCTACTGAGCTCCCACTCACTTTCTTGTAAACGCAGGCTTCTCCATAAGTCTCAGATAAACCCAAACGCTTTGATCATCTCATCAAAGCGAATGTTCCAACTCCGAGATGCTTGCACCAGCCCATAAATGGATCGCTGGAGCTTGCATACCTTGTTAGCATTCTTAGGGTCGACAAAACCTTCCGGCTGCATCATATACAGTTCTTCCTTAAGATAACCGTTAAGGAATGCCGTTTTGACGTCCATTTGCCATATCTCATAATCATAGTATGCGGCAATTGCTAACATGATTCGGACGGACTTCAGCTTCGCTACGGGAGAGAATGTCTCATCGTAGTCAACCCCTTGAACTTGCCGATAACCCTTAGCGACAAGTCGAGCTATATAGATGGTAACATTACCATCCGCGTCCGTCTTCTTTTTAAAGATCCATTTGTTTTCTATCGCTCGCCGATCATCGGGCAAGTCTGTCAAAGTCCACACTTTGTTTTCATACATGGATCCTATCTCGGATTTCATGGCTTCAAGCCATTTGTTGGAATCTGGGCCCTCCATCGCTTCTTCATAGTTCGAAGGTTCACCGTTGTCTAACAACATGATTTCCAGGACAGGGTTGCCGTACCACTCTGGTGCGGAACGTGTCCTTGTGGACCTACGAAGTTCAGTAGTAACTTGATCTGAAGTTTCATGATCATCATCATTAACCTCCTCTCTAACCGGTGGAGGCACCACAGAAACATTTTCTTGAGCTGCGCTACTCTCCGGTTCAAGAGGTAACACTTCATCAAGTTCCACTTTCCTCCCACTTACTTCTTTCGAGAGAAACTCTTTCTCCAGAAAGAGTCCGTTCTTGGCAACAAAGATCTTGCCTTCGGATCTTAGGTAGAAGGTATACCCAATGGTTTCCTTAGGGTATCCTATGAAGACGATTTTCCGACTTGGGTTCGAGCTTTTCAGGTTGAAGTTTCTTGACATAAGCATCGCATCCCCAAACTTTTAGAAACGACAGCTTAGGTTTCTTGCCAAACCATAATTCATACGGTGTCGTCTCAACGGATTTAGACGGAGCCCTATTTAAAGTGAATGTAGCTGTCTCTAGAGCGTATCCCCAAAATGATAGCGGTAAATCGGTAAGAGACATCATAGACCGCACCATATCCAATAGAGTGCGACACGACGCTCGACACACCGTTACGCTGAGGTGTTCCAGGCGGCGTGAGTTGTGAAACGATTCCACATTTCCTTAAGTGTGTTCCAAATTCGTGACTTAAATATTCTCCTCCACGATCTGATCGTAGGAACTTTATTTTTCGTTCACGTTGATTCTCTACCTCATTCTGAAATTCCTTGAACCTTTCAAAGGTTTCAGACTTGTGTTTCATTAAGTAGACATACCCATATCTACTCAAGTCATCAGTGAGAGTGAGAACATAACGATATCCTCCGCGAGCCTCAACGCTCATTGGACCGCACACATCAGTATGTATGATTTCCAACAAGTTGGTTGCTCGCTCCATTGTCCTGGAGAATGGAGTCTTGTTCATCTTGCCCATGAGGCACGGTTCGCATGTGTCAAACGATTCATAATCTAGAGACTCTAAAAGTCCATCAGCATGGAGCTTCTTCATGCGCTTGACACCGATGTGACCAAGGCGGCAGTGCCACAAGTATGTGGGACTATCGTTATCATCTTTACATCTTTTGGTATTCACACTATGAATATGTGTAATGTTACGTTCGAGATTCATTAAGAATAAACCATTGACCATCGAAGCATGACCATAAAACATATCTCTCATATAAATAGAACAACCATTATTCTCGGATTTAAATGAGTAGCCATCTCGTATTAAACGAGATCCTGATACAATGTTCATGCTCAAACTTGGCACTAAATAACAATTATTGAGGTTTATAACTAATCCCGTAGGTAAATGCAGAGGTAGCGTGCCGACGGCCATCACATCGACCTTGGAACCATTCCCGACGCGCATCGTCACCTCGTCCTTCGCCAGTCTCCGTTTATTCCGCAGCTCCTGCGGTGAGTTACAAATATGAGCAACGGCACCGGTATCAAATACCCAGGAGTTACTACTAGTCTTGGTAAGGTACACATCAATTACATGTATATCAAATATACCTTTGGTGTTTCCGCCTTCTTATCCGCTAAGTATTTGGGGCAGTTCCGCTTCAAAGGACCCTTCCCTTGCAATAAAAGCACTCGGCCTCGTGCTTGGGTCCATTCTTTGACTTCTTCCCGGCAACTGGCTTACCGGGCGCGGCAACATCCTTGCCGTCCTTCTTGAAGTTCTTCTTGCCCTTGCCCTTCTTGAATTTGGTGGTTTTATTGACCATCAACACTTGATGTTCCTTCTTGATTTCTACCTCCGCTGATTTCAGCATAGCAAATACCTCAGGAATGGTCTTTTCCATCCCCTGCATATTGTAGTTCATCACAAAGCTCTTGTAGCTAGGTGGGAGCGACTGAAGGATCTGTCAATGACCACATCATCCGGGAGATTAACCCCCAGCTGAGTCAAGCGGTTGTGCAAACCAGACATCTTGAGTATGTGTTCACTGACAGAACTATTTTCCTCCATCTTACAACTGTAGAACTTGTCGGAGACTTCATATCTCTCGACCCGGGCATGAGCTTGGAAAACTAGTTTCAGCTCCTCGAACATCTCATATGCTCCGTGATGCTCAAAACGCTTTTGGAGCCCCGGTTCTAAGCTGTAAAGCATGCCGCACTGTACGAGGGAGTAATCATCAGCGCGAGACTGCCAAGCGTTCATAACGTCTTGGTTCTCTGGGACGGGAGCGTCACCTAGCGGTCCATCTAGGACATATTGTTTCCTGGCAGCTATGAGGATGATCCTCAGGTTCCGGACCCAGTCCGTATAGTTGCTGCCATCATCTTTCAGCTTGGTTTTCTCTAGGAACGCGTTGAAGTTCATGGTGACATTAGCGGCGGCCATTTGATCTACAAGACATATTTGCAAAGTATTCAGACTAAGTTCATGATAATAAAGTTCATCTAATCAAATTATTAATGAACTCCCACTTAGATTAGACATCCCTCTAGTCATCTAAGTATTACACGATCCGAGTCGACTAGGCCGTGTCCGATCATCACGTGAGACGGACTAGTCATCGTCGGTGAACATCTTCATGTTGATCGTATCTTCCATACGACTCGTGCTCGACCTTTCGGTCTCCGTGTTCCGAGGCCATGTCTGTACATGCTAGGCTCGTCAAGTTAACCCTAAGTGTTTTGCGTGTGTAAAACTGTCTTACACCCGTTGTATGTGAACGTAAGGATCTATCACACCCGATCATCACGGCGTGCTTCGAAACGGCGAACTGTAGCAACGGTGCACAGTTAGGGGTGAACACTTCTTGAAATTGTTATGAGGGATCATCTTATTTACTACCGTCGTTCTAAGTAAACAAGATGCATAAACATAATAAACATCACATGCAATTATATAGTAGTGACATGATATGGCCAATATCATATAGCTCCTTCGATCTCCATCTTGGGCTCCATGATCATCTTGTCACCGCATGACACCATGATCTCCATCATCATGATCCCCATCATCGTGTCTCCATGAAGTTGTTTCGCCAACTATTACTTCTACTACTATGGCTAACACGCTTAGCAATAAAGTAAAGTAAATTACATGGCGCTTCCAATGACTCGCAGGTCATACAAAAATAATGACAACTCCTATGGCTTCTCGCCGTTGTCATACTCATCGACATGCAAGTCGTGATTCCTATTACATGAACATGATCTCATACATCACATATATATCATTCATCATTCATCACAACTTTGGCCATATCACATCACAAGACACTTGCTGCAAAAACAAGTTAGACGTTTTCTACTTGTTGTTGCAAGTTTTTACGTGGCTTGAATAGGTGATCTAGCAAGAACGTTTTTCTTACCTACGTTGCAGCCACAACGTGATTTTGTCAACTTCTATTTACCCTTCATAAGGACCCTTTTCATCGAATCCGCTCCAACTAAAGTGGGAGAGACAGACACCCGCCAGCCACCTTATGCAACTAGTGCATGTCACCGGTGGAACCGGTCTCACGAAGCGCACGTGTAAGGTTGGTCCGGCCGCTTCATCCCACAATACCGCTGAAGCAAGATAAGACTAGTAGCGGCAAGCAAGTTGACAAGATCTACGCCCACAACAAAATTGTGTTCTACTCGTGCAATAGAGAACTACGATAGACCTAGCTCATGATGCCACTGTTGGGGAACGCTAGAAAATTAAAATTTTTCCCACGGTTTCACCAAGATCCATCTATGAGTTCATCTAAGCAACGAGTCACGAGAGAGAGATTGCATCTACATACCACTTGTAGATCGCGAGCGAAGCTTTCAAGGGATGGTGATGACGGAGTCGCACTCGCCGTGATTCAGATCACCGATGACCAAGTGCCGAACGGACGGCACCTCCGCGCTCAACACACGACGGACGGGAGACGCCTCCTCCTTCTTGATCCAGCAAGGGGAAGGAGAGGTTGATGAAGATCCAGCAGAAGACGACGGCGTGGTGGTGGATGCAGCAGACTCGGCAGGCTTCGCTAAGCAACTACGGAGAGAGGGAGAGGTGTAACGGGGAGAGGGAGGCGCCAAGATCAAGGGTGCGGCTGCCCCTCCTCCCCCTTTATATAGGCCTCTGGGGCGCCGCCCTGGAGATCTGATCTCCCAAGGGGGGCGGCGGCCAAGGGGGGTGGAGTACCCCCCAAGGCAAGTGGGACGCCCCCCACCCTAGGGTTTCCAACCCTAAGCGCAGGGGGTGGGCCTAGGGGGGCGCACCAGCCCACTATGGGCTGGTTCCCCTCCCACTTCAGCCCATGGGGCCCTCCGGGATGGGTGGCCCCACCCGGTGGACCCCCGGGACCCTTCCGGTGGTCCCGGTACATTACCGGGTGACCCCAAAACTTTCCCGATGGCCGAAATACCACTTCCTATACATAATTCTTTACCTCCGGACCATTCCGAAACCTCTCGTGACGTCCGAGATCTCATCCAGGACTCCGAACAACATTCGGTATGCTGCATATTCATATTCATACAACCCTAGCGTCACCGAACCTTAAGTGTGTAGACCCTACGGGTTCGGGAGACATGCAGACATGACCGAGACGACTCTCGGGCAATAACCAACAGCGGGATCTGGATACCCATGTTGGCTCCCACATGCTCCTCGATGATTTCATCGGGTGAACCACGATGTCGAGGATTAAACAACCCCGTATACAATTCCCTTTGTCAATCGGTATGTTACTTGCCCGAGACTCGATCGTCGGTATCCCAATACCTCGTTTAGTCTCGTTACCGGCAAGTCACTTTACTCGTACCGTAATTGTCGTGGGTTTGTCACGGCAGATGTCCTAGCAAAAGGACTTAGTCGTGGAGCCATCGCAACGGGTTAACTCGAAGGGGTTAAAGCGAACACAAAGGACACGAGGAGTTATACTAGTTCGGCCCCTTCGATGAAGGTAAAAGCCTACGTCTAGTTTGTGATGGGATTATGAGCTCTCGATGACTAGGGAGCAAATCGCTTCTCCTAGGCCTCGAGTTGTGGTTGTCTGTCCTTAACCGATATCGGGTCGTCCCCTTATATACACGGTGACGCCCCTCGGCCCCTAGAGTCCCAATCTCCGGTTTATACTCGTACCCGGGTTGGTCTCTTTCTTATTCCTAACTTACAATACAAGTTATACACAAGCCGGTTTACAATAGGAGGTGCTAAACCGATACGGTCTTGGGCCTTCACCATAGCTTCTTGGGCTTCAACATCTTGTAATAGTTGATGACGCTAACCCGGCCCAGATGGGTCGGTTTACGCCTAGTGGTAATATCCCCAACATTAGGCCCCAGGTTGATTTGAAGGAGTTCATGTCAACCCTTAGTGGAAATCTTCATCTTCAGCATCTCTTCTTAGTCACTGAACCGTTATATCGCTATCTGCCTGTCTGTGATAAACCGAGCTGGCGTCAACTGTCATTGCAAAAAGGTCTCCTCTTACTTAAAAAACTTGCAACAATTAAGGCGACGGTTCCTCTCCCGATATCTGCGGCTCCTGGATTTACGTACTTGACGTAGGTATCTTGCCTTATAAATAGGGGCGAGGGGTCATTTCTTTCTCCCCCTCCTCCCTTTCTTCTTCGTCTTCTCCGTGCTGCTTGCTTGAGAGCTCCGCCGCCGTCGTCGACCTCTGCATCATCCTGGGCCGCTGCATCGACCTGACCGGACCAGAGAAACGCGGCTTACTTCCGCATCCTTCCGCACTCCGGTAAATCTTCCGCCTTCTCCATCAGATCTACCGCTTAGGGTTTCCTGTGTTCATGGCGTTCTTCGTGCTCTTCATGTTCTTCGCGTTATCTGCTCACCTTGAATCTGGACCTTTGTTAGTATCAGATGTCCCCCGTGATTCTTTACTTTAGTGTTGACTCCATTGTAATAGCAGTTTTTCGCATCTATCGCAACATACTCGTGCCATAGATCTGATTCATAACCTGCCATTACTGTCTGTACATGAAGCACTTTAAATCTTGGATTTTAATCCACTTTACGAAATCATCCAGATCCAACATTATACTGAAGTAATGCAAAACTTGTTTCTGCGGTCTTGCCTTTAACCATTACATAATCTGCAGACAGCGGTTTAACATAGAATGAATTACTGAACCGGTATACACCATTAGTCCCCTTCTTAAACCGCCATTATTTGGTTTGTACTTGACCTCCTCCGGTTTACCGCAAATAGCTTTAGTATGAAGAAATCGCATACACTCCCTCCTGAACCGAGGTTATTCTCGCTTTACAGATCTCATGGCGAAACAAGTGTATGAGTGCAATTGGGTTCCTTCCAAGATCACAGAAACTCATCTGAACAACCTGGTTCTGACCGGCGCTTTGAGCAGCAGAAACATCATTCACTGGAGAGTACCAGGCAGGGAATGCCCTCCTACGCCTCAAGATGGAGAAGTCATTGTGTTCGCAGATCACTTGGCCCGCGGTTTTAATCCGCCCGGTTCAAAGTTTTATCGTGATGTTTTGGCTAACTTTCAGCTCCATCCGCAAGACATTGGTCCCAACTCTGTTACTAACATATGTCACTTCCAAGTGCGCTGTGAGGTATACTTCCAAGAGGAACCCACTGTGGAGTTATTCCGAGATTGCTTTCACTTGAACCGTCGTACTGAATTTCCTGACGGTTCAAACATGGAGCTGGGTGGCGTATCGATTCAGAAGAGGAAAGAAGTCACTTACCCTCACGCAAAGCTGCATAGTCACCCCCAAGAATGGAACAACTCTTGGTTTTACTGCAAAGATACTTCTCCAGAAAATGAGAATGTTTTACCCGGTTTTCGTCCAGAACGTCTCAGCAATACTCACCCTTTTCCCCAGAGATTAACTGCTAAAGAGAGAAGCAAGTATGCTCCTCAACTGTCCAAACTCAGGGCTTTCATGGCCAACGGTTTGACAGGAGTTGATCTTGCTCGTTGCTGGATATCTTGGAGTATATTGCCACTTAGTCAGCGCTCCGGTTTAATGTGTGAATACACTGGTAGCATTGATGATCCACTGCGCCATGTAAGAATCCAACTCACAGATGACGAGGTCACGGAAGCTGTAAAGAGAATTCTGAATGAGCCAGAACGCGTCTGTGCACGAATCGGTCTTCGTCCCTTCTGCGCCACCAACAAACCTCCGGCGGTAAACCGAAATTTCTTCTCCTTACTTTCGACGCTTTATCAGATATGTTTATTCCTGATTCCCGCCTCTGTTGTTGCAGGGTGACGATCCGTTTTGGAGCAAGAAGTTTATTCAGGAAAAGGCAGACAAGGCGGACAAAGCGGAGAAACCGGTCCGGCCTAAAACGCGGGTTAACAAGAAACCTGCTCAAAAGAGAAAAACCACAGCCTCTTCTGATCCTGCTGATGATGACGATGTGGGTAATCCGGATCTTGAAGCTGACCTTGATTCCCTCGATTTACTATTTATGCAACTTATTGATGATACAATTTGTCAGGATGATGCTGAAGCAAGCCAGGCTGATGATGTAGAGGTAATCATTCTTTCTCCTGATTCAAGCCTTCTGCCTTCACAAAAAATCCGTCAGGCAAACCGCAAAGTTAAATTTTCTCATCCTCTTGCTTACTTGGATCCCAACTTTCTTATGAAGACTCATCAGCACGAGGTGCGTCGCACAACCCGACACAGCGGCCAGGTAGTAACTTCTGCCGGTTTACCGAACAGTCCGGTTCGGAGACGTCGATCCGAGGTCTCTAACTTGTTTGCCAATACTTATCCTAAAGCGGGCTGTTTTCGTCAACCGCTCAATCCATCTGACTTTGATTATCAGGTCACTTCGCACTCATCTTCTGGGGAATCAACTAGCACTCAGCTGCCTCCGCTCAAAACCGTGCTGGGGTGAGTTTGTATCCACCTTATTTAGCTGTTATTTATCATAGCCTTCAATGCATATTAACTTTAGCCTTGTTACTTCTTTCAGTGCTAAACCGAGGCCGAGCAAAAAGGCTCGTCGAGGGAGCACAGCTGACGAAGATGCTGCCCCTGAACCAGACACCATTCCAGATGCCACAGCAACCATTCATGAAGAAATTGTTAATAATCCCCTAGAAGATGAGACTGTCATTCCTGAAGCGAGTTCTGTTAACCCTTCTGATCCGTCGGTTCAGCAAGCCCCAATTCTTGTTGAAAAGACCATCGGTTCCTCAGAACCTGCCAGTAAACTGGCCGAACCTGTTCAAACCGACGACTCTAAAGATGATGAAGTCGTAATTACTGGTGTAGGTCATACTGAACCGGGCCGCCCCTTCGCTTTAGCCAAGCATAGTGCTAAAGAGGAGCTTTCCTCCTTAGACAAAGGTAAATGGGATGTTGATGTGGCAACGTATTCTGCTCTTGGTGCTTCAGACATTTACTCTGGTTATCTAAACCGGCTACACACTAGCCGTGATTATGAAGCCAATCTTGTGAAGATGATGAAAGATAAACTTGAGGTAATTTCCATGCTTTTGTCCTTGCTGCTTACCATCATAGCCCCCAAGGGTCGGTTTAACTTTGGCATAATTGAATCGACACTTGTAATCATCGTATAATAACATCTGAACTATTATTTAGCACAAATAGCCATTAGCCCCCAAGTGCCAAGTTGAATACTTGTATTGAGCTTGGGACTTTGATAATGAATTGATAGCTGGAGATCAAATAAGCATTAGCCCCCAAGTACAAAGTGCCTAACTTGTTATGTGCTTGGTACTTCCTCTGTTTAAACCGTAAAATTATCGGTCTACAGGCTGAACTGAAGGTCAAAGAAGCTCAAATTGCTGATCTTCAAGAAAATTTGAAGTCCCAACAGGCAGAAACTTCCAAAGCCAAAGAGGAACTGACCGGTGCTTTGAGCGGTATGGAACAACTAAAGGAAAGCTTTAAGAAGGAGCAGGCTGACTGGGCCAGAGAAAAGGCTGCCTTAACCAAGAAGGTTGAAAACGCAGAAGCTGCCCTCAAACCGATAACCGATGAGCTAACTGGCGTGAAGCGACAAGTGCACGCTATGACTGCAGCCATCTTTGGTAAGTTTCCTGTGACTTGAAAAACTTGATTCCCTTGTAATGCAGCTCGGTTTAAAATCTTCTGATTGTATTACAGGTACTCGCATCCGTCACTTGGGATCAGACGTGCGCACGAAGCTGAAAGCCGTCTATACTTTAGTTGAACAATCAGATATAAAGCGCACAACGGATTATTACTGTTGCTTCACGAATGATCCGCACCTACACTGATTCAGGAGACGTTACAAAAGCTGTCAATGCTTCCTGCCTGGGTTGAAGAGTTGAAAAGATCTGCTGCTCGAACCGGAGCTATTAACGCCTTAATCCGGGCCAAGGCGTGGGTGCCTGATTTTGACCCCGTTGAAGCAGCCCAAGGCTATCCCAGTGTGAAAGAAGATGGCTCTGAATTTGATGAAGAAGAACTGAGGAAGATAAACCGGGCAGTACGCCCTCTGGCCTGCCAATTGGTGGAAGAGGCGAACTTGTCCCATTATCAGTCTCATTATAATGATCAGAACAAAAGGGTAGCTGCGCCAATCCCTGAAGCGGAGAACTTAATTCCTCCAATCCGTAAGCACACCTATGCCCCTGATATTGAACCGTCTTCACTGATACATGAGGAAGCCGTCTTTCAAGCATTAATGGGGATCGACTGGACCACTGTTGATTTCCAGCCGCTGGGTAGGGAGGAAGATGCTGAAGCGGCGCAGAACGATCCAGAGCCATCAAACCGGGATGGCACACAGGCGTAATCCTCGATTAGTTTGATCTAGCTTCGCTTTGATACTTTGCCAAAAAAAATCCAGTTGATTCGGGCACTTTGTTGCCTTGTAATAGGATAGACTGCACTTTTATGCTTCATGAGATGCCATCGTGCATCAGCACTGATCCTTTTGAAAAACCATTATTGTCAACTTATGTCTTCTGCAGCCAAAAAATTTCTGATGAACCCGGGCAGTTGTACTGTCATTTAGTTAATACTGAAGCGGGAGTTGAAACAACTCTTAAACCGTCATGGGAGAATCATGCTCCCGTGTATATAACTCTGGTTTACAATGTAAACCGAGATTGAGTAACCTGTGGTTACTTATTAAAAAGATAGAAAACTTGAGCACAAAAAATCAAACCGAGTTAGTGATCTCGTCGTTTGAAAGGGATTGTCGTGTTCTGCCAATATCTGGCTATGTTGAACCGACACAAATACCATAGTGCAAAAGAAAACAAAGACAAAGTATCAAGTCAAGAACAAAATAGCAAAAATCAAGAATAAAACTCGTTAGGTTCACTGGTGAACCTTTCTGCAAAAAATAGCTCTTTAAGCTTGGTCATATGGAATTACCATGGTCAGACGCAACCAAGCCCCCCGAAGGCGTAGCGATGGTGCTGGTCAACCAGGACCCCAAAATGACGCGTGGCGTTACGCCGGCCAAGTGGCATTGCGATGGTTCGGGTTCGACCAAAGCCCCCAAATGACTCTAGGCCCGGAGGCCGACCAAGTGGCGTGACCGGTTCAGATGTGACCGTGTCCCCAAATGATTCTAATGGCTTTCGCCGGCCAAGTGGCATTGCATCGGTTCGGACACGACCGAGCCCCCAAGTGACCTTACAGCTATGTTCTCTTTGGTTCGAATATGACCTATGTTTGAACAGGGAGCTTTCAAGCGATCTTATTAAGACGCAAAGGGGTAAACCGGGCGTTACTTGAGAACGGCTCCGTGTAACCACACATAATATAAAGAAAAAATCAGATACCCCGCTTTAGCTGAGGATCCGGTTTATTATAATATATACATTGTCATAATATGTACATAAGTGGAGCCGATGGCTCAAACATAATAAGGCCGCAGATGAGCTATATTCCAAGGCCTATCGGTCTCCTGCCCTGATTTGCGTGAGTCCTTATGCTCTCGAACATCTAACAGGTAGTACGACCCGTTGTGCAGATTCTTGCTAACCACGAACGGTCCTTCCCAAGGCGGAGACAACTTATGCATCTCGGTTTGATCTTGAATAAGTCGAAGCACCAAATCTCCCTCTTGAAAGGTTCTGGTCCTGATCCGACGACTGTGGTAACGACGGAGATCCTGCTGGTAAATCGCCGAACGGGCAGCTGCTATGTCTCGCTCTTCATCCAGGCGGTCCAAAGCGTCCTGTCGAGAAGTTTCATTGTCCGCTTCAACATATGCCGCAACACGGGGCGAATCATGACGTATATCACTAGGAAGAACTGCCTCTGCCCCATAAACCATAAAGAACGGCGTATATCCAGTTGATCTGTTCGGCGTTGTGTTGATACTCCATAGCACAGAGGGCAATTCCTCGACCCAACAACCCGGCGTCCGCTGCAAAGGAACCAGTAGCCGGGGTTTAATACCTCTCAAGATCTCCTGATTAGCTCTTTCTGCTTGCCCATTGGATTGTGGGTGTGCTACTGATGAAACATCAGGGCGAATATGTTCTCGTTCGCAGAATTCCTTCATGGCACCCTTTGATAGATTGGTACCATTGTCTGTGATGATACTGTGTGGAAAACCAAACCGGAAAATCACTTTCTTGATGAACTGAACCGCGGTGGCCGCATCACACCTGCTAACGGGTTCTGCTTCTACCCACTTGGTAAACTTATCAACCGCCACCAGAAGGTGGGTCTTCTTATCTTTGGACCTCTTGAAAGGCCCAACCATATCTAGCCCCCAGGTTGCAAACGGCCAAGTAATTGGAATCATCCTCAATTCTTGAGCCGGAACATGAGCGCGTCTTGAAAACTTTTGACAACCATCACACCGTTTGACCAGATCCTCCGCATCAGCATGTGCAGTCAGCCAATAGAAACCGTGACGGAAAGCCTTTGCCACTAAAGATTTTGAACCGGCGTGATGACCACAATCTCCTTCATGGATCTCTCGTAATATTTCACGGCCTTCCTCAGGAGATACACACCGTTGAAATGCTCCTGTCACACTGCGATGATGTAGCTCACCATTTTCAATTACCATGGACTTAGACCGTCGGACGATTTGTCTGGACAAGGTCTCATCCTCTGGCAACTCGCCTCGGTTCATGTACGCCAGATAGGGAAGTGTCCAATCCGGGATGATATGCAACGCCGCCACCAACTGGGCCTCCGGATCTGGAATCGCCAAATATGCTTCGCCTGGTAGTTGAACCGATGGTTTGTGAAGCACATCAAGGAACACATTAGGTGGCACCGGCTTACGTTGAGAACCGAGCCGGCTTAAAGCGTCCGCCGCCTCGTTCTTTCGCCGGTCCACGTGGTCCACCGATACCCTTTGAAGTGACTCGCAACTGCGGTCCACTTCACGGCGTAAGCCGCCATGAGCGGATCTCCGAATCCCATGTACTTACACTTGCTGCGCTACCAAATCAGAATCGCCAAGGCACTTAACCCGCTTAAGTTCATCTCTTTAGCCATCCGGAGACCATGGAGCAAGGCCTCAGATCGCTGCATTGTTAGTACAAGGAACATTAATCGGAGGACATAACAAAACTTATCACCTTGCGGGGAAGTTAATATGACTCCAGCCCCCGAGCCTTCCAATTGACGTGATCCGTCAAAATGAATGGTCCAATACGTGTTGTCCGGTTTTTCTTCTGGGATCTGCAGCTCAGTCCAATCATTAATGAAGTCCACCAACGCCTGAGACTTGATTGCTGTGCGAGACACATATTTTAAACCGTGCGGGCCAAGCTCGATGGCCCACTTGGCAATGCGACCAGTTGCTTCCCGGTTTTGGATAATGTCCCCCAAAGGAGCAGAACTGACCACCGTGATATGGTGCCCTATGAAATACTGCTTCAACTTCCGACTTGCCATAAAAACTCCATATACCAGCTTCTGCCAATGCGGGTACCGCTGTTTGGACTCGATGAGCACCTCACTGATATAATAAACCGGACGCTGAACCGGGTACTCTTTACCTGCCTCCTTCCTTTCCACCACAATGGCTACTACCGACAGCGCAGCGCATTAGCAGCAACATATAACAGCAAAGGCTCTTTTTCAATGGGAGCGGCGAGTACGGGCGGATTGGCCAACTGCCGCTTTAGGTCCTCCAATGCTTGATCCGCTGCGGAACCTGCATAAACTGATCTGTCTTCTTCAACAATGATACAAAGGAATTGCCTTCTCTCCAAGGCGGTGATAAACCGACTCAAGACAGCAATCCGCCTGCCGACGTTGGACGCCGTTGATGCACTTCGTTTAGCTGTGGAGGTGATCGCGTGATCTTGTCCGGATTAGCCTCTATCCTCTCGTTGGATACCGTAAAACCCAACAACTTGCCACCGAACACCAAAACGCACTTATCCGGATTAAGCATCATTTTATACGCCCCGAGATTATCAAAGGTCTCCTTCAAGTCAGCCACCAAGGTCTCTTTCCTCCTGGACTTGACCACAATATCATCCACATAGGCATGCACGCTATGCCAATTTGCTTGTGGAGGCAATTTTGCACACACCGCTGATAAGTTGCTCGGCACTTTTGAGCCCAAAAGGCATAGACACATAATGTAAGGCTCCAAAGGGAGTAATGAACGCCGCCTTCTCCTGGTCCTTCATCGCCATTTTAATCTGATGATAACCGAGTATGCATCCAGAAAACATAAACGCCGCAACCCGCCGTAGCATCAATGATTTGATCAATACGGGAGGGCAAAGGATCTGCAGGCAGGCTTTATTCAAACCGCGTAATCCACACATACGCGCCAAGTGCCGCTTCTTTTTGAGAACGAGCACCGGATTAGCAAGCCATTCGGGATGAAAAACTTCTATGATGAAACCAGCAGCCAAAAGCCTGGCCACTTCTTCTCCAATAGCTTTTCTTCTCTCCTCGCTGAACCGACGGAGGTATCTGTTTCACCGGTTTATACTTAGGATCCACATTAAGTGTGTGCTCAGCGAGTTCCTCGGTACCGTGCATGTCGAGGGTTTCCATGCAAAGATGTCCCGATTCTCACGGATGAACTCGATGAGCGCGCTTTCCTATTTTGGATCCAAATTGGCACTGATGCTGAACTGCTTGGACGGATCACCGGCCACGAAATCCACCAGTTTGGTTTCTGCAGCTGACGTAAATTTTAAAGCTGGATCGTGCTCCGTAGTAGGCTTTTTCAAGGGGGTCATATCCATCGGATCAACATTATCCTTGTAGTATTTAAGCTCTTCGTGGCACAAACCGATTCCGCATAAGCCGCGCCTCCTTCTTCACACTCCAAAGCGATCTCGGCTTCCGGAACCGTGATGGTTCCCTTTATAACCCGCATCTTGAGTTGCAAATACACATAACAAGGCCGTGCCATGAATTTGGCATAAGCTGGTCGACCAAACAAAGCATGATACGGACTTTGAATTTTCACCACCTCAAACGTTAGCTTCTCCGACCGAGTCATAATCATCTCCAAGGCCACTTCCAATGTTATCTTGCCCACTGGGTAAGCAGATTTGCCTGGCACTACGCCATGAAAAACCGTGTTGGACGACTGCAGATCTTTATCCTTGAGTCCCATCCGTCTAAAGGTCTCATAGTATAAGATATTGATACTGCTGCCTCCGTCCATGAGTACCTTAGTGAACTTATAGCCTCCTACCTGAGGGGCTACCACTAAAGCCAACTGACCCGGATTATCCACCTGGGGGGGTGATCTTCTCTACTCCATGTGATTGGCTGCTCTGACCACCGTAGGTACTGGGGTACGGCCGGTTCAACATTATTAACTGCCCTCTTCCGGATTTTCTGATCTCGCTTGTTCAAACTAGTGGTAAATACATGATACTGACCACCATTTAACTGCTTTGGATGACTCTGGTAACCCGATTGCTGCTGCTGCTGATTCTGATTCTGATTATGCTGATTGTTATGCCCGTTCGGATTACCATTGAATCCTGAACCGGGGTTCCCTTCACCGTTGCCTGGCCCAGATCCAGAACCGCCGCCCGGATTATGATCATACCGAAAAGCGCTGGAGTTCTTGAACTCGCGCATAATGTAACAATCCTTCCATAGATGGTTCGCCGGTTCCTCTATGGTTCCGTGCTTTGGGCAGGGTTGGTTTAACAAAATATTCAGACGCTCCGGGTTGGGACTGGGCCCGCCCCCGCGGCCTCTGCCTCTGCGCTGTCGACCTCGGTTCGGCACATTGGTATTGGCTACAAAATCTGTGCCACCATCTGCCTTGCGCTTGCCACCGCTGCCGTTCCCTGAGTGATACTGCTGACCTTTGAAGTTGCCGTTCTTCTTTCCCTTCCCTGCCTTTTCATCATCAGACACGGGATCCTTGGTACTATCAGAGTCAGCATACTTTACTAAAGCGGCCATGAGAGTCCCCATATCGGTGCAGTGGCGCTTCATCCGTCCCAATTTCAACTTTAGAGGCCCAAACCGACAATTTCCTTCCAATGTCACCACCGCAGTATCTGCATTAATACGATCTGATGAATGCAAGATTTGCGACACGCGTCGCACCCAATGAGTGGTCGATTCTCCTTCCGCCTGGACGCAGGCGGTCAAATCTACAATTGACATAGGCTGTTCACATGTGTCTTTGAAATTATTGATAAACCGAGCTCGCAACTGGGCCCATGAACCGATGGTATTAGGTGGCAGGCTTTTTAACCAAGTGCGGGCTGTTCCCTCAAGCATCATAGTGAAATACTTCGCACAAGCATCCTCATCCACGTCAAGCATCTCCATAGCCATCTCATAGCTCTCCACCCACGCCTCCGGGGGTTGATCCGCCATGTAATTCGGCACCTTGCGCGGCCCTTTGAAATGCTTAGGAAGGCGCACATTGCGCAAAGCTGGGATAAGGCACGGTACCCCCAAAGCACTGGAAGTAAGCCCTGGTTCAACCGTGGTGGTAGGACGAACTGGCGTATGTGGGTTGAGTTGATGCTGCGCCGCTAACCCGGCTTCTCTGCGCGCACGAGCCCGGTCCACCAATTCCTGGGCATCGGGAGCCGGATTACCATCACGAGGTGCACCACGTCGGGCATTACTGGATTCGGCCTGTTCTTCAATGTGCCTGCTATAACTCCGGGATGGACGTGGAGTAGAATGAATCCGATCGCGGCTATACGAATATGTCTCCTGCTGGGCTAGCGCCGTCCTGAGAAGCTCTTTGACCCGACGCGTCTCTACTGCCTGTAACGAATCCCCTTCAACCGGGATAGCCTCCAAACGCGCCGCTGCAGCAACAAGATTGTCCAGCGGGTTGGAATAATGATCCGGGTGGGTGGTTATAATCCGTGGCTCCGGATCACGACGGGGCAGATCCATCATGCGGGGCTGAACCGGCGCACCTGTCCCGGGCGCCGCTGCTCGGTTTGGCACAGGCTGATTGCTAGCCCCTGCTCCAGGAGTATTGAAGAGATCTCTCCCCTCGAAGACCGATGGCAAAGTAGACCGACATTTCCTCATGACTTCTTGCGGTTGCTCGATCTAGCATGAGTTTATAAGCTTGCGATCTAAAGCGTTCGCTCGGGCGCCATCCCGCCTCTCTCTCGCGCCAACCGCCCTAGCTTGGTCAATCTGCTCTTTCACTCTTGTGATTTCCGCGTTATGAGCGTCCCGATCCGTCGGATTAGCCTCCGCCATGAGCGCAGTTAATGCGCCGAACAGATCAGATAAAACGTGAGCAGGCGAGTGCACGGAGCCTCCTGCTCCGGCTGCCGTTGAACCGGAGATCATGGCTGCAGCCGTCGATGAATTAGGCGCCGCCTGGGTACCGGCCATAAAGATGCCGACCCGATTAGGCAGATCGGAGGGGTCCGGAATACTGTGGCCGTCGGAACAGCCCCCAATCTGTCCATCATGCACTTGATATAAGGACTCGGTTTCACCAGTTGATGATTCATCGCCGGAGTAGACGACGGTTTCACCACCGTCCACTAGCTCGTCCTCATAGCTTCCTCCGTGGATGACTCCCACAAAGGCATGCTTCACGGCTGGCTTAACCCGGGCAGATCGCGCACGCTGAGCTGTCTCGATGAGGTCGGTGCAGATGTCCAGCTCAGGGCCCGGTTCACCAATTTTGCCGATGAAGACGTGTATACCACCAAAGGGGACCCGGTATCCATACTCGATCGAGCTGGCCTCGGGACCTGTTGGGGATATTACCACTAGGTATAAACCGGCCAAGCTTGGGCCGGGTTAACTTCGCTAGTAGTGTAATCATGTAAAGGCCCAAGGCCTGTAGTTGGCTTAGACCTTGTAGCCGTAAACCGCCTGATATGTAACTTGTATCGTAGTTAGAATAGAGGGATACCAACCGATACGAGTATGAACCGTTGGGACTTCGAAACCGACGGGCGCCACCTGTATATAAGGGACGACCCGCGGCGGTTCAAGGACGATAAGAACATCTCGAGCCTAGGCGGCTTATTTGCTCCTAGCCATCGAGATTACATCAATTCCATCACAACTAGACGTAGGCTTTTACCTTCATCGAAGGGGCCGAACTAGTATAAACCCTCGTGTCTTTGTGTCCGCTTTAACCCCTGCAAGTAAACCCGTTGCGATGGCTCCACGACTAAGTCCTCGTACTAGGACATCTGCCGTGACAAATCCACGACAGTTGGCGCCCACCGTGGGGCTATCGCACGATGGTTTGACAATCTTGGAGGGCAAGCTCAAAGGACTCGAAGGCTACGTCGTGGGCCGGGTGACCAAGAGTCGTCGTGGCCGGATCTACATCGACAATGCTGGATGGGGTCCCGAGGCCGATTCAATCGAGTATGGATACCGGGTCCCCTTCGGCGGCATTCACGTCTTCATCGGCAAGATCGGAGGGCCTGAGCCGGACATCTGCACCGACCTCGTCGAGACGGCTCAGCGCGCGCAACCAGCCCGGGCTAAACCGGCGGTAAAGCATGTCTTCGTTGGAGTTACCCAGGGAAGGGAGTGTGATACCGGTTCAGAGTACGGTAGCGAGACCGTCGTTTATTCCGGCGATGAATCCTCGGCAGGAGAGACAGAGTCATTGTACCAGCTGCAGGATGGTATGATCGGGGGTTGTTCCGACGGTGATAGTATTCCGGACCCCTCAAGCCAGCTGAACCGGATCGGCGTATTCATGGCCGGTACGCAGGCCGCAAACCTTTCGTCGACCGCAGCAGCGATGCTTTCCGGTTCAGCAGCAGCAGCCGGGGCAGGAGGCTCGGTGCGTCCGCCGGTTCAAGTTTTGTCAGATCTGTTTGATGCACTGGCAGCGCTCATGGCGGAGGATAATCCGGTAGATCAAGAGGCTCATAATGCAGAGATTGCAAAGGTGAGAGAGCAGATCACGCAGGCCAAAGCGGATCTAGCGGCAGAGAAGGAGCGCATGGCATCAGAGCGGGCCGCTTTAGATGCGCAAGCTTACAGACTCATGCTCGACCAGAGCGCGTCGCAGGAGGTGTTAAGGCGGAAATACAGATCGCGCCTGCCATCCGGATTTGACCCTAGAAACCTCTTTCAGACACCCGGAGCTGGACCCAGCAACCCGCCCCAGCACAGGGAGGTAAACCGGACTGAGGTACCGGGAGCGGGAGCGACGGTCCAACCACGCCAGATGGAGCCCCCACAGCAGAATATGATGATTCCTCCGTAGGTACAGACGCCCCCGGGGCATTACTCTAATCCTATGGACAACCTTGTTGCGGCTGCCGCACGATTGGAGGCGATCCCAGTCGAAGGAGATTCCCCACAAGCAGTTGAGACACGCCGGGTCAAGGAGCTTCTCCGGACTGCACTAATCCAGCAGGAAGCGTATTCATATAGCCGCGATCGGATTCACTCTACGCCCCGTCCAAGCCGGAGCTACAGTAGGCGCATGGATGAACCGGCCCTATCAAGTAACGCACGGGACCGTGAAGCGGCCAGAGGCAACAACCCGATAGGCAGCGCTCGTAATGCTCAGGAGGTGGTAGATCGGGCCCGGGCACGCAGGGAGGCCGAGTTGGCAGCACAGGATGATGCGGTTCAGCATACGCCGGTTCGCCCTACCTCCTTCACAGGACCAGGAGTCTCCTCCGCTTTGGGAGTGCCCTGTTTAACCCCCGCTTTGCGCAACGTGCGTTTGCCTAAGGATTTTAAGGGCCCGCGTAAGGTGCCAAATTACACTGCAGATCTATCCCCTGAGGCATGGGTTGAGAGTTACGAGATGGCCATGGAGATGCTTGACGTTGATGAAGCGGCGTGTGCAAAGTACTTTACCATGATGATGGAGGGCACAGCCCGTACTTGGTTGAAAAGCCTGCCGCCCAATTCAATCAGTTCATGGGGTCAGTTACGGGCCCAGTTCATCCAGAATTTTAAAGATACATGTAAACAGCCGAAGTCTATAGTGGACCTAGCGGCTTGTGTTCAGGAAGAAGGGGAGTCAACAACCCGTTGGGTACGCCGTGTGTCTGAAATCTTGCACTCCTCTGACCGGATCAATGCTGACTCGGCGATCATCACATTGGAAAGCAACTGCCGATTTGAGCCTCTGAAATTTAAGCTGGGACGTATGAAACGGTTCTGCAATGATATGGGAACCCTCATGTCCGCTCTAGTAAAATATGCCGATTCAGACAGTACTAAGGATCCTGAAGCAGATGATGACGAAGCGGGGAAAGGAAAGAAGAATGGCAACTCCAAGCCGCAGCAGGTCAAACCGGCAGGTCATGGAAGCTGGGGCAAGCGCAAGGCTGATGATTTTGTAGCTAACACTAATGCGCAGGACAGAGGCCCGCGGCGTAGAGGCAAGGCAAATCGGGGTCCAAATGATGGTGCGGGCCGTTTGAATTACTTGCTGAATCAGCCTTGTCCCAAACACGGAACGAAAGAAAACCCATCGAATCATCTTTGGAAGGACTGTTCTATTATGCAGGCGTTCAAAAATTCCGATGCTTTCCGATATGACAAAGGATCAGGTGGCGGTTCAGGATCCGGTTTCCATGGGCCGGGTCAGGACGGAGCTTCCGGTTCAGGGCACAACCAGGGCAATTTCAACAACCAGAACAATCAAGGTAGCCAGCAGCAGCAGCAGCAGCAGTCAGGCTATCAGAGCCAGCCAAAGCAGTTGAACGGCGGGCAATATCATGTTTTCACGACCAGTTTGGACAAGCGGGATAGAAAGCTTCACAAACGGGCAGTAAATTCTGTTGAACCGGCTGTGCCACGGTATCTACGTTGGTCAGAACAGCCGATCACATGGAGCAGAGAGGACCATCCCCCCCGGGTTGATAATCCGGGTCAGCTGGCTTTGGTGGTGGACCCCCAAGTTGGGGGCTATAAGTTTACTAAGGTTCTTATGGATGGAGGAAGCAGCATCAATATATTGTATTATGACACTTTCCGTCGCATGGGTCTCACAGATAAGGATCTCAGACCGTCCAACACAGTGTTCCATGGTGTAGTGCCAGGCAAATCTGCTTATCCTGTTGGCAAGATAGCCTTGGATGTGGCCTTTGGAGACGAACATGATTCCCGGTCTGAAAAGCTAACCTTTGAAGTGGTAAAGATTCGGAGCCCATATCATGCCCTGTTTGGACGGCCGGCTTATGCCAAATTCATGGCGCGACCTTGTTATATCTACTTGCAGCTTAAAATGCCGGGTTACAAAGGAACAATAACGGTGCATGGAAGTCGCCGAGTCGCTTTGGAATGTGAGGAAGGAGATGCAGCTTACGCAGAAGCGGTCTGTGCTACAGAGGAGTTGAAATTCTATAAGGATAATGTTGATCCGGCGGACATGACCCCTCTGAAGAAGCCTACTACGGAGCATGAATCAGATCTGAAATTTAAATCGGCGGCTGAAACCAAGCTTGTTGACTTTGTACCAGGCGATTCATCTAAGCAATTTACCATCAGTGCCAACCTGGATCCCAAATAGGAAGGCGCGCTCATCGAGTTCATCCGTGAGAACCGGGACATTTTTGCATGGAAGCCTTCTGACATGCCAGGTGTACCGAGGGAACTCGCTGAGCACACACTTAATGTGGATCCTAAGTATAAACCGGTGAAACAGTTCCTCCGCCGGTTTAATGAAGAAAGGCGCAAGGCCATTGGAGAAGAAGTAGCCAGGCTTCTGGCAGCTGGCTTTATCATCGAGGTGTTTCATCCAGAGTGGCTCGCTAATCCGGTGCTAGTCCTTAAGAAAAACGGCACCTGGCGTATGTGCGTGGACTACACAGATCTTAACAAAGCTTGTCCGGCGGATCCGTTTGCTCTCCCCCGCATTGATCAGATTATCGATGCCACGGCAGGATGTGAGCGTTTAAGTTTCTTGGACGCGTACTCTGGGTATCATCAAATCAAGATGGCAGTTAAGGACCAGGAGAAAACAGCGTTTATAACTCCCTTTGGAGCCTTCTGCTATGTATCTATGCCTTTTGGGCTCAAAAGCGCCCAAGCCACGTATCAGCGGTGTGTACAGAATTGTTTGCATACACAGATTGGCCGCAATGTGCATGCCTATGTGGATGACATTGTGGTAAAGTCAAAACAGAAGGAGACGCTGGTGGACGATTTGAAGGAGACCTTCGACAACTTGCGTATTTATAAGATGATGCTTAATCCGGCCAAATGTGTTTTTGGTGTCCCGGCTGGCAAGCTATTGGGGTTCCTGGTATCCAACAGAGGGATCGAAGCCAACCCGGAGAAAATTAAGGCGATCACCTCCTTGGCTAAACCAAAGTGTATCAACGACGTTCAACGCTTGGCAGGCCGGATTGCGGCCCTGAGCCGGTTCATCAGCCGCCTTGGAGAGAAGGCTATTCCTTTATACCAGATGCTGAGGAAGACAGATCAGTTTGTTTGGAGTCCCGCTGCGGATGAAGCTTTCGAGGACCTAAAGCGGCAACTGGCCAATCCGCCTGTCCTTGCAGCTCCAGTTGACAACGAACCGTTGTTCTTATATGTGGCAGCCAATGCGCGAGCGGTAAGCGTAGCCATTGTGGTCGAGCGTAAGGAGGCAGGAAAGGAATATCCGGTTCAGCGGCCGGTTTATTATATCAGCGAGGTACTTATTGAATCCAAACAGAGGTATCCACATTGGCAGAAGCTAGTTTATGGTGTTTTTATGGCCAGCCGGAAGCTGAAACAGTATTTTCAAGGGCATCCTATTACAGTGGTTAGTTCGGCTCCTTTGGGTGATATCACATGAACCGGAGGCGATCGTCGGATTGCAAATGGGCTATCGAGCTTAAATGCACGGGCTCAAATATATACCACGCACGGCAGTGAAGTCACAAGCGCTTGTCGACTTCATTAATGATTGGACGGAGTTACAGGCACCAGAGGAGAAGCCGGATCATACATACTGGACTATCCACTTCGATGGGTCCAGGCAGTTGGAAGGCTCGGGGGCTGGAGTCGTGTTAACTTCCCCGCGAGGTGATAAGTTTTGTTACGTTCTCCGTCTAATGTTCCCTTGTACTAATAATGCAGCTGAGTACGAAGCTTTACTCCATGGTCTCCGGATGGCTAAGGAAATGAACTTGAGCCGGGTCAAGTGTTTTGGTGACTCGGACCTGGTGGCGCAGCAAGTATCTGGCACTTGGGATTCTAAGGACCCCCTCATGGCTGCATATCGACGAGCGGTGGATAATATTGCAGGATGCTTCAAGGGATATCAAGTAGATCATGTGGATCGCCGGAAGAACGAAGCGGCAGACGCTTTAAGCCGGCTGGGTTCTCAGCGTAAACCGGTTCCCCCTAATGTCTTCCTCGACATCTTGCACAAACCGTCGGTTCAGCTCCCTGGTGAAGCGGATTTGGCAATTCCTGACCCGGAGGCCCAGTTGGTGGCAGCATTACACGCTATTCCGGATTGGACGGTGCCTTACCTTGCATATATGACTCGAGGAGAATTACCAGACGATGAGGTTCTGGCCAGGCAGGTAACCCGGCGCTCCAAGTCCATGACGATTATCAATGGTGAGTTGCATCATCGCAGCGTTTCAGGGGCGTTTCAACGCTGTGTTTCCCCTGAGGAAGGTGGCGAAATTTTACGAGAAATCCATGAAGGGGATTGCGGGCACCATGCCGGTTCAAAGTCCCTGGTGGCAAAGGCATTCCGTCATGGATTCTACTGGTTAACGGCTCATGCTGATGCGGAGGATTTGGTCAAGCACTGCGATGGGTGTCAGAAATTCTCCAGGCGTGCCCATATACCGGCACAGGAGTTGAGGATGATCCCGATAACATGGCCGTTTGCGACATGGGGGCTGGATATGGTCGGGCCTTTTAAGAGATCCAAAGATAAGAAGACCCATCTGTTGGTAGCAGTGGACAAGTTCACCAAGTGGATTGAAGCGGAGCCTGTCAGTAGGTGTGATGCGGCAACAGCGGTGCAGTTTATCAAAAAGGTGATTTTCCGGTTTGGCTTTCCACACAGTATCATCACTGACAATGGCACCAATCTGTCCAAGGGAGCTATGAAAGAATTTTGTGACCGCGAGCATATCCGGCTTGACGTATCGTCAGTAGCGCACCCCCAATCCAACGGGCAGGCTGAGCGTGCTAATCAGGAAATATTGCGAGGCATCAAACCGCGACTTCTGGTCCCGTTACAAAGGACGCCAGGGTGCTGGGTTGAAGAGCTCCCATCGGTGCTATGGAGTATCAACACTACGCCAAACCGGTCTACTGGTTACACGCCCTTTTTCATGGTTTATGGAGCAGAAGCAGTTCTCCCCAGCGATATTCGGCACGACTCGCCCCGTGTAGCGGCTTATGTTGAAGCGGACAATGAAGCGGCGCGACAGGACGCTTTGGATCTGCTGGATGAGGAGCGTGATGTAGCAGCCGCTCGATCAGCGATTTACCAGCAAGACCTTCGTCGTTATCACAGCCGCCGGGTTAAAACCAGAGTTTTTCAGGAAGGCGATTTGGTGCTTCGTCTCATCCAAGATCAGACAGACATGCACAAGCTATCCCCACCTTGGGAAGGGCCCTTTGTGGTCAGCAAGAATCTGCATAACGGCTCCTATTATCTGGTTGATATTCGAGAGCATAAAGACTCACGTACGTCAGAGGAGGAGACCAACAGGCCGTGGAATGTAGCTCATCTTCGACCTTACTACACATGAGTCATCGGCTCAGTTTATGTACATAGCATAACAATGTATATATTATCTTTTGATATAATAAAAATCAGGGCCTCAGCCAAAGCGGGGTCTCTGTCTTTCTTTTCATGCGTGGTTACACGGGGCGTTTCTGTTTTTCAAAGCGACCTCCGGTTTACCCCTTGACAATTATATTTATCACTTGGGGGCTTGGTCGTATCCGAACCAGTGCTACACCTCTTGATAGGCGAAAGCCACTAGATCATTTGGGGACACGGTCATGTCTGAACCGGTCACGCCTCTTGGTCGGCCACTAGGGCCAGCGCCACTTGGGGGCTTGGTCGAACCCGAACCAATGTCACGCCACTTGGCCGGCGTACTCGCCACGAGTCTTTTGGGGACCTGGCTGACTAGCACCATCGCTACACCTTCGGGGGGCTTGGTAGCATCTGACCATGGTAATGCCATCTGACCAGCTCCAAGCAGCTCTCCTTTTTTACAAAGTGTTATTGCCTTTGTTGCCACATTTGGTATTTGATTTTTGTTGCGTTTCCAACATGATGAATATTTTCTCCGGTTTAGCTGTCAGTACTAAGCTGATAAGCGCACGGTCCGATATTTCCAACAGTTTTTACTTTTTCCGGTTTACCATCTTCCGGACCATCTTTATGGAGAAACTCGGGGGCTTGTGCTCATTCAGCACGCCTATATGGGAGTTATTGCTTCCCAAGACGGTTATGGTTTTTAACAAGAAAGCCTCCGCTTCAAGATTGGCTATGCCAGCTTTATGCCCAGATATGGCAGGTATTTGTATCGCATACTAATTAATTTTCAATACATAAGCACATATTCGATGCCATAAACCGGTGGGCGGTCTCACCGCCACCGAAGTTTACTCTTTTGGTTGCAGGAACTGTGAATCAAACAAGGTTTACTCGATGCACGAAGGCATACCCAGGAAATAAAGTTTGGCTAAAGCTATTACAAGGCAACACAGTGCCCAAATGATCATTGTTTTCTAAACCGGCTACCGGTTCAAGACTGTTCTCCGTCCTCCTCCGCTTCAGCATCCTCTCCTCTACCCATTGGCTGGAAATCCACAGAAGTCCAGTCGATGCCCATCAGCGCTTGAAAAACAGCTTCTTCATGAATCAAAGTTGACGGTTCAATGTCAGGAGCGTAAGTATGCTTACGGATTGGAGGGATTAAATTTTCCGGCTCAAAAGTTGGAGCGGAGACACGCTTGTTCTGATCATTGTACTGGGCTTGATAGTGCTCCAAGTCGGCTTCTTCCGCCAATTGACAAGCAAGTGGGCGTACTGCACGGTTTATTGCACGCAAATCCTCTTCATTAAAATCTGAGCCATCTTCCTTCACACTGGGATAGCCCTGGGCCGCTTCCACTGGATCAAAATCCGGCACCCAGGCCTTGGCCCGGATCAGGGCGTTGATGGCTCCGGTTCGTGCAGCCGACTTTTTCACCTCCTCAATCCGGGAAGGTAGGATGGATAGCCGGTTCAAGGTGTCTTGGATCAAGGACGGCGCCGGGTTGTTGTGTGACATTGTGGTAATCACACGTTGGGCTCCGGTATATAGCTGTTCTACCAAGGTGTACACAGCTTTTAGTTTCTTCCGCACGTCATTCCCCAGGTGCCCAACGCGTGTGCCTGCGTTTCATAAACAGGACAGTTTATAAACCGGAGTGTTGGAGATACAGGACAAGTAAATTACATTTATTTAAAAGGGGCGTACCGAAGATGGCTGCTGTCATAGAATGCACTTGTCGCTTCACGGCTGTCAGATCATCTACCACCGGTTTAAGGGCGGCTTCAGCATTTTCTGCCCGCTTGAGCAAGTTGGCCTTTTCAGTGGCCCAGACAGCTTGTTCCTTCTTCATTTTGTCCTTCGTTTCTTCTGCAGCAGCCAGGGCAATAGTCAGCTCTTTCTTGGCCTTGTCTGTCTCGGCCTGCTGGGTCTCCAATGCTGCCTGTAAATCGGCAATCCGGCCATCCTTGATCGCCACATCAGCCTGCACATTGATGGCATCGTCAGCCAGCAATTAAAGTGCAAGTATCAACCACACAACATTGTTATATGCTTGACACTTGGGGGCTAATGTACCTTCAATTTTTTCTACTACTAATACATGGACAAGTCCCAAGTTCAATACGCGTATTCAACTCGGCACTTGGGGGCTAATGGCTATTTGATTTACTAACAGTATTGATAAAACAGTTTTTGGAGTACCGGTTTAGGTTTGCATACCTAAACCGGCCTTGGCAGTTATCAGGGAAGATTGCAAAGTGTCAAAGAAAATTATCAAGTACCAGTTTGATCAAAGATTGCAAACCGGCCCTTGGGGGCTACAGGGATCATTATATCGGCATAAAGGAAAGGAGCGTTACCTCAAACTTGTCTCTCATCAGTTTCACCAGGCCAGCTTCATAATCACGGCTACTGTAAAGCCGGTTCAGATATCCGGAATGAAGATCTTGGGCGCTCATAGCGGCGTATGTTTCCAGCTCTACATTCCATTTTCCTTTCTTAAAGGCAGCAGAGTCCTCTTTTACAGTGTGCCGGGTTAAGGTAGCGGCATTGCCCGGTTCAGAGTGGCCTATCCCAGTAATTACCACGTCGTCATCTTTCGATTCGACGGATTGAGTAGGCACGGTGGCTTTGGCAGGACTAGGAGGCTTTGCAGACTGGATGGTGCTGGCAGGCGGATCAACAGACATTGAAGCATCTGTAGGCCTCTCCTCTGGTATCACATCTTCTTGAACCGGGGGATTGTTTGGAATATCTTCAAAGGCGATATTATCCTGATCCGGTGCCTGCTCATGATCGGAGGTGGCAGCTTCCTCAGTGGTTTTTTCTAAACGAGCTTTTTTACTGGGTTTCGGTTTGGTCCTGCAGAAACAAAAATAAGACACGTACATTACAGAAGAAATTGACAAGTGTGTGGTCATGATGACTTACCCGACAGCTATTTTCAGTGGCGGCAGTTGAGTGGCTGACGATTCGCCAGAGGATGAATGAGAGGTGACCTGATAATCGGAGTCGGACGGATTAAGAGGTTGACGGAATAAACCCGCTTTGGAATTCAAGGTAATAAAATGGTTGGAAACCTCGGTGCGGCGCTTTCGAGCCGGGCTGTTCGGTAAACCGGCAGAAGTAACTACCTGTCCACTATGCCGGGTTGTGCGGCGGGCCTCGTGCTGCTGCGTCTTCATAAGAAGTTTGGGATCCAAGTGAGCAAGAGGATGAGAAAAGTTAACTTTCCGGTTTGCCCGGCGGAATTTTTGGGAAGGTAAGCTTGTTGAATCGGAAGAAAGAATGGTTACCTCGGCAAATCCAGCGTTGCTGGCTTCATCGTCATCCTGACAAGCATCGTCATCAATAAGACGTGTAAAAAACAAGCCAAGAGAGTCAAGTTCCGGATTACCCACATCGTCATCGATGGCCGGATCAGACGAAGCTGTAGTTTTCCTCTTATGAGCAGGCTTCTTGACAACTTTCGTTTTGGGCCGGTTTTGCCGCCCAGTCTTGTCCGCTTTGTCTTGCGAGAGCTTCTTGCTCCAGAATGGATCGTCACCCTGGATCGGAAATAATTGAGAATTGCAAGTATGAAAGTAATGGCAAAAAATTAAATGGTGGCATGATCAGGAGCTTACCGCAGGAGGTGCGTTGAGAGTGCAATAAGGAGCCAAGCCGGTTTGGGCACAGAGATGCTCCGGTTCATTCAGCATTTTCCTCACTGAATCTGTGACCTCGTCTTCAGACAATTCTAATTTGGTGTGTCGGAGTGGATCATCGACACTGCCGGTATACTGGCACATCAAACCGGAACGCCGACTCAAAGGCAGTATGCCCCAAGATAACCAGCAGCGTGCCAGATCGATTCCAGTTAAACCGTTGGCCATAAAGGCCCGGAGCTTGGACAGTTGGGGAGCGTATCTACTTCTCTCTTTTGCGGTCAAACGTTGCGGAAAGGGATGTGTGTTGCTGAGCCGCTCTGGGCGGAAACCAGGTAAAGGATTTTCACCTTCAGGGGAGGTGTCTCTGCAGTAGAACCAAGTCGCATTCCATTCTTTGGGGTGAGAGTGGAGTTTCACATGAGGATAAGTGATTTCTTTCCTCTTCTGGATAGCCATACCGCCCAGTTCAGTATTTGGGCCATCAGTGAATTCGGTGCGGCGGTTTAGGTGGAAAAGATCCCGGAATAACTCGATAGAAGGCTCCTCTTGCAGATAAGCTTCGGACAGCACTTGAAAATGACACAAGTTGGTAACAGAATTGGGGCCGATATCTTGGGGGCGTAATTGAAAGTTGGCCATTACGTCCCGGAAAAACTTTGACCCGGGCGGTTTGAAACCCCGGAATAAGTGATCTGCGAAAACTATGACTTCACCTTCCTGGGGAGTGGGAGGACATTCCTCACCAGGAACCCTCCAATGGATGGTGTTTTGGTTATCCAAAGCCCCAATGGATACTAGCTCGTTCAGTTGCGTCTCAGAGACGCGGGAAGGAACCCAGTTGCACTCGTATACCTGTTTGGCCATCATAAAGTCTACAAAGAGAAGAATCCGGTTTGAGAAAATACTCATCGCAGAACAATTGATCCGAAATATGACGAACCGGAAGATGATCCGATGCATCAGATTGATGCGGTATGATGTCAGGTATAAATTGGCGGTTCAACACAGGGACTAATGGTGTACCGAAGCCGGTTTAGCAATTTTTGTTTCTATGATGAGTTAAACCGCCTATTCTTGGCTTCAGAGGAAATCGACAGAAACAAGTTTCACAAGAGTTCATGTTTATCATGGATCGAACGCGGGTTTTCAGAAAACAGGGACGGCGTTGCGAAAGAACAGAAGAGGCAGGAAACACACTATGAGGTATACAAATATATACGACAAGATCTATGGGATTCAGATAAGAGAATGCAGCGGATAAACAGGAGTTTTCATCTGATACAGAACAGCATTCATGGCATGGTTCAAAAGCTAGGAAAGGGAAAGCACGCGAAGAACATGGTATGAAGCTTGAACCCTAGAAACAGATCTAGAATGACGAAACAGATTGATAAGGGTAATAGAGTTACCGGAAGCGGAGGAGATGCGGAGAAAGACCGCAATATTCTGATCCGAACAGGTTGATGCAGCGGCCAAGGTTGAAGCAGACGTTGACGACGGCGACGGAGCTCCAAAGGCAGCGGCGCGAGGAAGAAGAAGAGGAAGCGAAGGGGGAAACTGAATGACCCTTCGGTCCTATTTATAAGGAGGTAAGGCTAGGTCAAGTGCGTGAATCCAGGGACAGTCATTAAAGAAGGCGATACGCTTCGGGATGACGTCATGCCGGTTTACGATGATCAGAAGAAATGATGTCATGCCGGTTTACAGTGATCAGAAGCAATGATGATGTGACGGTTATTAAGCAAAGAAGATGTCCAAGATGCAAGTTTATTTGAAGGATTGGCATGAACCAGTTCAAACCAATCTGGGGCCTAATGTTGGGGATATTACCACTAGGTATAAACCGGCCAAGCTTGGGCCGGGTTAACTTCGCTAGTAGTGTAATCATGTAAAGGCCCAAGGCCTGTAGTTGGCTTAGACCTTGTAGCCGTAAACCGGCCTGATATGTAACTTGTACTGTAAGTTAGGAATAGAGGGATACCAACCGGGATACGAGTATGAACCGGTTGGGACTCTGCAAACCGACGGGCGTCACCCGTGTATATAAGGGGACGACCCGGCGGCGGTTCAAGGACAGACAAGAACATCTCGAGCCTAGGCGAAGCTTATTTGCTCCCTAGCCATCGAGATTACATCAATTCCATCACAACTAGACGTAGGCTTTTACCTTCATCGAAGGGGCCGAACTAGTATAAACCCTCGTGTCTTTGTGTCCGCTTTAACCCCTGCAAGTAAACCCGTTGCGATGGCTCCACGACTAAGTCCTCGTACTAGGACATCTGCCGTGACAAATCCACGACAGGACCCCAGCCTGCGTCATCGATGTAGATCTTGCCGCGACGACTCTTGGTCATCCGACCCACAGCATATCCCTTGAGCCCTTCGAAGCAGCCCTTCGAGAACTCAAAACCATCGTGCGATAGCCCCACGGTGGGCGCCAACTGTCGTGGGTTTGTCACGGCAGATGTCCTAGCAAAAGGACTTAGTCGTGGAGCCATCGCAACGGGTTAACTCGAAGGGGTTAAAGCGAACACAAAGGACACGAGGAGTTATACTAGTTCGGCCCCTTCGATGAAGGTAAAAGCCTACGTCTAGTTTGTGATGGGATTATGAGCTCTCGATGACTAGGGAGCAAATCGCTTCTCCTAGGCCTCGAGTTGTGGTTGTCTGTCCTTAACCGATATCGGGTCGTCCCCTTATATACACGGGTGACGCCCCTCGGCCCCTAGAGTCCCAATCTCCGGTTTATACTCGTACCCGGGTTGGTCTCTTTCTTATTCCTAACTTACAATACAAGTTATACACAAGCCGGTTTACAATAGGAGGTGCTAAACCGATACGGTCTTGGGCCTTCACCATAGCTTCTTGGGCTTCAACATCTTGTAATAGTTGATGACGCTAACCCGGCCCAGATGGGTCGGTTTACGCCTAGTGGTAATATCCCCAACAGTAATGCATGATCCCGTGATCAACACTTTGATCACATTGAGCTCATTATGATGATGCATTACCGAGTGGGCCCAGTGATACCTCTCCGTCATACGGAGTGACAAATCCAGCCTCGATCCGTGTCAACCCAATGACACTTTCGGAGATACCGTAGTGCACCTTTATAGTCACCCGATTACGTTGTGACGCTTGATACACCCAAAGCACTCCCACGGTATCCGGGAGTTACACGATCTCATGGTCTAAGGAAGAGATACTTGACACTGGAAAAGCTCTAGCAAAACAAACTACACGATCTTGTGCTATGCTTAGAATTGGGTCTTGTCCATCACATCATTCTCCTAATGATGTGATCCCGTTATCAACGACATCCAATGTCCATAGTCAGGAAACCATGACTATCAGTTGATCAACGAGCTAGTCAACTAGAGGCTTACTAGGGACATATTATGGTCTATGTATTCACACGTGTATTACGATTTCCGGATAATACAGTTATAGCATGAATAAAGACAATTATCATGAACAAAGAAATATAATAATAACACTTTTATTATTGCCTCTAGGGCATATTTCCAACAGTCTCCCACTTGCACTAGAGTCAATAATATAGTTACATTGTGATGAATCGAACACCCATAGAGTTCTGGTGTTGATCATGTTTTGCTCGCGAGAGAGGTTTAGTCAACGGATCTGCGACATTCAGATCCGTGTGTACTTTGCAAATTTCTATGTCTCCATCTTGAACATTTTCACGGATGGAGTTGAAGCGACGCTTGATGTGCCTTGTCTTCTTGTGAAACCTGGGCTCCTTGGCAAGGGCAATAGCTCCAGTGTTGTCACAGAAGAGTTTGATTGGCCCCGACGCATTGGGTATGACTCCTAGGTCGGTGATGAACTCCTTCACCCAAATTGCTTCATGCGCTGCCTCCGAGGCTGCCATGTACTCCGCTTCACATGTAGATCCCGCCACGACGCTCTGCTTGCAGCTGCACCAGCTTATTGCTCCACCATTCAACATATACACGTATCCGGTTTGTGACTTAGAGTCATCCAGATCTGTGTCGAAGCTAGCGTCGACGTAACCCTTTACGACGAGTTCTTCGTCACCTCCATAAACGAGAAACATGTCCTTTGTCCTTTCGTGTACTTCAGGATATTCTTGACCGCTGTCCAGTGTTCCTTGCCGGGATTACTTTGGTACCTTCCTACCAAACTTACGGCAAGGTTTACATCAGGTCTGGTACACAGCATGGCATACATAATAGATCCTATGGCTGAAGCATAGGGGATGACACTCATCCCTTCTTTATCTTTTGTCGTGGTCGGGCATTGAGCTGAGCTCAATCTCACACCTTGCAAAATAGGCAAGAACCCTTTCTTGGACTCATCCATTTTGAACTTCTTCAAAATCTTGTCAAGGTACGTGCTTTGTGAAAGACCTATGAGGCGTCTCGATCTATCCCTATAGATCTTGATGCCTAATATATAAGCAGCTTCTCCAAGGTCCTTCATTGAAAAACTCTTATTCAAGTAGGCCTTAATGTTGTCCAAAAGTTCTATATCATTTCCCATCAAAAGTATGTCATCTACATATAATATGAGAAATGCTACAGAGCTCCCACTCACTTTCTTGTAAACGCAGGCTTCTCCATAAGTCTCAGATAAACCCAAACGCTTTGATCATCTCATCAAAGCGAATGTTCCAACTCCGAGATGCTTGCACCAGCCCATAAATGGATCGCTAGAGCTTGCATACCTTGTTAGCATTCTTAGGGTCGACAAAACCTTCCGGCTGCATCATATACAGTTCTTCCTTAAGATAACCCTTAAGGAATGCCGTTTTGACGTCCATTTGCCATATCTCATAATCATAGTATGCGGCAATTGCTAACATGATTCGGACGGACTTCAGCTTCGCTACGGGAGAGAATGTCTCATCGTAGTCAACCCCTTGAACTTGCCGATAACCCTTAGCGACAAGTCGAGCTTTATAGATGGTAACATTACCATCCGCGTCCGTCTTCTTTTCAAAGATCCATTTGTTTTCTATCGCTCGCCGATCATCGGGCAAGTCTGTCAAAGTCCACACTTTGTTTTCATACATGGATCCTATCTCGGATTTCATGGCTTCAAGCCATTTATTGGAATCTGGGCCCGCCATCGCTTCTTCATAGTTCAAGGTTCACCGTTGTCTAACAACATGATTTCCGTGACAGGGTTGCATTACCACTGGTGCGGAACGTGTCCTTGTGGACCTACGAAGTTCAGTAGTTCTGAAGTTTCATGATCATCATCATTAACCTCCTCTCTAACCGGTGGAGGCACCACAGAAACATTTTCTTGAGCTGCGCTACTCTCCGGTTCAAGAGGTAACACTTCATCAAGTTCCACTTTCCTCCCACTTACTTCTTTCGAGAGAAACTCTTTCTCCAGAAAGAGTCCGTTCTTGGCAACAAAGATCTTGCCTTCGGATCTTAGGTAGAAGGTATACCCAATGGTTTCCTTAGGGTATCCTATGAAGACGCATTTTTCCGACTTGGGTTCGAGCTTTTCAGGTTGAAGTTTCTTGACATAAGCATCGCATCCCCAAACTTTTAGAAACGACAGCTTAGGTTTCTTGCCAAACCATAATTCATACGGTGTCGTCTCAACGGATTTAGACGGAGCCCTATTTAAAGTGAATGTAGCTGTCTCTAGAGCGTATCCCCAAAATGATAGCGGTAAATCGGTAAGAGACATCATAGACCGCACCATATCCAATAGAGTGCGACACGACGCTCGGACACACCGTTACGCTGAGGTGTTCCAGCGGCGTGAGTTGTGAAACGATTCCACATTTCCTTAAGTGTGTTCCAAATTCGTGACTTAAATATTCTCCTCCACGATCTGATCGAGGAACTTTATTTTTCGTCACGTTGATTCTCTACCTCATTCTGAAATTCCTTGAACCTTTCAAAGGTTTCAGACTTGTGTTTCATTAAGTAGACATACCCATATCTACTCAAGTCATCGGTGAGAGTGAGAACATAACGATATCCTCCATGAGCCTCAACGCCATTGGACCGCACACATCAGTATGTATGATTTCCAACAAGTTGGTTGCTCGCTCCATTGTCCCGGAGAATGGAGTCTTGGTCATCTTGCCCATGAGGCACGGTTCGCATGTGTCAAACGATTCATAATCTAGAGACTCTAAAAGTCCATCAGCATGGAGCTTCTTCATGCGCTTGACACCGATGTGACCAAGGCGGCAGTGCCACAAGTATGTGGGACTATCGTTATCATCTTTACATCTTTTGGTATTCACACTATGAATATGTGTAATGTTACGTTCGAGATTCATTAAGAATAAACCATTGACCATCGAAGCATGACCATAAAACATATCTCTCATATAAATAGAACAACCATTATTCTCGGATTTAAATGAGTAGCCATCTCGTATTAAACGAGATCCTGATACAATGTTCATGCTCAAACTTGGCACTAAATAACAATTATTGAGGTTTATAACTAATCCCGTAGGTAAATGCAGAGGTAGCGTGCCGACGGCCATCACATCGACCTTGGAACCATTCCCGACGCAAGATCGTCACCTCGCCCTTCGCCAGCCTCCGCTTATTCCGCAGCTCCTGCTGTGAGTTACAAATATGAGCAACGGCACCGTATCAAATACCAGGAGTTACTACGAGTACCGGTAAGGTACACATCAATTACATGTATATCAAATATACCTTTGGTGTTTCCGCCTTCTTATCCGCTAAGTATTTGGGGCAGTTCCGCTCAAAGGACCCTTCCCTTGCAATAAAAGCACTCAGCCTCGTGCTTGGGTCCATTCTTTGACTTCTTCCCGCAATCGGCTTACGGGCGCGCAACATCCTTGCCGCCCTTCTTGAAGTTCTTCTTGCCCTTGCCCTTCTTGAATTTGGTGGTTTTATTGACCATCAACACTTGATGTTCCTTCTGATTTCTACCTCCGCTGATTTCAGCATAGCAAATACCTCAGAATGGTCTTTTCCATCCCCTGCATATTGTAGTTCATCACAAAGCTCTTGTAGCTAGGTGGAGCGATCAAGGATCCTGTCAATGACCACATCATCCGGAGATTAACCCCACTGAGTCAAGCGGTTGTGCAAACCAGACATCTTGAGTATGTGTTCACTGACAGAACTATTTTCCTCCATCTTACAACTGTAGAACTTGTCGGAGACTTCATATCTCTCGACCCGGGCATGAGCTTGGAAAACTAGTTTCAGCTCCTCGAACATCTCATATGCTCCGTGATGCTCAAAACACTTTTGGAGCCCCGGTTCTAAGCTGTAAAGCATGCCGCCTGCAACGAGGGAGTAATCATCAGCGAGACTGCCAAAGCGCTCATAACGCCTTGGTTCTCTCGACGGAGCGCCACCTAGCGGTCCATCTAGGACATATTGTTTCTGGCAGCTATGAGGATGATCTCGTGTTCCGGACCCAGTCCGTATAGTTGCTGCCATCATCTTTCAGCTTGGTTTTCTAGGAACGCGTTGAAGTTCATGGTGACATTAGCGGCGCCATTTGATCTACAAGACATATTTGCAAAGTATTCAGACTAAGTTCATGATAATAAAGTTCATCTAATCAAATTATTAATGAACTCCCACTTAGATTAGACATCCTCTAGTCATCTAAGTATTACACGATCCGAGTCGACTAGGCCGTGTCCGATCATCACGTGAGACGGACTAGTCATCGTCGGTGAACATCTTCATGTTAATCGTATCTTCCATACGACTCGTGCTCGACCTTTCGGTCTCCGTGTTCCGAGGCCATGTCTGTACATGCTAGGCTCGTCAAGTTAACCCTAAGTGTTTTGCGTGTGTAAAACTGTCTTACACCCGTTGTATGTGAACATAAGGATCTATCACACCCGATCATCACGGCGTGCTTCGAAACGACGAACTGTAGCAACGGTGCACAGTTAGGGGTGAACACTTCTTGAAATTGTTATGAGGGATCATCTTATTTACTACCGTCGTTCTAAGTAAACAAGATGCATAAACATAATAAACATCACATGCAATTATATAGTAGTGACATGATATGGCCAATATCATATAGCTCCTTCGATCTCCATCTTCGGGCTCCATGATCATCTTGTCACCGGCATGACACCATGATCTCCATCATCATGATCTCCATCATCGTGTCTCCATGAAGTTGCTCGCCAACTATTACTTCTACTACTATGGCTAACACGTTTAGCAATAAAGTAAAGTAAATTACATGGCATTTCCAATGACTCGCAGGTCATACAAAAAATAATGACAACTCCTATGGCTCCTGCCGGTTGTCATACTCATCGACATGCAAGTCGTGATTCCTATTACATGAACATGATATCATACATTACATATATATCATTCATCATTCATCACAACTTTGGCCATATCACATCACAAGACACTTGCTGCAAAAACAAGTTAGACGTTTTCTACTTGTTGTTGCAAGTTTTTACGTGGCTTGAATAGGTGATCTAGCAAGAACGTTTTTCTTACCTACGTTACAGCCACAACGTGATTTTGTCAACTTCTATTTACCCTTCATAAGGACCCTTTTCATCGAATCCGCTCCAACTAAAGTGGGAGAGACAGACACCGCCAGCCACCTTATGCAACTAGTGCATGTCACCGGTGGAACCGGTCTCACGAAGCGCACGTAAGGTTGGTCCGGCCGCTTCATCCCACAATACCGCTGAAGCAAGATAAGACTAGTAGCGGCAAGCAAGTTGACAAGATCTACGCCCACAACAAAATTGTGTTCTACTCGTGCAATAGAGAACTACGCATAGACCTAGCTCATGATGCCACTGTTGGGGAACGTTGCAGAAAATTAAATTTTTTCCTACGGTTTCACCAAGATCCATCTATGAGTTCATCTAAGCAACGAGTCACGGGAGAGAGATTGCATCTACATACCACTTGTAGATCGCGAGCGGAAGCTTTCAAGGGGATGGTGATGACGGAGTCGTACTCGTCGTGATTCAGATCACCGATGACCAAGTGCCGAACGGACGGCACCTCCGCGTTCAACACACGTACGGGACGAGAGACGTCTCCTCCTTCTTGATCCAGCAAGGGGGAAGGAGAGGTTGATGAAGATCCAGCAGCACGACGGCGTGGTGGTGGATGCAGCAGGACTCCGGCAGGGCTTCGCCAAGCAACTACGGAGAGAGGGAGAGGTGTAACGGGGAGAGGGAGGCGCCAAGATCAAGGGTGCGGCTGCCCCCTCCCTCCCCCCTTTATATAGGCCCCCTGGGGGGGGCGCCGGCCCTTGGAGATCTGATCTCCCAAGGGGGGCGGCGGCCAAGGGGGGTGGAGTACCCCCCAAGGTAAGTGGGACGCCCCCCCACCCTAGGGTTTCCAACCCTAGGCGCAGGGGGTGGGCCTAGGGGGGCGCACCAGCCCACTATGGGATGGTTCCCCTCCCACTTCAGCCCATGGGGCCCTCCGGGATGGGTGGCCCCACCCGGTGGACCCCCGGGACCCTTCCGGTGGTCCCGGTACATTACCGGGTGACCCCGAAACTTTCCCGATGACCGAAATACCACTTCCTATACATAATTCTTTACCTCCGGACCATTCCGAAACCTCTCGTGACGTCCGGGATCTCATCCGGGACTCCGAACAACATTCGGTATGCTGCATACTCATATTCATACAATCCTAGCGTCACCGAACCTTAAGTGTGTAGACCCTACGGGTTCGGGAGACATGCAGACATGACCGAGACGACTCTCGGGCAATAACCAACAGCGGGATCTGGATACCCATGTTGGCTCCCACATGCTCCTCGATGATTTCACCGGATGAACCACGATGTCGAGGATTAAACAACCCCGTATACAATTCCCTTTGTCAATCGGTATGTTACTTGCCCGAGACTCGATCGTCGGTATCCCAATACCTCGTTTAGTCTCGTTACCGGCAAGTCACTTTACTCGTACCGTAATGCATGATCCCGTGATCAACACTTTGATCACATTGAGCTCATTATGATGATGCATTACCGAGTGGGCCCAGTGATACCTCTCCGTCATACGGAGTGACAAATCGAGCCTCGATCCGTGTCAACCCAACAGACACTTTCGGAGATACCTGTAGTGCACCTTTATAGTCACCCAGTTACGTTGTGACGTTTGATACACCCAAAGCACTCCTACGGTATCCGGGAGTTACACGATCTCATGGTCTAAGGAAGAGATACTTGACATTGGAAAAGCTCTAGCAAAACGAACTACACAATCTTGTGCTATGCTTAGAATTGGGTCTTGTCCATCACATCATTCTCCTAATGATGTGATCCCGTTATCAACGACATCCAATGTCCATAGTCAGGAAACCATGACTATCAGTTGATCAACGAGCTAGTCAACTAGAGGCTTACTAGGGACATATTATGGTCTATGTATTCACACGTGTATTACGATTTCCGGATAATACAGTTATAGCATGAATAAAGACAATTATCATGAACAAAGAAATATAATAATAACACTTTTATTATTGCCTCTAGGGCATATTTCCAACACTAACACCCATGGAGCCTTGGTGCTGATCATGATTTGCTCGTGGAAGAGGCTTAGTCAACGGGTCTGCTACATTCAGATCCGTATGTATCTTGCAAATCTCTATGTCTCCCACCTGGACTAGATCCCGGATGGAATTGAAGCGTCTCTTGATGTGCTTGGTTCTCTTGTGAAATCTGGATTCCTTCGCCAAGGCAATTGCTCCAGTATTGTCACAAAAGATTTTCATTGGACCCGATGCACTAGGTATGACACCTAGATCGGATATGAACTCCTTCATCCAGACTCCTTCATTTGTTGCTTCCGAAGCAGCTATGTATTCCGCTTCACACGTAGATCCCGCCACGACGCTTTGTTTAGAACTACACCAACTGACAGCTCCACCGTTTAATGTAAACACGTATCCGGTTTGCGATTTAGAATCGTCTGGATCAGTGTCAAAGCTTGCATCAACATAACCGTTTACGATGAGCTCTTTGTCACCTCCATATACGAGAAACATATCCTTAGTCCTTTTCAGGTACTTCAGGATGTTCTTGACCGCTGTCCAGTGATCCACTCCTGGATTACTTTGGTACCTCCCTGCTAAACTTATAGCAAGGCACACATCAGATCTGGTACACAGCATTGCATACATGATAGAGCCTATGGCTAAAGCATAGGGAACATCTTTCATTTTCTCTCTATCTTCTACAGTGGTCGTGCATTGAGTCTTACTCAACTTCACACCTTGTAACACAGGCAAGAACCCTTTCTTTGCTTGATCCATTTTGAACTTCTTCAAAACTTTGTCAAGGTATGTGCTTTGTGAAAGTCCAATTAAGCATTTTGATCTATCTCTATAGATCTTAATGCCCAATATGTAAGCAGCTTCACCGAGGTCTTTCATTGAAAAACTCTTATTCAAGTATCCCTTTATGCTATCCAGAAATTCTATATCATTTCCGATTAGTAATATGTCATCCACATATAATATCAGAAATGCTACAGAGCTCCCACTCACTTTCTTGTAAATACAGGCTTCTCCAAAAGTCTGTACAAACCCAAATGCTTTGATCACACTATCAAAGTGTTTATTCCAACTCCGAGAGGCTTGCACCAGTCCATAGATGGATCGCTGGAGCTTGCACACTTTGTTAGCTCCCTTTGGATCGATAAAACCTTCTGGTTGCATCATATACAACTCTTCTTCCAGAAATCCATTCAGGAATGCAGTTTTTACATCCATCTGCCAAATTTCATAATCATAAAATGCGGCAATTGCTAACATGATTCGGACAGACTTAAGCATCGCTACGGGTGAGAAGGTCTCATCGTAGTCAATCCCTTGAACTTGTCGAAAACCTTTTGCGACAAGTCGAGCTTTGTAGACAGATAACATTACGTCGCGTCGGTCTTCTTCTTGAAGATCCATTTATTCTCAATTGCTTGCTGATCATCGGGCAAGTCAACCAAAGTCCACACTTTGTTCTCATACATGGATCCCATCTCGGATTTCATGGCTTCAAGCCATTTAGCGGAATCTGGGCTCACCACCGCTTCTTCATAGTTCGTAGGTTCATCATGATCTAGTAGCATGACTTCCAGAACAGGATTGCCGTACCACTCTAGTGCGGATCTTACTCTGGTAGATCTACAAGGTTCTATAGTAACTTGATCTAAAGTTCTATGATCATCATCATTAACTTCCTCACTAATAGGTTCAGACGTCACAGAAACCTGTTCCTGTGATGTGCTGCTTCTCAATAAGGGAGCAGGTACAGTTACCTCATCAAGTTCTACTTTCCTCCCACTCACTTCTTTTGAGAGAAACTCCTTCTCTAGAAAGGATCCATTTTTAGCAACGAATGTCTTGCATTCGGATCTGTGATAGAAGGTGTACCCAACAGTTTCCTTTGGGTATCCTATGAAGACACATTTCTCCGACTTGGGTTCGAGCTTATCAGGTTGAAGCTTTTTCACATAAGCATCGCAGCCCCAAACTTTAAGAAACGACAACTTTGGTTTCTTGCCAAACCACAGTTCATAAGGTGTCGTCTCAACGGATTTTGATGGTGCCCTATTTAACGTGAATGCGGCCTTCTCTAAAGCATATCCCCAAAACGATAGCGGTAAATCTGTAAGAGACATCATAGATCGCACCATATCAAGTAAAGTACGACATTGACGCTCGGACACACCATTACGCTGTGGTGTTCCGGTGGCGTGAGTTGCGTAAATTATTCCGCATTGTTTCAAATGTAGACCAAACTCGTAACTCAAATATTCTCCTCCACGATCGGATCGCAGAAACTTTATTTTCTTGTTACGATGATTTTCAACTTCACTCTGAAATTCTTTGAACTTTTCAAATGTTTCAGACTTATGTTTCATTAAGTAGATATACCCATATCTGCTTAAATCATCTGTGAAGGTGAGAAAATAACGATATCCGCCACGAGCCTCAACATTCATTGGACCACATACATCTTTATGTATGATTTCCAACAAATTTGTTGCTCTCTCCATAGTACCGGAGAACGGTGTTTTAGTCATCTTGCCCATGAGGCATGGTTCGCAAGTACCAAGTGATTCATAATCAAGTGGTTCCAAAAGTCCATCAGTATGGAGTTTCTTCATGCGCTTTACACCGATATGACCTAAACGGCAGTGCCACAAATAAGTTGCACTATCATTATCAACTCTGCATCTTTTGGCTTCAACATTATGAATATGTGTATCACTACTATCGAGATTCATTAAAAATAGACCACTCTTCAAGGGTGCATGACCATAAAATATATTACTCATATAAATAGAACAACCATTATTCTCTGATTTAAATGAATAACCGTCTCGCATCAAACAAGATCCAGATATAATGTTCATGCTCAACGCTGGCACCAAATAACAATTATTTAGGTCTAATACTAATCCCGAAGGTAGATGTAGAGGTAGCGTGCCAACTGCGATCACATCGACTTTGGAAGCATTTCCCACGCGCATCGTCACCTCGTCCTTTGCCAGTGTTCGCTTAATCCGTAGTCCCTGCTTCGAGTTGCAAATATTAGCAAGTAACCAGTATCAAATACCAGTGCTATCTGCGAGCTCTAGTAAGGTACACATCAATAACATGTATATCACATATACCTTTGTTCACCTTGCCATCCTTCTTATCCGCCAAATACTTGGGGCAGTTTCGCTTCAAAGGACGAGTCCGCTTGCGGAGAAGCACTCGATTTCAGGCTTAGGTCCAGACTTGGGTTTCTTTTCCTGAGCAGCAACTTGCTTGCTGTTCTTCTTGAAGTTCCCCTTCTTCTTCCCTTTGCCCTTTTTCTTGAAACTAGTGGTCTTGTTGACCATCAACACTTGATGCTCCTTTTTGATTTCTACCTCCGCAGCCTTTGGCATTGCGAAGAGCTCGGGAATTGTCTTATCCATCCCTTGCATATTATAGTTCATCACGAAGCTCTTGTAGCTTGGTGGAAGTGATTGGAGAATTCTGTCAATGACGCAATCATCCGTAAGATTAACTCCCAATTGAATCAAGTGATTATAATACCCAGACATCTTGAGTATATGCTCACTGACAGAACTATTCTCCTCCATCTTGCAGCTGTAGAACTTATTGGAGACTTCATATCTCTCAATCCGGGCATTCTGTTGGAATATTAACTTCAACTCCTGGAACATCTCATATGCCCCATGACGTTCAAAACGTCGTTGAAGTCCCGGTTCTAAGCCGTAAAGCATGGCACATTGAACTATCGAGTAGTCATCAACACGTGACTGCCAGGCATTCACAATGTCTGCGCATTGTTGGCGTTAGTGGTACACCTAGCGGTGCTTCTAGGACGTAACTCTTCTATGCAGCAATGAGGATAATCCTCAAGTTACGGACCCAGTCCGTGTAATTGCTACCATCATCTTTCAACTTTGCTTTCTCAAGGAACGCATTAAAATTCAATGGAACAACAGCACGGGCCATCTATCTACAATCAACATAAACAAGCAAGATACTATCAGGGACTAAGTTCATGATAAATTTAAGTTCAATTAATCATATTACTTAAGAACTCCCACTTAGAAAAACATCCCTCTAATCTTCTAAGTGATCACGTGATTCAAATCAACTAAACCATAACCGATCATCACGTGAAATGGATTAGTTTTCAATGGTGAACATCATTATGTTGATCATATCTACTATCTGATTCACGCTCGACCTTTCGGTCTCCGTGTTTCGAGGCTATATCTGCATATGCTAGGCTCGTCAAGTATAACCCGAGTATTCTGCGTGTGCAAAACTGGCTTGCACCCGTTGTAGATGGACGTAGAGCTTATCACACCCGATCATCACGTGGTGTCTGGGCACGACGAACTTTGGCAACGGTGCATACTCAGGGAGAACACTACTTGATAATTTAGTGAGAGATCATCTTATAATGCTACCGTCAATCAAAGCAAGATAAGATGCATAAAAGATAAACATCACATGCAATCAATATAAGTGATATGATATGGCCATCATCATCTTGTGCTTGTGATCTCCATCTCCAAGCACCGTCATGATCACCATCGCCACCGCGCGACACCTTGATCTCCATCGTAGCATCGTTGTCGTCTCGCCAATCTTATGCTTCTACGACTATCGCTACCGCTTAGTGATAAAGTAAAGCATTACAGGGCGATTGCATTGCATACAATAAAGCGACAACCATATGGCTCCTACCAGTTGCCGATAACTTAGTTACAAAACATGATCATCTCATACAATAAAATTTAGCATCATGTCTTGACCATATCACATCACAACATGCCCTGCAAAAACAAGTTAGACGTCCTCTACTTTGTTTGTTGCAAGTTTTACGTGGCTGCTACGGGCTTAAGCAAGAACCAATCTCACCTACGCATCAAAACCAAACGATAGTTTGTCAAGTTGATGCCATTTTAACCTTCGCAAGGACCGGGCGTAGCCACACTCGGTTCAACTAAAGTTGGAGAAACTGACACCCGCTAGCCACCTGTGTGCAAAGCACAGCGGTAGAACCAGTCTCGCGTAAGCGTACGCGTAATGTCGGTCCGGGCCGCTTCATCCAACAATACCGCCGAACCAAAGTATGACATGCTGGTAGGCAGTATGACTTATATCGCCCACAACTCACTTGTGTTCTACTCGTGCATATAACATCAAACCATAAAACCTAGGCTCGGATGCCACTGTTGGGGAACGTAGTAATTTCAAAAAAATTCCTACGCACACGCAAGATCATGGTGATGCATAGCAACGAGAGGGGAGAGTGTTGTCACGCACTCGTGAGACCGAAGCGGAAGCATTGACGCAACATAGAGGAAGTAGTCGACGCCTTCCGGTCCAACCGATCCAAGCACCGTTACTCCGGCACCTCCGAGTTCTTGGCACACATTCAGCTCGATGGCGCTCCCCGGGCTCCGATCCAGCAAAGCTTCGGGGAGGAGTTCCGTCAGCACGACGGCGTGGTGACGATCTTGATGTTCAACTGTCGCAAGGCTTCGCCTAAGCACCGCTACAATATGACCGAGGTGGAATATGGTGGAGGGGGGCACCGCACACGGCTAAGGAACGATCACGATGATCAACTTGTGTCTTCTAGGGTGCCCCTGCCCCGTATATAAAGGAGGGATGGGAAGGTGCGGCCGGCCCCCTTGGGGTGCGCCTGGAGTAGGACTCCCCCCCTCTTGCCTTGTTGGAGAAGGAAAGGGGGAAGGGGAAGAAGAAAGGGGGCGCCGCCCCCCCCTCTCCTTGTCCTATTCGGCTTAGGGGGGAGGGGGCGCGCGGCCTGCCCTGGCCGGCCCTCCTCTTCTCCCTTAAGGCCCATGTAGGCCCAATAACCCCCCGGGGGGTTCCGGTAACCTCCCGGTAATCCGGTAAAATCCCGATTTCACCCGGAATGATTCCGATATCCAAATATAAGCTTCCAATATATCGATCTTTATGTCTCGACCATTTCGAGACTCCTCGTCATGTCCGTGATCACATCCGGGACTCCGAACAACCTTCGGTACATCAAAATGCATAAACTCATAATAACTATCATCGTAACTTTAAGCGCGTGCGGACCCTACGGTTCGAGAACAATGTAGACATGACCGAGACACGTCTCCGGTCAATAACCAATAGCGGGACCTGGATGCCCATATTGGCTCCTACATATTCTACGAAGATCTTTATCTGTCAGACCGCATAACAACATACGTTGTTCCCTTTGTCATCGGTATGTTACTTGCCCGAGATTCGATCGTCGGTATCCAATACCTAGTTCAATCTCGTTACTGCAAGTCTCTTTACTCGTTCCGTAATACATCATCCCGCAACTAACTCATTAGTTGCAATGCTTGCAAGGATTAAGTGATGTGCATTACCGAGAGGGCCCAGAGATACCTCTCCGACAATCGGAGTGACAAATCCTAATCTCGAAATACGCCAACCCAACATGTACCTTTGGAGACACCTGTAGAGCACCTTTATAATCACCCAGTTACGTTGTGACGTTTGGTAGCACACAAAGTGTTCCTCCGGCAAACGGGAGTTGCATAATCTCATAGTCATAGGAACATGTATAAGTCATGAAGAAAGCAATAGCAACATACTAAACGATCGGGTGCTAAGCTAATGGAATGGGTCATGTCAATCAGATCATTCAACTAATGATGTGACCTCGTTAATCAAATAACAACTCTTTGTTCATGGTTAGGAAACATAACCATCTTTGATTAACGATCTAGTCAAGTAGAGGCATACTAGTGACACTCTGTTTGTTTACATATTCACACATGTATTATGTTTCCGGTTAATACAATTCTAGCATGAATAATAAACATTTATCATGATACATGAGGAAATAAATAATAACTTTATTATTGCCTCTAGGGCATATTTCCTTCATATGGATGGTAGATATAGGTTTTTGTAATCTGAAAAATATAAAAACAGCAAGGTAACGAACGGTAAAAGTGAGCGTAAACGGTATTGCAATGCTAGGAAACAAGGCCTAGGGTCCATACTTTCACTAGTGCAAGTTCTCTCAACAATAATAACATAATTGGATCATATATCTATCCCTCAACATGCAACAAAGAGTCACTCCAAAGTCACTAATAGCGGAGAACAAACGAAGAGATTATGGTAGGGTACAAAACCACCTCAAAGTTATTCTTTCCAATCAATCCGTTGGGCTATTCCTATAAGTGTCACAAACAGCCCTAGAGTTCGTACTAGAATAACACCTTAAGATACAAATCAACCAAAACCCTAATGTCACCTAGATACTCCAATGTCACCTCAAGTATCCGTGGGCATGATTATACAATATGCATCACACAATCTCAATTCATCTATTCAAACCAACACATAGAACCTCAAAGAGTGCCCCAAAGTTTCTACCGGAGAATCACGACGAAAACGTGTGCCAACCCCTATGCATAGGTTCATGGGCGGAACCCGCAAGTTGATCACCAAAACATACATCAAGATGTATCACGTGATATCCCATTGTCACCACAGATACGCACGGCAAGACATACATCAAGTTTTCTCAAATCTTTAAAGACTCAATCCGATAAGATTACTTCAAGGGGAAAACTCAATTCATTACAAGAGAGAAGACGGGGAGAAACATCATAATGATCCAACTATAATAGCAAAGCTCACGATACATCAAGTTCGTGCCAAATCAAGAACACGAGAGAGAGAGAGATCAAACACATAGCTACTGGTACATACCCTCAGCCCCGAGGGTGAACTACTCCCTCCTCATCATGGAGAGCGCCGGGATGATGAAGATGGCCTCCGGTGAGGGATCCCCCCTCTCCGGCAGGGTGCCGGAACAGGGTCCCGATTGACTTTTGGTGGCTCTGGAGGTTTACGGCGGCGGAACTCCCGATCTATCTTCTCCATTTTTGTTTTTAGGGTATATGGGAATATATAGGAGCCGGAAGTACGTCGGGGGAGCCACGAGGGCCCCACGAGGCAGGGGGGCGCGCCCCCCATCCTCGTGGGCAGCTCCCGTATCTTCTCACGTGCACTCCAAGTTCCCTGGGTCTTATCCGGAGAGAAAATCATGTTCCAAAAAGGATATTTCTGTTTGGACTCCGTTTGATATTCCTTTTCTTCGAAACACTGAAATAGGCATAAAACAGCAAATCTGGGCTGGGCCTCCGGTTAATAGGTTAGTCCCAAAAGTAATATAAAAGTGCATAGTAAAGCCCAATAATCATCCAAGATTGATAATATAATAGCATGAAGACTTCATAAATTATAGATACGTTGGAGACGTATCATGTATCCCATCTATTCTTTGCAGATGACTCGATGCTACTCATCAAGGCAAACCAGCAGGAGGCCGAAGCTCTACATGAAATGTTGTAGCTATATGAAAACTGCTCTGGGCAATGCATCAATGTGGAGAAATCGACACTCATGTTTAGTCCGAACACTGAAGGTGGAGTGAGAACTGCAGTCAAAAACGCGCTCAACATCACTAGCGAGGATTGGAGTGAGAAATATCTCGGGCTACCAGTACATGTGGGACGGTCTAGAAGGAAGACTTTTGCTTACCTCAAAAAGAACATGTGTGGTAGAGTCTATGGATGGCAAGAGAAGTTGTTGGCAAAGGAGAGCAAAGAGGTTCTGGTGAAGGGTGTAGCTCAAGCAATACCTACCTTTGCGATGTCTTGTTTCGATCTAACAAAAACTTTCTGTACGGAGCTAAATACGTTGCTAGGCAAATTTTGGTGGAGCCAACAGGACAAGCAGAACCCTATGCACTGGCTGAGTTTGGATAAGTTAACGCAACCTAAAGCGCGTGGGGGGCTTGGGTTCCGAGACATGCATAGTTTCAACATCGCCATGTTGTCAAGGCAAGGCTGGAGGTTGATCCAGGATCCGGGGAGTTTGTGTGCAAGGGTGCTCAAAGCCCGGTACTTCCCACACCAAAGTGCGCTGGAAGCGGTACCTCATAATGGCATTTCTTACTCGTGGCGTAGCATACTCCATGGCCTGGAGCTTGTCAAGAAAGGGCACATATGGAGGATCGGCAGTGGGAGAGAGGTGGACATTTGGAAAGACCCCTGGATATCAAGGGCCTGGTCGAGGCAAGTGATCACACCAAGAGGTGCTAGCTTGCTGACAAAAGTTGACGAGCTGATTGACCCAAACACCGGCCTGTGGGACGAGACTTTAGTAAGAGATACCTTTTGTGCTGAAGATGCTCGACATATATTGCAGATACCGCTGCGAGATGGTGTAGATGATTTCCTGGCATGGCATTTTGATAGCAAAGGAAACCATTCGGTTAAAAGTGCTTATAAACTTCATGTCGAGTTGCACAAACAGGAGCAGAACGGAGGCCCGGGACCAAGTTCAGCTAGTGCCGGACGACTGGAAGCAATTACAGATGATTCTTGGAAGAGAATCTGGAAACTGCCTTGCCCACGAAAATTGCAAATGTTTGTCTGGAGAATGAGGCATGAGTCTCTGGCGGTATGTGCAAATCTGAAACGCAGGGGTCTAAAGCTTGAACAATCTAAATGTTTCTTCTGTGGTAAAGCGGAGGAAGATGGAGCGCATCTATTCATCAAATGTAAGCATGTCAAACCAGCTTGGAGGGAGCTTGGTCTGGAGGAGGAGAGGAGTAGGCTGGAGGAGATCACAAGTGTTCACGCTATGCTGGATGCGCTTTGGGCCATGACTGATGACAAGTGGGTAACAATCATCACGTTATGGTGGCAGTGGTGGAACATCAGGAATAAAATAAGGGAAGGAGGGCTAGCCCCAGGACTCTCTGAAGTAGTAAGAAGAGTTCGATGCAGTACTTTGGAATATGCAGAGATCTTCTCTTCGAAAGGAAAGAGAACCAGGACGGGAAAGTGGCGGCCGCCCAACCCAGATGAGGTCAAGATCAATCTTGATGGGGCCTTCATACCTGGTAGCTACTTCTGCGGTTGGGGAGCGGTCGTCAGGGATGCTTCGGGACAGGTCATTGCTGCAAGAGCAGGGAGGCAAGAACAAACCCAAGATGCATTCGGAGCGGAGATTCAAGCGATGGCTGGAGCAGTTGCCCTTGCAGCTGATATTGTCGCGGTCCGGGTGGTTTTTGAGACTGATTCCCAGCTGTTGGCAGAGGCGCTGGATATACAGAAGGTCGACTCGTCGCCGTATGCAGTTGTCATTGAAGACATCAAATTCCAGTTGAAACTGTGGTTTGCAAGGCATAGGATGAGTGTTTGTAGGCGTAATGAAAATGCAGTGCCACATGAGCTCGGCCAGATTGGTCGTAGGTGTTTACCGAGTGTATGTATGGACTGGGAGACCAATGTACCGCCCTCAGTGGCTGCTTGTGTGTTGGGTGATATGCCCACACACCGTTAAGTTATAATAAAGCATTGCTTTGCCTTCAAAAAAAAATGAATCCTTTGTGTGAAATTATTGATTTTCATAAATCAGACCTTAAGAAAAAATTATAATAATTGCAAATTTGCAATACTCCTGTTCCTTCAAGAAAAAACTGTTGGATCAAGAGCTCTCGCAGTCTGTCGTTCCGAAGTCAAAATCTTGGAGGCACCCGCCGCCCTGGGGTTGGCGCCGCCGTCTCCATGCCGTTGGAACAGCCTCCGCCCCCTCGGCGCGCCCCCACCTTCCACGCGCACCCTGACGCCGACGCGAGGCAGCTCCTCGGCGCGCTCCTGCCGCGGCGCGCGGCCACCGCCCGCCACGTCCAGCAGGCGCACGCCCGCCTCGCCGTCCTCGGCCTCGCCACCGCGCGCGTCCTCCCGCACCTCCTCGCGGCGCTCCCCCGCCTCCCGCCGCTCCACGACGGCGCCTCCTCCTCCTCCTACCCGCTCTCCCTGTTCCGCTGCTCCAACTCCTGCTCCGCCTTCGCGTCCAACCACCTCCTCCGCGTGCTCCCCCACCCGCTCCCGCTCCGCCTCTTCCCCGGCCTCCGGCGGCGCAACCCCCACTCCTTCACCTTCCTCCTCTCCTCCCTCTCCACCCACCTCGACGCCGGTCGCGCCGGTGGCCCGGCCTCCTCCTCCGTTCTGGGCTCCCACGTGCACGCGCTGGCCGTGAAGGCGGGCGCGGCGGGCGATCTCTACGTGCGGAACGCGCTCACGCACTTCTACGGCGTCTGCGGCGACGTGGGAGCGATGCGGAGGGTGTTCGACGAGCTGCCGCGCGTGCGGGACGTCGTGACCTGGAACGCGGTCCTTGCCGGGTACGCCCGAGCGGGCAAGGTCAGGGCTGCACGAGAGATGTTTGAGGAAATGCCGGTGAGAGACGAGGTTTCCTGGAGCACCGTGGTGGGCGGGTATGTGAAGGAAGGGGAGCTGGACGTGGCGCTGGCGGTGTTTAGGGATATGGTGGAGAAGGGGGTCAGGGTGAATGAGGCTGCGGTGGTGACGGCATTGTCGGCGGCCGCACAGCTGGGTTTGCTTGAGCATGGCAAGTTTGTGCATCAGGTTGTTCATCAAGAAGGGATGCCAATCAGTGTGAATATAGGGGCTGCGATGGTGGATATGTATGCCAAGTGCGGGTGTGTGGCAGTGGCCAGGGAAGTTTTTGATGGGATGCCCAGGAGGGACGTTTTTGCATGGAACGCCATGATCTGTGGACTTGCTGCTCATGGGTTGGGACAGGATGCAGTGGAACTCTTTGAACTGTTTCTCGGCGAGGGTTTGAATCCAACGAACATTACGTTTGTTGGTGTGCTAAATGCCTGCAGCCGCTTTGGCCTTGTTGCTGAGGGACGGCGGTATTTTGAATCGATGGCTGAAAAATATAGTGTTGAGCCAGAAATGGAGCACTACGGCTGCATGGTTGATCTTCTAGGTCGGGCTGGTCTTGTTCAAGAAGCCATTGAATTGATCGAAGGGATGCCTATTGCACCTGACCCGGTTCTCTGGGGCACTATACTCTCAGCTTGCAAGAAACATGGCCTGGTGGACTTGGGGGTCAAGGTTGGTAACAAGCTAATTGAACTGGAGCCAGCTCATGATGGCCACTATGTCCTCCTTGCAAGTATATATGCGAAGGCAAAGAAATGGGATGAAGTCAGGGAAGTCAGGAAACTGATGTCTAGTCGGGGTACCAGCAAGTCAGCTGGCTGGAGCTTGATGGAAGCACAAGGAAACGTGCATAAGTTTCTAGTAGGAGACATGGATCACAAGGATTCCATTCGGATATATAACATGCTCGACATGATTAACAGAAGGTTGGCAGATGCAGGGTACGTACCAGACGTGTCATCTGTATTGCATGACATTGGAGATGAAGAGAAGGTGCATGCAATCAAGGTGCACAGCGAGCGTCTGGCAATTGCTTATGGGTTCATGGTTACGGAAGTTGGCAACCCAATCCGTATTGTTAAGAACCTTCAGGTGTGTGGGGATTGTCATGAATTCAGTAAGATGGTGACAAAGGTTTTCAATAGGGAGATTATTGTGAGAGATGGCAGTAGATTCCATCATATGAAAGAAGGGAAATGTTCTTGCCTTGACTATTGGTAGTTAATCAGCTTATAGTTTTTTGTTGTTGTTGAATTCAGTCATTTTGCTGGAGTCAAAGAGTTGGTGGCTGACATCAATGTTCTAGTGTTGAGGTGTGCATCCTGGAGGATGGAACTGAGGAGCTGCAGCTCGTCAAAAGCTTAAGGGGAGAGGGGCAAGGTGGAAAGATCCGAGAAGCCGAGGCAAGCCAGGGCCTGGGGCTCAGATATCTGGTTGTTGATGGCAAAGGGGTGAAGCCCGGGGAAGTAAAGGTGAAGCTTTGGCTCGGAGTCAGGCCAGCGATCACTCCAACAACCCAATGGTGTTAACTATGGCCTGAAGAAGATCCGCAGAGAGGATCAAGAGAAGGGGGAGAGGGGGTCCCCATTGGTGGATGCCCCTACACAGTGAACTTTTCTTACCTGGAACTGCGTTAAGGAGAACTGAAGACGTGCTGGAGGCAAGAATGGAGCAAATCCACTGAATCCATTATTCATCAAAGCCAAATTATGATGTCATACCCTGAAGGTTGTTGGCGCTTCTCTTTTTCCTTAATCCAGACTGACTTGTAGATTTCAGAAATAGGAGACACACACATGTTTGACCGACAGACAAACAAGTATGCCATGGCTAAGGAAGAGAAACGCGCGGCCATCGTGGCTCTTGCCAAAAACGAACTGTACTTCTGATCTCGCGGGACACAAACACACAGGTTCTACTTGCCGCTGCTCATGGTCTGCTGCTTGCAACTGTTGTTACTTCACTTTTGTTGATGTTGTTATTTTTCTATGAACTAATAATATATAATTAGCATTGTTCACCCAGATCAATTGACTGAAAATCATACCTCATGTTCGAAACTGGCATCCCGGCCAACTTGTGGAGTTTACAATACAGAAATGTAATCTTAAATATGATTACTAATAAAATGTAATATTCCCCACAACAAAGCAGTTTATTGGGTTAAGGGCATGTGATTTTATTCGAGTCCTTTTACAGTCTATCATATAATTTTGGACCGTTTATTTCTAGGACTAGGATCCAACGGCGTAGATATGTCAATACTACCACAAAATTCCTTTAGTACTATATTATAAGAGCATCTCCGGCCGTTCGGCCCCCCAGGACGCCGAAAAAGCACCGTCTGGGGCCGAACCGGCGTTTGCTTTCGGCGTGGGGGCGATTGCGTTCCCAGTCGTCACCCTCAGGTCGGCCCCGAAAATCGCGCAAACTCGGCGATCTAATACAAACTCGGCGAATCTGGCACAAACTTGGTGGTTTTTCATTGAAATTTGTACAAAAACAGAGAAACATACAAACTACGCCTAGAACTACGCCTAGCCTTACTACGCCGCGGCCGCCGTCCGCCTTCTACATGCTGAGGAGCCTGTAGAAATGGGTGTAGTCATCGTCGTCGTCGTCGCCTCCCTGCGCCCCGCCGGAGCCGCTGCCGTCCCTACTGCACCCCTGACCAGGGTCGCCGACATGCGGGGGGTTGGACAGCCCGGGCTCGTCCTCCTCGTCGCTGTCAAGGACGACGACGCCGCCCTCCTCGCGTCCGCGGCGCCGGGCCTTGATCTCCGCGTACGCCCGGCGCTGGCGCGCCACCTGCTCGCGGACGTAATCCGCCTTTGAAGGAAATATGCCCTAGAGGCAATAATAAAGTTGTTATTTATATTTCCTTATATCTTGATAAATGTTTATTATTCATGCTAGAATTGTATTAACCGGAAACTTAGTACATGTGTGAATACATAGACAAAACAGAGTGTCCCTAGTATGCCTCTACTTGACTAGCTCATTAATCAAAGATGGTTAAGTTTCCTGACCATAGACATGTGTTGTCATTTGATGAATGGGATCACATCATTAGAGAATGATGTGATGGACAAGACCCATCCGTTAGCTTAGCATTATGATCGTTTAGTTTTATTGCTATTGCTTTCTTCATGACTTATACATATTCCTTTGACTAAGAGATTATGCAACTCCCGAATACCGGAGTAACACCTTGTGTGCTATCAAACATCACAACGTAACTGGGTGATTATAAAGATGCTCTACAGGTGTCTCCGAAGGTGTTTGTTGAGTTGGCATAGATCAAGCTTAGGATTGTCACTCCGTGTATCGGAGAGGTATCTCCGGGCCCTCTCAGTAATGCACATCACTATAAGCCTTGCAAGCAATGTGACTAATGAGTTAGTTGTGAGAAAATGCATTATGGAACGAGTAAAGAGACTTGCCGGTAACGAGATTGAACTAGGTATGATGATACCGACGATCGAATCTCGGGCAAGTAACATATTGATGACAAAGGGAATGACGTACGTTGTTATGCGGTTTGACTGATAAAGATCTTCGTAGAATATGTAGGAACCAACATGAGCATCTAGGTTCCGCTATTGGTTATTGACCGGAGATGTGTCTCGGTCATGTCTACATAGCTCTCAAACCCGTAGGGTCCGCACGATTAACGTTCGATGACGATTTGTATTATGAGTTGTGTGTTTTGGTGACCGAAGTTTGTTCGGAGTCCCGGATGAGATCACGGACATGACGAGGAGTCTCGAAATGGTCAAGAGGTAAAGATTGATATATTGGAAGGTTAAATACGTACACCGGAATGGTTCCGAAGAGGTTCGGGAGTTTTTCGGAGTACCGGGAGGTTATCGGAACCCCTCGGGAAAGTTAATGGGCCTCATGTGTCGGCGTTTTGGGAACGGGGGTCCCCGGACTTGCCTGCCTGCGCCCACGGCGTGGCTCCACCAGCGGGCCCGTACGGCCCATCTTCACCAACGAGCACTCGAGACCCTCGCGATGGGCCAAGCCTCGCGAGGCGGACGACACAAGGCCTCCTCAGGAGCGGCCTCACCAGGCTGGCTCGCGAGGAGCGGAAAGATCAAGGCAAGGCGAACCTCGTGAGGTTCCAATGACGCAAGCAATGACGACCGCAACCAGGCGGTAGCCCGCGCGCAGTGTCCTTGTTTCCTCTTTGGTGCTAAAGCGGCAAGCGCAGGCGGGAGTCCCGAGGCATCAGGCAAGGGTTTCCTTATTGGTGCAACAAGACCAAAACCAGCAGGACGGCAGGACGGAGGTCACCATGAGCCCAAGACGGCGTCACCACCAGAGCCTTTGGCAGGCGAAGACCGCTTTTGTCAGGATAAGCTGTACTAGTTGTTCCCCTTCAAATTTGGCCGTTGTGGGAAGAGGACCCGGGCCTCTATAAATAGGACTAGCCACCACCGTAAGAGGGGAGAGGGACACACCGGCTGGAAGGAATCGAACCCTTCTCCAGCTCACCAAGCACAAGAACACCTCACCTCAGGAGGCTGTTCTTCCCCTTATACTATTCCTCCCCAGCCTAAGAGGCAATCCACCACACCACACTGGAGTAGGGTATTACACCGCATCGGTGGTACGAACCAGTATAAATCTTGTGTCCCAGTGTTCTTTGGGTTCGGCGAGTTAGTCCGCTAGATCGTGGAGCGCGAGTGCTTGGGAGAGGAGAGATCTTCGTGCGCACCCCAGTGTTCGAAACTTGAGGGTTTTGCTAGAAACCGTGATCCGACATTTGGCGCGCCAGGTAGGGGTGCGACGGAGCCTCTCTTCCTCCAGTCAATCCACCGGCACTCCACGACCCCGATTTCCGGCGACCCGAGGGCCAACGCCGACTGCTGGGCAGCTTGGCCGGCCCGGGCGACATCGTCCGCCCAAGAAGACCTCAACCCCGCGCTCCAAGCGGCACGCACGCCGCCAAACACTGCGGGGCGTGGGCGGCGCGGCCAGGCGTCATCTGCCCTTACTCCATGACAGGCTCGGGCCACCACAAGAGCTTCAAGCCACGCTGCGGCAACAACGCCACACACCCGGCGGGAGCAGGCGAACATGAGGGCCGCACTCACAGTGGCACGTGAGCTGCTGCCGTGTCGGCTGATGGAGAGTGGCCGGGACGTGTTGCTGGAACGCGTCGCCGAGCTGCTGGACGCTGCGGCCACGGGAGCACCGCCCTTCTGCTACCAGCTTACGCCCCAGGCCGCGGCCGGATCTCACAGCGGGCCTCACCGCGCCCGCGTGCCTCTTGGCGCGCCAGAGCATTTCATCGACATCAGCACGGCCAGCGGCGCCGGGCGCCCCATCGCGCCCGCGCCACCTTCGACGGGTGTGGGCACGAGCATTGCCGCACACGGCCCCAGCGGGGCGCTACCCTACCATCCTCAGGATGGCGCGATGGGCCGGGCGACATGGAGCGTGGGGCACTTCGGCGAGGTCTTCGGGGCGACGGCCTCCGAGGCTTACGTGCCCCGCATGATGAACCAGGAGTACGCGTCGGAAGATGACCCCAGCTCGTTCCTCGAGCCAGGCTGGGAAGAGGAGGCGCTAGGAGCTAAGGCCTTCCAGGAGCCGCTTGAGAGCCCCGCCAACCGCACCGTCGGCAACGGCTACAGGGTACCACTAGTCTCTCAGGTGCAGGCTTACGCTAACCACGGGTCGCAAGTGAATCAAGTCACACCGCCAGGCGACGGTCCCAGCGCAGCAGCACCACTTCCACCAGGAGAGGCACACTGGGGGCTGCGTGGGAGGAGCCAGGAGCGAGGACCTTCCCCGCGTCGCGCGGAGCAAGGTGTCACCGGAGGTAGGCCTTCTGCCGGGGAGGCGCTGGCGAGCCTTCCCCCCGGCAGAGGACCCGTGGTCGCCAAGGGCGCCGCTGGCGTCCCCTTTGCCCCCTTTGGCGTCGTCCTGGTTTCCGGTCGTCCCAACGGTGGTAAAGGGTGGTGCAAGACGGGGCCCTCGTCTAGCGATATGAAGTAAAGCTCACGCCTGTGAAGGTCTCCGCTCGTGACACTCTCACGTAATAATGAGTGGGGCTGTACACGCCCCGGAGTCTCAGGAGCGGCGCCCTCGGGCCTGGGGGGCTCCCTCCCACGTCCAAGTGGCAGCACTTAGCTCCACGCTGGTGAGAAGACTTGAAGACAAGAAGACTAGACTAGGCACCGGACACGGCCATTTGCTTCGAACCTCTTTTCTGTAGCCCTGCTTTCTGGCTTTGGATTTAAGTTGGAGTTGAATTTTCATTGACACGCGCGGGGGGTGCCTTTTCTCGTTCGTGCTATTTCTTGCAATCTGGTTCTTGCCTTAATTTAGAGCTTGTGCTTGCCGCCTCTTCCTTACGAGCCCCTCACGAGCGGGGGCTGGACATAGCACACAAGCGTTGCCTACGTGCCCTGCCATGACTGGCGCTCGCTTCTCGCGAGGCCTCCTCAGACGGATCAGCAGACTCCTCCGAGGCTCCACAGGAGCTCGCGATCTCGCGAGCCAGTTCGGGAGCTATTCCGGCTAAGGTAAATTGCAACAGCGAACTCGTCGCATGACTCACGGGCTCATGAAGACGTATGTTCAGCTTGGCCTAAAGAATAGAGATAGTAATCTGTTTACATGAGGGGCTCCCCCTCCCAAAATGCTCTTACAACTTCTAGGGTCGTGCCCAAGCTTTTGCATGCAGGATAGACAACAGGGAAACACGGGGTCAATCAGACATGTCGCTCGCTGCATCCCCCGAGTCGCCTTCAGACGCATCGCTGGCATCGCTGTCACCCTCGCCGGCGTCACCGTCAACATCGCCAGCGCCACCATCCACCGTCGTCGACCACGTCGCCTTTGTCCGCCGCGACCATCACCGCGTCATCGTCGGAGGCAAAGGTCCTGACCAGCGCATCCACATTATCTTCCACCCACCGAGCCAGGTCGCCCCGGATGGCCTCGGGTACCGGGGCAATGATTGCGTCAAAATCAAAGTTGGAGCAGGTGTTTTGGAGAAGGCTGAAGACACGGGAGAACGTGCACCCGAGCAGGCCACGGCTCCTCTCTTCAACAAGCTGACGAGCTCTCTCGGAACGGTTCTCTAGGCGCGTCACCACGTCGGTGAAGAAGCGGAGATGGCTGGCATAATCTTTCGCATGGGGATGAGGGGCATTTTCATCACAGATGTAGCCTAGCGCCGCGTTGGCCCTGATCCTGAGGCCTTGGAGCATGGGGGCGTGCTCGCGCTTCAACGTCAACCGGTGGAGCGCTTCCTCCCCGCTCTCCTGCGCAAGGGACTCGGCTGTGATAACCCGCTGCTGGAGGGGGAGCAGCTTAGCGCGAGAAGAGGCAAGTTTGGCCTGCATAGAAACCAGGGCGGCAGCGGCGCCCTTCTCACGCTGCTCCGCTTCCTCCAACTTCGACCTCAAGACAGAGCTCCGAGCATCAGCTCCAGCTCCCACAAGCTCGCGAGCCTCCGCCACCCTGTTGTCGACCTCCTTCTGGGTCCTCGCCTCGCGCGCGTTAGCTGCATCCTCTGCCTGGGTGACTTGGTGCTCCCTCGTCTCCAACCTCTCAAGCTCAAGGTTGCGTTCCGTGGCTTCCAGCGCCAGCGCCTGCTCGCGCTTCCGGATCTCTTCTTCCTCGGCGGGCGTTCCCTTCATCGATGCGAGGGCAGCCCTGTGCGCCTCCACCTGCTGCTCCAAGGAGGCATTCAAGGCCAGGAGCTCCCGCCTGCACTCCTCTGCGATCGCGCGGCAACGATCGGCCTCCCTGGCCTCCTCCAAGGCTCGGGCACTGGCCTCTCGCGAGGTCGCCAGGGATGCCTCGGCCTCCGCGTTGGTGTGCTCACGCTGGAGGCGCCCGAGGTTGATGGCTACCTTCAGGTGGTGCCACTCCTCCTTGAGCCGGAGGCCCTCGGCCTCAAGGCGCGCGTCGACATCCGCGAGTTCTCCGCCAAGCCGCCTCATCGCGCCCATCGCGTCCTGAAAGAGTTCATGGCGAACGACACTTCGCTCGCGCTCAAGCTCGAATGCGTTACCAGGCCCATCTCCCATGGCAGGGGGTGCTGAAGGGGCCTGAAGCGGCACATGCCCTCCCAGCAGGGGGCTGGGGGCTGGCGCTTCCTCGACCACCATCCGGGTCCTGGCGGAGGCCTGGATGGGTGGAGGCCCACTGCCCGAAGAAGAGGCCAGGATCGAAGTCATCCAACCACCGTCCACAACCAGAAGAGGAGCCCTTGGCACGCCGGCCACAATCCAAGCAAGGCCGTGAAGGAGAGATGGCAAAGGCGTGGGCTCGAGGCGCACTGCAGGCGGGGTCTCTTCTCCAGCCACCCCCACGTCGGGGGCGTCGCGCAGGCTTGTGGCGCTCAAGGCTAGCGAAGGAGTTGAGGCAAGAGGAGGTTGCCCCTCGGGAGATTTCACGGCCTTGGCAGAAGGGATCCTGAAAAGCCACCGCCAGGAAGGGAAGCGGCATTCGAAGAATTGCAAAGATAAGGTACTTACTCATCTATGGCGATGTATTTCTTGTGCTTCAACGACCGGACGGTGCCGCTACTGCAGCTTGGAGATCCCTTCCTCTTGCGGAGCTCTGCGAGTCCACACGAAACCAGCCCAGGCGTTGCACGTGGGGACCAGCACGGTGCGCGACTGGTGAAGCACTCAAGGAGGCGACCTCAGGAGCGTCAGGCTGGAGAGAACCACCGGGCTCCGCCTCACGACAACCAGCCGAGGCCTCAGGAGCTTCGGCCTCAGGAGCAACGGACTGCATCGCCTCCTCAGCTGCCACCCCAGAGTAAGGATCACAGGTTCCCGAGGTTGACGCCTCGGGAGTCTCAAGCAGCGTCGACACCTCAGCACCCGCGCCCCCGGCCTCCAGCGATGCTCGCTCCCTAGCGCCCACTCTTGGTGCGAGATCGGCGCTGGTCACAAGGAGAGGAGTCACGATGATGGGATTCTCGCGGGGCCCTTCAAGGCCAGCGGGAAGCAGCCCCCACTCCTCGAAATGGGGCATCCGCTCCACAAATTCCACCTTGTTAAAGCAGCGGTACAAAAGGCAGCTCTTCCCTGGCATGTCATCTGGCAACGGGACGCCCGTCAGGACCTTGAGCACCGTTCGCTGCGTCTCAAGGGGGAGCCCGGACTCCCGAAGCCTCATGCGGTCCTTGTTGTTGAGCAAGGCCCACGTCGGTCGAGAATGGCACTGGAGCAGGGCAATTCGGCGCCGGACGAACTCCTTCACCACCATTGGCGCAGTCACACCAAGATCCTTTAGCCTCTTCAGCCAGAGCCAGACGAAGGCAAGGCGTGGGTTAGCAAGCTTCTCGTGGCACCAACCGGAGTTGGGAATGGCAGGCACCAACGGAGAAGAGAGCAGGGGGCTGAGCACCCCAACATCAACAAACACCCATCGTGTCCGAAACTCGCTCATAGACGACGGGAGCTCGAAGTCAATCCCCGAACCGGCCGTCGCCGCCACGGACTGGAAGCTCAGGCATCCCGAGCTCTGCCGGGGGTCAATTAGGTGCAATGAGAAGAAGTGGCGGAGAAGGGCCACAGAAGGAGCCATGCCCACCATGGCCTTGCAAACAAAGGCGAAGACGGCAAGAAGGGTCAGAGATTGGGGATCAAGGTGCAGCATGTGGATCTGGTAATGGGAAAGCACGGCGTTGAAGAAGGCGGAGAAGGGAGGAACCAGGCCAGCCCACAGGGCGTCGATGAAGAATGGAACCTCGGTGGCTGTCCTGTCGACACGAGCTCGAGACGCCGGCCAGGCCACCGTCCTTCCCCACTCATTGAAGTTGGTGGCGAGCGCGGGGCGCACCTTGTCCATGGCTTCTTGGTTGAGCATCAACGACCTGCCAACGGCAGGCTCAATGGCCGGAGGCGATTCGGCTGAGGGTAGGGGCCCTTTCGCTTTCTCCGTTTGATCTGGCGACATAGCGACAGAAAAGACTGAGCTCAGATCAGATTGGGAGAAGAGGCTGAGCTCCGAGGAAGCGGAAGAATTGGGGGAGTGCGCTGCAACAATGAGAGGGAAACCGTGTAGACCGCGGTGGCCGCCTAGCTAGGCGGATATCAAGGCTGGGTGGTGAAGCGGAGATGCCCACATCCAATCAGTCGCCACGCGTCGACCAAGGCCGCAGGCTGTTGGGGCCCGCGGCGCTCCGTACTTGCCCTTTGGCTTCGCCTCGAAGCCAAGCCCAGCGCTTTGGGCCCGGGGCTCTGTCGGTGTTCTGGGAGCAGGGGTCCCAGACTTGCTCGCTCTGACCCATGGCTTAGCTCCACCAGCGGGCCCGTACGACCCATCTTTACCAACGAGCACTCGAGACCCTCGCGAGGGGCCAAGCCCCGCGAGGCGGATGACACAAGACCTCCTCAGGAGCGGCCTCACCAGGCTGGCTCGCGAGGAGCGGAGAGATCAAGGCAAGGCGAACCTCGCGAGGTTCCAATGACGCAAGCAATGACGACCGCAACCAGGCGGGCGCCAGGCGGGCGCCCCCGCGCGCAGTGTCCTTGTTTCCTCTTTGGTGCTAAAGCGGCAAGTGCAGGCGCGGAGTCCCGAGGCATCAGGCAAGGGTTTCCTTATCGGTGCAATGAGACCAAGACCAGCAGGACAGCAGGACGGAGGTCACCATGGAGCCCAAGACGGCGTCACCACCAGAGCCTTTGGCAGGCGAAGACCGCTTTTGTCAGGATAAGCTGTACTAGTTGTTCCCCTTCAAATTTGGTCGTTGTGGGTTCCCTTCCCGCTCAGTATTTGGGAGGAGGACCCGGGCCTCTATAAATAGGACTAGCCACCACCGTAAGAGGGGAGAGGGACACACCGGCTAGAAGGATTCTCCAGCTCACCAAGCACAAGAACACCTCACCTTAGGAGGCTGTTCTTCCCCTTGTACTGTTCATCCCCAGCCCAAGGGGCAATCCACCACACCACACTGGAGTAGGGTATTACACCGCATCGGTGGCCTGAACCAGTATAAATCTTGTGTCTCAGTGTTCTTTGGGTTCGCGAGTTAGTCCACTAGATCGTGGAGCGCGAGAGCTTGGGAGAGGAGAGATCTTCGTGCGCACCCCAGTGTTCGAACCTTGAGGGTTTTGGCGGAACCCGTGATCCGACATCATGGGCCATAGTGGAGAGAGGGAGGAAGGCCACAAGAGGAGGCGCACACCCCCCTGCCCAATCCGAATTGGACAAGGGGTGGGGCGTGGCCCCCCTTTCCTTCTCCCTCTCCCCTCTTTCCCCTTTCCCCTCTCCGTTGGAAGGAAAGGGGGGCCGAATCCTACTAGGAGTGGAGTCCTAGTAGGACTCCCCCCCATGGCGCGCCATCCCTAGGGCCGGCCACCTCCTCCTCACCTCCTTTATATACGGGGGCGGGGGGCACCCCAAAGGCACATCAATTGTTCTCTTAGCCGTGTGCGGTGCCCCCCTCCACAGTTTACTCCTCCGGTCGTAGCGTCGTAGTGCTTAGGCGAAGTCCTGCGCGGATCACATCACCAACACCGTCACCATGCTGTCGTGCTGACGGAACTCTCCCTCGACTCTCTGCTGGATGAAGAGTTCGAGGGACATAATCGAGCTGAACGTGTGCTGAACTCGGAGGTGCCGTACGTTCGGTACTTGGATCAGTTGGATCGTGAAGACGTTCAACTACGTCAACCGCGTTAACCTAACACTTCCGCTTTCGGTCTACGAGGGTACGTGGACACACTCTCCCCCTCTCGTTGCTATGCATCTCCTAGATAGATCTTGCATGATTGTAGGAATTTTTTTGAAATTGCATGCTACGTTCCCAACAGTGTCATCCGAGCCAGGTCTATGCGTAGATGATATGCACGAGTAAAACACAAAGAGTTGTGGGTGATAATAGTCATACTTCTTACCACCAACGTCTTACTTTGATTCGATGGTATTGTTGGATGATGCGGCCCGGACCAACATTACATGACCACGTTCATGAGACCGGTTCTACCGACGTGCTTTGCACACAGGTGGCTGGCGGGTGTCTGTTTCTCCAACTTTAGTTGAATCGACTTTGACTACGGTCGGTCCTTGTTGAAGGTTAAAACAACACACTTGATGAAAAATCGTTGTGGTTTTGATGCGTAGGTAAGAATGGTTCTTGCTAGAAGCCCGTAGCAGCCACGTAAAACTTGCAACAACAAAGTAGAGGACATCTAACTTGTTTTTGCAGGGCATGTTGTGATGTGATATGGTCAAGACATGATGTGATATAAGTTATTGTATGAGATGATCATGTTTTGTAAAAGTTATCGGCAACTGGCAGGAGCCTTATGGTTGTCGCTTTATTGTATGAAATGCAATCGCCATGTAACTCCTTTCCTTTATCACTATGCGGTAGCGATAGTCGTAGAAGGAATAGTTGGCGAGACGACAACGACGCTACGATGGAGATCAAGGTGTCAAGCCGGTGACGATGGAGATCATGACGGTGCTTTGGAGATGGAGATCAAAGGCACAAGATGATGATGGCCATATCATGTCACATATTTTGATTGCATGTGATGTTTATCTTTTATGCATCTTATTTTGCTTAGTACGGCGGTAGCATTATAAGATGATCCCTCACTAAATTTCAAGGTATAAGTGTTCTCCCTGAGTATGCACCGTTGCTACAGTTTGTCGTGCCGAGACACCACGTGATGATCGGGTGTGATAAGCTCTACGTTCACATACAACGGGTGCAAGACAGTTTTGCACGTGCAGAATACTCGGGTTAAACTTGACGAGCCTAGCATATGCAGATATGGCCTCGGAACACTGAGACCGGAAGGTCGAACGTGAATCATATAGTAGATATGATCAACATAGAGATGTTCACCATTGAAAACTACTCCATCTCACATGATGATAGGACATGGTTTAGTTGATATGGATCACGTGATCATTTAGATGACTAGAGGGATGTCTATCTAAGTGGGAGTTCTTAAGTAATATGATTAATTGAACTTTAATTTATTATGAATTTAGTACCTGATAGTTTTTTGCATATCTATGTTGTTGTAGATCAATTGGCCGTGCTGCCGTTCCCTTGAATTTTAATGCATTCCTAGAGAAAGCTAAGTTGAAAGATGATGGTAGCAACTACACGGACTGGGTCCGTAACTTGAGGATTATCCTCATTGCTGCACATAATAATTACGTCCTGGAAGCACCGCTAGGTGCAAGGCCCGCTGCAGGAGCAACTCCGGACGTTCTGAACGTCTAGCTAGCTAAAGCTGATGACTACTCGATAGTTCAGTGTGCCATGGCTTACATCTTAGAATCGGGACTTCAAAGACGTTTTGAACATCATGGAGCATATGAGATGTTCCGGGAGTTGAAGTTAATATTTCAAGCAAATGCCCGAGTTGAGAGATATGAAGTCTCTAAGAAGTTCTATAGCTGCAAGATGGAGGAGAATAGTTATGTCAGTGAACATATACTCAAGATGGAGGAGAATAGTTATGTCAGTGATCATAGTGTCATTGATAGGGTTCTTCAATCACTGCCACCAAGCTATAAATGCTTCGTGATGAACTATAATATGCAAGGGATGGAAAAGACAATTCCCGAGCTCTTCACAATGCTAAAGGCTGCGAAGGTAGAAATCAAGAAGGAGCATCAAGTGTTGATGGTTAACAAGACCACTAGTTTCTAGAAAAAGGGCAAAGGGAAGAAGGGGAACTTCAAGAAGAATAGCAAGCAAGTTGCTACTCCCGAGAAGAAACCCAAGTCTGGACCTAAGCCTGAAACTGAGTGCTTCTACTGCAAAGGGACTGGTCACTGGAAACGGAACTGCCCCAAGTATTTGGCGGATAAGAAGGATGGCAAAGTGAAAGGTATATTTGATATACATGTTATTGATGTGTACCTTACTAATGCTCGTAGTAGGACCTAGGTATTTGATACTTGTTCTATTGCTCATATTTGCAACTCGAAATAGGGGCTACGGATTAAACGAAGATTGTCTAAGGACAAGGTGACGATGCGCGTGGGAAATGGTTCCAAAGTCGATGTGATCGTCGTCGGCACGCTACCTCGACATCTACCTTCGGGATTAGTTTTTGGACCTAAATAATTTTTATTTGGTGCCAGCGTTGAGCATGAACATTATATCTGGATCTTGTTTGATGCGAGATGGTTATTCATTCAAATCAGAGAATAATGGTTGTTCTATTTATATGAGTAATATCTTTTATGGTCATGCACACTTGATGAGTGGTCTATTTTTGTTGAATCTCGATTGTAGTGATACACATATTCATAATATTGAAGCCAAAAGATGCAAAGTTAATAATGATAGTGCAACTTATTTGTGGCACTGCCGTTTAGGTCATATTGGTGTAAAGCACATGAAGAAACTCTTTGCTGATGGGCTTTTGGAATCACTTGATGCTTGCGAACCATGCCTCATGGGCAAGATGACTAAGACTCCGTTCTCTGGAACAATGGATCGAGCAACTGACTTATTGCAAAATAATACATACTGATGTATGCGGTGCGATGTGTGTTGAGGCTCGCGGCGGGTATCGTTATTTTTTGACCTTCACAGATGATTTGAGCAGATATGGGTATATCTACTTAATGAAACATAAGTCTAAAACATTTGAAAAGTTCAAAGATTTTCAGAGTGAAGTGGAAAATCATTGTCGGAGTAAATGACCACGGGTAGCCTCATCAGCCGCCCATGGTATTTCAAGACATCGGGGCTAGCTGCGCCCCTCACACCTCCAAGACGAACGACCATCTTCTTGGGCCGGCTGGTCTGAGCGGCCGGCTGCTAGAAGGCGGCGGAACCCCAGAAGGCGGCCACGAGGGGGGCTGACTCCTGGCAGACGGCCCCTCGCCCCCTCGAAGTTAGCACCTCATTACCACGACGAGATTGGTTGTGGCTACAGTGCAGCCTGTCACCCTCGAATCCAGGGCAGGTCGTGGCCATAGTGCGGTGTACCAGACAGACACCCCACACTCGGCGTGACACTGTTGCCACCCTGCCCATGACATCACCCACGCCAGAGGGAGCCATGCTTCCACGACGGGTGCTACCTCTTGAGCTTGCGTTGGATTTCCCCGAAGAGGAGAGGATGATGCAACAGAGTAGCGTAAGTATTTCCCTCAGTTTTTGAGAACCAAGGTATCAATCCAGTAGGAGGCTACGCACAAGTCCCTCGCACCTACACAAAACAATAGCTCGACGCAACCAACGCGATTAGGGGTTGTCAATCCCTTCTCGGCAAGTGAGATATGATATATAGGATAGATAATATTTTTGGTATTTTTGATATAAAGATGCAAAGTAAGATAAAAGGCAAAGTAAAAAAGCAAAGCAATAATAAAGTGATGGAGATTGATATGATGAGAATAGACCCGGGGGCCATAGGTTTCACTAGTGGCTTCTCTCGAGAGCATAAGTATTTCTACGGTGGGTGAACAAATTACTGTTGAGCAATTGACAGAATTGAGCATAGTTATGAGAATATCTAGGTATGATCATGTATATAGGCATCACGTCCGAGACAAGTAGACCGTCTCCTGCCTGCATCTACTACTATTACTGCACTCATCGACCGCTATCCAGCATGCATCTAGAGTATTAAGTTAAAAACAGAGTAACGCCTTAAGCAAGATGACATGATGTAGAGAGATAAATTCATGCAATATAATATAAACCCCATCTTGTTATCCTCGATGGCAACGATACAATACGTGCCTTGCTGCCCCTTCTGTCATTGCGAAAGGACACCGCAAGATCGAACCCAAAGCTAAGCACTTCTCCCATTGCAAGAACTACCAATCTCGTTGGCCAAACAAAACATATCATTCGAAGAGACTTGCAAAGATAACCGATCATACATAAAAGAATTCAGAGAAGATTCAAATATTATTCATAGATAGACTTGATCATAAACCCACAATTCATCGGTCTCAACAAACACACCGCAAAAAGAAGATTACATCGAATAGATCTCCACGAGAGAGGGGGAGAACATTGTATTGAGATCCAAAAAGAGATAAGAAGCCATCTAGCTAATAACTATGGACCCGAAGGTCTGAGGTAAACTACTAACACTTCATCAGAGAGGCTATGATGATGTAGAAGCCCTCCGTGATGACGACCCTCTTCCGGCGGAGCTCCGGAACAGGCCCCAAGATGGGATCTCGTGGATACAGAAAGTTGCGGCGGTGGAATTAGGTTTTTGGCTCCTGTTCTGATAGTTTGGGGGTACGTAGGTATATGTAGGAGGAAGGAGTACGTCGGTGGAGCTCCGAGGGGCCCACGAGGCAGGGGGGCGCGCCCTAGGGGGGGCGCCCCCACCCTCGTGACCGCCTCTTCTGTTCCTTGGAGTAGGGTCCAAGTCTCCTGGATCACGTTCGGTGAGAAAATCACGTTCCCGAAGGTTTCGTTTCGTTTGGACTCCGTTTGATATTCCGTTTCTTCGAAACACTGAAATAGGCAAAAAACAGCAATTTTGGGCTGGGCCTCCGGTTAATAGGTTAGTCCCAAAAGTAATATAAAAGTGAATAATAAAGCCCAATATAGTCCAAAATAGTAGATAATATAGCATGGAGCAATCAAAATTATAGATACGTTGGAGACGTATCAGGCATCCCCAAGCTTAATTCCTGCTCGTCCTCGAGTAGGTAAATGATAAAAAAGATAATTTTTGATGTGGAATGCTACTTGGCATAATTTCAATGCAAATCTTCTTAATTGTGGTATGAATATTCAGATTAGAAAGATTCAAGACAAAAGCTCATATTGACATAAAAATAATAATACTTCAAGCATACCAATAAAGCAATCATGTCTTCTGAAAATAACATGGCCAAAGAAAGTTATCACTACAAAATCATATAGTCTGGCTATGCTCTATCTTCACCACACAAAGTATTTAAATCATGCACAACCCCGATGACAAGCCAAGCAATTGTTTCATACTTCAACATTTTCAGAACTTTTTCGATCCTCACGCAATACATGAGCGTGAGCCATGGACATAGCACTATATGTGGAATAGAATGGTGGTTGTGGAGAAGACAAAAAGAGGGGAAGATAGTATCACATCAACTAGGCGTATCAACAGGCTATGGAGATGCCCATCAATAGATATCAATGTGAGTGAGTAGGGATTGCCATGCAACGGATGCACTAGAGCTATAAGTATATGAAACTCAACGAAAGAAACTAAGTGGGTGTGCATCCAACTTGCTTGATCACGAAGACCTAGGGCAATTTGAGGAAGCCCATCATTGGAATATACAAGCCATGTTCTATTATGAAAAATTCCCACTAAAATCTGAAAGTGACAAAATGAGAGACTCTCTATCATGAAGATCATGGTGCTACTTTGAAGCACAAGTGTGGTAAAAGGATAGTAACATTGTCCCTTCTCTCTTTCTCTCTCATTTTTTTATTTGGGCCTTTTCTCTTTTTTATGGCCTCTTTCTTTTTTGTCCGGAGTCTCATCCCGACTTGTGGGGGAATCATAGTCTCCATCATCCTTTCCTCACTTGGGACAATGCTCAAAAAAAAATGATGATCATCACACTTCTATTTACTTTGCAACTCAACAATTACAACTCAATACTTGGAACAAAATATGACTCTATGTGAATGCCTCCGGCGGTGTACCGGGATATGCAATGATTCAAGAGTGACATGTATGAAAGAATTATGAACGGTGGCTTTGTCACTAATACGATGTCAACTACATGATCATGCTAGCAATATGACAATGATGGAGCGTGTCATAATAAGCGGAACGATGGAAAGTTGCATGGCAATATATCTCAGAATGGCTATGGAAATGCCATGATAGGTAGGTATGGTGGCTGTTTTGAGGAAGGTATATGGTGGGTGTATGATACCGGCGAAAAGGTGCGCGGTATTTGAGAGGCTAGCAATGGTGGAAGGAAGAAAAGTGCGTATAATCCATGGACTCAACATTAGTCATAAAGAACTCATATACTTGTTGCAAAAATCTAGAAGTTATCAAAGCAAAGTATTACGCGCATGCTCCTAGGGGGATAGATTGGTAGGAAAAGACCATCGCTCGTCCCCGACCGCCACTCATAAGGAAGACAATCAATAAATAAATCATGCTCCGACTTCATCACATAACGGTTCACCATACGTGCATGCTACGGGAATCACAAACTTTAACACAAGTATTTCTCAAATTCACAACTACTCAACTAGCATGACTCTAATATTACCATCTTCATATCTCAAAACAATTATCAAGCATCAAACTTTTCTTAGTATTCAACGCACTCAAAAGAAAGCTTTACAAATCTTGAACACCAAGCATATTATTATTTAAGCAAATTACCATGCTATTAAAGACTCTCAAAATAATCTAAGTGAAGCATGAGAGATCAATAGTTTCTTTAAAAAAATACACCACCATGCTCTAAAAGATCTAAGTGAAGCACTAGAGCAAAAACTACAACGCTCAAAAGATATAAGTGAAGCACATAGAGCAAAACTACATAGCTCAAAAGATATAAGTGAAGCACATAGAGTATTCTATCAAATTTCAATTCATATATGGCTCTCTCAAAAGGTGCGTAAAGCAAGGATGATTGTGGCACACTAACAAACAAAGACTAAAATAATACAAGACGCTCCAAGCAAAACACATATCATGTGGTGAACAAAAATATAGCTCGAAGTAAAATTACCGATGGAAGTAGACGAAAGAGGGGATGCCTTCCGGGGCATCCCAAGCTTTGACTTTTTGGTGTCCTTGTATTATCTTGGGGGTGCCATGGGCATCCCCAAGCTTAGGCTCTTGCCACTCCTTGTTCCATAATCCATCAAAAGATTTCACCCAAAACTTGAAAACTTCACAACACAAAACTCAACAGAAATCTCGTAAGCTCCGTTAGCGAAAGAAAAGAAAACACCACTTCAAGATACTGTAATGAAATCATTCTTTATTTATATTGGTGTTAAACCTACTGTATTCCAACTTCTCTATGGATTATAAACTATTTTACTAACCATAGATTCATCAAAATAAGCAAACAACACACAAAAAACAGAATCTTTCAAAAACAGAACAGTCTGTAGTAATCTGTAACTAACGCCAATTTTTGGAACGTGAAAGATTCAGAAAAAATAGGAAGTTCTATATAATGTGTTTATTGATCTACATCAAAAAGAATCAACTAAAAATCACGTTCCTATGATTTATTAAAATTATTCTCGTGCACGCAAAGTTTCTGTTTTCTGCAGCAGAATCAAATTACTATTACCGTAGGTTATCCTAGCGGTTTTACTTGGCACAAACACTAATTAAAACACAAAAACAAATCTAACCAGAGGCTAGAACAAATATTTATTCCTAAACAGAAACAAAAAGCAAAAAATTAAAATAAAATTGGGTTGCCTCCCAACAAGCGCTATCGTTTAACGCCCCTAGCTAGGCATTGATAATTTTAATGATGCTCACAAGAAAGACAAGAATTGAGGCACACAGAGAGCATCATAAAACATGTGACAAACACACCTAAGTCTAACATACTTCCTATTCGTAGGCATTTTATAGGCAAACAAATTATCAAGGCAAGCAAGAGCTAGCATATGCAAGGAAGCGGAAAGAAACAATTGCAATCTCAACATAACGAGGGGTAATTTAGTAACATGAAGATTTCTACAACCATATTTTCCTATCTCATAATAATTACATGTAGGATCATAAGCAAATTCAACAATATAGCTATCACATAAAATATTTTCAACACGATCCACATGCATGCAAAGTTGACACTCTTCCAAAATAGTGGGATCAACATTAACTAAAGTCATGACCTCTCCAAACCCACTTTTATCAAAAATTTCATAAGATTGAATATTCTCCAAATATGTGGGATCTAAAGTTGACTCTCTTCCAAACCCACTTTCAATATTATTGCAAACAATATTATCAATATCATATTCATCATGGGGATTAGATAAATTTTCAAGACCATAAGAAGAATCACCCCAATCATGATCATTGAAACAAGTAGTAGACATAGCAAAACTAGCATCCCCAAGCTTAGGGTTTTGCATATTATTAGCATAATTGACATCAAGAGAATTTATAGTAAAATCATTGCAATCATGCTTTTAATCAAAGGAACTACCAAGTACGGTTGCAATAGCAACGATCTCATGTTGAACATAAGGAACTATAGCAAATTCTTCTTCATAATTATTGGCATCATGGCCAACAGAATAGCAAGCATCATGTTCATCAAGGGATATTTCAATCAAATCATCGGAATAATTGGAATCATCATTATCTATAGATTCATGCAAATCATTATTTTCTTCCAAAGCAATGGTCATACTCTCAATAAACTCTTGGACATAGACATTATGAGCAAGGTTTTCATTGCAATATTTAAGTATGACGGAATTTTCAGATTTGTTGAGAGTAAAATCATAGTTTTCAATCAAAGAAGCAACTTCATGAGCACCCTTAAAAACGACAAATTCTTCAATTTGTTTGATATCATAGTAACTATAAACACCCTTTGCATAAGAAGATAAGATTTCATTATCATTGAACTCACATAGGTAGGGAAGGTGTTTTTTAGGGCTCTTAGAGCAACAAGTAAAATCACAAATTTCACAAAGATTCCAAGCATAGCATAGCAAATGATTTATATGATACCATAAGAGCCTCCCTTTTTCAGACAAACGATGACGCACAAAATGAGCATGCTCATCTAAAGATTTCCCATCAACTAGGCTAGTTGGGGTTTCAGCACGAGCGCACAAGGATCGAAGATGATCCTAGTAGAATACTTTAAGTGGATCCATGTCAATAGATTTCTAGCAAGCAAAGATGCAAGCAAATAGAAGGCACGTGGAAACACAAACAGAAAGGCATACGGGAAGAAGGCGAATAAAACGGCAAGGGTGAAGTGGGGGAGAGGAAAATGAGAGGCAAATGGCAAATAATGTAATGCGGGAGATAGGGATTGTGATGGGTACTTGGTATGTTGACTTTTGCGAAGACCTCCCCGGCAACGGCGCCAGAAATTCTTCTTGCTACCTCTTGAGCTTGCGTTGGATTTCCCCGAAGAGGAGAGGATGATGCAGCAAAGTACCGTAAGTATTTCCCTCAGTTTTTGAGAACCAAGGTATCAATCTAGTAGGAGGCTACGCACAAGTCCCTCGCACCTACACAAACCAATAGCTCGACGCAACCAACGCGATTAGGGGTTGTCAATCCCTTCTCGGCAAGTGAGATATGATAGATAGGATAGATAATATTTTTGGTATTTTTGATATAAAGATGCAAAGTAAGATAAAAGGCAAAGTAAAAAAGCAAAGCAATAATAAAGTGATGGAGATTGATATGATGAGAATAGACCCCGGGCCATAAGTTTCACTAGTGGCTTCTCTCGAGAGCATAAGTATTTCTACGGTGGGTGAACAAATTACTGTTGAGCAATTGACAGAATTGAGCATAGTTATGAGAATATCTAGGTATGATCATGTATATAGGCATCACGTCCGAGACAAGTAGACCGACTCCTGCCTGCATCTACTACTATTACTCCACTCATCGACTGCTATCCAGCATGCATCTAGAGTATTAAGTTAAAAACAGAGTAACGCCTTAAGCAAGATGACATGATGTAGAGAAATAAATTCATGCAATATGATATAAACCCCATCTTGTTATCCTCGATGGCAATGATACAATACGTGCCTTGCTGCCCCTTCTATCACTGGGAAAGGACACCGCCAGATCGAACCCAAAGCTAAGCACTTCTCCCATTGCAAGAACTACCAATCTCATTGGCCAAACAAAACAGATAATTCGAAGAGACTTGCAAAGATAACCAATCATACATAAAAGAATCCAGAGAAGATTCAAATATTATTCATAGATAGTCTTGATCATAAATCCAAAATTTATCGGTCTCAACAAACACACCGCAAAAAGAAGATTACATCGAATAGATCTCCACGAGAGAGGGGGAGAACATTGTATTGAGATCCAAAAAGAGAGAAGAAGCCATCTAGCTAATAACTATGGACCCAAAGGTCTGAGGTAAACTACTCACACTTCATCGGAGAGGCTATGATGATGTAGAAGCCCTCCGTGATGACGGCCCTCTTCCGGCGGAGCTCCGGAACAGGCCCCAAGATGGGATCTCGCGGATACAGAAAGTTGCGGAGGTGGAATAGGTTTTTGGCTCCTGTTCTGATAGTTTGGGGGTACGTAGGTATATGTAGGAGGAAGGAGTACGTCGGTGGAGCTCCGAGGGGCCCACGAGGCAGGTGGGCGCGCCCTAGGGGGGGCGCCCCCCACCCTCGTGACCGCCTCTTCTGTTCCTTGGAGTAGGGTCCAAGTCTCCTGTCTAGGGGGCGCCCCCCACCCTCGTGACCGCCTCTTCTGTTCCTTGGAGTAGGGTCCAAGTCTCCTGGATCACGTTCGGTGAGAAACTCACGTTCCCGAAGGTTTCATTCCGTTTGGACTCCGTTTGATATTCCGTTTCTTCGAAACACTGAAATAGGCAAAAAACAGCAATTCTGGGCTGGGCCTCCGGTTAATAGGTTAGTCCCAAAAGTAATATAAAAGTGAAAAATAAAGCCCAATATATTCGAAAACAATAGATAATATAGCATGGAGAAATCAAAAATTATAGATACGTTGGAGACGTATCAACGGGCGGTCGGTACAGCCCACAGGCGACGGGCCCTACCTTTTCGCGAGATACCAGCAGGCGGTGAGCCCTGAGCAGGCGGGGGGGGTGGGGTGGGCTGACTCCTAGCAGGCGGCCATCCCTTTCCATTGGAATATGTGTGTCATTAACCACATAAGACGGGGTGTGGCTACAGTGAGCTCCCGCCAGGCGGCGGGACTGTAGCCACGCTCTCCCCGACAAAGCGTCCGTCATCAGGGGCGGGGCTACAGTATAAAGCAGTCAGCCGGCCCCCAGGCGGTGGGCCCTACCTGTCGGCCGAGATCACGGCAGCCGGCGGGGCCCACCAGGCGGCGGGACACAGCAGCCGGCGGAGAGGCCGGCGACCAGAGACACTGACGGTCGGGTCCTACACCCGGCCGGATTACTATTGTACCCATGGGGGTAGGCCTATATAAACCCCCATGCCACCCATGCAAAGGGTTCCAAACGTTAGAGATCAGACACACCACATAGAGAGAGTGAAGTAGGGCTAGACTTGCTCTTCTTCCTCCTCTAGCCAAATAGCTCAAGGAGCAAGCTTGTAGGTTCCTTGTTGAGATAGTGATCATGCAGAGACCCCGCAGAGCAGGACTAGGGGTGTTAATTTGTTATCTCCTAGGAGAGCCCCGAACCTGGGTAAGATTCGCCGGCGCAGGCTGTCTTGCTCACTCCCGCTTCTAGAGCCCGGCGACGTACTCTTGTCCCCATCCATGGTAAGCCACCCCCTGGCATATGTCGCACGATATCCCCGACATTTGGTGCCCAATGTGGGAGAAGGTGCACCGTCGTCCGGAAACATGTTATGGACGGGAACCCTTTTCCTTCCTGGCGAGCCCAGCCAGCCCGGCACGCCCGATGGCGTTTGCGCCGACGCGCTGCATGGCTTGGAAGTCGCTTGCGTGGTGAGCTGCCACGCTGATCTCATCGGCGGGATCCGCCTCTCTGATGAGCCTGCGCTCGACGTGGAAGCAGCCAGCTCACAGAGCTGCCTTGTCGACCCCCTCGGCAAGCTTCACTTCGCCAATGAGCCCGCCTCTAACTTGGAGTCAGTTGGCTCCACAGACCCGATGCTCGTCGACCTCGACGCAACATCCCCTGATGCTTTCCCCTCCAACGTGGTGAGATTCGATGATCCGCTCCCTTCTGCGACCAGCGACGCCAGCACCAGCACCGTCACGGAGGTGCTGGTAATCAGCCATGATGGAGCTTTTGATGGGGTCGGCTAGGACCCATTGCAGGCGGCAATGCAGGACCTGTCCGTGCCCATACCGCCTGGCGCTGAAGTCGCGGTCTTGGAAACAAGCCGCATCGCACTCCTCGACAGCACCAATAAGTTGGCGACCATGAGACGCCTCACCGAAGCCTACCAGCGCGAGATTGACCGCGCCGTCTGCGGCACGCCGGCTGCTGGCGGGCCCAGCCGCGTGGGCGTAGTCCTGCAGCGCGGCGCGGCCATTGCCAGTATGCTGGGGGCCGACCGCCCAGTCTACGCCATGCCCATGGAGAACCTGCGCGCTGCCCAAGCGGCAGTAGACGAGCTGGACCACCTGGAGGGCGACGAACGCCGTTGCATGACTGAGCGCCTCCAGCGGCTCATCGACGCGGCTGCCGCGCAGCAAGAAGCCGGCCCCCGCATGGTGGAACCCGGCCAACAAGCTGAGAACCTCCCCCCTCACCGAGAACACGACGCGACCTCCCGGACGCCGACAGCAGGCAGCGCCCGAGACCGAAGAGACCAAGAGCCGGCTGCTAGCCGCTGCCGCACACGCATCACCATCGAGCGCGACCAAGACGGCCGCCCACGAGCAGTGGAACGGCGGGACAATCGTCCGCCTCCTCCTCCTCGCAGGGAGAGGCGAGCTTCCCCGCCGCCTGTTGAGCATCCGACTCTTAGCGGCTGGCTGGGCCGCCGTGAAGGAGTCGGAGAGAATGATGCCTGCCGTCGGATCGACCGCCTGGCTCGGTCCCTGGCGGTAGAGGAAGAAGATGCGGTTGGCCCGCTTGTTTTGGCCCCCGCATTCGCGACGAGCCCTTCCCCAAAGGGTTCTCGGTCCCCCGAGATACTCCCAAGTACAACGGCTCCGTGAAGCCTGAAGATTGGCTGGTTGACTACTCCACCGCAGTCAACATAGCAAACGGCAACAAGCGCGTTGCCGTGAAGTACGTCCCCCTCATGCTTCTGGGCACGGCCCGGACATGGCTGAACAGTCTCAAGCCCTACAGCGTCAACATCAGGTTGTACTTCACCGAAGTCTTCATCCGCAACTTCACTAGCACCTACAAGCGGCCGCCCAAGCCTCGCCAGCTCTCTCTGTGCGTCCAAGGCCCCACCGAGTCCACCCGCGATTACTTGACGCGGTGGGCTGAACTGCGCAACTCCTGCAAAGGGGTGCACGAGGTGCAAGCCATAGAGTACTTCACCGCCGAGTGCAGAGAAGGCACCCTGCTCAAGCACCGACTCCTCTGTGATGAGCCGGCTACACTCGACGAGCTGCTGATCATAGCAGACAAGTACGCCACCGCTGATTCTTCCATGAAGTCGGAGCTTCAAGTGGACGCGTCCGGGAAGGTGCTCCCTCCGGCTCCTCAAACACCGGCTGGTGACTCAAGTCCACGCCAGCAGCAGAACGACAACAAGCGCAAGGCCCACAACCAGCTTCTACCAGCGAGTAGGTGGCAATAGTTGAAAGCCAGCAGCCGGAGGGGCAGCCCGGCCACAAGCGTTAGAAGGGCGGCTAGCCTGCTTGGTTGCCCACCTTCTCCTATGAGCAAACCCTCGACACTCCCTGCAAGTTCCATAGCGGCGCAAAGCCATCCAACCACACCACCCGGAAGTGCCACTGGCTCACCCGAATTGCCAAGGGCGAAGGACTGCCGCCTCCGCCTGCTAGCCAGCCTGCGCCGCCTCCTCCTCAGCAGCCGGCGGCCCATCCGGTCGCCGCCATCCAAGATGAATTCCCTGAAGAACACAAAGCCTATGTCGTCTTCACCAGTGTGGCCGACGACAGGCACAACCGGCGTCAGCAGCACTGTGAGGTGAATGTTGTCGGTTCTGAAGTCCCAGTGTTCATGCACTGGTCCGAGAGGCCCATCAGCTGGAGCTGCGTCGACCACCCGGAGGTGATGCCTTCTCTGGATTCCTAAGCCCTGGTGCTGGATGCCACCTTTTCAACAGAGAGGCGAGCTGCTCGCTTCTCCCGAGTCCTCATAGACGGTGGTAGCAGCATCAACATCCTATACTGCGACACCATGGAGAAGTTGGGCATCAAAGAGAGACAGCTGCAGCCCAGTCGGACTGTCTTCCATTGCATTGTACCTGGCCTTTCCTGCTCACCAATCGACAAGATCATGATCGATGTTCTCTTTGGAGACAAGGATCACTTCCGCCGAGAGCCAATTTGGTTTGAGGTGGTTTACCTAGAGAGCCCCTACCACGCGCTCCTAGGCCGGCCAGCTCTAGCCAAGTTCATGGCAGTACCGCACTATGACTACGTCAAGATGAAGATGCCGGGTACTAAGGACATTATCACCATAGCCGGCGACTACAAGAAGTCGGCCGCCTGTGCTACTGCTAGCAGCCGGCTTGCCGAGTCCCTCGTGATTGCTGCTGAGAAGAAGCTCCTTGACCGGGTTGTGGCCATGGCCAGCAAGCAGCCGGAGGAGGAACTAGCGTGTCATTGTCGTCTCCGCCCGCGCGGAGGAGGCGCGCATGGTGGCTGTCGCCGCGGAAGCCGGTCGCGCGCGCGTCGAGCCCGCAAACCGGGTGCGGACGTGGAATCTACCTTCGAGACCTTGAATGCCACGTGGATCCTGCAATCTGAAGGAGCAATTTGGGTCAGTCGACTCATGTGAGCCGTTTGATGCAACATGGATGGCTAGAAGGGATTCTTCCACCTTTTTTGTCGTCTTCTTCCTTCGCTCCGTCGAACTTCTTTCACAAATCGACTGGCCCAAATTATACTACTAGTACGAACATATTAAGTACAGTAGGAACACGAAGATACGAGCAGTAGTACCAACTGCAAGAAGAACAGTAGTAAGACATAGTACTAGTACTACTATACGTACTAAAGAGTTCAAATAACGAGAAAGAACATAGACGTAGTTCTGCTGGGGCCTCAGCACAACACACCTTGAAAATAAACTAAGCAACTAGTTCGCTTGACACTGCAGTAGAACCAGCATGAGTGACGGCACTGCCTCCTACTCGGAGTCCGAGTCCACGTCCTCGACTTCGTCCTCGTCCCTCTTCCTCTTCCTGTTTGCCGACGCTTCTTTGCTTGAACCGGACACTGGGCTCTGCTTCTTCATCCAACCCTTGTAGATATTTAAACAAAGGTAGGCATCCATTGCTGCGCAGTGATGTGATCTTCATCTAATGTGTTCGACTCCATGGATGATGAAACTCGTGATGAGGTTTCTTCAGTTTAGCGTACGAAGGATCAATCATGGCTGCTGCCAGGGTCAGCATTGAAGGTTGAGAGGAGGACACCAGGCTTGCCTTCTGGAGATCGAAGGGCTGGCCTACAACGAGACCTATCTGACGCAGGACATCACTGTCATTCTTAAAGCCTACAGTAACAAATTTCACTCTTTTGTCCTTGAGGAAGTTCTTAAAATCCTGGCACTCAACGTCGGCATGGCATATGTGGTAGACCAAGCAAACGTTATGTACGGAAACCTGGATCACAGCGGGCTTCTTCCTCTCTTCATCCTTTAGATCCTTCTCTCGTCCCAGGACTGTGGTGTACTCAACGTCTAGCCCAGCGACCCACTCATCCGTTGAACTGTTGAACATGCGTAGGAAGCGAGCAAGCCATGCTTTCACCGTCTCGGATCCACATGTGTAGATGACGATGAACTGATCACCGGTGATGGCTCTAACCTGGTACTCAGCGGCGATCATGGAGATTTGGGAGGCCATGGATTTTGGAGGAGGGTTAGGAGAAGTTGAACTGTTGTACCCCGCAAAAAAATAGGGAGCGAACTAATGTGAAAGGACGGGACGACTAGGAGCGAACTGTTGTAAGGTAGAAGACGTGGACGAGTAGGGCGTGCAAACGGCATGGGGTTGCTGGCTTGCCCGGTGGATAAACGGCTGCAAGCCCCCAAAGAGTTCTCGAGAACTATGCGGGACCCACTAGATGTCATGTCTACTAGACCCATATCGTAGGCCTGACGGTATAGCTTCTGGCTGTTCGCACGCCATGCCGGCGCGTGGATGTAACTTCACTTATTTCCATCAAACGTGGCGCCTCCCACGACTTTCGCCTCCCTCGCGCGGTCGCGCCCTTTGAGACTTCGACCGGCTATAAATGAGCAATTTTTTTTGCCTTTTTTTAGACAAGCAATTATTTTGCCTACTCCGCATGCATGATACTCCCTCTAGTCCTTTTTACTCTCGTCAACCGTTTGCAAAGTGTTTGACCAAATGTATACTTTTTTTTGAACACCACCTTATATTAATTAACCAGCCACACCAGTACACACTGATTATAATGAGTATAAGAACTCCGTTTTATAATGAGTGTAAAAATATTGATTTGACATTGTGAATGTCGACACATTGTGGAATAGTTTTTGAAGTCTGCAAAAGTACTCAACTAGTTCTGTCGTTCTTCACAAAAAATGTGTTTACCAATGCATGCATGAACACTAGTTAGAGCAAGTACAATAGAGCTGAGTCAGCGGACTATAAGGAATAAACTAGTATATTTCTGCTTAGTTGGAGGAAAGAGAAGAGGAGAGAGAAGGTAAGCGGGCTCTTCGTGAAGAGCCAACTCTAGCACGTGCTCCTAGGCACTTAGTGAGAATGAAAGGTGGGTCAAAGCACAAGTGCTCCTCAGGTGGTTTTGGTAATTAATGTCAACATATCTCTTGTTGGACTAACACTTTTATCTAGCATGTTTCAGATAAGTTCAACAATGGAGTGGCATGGCAAGGATGGAGAAAGTGGAATCCTCAATATGCTAAGGACAAAGGATTGGCTAAAGCTTCAAGATCAAGACTCTTCATTTTACACCTTCAGTGATCCAAGATCACATTGAGTCTATAGGAAAAGACAATACTATCAAGGAGGGATGAGTTGTTGCTTAATGAGCTCTTTGCCTTATGTGCTTGATGATATGCTCCAAAATCCTCAGCTACTTTCCCACTTCCACATATGACCTAAACCCTAAGCTAAATTCGGTCACACCGATTCTTTCTATCCGGCGCCACCGAGTTTCACATGTCATAGCCACTGCCAAAACCCTAGCAAATCGGTTCTACCGATAGGGATCTCGGTCTCACCGAGATGGGATTGTAATCTCTCTGTGTATGTCCATTGTCAAATTCGGTCTCACCGAGTTTGAGTAATCGGTACTACCGAGATTACAATGCAAACTTTCTGGTTAGCTTATTACTCAAATCGGTCCCACCAAGTTGTGTAATCGGTCTCAGCGAGTTTGCCTGACCAACTCTCTGGTTAGCTAATTACCAAAGTCGGTCCCACCGAGTTTGTGTAATCGGTCTCACCGAGATTACGTTATGCCCAAACCCTAACCATATCGGTCCCACCGAGATGCATGTCAGTCCCACCGAAAATCCTAACGGTCACTAGGTTTGCTAATTCGGTCCGACCGAGTTTTATCATTCGGTCCCACCGAGTTTGTCAGATTGTGTGTAACGGTTGGATTTTGTGTGGAGGCTATATATACCCCTCCACCTCCTCTTCATTCGTGGAGAGAGCCATCAGACTAAGCCTACACTTCCAGTATCCTATTTCTGAAAGAGAACCACCTACTCATGTGCTGAGACCAAGATATTCCATTCCTACCATATGAATCTTGATCTCTAGCCCTTCCCAAGTTGCTTTCCACTCAAATCATCTTTCCACCAAATCCAAATCCTGTGAGAGAGAGTTGAGTCTTGGGGAGACTATCATTTGAAGCACAAGAGCAAGGAGTTCATCATCAACACACCATTTGTTACTTCTTGGAGAGTGGTGTCTCCTAGATTGGCTAGGTGTCACTTGGGAGCCTCCGACAAGATTGTGGAGTTGAACCAAGGAGTTTGTAAGGGCAAGGAGATCGCCTACTTCGTGAAGATCTACCGCTAGTGAGGCAAGTCCTTCGTGGGCGTTGGCCATGGTGGGATAGACAAGGTTGCTTCTTCGTGGACCCTTCGTGGGTGGAGCCCTCCGTGGACTCGCAAGCAACTGCTACCCTTCGTGGGTTGAAGTCTCCACTAACGTGGATGTAGGATAGCACCACCTATCCGAACCACGGAAAAACATCCGTGTTCCAATTGCGTTTGAAATCTCCAAACCCTTCCCTTTACTTTCTTGCAAGTTGCATGCTTTACTTTCCGCTGCCTATCTACTCTTTGCATGCTTGCTTGATATGTATTGTGTGCTGAAATTGTGCCTAAAACTTCACTCAAACCAAAAGGCTTAAAATCTGCAACTTTAGCACCTAGTGTCTAATCACCCCCCCTCTAGACACACTCTTCTTGATCCTACAAGTGGTATCAGAGCTTTGGTCTCCATTGCCTTGGTTTAATCACCATTGGAGGAAGATGGATGTGTTTACTTTAGGGAGTATTAGACATAGAGTGCCTATTCTTGATGGAGAGTATTTTCATGAATGGAAAACTGAGATGCTTGAGATTTTCAATAAATATCATTTGAACAAGTATATTGCTAGTCCTTGTGCTCCTCATGTTGATCCTATGCATCCCACTCTAGATGAAGATATTGACATGATTCGCAATCTTAGAACTGCTGATCTCATTGTTAGAGGGTTGCCTGGAAATTGATTGGATGTTTGCCTACTTTCAAGTGTGCCTATACTATATGGAAATTTCTTGAGGAACTATTTCCTGATTATTCCTTGAAGAATTTAGATGAAATTCTGCATAAATCTATTGCCTTGACTAAGATGAACTCTAATGATCCTAGCTTTGGTGATTGTTTATTTGAGCTTACTAATCTCATGCGTGCTAAAGGAAATGTTGGAGTCATTAGTAGTATCATATCCGAAGCTATTAGAATTCATAAAGATAATCATTGTGTTGATCATAAATCTAATGAATTACCCTCTCTAGGAAATGATCAATCACAAGATGATGTCGAACATGGATACTATGATGAGGATGATGATAGTGATTATGATCTTAATGAGGCAATGAGACATTTTGGTCTTATGGCAAATCTTCGCGGCTATACGTCAGGAGGAAAGGAATGGCTCCTTGATAGTGGATGTACCGACCATATGACCGGAGATGAAGAGATGTTCCGTGAGCTTGCTGAAAATGACGGCCCTCGAAAATATGTCACTTTTGGTGATAATTCAAAGGGTAAGGTGGTTGGCCTTGGTAAGGTGGCCATCTCACATGATAGCTCTATTCAAAATGTCATGCTTGTTGAATCCCTTGGATACAATTTACTCTCAGTTTCTAGACTTGCTGATTTTGGATTGAATGTTCTATTTACTGAAGTAGATTGCCAAGTGTTTCGTCGAGATAATCACAAAATGGTCTTTACCGGTATACGTAGAGGTGATCTTTATATCGTCGATTTCTCTAAAAAGGCACAACCTAAAACTTTCTTTGTTGCTAAATCCTCGAAAGGTTGGTTGTGGCATAGACGATTAGGTCATGTTGGCATGAGAAACCTTGACAAGCTTATTAAAGGAAATCATATCCTTGGATTTAACGATGTTATATTTGATAAGGATAGACTTTGCAGTGCTTGTCAAGCAGGAAAACAGGTTGGAGGAAGGCATCCCGTGAAGAACATCATGACCACGAGAAGACCGCTCGAGCTACTTCATATGGATCTATTTGGTCCTGATGCCTACAAGAGTCTCGGTGGAAATTCTTTCGGTCTAGTCATAGTTGATGATTTTTCAAGATTTACGTGGGTGTTCTTTCTTGATGACAAATCGCAGGTCCAAAAGATCTTCAAAAACTTCGCTACAAAGGCTCAAAATCAGTTTGACGTGAAGATCAAGAAGGTTCGGAGCGACAACGGAACGGAGTTCAAGAACACAAATGTGGACACCTTTCTTGACGAAGAAGGGATTTCACATGAGTTCTCGGCTACGTACACACCTCAACAAAATGGAGTTGTTGAGAGGAAGAACCGGACGCTCATCGAAATGGCGAGAACGATGCTTGATGAGTACAAGACCCCGAAGCACTTCTGGGCGGAAGCGGTTGAGACAGCTTGTCTTGCAACAAATCGCTTGTATCTTCACAAGCTACTTGGCAAGACGGCATACGAGCTCCTCACCGGTAACAAACCCCAAGTTGGATACTTTCGAGTATTTGGCTCAAAGTGCTACATTCTAGATAAGCATCGTCGTTCAAAGTTTGCTCCTAAGTCTCATGAAGGTTTCCTACTTGGTTATGGCTCAAACTCTCACACTTACCGTGTCTACAACAATTTCACCCGAAAGGTTGAAGAAACGGTTGTGAAGTTTGATGAATCTAACGGCTCGCAAGTAGAGCAATTGCCAATAGATGCAGGAGACAAAGACCCTTCGGTAGCAATTCAAGACTTGTCGATTGGGAAAATTCGTCCAACGGAGGTGAAGGAGAGTACCTCGTCCGTCCAAGTGGAAGCTTCTACTTCACGACAAGGTGAACCAAGAATCGACACGGAAGCATCCACAAGTGGGACACACCAAGATGAAGAAAACGAGGAAGTGCGTCAAGACGAACATCAACAACCTCCTTCACCACGACAAGAACGACAACGCCAACAATGAAGGAGGCCAAGATGAAGAAGAACAAGACGAAGAAGAAGAAGTTCAACGAAGACCCAAGCAAAAGCTCTCACGAGTTCGAGCAAGAATCGCCAAAGATCATCCCGTTGAGCAAATCTACAATGATATCCGAACGGGGAGAATTACTCGCTCAAAAACTCGTCTAGCTAACTTTTGTGAAAATTATTCTTTCATCTCTAGCATTGAACCTATGAAGGTTGAAGAAGCATTGGAGGATCCGGATTGGATAAATGCTATGCATGAAGAGCTACACAACTTCGAGAGAAACAAAGTTTGGACATTGGTTGAGAAGCCCGACAACAACCACAACATCATCGGTACCAAATGGGTGTTTCGCAACAAGCAAGATGAAGATGGACAAGTGGTTCGCAAAAAAGCACGTCTCGTCGCCCAAGGATACACACAAGTCGAAGGTATGGACTATGGTGAGACATATGCTCCCGTTGCTAGACTTGAGTCCATTCGCATCTTACTTGCCTTTGCTAATCATCACAATATCACCTTGTACCAAATGGACATCAAAAGTGCTTTTCTAAATGGTGAAATAGAGGAGGAGGTTTATGTCAAACAACCTCCCGGTTTTGTCAATCCTAAGAAACCTACACTACAGGAATCCAGTACTTTGCCGTCCGCCATGGCGGACGGCAAAGGCATGGATGGCTGACGGCAAAGGTCTTTGCCGTCCGCCGCAGACGGCAAACAATGACGGCAAAGTAGGCTTCGGCAAAGAGGTACTTTGCCGTCTGCTATATACGGCGGACGGCAAAGAGCCCTTTGCCTACAGCGGCGGACGGCAAAGAGGTGGGACGGCAAAATGTTGCACGTCCGCCAGCGTTACTCCGTTACGACATCCCAACCTTTCAGATTTGGATTAGTTTGGCAGGCCCACGGTAGATAGAATACTTGGGTTGCCTGTTGAGCCGTAATATAGACATCAGGAACATCTAAATGGGTGCTTTGGTTGATTTCAACTAGCCCTATATGTTCATGAGTCCTTCTAGTCTCCTTCGGCTGAAACCAATAACATTTGAAGACTACGACATTCGGTGGGTTTTCACCATAGAATAGAAGTTCATAAATTGCTTCAACTCTCCCATAATACTCGATACCTCCTTCGCCGATAGCAGATACACAACAATTTGTAGTCTTTCGGTCGGCCATAGATAGCTCTTTGCCATAGGTACGAAAGCGATACCCGTTGATGTCGTACTTGTCAAATGAACGGACCTTATAGTCAAAACCATTAGCGACTTGTCTCAATTCGGCGTCCATAGACTCTGAATTAGCCTACAAGTTTAATATGAAAGGATTGTTGCATTACGCACAAATTAGCGAATGAAATGAAATTGTCTAATAGAAAGTACCGTTTGTTTGAACCAAGAGATGAAACCGGGATAGCTGCCTCCTTGCTTTGTGAGAAGCTCATACTCTTCGACGGAATCCTTTTGGATCTCCGCTCCATACGAGAATATGGCGACGTATCGACTGTATGACATATCCAGGAATAAGAGCAGTTCAAAGAAAATAGAAGTTGCGAAACAATGTACCGAGAACTTACTCGATGTACGGCCGCACTTCTATCAGGTTGTTGAAGATATACAACGAAATGGTCCGCCATTCTTCGTTATCCAAAGATACTGGATGTGAAACACTAGCTGGTGCGAGATTCCCTTTGAATAGGCTGAGGTTGGATCCACCCTTTTAGGCTCATCAGCATTGTACCGAGGCTTCGGATTATGCAAATGACGATTTTTGGCTTCGTAGTGTGCTGTTACGAAGTTTGCCGCCTCCTCTGTGATGAATGCCTCAGCCATCGATGCTTCAATTCTACGTTTATTTTTACATTTTTCTCGAAGCGTCTTCTGCATCCTCTCAGTTGGGTAGCACCAACGATTTTGCACAGGCCCACCCAATCTTGCCTCGGTCGGGAGATGCAAAATCAAATGCTGCATTGGATTAAAGAAGCCCGGTGGAAAGATCTTCTCTAACTTGCAGATCAACTCCGGCGCCAACTCTTCCATTTCTTCTAACACGCCAAAGCGATAGTTCTTTCGACAAAGAACACGGAAGAAATAGCTGAGTTCTGCCAAGATTAGCCATTCATCCTCGGGGATGAAGCCATAACATCACCGCATTACCCGCTCAATCCATATGTGCCAATCATGACTCTTGAGACCAAATATCTTCAATTTATCAAGATTCGCTCCCCTCTTTAGATTCGCTGCATACCCATCGGGGAACATCAACTGCTGTTGCACCCACAAGATAATTTCCCTCATAGCTGGCCTTCCAAGATTGAACCATGCCTTTTGCTTCGTCCAGTTCTGCTTTCCTTTCGGTTCTTTCATGTTTTGTAACGACCTATCACATAGCGCCTCCAGATCGACTCTAGCCTTAATATTATCCTTTGACTTCCCATCTATGCCGAACATTGTACCAAAAAGTGCCTCGGCGATATTCTTCTCAGTGTGCATCACGTCGATGTTGTGTGGGCAAAGGAGGTCTTTAAAGTAAGGCAGATCCCATAAGCATGTTTTGTGAGTCCAGGCGTGCTTAGAATTATACCCCTTGAAGTACCCTGGACGCTCTGGATCTGGCTCAAGAGCGTTTAACTGATCCAGGGTCTGTTGGCCTGTCAGTGCAGGTGGTGCAGAGTTTTTGACAACTCTACCTCTGATGAAGTTCTTCTTGTCTTTCCTGAACTTATGGCGAGGATCCAGAACTGTCTATGCATGTCAAGCAAGAAAACTTGCGACCGGCCTGAAGCCAACGAAACTCAAGAGCTCCCTTGCATGTGGGGCACGGGAACCTTCCATGCACACACCAGCCAACGAATAGCGCATACGCCGGCAAGTCATGCGTCGAGTACATGTACCAGACACGCATTAGGAAGTTCCGTTTGCTATAGGCGTCGTATGTCTTGAACCCATTATCCCAGGCTTCTTGCAATTCGTCCTTAAGCGGCTGCATGTACACATTCATATTTTTTCCCGGATAGTTGGGCCCTGGAATTATCAACGTCAGGAAAATGTTCTTTCTTTGCATAATATGTCCGGGGGGGAGATTGAGTGGAAAGACAAATACGGGCCAACAACTGTATTGGGCTGCCGTCAAACCAAACACACTGAACCCATCCGTGCTGACTCCGACTCGAGGATGCCTCGGATCTGCCGCTTTGTCAGCATGTATTTCATCAAACTTTTTCCACGCAACAGCATCCGATGTGTGTACCATCATCAGATTCCCATCTGCATCTAGTTCGGTTCTTTTGCCTGTTTTGTGCCATGTCATCTGTCTGGCCGTCTCTTCGACCATGAAAAGACGTTGAAGTCTTGGTACGATTGGCATATACCGAAGAACATTAACGGGGATTTTGGTCTGTGTCTTCTCACCCATACCGTTGTCTACCACAATATACCTGGAAGACTTGCAAATGGGACAATAGTTCAAGTCCGCATAGTCAAGCCTAAATAAGGCACATCCTTTCTCACAGGCATGTATCTTCTCATAGGGCATCTTCAGTGCACGGAGGATTTTGTCCGACTGGTACAGGTTTGCAGGCATTACATGGCCTTTGGGTAGAAAGCGTCCAAATACTGTCATAATTGCGTCATAGCATTCTCTTCCCAAGTTGAACTGAGCCTTCAGAGCCATTACTTGTGATATGGCATCCAACTGACAAAGCTCAGTGTGCTCGTGGAGCGGACGTTTTGAAGACTCCAACATTTCATTGAAGGCCTTTGCAGATTCCTCCATCTCCTCGTCCGAATCCCGAGCATCATCATAGTCTTGCACCATGTTTCCCATCCCGGTACCATGCTCGTCGGTGCGACGACGATCCACCTCAGCTCGGTCACGTTGGGCAGACTCACCATGAAATGTCCACACCGTATAATCGGGCGTAAAACCACTCTTCTGCGGTGTTTGCCCATTTCAGCCTCGTCTTCTTTTCCCAATTGCCGCACCGAAACAGGGCACCATGTTTTCTTTTGGCCATTTGCAAATGCGGCTTGCACAAACCCCTTGGTTTTTGTGAACCATTCAGCGCTCCATTTGTTACGACCAGTGTGACGGTATACATCCACGCACGGTCACTCATCTTGACTTTCGAGCTCTGGACACACAACAATTATATATGTAATTCACCATGTATATATTCATCAGTTGATCTACTTTGTCAATTTTATTACGTCCCTGCAACCTACACTCTAATAGGTAATGATAGGTCCTAATCCCACCCGTGTATGTGTAGATTGGGTTCATTTTCCCATGCTATGCTCCGGACCCGACGCCAAATTTCGGCAGCACCTCCCCGCTGTTCTCCTGATACACGTCTCTGCAATAAACAAAGAGGATGTGTACCCGGAGAACAACAGGGGAGGCACTGACAAAATATATGCGTCGGATCTGGAGCAAAGCATATGGGAAAACGAACCCAATCTACACATACTCGGGCTGTCCATGGATAGCGTTGGACAATTCTAAAGAATCAAGGTTATAAATATGCAAATGCATGCATATTTATAACTATGATGCTTTCGAACGGGAGACACATATTGGTTACGCATACCGATGATTCAAGACACATATATAGCTAGCTATCAAGTTTCATCAGAATAGATCAAATAATTAATGGGGTAGGAGGACTTGTCATTTGTGCTCACCCACGAACGAAGGGGCAGAGCTCGTCAAACGCACGGCGAGGTCGTCGAACACCAAACCTCGCAGCGATGAAACAACTGCACATTTAAAACTACACGATCAACACAATTATATATGATGTTTTTCATAACAAAATCGAAAAATATATGACCTAACTAATAATTCACAAATATATGACCCCGTCGGCCTCTAGAAGGCCAAAGAACACCTTTTCGGGAGGTGTCGGTGGTCGGGGTGTCCTGTCGGTGTCGGGGTGCCGTGTAGGGGTCGGGGTGCTGTTTCGGGTTCGGGGGGTCGGGGTGTCGTGTCGATGTCGGGGTAGTGCCGTGTCGGTGTGGGGGTCGGGGTGCCATGTCGGTGTCGGGGTAAGGGTGGGTGTGGTGTCAGGGTGTCGGTGTCGGGGTGTCCTATCCTCTTTTTTCTTCTTCTTCTTCCTCTTCTTCTTTTTTCTTCTCTTCTTCTTCTTCCTTTCCTTTTTCCTCCTCTCCTCTTTTTCTTCTTCTTCTTCCTCTTCTTCTTTTTTCTTCTCTTCTTCTTCTTCCTTTCCTTTTTCCTCTTCTTCTTCTCCTCCTCTCCTCTTTTTCTCTTATTCTTCTTCTTTCCTCAAACTAAACTAAACCTAAAACTAAAACTAAAACAAAAACTAAAACTAAAACTAAATCTAAACTAAACATAAACCTAAAACTAATAAAACAGAAAAAAAAGAAAATACTAAATCTAAACCTAAAACTAAACTAAAACTAAACCTAAAACTAAAACTAAATCTAAATCTAAAATAAACTAAAAGGAAAAAAAAAAAAACAGAAAAAGGAGGGGGCTCACCAGTGCAGGGCAGGTGGAGGAGGGGGCGGGCGGTGGAGGAGGCCCCGGTGGAGGAGCTGGTGAGCGCTGGGCGGCTGGGCGGGCGGGGGCCGGGCCTGGGGGTGGCATGGCGGGGCGGGCGCTGGGGGGGCGGGGGGGGCGGGCGAGGGGCGGGGGCGGGGCGGGGGGGCGGGTGGGGGACGGAGGCGGGGGCGTGGGCGGTGGGGGCAAGGGCGGCAAGGGGCGACGGGCGGGGGGGGGGGGGTGGTGGAGCGACGGGCGGGCGGCGGCGAGTGGGGGGGGGGCACAGGGCGGCGGGCGGGCGGGGGGGTGGGAAGTGGTGGCGGGCGGCGTCGGCGAGGAATAAACAAGGAGTAACGGGCGGGGGGGCACGGACCGTTAGGTAGCACACTCTTTGCCGTCCGCCTCGCTTTGCCGTCCGCCCTTTTGCCTCTTTGCCGTCCGCTGGCGGACGGCAAAGAGGTGGGCCGTTAGGTTTTTTCCAAGCAGGCGGGGTGGGGTTACCTCTCTCTTTGCCGTCTGCAAGCGGACGGCAAAGATTCTTTGCCGTCAGCTGGCGGACGGCAAAGAGCTGGCTGATGGCAAAGAGATTCTTTGCCATCCGCCACTCTTTGCCAATCTACTTTTTGGTAGCTGATGGCAAAGAACTTCTTTGCCGTCAGCTAGCAGACGGCAAAGAGCTGGCAGATGGCAAAGTAGCTAATTCCAGTAGTGCTAATCATGTTTACAAACTTCACAAAGCTCTTTATGGTCTTAAGCAAGCTCCTAGAGCATGGTATAAATGCTTAACTAAGTTTCTTCTTGCAAGTGGTTTTGAAATTGGTAAAATGGATTCTACACTCTTCACTAAAAGAGTTAATGGTGAACTATTTGTATGCCAAATTTATGTTGATGATATCATATTTGGTTCTACTAACCCTCTCTTTAGTGAAAAGTTTGGAAAGCTTATGTCGGAGAAGTTTGAGATGTCTATGATGAGTGAACTCAAATTCTTTCTCGGTTTGCAAATCAAGCAAACTAAGGAAGGAACATTTATCTCTCAAACGAAGTACACCAAAGACCTATTCAAGAAGTTCAATATGCAAGAATGCAAAGGTATGTCTACACCTATGCCTACTAGTGGACATAATGATTTGACCAAAGATGATGAACCCGTTGATCAAAAGGTTTATCGCTCTATGATTGGTTCATTGTTATACCTATGTGCCTCTCGTCCTGACATTATGCTAAGTGTGTGCATGTGTGCACGATATCAAGCTGCTCCTAAAGAATGTCATCTTAAGGCTGTGAAAAGGATAGTGAGATACTTAATCCATACACCAAACTTTGGCATTTGGTATCCTAAGAGGTCCTCTTTCGATCTTGTTGGATATTCCGATTCGGATTATGCCGGAGACAAGGTTGATAGAAAGTCCACTTCGGGTACATGTCAATTTCTTGGTAGATCTCTTGTGTCTTGGTCTTCCAAGAAACAAAACTCGGTATCCTTATCCACCGCCGAAGCGGAATACATTGCCGCTGGTTCATGTTGTGCTCAATTACTTTGGATGACCCAAACTCTTAAAGATTATGGGGTCTATGTTAAACATGTTCCATTGCTTTGTGACAATGAAAGTGCTATCAAAATTGGTCATAATCCTGTGCAACATTCTCGAACTAAGCATATTGAAGTTCGCCATCATTTCATTCGAGACCATGTTGCAAAGGGTGACATTGATCTTAAACATGTTCGCACCGATAAGCAATTAGCGGATATATTCACTAAACCGCTTGATGAGAAAGTTTTTTGCAGGTTGAGAGGAGAATTGAACATCATTGATGCTTCAAACTTGGAGTAGAAACTCCATTGGATACATGCAAGACATGAGCTTATGACTAATCCTTGATATTTCTCTTATGATGCTATTCATATATCTTGGATAAATTTGTATCTTGCATGTTATCTAACCCATGTAGGTACTTGGTTGAATCTAAATCTATGAGATTGCAACATACTCACATCTTGAGCAATCTCTACATCACCAAGTCTCTACACAATGGTGGTTGACAAGGAAGCACGAAACCACTCAAACATATCCTTTGACAAATTCTATGATTGAATCTTATAATTGTCACTTTGGATACACAAGTGCTTTTCCTTGCAAGAACTAACCCATGTAGGAAGATGAACTCAAAACTCCAAGTGGTGCTCCCAACTCTTGATGAGCTACATCAACCTCGAGCACCCACACAAGTTCAACTACATGAGCAAGATCCACACCACCACCCAAGGTATGTCATTCCATCTTAGAGAAGCTTTACTCCAAGTCATGAGTCAAAGCAACTCAACAAGATGAGAATACATCAAGATGCTTAAACGAAAGATGGTAACCCCATTTTGAGCTTAAACGATGAGTATGACCTATGATCAAGTGTTCTCACTTGACTCCTAAGTCAATATACTCTAACATAGGTGACTATGTCACCGCCCATTTCTAGACGAAGTTCTCCTGAGTTTCCCCTTGTGTTATTGCATTTGTCCCTTTGCATATTTGTTTCCCCTTTCAAAAAAAAAACTTCATCTAGATCTTTCTTTTTGATTGCTGTTCTGCATATTTCTGCATCTAATTCATTGCAAATCTTTGTGAGATCTTATTTGCCTAGTGAGCTGAGGTGACAAGTGTTCTTCTCTGAAGCAAACTCGGTTCCACCGAACTGCACTTCTCGGATCAACCGAAATCCTTCGGTACCACCGAAACGTTACGCTCGGTGCCACTGATTTTGCAACAGGAAAACTGCTTGCCACTTATTCCATATTTCTTCTGCTCCAGCTCCACTCGATGAATCTTATCCTCTACAAGCATCACAGTTTTATCCATTGCTTTATGATAATTCTCAAGGATCAAACCTTTTCGACAGATTCCAGAAGAGCCTTCTTGGAAATTGATGTCAAAGGGGGAGAGAGAGATCACATCAAAGCTTATCTTTCAGGGAGAGAGAGAGAAAGTATTAAGGGGGAGAAAGAGATCTCCAGGGGGAGAGAATATACTCAAGGATCCCAGATGCTTGATGATTAAGAGGAGAGATGTCACATGTCTTTTTGGGGGGAAGACATGTTCATGTGTGCTTGTTAGCACTAAGCTCTATTCATTTGATATCTTTCAGTTCTGTTTTCTTTGTGCTCTGATTTTCTGTTCCCTATCTTCTCCCAATATCCCATGTCAGATTCAGGGGGAGCAAGACACCTAAGGGAAAGAAATCATTCAGAATTCATTGCATATCTTTACTCTTGGGGACATGTCAAATTCAATGTGGTACTTTGTACTCACTCTCTACATGTCATCCCAGTCTTGGTATTCTTGTAGTTTCTTTTGTTTGCTCTAGCTAGGGGATGTATCTGTGTTATCTAACCTTGTTTATGCAGGTTCATTTCATCCTAAGCCAACTCAAGACTACAAGGTAAGTATATGCATTAGAATCATGAGTATGAGGAATTCTTGCTTGTGTACATATTGTTTGCAAGAAGGACTCATGATCATGAAGGTATTCCTCTCTTTCTTTTGCTCTGATGCATATGGCCAAGATACATGTAACACATTGCCTACTCTGTCATGTTTATGCTCTCACATGGTTCTATATCTTATATTCACATGATTGCATACATGTAGGGGGAGACTATGTTTGTTACATGTCCTTCCAAAGCTTTACTTGCTATTCTTTATATCTTTATCTAAAGCTTTGATGTATGTTGCCATCAATTACCAAAAAGGGGGAGATTGAAAGCACAAGTGCTCCTCAGGTGGTTTTGGTAATTAATGTCAACATATCTGTTGTTGGACTAACACTTTTATCTAGCATGTTTCAGATAAGTTAAACAATGGAGTGGCATGGCAAGGATGGAGAAAGTGGAATCCTCAAGATGCTAAGGACAAAGGATTGGCTAAAGCTTCAAGATCAAGACTCTTCATTTTACACTTTCAGTGATCCAAGATCACATTGAGTCTATAGGAAAAGCCAATACTATCAAGGAGGGATCAGGTGTTGCTTAATGAGCTCTTTGCCTTATGTGCTTGATGATATGCTCCAAAATCCTCAGCTACTTTCCCACTTCCACATATGACCTAAACCCTAAGCTAAATTCGGTCACACCGATTCTTTCTATCCGGCGCCACCGAGTTTCACATGTCATAGCCACTGCCAAAACCCTAGCAAATCGGTTCTACCGATAGGGATCTCGGTCTCACCGAGATGGGATTGTAATCTCTCTGTGTATGTCCATTGTCAAATTCGGTCTCACCAAGTTTGAGTAATCGGTACTACCGAGATTACAATGCAAACTTTCTGGTTAGCTTATTACTCAAATCGGTCCCACCGAGTTGTGTAATCGGTCTCACCGAGTTTGCCTGACCAACTCTCTGGTTAGCTAATTACCAAAGTCGGTCCCACCGAGTTTGTGTAATCGGTCTCACCGAGATTACGTTATGCCCAAACCCTAACCATATCGGTCCCACCGAGATGCATGTCAGTCCCACCGAAAATCCTAACGGTCACTAGGTTTGCTAATTCGGTCCGACCGAGTTTTATCATTCGGTCCCACCGAGTTTGTCAGATTGTGTGTAACGGTTGGATTTTGTGTGGAGGCTATATATACCCCTCCACCTCCTCTTCATTCGTGGAGAGAGCCATCAGACTAAGCCTACACTTCCAGTATCCTATTTCTGAAAGAGAACCACCTACTCATGTGCTGAGACCAAGATATTCCATTCCTACCATATGAATCTTGATCTCTAGCCTTTCCCAAGTTGCTTTCCACTCAAATCATCTTTCCACCAAATCCAAATCCTGTGAGAGAGAGTTGAGTGTTGGGGAGACTATCATTTGAAGCACAAGAGCAAGGAGTTCATCATCAAGACACCATTTGTTACTTCTTGGAGAGTGGTGTCTCCTAGATTGGCTAGGTGTCACTTGGGAGCCTCCGACAAGATTGTGGAGTTGAACCAAGGAGTTTGTAAGGGCAAGGAGATCGCCTACTTCGTGAAGATCTACCGCTAGTGAGGCAAGTCCTTCGTGGGCGTTGGCCATGGTGGGATAGACAAGGTTGCTTCTTCGTGGACCCTTCGTGGGTGGAGCCCTCCGTGGACTCACAAGAACCGTTACCCTTCTTGGGTTGAAGTCTCCACTAACGTGGATGTAGGATAGCACCACCTATCCGAACCACGGAAAAACATCCGTGTCTCCAATTGCGTTTGAAATCTCAAACCCTTCCTTTACTTTCTTGCAAGTTGCATGCTTTACTTTCCGCTGCCTATCTACTCTTTGCATGCTTGCTTGATATGTATTGTGTGTGCTGAAATTGTGCCTAAAACTTCACTCAAACCAAAAAGGCTTAAAAACTGCAACTTTAGCACCTAGTGTCTAATCACCCCCCCTCTAGACACACTCTTCTTGATCCTATTGTATATGTTGGCTATAAGATGGGTTGTAGATGACATGGGACTGGCTTATAGCCAGCAGCTGGCTATACTATTAACCATGCGCTTACTCTAACCCCCCTCTCTTCTTTAATTCTTTGCCACATCAGCATGTTGCTATTCCCGTGTGCATGATACCAGCTAAGATGCCACCATTATGGCCAGCCTTAATCATCGCATGCAATAATTTAGTGCACCTTGAAATATGAACATGTGTGGGGTGTGTATGTTTTTAATGACTTGAGACTATACCTAGCCCGGCATGCAAGATGACTTATTATGCACCGTTCCCCATACCTGCAGGAAGCCCGTTCGTCTCGAAATCTTTTCCTCTCCATGTGTGGAAACAATATGCCTGCCAAACTCTCCTTCTCCCTCCGGCGGTCCCACCACTCCACCCCGTGTGAAAAAATCTGCATTCATGACTCTCCTCCCCCACGCCGTCCAATCCGCCAGACCAGCAATATTTCCACCCCTTCGCTCCCCCGTAATTTACTCCAACAAATATGCCCACGTAGCTGTTACTTAACTGCAGGTGCATTGGGTCACTGACATATGGGCCCAACAGGGGTCTGGCCCACATGTCAGTGACGCAACTGGACCTGCAGTTAAGTCAGTGCAGCTCAATCCATATCTTACGTAGGTGTGCCATTGCTCACTATAAATACTGCGCCTCCCACGACATCGCTATCTCCTCCCCCTCACTTTCATGTTCATCGCTATCTCCTCCCCCTCCCTCTCATGTCGACCACCATGGCATCGCCCCTCCCAAGCCATAGGAGCCCCTCGCTGCACCGCGCGGACGGTCACGCGTCGCCATTCCATTCCTCGCCACCACTAGTCGAGGAGGACACGTCGGTGTTCCGCTCCTCGCCACTACGCGACGCGTCGCTGTTCCGTTCCTCGCCGCCACTAGTCGAGGAGGACGCGTCGGCGTTCCGGTCCTCACCGCGATGCGACGCGTTGCCCTTCCGTTCCTCGCCGCCACTAGTCGAGGAGGACGCGTCGGCATTCCGCTCCTTGCCGCGACGCGTCGAGGTGGACGCGTCGGCGTTCCCAATCTCGCCAGCACGCGCGCCGGAGGACGCGTCGGCTCCCCGCTACGAGGAGAATACCGCGCCGCCCGCCGAGCCCCCCAGACTTGAGGAGCTTTGGAAAGAAATGGATGTCGCCTTGTGGGAGGCTTTGCCTCCAGCAGAGCGCGCCAAAATAGAGGCGGAGAAGAAGGCCAAGGAAGAGAAGCGCACCGCAGAACAAGCTGCCTGGGAGGCCTATGTCGCGTCCGAGAGAGTCAGGCAATTGGCTCTTTGGCAGGAGGCTCGTGCGAGGGACGTGAGGGTGGCGGAGGACGCCCGTGCCGATGCCCAGAGTGCAGTCGGGCCCAAGCGCCTCATCTATGCTTGGCGGTACGTGGACCGGGTGCACGCTTCCAGCGAGGAGGAGTACCTGTTGGCGCCGGATCACCACACTGGTGAGATCGCGCTCGCCCGCTGGCAAGCCGCCAATCAGCACCTCGCGAGTTGCGAGGCTGAGGAAGAGGCGTTGTGTTAGCGCGCTGGGAAACGGCCGCGCACCAGGGCTCTCGTAGCGCGCCGCAAGCGCTCCTGCGAGCGTCGTGGCTTTTAGGAGGAGTATAATTTTTGTTTCGTAAGGCGATCTCATTAGTTTTGGGACGCAAATGATAAATCCCGAACGTTCAGGAATTTTTAGCGTCCTTAATTAAGAATGTAAAGGGAAAGTTTGGAAACCTTGTGTATTCGTACGCATTTTGCAAGTACGTGTATATAGCACAAACTTTACTATATACTATCGCACTACACGTCTCTCTCGATATATGCTTGCAGACTGTGCTACTCCCTCCGTCCAGGTCAATAAGTCATCTTTGGTTGTGCACCGTGACCAAGAAGGAGGGAAGACTTATACACCTAGACGGAGGGAGTACTACTATTACTTATGTACGTGCAAATGCACGTTTTAACATTACAATGCGGTTTTTGTAAAAGTAGAAAAACAACACTAGTCAAGCTTGTGAAACGATTCCATGCAAAACAAATGCAAAAATGCTCGTTTGATTGTTTACTTTTGGCTTCCTTCTCTGTGGTTATTTCTCTGTCGTACTTTGTACGGAGTATCTCACTGGTTAAAAAGGCATGTAAATTCCCAAACTGCTTCCTACACCCTGTATCGAATTTTTTGCCTAACAAGTTGTGCCGTGCAATTGGAATTCCAACTTGAGTACTACTACTAGTAGGAGTACCAGGGGCCAGTTCTTTTAGGCTTCTAGATTAGTAATCCCATAACTACTACCCCCGTCCTGGTTTATTGGTCCCCATTGTAATCTGTGTCAAATTTTGATTATAAATTTAACTAATGAAATGTTAGTGCATGTCACATGCACTACTCCATCCGTCCAGGTGAGTAAGTCATCTTAGGCTGTGCACCGTGACCAGGAGGAGGAGAAAACGAGAAACGTTAATGTTTATTTGCTAATTAATAGTATTGCATGCAATGAAATAACTACTGCATGTCGTGTTTGATATCTCAAGTCATTAAAAGCATGCACACTCTTTATCTCTTATTGGTTGATATGTCAAGAAACAAGAAACGAGGTAGAAGTTAATGCACCGCGCCTAAGTGTTTTGGGATTATTTGGTTTTCGTAAGATGACTTACACACCTAGACGGAGGGATTACAATGGTGAGGAATAAACCAGTTAAATCTTTGGTCAAAATTTAGCACAAATTACAATGGTGAGGAATAAACCAGGACGGAATAGTAGTTTAGAAGCCCAAATAAATGAGTGAGGTGCCTTATTGTTACTCTCCATTGTGACTTGTCTTGTGGGAAAAGCTGGGGAAGCCGCCAAAAGTACTGGCCCTAGGAGTAGTAGCTAGGGATCGAGTGTGCGAGATGAACCGGAGAAAGTAAATGCAGAGAGATGAAATGCAAAAAGACGGAGGGATGTGATGGTTGCTTGTCCGCTTATTTTACCAGGCCACTTATTACCGGGAGTGGTTGGGTTTTGTGATATGACGGCTTTACTCAAGGCGCCACGAGCGGGTGAGAGGTGAGACTCGTGCAGCACCACCCTCTACACTTGTACTACATCGTCGTGGTTTATTAGTCCCCATTGAATTGGACTGAAGATTTAACTGACAAAATGTTAGTCCATGTCAACAAAAACTATATCGTTGGATTCGTATTTGAACATAGTTTTGAATGATATAATTTTAGGTGACATGCATCAGCATTTATCGTACTATATATAATGTTAGTTCAATTTTTGGTCGTACTAATCTATAGTAGTAAGGTGCCCGTGCGTTGCACCGAAGAGTGAAATGCATTGATCGAGGAGTTGTTTATTTTGACAAAGGATGTGGGGGTCATCTCATGTGTAACGGGTATCGATAGGTTTCTTCGGATATTATTTCATCTCTAGAGCTCACAAACATTCGGGTGAAATAGATAAAAAGGTATCTTTTGCAAACAAAAGCGTTCAACTGTTCAACCTGCATCCAAAACTTGTGAAGAAATAACACTTATTGTGCTTTGCAAGAAATGATCTTTAATAATTAGTTTTTGAGTATCGATTGTTATACATGTTGGCTACAGATGACATGGCACTTTCTTATAGTCAACAGTTGGATATACTATTAAGTAATATTAACCATGCCCTTATACACCTAGACGGAGGGATTAAATCAGGATGACTTGCAAGCGGGCAGAGGAGATGTAAGAAATGGTTCATCGTAAGTCTTTCACCAGTACTGTAGTAAAAATTCATACATGGAAGATTCTAGACTAAACATAAACGGATACACTTTTATTCATGCGCGATACTCCAATAGAGCAAGAGCCTGCATGGAAGTCTCCACATGCTTAGACAGTGGAATACATTGAGCGAAGACTAATGATCAACATTTAACTTGATAATGCGTATGTCCAGGTGAACCTCCTTGGAGTCCCCGTGCACCGCGTCGGCGGGTAAAGGATGCCATGGGTTTTCCAAGTCCACATTGGCGGGATAGTCCCAGCTCCCCAGAGTCCAAGTCCGTTCGATGAGGCCGGTGTCGCCGCCCACGCGACCTGGAGGGGTAGTAACACTGACCACGCACCCGTACATCGGCCTCGTGCCAGTGTCAGCGTCAGCGGCGTCGCCCCTGACGCACATTACAGAGACGGGGCGGCGGCCTGCGCGGGCCTCGCTGGTGCCCACGATCAAGAGGAAGACGCTGCCGTCCTCCTCCGAGACTAGCAGGCGGCGGTGATCCTCCAGTGACTCCGGCATGGTGAACGGGTAGCACGTCTCGTACTTGATGTTCTCCGCCAAGGGCCAGTAGTGACCGCTGCACGCATCCGTGAGGTGATGCACCATGTCCGCCGGCGAGCCACAAAACGGCATCGGGCACTCATAGCAGTGGACGAAGGGCCTATTATCAGGTTTTTGGATTGTTGGAAATATGAGCAAATTACTATGATATTTAATCTGAATAAATAGGAAATAGATCATGACAGCATTGACAGAGATTAAACTAATCATGCGAACTAGCATAGCAGATGAACAGATCACATACTAGAAACATGAATTCTACCACGATCTCGAACAGGAAGGATGGAATCACATATGGTGCAGCGGGAGCAACACCGCCGGCATTGACCTTGTCGCCCATGTCGTCGAGGATGAGGTTGCCGAGGTCGGGGAAGAAGTCGTCGTTCGCGAAGTCGTCGCTGCCAGAAGTCGCACGAGTGCGCTCCCCAAAAACCTGATCGACCCTCTCCCGTACAGGATCACGAGAGGCGGGGTTCCGGAGGCCTGCTGTCCCTTCTCCCGGTACACACCGAAAGGAGGGATGGAGAAGACTTGCTTGGCGGCGCAATGATCTGGAACGGTGGTGAGAAACTATATAGTGCGGGCCGGGTAGGTCGTGGGAGTATAGCTCTGTCCTCGGCTCGGCTCAATCCCGAAACCCGCAGCGCGTCGTGATGAGGCGTGGCGTGGCGAGGCAAGCGAGGAGGAGGAGCACATGTGTAGGTCTCCTCTTCTCATGCTCATACAAGTGGTAGAAGATCTCACTATATAAAGGCCTACTAGCAAAATTCCAACATCGACCAGGCCGTCCATGAAACGGGAGTGGCTGTAGGGGACGTTGCGCCAGTTGAATATATGAGCAAGTTACTACGAGATTTAATCCGAATAAGCACAAAATAAATCATGACGGCTATAACAGAGATGAAACTAATCATGTGGACTAGCATAGTAGTAGGATATAGAGTAGAAACATGAATTCTACCACGATTTCGAACAGGAAGGACAGAAACACATACGGTGCAACGGGAGCAGCACCGTTGGCGTTGAGGTTGTCGCCCATGTCCAAACACCACGTAGACACGGTCTTTGAGCATGGTTTGTAGTCGTTCCACGCTCAGGCATTGAAGTTTGTAACTATTTTAGATTAGAATATACTACTCCTCCTGTGCTAGTAGTAGAGCAGAGTCCTACTCTACTACTCTACTCAAGCAAGTTAGGGCATAGCACTGTAGGGAGTACCAGTACTGTGATCACTCAAGCAAGTTGTCTGGCATCGACATGACCCTACGCTGCTGGTATGTGTCTCATAAGTAAAGCGGTGTGCTGTAGTCATCATCACCTGTCCACTTCCCGCAGCACATATTCGCTTCTCCATCTTTGTCCGCACATAATTTCGTCCAATCTTCCATCCCCGCTAAGGTGCCTCCCCCCCTTGTCCGAAACCCAAGCACTAACAATGGTAGAACCGAGCAGCATCCACCGAAAGAGTGGCTGGAATTCGCTCCCCACAGAGGTAATCAAGCTCATTGTTTCGTGTGTGGACAATCTCAGTACCATGCCGCTCGCCGCGTGCTCGTCGGGGCTGTACCGTTTACTCAAAGCCCTCAGGCCGGAGCTTTTTAAGCCAGCTCCTTGCTTGCTGATGCCGCCTGATCTTCAGAAACGGCGTGTCACGCAGCATAACGATCGTAGGGTGGCGAGCATCAACCCCCTTGACCGCGATCCGATCCCCTTCAGCCTCAACGACATTAACGGTATGTACTGGGTCGGCATGAACACGTTTTGGATGGTGCTCGTCGACGGTCGCGACAGCTGGATGCTCGTGGAGGTCTACACCCGGCGATTGATCCCCCTTCCTTCGATTAACACTGCACTGCTTTGGCACCGCGGCCCAGAATACTCCGAATCTTACAGTAGCCAACATGATACCAAGTTTGATTTGCTCAAGGTTGTAATGTGCCAAGTGCCCACAAGATCTGTGAATTATAAAGACTTCAGGCTAATTGTGTTCTTTAACCGCGGTCTCGCCTATCTGACAGGTCACTGCGGTAAGTGGATAAATCTGCACGTCCATCGCAGTATCATACATCCTCCATGGTTCTCTGATGCCATTGAACACAAGGGCTTCATTTACGCTGTCGACTCCTTCTATGGCTGGACGTATTGCTGGCCTACTCCAGTCATCGCTACAAACGGCTGTTACAGCAGTATGTTACTTTCCTATGATATATCATGATGGCTTGGTTATGTTACTGTCAACATTTGCTGAAAAAATATTCATGCTCATAACATGCTGTTCTTATGATTGATTAAACCAAGAGCCCTTTTTATTTGACTCCAACTTGATATGATGTTGTAGGCCGCCTGGTGTCCCTACCCTTCCTAATCCCAGAACCTTACAAAGAAAAGCGGCATGACAGTTGCAGGTGGTTCTTGGCTCGATCAGACGACGGCGAAAGATTGATGATCGTTCGCACGTACCGGACGTGTTGTTTCGCGGAATACAATCACAGTCACTGCAAGGTCTTTCAGCAGGATCCCAGCTTCTCTGGGCCTTCAGGAATTTTTTACTAGAGGCTGGTAAGTAGCCTTGGTACACGCTCTCTATTTGTCGGACTGAATTATCCGATTAACCAGGAGATAACTAACGGCAAGGATCATGATGGCAGCGCGGTTTCGTTCATTAGGCAAAACTGTGTGTACACAGCGTACCATGCGTCTCTGCATGCACCATACCCTGATATGTGCCGCCGCGCTCTGCAGCCCAAAGTAGGAGAGAGGGTCGCAAGTATCAGACTTCGACCTGCTAGCTGGAGTTTCCCCCGTCAGGCACCCATCTGGTTCATGCCATTAGCCTATCTCCACTGCTTAATAAATAGTAACGTCTAACTGAGCCAGTTAGTTAGATACGTACACTTGGTGTAGTAGGATCTTTATTTAGTTTGATGCATACACTTGTTCTTTTTTGGTAGCCCTTTTGTAATGATGGCTGATGTTTAGTTTGGAAGAGAGAATTGCGTCTTCACTCTTCTGGCCTGCTTACTGCTTCTGTTGCACCCCCATCCCTGGTTGCTGCTGCTGCTGTTTTCAAAGTACAATCAGTAGTATATTTCGTCTCTTGGTTGAATAAATGTGTTGTTAGAACGACAAACACAATGTTTTGGAAATTGTTGCACGGTTCGATCCTTTAGTGCCCCGTACCGTACGTAGCGCATACTATTTTTCGTACGGAACACATTTGTTTTTTTTTTGAAACTCGGAACACATTTCCACTTGTTGATAACATGCAGCCCACTGATGAAGGCCCAATAGAGAAGCCCAACTGGAAGGGAGGCTCTCACATGAATCCGGCCCAGGTACATGCTCATGGTCCCCTAAACATAAATAAGTAAATAAATAAATAAATAAAGCTAAGTGCTCATGCACCAGTTCTTTGGGAAAATAGGTAGCCCAGTATTTCTTTTTGAAGAATACCCAAGCTAGGCCTGATGCATTCCGGCCTGCCTTAAGAGTATGGTCAATGTCTGTTAAAAGTAATATCAAAAGGGGTTGAAAATTCCAAAAAATTTATAGCAAATGGGATATAAATTTCTTTTTTTGTTTTTGTTCTTCACTGATATCTTATACGTATTTCATTGGATTTAACATGACATAGTGCTAATTTATTTTTAAATTTGTTTTAGTATGGCTTTAATTTTTGGATTAAGAACATTTCGTTCCAGAGCAAAAATTTGCGAATTTTCAAAATTTCCCACATATTTAGTTATTTTTTTGACCTTGGTACTGACCAGAAAATGGCCAGCAATTCTAAAAATGGAAAACGGGCTGCAATAAATTCCATATGAATTAGAAAATGAGTAAAAATTATAAAAATAATAGCAAATGGGCTGTACACGTCACAGATTTCGAGGCTGACTTGTTTACGCAAGGCTTTGTGAGTGAACACACGATTCTAGCAGCATTTAGTGTTGGATGTCCATCCAACGGCCGACGTGCTTCTTCAGTCTCTGATCTTCCTGCTCCAGCCGCCTAAACTAGTGCCGGCGGGACTGCCTGCTCCCTCCTCTTGTGGCTCGCTGTGATGCCGCGCAAGCTTCCCCGGCCCACCCTACTCCCTCCGCTGGCCTGGCCGCACACAATCAGTTGCCTCCTTATTACGTGAAAAAAATGATTCCTCCCACTGACATCTGGGGCGCACCGGTTGGGAGCTGAACTGTGGGCCTACTAAGTTGATGCGTACGCAGGGCTTGTGAACTTAGTCAACAAATGATTCTAGCAGCTGTAACCATTGGATTTGAATCGAACGGTCTTGCTGCTTCTTCAATCGCTGCTCTTCTTGCACCAGCCACCCAAACCAGCACCGGGGAGACCGCCTGCTCCTGCCTCCAGTGGCCGGCTGTGCTGCCGATGAGGCCTCATCGCCCCCTACTACTCCCACCGCTAGCGAGGTCCTGCGGCGACGGCATCCTCACACCGCAGCCTAACCAGTGAACCCTCATACTCCTCTCCACGTGGGCATCCACTGCCGCATCTTCCCTGGCTCCGCGTTGTCCCCTTCCTAGGCCTCGCCGTCGTCCACCGCCTTGGTGCTCTCAGGGCGGCGTGGTCAACGTGGTCAACGACATTCCATCGGAAGAGTACTGTATGTGGAGAGGCTGACAGCTGGGTCCACGGCCACATCCCAGTTTTTTTGTGATTTGCCAAGTAAGTCGCTTTGTCGGGCCTGTTGGGCTGCAAATCTTTCAAACGAGGAGAGCTTTCATTAATTGGCGAGAAAATGGCCCATCGAGAATGAGAAATGGGTTGTACATTTTAAAACACATCAAACCGGCAATTAGTTTCAAATATCTTTTTCATTTGAGATTTGAAATTACATTAATTTTTATGCGTGGAGAATTTGTTGGATTTTATATTGATATACATTTATTTTTAAAATCAGTTTGAATGTGAGTCGAAATTTGGGATTAAAACAGTTCGGACCGCACCAAAATATGCAAAATTTCGTATAATTTTTTAACCGTGGCCACAATATGGGCTGTAATGCTAATAAAAAGAATTTGGGCTCCAAAAAAAACCTTAATAATTAGCAAATGGGCTCTAAATTATTAGAAATAATGGCAGATGGGCTGTATGCTGTTTTCCATAGATTTGAGGCTTTCCTAAAAAGGTTGGCGACTGGCGGTGATCGTTGGATGGCGATCCAACGGCCGTCGTGCTTCTTCAATCTCTGCTCTTCCTGCTCCAGCCGCTCAAACAGGCGCCGGCGGGACCGCCTGCTCCCTCCTCCCAGCGGCCGGCTCTACTGCGCCGCAGGCCTCACCGCCCCACCGTACTCCCATCGCTGGCCTAGCCATCCCTCTACTCACCCACACCTGCTGTTATTCTCCGGCAATGGCAGACGAACCAGTAAACCCTCATACAGTCGTGCTCCCCTCCGCATGGGAAACAACTGCCGAGTCTTCCCTGCCTTCGTGTTGTTCCCTTCCTAGGCCTCGCCGTCGTCCACCGCCCTGGTGCTCTCGGCGCGGCCTGGTCAACGTGGTTAATGACCGACATGCATCTGAAGTGGACTTTACGTGGAGAGGCCGACAGCTGGGTCCATGGCCGCACGCAAGGAAATGCCTCCTTATTACGCGCAAAAAAATGATTCCTCCACCTGACATCAGGGACCCACCGAAAGGGCCTCTGTATTTCGCGAAAAAAATGTTACCGCCGCTGACAGCTCGGACCCACCAGCTATATCTTCGCACGCAAGGAAGTGCCTCCTTATTACGCACAAAAAATGAATACTCCCCCTGTTAGCTGGGACCCAGTATAGTGACAGGCTGACTTGTGGGCCTACTAAGTTGACAGGGACGGAGGGCTTTGTCAACTTAGTCAATATGCACGATTCTAGCTCCAGTGACCGTACGATGTCCATCCAACGGCCGTAGTGCTTCTTCAACCTCTGGTCTTCTTGCTCCAGCCGCCCAAACCAGCGTCGGTCGTGCCTCGTGCTCCTGCCTCCCGTGGCCGGCTGTGATGCGGCGGAGGCCTCACCGCCCCTACTACTCCCACCGCTGGCCAGGCCATCCCTCTACTCACCCACACCCCCTGTTATTCTGCGGCGACGGCAGCCTCACACCGCAGCGAACGGTGAATCCTCATACTCCTCTACGCGTGGGCATCCACTGCCGCGTCTTCCCCGGCTCCGCGTCATCCCCTTCCTAGGCCTCGCCGTCGTCCACCGCCCTGGTGCTCTCGGCGCGGCGTGGTCAACATGGTCAAGGAACGGCTTCCATCGGACATGGACGATGCGTGGAGAGGCGATACTGGGTCCATGGCGCAGCAAGGAAGTGCCTCCTTATTACGTGCAAAATAATTATTCCTCCACGATAGCGGGGACCCACGGGACGGGCCACCGTGTTCGCGAAAAAATGTTTCCCCTTGACTGCTGGGACCCACCGGCTACACCTTCGCACGCAAGGAAGTGCGTCCGGGCAAAAAAGCGATTAAGCCCCACGACGCTGGGACCCACCAGCTACATCTTCGCACGCAAGGAAGTGCCTGACAGTCGGGACCCACCTGGTCGAAGCGTACGTAGCGTTGTCATTCTGGTCGCAAACGTGTACGTGCATATATACTGGTGGATGTAGAGGCGCGCACGTGTCGTAGTAGAGGCGTGTACGTGTTGTAGTAGAGGCGTGCACGTAGCAAGTACACGTACGTACAGCGGCCAGGGTGCAAGAAAGAAAATACGGCCACGTATGTGTACATACGGGCGGGGTCTCGAACGCCTACTCACACATACATACGGCCAGGGATCGTGTACATGGCTGGGTCGGAACGGAGAAACAGCATCGTCATCGTGTTCATGGGGAGGCAACGGAACGCGTCGTGTTCATGGGGAGGCAACGGAATGCGTCGTGTTCATCGGGAGGGAACGAAACGCGTGGGAGCCAACCGGCTGGGTCGGAACGGAATGCGTGGTCGTCTTCATCGGGAGGGCTTGGATGGAACAGCGATGGAAGCGAGGCTGGCGTACAAGACAACGGAGAAACAGACCTCCCACGTTGGAACGGGTCTGTTGATCGGGAGGGTCCGCGTGCCGCAAAAGCGGAGGAAGCGGACCTCCTACGGTCGAAACAGGGGTCCTGTTGATCGGGAGGGTGTGGCGTACCGCAAAAGCAGAGAAGCGGACTTGTGTTGGGCGCCACGGTCGAAGCGGGGTCCTGTTCGCCGGGAGGGTGCGCGTCGCAAAAGCAGGACTCCACGGATCTGTTCATCTCCACCGTCGACCTCCTCCAGCCTCCACGGGCTCCTGTTCATCCAGCCTCCACGGGCTCCTGTTCATCCAGCCTCCACCGCGCGCTACTCCACCGCTACTGTTCAACCACCCTCCACCGCTCTCTGTTCATCCAGCCCTCCGCACCACGTGGTCTGTTCAACCACCCTCCACGGGCACCCCTCCACCGTCTCTGTTCATCCAGCCCTCCACACCACGGGTCTGTTCAACCACCCCTCCACGGGCACCCTCCATCGTCTCTCTGTTCATCCAGCCCTCCACACCACGCGGTCCTATTCATCCACCCCTCCACCGTCTACTGTTCATCCAGCCCTCCACCACACCATGGGGTCCTGTTCATCCAGAGGCAACGCCACCGCTCCTTTGTTCATCCAACCCCCCCGCAACACTCACTTTGTTCATCCCAGAGGCAGCATCGATCGGCTTGATTAGCAGCGATGAGCGAAGAATCGCTCGATCGGCTTGATTAACAACCATCGATCGATCGCTCGGGTTCGATGAACGCGTAACTGCGGTCAATCGCTCGGGTTGATTAGAGCCCAACGCCTCGCTTCGGGTTCGATTAGAAATAACGCCGCGCACACACGCGTCGTGTCACGAGAGAAAGCAGCGATCGCTCAGCCCCGACCTCCCACCGTGGCAGGAACTCCCGAAATTTTCCTCCCCTCGCTTCTACCACGGTTTTTCCGTCATGGATGGCCCAAAGAATGTCATGCAGCTGCGTCTCCGGCCCGCCCGGACGAAAAGCCCATTTTCTATCATGATTTTTTGTCATAGAAGTAGGAGCCCACCACATCTATGATGATACCGGGTTTTGTCACAATTATCGTCATAGAAGTGTCATATGTATGACAAAAAAAATTCGTTCGGCGCAAAATGTCACGGATGTGTCTTGTTTTTGTAGTGTTTTCAGCGCTGGTAGAGCCAGAGAAGGGCAAAGCAATCCTCAGAGACATCCACCAAGGCGAGTGCGGCCACCATGCAGCCTCAAGATCCCTTGTTGCCAAAGCTTTCCGCCATGGTTTCTTCTGGCCGAGTGCGTTGGGCGACGCGAAGGACTTGGTCAAGAAGTGCAAAGGATGCGAACAATTCAGCTCCAAGCAACATCTGCCGGCTTCCGCACTCAAGACCATCCCCCTCACTTGGCCATTTGCCGTCTGGGGGGCTGGACATGGTGGGCCCGTTCAAGATAGCACGCGGCGGCATGACCCATCTGCTAGTTGCCGTGGACAAATTTACCAAGTGGATTGAAGCGAAGCCAATCAAGAAGCTGAACGGTCCGACTGCTATGACCTTCATTGCAGATATCACCGTCCGATACGGTATACCACACAGCATCATCATCGACAATGGCACAAACTTTGCCAAGGGCGTTTTGGCCCGTTTCTACGCGACGCAGGGCATCCGACTGGACTTAGCGTCCATTGCCCATCCGCAGTCAAACGGCCAAGTCGAGCGAGCAAATGGCCTCATCTTGTCCGGCATCAAGCCCTGACTAGTTGAGCCACTAGAGCGCTCGGCCAGCTGCTGGATTGAAGGGTTGTCGACCGTCCTCTGGAGTCTCCGGACCATGCCGAACTAATCAACCGGCTTCACTCCCTTCTTCCTCGTGTACGGGTCCGAGGCCGTCATCCCAACCGACATAGAGTTTGACTCACCTCGCATCACCATGTACACGGAGGCGGAGGCGAAAGAAGCGCGAGAAGATGGCGTCGATCTGCTGGAATAGAGCCGGCTGTTGCCACTCAGCCGGTCCGCCATCTACCAGCAGAGCCTGCGCCGCTACCACAGTCGGAAGGTCAAGCCACGATCCTTCCAAGAGGGGGACCTTGTGCTCCGGCTGATCCAGCGAACAGCCGGCCAGCACAAGCTCTCGACCCCTTGGGAAGGGCCCTTCATCATCAGCAAAGCCTTGGGCAACGACTCCTACTACCTGATCGATGCACAAAAGCCCAGGGCACGCAAGAGGGACGATTCCGGCAAGGAAACAAAGCGCCCATGGAACGCAAATCTCCTCCGAAGATTTCACAGTTAATGTAGTATGTACCACGCTACCTTTTGTATTAAGCTCAAAGACATCGGGACCCCCGAGGAGCACTCGGGGGCTACCCTCTTTATCTATATGATAAGTTTTATGCCTATGAATGTCTTATTTCATTCCTTTGCCCGGCACCGGGTCCGACCAGACGGCCCGGGGGCTCGCCGCCTTGTCCTATGTTGATGCCACCTATAGTCGGACAAGTAGTGTGTCGGCATCTAAGCCCTCTCTTGCCTTAAGCCACAGCTCACAGAGCGACTGTCCAGCTAGCAAGAGTTAAGGGCAGGAAACGGTGTCCAAACGAAAAATGGCTAAGGAAAAAAAGCATACACATAGGCCAAGCCGGCTCCTCGCCTCACCTTGTGGCTACTAAGCAGCCGGCCAGCCGGCTTCTCACTTAACTTGCTACGTTCGAAAAGGCCGAAGTGCTTGTCTTCCCAAACGACCAAGCACCCGACCCAGCCACAGACCGCAGAGCGGCTGTCCGGCTGGTAGGGTGGCAGCCAAAGGAAGGCGGCAAAGGAAAAAGCCAAAGAAGAGCAGAAAAGGAAGACTAAGTTAGAACCCGGCAAAGCACGACTTGTGTGAATAAAGTTAATTTACATAGCAGGGGCTCAAGCCAGCATTCAACGAAGTTTGAATACACCCCCAGCGGGTGGAATTGTGCAAATTTAACAAGCTTGTTCGAAAGATTACAAAAGCAGGAAAATATAAGATAAAACTGGCCGCCTAGGCCAGAGGAGCAGTAGGCGGCTCTAGCAGGTTGGTGGAGACAGCGGCGCCGGATGGTGGAGCGGCCGTCTGTTTAGTCTCAGCCTGGTCAGCATCAGCAACACTCGGCGCGGCCACATGTGGCTCGTTGCTCGAGGTTCGAACGGGCTGAGGCTGGCCGTCCGCTTCATCCTCCGGTGCGTCGTCTTCGCCACCCTTGTCCTCTTCGTCCTCGCCCTCGTCGCTGGAGGCGATCTCCTCCGCTGAGTCTTCCCCATCGTCCGGGTTCAGCCCGAACCAGTCGGGCGGCACCTGGGCGCCCCGCTCATCCAGTTCGGGGATGAAGACGTTGGTGTTGGCATACTCGGCAAGCGCCGCCGCGCGTTGAGAGAGCACGCGGTCCACCGCCGCCAGCTCTAGCCCGGCCTCAGCCCGGAAAGTGTCCAGTTGGTCCAGGTTCAGCCCGGGATACCATGCCTTGACGAACTCCAAGGCCGTCCACGCACCCGCCTGAGCTGCGGCGCACTTCCAAGCCTGGAAGCGGCCGACTGCTACCTCCAGCCAGTCGGCAGTCCGACTGGGGGTGCGCGGTACTTGAGCATTCGGCCAGAGGGCGGTCAGAACCTGGGACCCAGCACGCTGAAGGCGGCGAAGCTGGTGGTGTGCCGGATGTAGGCGCGTCTTGACGACAAGAAGCTGCTCGTTGAGGTTCCGAGGCGCATTGGGCGGAATCTCCACTCCAACCCTCCTACGCCGCTCGCGCCACGCCTCGATGGCCAGGCTCATGGTGACAGAGTAACCGGGGAAGAATTATGCGCAAGAAGAAAATCAAAAATTAGAAGCCGGAAGCCGACTCCTGCTGCAGTCGGCAGCTGTTCAAAGGAAAAAAGGGACTTACCATCGATCATGTCCTCAATCTCGCCGTAGCCGTCGGTGTGGTTTTTCTCCTTCTCGGCCCAGTTCGAGCGTTGAGTCTCGAAATCGGCCGTGAGGGAGTCTTCATTCTCCTTTAGCTTCCGGAGATCTGCCTTGTGCCGCTCCGCATGGTCTGCCAACTCCTTGGCCAGTCGGTCGCACTCTTGAACCGCCTTGCTGCGCTCCTCCTCCTTGGTGGGCAGCTCGGTTTGGACCTCACCCAGGGGCTGCCACAACTCGGCGGCTGCCCCTGCAGAGATAAGAAAGAAAGCACATCAACAATCAACAAAGAAGACAAATGGTTGCCGGGAGATCCGGCACGACTGCTCAGGAGTCGGCCCGAATCTCGGGGGCTACACCCAGCGGGTGCGCTGACGCGCCCCCGCGAGAGAGAAGACGAAGTGCTTACTCCGGCTCTCGGTCAAGTCAGTGGTCCGCTTGGTCAGCTCCTGGACATGGGAGTTGAAGGCGGCTGCGCGGATGTTGTGGTAATCCTGCAACGAAGACAACAGAGGAAAAAATAAGTTAGCACTCGGAACTTACCTTGAAGTTCCGAGCCTCCTGCTCAGCAGCCGGCTCAGAACTCGGGGGATACACCCAGCGGGTGCGTTGGCGTGCCCCCGCAGAAGATTACAAGGATCAAACACGAGAAGTAGGAAACGTACCCGAACGGCCGTCCACGTCGCCAAGAAAGCCTGCGTGTACGATACGTCTCCAACGTATCTATAATTTTTGATTGTTCCATGCTATTATTTTATCTGGTTTGGATGTTTCATGGGCTTTACTATACACTTTTATATTATTTTTGGAACTAACCTATTAACTGGAGGCCCAGCCCAAATTGCTGTTTTTTTTGCCTATTTCAGTGTTTCGCAGAAAAGGAATATCAAACGGAATGAAACCTTCGGGAGAGTTATTTTTGGAACAAACGCAATCCAGGGGACTTGGAGTGGACATCAAGAAAGAAGCAAGGAGGCCACGAGGCAGGGAGGCGCGCCCCCACCCTCGTGGGCCCCTCGCAGCTCCACCGACCTACTTCTTCCTCCTATATATACCTACGTACCCCGAAACCATCCAGGAGCACCACAAAACCCTATTTCCACTGCCGCAACCTTCTGTACCAATGAGATCCCATCTTGGGGCCTTTTCCGGCGCTCCGCCGGAGGGGGCATTGATCACGGAGGGCTTCTACATCAAAACCATAGCCTCTCCGATGATGTGTGTGTAGTTTACTTCAGACCTTCGGGTCCATAGTTATTAGCTAGATGGCTTCTTCTCTCTCTTTGATTCTCAATACAAAGTTCTCATCGATATTCTTGGAGATCTATTCGATGTAACTCATTTTGCTGTGTGTTTGTCGAGATCCGAAGAATTGTGGGTTTATGATCAAGATTATCTATGAACAATATTTGAATAACCTTTGAATTCTTTTATGTATGATTTGTTATCTTTGCAAGTCTCTTCGAATTATCAGTTTGGTTTGGCCTACTAGATTGATCTTTCTTGCAATGGGCGAAGTGCTTAGCTTTGGGTTCAATCTTGCGGTGTTCGATCCCAGTGACCGAAGGGGAACCGAAACGTATTGTATTGTTGCCATCGAGGATAAAAAGATGGGGTTTATATCATATTCTTGAGTTTATCCCTCTACATCATGTCATCTTGCCTAATGCGTTACTCTGTTCTTATGAACTTAATACTCTAGATGCATGTTGGATAGCGGTCGATGTGTGGAGTAATAGTAGTAGATGCAGGCAGGAGTCGGTCTACTTGTCATGGACGTGATGCCTATATACATGATCATGCCTAGATATTCTCATAATTATGCACTTTTCTATCAATTGCTCGACAGTAATTTGTTCACCCACCGTAATACTTATGCTATTTTGAGAGTAGCCACTAGTGAAACCTATGCCCCCCGGGTCTATTTTCCATCATATTTATCTTTCATCAACTAGCTATTTCTTTCGCCGTTTATTTTGCAATCTTTACTTTTCAACCTATACAACAAATATACCAAAAATATTTATCTTTTTATCTCTATCAGATCTCACTTTTGCAAGGGGCCGTGAAGGGATTGACAACCCCTTTATCGCGTTGGTTGCAAGGTTCTTATATGTTTGTGTAGGTACGAGGGACTTGCGTGTGGCCTCCTACTGGATTGATACCTTGGTTCTCAAAAACTGAGGGAAATACTTATGCTACTTTGCTGCATCACCCTTTCCTCTTCAAGGGAAAACCAATGCTGTGCTCAAGAGGTACCAAGAAGGATTTCTGGCGCCGTTGCCGGGGAGTCTACGCACAAGTCAAGACATACCAAGTACCCATCACAAACTCTTATCCCTCGCATTACATTATTTGCCATTTGCCTCTCATTTTCCTCTCCCCCACTTCACCTTTGCCGTTTTATTCGCCCTTCTTCCATTCAATATTGCGTTACCATGTGCCTTCTTTTTGCTTGCATCTTTTTTTCTAAGAGTTTATGGATCCCCATCCACTTGCCAATATTTTTAAGATATCCAATTATGATGAACCTATTGCTAGTGAGTTGAGTGCACTAGATTTTGTTTATGTGGTTTTGCTTGAAATTCGTGAATCTGAAAATTGTGATGAAGAAATTTATGAAGAGATTCACGATAGCTCCCTGAATAAAAAGCATGATTGCAATGATTTTACTATAAATTCTCTTGATGTCAATTGTGCTAATAATATGCAAAACCCTAAGCTTGGGGATGCTAGTTTTGCTATGTCTACTACTTGTTGCAATGATCATGATTGGGGTGATTCTTCTTATGATCTTGAAAATTTATTTAAGCCCCATGATGAATATGAGATTGATAATAATGTTTGCATTAATATTGAAAGTGGGTTTGGAAGAGTGTCAACTTTAGATCCCACTTATTTGGAGAATGTGCAATCTTATGAATTTTTTGATAAAAGTGGGTTTGGAGAGGTCATGACTTTAGTTAATGATAATCCCACTATTTTGGAAGAGTGTCAACTTCGCATGCATGTGGATCATGTTGAGAATATGTTATGTGATAGCTATTTTGTTTAATTCTCCTATGATCCTACATGTAATTATTATGAGAGAGGAAAATATGGTTGTAGAAATTTTTATCTTACTAAATTACCTCTCGTCATGTTGAGATTGCTATCGTCTCTTTTTTCTTCCTTGCATATGCTAATTTTTGCTTGCTATGACAATTTGTTTGCTTATAAAATTCATATGCATAGGAAATATGTTAGACTTAGATGTGTTTGTCACGTGTTTCATGATGCTCTCTTTGCGCTTCAATTCTTGTCTTTCATGTGAGCATCATCAAAATTATCAATGCCTAGCTAGGGGCGTTAAAGAAAAGCGCTTGTTGGGAGACAACCCAATATATTTCCTTTCTGTTTTTCAATAAATATTTCATCTAGCCTCTGGTTAGATGTGGTTTTGTGTCTTAATTAGTGTTTGTGCCAAGTAAAACCTTTATGATAACCTACGGTGATAGTTATTTGATCCTGCTGTAAAAAAACAGAAACTTTGTGCGCACGAGATTAGTTTTCATAATTCACAGAAGCGTGATTTTCAGTTGAGTATTTTTGCTGTAGATTAATAAACAAATTATCTAGGACTTCCTAATTTGTTAGAATTTTTTAGGTTCCATAAGTTTACGTTTGTTACAGATTGCTACAGACTATTCTGTTTTTGACAGATTCTGTTTTCCGTGTGTTGTTTGCTTATTTTGATGAATCTATGGCTAGTATCGGAGGTTATAAACCATAGAGAAGTTGGAATACAGTAGGTTTAACAACAATATAAATAAATAATGGGTTCATTACAGTACCTTAAAGTGGTGGTTTGTTTTATTTCGCTAACAGAGCTTATGAGATTTTCTGTTGAGTTTTGTGTTGTGAAGTTTTCAAGTTTTTGGGTAAAGATTTGATGGATTATGGAATAAGGAGTGGCAAGGGCCTAAGCTTGGGGATGCCCAAGGCACACCAAGGTAGAATTCAAGGACAACCAAAATCCTAAGCTTGGGGATGCCCCGGAAGGCATCCCCTCTTTCGTTTTCGTCCATCGGTAACTTTACTTGATGCTATATTTTTATTCACCACATGATATGTGTTTTGCTTGGAGCGTCTTGTATTATTTGAGTCTTTGCTTTTTAGTTTAACACAATCATCCTTTCTGTACACACCTTTTGAGAGAGACACACATGAATCGGAATTTATTAGAATACTCTTTATGCTTCACTTATATCTTTTGAGCTAGATAATTTTGCTCTAGTGCTTCACTTATATCTTTTAGAGCACGGTGGTGGTTTTATTTTATAGAAATTATTGATCTCTCATGCTTCACTTATATTATTTGAGAGTCTTTTAGAACAGCATGCTATTTTGCTTTGGTTGAAATTAGTCCTAATATAATTGGCATCCAAGATAGGTATAATAAAAACTATCATATAAAGTGCATGAATACTATGAGAAGTTTGATACTTGATGATTGTTTTGAGATATGGAGATAGTGATATTAAAGTTGTGCTAGTTGAGTAATTGTGAAATTTAGAAATACTTGTGTTGAAGTTTGCAAGTCCCGTAGCATGCACGTATGGTAACCGTTGTGTAACAAATTTGAAACATGAAGTGTTCTTTGAGTGTCATCCTTTGCGTCGAGGTCGGGGGCGCGCGATGGTTAACTCCTACCAACCTCCCCCCCCCCCTAGGAGAATGCGTGTAGTGCTTGGTTTTGATGACTTGTAGATTTTTTCAATAAGTATGTGGGTTCTTTATGGCTAATGTTGAGGTCCATGGATTATACGCACGCTCTCCCTTCCATCATTGCTAGCCTCTTAGGTGCCGTGCATTGCCCTCTCTCACCTTGAGAGTTGGTGCAAACTTCGCCGGTGCATCCAAACCCCGTGATATGATATGCTCTATCACACATAAACCTCCTTATATCTTCCTCAAAATAGCCACCATACCTACCTATCATGGCATTTCCATAGCCATTCCGAGATATATTGCCATGCAACTTTCCACCGTTTCATTATTATGACACGCTTCATCATTGCCATATTGCCATGCATGATCATGTAGTTTACATCGTATTTGTGGCAAAGCCACCATGCATAACTTATCATACATGTCACTTTTGATTCATTGCCCATCCCGGTACACCGCCGGAGGCATTCATATAGAGTCATATTTTGTTCTAGTATCGAGTTGTAATCATTGAGTAGTAAATGAATAGAAGTGTGATGATCATCATTCATAGAGCATTGTCCCAAAAACAAAAGAAGGGCGAAAAACAGGAAGGCCCAAAAAAAGAGAAATAAAAAGGGGACAATGCTACTATCTCTTTTTCCACACTTGTGCTTCAAAGTAGCACCATGATCCTTATGATAGAGAGTCTCTTGTTTTGTTACTTTCATATACTAGTGGGAATTTTTCATTATAGAACTTGGCTTGTATATTCCAACAATGGGCTTCCTCAAATGCCCTAGGTCTTCGTGAGCAAGCAAGTTGGATGCACACCCACTTTGTTTCATTTGTTGAGCTTTCATATATTTATAGCTCTAGTGCATCAATTGCATGGCAATCCCTACTCACTCACATTGATATCTATTGATGGGATCTCCATAGCCCGTTGATACGCCTAGTTGATGTGAGACTATCTTCTCTTTTTTGTCTTCTCCACACAACCCCCATCATCATATTCAATTCCACCCATAGTGCTATGTCCATGGCTCACGCTCTTGTATTGCGTGAAGATTGAAAAAGTTTTTGAAAATTCTTAAGTATGAAACAATTGCTTGGCTAAAACTGGGGTTGTGCATGATTTGAATATTTTGTGTGATGAAGATGTGACATAGCCAAACTAAATGATTTTGTAGGGATAAACTTACTTTGGCCATGTTGTTTTGAGAAGACATAATTGCATAGTTAGTATGCTTGATGTATTATTATTTTTATGTCAATATTAAACTTTTATCTTGAATCTTTCAGATCCGAACATTCATGCCACAAGAATGAAAATTACATTGAGAAATATGCTAGGTAGCATTCCACATCAAAAATTCTGTTTTAATCATTTACCTACTCGAGGACGAGCAGGAACTAAGCTTGGGGATGCTTGATACGTCTCCAACGTATCTATAATTTTTTATTGTTCCATGCTATTATTTTATCTGATTTGGAAGTTTAATGGGCTTTACTATACACTTTTATATTATTTTTGGGACTAACCTATTAACTGGAGGCCCAGCCCAAATTGCTGTTTTTTGCCTATTTCAGTGTATCCACGAAAAGAATATCAACGGAATCCAAATGGAATGAAACCTTCGGGAGAGTTATTTTTGGAACAAACGCAATCCAGGGGACTTGGAGGACGTCAAGAAAGAAGCGAGGAGGCCACGAGGCAGGGAGGCGCGCCTGCCCCCTGGGCGCGCCCCCTCGCCCTCATGGGCCCCTCGCAGCTCCGCAGACCTACTTCTTCCTCCTATATATACCTACGTAACCCGAAACCATCCAGGAGAACCACGAAACCCTATTTCCACCGCCGCAACCTTCTGTACCCGTGAGATCCCATCTTGGGGCCTTTTCCGGCGCTCCACCGGAGGGGGCATTGATCACGGAGGGCTTCTACATCAACACCATAGCCTCTCCGATGATGTGTGAGTAGTATACTTCAGACCTTCGGGTCCATAGTTATTAGCTAGATGGCTTCTTCTCTCTCTTTGATTCTCAATACAAACTTCTCCTCGATCTTCTTGGAGATCTATTCGATGTAACTCTTTTTGCGGTGTGTTTGTCGAGATCCGATGAATTGTGGGTTTATGATCAAGATTATCTATGAACAATATTTGAATCTCCTCTGAATTCTTTTATGTATGATTTGTTGTCTTTGCAAGTCTCTTCGAATTATCAGTTTGGTTTGGCCTACTAGATTGATCTTTCTTGCAATGGGAGAAGTGCTTAGCTTTGGGTTCAATCTTGCGGTGTTCGATCCCAGTGACAGAAGGGGAACCGATACGTATTGTATTGTTTCCATCGAGGATAAAAAGATGGGGTTTATATCATATTGCATGACTTTATCCCTCTACATCATGTCATCTTTCTTAATGTGTTACTCTGTTCTTCATGAACTTAATACTCTAGATGCATGTTGGATAGCGGTCGATGTGTGGAGTAATAGTAGTAGATGCAGGCAGGAGTCGGTCTACTTGTCTCGGACGTGATGCCTATATAAATGATCATACCTAGATACTCTCATAACTATGCTCAATTCTATCAATTGCTCGACAGTAATTCGTTCACCCACCGTAATACTTATGCTATCTTGAGAGAAGCCACTACTGAAACCTATGGCCCCCGGGTCTATTTTCCATCATATTTATCTTTCATCAACTAGCTATTTCTTTTGCCGTTTATTTTGCAAGCTTTACTTTTCAATCTATATAACAAAAATACCAAAAATAGTTATCTTTTTATCTCTATCAGATCTCACTTTTGCAAGTGGTCGTGAAGGGATTGACAACCCCTTTATCGCGTTGGTTGCAAGGTTCTTATTTGTTTGTGTAGGTACGAGGGACTTGCGTGTGGTCTCCTACTAGATTGATTCCTTGGTTCTCAAAAGCTGAGGGAAATACTTACGCTACTTTGCTGCATCACCCTTTCCTCTTCAAGGGAAAACCAACGCTGTGCTCAAGAGGTAGCAGTGTACTGCTGGAGAGCGGCGACTTGGGCCTGGAACCGGTGCTGGACGTCTTGCACGGCCGTGTTCAGAACACCCGTTCCGCCCCCAGGCGTCCACTCCGGTGGGGCGGCACTGGTAGCCTCGGCGTCGGGGGCCGATAAGCTAGCGGCCCCGATCTCCAGTGGTCGTGTCGCTGAGGCCGCCTTCTCCGCACGACGGTGCGCCGGAGTGTGGAACGCGGGGGTCGAGCCCACCACCAACTCGCCACCGACTGCGGCACCGGCGGCGCGTCAGGCCGACTGCTCTGGGCGCCGGCAGTCGGCGTATGCGGGGGCACCTCCACCTCCAAGATGACGGGGTCGCCTCCTCCCCTCTCCAAGACCGGATGGTCACCACCGGCCCCTCCTGTTGGCGCCTGGCCATCCGGCACATGCGGCTCCGCGTGCTGCGGACCGGTAGGCTCCGGGGCCCGGCTCCGAGCCACCTCCTCCTGCTGCGCCTTGGCGGCCGCATCCGCCTGCTCCTTGGCCGCGGCGTCGGCCCGAGCCTTCGCCGCCGCACTGGCCTCCGCCTGTGTTGCCTTGGCCACCGCCGCCTTCTCCCGGGCCGCGGCCTCCCGCTCTTCCCGCGGCTCTCGCACGTTTCTCTCTGTCGCCTCCATCGTCCCAATCACCAAAGCAGACGGGGCCTGCGAGAGAGAGAGCGGGGCCCTAAGAAGACACAACGACAAGAAAAATTACTAAGAAGACTACAAGAAAGAAGAAAAGCAAACGCAAAGCAACTGCAAAGAGATCAAAGTACTCACCCGAACACCACCGGGCACGGCTTCAGGGCATTCTAGAATGCCGCCTAGTCATGGCGGCCGTGTTCCTAGGCTTCTTGGGCGGGCTGCCGTACAACCCGGCGTCGGCTCGGTGCTTCGGTGCGCCGCCTAGTGCTGTCAGCGCGGCCGAGGAGTTGGTGCCCGCTCTGTCGACGCCGCGATTGTGGTGCGGCTCATTGTCCTCCTCATCATCATCCGGCCAATCCCCAATGCTGCCTCTCGAGGTGCTGCCTACTCCATCACCACCACCGCCGCCCGTGGCGTCGTCCTCTTCAATGGCGGCCGCCCCCAAGTCGGGGTCGTCCACGTCGCTCGCCGACCGGTCCGGCATGTACTCCCGGCACGAGGCCAGAGCGTCGGACACCGACTGGGTCGAGAAGATCTGCACCATGGCCAACTGGTTAGGCGGCAAAAAAAGAACCCGGACAAATGAAGGGAAAAAGAATTAAAAGGCTCACCGCAGGCGGGGGGTGTGCGCTGCTGTACGGCGGCTTGCCGAACCGCCACTCCTTCTTCGAGAGCTTGTAGTTGGAGAAGTAATTCACCAGCCGGACCACCTCCATGTTCGGCAGCTCCTAGGTGTTCATCCGGCATGGGTCCCGATGCCCGCTCATGCGGCTGATGATATGAGGCCGGGCTTGGAGGGGGATCAGTCAGCGCGCCACGAAGGCGTCAGCAGATCAGAGGCCTTGAGGCCCTCCGAATCTGTCATCATCTGAAGTCGGGCGAGAGCGGCAGAGGAGGCCGCCGACAGGTTCTTCGGCCAAAATTGCTAGTTGGTGCGGTGCTCGACCGGCGGGCCGGCTGCATAAGCCGGCAGGTTGACGTAGTCCATCGTTGGATGGATGTTCTTGACATAGAAGTAAGATTTTTGCCACAGCTTGGCCGACTGCGGCAAGGCGAGGGCCGGGAAGCGGATCCCGGTACCCGAACACCGCACTGCAACGCAGGCTCCGCATTGGGCCGCCTCGTTCTTGGCGATGGTGCCAAGCTTGAGGTAGAAGAACTCCCCCAGAGCTCAAGGGTGGGGAGCGTGCCGAGGTAGCCTTCGCAGAGGGAGACGAAGGCGGCCAGTAGCACCACCGTATTCGGCGTGAGGTGGTGCGGCTGGACTTTGAAGAAAGTGAGGAAGGAACGGAAGAAGCTGCTCGCCGGCAGACCAAAGCCGCGGAGAAAGTGCTACCGGAAGATGACGCGTTCGCCGTCCTCCGGCGCCGGCGAGATCTACGCCTTGGGAGGGACACACACCTTTACGTGCGCCTCGCGAGGCAGCCGCCGCGTATAGCGAAGGAAAGCGAGGTGTTCTTCATGGACGTTGGAGCCATCCCAATCGCCGGCCCATTCGCGAGCCATGGATGTGGATGCTCGACGGAGGCGCGGCGCGCCGATGTGCGGGCAAATCCGCGACGGAGCGAGGAAGCCGCGGTGTGAGGAGGCCCGGCGACGGTAAGCTGCTGCAGCACCTCGGCAAGAGGAAGGGGTGCGGCAGCAGCAAGGAGAAGAGAAAGAAGAAGGGAAAGGACGAAGGGAAAGGAGGGCGCGCGTGCGTCTGTCGCCCCCTCCTCCCCCTACTTATAGCCCCCTGGCGGCGGAGCCGAGGGGGCGAGACGTGGGGGTCGTGGGATTAACTGCGCCCACTCCCCCACGACCCCGCGCTTTTCGCGCCTTAACGGCGTGCGATTAAGGTGCCACAGAAGCCAAACCGCCCGCCTCGGCCGCAGCGGGTCCACACGCGTGCCGAGGCCCTGTAGTGGTGGGCCCCGACCTGCGGTGACGTCCCGTCGCGCGCGTGGGCTGGCAGGCAAGCCTGGCCTACTGACTCCGCGTGGCGGGTGAGCAACGGGCGGCACGCCTGTGATCCGGCTGGCGCGCCACCCGCCCCCCACCACGATGCTTCGAATTCACCAGGCGGCCAACCTAGCCACAGCCGGCTCATAGATTTCGGCGCCTCCAGAAGACGGACGAAGCAACTTCAACAGACCACTCGGAGTAGGAAGCTACTGAGGCTTCTTGCCTTTTCAGCCGCGGCGCCTCACTAGCTTCGGGGACTACTGTCGGAGTAAATGACCACGGGTAGCCTCATCGCCCCCCCATGGTATTTCAAGACATAGGGGCTAACTGCGCCCCTCACACCTCCATGACGAACGACCATCTTCTTGGGCCGGCTGGTCCAAGCGGCCGACTGCTAGAAGGCGGCGGAACCCTAGAAGGCGGCCACGAGGGGGGACGACTCCTGGCAGGTGGCCCCTCTCCCCCTCGAAGTTAGCACCTCATTACCATGACGAGACTGGGCATGGCTGCAGTGCAGCCTGTCACCCTCGAATCCAGGGCAGGTCATGGCCACAGTGCGGTGTACCAGACGAACACCCCACGCCCGGCGCGGCACTGTTGCCACACTGCCCATGTGATACGTCCAAAACGTATCTATAATTTCTGCTTGCTCCATGCCTCTTTTGGATGATATTGCTATGATATTTATACACTTCCATACAATTTTGATCATATTTGGACTAACCTATTAACTCAGTGCACCCCAGTGCCAGTTTCTGTTTTCTGTTGTTTTTGTATTTCAGGTTTTTCCATTACGAAAACTGCTAGAAAAATTCCAGAAAAAATATATAAAAAATCAGCGTTCCGGAAGCTTCCAGGACCCCGAAGGAGAACCGGAGGGGGACCACCAGGGCTCCAGGCACCCTGGTGGCGCGGCCCCCCCTCTGGCCGCGCCGGGGGGGCTCCTGGGCCGCGTCGGGGGGGCGCCTGGGCCCCTCAGGCCTCCGCTGATGCCCCCCTTTGGCATATATTTAAGACCTGCCGCAGAAACCCTGATTCGGGACCCCTTTTCTCCAGACGCAATTCCGATCTCCGCCGCCATCGCCATCAAGCTTCGGGGGACCAGAATTCCTGTGCCGGCACCCTGCCGGGACGGGGAAGTGCCCCCGGATTCATCTCCATCGACGTTCCTTCCTCCCTTCATGATGCGGGAGTAGTTCCTCCTCGGGGCTGAGGTTTCTACCAGTAGCTATGTGGTTAATTCTCTCTCCCATGATGTGATATTCGTTGTGATCATAGGCTATGTTAATCCGGGGTGATCCCATGATATTTCCCCTTCCTCTATGTATTGGATTGATGTACTCACTTGTCTTTATCTAGTATAATCCCCGAGACCAAGGTGACAGCGGTCTATTGGACATGGATTAGAACAATATTTTCATGAATGATTTCCTCTCTTGTGTGTTGATTGAAGATTGAGAGTCTCTTGGTGCTTGTCTTAGACTATCCTTTAGATATGTTGTGGTGATTGTGGGACTCTCTTTGGATGGCCGCGGTGACATTGGGAAATACTTAGATGAGAACTACGAACTTTGAGGTGTGCTTTTGTAGCCCTACATAATTCTCGTCCTCTCTTGACCACGAAGGAATGACCTCCGGGTGCGTCCCCTTTGCATGTTTTATGGGAAATATCATGTGATTCGATTATGTTAATGTTGTTGGGAGTTGCCACTAGTGAAAGTATGAATCCTAGGCCTTGTTTCCACCATTGCAATACCATTTGTGCTCACGTTTACCACTTGTATGCTTGCTGCACTTTTTATTACAGATTTATATTACTTTGTTTTGCCATCCATATCACTTGCCATTTAACATCTCTTCGCCGAACTAGTGCACCTATACATCTGACAAGTGTATTAGGTGTGTTGGGGACACAAGAGACTTCTTGTATCTTAGTTGCAGGGTTGCTTGAGAGAGACCATCTTCAACCTCTACTTCCCTGAGTTCGATAAACCTTAGGTCATCCACTTGAGGGAAATTGCCGCTGTCCTACAAACCTCTGCGCTTGGAGGCCCAACATAGTCTACAAGAGTAGAAGCGTGTGTAGACATCAAGCTATTTCTGGCGCCGTTGCCGGAGAGGTGAGCGCTTGACGGTATATCTTTAGATCTTGCAATTAAATCTTTTTGTTTCTTGTTTTTATTTCACTAGTTATGCTTATGGACAACCTTGCTATTGGATCGTTGCTTGCGGAAAGACGCCCCACACCTGTGGTGGTTGCTCCTCCCCCTACTGAAATTGTGCCCTATAAAATACCAGCTGGTATTATCGATTATGTTCTGACAAATCGCTATGCAGGAGACAGACATCCCGGTGAACACTTGCTATATCTGTCACAACTATGTTCATTATTTAAGCTTGCAGGTGTATCAAAGGAGTTTGTCATGAGGAAATTGTTCGCCATATCACTTATAGATAAAGCTTCAGATTGGTATAATCTACTCGGTAACTCGCACTTGCTTGATTGGCAAGAGCTTATCTCTCTCTTTTATACTAAGTTTTATCCTCTTCATTTGGAGAGTAAGAGTACCTTTTTGCATGTGGATCATGGTATCAATGCTTTATGTGATGGTATCAATGCTTTATTGTTGAGTTTATTCGTGATCCCACTGAAAATTATTATGAGAAGGGAACATATGCTTATAGATATTTCAATAATATCAAGTTCCCTCTCTTTATGGTGAATACTTTGAAGTTATGCTTGTTCTGCCTTCCTATGCTAGTTGCTTTATGCTTCAATAATTTATTTTCTTACAAGACTCCCATGCATAGGAAGTATGTTAGACATAAATATGTTTTATATATGCTTCTTGATGCTCTCTTTTGTTCTTCAACTCTTATTCCTACGAGAGCATCATTAAAGTCTTAAGCCTATCTTTACGGCTATAAAGAAAGAGCTCTAGGGAGACAACCCTTGTTGTCTTTGCTTTCAGTTTGTTCTTTCAGTTTTAGTGGTCTTGATGTTTGTTACTACTGTAGCAACATCATTGTATCTTTACTTTTCAGCTTTGTGCCAAGTGTAGCCTCTGATTGCAAGAAAGATCAAAAGTTATGACGTGCTGTCCAGGAAACAGATTCTGTCCTCGCACAGAAAAATTCGTATAAAATCACCAGATCATCTTTTTGGTCCGAATTTTTTCCACAACGTGCTCTATATAATTGTCTTTCAGGCGTCTATTCTGAGTTTTTTGATTTGAGTTGCAGAAGTGCCCCGAAAACATCATTTACTGCCTGCTGGTCTGTTTTTCACAGATTCTGCCCTGTTTTGCCTTACCTTAATTTTGCGAGCCTTAAGCTTGCTTTTTCTTTGCAAAAACTTTATGGCAATCTAGAGAAACAGTATACTTTCAAGAATATCTTTATTTCCAGCAAGGAACAATTATTTTATTATGGGTACTAACCTCGCTAATCAGATTATGATGAGTTATGTATGAAGGGAGTTTTCAAGTGTACGAGGGAAGATGATGAAAAGATTCCGGAGTGTCAAACGCTCAAGCTTGGGGATGCCCCATGCACCCCCAAGAAATATTCAAGAAGACTCAAGCGTCTAAGCTTGGGGATGCCCCCGCGCATCCCCTTCTCCATCAACATTATCAGTTCGTCTTTCGTTCCACTATATTTTTATCACTTCATGTTTTATGTGCTATGCTTGGAGCGTCTTGCTTTTAGTTTTCCTTTTAGTTTTCTTTAGCTTTTCATAACGAGTCGGAACTCAGCTTTCTTTATGTGGGAGAGAAACACGCTCCACTTCTACCTAGAACATAACATGGAATTTTCATGTCTATCTTTGCTGTGTGTGTTCTTTGTCTTTCAATAGCTACTTTCATGCTTAGCTTTTAGTTTTCATGCTTAATCTTTTTAAAGAGCTTTTGTTTAGTTGGTTGCTTGAACTCTCTTTATTATCATGATTATCTTATTAGGAGAGTTTGCTTCTGTTGCATTGGTTGATATGTCTATGATAAAGATGCTACGTGCATAATGGTGCTTGGTAATTCATGTTTTCTTATGGTTAGTCTCAAATAGCTGGGGGGTTTCCAATGTGTTATTGGAGTACCAACATTATTTGTTTGAATATGATGTGGTATGGTTAGTGATATCTTCCTTTGAGGATTTATTTTGATTGACTTGGCGTATGCTCACGCATATTTAAGACTGTAAAGAAAGTCTGTCAAGCCTTGATGATCTTTTATTTCTAAGTAGCGATATAACTTCCATGCCTGATTCAATGTTGCTTTGTCGCTCTGCATGATTATGACCGTCATTGCTCTCTTAGTTGGTCGATCCCAGTCTTTTGCTAACCTTCGCCTGTACTAAGCGGACTGACTGCTTGTGCATCCAAATCCTTTAAACCAGTTATGCCATATGAGTCCACCATACCTTCCTATACATGGTATTTACCTGCCATTCCTAACGAAGACTTTCGTGTACCATCTCGAAATATTCAAATAAAGTATTCCTATTTTGTGCCTCTGTTTTAAGTTTATGAGGAAGTAGTGGTTAATTCATGATCTTTTTAAGTTGGACAAGCTTCACCCTGGGATTGCATGTATAATGTGCAACCCATAATACGAGAAGGAATTGGCATAGAGTGCGCCCGGCTCATTAATATAACAAACGAATCTTCCTTCACGCTTTGTTCATGAGAAATCAGAAAACTTTGGCAGTGATAAACAAGGAGATTAAGAGGATGTTATGATCCTCATTCGGGAGCCATTCCTCGAAACTTGTCCAGCTCAAGAAGTAATTGGGTTATCTACTAGCAGTCGTTGACAAAACATGCATAACCAAAAAAATTATTATTACCTCTGTTATTAAAACCAAGAGCTCTGGTACATGCTTTGTCTTTGTTTTCGACTACGGGTTTTCAACCTTGCCAACAAAAGCCACGGTTCAACAGTCTCCACCTTCTTTTAAAGCACCAACTACTGAGAGCATGATTGTCATTCTGAGTGTAATGTGCATTGTCCCAAAGTAGCATTGTCTTTTGCATGAGTGTGATATCGTTTATTCTGAAATCATTGTATCTAGTCGTCACTTAAACCTTGGAGGTGCCCCTGCATTTATGTTTTGCTTCACTAAAGGGGGCAAGCGAGATTTCACTTTATCATATTTACATACCATGCTAATTACAAATCTATTTGATGTTTCAGTTTCATGTTGAAAAACTTTCAGTTCTTTGTGATCTTCTCACAAGGCGACTTAATTACTATAGAATCATTGTCTCTGTAAGCTTTTGTCATGTGACTATGAAAAAGTCCTATATGGTTAATAGCATGTCACCACAGAAATTATTTTTGTTATCATTTACCTACTCGAGGACGAGCAGGCATTAAGCTTGGGGATGTTGATACGTCCAAAACGTATCTATAATTTCTGCTTGCTCCATGCCTCTTTTGGGTGATATTGCTATGATATTTATACACTTCCATACAATTTTGATCATATTTGGACTAACCTATTAACTCAGTGCAACCCAGTGCCAGTTTCTGTTTTCTGCTGTTTTTGTATTTCAGGTTTTTCCATTACGAAAACTGCCAGAAAAATTCCAGAAAAAATATATAAAAAATCAGCGTTCCGGAAGCTTCCAGGACCCCGAAGGAGAACCGGAGGGGGGCCACCAGGGCTCCAGGCGCCCTGGTGGCGCGGCCCCCCTCTCGCCGCGCCGGGGGGCGCCTGGGCCCCCCAGGCCTCCGCTGATGCCCCCCTTTGGCATATATTTAAGACCTGCCGCAGAAACCCTGATTCAGGACCCCTTTTCTCCAGACGCAATTCCGATCTCCGCCGCCATCGCCATCAAGCTTCGGGGGACCAGAATTCCTGTGCCGGCACCCTGCCGGGACGGGGAAGTGCCCCCGGATTCATCTCCATCGACGTTGCTTCCTCCCTTCATGATGCGGGATTAGTTCCTCCTCGGGGCTGAGGTTTCTACCAGTAGCTATGTGGTTAATTCTCTCTCCCATGATGTGATCTTCGTTGTGATCATAGGCTATGTTAATCTGGGGGATCCCATGATATTTCCCCTTCCTCTATGTATTGGATTGATGTACTCACTTGTCTTTATCTAGTATAATCCCCGAGACCAAGGTGACAGCGGTCTATTGGACATGGATTAGAACAATATTTTCATGAATGATTTCCTCTCTTGTGTGTTGATTGAAGATTGAGAGTCTCTTGGTGCTTGTCTTAGACTATCCTTTAGATATGTTGTGGTGATTGTGGGACTCTCTTTGGATGGCCGCGGTGACATTGGGAAATCCTTAGATGAGAACTACGAACTTTGAGGTGTGCTTTTGTAGCCCTACATAATTCTCGTCCTCTCTTGACCATGAAGGAATGACCTCCGGGTGCGTCCCCTTTGCATGTTTTATGGGAAATATCATGTGATTCGATTATGTTAATGTTGTTGGGAGTTGCCACTAGTGAAAGTATGAATCCTAGGCCTTGTTTCCACCATTGCAATACCATTTGTGTTCATGTTTACCACTTGTTTGCTTGCTGCACTTTTTATTACAGATTTATATTACTTTGTTTTGCCATCCATATCACTTGCCATTTAACATCTCTTCGCCGAACTAGTGCACCTATACATCTAACAAGTGTATTAGGTGTGTTGGGGACACAAGAGACTTCTTGTATCTTAGTTGCAGGGTTGCTTGAGAGAGACCATCTTCAACCTCTACTTCCCTGAGTTCGATAAACCTTAGGTCATCCACTTGAGGGAAATTGCCGCTATCCTACAAACCTCTGCGCTTAGAGGTCCAACATAGTCTACAAGAGTAGAAGCGTGTGTAGACATCACCATGACAGCACCCATGCCAGAGAGAGCATGCTCCCATGACGGGCGGTCGGTACGGCCCACAGGCGGTGGGCCCTACCTGTCCTCGAGATACCAGAAGGCGGCGAGCCCTAAGCAGGCGGCGCGGGGTGGGCCGACTCCTAGCAGGCGGCCCTCCCTCTCCATGGGAATCTGTGCTCCATTAACCAGATAAGACGGTGTGTGGCTATAGTGAGCGCCCGCCAGGCGGCAGGACTGTAGCCACGCTCTCCCCGACAAAGCCTCCGTCATCAAGGGCGAGGCTATAGTATAAAGCAGTCAGCCTGGCCCGCAGGCGGCGGGCCCTACCTATTGACCGAGATCACGGCAGCCGGTGGAGAAGCCGGCGACCAGAGACACAGACGGCCGGGTCCTACACCCAGCCGGATTACCATTGTACCCCTGGGGGGTAGGCCTATATAAACCCCCCAGGCCACCCATGCAAAGGGTTCAGAACCTTAGAGATCAGACACACCACATAGAGAGAGTGAAGTAGGGCTAGCCTTGCTCTTCTTCCTCCTCTAGCCAAATAGCTCAAGGAGCAAGCTTGTAGCTACCTTGTTGAGATAGTGATCATGCGGAGACCCCGCAGAGCAGGACTAGGGGTGTTATCTCCTAGGAGAGCCCTGAACCTGTGTAAGATTAGTCGGCGCACGCTGTCTTGCTCACTTCCGCTTCTAGAGCCCGGCGACGTACTCTTGTCCCCATCCATGATAAGCCACCCCTGGCATATGTCGCACGATATCCCTGACAATCATCATAACAAGAAAATAAAATTTCTATGATCTGATCGTGGAGGTGAATATTTGAGTTATGAGTTTGGCCTTCATTTGAAACAATGTGGAATAGTTTCGCAACTCACGCCATCTGGAACACCACAGTGTAATGGTGTGTCCGAACGTCGTAACCGTACTTTATTAGATATGGTGCGATCTATGATGTCTCTTACCGATTTGCCACTATCGTTTTGGGGTTATGCTTTAGAGACGGTTACATTCACGTTAAATAGGGCATCATCTAAATCCGTTGAGACGACACCATATGAACTGTGGTTTGGCAAGAAACCTAAGTTGTCGTTTGTTCAAGTTTGGGGCTGCGATGCTTATGCGAAAAAGCTTCAATCTGATAAGCTCGAACCCAAATCGGAGAAATGCGTCTTCATAGGATACCCAAAGGAGACTATTGGGTACACCTTCTATCATAGATATGAAGGCAAGATATTCGTTGGTAAGAATGAATCCTTTCTAGAGAAGGAGTTTCTCTCGAAAAAGTGAGTGGGAGGAAAGTAGAACTTGATGAGGTAATTGTACCTTCTCCCGAATTGGAAAGTAGTTCATCATAGAAATCAGTTCCAGTGATGCCTACACCAATTAGTGATGAAGTTAATGATGATGATCATGAAACTTCAGATCAAGTTACTACTGAACCTCGTAGGCCAACCAGAGTACGTTCCGCACCAGAGTGGTACGGTAATCCAATTCTGGAAGTCATGTTACTAGACCATGACGAACCTACGAACTATGAGGAAGCGATGATGAGCCCAGATTCCTCAAAATGGCTTGAGGCCATGAAATCTGAGATGGGATCCATGTATGAGAACAAAGTATGGACTTTGGTTGACTTGCCCGATGATCGGCAAGCCATAGAGAATAAATGGATCTTCAAGAAGAAGACTGACGCTGACGGTAATGTTACTGTCTACAAAGCTCCACTTGTTGCAAAAGGTTTTCAACAAGTTCGAGGAGTTAACTACGATGAGACCTTCTCACCCGTAGCGATGCTTAAGTCTGTCTGAATCATGTTAGAAATTACCGCGTTTTATGATTATGAAATTTGGCAAATGGATGTCAAAACTGCATTCCTTAATGGATTTCTTAAAGAAGAGTTGTATATGATGCAACCAGAAGGTTTTGTCGATCCTAAAGGTGCTAACAAAGTGTCCAAGCTCCAGCGATCCATTTATGAACTGGTGCAAGCATCTCGGAGTTGGAATATACGCTTTGATAGTGTGATCAAAGCATATGGTTTTATACAGACTTTTGGAGAAGCCTATATTTACAAGAAAGTGAATGGGAGCTCTGTAGCATTTCTAATATTATATGTTGATGACATATTGTTGATTGGAAATGATACAGAATTTCTGGATAGCATAAAGGGATACTTGAATAAGAATTTTTCAATGAAAGACCTCGGTGAAGCTGCTTATATATTGGGCATCAAGTTCTATAGAGATAGATCAAGGCGCTTAATTGGACTTTCACAAAGCACATACCTTGATAAAGTTTCGAAGAAGTTCAAAATGGATCAGTCAAAGAAAGGGTTCTTGCCTGTGTTACAAGGTGTAAAGTTGAGTCAGACTCAATGCCCGACCAATGCAGAAGATAGAGAGAAAATGAAAGTCATTCCCTATGCCTCAGCCATAGGTTCTATCATGTATGCAATGTTGTGTACCAGACCTGATGTGTGCCTTGCTATAAGTTTAGCAGGGAGGTACCAAAGTAATCCAGCAGTGGATCACTGGACAGCGGTCAAGAACATCCTGAAGTACCTGAAAAGGACTATGGATATGTTTCTCGTTTATGGAGGTGAGAAAGAGCTTGTCGTAAATGGTTATGTCGATGCAAGCTTTGACACTAATCCGAATGACTCTAAGTCACAAACCGGATACGTATTTATATTGAATGGTGGAGCTGTCAGTTGGTGCAGTTCCAAGCAGAGCGTCGTAGCGGGATCTACGTGTGAAGCGGAGTACATAGCTGCTTCGAAAGCAGCAAATGAAGGAGTCTGGATGAAGGAGTTCATATCCGATCTAGGCGTAATACCTAGTGCATCGGGCCCAATGAAAATCTTTTGTGACAATACTGGAGCAATAGCCTTGGCGAAGGAATCCAGATTTCACAAGAGAACCAAACACATCAAGAGACACTTCAATTCCATCCACGATTAAGTCAAGGAGGGAGACATAAAGATTTGCAAAATACATACGGATCTGAATGTTGCAGACCCGTTGACTAAGCCTCTTCCACGAGCAAAATATGATCAGCACCAAGACTCCATGGGTGTTAGAATCATTACTATGTAATCTAGATTATTGACTCAAGTGCAAGTGGGAGACTGAAGGAAATATGCCCTAGAGGCAATAATAAAGTTGTTATTTATATTTCCTTATATCATGATAAATGTTTATTATTCATGCTAGAATTGTATTAACCGGAAACTTTGTATATGTGTGAATACATAGACAAAACAGAGTGTCCCTAGTATGCCTCTACTTGACTAGCTCGTTAACCAAAGATGGTTAAGTTTCCTGACCATAGACATGTGTTCTCATTTAATGAACGGGAACACATCATTAGAGAATGATGTGATGGACAAGACCCATCTGTTAGCTTAGCATTATGATCGTTTAGTTTTATTGCTATTGCTTTCTACATGACTTATACATATTCCTCTGACTATGAGATTATGCAACTCCGAATACCGGAGGAACACCTTGTTTGCTATCAAACGTCACACTGTAACTGGGTGATTATAAAGGTGCTCTACCGGTGTCTCCTAAGGTGTTTGTTGGGTTGGCATAGATCAAGATTAGGATTTGTCACTCCGTGTATCGGAGAGGTATCTCTAGGCCCTCTCGGTAATGCACATTACTATAAGCCTTGCAAGCAATGTGACTAATGAGTTAGTTGCGGGATGATGCATTACGGAACGAGTAAAGAGACTTGCCGGTAACGAGATTTAACTAGGTATGATGATACCGACGATCGGATCTCGGGCAAGTAACATAGCGATCACAAAGGGAATGATGTATGTTGTTATGTGGTTTGACCGATAAAGATCTTCGTAGAATATGTAGAAACCAATATGAGCATCCAGGTTCCGCTATTGGTTATTGACCGGAGATGTGTCTTGGTCATGTCTACATAGTTCTCGAACCCATAGGGTCCGCACGCTTAACGTTCCATGACGATTTGTATTATGAGTTGTGTGTTTTGGTGACCGAAGTTTGTTCGGAGTCCCGGATGAGATCACAGACATGACGAGGATTCTCGAAATGGTTGAGAGGTAAAGATTGATATATTGGAAGGTTATATACGGACACCGGAATGGTTCCGAAGAGGTTGGGGGATTTTTCGGAGTACCGGGAGGTTATCAGAACCCCCCGGGAAAGTTTATGGGCCTCATGGGCCATAGCAGAGAGAGGGAGGAAGGCCACTAGAGGAGGTGCGCGCCTCCCCCTGCCCAATCCGAATTGGACAAGGGGTGGGGGCGTGGCCCCCCCTTTCCTTCTCCCTCTCCCCTCTTTCCCCTTTCCCCTCTCCGTTGGAAGGAAGGGGGCCGAATCCTACTAGGAGTGGAGTCCTAGTAGGACTCCCCCCATGGCGCGCCACCCCTAGGGCCGGCCACCACCTCCTCCCCTCCTTTATATACGGGGGCGGGGGGCACCCCAAAGGCACATCAATTGTTCTCTTAGCTGTGTGCGGTGCCGCCCTCCACAGTTTACTCCTCCGGTCATAGCGTCGTAGTGCTTAGGTGAAGCCCTGCGCAGATCACATCACAATCACCGTCACCATGCCGTCGTGCTGACGGAACTCTCCCTTGACTCTCTGCTGGATCAAGAGTTCGAGGGACGTCATCGAGCTGAACGATTGCTGAACTTGGAGGTGCCGTACGTTCGGTACTTGGATCGGTTGGATCGTGAAGACGTTCGACTACATCAACCGCGTTAACCTAACGCTTTCGCTTTCGGTCTACGAGGGTACGTGGACACACTCTCCCCCTCTCGTTGCTATGCATCTCCTAGATAGATCTTGCGTGATCGTAGGAATTTTTTTGAAATTGCATGCTACGTTCCCCAACAGCCTTCGCCCACTTAAGGGCGGTCTTGTTGGCGGCGGTCATCTCCGCGTGCTCCGGCTTCACGGAGAGCAGCCCCGGCTCCGTCTTTGGCCGGACTAGGCGGAGGGAACGCGGGGAGGGGTGGCCGCCCTCGTTGATGATGAGGGCGCCTCTGCGGGTACGGCGCCCAAGCGGCGTCTCCTGCGGCTCCGGCTTGACGGGGTGGAGAGCCAGCGAGCCGGAGCCCGACGATGAGGAGGTCCCCGCCTCCATTCGCCGCGGTGTCCAGGAGCTGCCACAGCGGCGAAAAAATGACGGGCGCGGCGGGTACTCGAGGCGCGGCGTGTTGCCGGTCTTGATGTGGTCGAGGACGCCCTCAAGGGTGCGGCCGGGCACGCCCCACCACTCGCGCCGCCCGTCGGCGTTGAGGCGGCCGCGGGGAATGATGTCATTGGCGGAGGCGATCTGGTCTTCGCGGCGGTGCTCAAAGTACATCGTCCACAACGTGTGGCTGTCGGCGGCGTACCTCGGCTCGTTCTGCTGAGCCTCCGATAGTGATGAGCGGATGCGGGCAATCTCGGCCCGCCGTTCAGCCCCGGTTGGCACCGGTGGTACCGGGACGCCGCCGACGCTCAACTTCCACGAGCCCGGCACCCGCATATCTGGGGGCGCCGGATAGTCGGCCTCGTAGAGGAGGCGCGCCTCGTCCTTGTGGAGATGGCGTCGGCCAAAGCCGTTCGCCGTCGCGGAGTCGCCGGGGTACCGCTGAGCCATTGCGCGTCGGCGGGGTGAAGAGGGGGAGAGTTGGCTTCTGTGGGGAGACGAGGCGAGAGAAGGCGAGTTGTGGCGACTGTGGCGTTCACCGGCGGGGAGGTCGGCTTTTTATAGCCGAAGCGGGGTGGTGAGAATCTGCATGTCGAGCGACGCGTGACGGGAGCGGGCGGCATGCGCATCGCGGCGCCTTCACTGCGCCACCCATGAGGCATCAATGGAGGCCGACCAACGCGGCAGCCTTGGCATTGGTTCCTGCGGGAACCGAGGCGATGAGGACGACGAAGCATCATGTCGCTGACTCGGCGGACCCATTCCCGTTCGCGCCAAAATTGCTTTCCCCGACGCCCCAGACCCCCCAGCGCGTCGGGTTCGGCCTGGGTCCACCGGCGTCAGTTTCGGCCTAAACCGGCGAAAAAGGGCTTCTGGGGACGCGACTGAGTTGTTTTTTGGGCGCCGGCGGCAAAAAATGGCTCCGGGAGCCTGTTGAGGGCGCGGCTGGAGATGCTCTAAGGAGTCAGGGGTAGTTTGGGTAGTTCATTATTGTTGGATAGTCCATGGCCCGGGCGATGGCTGGAGAGATGTCGCCGAAGCTGCTGTTCATGCTGCCGGCGAGTGGGGGATGGTGTTGTGGGGCCACCACGGGTTGGTTTGGAATGCTGTCGGGGCGTCGGCAGGGGCATGGGTCTCGTCGACGAGGAGCCGGAGAACACACAGCTCCTTCGGTCGTGCTGCCCAACAAAGCCATCGTTACCTTCGTCCGACGCTCAGGTACATACGTAGCTCGTGCCCGCTTCCATTTTTCACCACTACTTCACAATTGATCCGCCGCTAGCTAGTTGATGCTTGGATTTGAAATTGGCTTCGAAGAATGACAGCGAATTAAGTTGCGACTCAGGTTAGGTTGGCTGGGCAATGTGTGTTCTGCTCTAGCGGATACAAGTGTGAGGGCGATCGTGGTTGATGTTTGGTACTGTTAAAGTTTTGCATGGATTCCAAGTTTCTTTGTTGTTTGTGTTGAAAACTGAGACGAGTAGTGGTTGACGGCGTCATCCTCCTCGTCGACCTGCCACGAAGCAGCGCTTCACCCAGGGCCGGTCCTGAGATTTCAGGGGCCCGGGGCAAGACAACAAAAGGGGGCCCTAACCTCTAAAGCCACACAAATATATGATTTTTTTTCTATTTCAGTTGCAAGTAAATACTCGATACATTATAATTTTGTTGCGTTATCATCTTATTTATTCAGAAAAGTGGGTTCATAAACATTCACAGTAAAAGTTGTCGTCAATATGTTTTCTTTTAGGTGAATACGTAACAGTTTTGTGCTTACTCAATATATTATCATCCTATAATATTTCGTTATGTTGTTCCTCAGCAGTAACCAAAGCTAGTTCTTGTGAACTCCTAGCAGTAGAAGTACTCGTATGTGTTCTAACAAAATGTCTATGCTCCTTTGGGGGACTCAATCAAGTCATATACTAGTTTTGTTTCTCATTGCTAGATGGATACTAGCAATCTTGCTAATTAGCACACAAACATATGATACAAGAAATTAAGAACACTACTAATCGAATCCAAAAAATGTAAAGAAAGGTATGGAACAAGATACCTGGATGGCTAGAAAATTAGAAATTGCAAAATTTTGTTGATGCTTACCAGTCACGACATACATCTGAGTTCCTCTTTTCGGATCCCAATCAAAACATGAAATCAGAGTGAGGAAGAGATATATGAGGATGATCTTCATGAATGAATGAACGTTCTCACAAGAATAAAAAAGAGGGGATTTGCGTTGAAGAGGTTGATCACAATCTGGAAAATCGCAATGCCTTCTTCCACTAATTGCGCCCTGCAGCCGGAAATCTCAATTAGACGTCCTCATACAGATCTGTGGTGCGTTGTCGACTTTGGAAAGGCTGAGTCTCAGGCTGATTTGTTGCCAATTGGGGAAGAGATGGAATAAAGCTGAGAAGATTTCACGTGCGACAAGCCGAGAAGTAGATCAATCTATATCCTTTTTTCCCTTCGGTGAGAATAGATTGATCTGTTGCATTGTTTTAGGGCGGATCGATCTGTTACGTGGCTTTTTTAGGGGAATCTGTTACATGGCTGAACATAACGTATTCACGTACGCACAGAACCATGCTATCAGGGGGCCCCTTCATACTCGGGGGCCCGGGGCGGCCGCCCCCTCTGCCCCCCCTCAGGGCCGGCCCTGGCTTCACCTGACGACAGCGGTGCGACAAGGCACGAGGGCATACTTCGGCGCTCATCACGTGTGGGAGCGCCGGCGATCGGATTATCTTTCATTTTCCCTCGGTTGATCATAGGCATTGAATATGTCAAAAAATTAATTAAAAGCTAGCCATTAGATACACACGCTCCTTTGGTCGCTCCCGCGGGCGGCCTGGGAGCGCACCCAGCCGCCGCCGCCGCCAGCGCCACAGCCCCTATTCCTCCTCCCCTCGCCGCCGCTAGAGGGCGTCGCCGGGCAAAGCCCGGGCAGCGTCGGCGGCGGCGGGGCCCTTCCCTCCTCGCTCGGATTTGGGTGGCGCGGGCCGCTCGAATCGGCAGGGGTCCTTGCGTTGGCGAGGGTGCTCGCGTCCGTGGCGTGGTGACGAGGCCGCGCCGGCCGGCGCGGCGCGAGCGCAGGGGCTCTCGGTGGCGCTAGCTCGTGGAGGTCCAAGGCGAGTCCTGTGCGGCGGATCTGGCGGCTCCGGCGACGGCTATGGGCGCCGCTGATGGGTGGAGGTCGAGGAACTGCAGAAGTGCGGCTGCGTGGCACAAGCAAGTGGAGGCCTGCAGCGAGGTGCGTCGGCGGGCAGCAAGGGGCGGCTGGAGGTGGAGGTTCTGGCGCGCGAGGCATGTTTGTCGGATCTAGCGCCCAGGCGCAGTTCTGGGGGCGCTGAGGTCCGAGGCGTGGGAGGCGGGCGCAGGGCGGTGTGCCCGGCGAATCGGTCGTCTTCGAAGCAGGGGGCTGCTGATGCAGAGGATCTGATGTCTGCGGCTTCCGGCGTGCACGAGGATCTGCGCGTCGGTGTGCCTGGTCCAGGGCTGCGGCTGGGAACCGCGGTGGTTCTCGGCCTCGGCCGGCGCTCGTTCCTTGCTGGCATGGTGCTGTGCAGGGTGTGGAGGCTCGTGCTGCGTCCGGTGGCACTGGTTCGGGCCGGCCGTGGACTGATCTGGCCGGCAGCTCCCAGATTGTCTCCGCGAGGTGCGGTTGGCTCCGGTGGCTGCTCGGTTCTTCTTCGTCGACTTGCTTGTTCGTTGGAGGTTGTGGCTGGTGGTCTTGTCGATGCTGGATTGACGTGCTGGTGCTAGTAGCTTGGGTGAAAACCCTGTCTCGGCCATGGGCCTTTGACCGGCGATGGCAGCGGCCTTGGGCGCCGTAGACCTTCTTGGAGGCATCGTCGCATTGCTATTGCACCCTTCCCATGTTGGATCCAGCCGTTGCTACAGCTTCGGGGGAAACCCTAGATCCTGAGCGATCGGATGATGGCGGCGTCTTGGCGTCGTATCCCCTCTCGAGGGCTTCATCTTTGTAGCTGGACATTGGCAAGCGGGACCGGAGGTGATGAAGTTGGCGCTGAGGCTTCTGTGGCAACGGTGTCACGGGGAACGACGTAGGAGACGTGGCTTTGGTTGAGATAGTCGGCTCTTCTTCGGCGTGTTCGTGGGATGGCCTCGGCTGGTTTGGTGCTTTAAAGTCGAAGCTGCGGTGGCGGGGCCCTGTGATGTACGATGACGGGTAGCAGGTGGTCCGTTCGGTGATCTTCCACGACGCCAGCCTTGCCTGGTTCTTCTTCGTAGCTTCCTGTTGGTGTCGGAGCTCTGTTGTCTCGTCACGGTGGCTGAGGTTTGGCGCGGATCTTCATGTGACTACACACATCATTTTCAGTGTGGGTTGGTTCGACGATCGTCTTTGGCGAAGTCGGAGTCGTTTCTCAGAGTTTGGGATGGCGATGACGCCTTTAGGGGAGAAGTGATGACGATAACGTCGTTGTATTGTCTCGACGAGGCCCTCTTTGGAGTGGCGTGTGTGGGTATCTTATGTGTGCTGCTTAGCGGTTTGTTATGGTTTTTGCCCGGTTTTCCATTAATTAACTGGGCAACTCTCTTCTGCTTATTTAATGGATGAGGCAAATCTTTTGCCTCCGTTTCGAAAAAAAAATCATAGGCATTGAATCTGGGCGCTCATGACATCTATAAGAGCATCTCCAGCCGTTTGGCCCCAAGCGCGGCCGAATTCACTGTTTTGACCTTTTTTGTAAACTTTAGCGTGATCTGACCTCGGTCCATTTTTTTCATGATCTGACCCTTTTCCTACCGCCATCATCCTTGGCGGTAGGACTTGACTGCGCCCGTCACGGTCATTCGAGGTTGAAAATACCCTACCATCATAGTCCTTGGCGGTAGGATCTAGAAGGTATAAATTAGTTGTCGCGTCTTGACTGCGCCGTCAGTTCGAGGTTGACTGCGCCAAAGACTATGGCGGTAGGGTCAGTCCTTGGCGGTAGGGTCTGTAGGGCCATAGTCCTTGGCGGTAGCGGCAGCTAGCGCATGCATGTTTAACTGGGTAGGTCTCAGGTTCGAGCCTTACTACGGCTGATTTGTTGTTTCTTTTTATTTTGCCCAATGAAAAGTAAACAATTTGTTCAATTAATATTAAGATATGAATTATTGATAAAAAAATATTTTTACTTATCTGTAACTGTTTTATAAAATTTCCGCAAAGATATAAACGAATATGATGGGATGAACAATTTGTTCAATTAGTGCTATGGTATGGATTATTTATAAAAATAATTTTTGTTACTTATATGTAACTATTTTATAAAATTCTGCAATACAAGTATGACCTCGCCAGTAAGATCGAATACGGTGTAAGTCCGTTCTGAGTATTATCAGCCAAACACAGATACAAATCATGGTGTGCAAAGGCGTTCCAAACTTTAAACTAAATAAGAAAATAGCAGGAAGTAGTACAACTCCTGGGTAAACAAATTATTTGTGGATATGGAAAAGGATAAATAAATGATCATAGAGCCGTATTTGTCGGATCACGGGTTCCGGCAAAACCCTCAAGGTTCGAACACTGGGGTGCGCACGAAGATCTCCCCCCCACCGATCCACATCCTAACTTCGCTATGATCTCAAGGGCTAACTCGACGAACTTGCAACACAAAGGACACAAGATTTATACTGGTTCGGGCCACCGTTGTGGTGTAATACCCTACTCCAGTGTCGTGGTGGTGGATTGCCTCTTGGGCTATGGATGAACCGTTACAAGGAGAAGAACAGCCTCCTGAGGTTGAGGGGTTCTTGTGCTCGATGAGTGTGAGGATGAACTGAATGGGTTCGAGACTAGTTCTCGACCGGTCCGAGACTAGTAGCCCCCTACTGTGGTGGCTAGTCCTATTTATAGAGGCCCTGTTCCTCTCCCAAATATTGAGCGGGAAGGGAGCCAACAACAGCCAATTTGAAAGGGAGCAGCTAGTACAGTTTATCCTGAAAAAAGCAGTCTTCGCCTGCGAAAGGTTCTAGTGGTGACGCCGCCTTGGGCTCCATGGTGACCTCCGTCTTGCCGTCCCGCTGGTCTTGGTCTCGTTGCACTGATATGGAAACCTTTGCTTGACGCCTCGGTACTCCGCGCCTGCGCTCGCTTCCTTAGCACCAAAGAGGAAATAAGGACACTGCGCGCGCTGGCGCCAGCCTGGCGCCCGCCTGATCTTGATCGTCATGGCTCACGTCACGAGAATCTCGCAAGGTTTGCCTTGCCTTGAGCTCTCTGCCCCTCGCGAGCTAACCTGGTAAGACCGCTCCTGAGGAGGTCTTGTGTCGTCCGCCTCGCGAGGCTTGGCCCCTCGCGAGGGTCTTGAGTACTTGTTGGTGAAGATGGGCCTTATGGGCCCTTTCATGAAACCACGCCGTGCCGCATGAGCGAGCAAGTCTGGGGACCCCGTTCCCGAACGCCGACAGTAGCCCCCGGGCCCAAGGCGCGCTCGGGCTTGGCTTCAAGGCGAAGCCAAAGGTCAAGTGTGGAGCGCCGCAGGCCCCAATAGCCTGCGGCCTTGGTCGACGCGTGGCGGTTGATTGGATGTGGGCGTCTCCGCTTCCACACGCAGCCTCGACAACTGTCCGACTTGACAAGTCCCTGCGACATGCAAGGAAAAACCATCATTACCTATGATCGTGGGGGGCGCCGGTTGGCCTTCTCCTGCTATAAATGGGGAGTGGGGTAGAGCCCCCGTCGCCCATCTCTTCCCATCCGCTTGCTTCTTCCCTCCTTGCTCCATTGCCGACACCAATGGCGCCCATCCGAAGGTTTTCCGCTGCGGAGAAAGGAAAGACCCCCTTCGATGGGCCGGTGCCGCTCCCGCCGAAGAAGAGGTCGATTCACCGCCGCGATGCGGCGATGATGCAGGTGGTGACGAGGCCTTGGTGCGAGCGGCCTCCTCCTGGGTATCCGCTACCCCTGTACGCCCAAGCCGGGGGCTCGGGAGGGAGAAGCGACGAGCGTCGGCGTGCGCGCCACGGCCATGGTCGCCGTGCCACGGTGGCGCGCGTTGCCACCCCTGGAGTCCACGCCACGGACTCCTCGCGCGAGCTCGTGCTGTGGGCGGCGATGCCCCCAAGCAATTGGATCCGCTTCCCTTCCTTCTTCTCAGCTAAGATGCCGCCAAGGGGGCCTCTTGAGCTTTGGCTGCAGCATGCCGACTGCGGCACGCCGGTGATTGGAGCGGAGGTTGAGGCCGTCTCCTCGGGGAAGATCTTCATGACCCGAGGCTGGGGTGAGGTCGCCCGAGTGTGCCACGCGGAGGGCGCCTTCGCGATCCATTTCGCGTATGACGGCGCCTCCACGCTATTCTTCAAGGTCTTCGACGCAGAAGGCCGCCGTCTAGAGTGTTGCCCCAGGTGGAGTCATCAGGCTGGTGCCACGACTGGGGCAGGGTCTGCTGCCCGCGTCGCCAGCGGCTCCTCTGGAAGCCGCAGCGACACTTGGGAGTCCAGCGACCCCCCCGAGCTCTACGAGACCCCGGAGACGAGCGACGATAGCTACGAGCCCCCAAGCTCCCGCCGAGCCCGGAGTAAGGCTGCGGCGTCTGGCCGCCGCCGCCGCTGATCTGGATGAGGTTGGCGCCGGCCTACGGCGGCCCACTGTTGATGATGGTGTCGTCCGCAGGGGCGCGTGTAGATATGATTCCCTAAGCTCTTTCCTTTTGTCCCCTGCGAGGAACCAAGAAGTGCCCCGTGGGGGTGTGTAAAGGTTCTGTAATGCCTCTTGGCAATATATCATTGGCTTTTGCTTCTCCAATCTCAATATCAGATAAGTATTCAGGAAATCTAGTTAGATCCCAGACTTTGGTAACCTTATTTTTAATTTTTATCAAAGCCATATCCATTTTATCGTTATGAAATCTACCCCAACTAGGCGAATCAATGTGAGTAAAATTATCCTGATATTCAGTCAGATTTTTAACCCTCTGCCCTTTATCACTTTCTTCTTCATCCTTTAATAAAAGGCTCTGAACATACGTGTTCATACTCTTCTCCATCCTACGATTAATTCGCCTAATTTGGCGCTGAGTATCAATTTTGCACGGACTTCCCCCAGAAACATGAGTAGGTATCATGTATTTGAGCACGGGAGGACAAACAATACCTGAAACGGCGACTTCCTCGTCAGAATCATCGCCTGAATCTTCACTAGCCAGCCCCCAAAATCAGTTGCTGGCTAGTGAAGAATTCAGATGTCGATTCCGGCGAGGCGTGCAGAGCGGTGGGGCGTCGGAGTTGGAGGAGCTGGAGCGAGTCGAGCAGAGCGGCGCGACGCCTCCACCCCCACCCGCGGTGGCTGGTCCACCGGGTCTTCGTGGATCACGATCGGGGCCATGGCCGACACTGGGGCAGGGAGGGCCAGGACCCCCTCGCGGGATCGGAGCGCCGATTCCCTCATGGCCGGGGCGAGATTCGCGGTCTCGAAGGGGGTGAGGGCCACCCACTTCCTCGCCACGGATCTCACCGGCGAGTCTGCCTGATCCATCGCCCACAGCAGCACCTGCAGCGGATGCTTGCGTCCACCACGTCCGAAAAGCGATCTCTCCTCCTCCGCCGTCAGATCCTCGAAAATTGCCTCCGCCTCCGCATAGATCTCGCGCTTGCTTGTGTACCATGATCCGATCTCTCTCAGATGGGCTCACAGGCGCGCGTCCCTGCCCGCGAACCTCTGCATCTTCTCCTTGTCGATCACCACCATCTCCGCCGCGGTCTCGCGTAGGCAGAGGAGTAGATGAGGCGTGTTGGGAAGGAAGTGGGAGCTGAGGGGGAATAGGAGCGAGCCCCTCCGAATTTAATCCCCCACCAGCCGCAATTCCTCTCCCATTTGCCGCATTACCTCCTTCGCCGGCTCCCGAGACGCCACCCCCGCTGATGATCTCCCCCTCGATATGTGCAACGTGGCAGGGGAACGCGACCGTAGCCCTAGGGGTCAGCACGATCCCTCCCCCAGAACGTACATCGACCATGTACCCCCGCTCATCGACGAGATGCACCGTCGCGGGGCGGGAGCGGAGCACCACCACGCCACGGTGGTACTTGAGAGCCTTCGCCGCCCTGAGATCGGCGGCGAACCACGCCGACCATCGTTGCGTGTCGGGTTCGCCAACCGCGTCGCCAGAGAGCCGTGTCGGGTGCGCCATCCCCAAAATTTCTCCTAACGGCTCGCCGTTTGGGATGGAAAATAAAACCACGATGAACAAAAACAGAGCCGTCGGTATCATCCTAAATATTTGCGACCTGCTACCGGCTAGAACAATTAATTGAACCATATCTGACTCATAAGTCGGTTGTTATACAGTAAAAAGTTGACGAACATAAAGTCATAATTATGAAAACGCATATTACAACCAAAGGCGTGGGATTGAGTTTGAACAAATATTGTACGTACGTAGGAAGTAATAGTACAATTAAGCCAGAAAAGCATTGTCGTGGAAACCAACAACAGCTACCATGCATGGAGAACAGCAGCAACCCCCAACCAGCAAGGAAGAAAACAAGGAAAGGCATGCAAGCTGCTAATCGATCAACTGTATTTCACGGCAACTTTGAACTGCTTGGAGTTGGACATGGCGCGACGCTCATTCTCCACCTTGAGCGCATCCACCTGGAGCTTCAATGCCGGGTTGTCTCTCTGACCTCTGAGCTGGACCTGTTCAAGGTTCACCAAGTTCTCTATGCCCACAATGCTCTTCTCCCATCCACCGAAATTCACTAGAAGCGTCTGCAGCTCTGTCATTGAGTCTTCTTCAAAACGGTATACTTTCGGAAATTTGTCATCAACGTACGCATTCAGGCTGAGCACCCGAAACTTGTGTTCAGTGCGTGCAACCAGTTCTTCGTCCATGTAGCCAAGCCTCCCCAGTTTGATGCTGCGCAGGCTGGGCAAGTCGCACAAGATTCCGAATAGCTGGTCACCAACAAGTTCTCCCCGCTCCATGTTAAACTCAGTGAGATGTGCGAGTGATAAGATCCACTTGGGCAACTGATCAAAGGGGCCGTTGATCGTAAGGTGTCGGAGGAATGGCGGCGGTGAGGAGACCTCATGAAGAAAGTTGAGTAACTTGGTGCTGGCAACGTCATCTATCAGTTCGAGCCATCGGAGGGAGTATGTCTTGCTCAGCGAAGACGCAAGTGCAGTCAAAACATCCTTATCGAATAAGGTCAACTTCAGACCCATGCGTATCACCTGCAACTGTTCTAGCTCCCCGATCTCTTGGGAAACTTGAATGTCTGGAACTAAAAGCGCGCTATTAATCTCGCGCAATGCCTTCATTTTCCCGAGCCCCCGTGGAAGCGTCCACAAAGTACCATTCTTGTTATTGAACTTGAGTCGCTCCAGTTTTCCCAGCTTTGTCACTGTTTCTGGCAGCCCCATGAGGCGCGTCTCCTCTACATCAAGTGTCACCAGATGCTCCAGGTCTCCAACTTTGGAAGGCATGAAACTGATATCTGTACCCTTCAGGCTCAAGAACTTGAGAAGATACAGCCGGCAGACATCTCTCATATGCTTGTTCTGTAGACCCTTACAATCTTCCAGGTCAAGTACCCTCAGCAATTTGCACTCACCTAGTCGATCAAGGAGTTTGTACCCTTCTGACTGGAATGTGGTCAGTGATCGGACATGCTGCAGATTTATTGCCTCAAGGTTGTGCTTGGTACAATGTGTCTTCAATGAGGTTTTCTTGGAAGCTTGATCTTTTTCATGCGCCCTTTCATCATCATCATCATGGATAGAGAGGCGACGAATCTTGTCATATGATGTTCTTCCGCCAAATTGCCTCCCTACCAAGCTAACATAGTTAGCCTCTAGGGACTTGGACACCAAGATCTCAAGCATCATATCGTGCACCTGGCATGCTTCTACCATTCTTCCATCATATTCGGACCTTTGATGCGTGACTTTGTCAGGTTGAATAATGTTCCTACTTATCAGCTCATTGAAATAATCTTGGGCAACCTCCACAAGAGTCAACCCCCGCTTCTCCGCAACCAAACCTTCGGCAATCCACCTATACATTAGCCTATCCTTGGCAATCCCACAATCCTCTGGGAAAATAGTGAGATCCATCACGACAGCCTTGAGATGATGAGGGAGGTAGTTGTAGCTGATTATAATCAAATCCCTCATCCCCTCAAGGGTAGGGTTGCTTTCCATCTGAGAACCAATTGAGTTGCAAACTCTTTGCCACATCTCCACGCTCCCATAGCTTGCCAGGACACTGGCGATGCTAACAATTGCAAGTGGCAATCCACCACATTTCTTTAAAATGCTTTTCATGGAAGTTTTCAGTCCATCAGGGCAAGTGCGAGTGGAGGGAAACACTATCTTGATGAATAATTCCTGAGAGATTGCTAGCTCCATGGGCTGTATATGATGGACAAATTCTTCAAAACTGCTAGCTGCTTTTGCCACATTTACCATCCTAGTTGTCACAATAATTCTGCTCGCACAGTTATTCTTAGGCAATCTGATGCGGATAGCTTCCCAGGCTGATAGGCTCCATACATCATCAATCACTATGAGGTATCTGGTTCATTTAGAAAATTTTAATGGTAAGGTTAGAAATATTCATGGTAAGGTTAAAGCCATGTTGCTAATGTAATACGGAATTTGACTTAGTCAGTGAAAGAGAAATACTAGCATATAGAAGTAGAAAAAAAAATATAAGCACGACATAATCATTACTCATGATTTGTTTTTATTTTATAACTCAGATGACAGATTCGTTCTAGTGGAGGTTAATCACTAATGGTGTCGTCACCGTAAAGTCTATGTATGCGGATCTTATGTCCTGAACCAATTTTTTCACAGCAAACATATTCAACAAACAATTATTTTCGTATTCTATTTATTTTGTATTGTAGAGATGTTGATATTTTATTCTATAATCTTGGTCAAGCATACATAAGTGTGGCTTGCACGAAAACCGATGCACCTTATATTTTGGAATGGAGGGAGTAATTAGTAAGGGAATGTGATGTGTATACCTGTTGTCTTTTAGAAGCTTGATGAGCGTCTTCTCCAGCAGTTCAACATCCATCTGGTCGATATTATCGACGGCCTCCGAGAAAGCATAGTTGCCCTTCTTATCATCTGATTTCACCTCGACGATCTGCTTGACCACACGCATGAGCAGTCCCTTGACGTCCTTGCCGGCATGAAACGCTTGTGACACAGACACCATTGCTTGGCGTTGGAACTCCGTGTCCAGCAGTCGGCACACCTCCACGGCCAGTGTAGTCTTCCCGAGTCCTCCGAACCCCACGATGGAGAAAACCTTGAGCTTCATGTCATTTGCATTCACCGCCTTGATCCTCTCGGCGAGCTGGTTTGCCTGGGTCTCGACGCCGACCAACTGAGCAGGGTCGTTGGCCGGACGGAGCGCATGAGCAGACAAGGACGCCGCCGAGACTGCAGGTGCCAAGGTGGGAGATCTGCGTATTACCTCCCTGTCGATGCCGTAGCGAGCGCGGCGCTCGTTGACGGCGGCAGTACGGGCCACAAGGGACTTGATGTCGGCAGCAAGGGTGCGCCGCAGCCGGATCTTGTCAACCTGGTGCTTGGGCCATTTGGCAATGTAATGAAGAAATGGGATGGGGCGTCTGATGCGGAGCCAGTAGATGTCTATGCAGTCTTCTGTGTCGTTGGCAAGCTCACGCACCTGCTTCTTCCACTCCCGGACGATGTGGTCGATGAAGTCTTCATCCGCCTCGGAGAGCATGCGGAGGACAGCATTCATGGTGGCCAGCTCGTCCATCAGGTTGACGACCTTCTGGCCAACTCCACGGATCTCCTGGAGCTCCTCAAGCACCAGCTGTCCGAACTTGGTCACAATGGACTGCCCTACGCTCTCCATTCTCTCAGTTACGCACACACACAGTCGGGCTGGATTGGGAATCACGAATTTTGCTAAAAGCTTGTAAGGCTTGGAGTCCGGCCCTGTCCTCTTTATGGGTCGCGACTCGCGAGTGAATGGAAAATTTTATCTTGGGGGCTACTAGGATGGCGCGTAAGGGCATGCATCTCCAACGCTCTAACCCAAAACAATGTTGGAGTAGAACCCATGTTTACGTATGATTTTTTTTTTATCACGCGGACCACATAAAAGCTGTCGGTTCTTCAGATGTGATCTTGGGGGAAACAAAATTAGTGCGTCCTGATGCTTTCACGTGTAGAGCTGTCGCTGCGTGCTTCAAGATGTGATCTTGGGGGGAGCAAAATTAGTGCGTTATGTTTAGATGTGAATTTTCTATCACGAACCACATTAGAAGCTGTCTGCGCTTCAAGATGTGCTCTTGGCAGAAACAAAACTAGTGCGTCTTGACTAGACAGTTGCGGAAATAATATGTTTCACGTGATAGACTCATATCCGTACTAGTACTACTTCATAGATTACGAACTCCCATAATTTAGAAATTGCTCATCAATGCCCATGCTACTAAGTAGTACTACAAAACTCTTTTCCTTTTCGCTCCCATGAGACCCCGGAAGCAACCCTAAGCGCCACTAACCACTCTACCCTACCCTCCTCACCACTGTCAAAAGGTACGCCAGACAAAGCCTGCACGGCGTCCTTGGCGGTGGGGTCCATCTCCCCCCTCTCGCAAGGTGCACAAACAGCGCAGGGTGGCTTAGAGCATCTCCAGCCGCGCCCCCAACAGGCCCTCCCCAGGCGTTTTTGCCGCGCCGGCGCTGAAACAATGGCCCAGTCGCGCCCCCAGAAGCCCGTTTTTCGCCGGCTCGAGCCGAAACTGGTCCCGGCGGATCCAGGCCGAACCCGGCGCCCTGGGGGGGCGCCTGGGGCGCCGGCACAAGCGAAAAGGGCGCGTGGGTCCGCCCTGTCGGCGAGCCGAGCGCCTCTTCCCGCCGTTTCGTCCCGCTTTTTCCCCACTTCCCTCCCATTCTCTTCCTTCCTCCCGCCAATCTCCCTCCCGCTCGCCTCCCATGGCACCGAAGAAGTACGTCGCCCCCCGCGTGGCGGCAACCGCGACCGCCTACGTCGCCCAGCCGAAGCAGAGGAAGCCGAGGGCGCCGCCGTCCAAGCCACCGGGCGTGTCAAACGCCGAGTGGAGGGCGGAAGTTCAGCGACGGGAGGCTGTCACCGCCGACCGGCGGAACAGGGCCATCGCCAAGAACGCCCGCGACAACGTGGCGCGCGCGGCTGCGGCTGCCTCATCGGCAGACCAAGCCGAGGCCGAGGCGATCCGCGCGGGGATGATGAATCCACCCGGCAGCCACGCCCAGTACGCGCCCTGGGGCCAGCAAGGCGTCGGCTCTCTGCAGCCATGGGGATCGCCCTCACCGGGCTACGCCGACGGGGACGCGCACGGTGGGTTCAACCCAAACGTCACCTTCCCCCACGGACACCCGGCCCAGCGCACGCCCTCGCCCGCCTTCGCCGGCGTGCAGTACCCTCCATACAACTACTCGCCGCCCGCCTACGCTTCCTCCCCGACACCCCCACTCCGCCGTGGCCCGCTGCCCTTCTCGCACCTCGGCGACACCGACGAGACCGAGGCCGACATGGACGACATCATCGCGGCAGGTTCGGCCGCGGCCGCCGCGTCTCCCGGGTTCGTCACCCAGGACGAGACGGTGGATCTCAGCGGCGGCATGGACGGCGAGCTCGGCTACGTCTACGGCGAGGACGAGCAGGAGGAGCAGGAGCAGGAGGAGGACGACGAGGAGGAGGAGGAGGATGAGCCGGCGCCTGTTCCAGCGAAGGGGCGCGAGAAGAAGAAGAAGCGGGCGGCCAGGTCAGGCGAGCCGCGCATCAAGTGGGCGTCGAAGGAGGAGGAATGCCTCGCCGAAGCATGGAAAGTCGTCTGCCTCGACCCGACCACCGGCACGAACCAGAGCATCGAGACATACTGGGACCGCGTCAAGGCCGAGTTCGACGAGCGCAAACTCGTCGATCCCTACTTCAAAGGCGTCTACATGCAGCGCGGCTCCAAGGCGATGGCGAACCATTGGGGGCGTATCCAGGGGTCGTGCAACAAATGGCATGGGGTCGTCGAGGAGGTCGCGGCTCGCCCGGAGAGCGGCGCCAGCATTGAGGATCAGGTATGCCACGCCGGTCTCCCGCCTCTCTTCGCCGTGTACGCCCGCCAACTGTTTTCCTCCGCGCAGTTGCTGCGCATGTTCGCCCTATACCGGCAGAGCAACAGCGACGCCGAATTCAAGTACCTCCACATTTACAAGCTCATCGACAAGTGCGAGAAGTGGGCGAAAGTCTGGCGCACCCTCGACAAGGCCAAGGTGACCTACATGCCGGACGCGCCGACTCCTGGCGCATCGGAAGGGCGGCCGGACGGCAACAAAGGTGCCAAGAAGGGGAAATACGCCGACGCGGCTATCCATCTAGCATTGCCTCGCCGACGCGCAGGCCTGGGCCGTCCTTCGTGAAGAGAAGACCAATGCGCGGTGGTCGGCGTTGATGACGAGTAGCGCCGTCAAGCTCGACCTGCTCCGAACCAACGTCGCCGCGAAGAAGAGAAACACCGACCTGGCTTTCCTGCTAGGCGGGGCAGACATGCTCCAGAGCACCGACGAGGCGGTCAAGGCGTGGTACTTGGTGGAGCGCGGCTGAGGGAGTTCCGGATTAGGGGGTGTTCGGATAGCCGAACTATACCTTCAACCGGACTCCAGGACTATGAAGATACAAGATTGAAGACTTCGTCCCGTGTCCGGATGGGACTTTCCTTGGCGTGGAAGGCAAGCTTGGCGATGCGGATATTCAAGATCTCCTACCATTGTAACCGACTCTATGTAACCCTAACCCTATCCGGTGTCTATATAAACCGGAGGGTTTTAGTCCGTAGGACAACATCTTCATCATACAATCATACCATAGGCTAGCTTTTAGGGTTTAGCCTCTTTGATCTCGTGGTAGATCCACTCTTGTACTACCCATATCATCAATATTAATCAAGCAGGAGTAGGGTATTACCTCCATCGAGAGGGCCCGAACCTGGGTAAAAACATTGTGTCCCTTGTCTCCTGTTACCATCCGCCTAGACGCACAGTTCGGGACCCCCTACCCGAGATCCGCCGGTTTTGACACCGACATTGGTGCTTTCATTGAGAGTTCCTCTATGTCGTGGCTTTTAGGCCCGATGGCTCCTTCGATCATCAACAGCGATGAAGTCCAGGGTGAGACTTTTCTCCCCGGACAGATCTTCGTCTTCGGCGGCTTCGCACTGCGGGCCAATTCTCTCTTGGCCACCTTGAGCAGATCGAAAGCTACGCCCCTGGCCATCAGGTCAGGTTTGGAAGCTTAAACTACACGACCGATATCCGCCGGGACTTGATCTTCAACGGATTCGAGCCACAGCCGAGCGCGCCGCACTGTTTTGATGGGCATGATCTAGCTCTGCAGCCGAACAGTGCCCTGGAGGCCGCACATGCATCGGTTCCGACCCTTAATTCGGAGCCCACTGCGCCAATCGAGGATGAGCGGTTGGACGCCATCCCGGGGGCTGCGATCTCAAAGGCGATCGAGCCGAACGTCAGCCCCGCACTCTGCAAGATCCATGACTCCGAGGGGCCGGACTCCTTTCCGGACTCCGAGCCTATCGCGCCCTTGCCAATCGAATCCGATTGGGCGCCGATCATGGAGTTCACCGCTGAGGACATCTTTCAGCACTCGCCCTTTGGCGACATCCTGCAGTCACTAAAGTCTCTCTCTTTGTCAGGAGAGCCCTGGCCGGACTACGGTCAGCAAGGATGGGATACGGACGATGAAATTCAAAGCCCACCCACCACCCATTTGGTAGCCACTGTCGATAATTTAAACGACGTGCTCAACTTCGACTCCGAAGACATCGACGGTATGGACGACGATGCAGGAGATGCGCATGAACCAACGCCTATCGAGCACTGGACAGCCACCTCATCCCACGATGTATACATGATGGATACCCCTAAAGGAAGTGACAACGAGGAAAAAAGAGAGGCAACAAGGGATCAATCTCTCAGAAAACGATCAAAGCGGCGGCGTAAACGCCGCCTCAAGCCCCGCCTCGATTCGAACCCAGCCATAGAGCAGGAGGAGCCGGTAGACGACGAACATGCCCTAGAGCAACCGTCCGAACAGGGCAGCTCGGATAAAGAAACCGAACAAACCGCCCCCAGCGACAAAGATATTCCGGGCAACCTTACTCCGGATAATTCCATGGAGCAGAAGAACCTCCACCAAAGGCTCGTGGCAACCGCACGCAGCCTGAAGAAGCAGAAGCGGAAGCTCAAAACTGTGGAAGATGCACTCAGAATCAGATGGAGCAAAGTAATCAATATCGCAGACAAATACGGCGGTAGTCGCCACACTAAAAGTTACCCAAAGCGAAAGCTACTGCCCGAATTCGACGAAGAGGCCTTAGAGCCCTCGCATTCAAAAAATAAGAAAGCCACCCGGTCGGATAGACGACCCCATGGCCAGCATAAAGCGGCAAGTGGCGCCGCACTCAAGCCGGCCCGCGACCCACTCAAGGATTCGCATCAAAAAGATGGCCCACCCAGGTCTATTTTTAGGCCAAGAAAGCAAGCTCTCGTAAGCAATGCAACAAAGTCAATATCCGAATCCGGCACACCCAAATATAGGGGTGCCGCACACCCCCTATGTTTCACCAATGAGGTACTGGATTATGAATTTCCAGTGGGATTTAAACCCGTAAACATAGAGGCATACGACGGAACAACAGACCCTGGATTCTGGATCGAGGATTATATCCTCCACATACACATGGCCAGAGGAGATGATCTCCATGCCATCAAATATTTACCCCTCAAGCTCAAAGGGCCTGCCCGGCATTGGCTTAAAAGCCTTCCTGAAAACACAATTGGAAGTTGGGAAGAGCTCGAGGACGCTTTTCAAGCAAACTTTCAGGGGACTTATGTCCGCCCTCCGGATGCAGACGATCTCAGTCACATAACCCAACAGCCCGGAGAGTCAGCTCGGCAGTTCTGGAATAGATTTCTTACTAAAAAGAATCAGATAGTCGACTGTCCGGATGCCGAAGCCTTAGCAGCTTTCAGGCATAATGTCCGAGACGAATGGCTCGCCAAACACCTCGGCCCAGAAAAGCCAAGAACAATGGCCGCATTAACAAGCCTCATGACCCGCTTTTGCGCAGGAGAGGACAGCTGGTTGGCACGACGTAGCACCAGCGACCCGAGTACATCCGAAACTAGAGATGGAAACGGAAAACCACGACGTAACAAAGATCATCGCCGGACTAAAGACACTAGTCTGAAGAGCACGACAGTCAATGCCGGATTTAAAGGCTCGCGGCAGAATCAGTAAAAGCCGCCCACACAGGATAACAGGGACGACCCGTCAAACCTCAACAAAATCCTAGACAGGACATGTCAAATACACAGTACCCCTGGGAAGCCTGCTAACCATACCAACAGAGATTGCTGGGTCTTCAAACAATCCGGCAGACTCAACGTCGAACACAAGGGGCTCGACACACCAAGTGAAGACGATGAACCCCAACAAAAGAGTACCAGGAATCAAAAGATTTTCCCTCATGAAGTAAAAACAGTGAACTTACTTCATATAACAAAAAATGCGATGCCCAAAAAGGTACACGCCATGCGGCCTATCCGCACAGAGTCTCGCCACTGGTTGTCAAAACCAATTATCTTCGATCATCGGGATTACTACAGAAGCATCAGGAACACAGACTGGACTGCCCTAGTACTTGCTCCTACGATTGGCGGACTCCAATTTACAAATGTCCTTATGGACGGCGGCAGCGGTCTAAACCTAATCTATCGGGATACAATTCGCCACATGGGGATAGACCCAGCAAGAATCCACCATAGCAAAACCTCCTTTCAAGGGGTAATGCCAGGTTCGGACACCCAGTGCATGGGTTTTATCCGGCTTGAAGTTATATTCGGCTCAGCCGGTAACATCCGCTGCGAAAAGCTGACTTTCCACATTGCCCCATTCTCAAGTTGCTATCAAGCACTGCTGGGACGCGAAGCTTTCACTCGCTTTAATGCAATACCGCATTGCGCATCTCTTACGCTTAAGATGCCTGGTCCACGAGGCATCATCTCTTTAAAGGGAAAGCACTGAGTACGCCTCCATTTAACAGAGGATTGTGCGGCCGCTTCAACAGCCCCACTATAAAAACGGTTTCCTTAGATAGGATATCCGAATAGGTCCTTAAAGACCACGGACACAACTAGATGAGTCCGGCACATATTATACGTGATAAAGGCTTAACAGCCGTGCACCCCTGATCTAGGGGCTTCATACCTGTAAACACAAGAGACAATAGAGCTCAGTTTTGCATACCTTACTTTATAATTCGTTTATTTAATAAAACTTTTTGTTCGGCACGACAATTATTTTCAACTTAGTTCCTCTCTTTTACAGATGAACGTCGTGCTGCGCCCGTCCAGAATACCGCACAACGGAGACACAGGCGCAGACGTGCAGTAGGGACCCGTTCTAAGGATTCTTTTCAGATTAAGACCCTGCGTAAACCTTTTTAACTGTCTCTTGTTGATATACATCCCCTGGGTTTTTCTATAACCAAGGAGGAGACTGACGTCTTGGCATGTGGCCACGTCAGAAATTTTTGCGTGTACCTAGACACCAGGGGCTTTTTACAAAGGGTGTTGTTTCGCCCGCACTCATAAAGACCAAACACCTTAGGGAGTGTTCGGCGTCGCGAGTTTTGGCATTATATGCATGAGCTCCGAATCATGTCTTTGGTCAAATGTTGGGTTGCCCGGCTCCTGTGTTCGGCTACCTTACGTTCCGCTCTATCGGCTAAGGTAGCACCAGGAGAACCCCTGCGATTGTGCCCCGGTTCGGCCGGGCGAGCACCTCAGTGGAGAAAGCCGAAAACTGACTGTCATGATGTAGCGTGAGACTGGTCAGCCACTCGATGACCTACCGGAATCTATAGGATTTCTCTGTTTTGACGAAGGGGCGTTTTCCGGCCAGGCACACACGCGCCCCGAATTCGGACGAGCGCAGCTGCCACCAGGGGCTACCTAAATAGCCCAAACAATCAAGCTCCTATGGCTAAGTGAAAGTGTTAAAGCATAATAGTCCGATTGCCTTGTCCGCTGTGCTACCACCTCCTTTGTAGGACCAAGACGTTGTATTAAGTGTGAAAATGCGCCTTCTGCGAACACCCCGGCATTCTGTGCCTGGGGGCTGAAGCCGACGACTGCCATCTTTCAGATTTTATATATATACGGCCGCACATGAGGTGTTCAAATACTTGCAGGCACAAGTCTAAAAAGTCCCTATAATTTATCATAATATGGTTTTATAAATACATATGCTATTCTAGGATAGCATCCTTCGAGCACTGCGTCTCTATTACACGAGCGCCTGGCATAACTTCAGGAAAACAGTGCTCGGCAGGTACTCGGCTTTCGTCCGAATCTTGGGATGCGACAGCGATGGTCTCCATCTCTGCCCAGTATGTCTTGACACGGGCAAGAGCCATCCGTGCACCCTCTATACATGCTGACCTCTTAATTGCATTGATACGTGGCACCGCACCAAGGAATTGCTGCACCAAGCTGAAATAACTCTTCGGCTCTGATCTCTCGGCCACAAATGATTCATGACGCACCTCATGGCGAGTCCGGACAACCTATTCAGCTCAGCCCACTCGGCCAGACGATCGACCAATGACAATGGATGTTCTGGATTGTGGAACTGCGACCAGAAGAGTTTCTCCACTTCGCAATCTCCCTGATTGCGAAAGTGTTCGGTCGCATCAGCAGCACTTGCTGCCAAATCCAGATGGGTGTCCGCCGTACTCCACAATCAGTCCAATGGAGCATGCCTAGGATCCCCGAGTTTCCTCCGCAGCATATAGGGCTTTCCAGCCGTGATCTCTCCGGCTTGACGCAGCTCCTCCTTCGCAGCCCTAATCGCAGAGCGAGCATCCTTGGCATCAGCTACGGCCTTCTCCAAGTCCGTCCACCTCGCCCGATCTTCTTTTTCAAGAAGCTTGCAACAGTCAGTCGCGCTTTTTAGCTTCTCGGCCATTTCGGCCATCTCCTTTTTGCTTTGGCAGTGAGCAGCCTGTTCGGCTCTCAGCTCTTCACGAGCCTTCTCGGCAGCCGCATCACTCTTTCTGGCTTGTTCCTTGAATCGGGCAAGTTCCGCCCGGAGTCCCTCCACGGCGGCTACACCATCTGCGTCAAGCATACATATTGTAAGATGCTGGCATAAAACTTCTCTTACATGGTACTGTCCGAGGACTCACATACCTTGTGCTTCATCAAGCCGCTTGTTTACAAGCACGATGTCGGCATCTGCCACGTCAAGTTGCCGCTTTAGCTCGGCATATTCTTCAGTCCGGCTGGATTCTGGACATTTCGCCACCTATACAGAGGTGCCATGTTAGACCTGGGACTATGATCCTCTGCACGCCATCACTTTTGACAACGCACAGAGTCTCAGGGGCTACTATATACACAGGACGCATCTTATTTATGCGCAACTGTCCAAAAAGTGTACATTATTTCGCGTACCTCAAAACCCGTCAGTAAACTTCTGACAGCCTTGTGCAATCCGCCTTCCGCGGATGAAATCCTGTTAATCACCATGTCCATCAAGGCACGGTGCTCCTCTGAGATAGAAGATCGCCCTAGCAGATTTTTCAGCTCCTCCAACCGAACACCAGACGGTGCCGGACTCGTCCTATGGCCTCTTTCGAAGGCCGGACGGGGAGAGCCTTGGGGGGCCACACGGCTACCTCCCGCCCCTGCCGGATTCGGAGAAACCCTCCGTGACGACACCTCAGGGTTGCCTGCCTCGTCAAGCAGCACGGCAGGGGGAGGTGTTCCACTCTCAATCATCTCTGGAAGAAGGTCCCCCGAAGACGAGTTCTGCTGAGATGGGTTGAGATCCGAACTACAAGGTAAATTTTCTGTTATTTCTCAGATACAAAACAAGGACTTCTCCCGTCTTTCAAGATAAAAATCTTTCTCTACTTACGGCTCGTTGGAGGGCTGATCCCTTCGAGGGCATAATTCGGCTGAAGTACTCCCCGGCTCGGGACCCGCTGACAAGGATCTCTTCCCTCGCTTGGAGGCCACCGTCTCCGAGTCGTCAGAAGCGGCCCTCTTTTTTCCCTTAGGAGAGGAATTCTCGGTTCCTCCCTTCGTAACAGCCTCCTTTGAAGAGGCCGTAGTCTTTTTGTCCCCTCCTTTGTTTTCCTCCGAAGACATAATCTTCAACATTCTGACCAGCACGGGCTCCGGCTTGGTCTCGGGGAGGGGAGCCGGACATCTGATCAGCTTCGCTTTCTGTATCCACTCCTGTTTAAAAGGACAGCTCTTTTAAGGGCAAGTTTACAATATGGATGGTTAGTCCGGACATAAGACTACTTACCTGAGTATCCGGGCGGTTGCAGCTTAGTCCTGCGTCCTCGGTTAAATCCGGACACATTTCCTGTGATCCGAAGTACAGTTTATACATCTCCACGGGCGTAGCGCCCATGAAATGCTGGATAGCTCGCGGTCCCTCCGGATTAAACTCCCACAGGCGAAGGGAGCGACGTTTGCCGGGCAGAGTTCGGCGGATCAGCATGACTTGCGTCACTGTGACCAAGTTGAGGTCTCCCTCCAGGAGATCACTGATGCGGCTCTGCAGCAAGGGCACGTCCTTGGATGGCCCCCAATCTAGTCCTTTGTTGACCCATGATGCCAGCTGTGGTGGGGGACCCGAGCGAAAGGCAGGCGGCGCCACCCACTTGGTGCCCCGGGGAGCGGTGATATAGAACCACTCCCGTTGCCATAAGCCATGCTCCGTTTGAAAGGAGCCCTCGGGCCATGGAGCATTAGCATTCTTGCTTATAACAGCACCTCCGCACTCCGCGTGCCGTCCCTCGACTATCTTCGGCTCCACTTTGAAGGTCTTGAGCCATAATCCGAAGTGAGGAGTGACACGGAGGAAGGCTTCACACATCAAGATAAATGAGGAGATATGGAGGATGGACTCCGGAGCTAGGTCGTGAAATTCCAGTCCGTAATAAAACATCAGCCCCCTCACGAAAGGATCCAGCGGGAAGCCTAACCCCCGAAGGAAGTGAGACACGAACACCACGCTCTCGCCGGGCCAGGGACTGGGAATAGCCTGCCCTTGAGCAGGCAGCCGATGCAAAATTTCGTCGGTCAAGAACCTAGCCTCCCTCAACTTTATCACGTCCTCCTCTGTACCGGAGGAGGGCATCCATCGGCCTTGAAGGTCGGAACCGGACATTGTCGAAGATCCGAAGCGCCTGAAATCTAGAGCCTAGGGTGTTGGAACTCAAGGCGACGGGCGAACTTGTTTGAGATTGAAGAAAGGAGTAAGGCCTTGGTCTCTTTATAAGAGGTAGGATACCAAGAGCCCTCCCCGTGACCGTTCGAGACTCACCTTTAATCAAGAAAACGTGTCAAACCGGCACGATTGGGTTACCCACGTCCATATTGATGAGGATCCCGTAAATAAAGGGGACACGATCTCTGCTTTAACAAGACGTGCCAAGGAAACCGCCTCGCAAAACGCGCTGAGGTGGGGAAGTGAAAACGATTCAGATAAAGTCTTGGCCGCGGTGTGATGACGCGCAGCGGAATACGTCAGCAGATTGGATTTGTGTTAATATTATTCTCTCTATGGCTATATGTGGAAGCTTTTTTGCAGAGTCGGACACTATCCTTGGTGTTTACAATCTTTTATGAAGAAATTGGAGGAGGAACCCGCCTTGCAATGCCGAAGATAAACTGCGTGCCGGACTCGTCGTCATTGAAGCCTGGTTCAGGGGCTACTGAGGGAGTTCCGGATTAGGGGGTGTTCGGATAGCCGAATTATACCTTCAGCCGGACCCAGGACTATGAAGATACAAGATTGAAGACTTCGTCCTGTGTCCGGATGAGACTTTCCTTGGCGTGGAAGGCAAGCTTGGCGATGCGGATATTCAAGATCTCCTACCATTGTAACCGACTCTATGTAACCCTAACCCTATCCGGTGTCTATATAAACCGGAGGGTTTTAGTCCGTAGGACAACATCTTCATCATACAATCATACCATAGGCTAGCTTTTAGGGTTTAGCCTCTTTGATCTCGTGGTAGATCCACTCTTGTACTACCCATATCATCAATATTAATCAAGCAGGAGTAGGGTATTACCTCCATCGAGAGGGCCCGAACCTGGGTAAAAACATTGTGTCCCTTGTCTCCTGTTACCATCCGCCTAGACGCACAGTTCGGGACCCCCTACCCGAGATCCGCCCGTTTTGACACCGACAGCGGCCTCATCCTGAACCAGCTTCCCTCGACAACGCCGACGACGCCCACGCCGACGCCGCCGCCTAGCCCGCGTGATGACGCCTCCACGACGCCCAGCACCACCGAAGCCGCACCGACACCACCCAGCGCAGAAGCAGCTCTGACACCGGCAAGCCCGCGCACGCGAACTCCGCCGACGCCTGGGGCAGAGCCCGCCGAGTGATGCATTGCTCACGCGAACTTCTGCCGCTCTATTTTTTATATGCCGAACTGTGACTTGCGATCACCGGACTTGTGACGTCTTTTATGAGCGGGAACGACCAAGTTTCGAATTTTCCGCGTCCTGGTGGCGTGACTGGGAGCTAGTTCGCCCCCAGGGGCCGAACTAGCGCCGGTTCGCCCCCAGACCACTCTTTTTTAGCGCCCTGGGGGGCCGAACGGCTGGAGATGCTCTTAGCCAAGCAAGAGCACGGGGCTCGGCGGACTCAGCTCATCTTACTGACTACATGATGCAGTTGGCTCACTAACAGGTGGGCTCACATGTTAGTGGCCCAACTGCTCTCTGCAGTACGTCAGAGGAGCCTCGTCCTCTGCAAGGAGGCTAGGCGTCCCAGGGACATGACAGTGCATGGCAGATGAGAGTGCATTTTCTACCATGCAGGTATATATCGTGCATTGATCTCTCGTTTATATGGTGGGAAAGAAATCATAATGAACTAATCACCTGTTGTACGTCTCACCTCTCAGTTTGTGTGTTAGCCTTTTTGTAAAAAAAAAATCCTGTCCTTCGGATGCCCTCCCCCTCTCTCGTTGCAATTCTATCCAAGAAATATATTTTCTCTTTCTATGTAACTGTTTAGATGCTTGATATCTTCTGAAATAAAAGTTCGTTTTATATTCTATTTAAACAAATGTTTTTATACTGATGATATATATTAACAATACCTGTAGAAAACTGAACTATGTATCGTAATGTAATATATTGGGTTTCGATGCGCATCAAGCTGATCTATAGAAAACTTGATGAAACTTGGCAAAACTTGGTACATAGTTCTTTTACAGTTTCATAAGGTCTCACCGCTTTTCAGATTCAATTTTTAGAACTTGTTCAAATATATTCAAGAGTGATATTATTTTATAGTTCTCTTCACAAGGAACACAAATATGTAAATGTATCGTGAATCAAACTGCCGGTTCAAAAGATAAAATAAATTTAAATTTTAGAATCGTAAGAAAAAGCATGAGTGCGTGTAGTACTGCTGGTCTTTACTTTGGGGTGAGAGGAGAGATATTACAGGTAATTATTGGAAAAAGTTGTGTGCACATGGAGAAAAAGTGACTGACTGACATGACACTCACCACCCCACCCCTACTACCTCACTGTAGTTAGAGGGCGCTATCGGATAAAGCTGACGCGGTGTCCGTGGTGACGGGTCCACTAGCAAACATGCTCGTGCGTTGTGGCAGGAGAATATATATTTTATGATAGTACATCATGCTTCGTAATTTCTACTATGATAATGTTTCGATCTGATTTACTCCCTCCGTACCGATGTATTGGTCATCTTGGGTCATCCACCATAACCAAGGTGTGGAGGAAGACGAGAGAACTTAATGTTTATTTGTTAATTAATACCATTGCATGCAACGAACCGACCACTTCATGCCATGCTAGGTTGTCTCAAGTCATTGAAAGAATATCCACCCCACATCTCTTATTGGTTGACTCTTTTATTCATGTCAAGGAATAAGAAACGAAATGGGGATTAATGCGTCGCGCCTAAATGTTTTGAGATTATTTGGTTTTCGTAATGTATCTAATGCACCGATACGGAGGGAGTAGCTTGTTAGGACTTCTCCTGTGTTTAGAGCATCTCCACTCGCCCCCCAACAGGCTCCCCAGGGCGCCTTTTTTAGCGCCGGCGTCAAAAAATCGGCCTAGTCGCGCCCCTGGTCGTTGTTTATCTGTTATGACCGGGGTAACTTATACCCGTAGGAGGCCCACCGGGCAGGTTTAGTTAGGGGTTTAGCCCACAAGTTATCTTATTTTCGTGGTTATATAAACAAGCTGTAAGACTCTTTTTCATATTAAGCAATAAGACAATTCTATTGCCCGGCTCCTAGAGGAGCCGGAACCCTAAACACTAGCCGCCGTCTCTCTGTGCCGCCGCCTCCTCCATGCACACAACGACGCCCAGCCGCCGCCGGCCACGTGCTCACCCGCGCCCAGCTCCCTCCTTCCCCTACAACCTCCGGCCTAGACCCGGTAGAACCCTAGCTCCTATCACCTTGGTATCAGGTAGCTCAGTTTCGATCATGTCTTCGCCGCCGCCAACCCCATCGCTCCAACTGCCGACCGCCACCACCTCGCCGCTGGCCGTTTCCACCGCGCCGCTGCCCTCCCCATCCGCGTCGCTGCTCTCTACCTCCGGCGCCGCCACCGCCAGATGTCGGTGCCCTCCACCGCGCAACCAGCAGCCGCCTACACCCCGGAGGAGGTCATCGGGGTCCTCAACGACCTCATCACAGCTGTCCAGGGGATCCGGCTCTACCTGGCCAGCCCCTACGGCCCGCCGCCGCCCTTGCCGCCGGCCGCCGCACCCAGCGGCGTTCGCTGGGACGCTGCAGCCCCAGCCGCAGCTGCCGCCATCGCTTCGCGATGGTCAGCGATGGCTGGCGTCGGTTCCCGCCGCGCCTCCAGCGCCCACCGCCCCCATCCGGCACCTGCCGCCGCTGCTGGCCCCTCCACCGCTCAACACCGGGTCAGGGCCGACCACGCTGGGAGGCGTCCCCATCCAGCAGGTTCTCTTCCCGCCGTCGCCGTCACCACTCTCGGCGTGGCTATCCGGGTTAGCGCCGCAGCCCGTCTACACGACGGTCGGGGAACAGTCGGCGCCCACCCTGCAGTACGGTGATCCGTCCGGCTCCGCGGATCCTTACGCGGGTCGTGCCGACCTGCCGTTCCATGGGGGACCCCCGGTGTCCACCGACTGGGCGCCACACTCCTCGATGCTCCGCGCCACCGAGCCGTACAGCCACGGCGGTCATACCCAGACGCCGGCCCGATTCGCCAAGATGGACTTCGCCACCTACGACGGGACTGAGGACCCCCTCAACTGGCTCAACCAGTGCGAGCAGTTCTTCCGGGGACAACGCACACTTGTGTCGGACCGCACCTGGCTCGCCTCTTTTCACCTTCAGGGCGCCGCACAGACGTGGTACTACGCCCTCGAGCAGGACGAGGGCGGCATGCCACCTTGGGAGCGCTTTCACGAGCTATGTCTCCTTCGCTTCTGGCCGCTGATCCGCGGGAGCCGGCTGGCGGAGCTCGGCCGCCTCCCCTTCACATCCACGGTGCAGGACTTCGCCGACCGCTTCCAGGCCCCGGCATGCCACGCGCCAGGCGTGACGGCACAGCAGCGGGCCGAGCTCTTTGTCAGCGGTCTTTCAAATCACATCCGTGTGGACGTGGAGCTCCGGGGTCCCTAGGACCTCCAGACGGCCATGTATTATGCTCGTGCCTTCGAGTGTCGTGCGCAGGCCTTGCAACACACGGCCCCAGCTCCCAGAGCCGACAGCACGCTAGGCAGCCCCTAGCGCCTGTGCCGGGCCGGCCGCCCCCGGTCAGCCCTGCGGCTACCACCCCGGCCATGACGCGGCCCTTCCGTCGGCTCTCTCAGGCCGAGCAGCTCGAGCGACGACACCAGGGGCTTTGCTATAACTGCGATGAGCCCTACGTGCCGGGCCACGTCTGCCCACGCCCCTTCTACTTGGAGACGGCCGACTATGTCGAGGAGGACACACCTGCTGACGGGCAGAGCGAGTAGCCACCCCCAGTTGCTGCAGAGGCCGCTCCCGCGGCCGCCCCGGCGACGGTGCTCGTGGTCTCGCTCCATGCGCTTGTCGGCATCCGCGACGAGCGGACTATGCTCTTGCCGGTGATGATTCACGGTGAGCGCCAGGTGGCCCTCTTGGATACAGGCTCCACACATAACTTCCTGCCCGAGGCTACCATGCGCCGCTTAGCACTTCAGCCGACGGGCGGGGAGCAACTTCGGGTCACGGTGGCTAACGGCGACCGCCTCCGGTGCCATGGGCTGGCGCGGAACGTGCCCATCACCATCGGCGACGAGCACTTCACCATCACGTGCGCTGGCATCGACTTGGGCTGCTTCGACTTCATCCTCGGCGTCGACTTCTTGCAGACCCTTGGTCCCATCCTCTGGGACTTCGATGCCCTGACGGTGACCTTCTGGCACCAGGGTCGCCGTGTCCGGTGGGAGGGCATGGGTGGCACCTCTCCGGCGACGCCGCAGCTTCAGCTGGCAGCGGCCGCCACCAAGCCCGAGCACCCATTGTTGGATCACCTTCTGCAGCAGCACCGCGACCTCTTCGATGAGCCTTAGGTCCTTCCGCCAGCCCGGGTGTATGATCACCTCATTCATCTCCTGCCGGGCACGGCGCCGGTTGCAGTGTGCCCCACTGCTATCCCCAGCGCAGAAGGACGAGCTGGAGCGGCAATGCGCGCTCATGCTCGCCTTGGGCATCATCCGGATCTCCACATCGCCGTTTTCGGCGCCGGTCCTCCTCGTTCGCAAGTTGGACGGCATGTGGCGCTTCTGCATTGACTACATCGCCCTTAATGCCCTGACGCTCAAGGACAAGTTTCCTATTCCGGTGGTCGATGAGCTCCTGGACGAGCTACATGGGGCGCGCTTCTTCACCAAGCTCGACCTCCAATCGGCTACCACCAAGTGCAGATGCACCCGGATGATGTCTCCAAGACGGCGTTTCGGACTCATCACGGCCACTTCGAGTTCTTGTAGATGCCTTTTGGCCTCTCCAACGGCCCGGCAACCTTCCAGTCCCTGATGAACGACGTCCTCCGCCCTTGCGCTGGTTTGTGCTCGTTTTCTTTGATGGCATTCTTATCTATAGCGCCTCATGGGCGGAGCACCTTCAGCACATCGCCATCGTCTTCAATGAGCTTCGGGCGCACCATCTTCATCTAGCGCTCGAAGTGCTTGTTCGGGACACCTTCAGTTGCCTACCTCGGCCATGTCATCTCAATCGAGGGGGTTGCTATGGATGCCGACAAGGTGGCGGCGGTCGCGGCCTGGCCGACACCGCAATCATCGCGGGTTCTTCGCGGCTTCTTGGGCCTCGCGGGGTACTACCAGAAATTTATTCGGGAGTTCGGCCTCATCGCGTCCCCACTCACGCATCTGCTGCGCCGCGACGCCTTTGCCTGGGATGCGGAGGCGACGGCGGCATTAGAGGCCCTCAAGGGGGCCCTCACGACAGGCCCCATTCTTCCGATGCCTGACTTCGACCGCTCGTTTGTGGTGGACTGCGACGCCTCCGATGCGGGGTTCGGCGCCGTCCTTCATCAGGGCGATGGACCTCTCGCCTTCTTCAACAGGCCCTTTGCCGCGTGCCATCTTAAGCTCGCGGCTTATGAGCGGGAGCTCATTGGCTTGGTGCAAGCTGTGCGCCATTGGCGGCCCTATCTTTGGGGCCGCTCGTTCCGGATTCGCACGGATCACTACAGCCTCAAGTTCTTATTGGACCAGAGGCTGTCTACCGTGCCGCAGCATCAGTGGATCAGCAAGATCTTTGGCTTTGACTTCATCGTCGAGTATCGTTCGGGTCGCCTTAACACTGTGGCTGACACCCTGTCTCACCGCGATTCGGACCACGACACCACCGTCGGCGACTTCGAGGGGGCGGTCCTATGCATCCGCACGGGGCCCTCTTTCGCCCTCTTCACCGACATCCGTCGGGCCACCGCGGCCGCACCGGACGCTCTGCTCCTTCAGCAGAGGCTTGTTGCGGGCGACCTGGAGGAGCCGTGGCACCTCGCCAATGGCCTGCTCCTGCATGGGCGTCATATCTTCATGCCGGCGCACGACAACCTCCATCATCAGGTTCTGCTGCTGCCCACTCGGCCAGCCACGAGGGTGTGCAAAAAACCCTACATCGTCTCCGCGCCAACTTCTATATCCCTGGTGATCGGGCCCTGGTCCGGCACTGGGTGCGGTCTTGTACGACGTGCCAGCGCAACAAGACGGAGACATTACGGCTGGCTAGTCTGCTACAGCCCTTGGAGGTGTCGTCTCAGTTCTGGGCAGATATCTCCATGGACTTCATCGAGGGCCTCCCCAAGGTGGGCGGAAAGTCCGTCATCCTCACGGTGGTCAACTACTTCTCCAAGTATGCTCACTTCATCGCGCTCGTCCATCCCTACACTACCGTGTCCGTGGCCCGTGCCTTCTTCGACGGCATCATCCGTCTCCACGGGTTTTCCGCTTCGATTGTCAGCGATTGGGACCCGGTGTTCACGGGGGATGTCTGGCGTGATCTCTTCCGGTTGGCGGGCGTGAAGCTCCTCCTGAGCACGGCCTTCCATCCTTAGACAGATGGCCAATCCGAGGTCGTCAGCAAGGTGATTGCCATGTATTTGCGTTGTGTAACAGGTGATTGATAACCCACAAGTATAGGGGATCAATTTTAGCCTCTTTCGATAAGTAAGAGTGTCGAACCCAACGAGGAGCTAAAGGTAGAACAAATATTCCCTCAAGTTCTATCGACCACCGATACAACTCTACGCACGCTTGACGTTCGCTTTACCTAGAACAAGTATGAAACTAGAAGTACTTTGTAAGTGTGATAGGATAGGTTTGCAAGATAATAAAGAGCACGTAAATGAAATGTAGGGGCTGTTTAGATAAAGACACAACTAAGTTAGTTTTAGTAGAGATCTTTTGTCAACAAGAAAGTCATTTGTCCCTAGGCAATCGATAACAAGTACCGGTAATCATTCTTGTAATTTTATATGAGGGAGAGGCATGAGCTAACATACTTTCTCTACTTGGATTATATGCACTTATGATTGGACCCCTAGCAAGCATCCGCAACTACTAAAGATCATTAAGGTCTTGAAACCCAACCATAGCATTAAGTATCAAGTCCTCTTTACTCCCATACGCAACAACCCACCTACTCGTGTTTAAGCTTCTGTCACTCTCGCAACCCACCATAGGAAAATCATGAACATATTGCAACACCCTACAGCGAGGGCCCCTCACGTTTGCGCGAGAACAGAGGGCACCGTAGGACAGCACCATAAATAAAATATACAATCATACCAACCAAGATCACGATTAACCCACAGGACAAAACGGATCTACTCAAACATCATAGGATACCATAGATCATTGCAAATAATATATGGAGTTGAGCACCATGTTTAAGTAGAGATTACAGAGGGGAGAAGGGGTGTTACACTGCTGCATAGAGGGGGAGAGAGTTGGTTTTGACGGTAGCAAGATTGTTGATGTAGATCGCCATCCAGATCGTTGCCCCAGCGGCACTCCGGCGCCACCGAAAGCGAGGGGGAGAGAGCCCCCGTCCTTTTTCTTCTTCCTTGGCCTCCCCCTAGATGGGAGGAGAGTTCCCCCTCTGGTTGAAGGCCTCCATGGCCGTGGAGGGGCGGGAGCCCCTCTGAGATTGGATCTCCCTCTCTGTTCTCTTCTGTTTCGCGTTCCCCAGATCTGGCCGAAAACTGTTTCTTATATTCTCGGAGATCCGTAACTCCGATTGCGCTGAGATTTTAACACGATTTTTTTCCGGATATAAGATTCCTTGCGCCCGAAGTAGACCTCCAACCGACGTTGGAGGAGGGCACAACCCTCCTCCACACGCCTGGCTCAAGGGTTGGATCCCGGTGGCTTGTGCCCACCACAGGCCTCCATTTGCGGTGATTCCAACTCCCAAAATCACATATATTCCAAAATAATTCTCCGGGAAATTTTATTGTATTTGGACTTTGATTGATATGGATTTTCTACGATAGAAAAAACATGCAAAAAACAGGAAATGGCACTGGGCACGGGTTCAATAGGTTAGTCCAATAAATCATATAAAAAGTTGCCAAAAGTATGTAAAAGTTGTATAATATTGGCATGAAACAATCAAAAATTATAGATACGACGGAGATGTATCAGTGATCGTCCTCGCGCTTGGGTGGATTGGCTCGCGTGGGCGGAGTACTGCTACAACACTTCCTATCACTCCACCCTGCGCGCCATGCGATTTGAGGTGGTCTACGGCCGCCCCCCTCCGCCCATCCTGCCGGTTGATCCGGCGACGGCTCGGACGGAGGCGGCGGGCGATCTTCTTCACAGCCGCGACGAGATGCTTGCGGAGGTCCTGCAGCGCCTCATTCAGGCCTACCAGCTGGCCAAACACTGCTACAATGACCACCATCGCAAGGCGGAGTTCGCGGTGGGCGATTGGGTGGCTCCATCTTCTTCACCGCTCGACGCAGTCCCTGGACCCGCACGCGAAGCGCAAGCTGGGCTCTCGCTACGCCGGACCCTTTGCCATCTTGGAGCGCATCGGGAAGGTGGCCTACCGCCTTCAGCTTCTGGCCGGTGCTCGCATCCACGACGTCTTCCATGTGGGGCTGCTGAAGCCCTTCCGTGGGGAGCCCTCGGCGGCCACCCCCGCACTTCCTCCGACCTCCGACGGCCACCTCCTTCCGGGACCCGAGAAGGTGTTACAGGCACAGCTACGTCACGGGGTGTGGTACGTGTTGTTGGAGATATGCCCTAGAGGCAATCATGTATGATGATATTTCCTATGCGTTTATGAATAAAAGATAGTCCTTGGACATTATCAATGATGTGTATCATCAAGTACGTGACTTGTTTGTGGGACTATGCATTGTATGATGACTGTCCTAAAAGGTCCCTAGTCGAAAGGGCTGTGTGGACACGCAGCCGACTAGACTAGCATATGACACGGTCGATGGCTTGGTCTCACCAGCCATGGAGCATTGGATGCTAACCGGATAATATCGACTCGGAAGGATCTGGTTGGATTCGACATAGTCGGATCCGAGTCGAGATAAGGTCCGAGTCAGACAGACCCAACTATGAGGCACAACGATATGTCATCTGTGAGTCTCTAGTACAACATACGTTCTATGTCCTAAGACCTGAGCTGGCGTATGTACTCGGGATGGTGACAGACTTGCTTTGGGGCAACCAAACGCTACACCGCGACTGGGTAGTTACAAAGGTAGGTTTCGGACTTGTCCAGACCCATGCTACGAGACATGGTCGAGCAATATGGGATTTGCCCCTCCGATCAGGAGAGATATACTCTGGGCCCCTCGTGTGATCCGACCAGGATAAGCATGGCCATGTAACAAGGATTATGAGATAATCCGGTTTGTGGTCCGCATCACTGGAACGAGAAAGAGGTCGGGCTAGCACAAGGATGATAGACTCGCCTTGAGCCCGACAACATATATATATGTGTGGCAAAGGGAATAGAAGTATGATGTATGGGTTTGCCTAACCAGCTTCATCAGACACTTGGAGTTGGCACGCTTTGCTAGAGGCCGCTACTGACTAGCCGAGTCAGATGTGATCTGACTCGCGACCAAGTGAACGAGAACCTAAGGGGTCGCGCGCTTAAGGGAAGGAACCTGTGAGGCCCGGTCCGACTCCACGAGTCAGAAGTGATCCTACTCGGATTCGGATCCAGGCCGAATAGACTATGGCCTTTAGGATCCATGCGAGGCCCAAGTGTTGAGCCCGCGACGGATGCCTATATAAAGTGGGGGTGCAGCACACTCATGGTGATGATCGCTTCGGCGCTGTTGAGGGAGTCCTGGATAAGGGGGTCCTCGGACAGCCGGACTATATCCTTTGGCCGGACTGTTGGACTGTGGAGATACAAGATGGAAGACTCCGTCCCGTGTCCGGATGGGACTCTCCTTGGCGTGGAAAGCAAGCTTCGAAATATGGATATGAAGATCTCCTCCTTTGTAACCGACTCTATGTAACCCTAGCCCCCTCTGGTGTCTATATAAACTGGAGGGTTTAGTCCGTAGGACAAGAACAACAATCATACCATAGGCCAGCTTCTAGGCTTTAGCCTCTACAATCTCGTGGTAGATCAACTCTTGTAATACTCATATCATCAAGATCAATCAAGCAGGAAGTAGGGTATTACCTCCATCGAGAGGGCCCAACCTGGGTAAACATCGTGTCCTCGCCTCCTGCTACCATCCACCTTAGACGCACGTTCGGGACCCCTACCCGAGATCCGCCGGTTTTGACACCGACATTGGTGCTTTCATTGAGAGTTCCACCGGCCGCCACCGTAAGGCTTGATGGCTCCTTTGATCATCGGCGACGACGCGATCCGAGGCGAGGTTTTCTCCCCGACAGATCTTCAGATTCGGGCGGTTTATATCGGGCCAACTCGCATGGCCATCTGGAGCAGATCGAAAGCTACGCCCCTGGCCATCAGGTCAGGTTTGGAAGCTTAAACTACAATGCCGACATCCGCGGAGACTTGATCTTTGACGGATTCGAGCCCATGACAGGTGCGCCGCATGGTCACGACAAGCATGACTTAACTCTGCCGCCGGACGGTGTTTAGGAGATCGCACCTGTGGCTACTCCGGCTTTCAATCCGGAACAGATTGCGCCGTCTGAGGACAGGTGGATGGACCCCTCCACGGAGGCCGCACACTCAACGACAATAGAGCCGAACACTGACTTCACCTCCTGTGAGACCCGTGTTGCTGGACCCTTGGATTCGTCCCCGGCCACGGGCTCCAAACCGCCCGTGTCCGTGCCTATCGAATTCGATTGGGAACCGATTATGGAGTTTTCCTCCGCGGATATCTTTCAGCACTCACCACTAGGCGACGTGCTAAACTCATTGAGGTCTCTCCTTGTCGGGGACCTTGGCCAACTATGTCCGCTAGAATGGGATGCGGACGACGAAGAAATTCGCTGCCCACCCACCACCCACTTAGTAGCCACTGTCGACGGTTTAACCGACATGCTCGATTCTGGCTCCGAAGACATCGACGATATGGACGACGATGCAGGAGACGAACAGGAACCACCGCCCATAGGGCGCTGGACCGCCACCTCATCATATGATCTGTACATGGTGGAGACACCCAACAAAAACCACGACGAGGAACGGAAGGATGCAGCGAAGGATAATTCCCTCGAGAAGCAACCGAAGCGACGACGTAGGCACCGCTCTAAATCCCGCCTCAACAGCGATAACAGCGCAAGAAAGAATAACACCCCGGTCGAATCCAAAGGAAACGATGACCACATGGATCCAGCGATAGAGCAGGATGAACCAGCAGACGGCAAAAATAATACGGAGCCGCTGTCCGATCACAACGACGCCGAAGATAAGGCTCATCAGCCTCTCTCCGGAGAGGAAAAGAGTCCGGACGACGATGCACACATCATCCCGGAAGGGCACTTGGAACAAGAGAACCTCCATAGAAGGCTTATTTCCACCGCGAGGAGTCTGAAGAAGCATAAGCAAAGGCTTAAGGCCGCACAGAATATGCTCAACAGCAGATGGAACAAAGTGCTTGATAGTGAACAAAAATACGGCGGCAGTCGCCACACAAAGAGCTATCCAAAGCGCAAGCTCCTACCTGAATTCGATTACGAGGCTTTAGAGCCTATACAGCTGAAAAATAAAACGGCCAATCAGTCGGATCAACCACCTCGTGGCCATGATAGGGCGTCTAATGAGGCCGTACACAAGCCATCACACGATCCACGTAAGGACTTACATCAAAAAGCCGGTGTGACCAGATCCATCTACGGATCTAGGAAGCGTGCTCCAGCGCGCAATCGAAACCAAACAATACAACCGTCTGAACGCCAGAACACATCCAAATACAGGGGTGCCGCAGACCCCCTATGTTTCACCGATGAGGTGCTGGATCACGAATTTCGAGAGGATTCAAACCCGTGAACATAGAGGCGTACGACGGAATGACAGGCCCTGGGGTCTGGATTGAGGACTTCATCCTCCATATCCATATGGCTCGCAGAGACGATCTCCACGCCATAAAATACTTGCCCCTCAAGCTGAAAGGACCAGCTCGGCACTGGCTGAAGAGCCTCCCCGAAAATTCAATTGGAAGTTGGGAGGAGCTTGAGGATGCTTTTAGGGCTAATTTTCAAGGGACTTATGTCCGACCTCCGGACGCAGACGATCTTAGTCATATAATTCAACAGCCCGGAGAGTCAGCCCGGAAGCTTTGGAACAGATTCCTCACTAAGAAGAATCAAATTGTCGATTGCTTGGACGCCAAGCCTTAGCAGCTTTCAAACACAAGATCCGGGATTTAATGGTTTCACGACACCTCGCCAGAAAAACCGAGGACAATGGCAGCCCTAATAAGTTTTATGACCGCTTTATGCGGCAAAGATAGTTGGCTGGCCCGTAGTAGCACCAGCCACCCGTGCACATCCAAGTCAGGGATGGTAATGGAAAACCACGACGAAAGCAAAAAGCAAGTGTCGAAACAATGAAGACACCTCAGATAATACGGGCAGTAAACGCCGGATTTAGGGGCTCTCACCCGCCAACGAAAAGCCTTTAAAGGCAAATACGATGGACCGCCCCAGCCTAAACAGGATTCTAGACAAACTATGTCAGATTCATGGCACCTCTGATAAACCTGCAAATCACACCCACAGAGAATGCTGGGTCTTCAAGCAGTCCGGTAAGCTAAACGCCGAACACAAGGGGAGGGAGACACCAAGTGAAGACGAGGACGAGCCTTGCCAGCAAAATATTGGGGGACAGAAAAAGTTCCCACCAGAGGTCAAAACAGTGAACACGATTCATGTGACGAAGAGAAGGAGCAAACACGCACTCGGAGACATATGCGCCGTAGGGCCCATCACCCCCAAATTCACCCCTTGGTCGACCTGCCCGATCACTTTTGATCGCCGGGATAGCCCGACTAATGTCCGGCACGGAGGATCAGCTGCCTTGGTGCTCGACCCAATAATCAATGGATACCATCTCACACGAGTCCTCATGGATGGCGGCAGTAGTCTTAATCTGTTATATCAGGACACAGTCCGCAAAATGGGGTTAGACCCAACAAGCATTAGCCAAAACAATACTACCTTTAAAGGAGTAATACAAGGCCCAGAGACCCGCTGCACGGGCTCCCTCGTACTAGAGATTGTATTCAGTTCTCCCGACAGCTTCCGAAGTGAAAAATTAACCTTCGACATCGCTCCATTCCGAAGCGGCTATCAAGCATTAGTCGGAAGAATGGCCTTCGCTCGTTTTAACGCAGTACCGCATTATGCTTATCTTAAGCTCAAAATGCCCCGTCCACGCGACATCATCATAGTTAGCGGAAACACTGAGCGTTCCTTATGCGCGGAAGAATATGCGGCGGCCTTCACGGCCGACCACTAAATGACCTCGCCAACATACATAAACGATCGGTCGTCAAGACCACGGACACGGCTAGACGAGTCCGGCGCATCACTAGCTGTAACAGCTTAGACAAAACCTGAAATTGGTTTGATGGATATACCCCCATAGGCGGTACCAGGGACTTCCCGCGTGTAAAAAGGCCACAGTTCGGCTTGACCGTATTAACACAATATATATTTCACATTCTACCGGTTTATTAAGAATAACCAATTTTTTCTTTCCTTGCACGCAGACTTCGGGTTGGATTTTTCTCTTTTATAGATGATAATCGTGCTACACCCTTCCAGGATACGGCACAACGGAGACACAGGCGCAGACGTGTAGCAGGGCCCCGCTCAAAGGTTTCTCTTTAGATTAAGACCCTGCGTAAACCTTTCTTACTGTCTCTTGTTGCTTCACACCCTCCGGATACTAAAACACAACCAAGAGGGATTCTGGCGTTATTGGCATTTCGCCACGTCAGACTAATGCTCGTACCTGGAAATTCAGGGTTCATTATCGAGGGCGTTACTCAGCCCATTATATGTTGTAAAGTCCGAATACCTTAGGGAGTGTTCGGCATCGCGAGTTTGGCCTTATATGCATCAGCTCTGAATCATGTCTTTGGTCAAATGTTGGGTTTGCCCGGCTCCCGTGTTTTGCTACTTTACGCTCATCAGATCGGCTAAGGCGGCACCGGAGAACTATCGCGACAGCCTCGTTCATCTCGACGAGCACCTCAAGAGAGAAAGCCGAAAACTGATCGCTATGATAAAGCGCGAGACTGGTCAACCACTCGATGACTCATCGAATCTTCGGATTCCTCCGCATTAACGAAGGACCAGTTTTCTCGGTCATGTACGTACGCGCATCGTATTCGCATAGTCGCGGAGGTACCAGGGGCTATATAGTAGCCCCACTGTCAAACTCCTCTGGTTAAGTGAAAGTGTTAAAGCAATATAGTCTGATTGCCTCGTTCGCCACGCTACCACCTCCTTAATGGACCAAGACGTTGGATCAAGTGTGAACACGCGTTTTGGGGCAAACACCCTGTCGGATCACGGGTTCCGGCAGACCCTTAAGGTTCGAACTCTGGGGTGCGCGCGGAGATTCTGCCCTCAACCTCTCCGTCTCGCAAAGATCTAACTACTGGAAGAACAGCACAAGAGACACAAGGTTTATATCGGTTCGGGCCATCGCTAGGTGTAATACCCTACTCCAAAGTGTGGTGGGTGGATTGCCTCTTGGGCTGATGATGATGAATAAGATAAGGGAGAACAGGCTCATGAGGGCTTGTTCTTGGCTAGGGGATGAATCATGGGGGAGTTCGACGCCTTCTCTCTCTTTCTCCGCTTGTCCGATTGCTAAACCTGGGTTCGAGATGCCCTACCCTCGGGGTGGCTAGTCCTATTTATAGGCAGAGTCCCCGGCCTCTTCCCAAATATTGAGCGGAAGGGCGCCAACAATTGGCCAATTAGAAGGGGAACATCCGCACACTTATCCTGACTAAAGTTGGTCTTCACCGCCAAAGGCCCCTGTGGTGACGCCTGCCTTGGGCTCCATGGTGACCTCCTTCCCACCGTTGGACTGGTCTTGGTCTCGCTGGCAATCCAAATGGGTGCCTTTGTTGATCCTCTCGCTTCGCGCTTGCCCCTTTGCACCAAAGAGGAAAGGGGACGCCATGATCGGGCGCCCGCCTGGCACCCTTGGTCGTCATGGCTTGCATCATGGGCACCTCGTGAGGTACCCCGCCTTGATCTCTCTGCCTCCTCGCGAGCCTGCCTGAGGAGGCCGTGCTTGAGGAAGCGCCGTGTCGTCCACCTTGCGAGGCTTGGCCCCTCGCGAGGGTCTTGAGTCTTGTGTTGATGAAGATGGACCACGCTGGGCCCCCATTTGAGCCACGCCGTAGGCCGCAGGCAGGCAAGTCTGGGGACCCCCGTTCCCAGAACGCTGACAGTAGCCCCCGGGCCCAAGGCGCGCATGGACTTGACCGTGCCGAGAGGCGAAAGGGCAAGGGCGAAGCGCCGCGGGCCCTAACAGCCTGCAGCCTTGGGCGCCGCATGGCGGTTGATTGGACGTGGGTGCTTTTGTGACTGCGCGGGTTATTAATGGCGTGGCACCCGCCCCGGTTTTGCTTTTCTCCCTCTTCGGCCGCCGCTCGGATCCCCTTTCTTGCGCTCCTTCCCCCTTCCTCCAAGCTTCCAGATCTGCTCCATCCGGTTGACCTAGGCAGCCATGCCGCCTCGCCAAGCTCCGGCCGAAGCTTGGTTCTCGCCTGCTCTGGACTCGCCCAACGTATCTGAGGCGAGCCTTGCCCAACTGCACCGGCTGGCGGCAGCGCAGGGCGTCGACGGGGCGCAGTTGTTCAAGGTCGGCTCCGCCACCCCTGAAGGCCGGGGGAGCACCTTCTATCCTTTCTTCGTAAGCTCCATTACTGCGGGCTTGATGCCTCATTTCTCTGAGTTCTTCCTCGCCGTCCTCCGTCATTACAACTTGCAAGCTTTGCATCTCCACCCCAACTCCATCCTTCTTCTGGCGATCTTTGCCTACTACTGCGAGGCTCATGTGGGGGTGCAGCCTTCAGTGGCCTTGCTGCGCCACTACTTCTACCTCCGTACTTCCAAAGGTTCCCCCTCTGCGTGCGCGGGCTTCGTCGCGTGCGGCAGCGCCATGGCCATTTCGAATCCGGGGAAGAGGATCGAGGGCTTCCGGAGCAAGTGGGTTTTGGTAGACGCCGGGCGCATCCACCCTCGGTTGGCCCTTCCCACGGGGCCACCCGTGAGCTCGAGCGACTGGTCCCGAGCGGAGCTCACGGATCCCCGCGCGAAGTCGATGCTGGTGAAGATGGACGCCGACCTGAAGCCGGCCAGCATGGCGGCGGCAAAGCTGACCGGGGCGTCGCTGCTGAGGGAGTTCCTGGAGCACCAGATGGCTCCGCTTCGTCAATAATCTCCCCCGATGTGGAGGCCTCATCCGAGCCCCGCAGCTGTGGGTGAGGAGGATGTGACTGCGGTTCTCCAATCCTTGGTCGGGGGCAAGGTGGCAAGGCTGGAGGGCGCACCCTCGCCCCTGTTCCTTCGCGACGATTGGGAGCAGGTGGTGGAGTCCATGCCCGTCTTCAACGGGGACGGGCCCGTGCCTGTGGTGGCCCCCGAGGAGCTTGTGGACGTGTCTTCCGGCAACTCCAGCAGTGAAGAGGGCGAAGAGGAGCGGGAGGGGGGTTCTGATTCCGAGGCGACCGACGGAGAGTCTAGGGCTCCCCCTCTCCGGCGCAAGCCCCGCGCTCTCCGCCTTTCATTGAGCGATGATGATGATGACGACGTGCTGGGCAGCGGGAGCTCACCCCCGGTCCCGAAGAAGGGCAGGACTGGTTGATTCTCGCTGGTCCGCTTCTGACTCAGGGCGAATCACCGACGCGCTTTTCGCTCCGAGGTCGACCTTCCACCGGCTCAGCTTCAAGTTTGGCAGAGGCAGCCGAGCCTTCGCACGCACTGTAAGTGCTTGATCCTTGATCCTTGGTTCCCTGTTCCGCCGACGAGGCTTGACGATTACTTCTCTTGAGTAGGCTGGCGCCCACGGCGAAGAAGCTGAAGGGAGCTCCTGAGGCCCCAACTGCGGCGACGCCTCCGCCTGCAGGAAAGGGTGACTGTGACGCACGGGCCTTTCCTGCCCACTCGTCCTTGCGAGGTTTGGCTGATCTGGCTGGGGCTGCAGCCCCCATGGCTCGAGAGACTCCCGAGGTGCCTTCGTCGGGTGCTATTGCTACGGCTGGGGAGGCGCAGCAGACTCCGCCTCGAGATACTGCGGCGTCGCCACCGCTGCCTTCTCCTCCCGTTCCACCGGCCGCTGCTTCCGCGATCCCTCCTGTTGTTTTGGAGCGCACCGATGTTTCTCCGCCTTCTTCTTCCGTCCTGGAGCGTGCTGTTGCTGAACTGGACCGGCTGCGGCAGTATCTTCTAGGCGCCGACCCTTGCCTGGTGGCCGGGCGTCTGGAGCTGGCTTCGGGGTGGATTCGCTCTGATGCCTCCATTCGGGCGGCGCTGGTTCAGGCCTCAACGGCCTGCGACGGAGAGAGGGAGGCCACCCTCGAGGCGAAGGCTGCCCGAGATGCGTCCCTGTGGGAGGTGGTTGGAGTCCGCAGCCGCTGCAAGGAGCTGGAGGATGAGCTGCAGGGCCTGCGAGGCCAGCTTGCGGAAGAGGTCCGCCTTCGCCAAGAGCAGGAGAAGGAGGCGAAGGCACGCGAGGCGGCGCTCGAGGGCCGGGAGGCCAAGCTCAAGGAGCGCCGCGGCCGCTTAAGCACGCTGAAGAAGGAGCTGGTGGTGACGAAGGCCGAGCTGGACGCCAAGGCCCGGGTCCTCGCCGAGGATCGCGTGGCCTTCGCGGACATGGAGAGAGATGCCCGCGCTTCGCTGAAGACGCTCTACGAGAGCGGCCTGGATAGCCCGCTAGCCGGTGACGGGGACGGCCCCGCCAAGCTGCTTCCCTTCTTGGTGAAGGCTCTTGGAGATGTCGCCCTTGGCCTCGCCCCCACGGCTGAGGCCAAGGCGCGGTCCTGTTTTTCTCTGCCACCGACGCTGGTCTTGCCCACGCTCACTCTTCAGCGATCCCAGCCACGACTCGGCAGGCCTGGCTGAGCCGGTGAGTGGCGAGGGCGCCGCCGCCGCTGTCGAAGTCGTGAAGGGGCGCGCGGAGGCGCTGCTGGGGAAGTTCCGGGCCTTGAGCACCAAGCCGAAGCGAGGTGCTGCCAGCCCCGCAGCTCCTCAAGGCGAAGCCACTCCACGCAACTCCACCGCCGACAAGTGACTTCGCTATCGTTCCTGTTCTTCTTTCGATTCCTGCACATGCACGACGCCTCGGGGAGTCATTCAAATTTGCGTTTGGTACTAAGGCGACAGTATGGGTTGTACTATTTGCTTTTAAGTTCCTTGAATTTTATGTTCTTCTTCTCTACTTGCTTGTGTTCTACGCCGGCGGAGGCCGGCCCCGCGCGTGCCTCACCCAGCATCAGCCCCGACCAGAAACCAGGACGGGACCAAAGGAGTGAGGGGCTACGTGACAAGTTAGGCTCCTGAATCGCGATGCTCAAGAGTCCCCCTTGGCGCTCGAATCAACAAGTAGGGAAGCGCGATGTAGGTGTGTCTTCTGTTCTACGTCTGCAGAGCCCGACTCCGCGCGTACCTCACCCAGCATAGCCTTTCGGAACTAAGGAGTGAGGGGCTACGGAGCCAGTTAGGCTCCTGAGTCACGATGCTCAGGAGTCCCCCTTGACGCGCAAACAGCAGGTGATGAGATGAAATGTAGGCGGGGCTACCGTTCTACGTCTGCAGAGCCCGACCCGCTGCATTCTCACCCAAAGATAGCCTTTCGAACTAAGGAGTGAGGGGCTACGGAGTCGCTTAGGCTCTGAGTCGCGATGCTCAGAGTCCCCTGACGCCGCAAACGGCCTTCATACCTTGGCTCCGCCGGGAGAGACGCGACTTAACCCGCCCGAGGGACCTGGCTGGGGCGATGGCTGGGCGTGACGGTCAGAGCCCCCGTGCCCAGCCTCGCTCGCGGCGCCCGGGGCGCGCGATGAGGCCGCCATCGAAGCCTGGGCTCCTCGAGGTTAACGCGCCCGGAGGCCACCTCGCTTGTTTATCACCAGCCTTGGAGCATAGCGCCAGATGTGTACGGGCATAGCGCGCCTCGACAAAGGTCGCAGCCAGCGCTGGAGCATGGTGCTTCCACTGCACGGGAGGGGGCCCGGAGGAGCCTCGGGCATGTACAGCCCTGCCCTGACACGTGGCTGGCATGGTAGAGCTAGGTGAGGTGTATCTGGGCACCCGTGAGCCAGCGCGGGACTCACGAGGCCCTACCTCTGGGCGGGTTGCGCCCGGCACTGGGCCTTATCTTGTGTTCCTGCAAGACGAAGTTAGTTGATGGCACTTCACGCCCCGGTCCCTGCCTCGAGCTGGTCTCAGCCGCTGGCATGCCAGGTCGCGATGCCATGGACATGACCAGAGGGTGAGGGCTGGAGAGCCGGTAAGAGCCCTGAGTCGCGATGCTCAGGCACCCCCCCCCTTTAACGTGCAAGTGGCCACTCTACGTCCTCGGGTCCCGGCCCTTGAGCTGGTCTCAGCCGTCGCTAGCATGCCAGGTCGCGATGCCATGGACATGACCAGAGGGTGAGGGCTGGAGAGCCGGTAAGAGCCTTGAGTCGCGATGCTCAGGCACCCCCCCTTTAACGTCCAAGTGAGCGGCATGGAGAAGAAGAGATGCCGCGAACGGGCATTAAGTAATCAAGCATGGTGAGCGAATGCATAGTTGGAAATAAACGCAAGGAAGATACATGCCGCAGGGCCTGGACCGAGCGACTTGGGGATGATGCAGCCCGGGGCGCACTCCCAACAAAGCAAGCAAATGACAGGAAATAAAAGGGATACACGCCGCAGGGACAAACCCACGCGGCCTGGGAATAACGCAACCCTGGGAGGGTGCTCCCATCTTGAAACGAAACTTGAAGGATGTCACCTGGAGATGTCGAGGACGAAGTAGTGTTGGTGTAGCAGACTCGGTGGGCTACGGAAGCCGATCCTCACGAGCCCCCAGGCCCAGGGGCCTCGGGAGGCTCCGGTGGCACTGGCGGTTCCTCTCGGACCATCTCCATCTCCGCCAGGGCTACGGAACACGTGGCCTCTTGAGCCTCCATGATGCCCCTCATGAGGCGCTGGTACGCAACAGCCGCGTTCGGCAAACCGTAAGGCATGCGAACGTAGCTGTGAGGCGGACCTCCGCAGCGCCCCACTCGCGAGGGCCAGAGGCGCTCCAGAGAGGCGATTTGGTCGAGCCCTGGTACGTCGATGCAGACGCGCATCCCACCATCCTCGCCTGGATGGGGAGCCACAGTGGGTAGGCGGCGGACGCCTCTCATGACTCCTGAGGGTCTGGTCTTCCTTGCTTTACTCCTTGGGGGAAACGTGCTTTGAAGCACGCCTCCACGTGGTGCCCAAGCGCCTCCCTCGTGACCCTGGCAAGGTCGGTGGCCCTCCATGTGAGGGCCCCCGAGCCCTGCCTGAGGAGGGTGCCGGGCGTGCTTTCCTATGCGATGGACGGAGGGTCTCCCTGGGTAGACACGGGTCCTGAAGGGCCTGCCTCCTGAGGGGCTGGTGCGGACGATGTCTTCTTCTTATTGGGGGTGGTCTCGGGAAGCCTCCTGCTTCCGCGATCTGGGTCTTCTAGTGATGCGGCCTGAAAGGTTCGCTCCAGGGAACACACTGCATCCTTCTCTTAACAAGGCACTGTGATGACGCCGCCACTTCCCGGCATCTTGAGGACGTTGTAGCCGTGGTGAGTCACAGCCATGAACTTGGCCAGCCCTGGGTACCCAAGGATGGCGTTGTACGGCAGGCGAATGTGAGCGACATCGAAGTCGGCGAGCTCGGTCATGTAATTCTTCTGGGCCCCAAGGTGGACCAGGAGGCGGACCTGCCCGATGGGGACTGTGGAACCGTCGGTGACTCCGGAGAAAGGCTTGGTTGGCTGCAGCTGGTCATAGGGCACTTGGAGGTTGTTGAACGTTTCCACGCACAAGACATTGAGCCCTGCTCCTCCGTCGATGAGGGTCCTGGTGACCAAAACGTTGCTGATGACTGGGGAACAAAGCATCGGGAGGACCCCGGCTGTGGCCGCGCACTTGAGCTGGTCTGCTGAGCTGAATGTGATGGCGCAGGCCGACCACTTGAGGGGACGCGTTGCTTCGAGCTTGGGGAGAACTGCATTCACTTCGCAGGCGAACTGTTTGAAGATACGCTGAGAGGCTGGGGCTTGAGCTCCGCCGAGGATGCAGGCGATTGCGCGCGGCTCCTGGAAGCCCCCAGCCCCCTCGTCTTGGTGACGGTCTTCATTCCTTCTTGGCTGAGGCGGCAGCGGCGGCAGGCCTGGGTTGCCATGAGGGCGATCCTCACGAGGCTGATCCCTCCAGTCCCCCTCGCGAGGCAGGTCACGCCAGCGATCTTCGCGAGGTTGGTCGCGCCACCCTTGGCACGGGCCACGATCTTCCCAGTGTCCCGGGTTCCTTCCTCCTCCTCGGCCGTAGCCCCGGTCAGCATGGTCAGGGCGTCGACCGACTCTTCCTTCTCGCACGGCGCGGAGCTCTTGGCATTCGTTGGTGTTGTGGGTGTGGAGGTCGTGGTACACGCAGTACCGGCTGCCCCTGGAGGATTCAGGCAGATCCTTGCCCCGCTTGGTGTCCGGCTCTGCCGCGAGCACGGCAGCCCCTTTGCGCTTCACGTCCTTGGCCTTGGGCTTCTTCTCTTCTGGGTCTGCGGCAGGCAGCTCGAGGAGGGAGAGGCGTCCCTCCTCAGCCCTGGCGCACTTGGTCGCCAAGTTGAACAGCTCCAGGGAGGTGCAGAGGTCTTCATGCATCGCCAACTCCTCCTTCATCTTGACATCGCGGACACCATCGGAGAAGGCTGAAATGATGGCTTCCTCGGACACCCTGGGGATCTTGAGGCACGCACTGTTGAAGCGTTGGATGTACTTTTGCAGGGTCTCCCCAGGTTGCTGCTTGATGCGGCGCATGTCGCTCACGGCGGGAGGCCGGTCACGGGTACCTTGGAAGTTGGTGATGAAGCGGGTGCGCATCTGTTCCCAGGAGGAGATCGTGCCTGGGGCCAGGTTCAGGAGCCAAGTGCGAGCATCTTCCTTCAGCGCCATGGGGAACCAATTCGCCATGACCTTTTCATCTCCGCTGGCAGCTTCGATGCCCAGCTCGTAGAGCTAGAGGAACTCTATGGGATCAGTCGTGCCATCATAGCGAGGGGGCAGGTCCGGCTTGAACTTGCCGGGCCATGCGACGCTGCGCAGTTCGGCGGTGTAGGCGCGGCAGCCTGCGGTGGCCGCGGGAGGTTTCGGTTGGGGGGGAGCTTGGCCTTGCAGGTCCCTTTGCGCTGCAGCTGGGAGCAGCGCGGGGTCTTGATGTGCCGGAGCTGGAGCGGGGTCTCGGCGAGCCGGAGCTGGGAGCGCCCGGGCGGCCTCTTGCGGTAGTGGGACTTCTTGGCAGCTCCGCTCCTGCTGGGCTGGCGCTTGACGGAGCGGGTTCCGCCCAGGGGCTGCGCGCCTAGGGGCCACAACGTCTTCTTGGAGAGGAGGCGGTTGGAGGCATCGAAGAGCTTCATGCCCTCTTGAGGCCGGGTCTGTGTGCGCCAGGCGGGCGGACGGCCAGTGGGGAGCCCCGCTGCTGGGCTGAGCTTCAGCGACGCAGGTCGAACCCTCCTCGCGGACATCGTCGGACAGGGATAAGCGCAGGAGCTTCGTTCGCTGCAATGGCGCGAGCTCGAGCCTCAAGCAGAAGCGCTTGGGCCTTGCAGCAGACGATGGAGCCGGCGGGGTGAGTAGCGGAGTGGCGGTGCGGCGTCTCGCCCGCGCAGACGAGTGTGCCGAGAGGATGCCTGCTGCTCGTTTCCCGCCGGGCGGTAAGCGGCGTTGGCGGGCTGACGGAGAGCAGCGAGGATGCCCACCGGCAGGGCCGTCTAGACGGCAGCGAAGCGATATGCGCGCCGGCGCTTCAGCGCAAACGGCAGCGTCGGAATATGGATCTGACAGTCGGAGGAAAAGCAGGCGGCGGAAGACAGATTCCGGCGCACCCCTACCTGGCGCGCCAAATGTTGGATCACGGGTTCCGGCAGACCCTTAAGGTTCGAACTCTGGGGTGCGCGCGGAGATTCTGCCCTCAACCTCTCCGTCTCGCAAAGATCTAACTACTGGAAGAACAGCACAAGAGACACAAGGTTTATACTGGTTTGGGCCACCGTTGTGGTGTAATACCCTACTCCAGTGTGTGGTGGGTGGATTGCCTCTTGGGCTGATGATGATGAACCGTACAAGGGAGAACCGCCTCGTGAGGGCTTGTTCTTGGCTAGAGGATGAACTGTTATGGGGAGTTCGATCGCCCTTCTCTCTCTCTCTTTCTCTGCTTGTCTGATTGCTAAACCCTGGGTTCGAGATGCCCTACCCTGGGGGTGGCTAGTCCTATTTATAGGCAAAGGCCCTGGGCCTCTTCCCAAATATTTAGCGGGAAGGGCGCCAACAATTGGCCAATTCGAAGGGGAACATCTGGTACACTTATCCTGACTAAAGGTGGTGTTCGCCTGCCACAGGCCCTGTGGTGACGCCGTCTTGGGCTCCATGGTGACCTCCTTCCCACCGTTGGACTGGTCTTGGTCTCGTTGCACCGAAATGGGTGCCTTTGCTTGATCCTCTCGCCTGCGCTTGCCCCCTTTGCACCAAAGAGGAAAGGGGGATGCTGCGTGGACTGGCGCCCGCCTGGCACCCTTGGTCGTCATGGCTTGCGTCATGGGCACCTCGTGAGGTACCCCCTTGATCTCCGCCTCCTTGCGAGCCTGAGGAGGCCGTGCTTGAGGAAGCGCCCGTGTCGTCCGCCTCATGAGAGCTTGGCCCCTCGCGGTCTTGAGTCTTAATGTTGATGAAGATGGGCCACGCTGGGCCCCATTTGAGCCACGCCCTTGCATGAGGCGGCGAGCAAGTCACAGGGACCCCCGTTCCCAGAACGCCGACACACCCCCGCATTATATGCGTGGGGGCTGAAGCCGACGACTGCAAACTTTCAGGTTACATATATATATGTACATAAACGACCGCACAGGAGGCATACTTTCAGGCAAAAGTATAAACACAGCCTTTATAAATCAAATAGCATCATTCTTACAATTGGGATACATGTCACTAAAACATGATACCCTTCGAGCACTGAGCCTCTATTAAACGACCGCCTTCTAGGACTTCTTCGAAATAATGCTCGGCCGCTACCCGGCTCACGTCCGAACTCTGGGTTGCAATAGCGGTGGCCTCCATGTCTGCCCAGTATGTCTTGACACGGGCAAGAGCCATCCGCGCACCCTCTATGCACGCTGACCTCTTCACAGAGTCAATATGCGGCACAACACCTAGGAATCTTTGCACCAAGCTAAAATAACTATTCGGCCTTGTTCCTTCCGGCCAAAGGTGATCCACAACAGACCTCATGGCAAGCTCGGACTACCTATGGAGCTCGGCCCACTCAGCCATTTGCTCATTTAGCAGCAGTGGACGCGCTGGAGCATTGAACTGCGACTAGAATAGCTTCTCCGCTTCACGATCTTTTTGGTCTTTGAAATACTCTATCGCATCAACACCACTCGCTGCCAAATCCAAGTACGCGTCTGCCGAACTCCATGATTGATCCAAAAGGGCATACTTAGGATCTCCGAACTTCGTCCGCAACAAAGAGGGCTTCCCAGCCGCAATATCTCCGGCTTGACGTAGCTCCTCCTTCGTCTCTTTGATTTTAGAGCGGGCTTCCTTGGCTGCTACCTTGGCTTTCTCCAGGTCCACCGTCTTTGCTTGGTTTTCCTTCTCAAGAAGCTCATAACGGTCGGCGGCATCTTTCAAATCAACAGCCATCTTGGCTATTTTCTCTTTGCTCTAACAATGCGCAGCCTGTTCGGCTCTTAGATCTTCGACCGCCTTCAGGGCGGCCGCATCGCTATTCCTGGCTTGTTCCTTGGATCGGGCAAGTTCCGCCCGAAGGGTCTCCACGGCGGCAGCTCCATCTGCAGTCACAACACATTACAGATACTAGCATCATGCTCCTCTTAATATATGTTGATCACTGGAGAATACATACCCTGTGCCTCGTCAAGCCGCTTGTTTACAAGCACGATGTCGGCATCTGCGGCATCAAGTTGCCACTTCACTTTGGCAAACTCACCATTTCGGCTATCCGCCGAACCCTCAACCACCTACACATCAAAGCAGCATGATCACTACCTGGGACTATGATCCCCTGTTTGTCGCCTTTTGACGGCAACCAGAGTCTCAGGGGCTATTGTCTGCATAGGGCACACCTAGCGTGTGTGGTACCATCAAAAATATATATTACTTTGCGTACCTCAAAGCCTCTTAGCAGGCTCATAAAAGCTTCATGCAACCCACTTTCGGCGGATGAAATTCTCTCAAAGACCGTACCCATTAGAGTACGATGCGCCTCTGAGATAGCTTCTTGCTCCAGCAGACTCATCAGTGCGTCCGGTCGTGCACCGGACAGTGCCGGACTCTTCTTATGGCTCTCCTTAGGAGCCGAATACTCCGGACTTCGGGTGGCCGAAGGGTTACCTTCTGGCCTTGGCGGATCAGGAGAAATCCTTCGTGACGACACCTCAGGGTCACCCGCCTCACGAAGCAGGGAGGCACGGGGAGGCGTTTCGCTGTCCATCATCTCCGGAAGAAGATCCCCCGAAGACGAACTCTGCTGAGAAGGGCTGCGATCCGAACTATAAGACATATGTCTCGGATTATTGTTCTCAGAAATAAAGCAGGGTATATTTACTATAAATCACTTTTGTTTACTTACAGCTCGGTGGAGGGCTGGTCCCCTTGCAGAAGGATGCCCTCCGGGGTAGGGCCCCCTAACAAAGGTTTCTTCCCTCATTTGGAAATCATTGTTTCCAAGTCTTCAGAGGCGGCCCTCTTCCTTCCCTAGGTAGAGGGAATTTTAGATTCCTTGCCCCGGTTATCCTCCTTCACAGAGGTACTAATTCCCCCGGTTTGGATGAATAATGAGTGAGGCTCGCTTTCGGCCTCTTTGTTCCTCCCTTTATCTTCTCCTGATGGCGCTTGATAATGCGCAAGCTCTAGCATCCTGGCTAGTACAGGATCCGGTGATTCTTCGGGGAGGGGCGCCGAGCACCTGATCATCTTCGCGTTTTTTATCCAGTCCTGGTCAAAGACTGGCCTTTCAGAATAATGTTATGATAAATAAAGAGACGACGTGTTCGGCCGCGGAATTACTTACTTGGGTGTCTGGACTGTTGCAGTTCAGACCCGCATCCTCGGTGGTGTCCGGACACTTCATTCGTGATCCGAAGAACAATCCGTACATCTCTTCAAGCGTCGCGCCAAAGAATTGCTGAATAGTTCGCGGTCCTTCCGGGTTGAACTCCCACATGCGGAGAGATCAACATTGGCATGGCAGGACCCGACGAACTAGCATGACTTGCATTACCTTGACTACGCTGACATCTTCCTGGAGGAGATCTCGGATGCGACTCTGCAATGTCAGCACATCATTAACTGGCCCCCAGTCCAATCCCTTGTTAACCCATGACGCCAATTGTGGTGGAGGGCCCGGACGGAAGACGAGGGCGGCTGCCCACTTGGTAGTTCGGTGAGCTGTGATATAAAACCACTCCCGCTGCCATAACTTGGATGTCTCTGGGAAGGAACCCTTTGGCCATGGAGCATCGGCGCCTTTGCTTATTTTGATGCCTCCGCACTCTACGTGTCGCCCATCGATCATCCTCGGCTTCACATTGAAGGTCTTGAGCCATAAGCCGAAGTGTTGGGTGATGCGGAGGAAGGCTTCACACACGACGATGAACAACGAGATGTGAAGGATGAAATCCGGAGCCAGATCATGGAAATCGAGCCTGTAGTAGAACATAAGCCCTCTAACAAAGGGATCAAGACTAAAGCCTAGCCCTCGGAGGAAGTGTGAAATAAATACAACACTCTCGTTGGGTTCGGTGGGGATGACCTGCCCTTGAGCAGGCAGCCTGTGCGTGATTTTGGCGGTCAGATACCTGGCTTCTCTCAGCTTCTTGATGTCCTCCTCTGTTACAGAGGAGGCCATCCACTGGCCTTGAAGGTTGGATTCGGACATGATTGAAGGTCCGAAGTGCTCAAGCCCGGGCCTTGGGTGTTGGAATTCAAGGTGGGGGAAGGGTAGGATCGAGCGTGAGAAGAAAAGGACAGGCCTTGGCTTCTTTATAAAGAGGATGAATATCAAGCGCCCCCCGCGTGACCGTTTGGAACTTTCCTAAAATCGACGGGTCATACCAAGAAGGCACGATTGGGTTAACCACGCCCGTATTGATGAGAATCCCGTGAAAAGAGGGACACGATCTCTGCTTCGACAGGACGTGCCAATAAAATCACCTCGCAACTCGTGTAGTGGCAAGCTCGGAAAAACGGTTCGTCATGACCAGACCACGACAGAACGTCACATTATGAAAAGCTGTCAGTAGATTAGATTTGTGGAAATATTATTCTCTCTATGGTGGTATGTGGAATTTATTTTGCAGAGTCGGACACTATTCTTGTGTTCAAAATCTTCTATGGGGTATTCGGAGGAAGAACCCGCCTGACAATGCCGAAGACAATCTGCGCGCCGGACTCATCGTCATTGAATCCTGGTTCAGGGGCTACTGAGGGAGTCCTAGATTAGGGGGTCCTCGGACAGCCGGACTATATCCTTTGGCCGGACTGTTGGACTGTGGAGATACAAGATTGAAGACTCCGTCCCGTGTCCAGATGGGACTCTCCTTGGCGTGGAAGGCAAGCTTGGCAATACAGATATGAAGATCTCCTCCCTTTTAACCGACTCTATGTAACCCTAGCCCCCTCCGGTGTCTATATAAACCGGAGGGTTTAGTCCGTAGGACAAGAACAACAATCATACCATAGGCTAGCTTCTAGGGTTTAGCCTCTACAATCTTGTGGTAGATCAACTCTTGTAATACTCATATCATCAAGATCAATCAAGCAGGAAGTAGGGTATTACCTCCATGGAGAGGGCCTGAACCTGGGTAAACATCGTGTCACTCTCCTCCTGTTACCATCCGCCTTAGACGCACAGTTCGGGACACCCTACCCTAGATCCACCGGTTTTGAAACCGACAGCTGTCACTAGGGTTTGCATGTGTTGCGAATAGCCACCTCCACTCGCCGCCGACTGTGTGATCGGAACTAGCAGTCCGCCGCACGGTGTTCCTCGTGCACGTGCAGATACCATTAGAGGTGATGCACTTGCGCCGCTCCGGCGAACCTGTACGTGGGAATCGACGACCCGCTGTTTGAGGGAGATCAGACGAGGAGGAGACGATCCACGTGGACGCGCTGCCCCAACTCTTCTTCTGCTGCACGACACTGCGCGTCTAGTGATAACGATTAGTGATCCATCTCCCGTAGCATGTTCCTGTTGTTCTCCGCGTAGGAAAATTGTATTTTGCAGTCGACGCACCCTACCGAAGAACCCAACACGTGTTAATCCAGTGGCCTGGCCTTTTGGAGGAGGAGGCTACTTGGGAGCAGCGCGACGAGTTCCGCCAACACTACCCAGACTTCCAGCTCAAGGACGAGCTGTTTGCGCAGGCGGGGAGAGATGTTATGACCAGGGTAACTTATACCCGTAGGAGGCCCACCGGGCAGGTTTAGTTAGGGGCTTAGCCCACAACTTATCTTATTTTCGTGGTTATATAAACAAGCTGTAAGACTCTTTTTCAGATTAAGCAATAAGACAATTCTATTGCATGGCTCCTAGAGGAGTCGGAACCCTGAAACCTAGCCGCCTTCTCTCTCTGCCGCTGCCCCCTCCACGCGCAGGACGACGCCCAGCCACCGGCGGCCGTGTGCTCAGCTCCCTCCTTCCACTACAACCTCTGGCCTAGACCCGGTAGAACCCTAGCTCCTACCATTACCGCTGGGTTGGGCCGAAATAACAACTGGCGAACCCGAGTCGAACCCAGCGCACCAGAGGGAGCCTGGGGGCGCCGGCTGAAGCAAAAAGGCACGTTGGCCCGCTGTGTCGGGGACAACAGGCATATTCCCGCCATTTTTACCCCCTTTTCCCTCCATTTCCCCATTGCTTCTCCCCTCTCCCCCGATGTTCCCGCCATTCTCCTCATCACATCTGGGCGCCATGCCGCCGAAGAAGTATGCGGCACCTCGCCTCGCCGAACTTGTCGCGTTTTTTGGCAGCGGGAAAGACAAGTTCGAATTTTTTGGCGTCTGGGCCCGAAACCTGGGGGCCCGGCTAGAAACTCGATCTCCATAGGGTGAAAAACCCGCCGGAGCAAACGCCAAAAGGCTTTCGCCGGGTGCGCTTGGGGGCCGAATTCACTGTTTTGACCTTTTTAGTAAACTTTAGCACGATTTGACCTCGGTTCAAAAAAATTTCATGATCTGACCCTTTTCCTACGCCATCGTCGTTGGCGGTAGAGTAACACAGCCTACCGCCGAGGGCTATGGCGGTAGGACTTGACTGTGCCATCAGTTCGAGGTTGAAAATACCCTACCGCCATAGTCATTGGCAGTAGGGTCTGTAAGGTATAATTAAGGTGCCGCATCAAGTACTACAGAAGTACTCTGCTGGAGAGTTGGCTAGCGCGTGGAGGTTTAACTGATAGGTCTCGAGTTTGATCCTTACTACGGCCGTTTTTTTGTTTCTTTTTATTTTGCCCAAAAGTAAACAATTTGTCCAATTAATATTAGCACATGAATTATTGATAAAAAATATTTTTACTTATCTGCAACTGTTTTATAAATTTCTGCAAAGATATAAACGAATATGATCAATTGGTCTCACGCATTAAAAATATTTGAAAGTCCACCAAGATCAATTGGTCTCATGCAATATTGGCCCAACATATCTCTTCATCATTCATGTATGAAGCCTACCTGATAGTTAGGTCGTTGCAATCATCTTCAAGCCTTTGGTCCATCACTCTTGCCCTCAATTATTCCCTGTCATTAGACCTTCGTTTCCCTATGAACCACTACTAGATTAGGGAACTCCCTTGCCAGAGCAGGAGCAGCAGGGCAGCTAGCTTATACTTTATCAAGGTGAATGCTCCAACTTCTCCTAAACTGCTCAACGCTTTTGGAATCAGTCGGACTTCTTGTTTGCAGTTTGTATATGTTCTTTTGAAACTTGTGTTTTGACACTGGAACCCAAGAAAGCATGAAATACTGTCGGCGTTCCGGGAACGGGGGTCCCCAGACTTGCCTGCCTGTGGCCCACGGCGTGGCTCTGCGAGCGGGCCCGTACGGCCCATCTTCACCAACAAGTGCTCAAGACCCTCGCGAGGGGCCAAGCCTCACGAGGCGGACGACACAAGACCTCCTCGGGAGTGGCCTCACCAGGTTGGCTCGCGAGGGGCGGAGAGCTCAAGGCAAGGCAAACCTCGCGAGGTTCTCGTGACGTGAGCCATGACGATCAAGATCAGGCGGCGCCCGGCCAAAGCGGTGCCAGCCGCTTGATGTCCTTGTTTCCTCTTTGGTGCTAAGGAAGCGAGCGCAGGCGCGGAGTACCGAGGCGTCAAGCAAAGGTTTCCATATTAGTGCAACGAGACCAAGACCGGCGGGACGGCAAGAGGAGGTCACCATGGAGCCCAAGGCGGCGTCACCACCAGAGCCTTTTGCAGGCGAAGGCTGCTTTTGTCAGGATAAGCTGTACTAGTTGTCCCCTTTCAAATTGGCCGTTGTTGGCTCCCTTCCCGCTCAATATTTGGGGAGAGGACCAGGGCGTCTATAAATAGGACTAGACACCACAGTAGGGGGCAACTAGTCTCAGACCGGTCGAGAACTATTCTCGAACCCATTCAGTTCATCCTCACACTCATCGAGCACAAGAACACCTCAACCTTAGGAGGTTGCTCTTCCCCTTGTAATGGTTCATCCATAGCCCAAGAGGCAATCCACCACCACCACACTGGAGTAGGGTATTACACCACAATGGTGGCCCGAACCAGTATAAATCTTGTGTCCTTTGTGTTGCGAGTTCCTCGAGTTAGCCCTTGAGATCATAGCGAACCTAGGATGTGGATCGGTAGGGGGGAGATCTTCATGCGCACTCCAGTGTTCGAACCTTGAGGGTTTTTGCCGGAACCCGTGATCCGACATTTGGCGCGCCAGGTAGGGGTGCACTGAAGCTTCCCTTCCATCGCTCCGCGTCCCGTTGCTTCATCGTCTCCATGCCGGACGCACGCCACGCTCGCGCTGAGCGTCGGGCTGCCCTCACCACCCGCATTGCTCAGACGGCTCCCGTCGGCGGGCCACCCCGTCGTTCTCCATCGCCTGCCGCCAACGCCACCACCGGCCCGGCGGGAACGAGCAACAAGCGACCTCGCTGCACCCCTCAGTGCGGCGGGACAGCCTCACCGCCACTCCATCACTGACCCCGGCCGGTTCGTCATCCCACGCACGTCGTGCTCCCACGAACGCGTGGGCCGCGCTCCTCATGGTGCACGAGCTCCTGTGCTACTGCCCCGTCGATGACCTCTATGAGGACTGGCTCGACCGCATAGCCGAGCATGTCAGCGCTGCAAGGGGCCCCCCTGCACCGTCCCTCTCACTGCCTTGCCCTCCGCCAGCAGCGGGCGGCAAAGCCCATGGAGCGCCTCCACCACCTCTGCCCCAAGACGGAGTCTTGGCGCCAAGGCGCGCGGCCCCACGGCGTGACCTGCCGCGTCCGGCGCCTGCGCAAGAAGAAAGAAGCTGGCAAGAAGTCCCTCGCCCGCAAGAGAATGCTCCACAGCTCCCCGCACCGCCACATCAGGATCGCTTGCTGCGGCAGGGCCCTGGGCCGCTTTCCGTGGGGGCGCGCGGGCGCCAAGACCAAGCTCCACCTCCAAGACGGGCCCCGGTGAACATGGCCGGTTGTCGCGCCTTCATCCCCGAGCTGCTTAGCGTCACCTGGCCGGGCAAGTTCAAGCCGAATCTGCCTCCTCATTACAACGGCACCCCCGACCCCGCGGAGTTCTTGCAGCTCTACGAGTTGCGCATCGATGCGGCCAACGGCGATGAGAAAGTCATGGCGAACTGGTTCCCCATGGCGCTCGAAGACGGCGCTCGTTCGTGGCTCCTGAACCTGCCTCCAGGCTCGATCTCCTCTTGGGACGAGATGCGCGACCGCTTTGTCGCCAACTTCCAGGGCACTCGCGACCACCCGCCGGCCGCGGGTGACCTGCGCCGCGTCAAGCAACAACCAGGAGAGACCCTCCAGAAGTACATCCAGCGATTCAACAACGTTCGCCTCAAGATCCCTAAGGTAACGGACGAGGCCATCATCTCCGCGTTCTCTGATGGCGTCCGCGACGTCAGGATGAAGGAGGAGCTTACCATCCACGAGGAGCTGTCCACATCCCTGGAGCTGTTCAACCTGGCGACCAAGTGCGCAAGAGCTAAGGAGGGGCACCTCTCCCTCCTCGAGCTTCCGGCTGCGGACCCAGAGGAGAAGAAAGCCAAGGCCAAGGACGTGAAGCGCAAGGGAGCAGCCGTGCTCGCGGCGGAGCCAGACACCAAGCGCGGCAGAGACCAGCCCGAGTCATCCAAGAGCAGCCGACCGTTCTGCGCCTTCCATAACCTGCATACCCACAACACCAGCGACTGTCAAGAGCTTAGAGCCATTCGAAAAGGACGCATCGGTCGACGCCCCGAGCGCAACGACCGGGGCAACGGCCGAGGAGGAGGATGTGGTGGCGGACGCTGGAATGACCGTGGCCCATGCCAGGAGTGGCACGACCGGCCTCGTGAGGACCGCTGGCAGGATCAGCCTCACGAGGGCGCCTGGAGGGATTAGCCTCGTGAGGATCGTCCTCAGGGCAACGCCGGTCTTCCTCCACTTCCGCCACCACCACGAAGGAATGGCGACCACCATCAAGACGAGGGGGCTGGGGGCTTCCAGGAGCCGCGTGCCATCGCCTGCATCTTGGGTGGAGCTCAAGCCCCAGCCTCGCAGCGTATCTTCAAATAGTTTGCTCATGAATTGAATGAACTCCTCCCCAAGCTCGAGGCCACGCGCCCGCTTAGATGGTCCAAGTGCGCCATCACGTTCAGCTCGGCAGATCAGCTCAAGTGCGCGGCTACCGCTGGCGCCCTCCCAATGCTTTCTTCACCAGTCATCAGCAACGTGCAAGTCACCAAGACCCTCATCGATGGCGGCGCGGGGCTCAACGTCCTGTCCGTCGACACGTTCGACAACCTCCAAGTGCCGTATGACCATCTTTAGCCCACCAAGCCTTTCACAGGAGTGACCGGCGGCTCCACTACCCCGATCGGGCAGGTCCGCCTTCCCATCACCTTCGCAGAATGCAACAACTACAGCACCGAGCTCATCGACTTCGACGTCGCACACATCCGTCTGCCGTGCAATGCCATCCTCGGGTATCCAGCCCTGGCCAAGTTCATGGCGGTGATGCACCACGGCTACAATGTCCTCAAAATGTCAGGAAGCGGCGGAATCATCACAGTCCCATGTGAAGAAAGAGACGCGGTGTGCTCCCTCGAGCGTGCCTTCCAAGCTGCAGCAATCGGCGACCCCGACAGCAAGGCCGAGTGCCCTCCTGAGACCACCCCCAAGAAGAAGAAGCAGCTGCTCCGTGCAGGACCTTAGAAGGGTGGCGTCGCGAGTGGTACCTCGTCAGGATCAGCGCCCGCACCTGGGGCGCCTCCCTCTCTCGCATAGGAAGGCGCGCCCGGCACCCTTCTCGGGCAGGGCTCGGGGGCTCTCTTCTGGAGGGCCTCAGACCTTGCCAACATCACGAGGGAGGCGCTCGGGCACCATCTGGAGGCGTGCTTCACACCACGTTTCCCTCAGGAGAACACAGGGCGAGGAGCGCCCACCGCTCAGGAGTCCATCACCAATGCCACTCAGGAACTGCAAGACGCAAGGGCCATGCGCGGCGACCGCTGCTCACCAGGCGCAGCTCCCCATCCAGGCGAGGATGCCGGGCAGCGCGTCTGCATCGACGTCCCAGGGCTCAACAGGTCCGCGTCTCAGGAGCCCTTCTGGCCTTCATGCGTGGGACGCTGCGAGGGCCCAGCGCACAGCTACGTTCGCATGCCTTTTGGCCTGCCGAGCGTGGCGTCAGCTTATCAGCGCAACTTGCGACGCGCCCTGGCGACTCAGGAGGCTAGGCACCACGCCATCCTAACCGAGATGGAGATGGTCCTCAAGGAACCGCCTGGTCCCCCAGAGCCTGCAGAGGTTCAGGACCCCGGTGGCTGATGAGGTTCGACCCCTTCGCCGCGTACCTTCAGCTACCCCAACATCCCTTCATCAACAGAACCAGGTGACATTTTCCAAGTTTATTTAGCTAGGAGCGCCCCCTGGGATGCATCATTCCCAGGCCACATGGGTCCGTCCCCGTGGCATGTATCCCTTTTCATGTCTTTAGCTTACCTTGCTGGGGGCGCCCCTCGAGCTGCATCATCCCCAAGCCGCTCGGGCCAGGCCCAGTGGCATGTATCGTCCCTGCGTTTACTTAAGCTAGTCTGCTTTCCATGCTTAATCTACCTATGACTATCACTTGCTTGATTCTCACCCGCCTCGGCGGCTACTCACGCCGGCACGACGCTTGTGCTCGGGGCCGTCCCTGCAACGTCGACAAATCTGAGCGGTCAAGCTCTGACTCGCGGCACACCCCACGCACGTCACCTCACCAGGCCCTCAGTGCCTTCATCTCTTCGCGGAGCAACCGGCGGCAGACCGGCAACCATAATGGAAAACTGTGTTTCTCCTTGTGCTGGCTCGCAGAAACCCCCTGAAGATACCGGCAGGCGAAACTGCGAGCTCCCTCTTCTCCCATGCAATCCGCTTATACGTTAAAAGGGGGGCTCCTGAGCATCGCGACTCAGGAGCTCCTACTGGCTCTCCAGCCCTCACCCCATGGCCTTGACCACGGCACGTGACCTAGCATACCAGCGGCGACTGAGCTTGCTCGAGGGCCGGACCTGAGGACCTAGAGCACGAAGGAAGGCGTGGAGAAGGGGGGAGGCTCGCATGGACCTGGCTTAGCTGTGCATCGGACGCCTTTACACGAATCTGGCGCATCATGAGGAATCGACACCGAACCGTCAAGATAAGTCCCGAGCCCGGGTTGGCTAAACCGCTAAGGATTATGAACCATACTAACCGCAGCCCTGTTGCAGCAACGTCACCCCCCTTTCTTACCTCTCAACGGCCGCTTGAGCGCTAAAGGGGACCTCCTGAGCATCGCGCCTCAGGGGCTCTTACTGGACCTCGGGCCGCTCACCTCCTGGCCTTGACCACGGCACGTGACCTGGCATACTAGCGACGGCTGTAGCCTGCCTGGGGACCGGGACCTGTTGGCGTAGAGCACTAAGTCGTCACGAGGTCGGAAAGGGAAGACCGAGCTGAAGCAGGACTCGCGCTTGCACAAGTTCATAATAAGGACAAAAAAATTGATAACAGAGATATGATTCTCTGTGAGGCTTTAAAGGTTGATAAGGACATGGGGGTGGATAAAATTCCAGAAAATTGTATGCTGGAAGAAGTGGTTAATGAAATACAGAGAGAAAGGGGAGAGCATGAAACAGGGGAAGAGAGCGGAGGGCTGAACTTAATGGATCATGGAAAAAAGAGGGAGGTTGGCTAGATGGGCCTCGCAGGACCTAGGCCCAGGAAAGTGGTTGGTGGAGGTGTCCCAAAAGAAGGAGATGGGGGTGTGGAACTATATAAAGGAGGAATCCCACCTGACATTCCAGAACCTGATTTCCTCCACCTCCCTAACTCTAGCCAGACGTCGGCGGCGACAAGCTTGGGGGAGAATGCTGAGGAGGGAGAGAATCTCTGGGAAGAAGAAACCATGGCAGGCAGGCAGGAGAGTTGGAGACCAAGACCAGGGAGAGGGGCCAATCCAGGAGGAAGAGGTAATTTCTATGGCAGGTCTGAGATTTTTGGGAGAGGATTTAGTAGACATGATGAGAGGGAGCAGGACGGCTATGGTTGGAGAAACAGAGAGGGAAATTTCAGAGGGGGGTCAGGGACGAATAGCAGTGGGTCTGGTGGGGAAGGAACCTTGACAGGAAATGGCAGAGATGGAGATAGCAAGCTAGGCAGGTTTGCTTCAGACAGAAATGGGAATCAGCAAGAGAGATCTCCAGTTGGGATGGGTGAGACTGGATTTGGCAGTGGTTTTGTGGTTGGTAATCCAAATATGCAGCAGATGGGAATGCAGGGGGGGCCTATCTAGATGACAGGGGGTTTCCAATGATAAGCAACCGTAACTTTCCACAGATGGTGCCAGTTGGAATGGGGCTTGGGCAATTTGGTTTCATCCCACAAGACCAAATTGCACAGCAATACCAGTACCTGCTTTCAAATCTGCCAAAACAGGAGACTTTACAGACACAAGGGGGAGCAAAGGTTGAAGGACCCAAAGAGGCAGCAAAAAAGAAGGAAGCAGGAAATACCAAAGAGCTTTACTGTGCCAAGTGCAAAAAAAGGGACACATGAAAAGTGACTGCAAAAACAAGGTTTTCTGTGTGGTTTGTCAGAGACCATCTCACAATAACGAGGAATGCACTGTGTTAAAGCAAGCTAAACCAGTTGCCAAGTATGTTGGATATGGAGCTAGGGGTTTGGGATGTCTTCTGTTTCAGAACACAAAGGACATTGTAGCTGCTGAACACATAAATCCTATGACCTTGGTTACTGTGCATGTTGGCAGCTGAATGAAACCACTGTGGCCTATGGATTCAACAAGATGTTTGATTGGGGGTGGACCTGGAGAGCCAAATTTCAGAGCCCCAAAACCTTTCTTATGAGATTTCCCAATAAGGCCAAGTTGGTGGAGCTTAAAATTTTTGGTAAGTTCACTCAGCTTGGCACAGGGGCTATGGTGGAGGTGGACTTTTGGAGTCCAGATGGTAAAGCAAAAGGGAAACTTCATTCAGTATGGATAAAAAATGCGGGGAGTGCCTGATACTCTGAGACATTACCTGGGTGTGTGTGAAATTGGCTCAGCTTTGGGCCCTGTGGTTGAAGTGGATGTAGAACATATCCATTGCAAGGAATAAATTAGGGTGAAGGTGGGAGTGAGAGACTTGCACAAAATCCCTGCTGGCACTGAAATAACTACAAAAGACCTGCTGCTATATGACATAGGCTTTGAGTTTGATTCTATGGAAGAACAAGGATGGTACAAGTTTGATGAGAGGAATAAAAGGAAATTTTTTGACTATCTTGATCTGGAAAATCCTGAAAAATAGAGAGAGAATGATGTGCAGAAGAAAAGCAAACAATCTGAGATTGTGAAACCAAATGTCAGTCTGGGAAGCCTAGGGCTAAAGCAATATGAGCAAATGGTCCTCAAAGCTGGTGACACAAGCCAAACTAGTGAAGCAGCTAATGAGAGAGTGGAAACAGTGACAGTAAGAGACACTCAAGGTGAAGAAGAAAGTTTGAGGATGAGATTACAAAAAGAAAAGGAATTAGCTGCCAGGCAGACTACACAATTTATGCTTGAAGAGAAGAAGAGGAAGGAAATGGAAATCATAAGGAAAACACTAGAAAAAGAGGTCAAGAGACAACATGAACTGTTGCAAATTAACCTGAAAGTTAATGAAGAAGTGAGGGGTCACATTCAGGTGAAAAGAACACTAAAAATGGAGAAGAGGAAGAAGATATTGATGATGAAGCAGCAGCAGAAGACAAGCAGGTGGATGGGGAGGAAATGACAGATCTTGAGCTGATGGATTAGGCTGTTGGTTTGGGTTATATGGAGCCAGTGGACTATACTGCTAGCCAGGAAACAGACTCCTTTGGGACAAAAGTAAAAAAAAGTTGAGAAAGGGGAACTGGAATCCCAAGAGGAAGAAGAGCTAAGGAGATGCACTAGATTGAAAGGCAAAGAAGATCGCAATATCACTGAGTTGGCCAAGGGGAGAGCAGCACAGAAGAACAATTATGGTGAGTCAACCTGCTGGTATTATTTCTAGATCCAATAGTTTCCTTCAAAAAGTTGCTGAAGGGGTGGGAGTCAACTTGGGGAACAAACCTGACATGATCAATCATAATTTAGAATTGATAAGAACTGTTGAACAAGCTAGAATTGATATGTGGTTAACTGATTATAACAAAAATAAAAAACACACCTCTTTACCTGAGGAGATTGATATCATTGATACTGGGGAACACACCCTCGAAGATTTATTAGATTGAGGTGAGAATGAAGGAGATAAAAAGGAGGAAAAGACTGGGATTTACTGAGGGGGTTTTTCTCATCCAAAAAAGGGGAAAAAAGAGGCAAAACTACCAGAGGATCTGGAGTTAAAACTGCCTCTGCAATTTGTTGGGGAACATAGCAATTTCAAAAAAATTCCTACGCACACGCAAGATCATGGTGATGCATAGCAACGAGAGGGGAGAGTGTTGTCTACGTACCCTCGTAGACCGTAAGCGGAAGCGTTATGACAACGTGGTTGATTTAGTCGTACGTCTTCACGATCGACCGATCCTAGCACCAAAGGTACGACACCTCCGCGATCTGCACACGTTTGGCTCGGTGACGTCCCATGAACTCACGATCTAGCAAAGAGTCGAGGAAGAGCTTCGTCAGCATGATGGCGTGATGACGGTGATGATGAAGTTACTGGCGCAGGGCTTCACCTAAGCACTACGACGATATGAACGAGGTGGATTATGGTGGTGGGGGGCACCGCACACGGCTAAGAGATCAATGATCAACTTGTGTCTCTATGGGGTGCCCCCCTTCCCAGTATATAAAGGAGTGGAGGAGGGGGAGGAGGCCGGCCTCCTAGGCACGCCCCAAGGGAAGTCCTACTCCCACCGGGAGTAGGATTCCCCCCCTTCCCTAGTTGGATTAGGAGAGAAGGAAGGGGAAGGAAGGAGGAAGGGAAGGGGGGGCGGCCCCCTTCCCTATTTGAATTGAGCTTGGGGAGGGGAGCGCCCCCTCCTTTGCTCCCTTCTCTCTCCCACTATGGCCCAATAAGGCCCTTATACCTCCCAGGGGGTTCCGGTAACCTTCCGGTGCTCCGGTATATGCCCGATCTTACCCGGAACCATTTCGATGTCCAAATATAGTTGTCCAATATATCAATTTTATGTCTAGACCATTTCGAGACTCCTTGTCATGTCTATGATCATATCCGGGACTCCGAACTACCTTCGGTACATCAAAACACATAAACTCATAATACAGATCGTCACCGAATGTTAAGCGTGCGGACCCTACGGGTTCAAGAACTATGTAGTCATGGCCGAGACTCATCTCTGGTCAATAACCAATAGCGGAACCTGGTTGCTCATATTGGTTCCTACATATTCTACGAAGATCTTTACCTGTCAAACCGCATAACAACATATGTTGTTTTCCCTTTGTCATCGGTATGTTACTTGCCCGAGATTCGATCATCGGTATCCTCATACCTAGTTCAATCTTGTTACCGGCAAGTCTCTTTACTCGTTTCATAATGCATCATCCCTCGACTAACTCATTAGTCACATTGCTTGCAAGGCTTATAGTGATGTGCATTACCGAGAGGGCCCAGAGATACCTCTCCGATACACGGAGTGACAAATCCTAATATCGATCTATGCCAATTCAGCAAACACCATCAGAGACACCTGTAGAGCATCTATATAATCACCCAGTTACGTTGTGATGTTTGATAGCACACAAGGTGTTCCTCCGGTATTCGGGAGTTGCATAATCTCATAGTCTGAGGAACATGTATAAGTCATGAAGAAAGCAGTAGCAATGAAACTGTAACGATCATAATGCTAAGCTAACAAATGGGTCTTGTCCATCACATCATTCTCCTAATGATGTGATCCCGTTCATCAAATGACAACACATGTCTATGGTTTGGAAACATAACCATCTTTGATAAACGAGCTAGTCAAGTAGAGGCATACTAGGGACACTTTGTTTTGTCTATGTATTCACACATGTACTAAGTTTCCAGTTAATACAATTCTAGCATGAATAATAAACATTTATCATGAAATAAGGAAATAAATAATAACTTTATTATTGCCTCTAGGGCATATTTCCTTCAGTCTCTCACTTGCACTAGAGTCAATAATCTAGTTCACATCGCCATGTGATTTAACACCAATAGTTCACATCACCATGTGATTAACACCCATAGTTCACATCGCCATGTGACCAACACTCAAAGGGTTTACTAGAGTCAGTAATCTTAGTTCACATTGCCATGTGATTAACACCCAAAGAGTACTAAGGTGTGATTATGTTTTGCTTGTGAGAGAAGTTTAGTCAACGGGTGTGCCATATTCAGATCCGTATGTATTTTGCAAATTTCTATGTCAACAATGCTCTGCACGGAGCTACTCTAGCTAATTGCTCCCACTTTCAATATGTATCCAGATTGAGACTTAGAGTCATCTAGATCAGTGTCAAAACATGCATCGACGTAACCCTTTACGACGAACCTTTTGTCACCTCCATAATCGAGAAACATATCCTTATTCCACTAAGGATAATTTTGACCGCTGTCCAGTGATCTACTTCTAGATCACTATTGTACTCCCTTGCCAAACTCACTGTAGGGTATACCATAGATCTAGTACACAACATGGCATACTTTATAGAACCTACGGCTGATGCATAGGAAATGACTTTCATTCTCTTTCTATCTTCTGCCGTGGTCGGCCTATGAGTCTTACTCAATTTCACACCTTGCAACATAGGCAAGAACTCTTTCTTTGACGGTTCCATTTTGAACTACTTCAAAATCTTGTCAAGGTATGTACTCATTGAAAAACTTATCAAGCCTTTTGATCTATCTCTAAAGATCTTGATGCTCAATATGTAAGCCTCTTTACTGAGGTCTTTCTTTGAAAAACTCCTTTCAAACACTCCTTTATGCTTTCCTGAAAATTCTACATCATTTCCGATCAACAATATGTCTTTCACATGTACTTATCAGAAAACTGTAGTGCTCCCACTCACTTTCTTGTAAATACAGGCTTCACCGCAAGTCTGTATAAAACTATATGCCTTGATCAACTCATCAAAGCGTATATTCCAACTCCCAGATTCTTGCACGAGTCCATAGATGGATCACTGGAGCTTTGCACACTTTGTTAGCACCTTTACGATCAACAAAACCTTCTGGTTGCATCATATACAACTCTTCTTTAAGAAATCCATTTAAGAAATGCAGGTTTGACATCCATTTGCTAAATTTCATCAAATGTGGCAATTGCTAACATGATTCGGACAGACTTTAAGCATAGCTACGAGTGAGAAAATCTCATCGTAGTCAACACCTTGAACTTTGTCAAAAACCTTTTTCGACAATTATAGCTTTGTAGATAGTAACACTACTATCAGCGTCCATCTTCCTCTTGAAGATCCATTTATTTTCTATGGCTTGCCGATCATCGGGCAAGTCAACCAAAGTCCACACTTTGTTATCATGCATGGATCACATCTCAGATTTCATGGCCTCAAGCCATTTCGCAGAATCAGGGCTCATCATCGCTTCCTCATAGTTCGTAGGTTCGTCATGGTCAAGTAACATGACCTCCAGAACAGGATTATCGTACCACTCTGGTGCGGACAGTACTCTTGTTGACCTACGAGGTTCGGTAGTAACTTGATCTGAAGTTTCGTGATCATCATCATCATTAATCTTCCTCACTAATTGGTGTAGGCATCACTGGAACTGATTTCTCTGATGAACAATTTTCCAATTCGGGAGAAGGTACAATTACCTCATCAAGTTCTACTTTCCTCCCATTCACTTCTTTCGAAGAAACTCCTTCTCTAAAAAGGATCCATTCTTAGCAACAAAGATCTTGCAACAATTTGAGCTTTGTAGATAGTAACACTACTATCAGCGTCCGTCTTCCTCTTGAAGATCCATTTATTCTCTATTGCTTTGCCAATCATCGGGCAAGTCAACCAAAGTCCATACTTTGTTCTCATACATGGATCCCATCTCAGATTTCATGGCCTCAAGCCATTTTGCGAATCTGGGCTCATCATCCCTTCCTCATAGTTCATAGGTTCGTCATTGTCTAGTAACATGACTTCCAGAAAAGGATTACCGTACCACTCTGGTGCGGAACGTGCTCTGGTTGACCTACGAGGTTCGGTAGTAACTTGATCCGAAGTTTCATGATCATTATCATTAGCTTCCTCACTAGTTGGTGTAGTCATCACGGGAACGGTTTTCTGTGATGAGCTACTTTCCAATTCGAGAGAAGGTACAGTTACCTCATCAAGTTCTACTTTCCTCCCACTCACTTCTTTCGAGAGAAACTCCTTCTCTAGAAAGGATCCATTCTTAGCAACAAAGATCTTGCCTTTGGATCTGTGATAGAAGGTGTACCGAACATTTTCTTTTGGGTATCCTATGAAGACGCGCTTCTCCGATTTGGGTTTGAGCTTATCAGGTTGAAACTTTTTCACATAAGCATTGCAACCTCAAACTTTAAGAAACCACAGCTTAGGTTTCTTGCCAAGCCATAGTTCATATGGTGTCGTTTCAACGGATTTAGACGGTGCCCTTTTTAACTTGAATGTAGATGTCTCTAATGCATAAACCCAGAACGATAGTGGTAAATCAGTAAGAGACATCATAGATTGCACTATATCCAATAAAGTACGGTTATGACGTTTGGACACACCATTATGCTGTGGTGTTCCAGGTGGCATGAGTTTGTGAAACTATTCCACTGTCACATCCCTAGTTCTGGTATGACCTAGACTAGCTAGTCATGTGTGCATCATGTTTAAGTTTCATTTAAGTTTGAAATGGGGATTTGTGAAACCCTCAGAAATCATTTCCGGAAATAACCCAGAAAAAAATTGCTCCAAAAAGGTCCAAGAAAATGTTCATGTTGCTCCCTGAAAATATTGGTGAGAGGTAAAATTCAAACAAATATTTTTGGGAGCTCATAAGTATTTATTTTGGCCATTTGGAATTAATGCATAATTTTTTGCTTTGGATATATATTTGTTATATATATAATATATGTCCAAGAATTCTGTTAATTGGTGAGGAGTTTTGGAGCAATTCAGCTAGTTCCTACAAACATTGACAGAGTAAATAAAATGATTTAGTGTTTAAAACGAAATCAAAACAAATTACAGAAAACAAAAATAGAAAGAAAGGAAGGAAACCCACCTGCACTTACCTCCCTGTGCAGCTGTCCTTCCAGTTAGCCTGGCCTGGCCCAGTGCCCACGGTAGCCATCCAGTCGGCCCTTCCTCGCGCCAGAGGGCAGGGCGCAGCAGCAGCCTGTGTGACCATGCGTCCGGCCACGCCACCTGCCTGCCTGCCTCTCCCCCCGACACCCTGGAAGCCTAGACGTCGCCACGACGCACCCGGACCCCTCTCCCTCTCCCTCGTTCCTCCCCCTCCCCTGGATCTCTCCCTCTCCCCGTGACTGAGCGCTGCCGTCGCCGCAGCTCACCGCCGTCGTAGCTACCGCCTCCCCCTCGCCTCTCCGACAAGTCCAACAGCTCCGCGCCGTCTTCCTCGTCCTCTCCTTCAAGCCACGTGTCGCCGGACGCCCCGTGCAGCCGCCTGCGCCGTCATCTTCAACCCCGGTCGCCGTGGATCTACACCGCCCATCCGTCGCCTGCAGAGCCTCCCCCGAGCCGCCGTTGCCTCTGCTGGACTCTACATGAGCTCCCACCTTGAATCCCCCTCTCCCCCTTTTATTTTGCATGCTGCTGCCGCGATCCCGCTCGAGGCCGAACTCCGGCCGCCGCCGCGAGCTCCGCTCCGGCGAGCTCCGGCGCCCCCGCAGCCTCCCACCTCCTCCCCTGGATGCGGACGACAACGGGATACGCCCCGGTGGTCTCCGCGCGTCCAGCCGCCGCTCGTAGCGCTAGTCCGGCGAGTTGCTGCCGCGGTATTGGTTGCTGCCGGCCAGAACTCCGGCGGGCTGACGTGGCCTTCTTAGTTGGGCAATAATTACCCCCTAGAGACACTAACACTGGGCCCCAGCGCCCACTAATCCTTTTAGTTAGGCTAATTACCCATGTTAACTAACCGTGTCACTGACGTGTGGACCCCACATGTCAGGTTTGACCTGGTCAGCACCGTTGACCTGGCCGACTTGAGTATGGCCTTAATCTTGTGCAGATTATTCTTTTCTGGTATTAAAACAAATCAGGAAAATCCAGAAAATGTTATAAACTTCAAAAAATCATAGAAATTCAACCGTAGCTCAGATTTAAATAATTTATATATGAAAAATTATCAGAAAAACTCAATCTACCCCTTTGTACAAGTTTTATGCATGACAAACCAACTTATACCTGCTGTATAAGTGAAAGCACATAAATGGCATTTATAAAGACTTAACTTGGAGTTGCATTTGAATTCTTGGTTCAAATGGACTTCATCCAAATGAATGCTAGTTGCATTAGCTGAAACAACATCACATCTTCATGCCATGTTCATGCATCATATCATTGCATATGCTTGTGTATTGATTGCCGACACCGTTCCTTCTCGATAGGTCCTGCTTCGGAGACCGATCCAGAGTACCTGTCTGAGGAGCAGTGCCCCCGTGTTGATATACTAGGCAAGGAAACCCCCTTGTTCATTCTGATACAATCCCACTCTCTCGCTCCTGCTCTCTGTTATTGCATGAGGACAACAACGATTCAACTGCTACTTTATGCTGCGGTAGTTGAACCCATTCCTCTGCATGACCTGTCATTGCCACAGTAAATAGTTGAAACCCACTAGCATGTGTAGGAGTTGATTGAGCCATGTTGTGTTCCTACCATGCAATGCCTGCTATTGCTTAGAGTTGTGTCAGGTCTGATTCATTGGGAATGAATTGGAGTGCAGTGCTATGTTGTGATGTTGAGAGTTAAGTGTGTGAACACGTTTTGGTAAAGGTAGTGGTGAGAGGCCATGTAGGAGTACATGGTGGGTTGTCTCACTGGAACCGTCCTTAAGCACTAAGTTATGTGTATGTTGTCCAATGACTAGCTACTACCACGCATTAGAATGCTTAAGTGCCCCTCTCAACTTATTAACCAACCTGATCTCTGTCCAGGAGTTGCAACTAGTTTCTGGTGTTTGTAGGTAGTGCTATTTTTCTACCGAGTGGCACCCGGCAGGATGGGCTTGGGACAAACTAGGCACCGTGGCCCGGTGTACCGAGTGGCACCCGGATGGTGGGCTCGGGAACCCAGTACACATCATTTGGGGCCGTGAGCGAAACCCAGGCCGGATCTCCTTGCGGATGGAACCCGAATAGGCGATAAACCTGGACTAGAGTCAGGTCGTGGCCGACACCCTCGCCAGGCTTCCGCTTGAAGGTTGTCGAGATACATGACGTGTACATGGTGATAAGTGGTGAGAGCGTGTGTGAAGAAGTACACCCCTGCAGGGTTATCATGATCTATTCGAATAGCCGTTTCCCTGGTTATGGACTTCTTGGATGCTTACGTGGTACATAGACAACTTGAAGTGGATACTCTAAAATGCTCAAGACAAGTGTGAGTGCTATGGATGGCCTTCTCGTAGGGAGACGGGAATGAATCCATAGTAGTGTATTGATGTGGTGATTAGTGGACTCGTGTGCGCTTTCCTACCTCAAAGAACTTACTCGTAGTCGTAGAACAGGATAGCCATGAGTCAAAGCTGGCTTCTTCAGAATCGAACCCCACATTGCCTCCTTGATACTAATGCATGTATGATAGGATCTGATGTAAGTCTTGCTGAGTACCTTTGTACTCACGTTGCTTAATTTATGTTTTTGCAGATGAGACTTCTGTCTCAGTAGTAGTTCTGCATGGACTTCGACGACTAGCTTGTTACCTCAGCTACGATCTTGTACCCTTGGGAGGGTCTTGTAGATAGTCAGGCTTCTCAGCCTTTTTCTTTTGTAGTTGTCTGTACTCAGACATGTAATGCTTCCGCTTGTTGCTTGTATGCTCTGAATGTTGGGTCATGTGACCCCTGTTTGTAATAAATACTATGTGGCTCTTCTGAGCCTTTATCTATATGAGTTGTTGAGTTATGTTGTGATGCCATGTTGTACCGCACATAATTGCATGTTATGCGTACGTGTAATGTGTATTGCTATGTGTGGGATCCGACAACCTAGTTGTTTATCCTTAGTAGCCTCTCTTACCGGGAAATGTCTCCTAGTGCTTCCACTGAGCCATGGTAGTCTGCTACAGCCCAGATTACCGGAGTCCTGTTAGCCCAGTTGCTACTGCTGCGGAACACTTAGACTGGCCGGCATGTGTCCTTCTTCGTTCCTGTGTCTGTCCCTTCGGGGAAATGTCACGCGGGGTCTACCGGAGTCCTGCTAGCCTGCTACAGCCCGGGTTCCCGGAGTCCTGTTAGCCCAGTTGCTATAGCCCGGATTCACTCGGTGATGATCAACACGTTTGTTGCTAGGTCATGTATGCTTGTCCCTGTAAGCTAGTGCCACTTTGGGTTTACGACTAGCCATGTCGGCCCGGGTTCTCTGTCATATGGATGCTAGCGACACTATCATATACGTGAGCCAAAATACGCAAACGGTCCCGGTCCAGGTAAGGTCTCACCCGTGGGAATACCGTGCGTGAGGCTGCAAAGTGATATGATGTGTTACGTGCTAGATCGGTGTGACTTAGGATCAGGGTCCAGATAGCTTTGGTATCAGAGCCTGACTGCCTGTAGGATTACTAAGCCAAACTGGTCGAAGTTGAGTCTAGAAATTCTTTAATTATATAAGGGAATTGATTGTGGAAGGGAACGTAAGGCTCTTTTTACTCCTTATACCTTATGCCCTCTGATCCGAGTCATCCTATCTTTCCTACGGGGTTAAGGAACTAGGCTTTCTCTTCCGTCTATCAGGATCATGTGTTACTATTCCGTAGTCCCATAGGATTGGTTGATCAGGGTCATACTCCAGTTTCAAGTACTTCCGGTGTAGTTTGTTTAGTACTATCACAGAACCTTGAGTGATGATGTCGAGTATGGTACTACCCCATTGTTGCAGGATGTCTCGTTTTTGAGCATTTTACTGCCGTTATGCTGCCGGAATTGTTCTAGGAGTTCAAGATATAGTATTTTCCTTGTACTACATTCTGCATCCTTATATTAATGCTGAATCCATCCTTGCTTCCTTGGTTGGTTCTTCAGGATGTCGTCAGTTAACCGAAGTTCTGTTGCTCGTAGCCAGAACCACGAAGATGGTAGGGATGAGGATCCTCCCGACCAGTCTTCGTTGGCAGAGTTCATGTTAGAGATGGAGAGGAACAAGCATGAGTCTAACCGATTGCTAGCACGTATCGAGGAGAACACCGCACCCCAGTGCAAAGAGTCAGCGACCATCTATGATTTCATTGGTCTGAAACCACCTACCTTCCATCATTCCATTGAACCACTCGATGCAGATGACTGGCTCCGTAGTATCACACACAAGCTGCGTTCTGCGAACGTAGCTGAGGGTGACAAGGTCACCTATGCTGCATATCACCTGGAAGGTCCTGCTAGTCTTTGGTGGCAGAACTATGAGGCTATGGTTCCAGCCGGCCAGATACCTACCTGGAAAGATTTCACTGAGGCTTTTCGTGAGCATCACATTCCTCAGGATCTCATTGACCGCAAGACAGAAGAGTTCTGTAGTTTCGCCCAGGGTAAGCTGGTTGTTGATGCTTACAGTAGAGAGTTTGAGAACCTCGTCCGTTATGCTACAGAGGAGGTGTCCACAGACGCCAAGAAGCAGGCTAGGTTCCGGAAGGGTCTCAACCCCAAGTTGCGTCGTGATCTCCACTTGCACCATTGCAATACATTCCAGGCTCTTGTGAACAAGGCCATTAATGCAGAGACAGCTCAGCTCACTTACGAGGAGTCTCGTAAGCACACCCGTGATTTGGTTTCTTCCTCCTGTTCTAATTCTCAGAAGCGCCGAATTTGGGTTCCAAACTGTACTCTTCCACCCGGATATGTACCGAGGCCATCTTATGTGGCACCTCACCCAGTTCAGCAGTATGCTCCACCCAGGCCTATTGGTAGACCGCTTGTTAATGCGGGTCCACGTCCTACTTCAGGGACTTGCTTCACATGCGGAAAGCCAGGACACTATGCACGCGACTGCTCTCAAACCAACTATGCTCCACCCTCGCCTGAGAAGTCTGTTGGCCGTGGTAAGCCATCACGCAAGATGATCAGTGTCAAGTCAGCTCCCACTGAACGTGGACGTATACATCACGTCTCAGCTAAAGATGCTCATGATGATCCGGATGTTGTTTTTGGTACACTCCTTGTCAATTGCCATCCAGCTTCGGTTCTGTTCGATACCGGAGCATCTCACTCCTTCATCTCTGAAGGCTATGCTCGTTTGCACGACATGTCATTTTGTGATATGCCAACTCCACTTGAAATCCAAACTCCAGGGTCTAGATGGCAAACTACCAGAATAAGCCATGGTAATGAAATCCTTGTTGACAGACTTGTATTCCTTGCCTCACTTGTAGCCCTCAAGTCTACAGATATTAAAATCATCGTGGGTATGGACTGGATGAAAGCCCATTATGCCAAGATTTATTGTTTCACCAGGTCTGTTCAGCTAACACACCCATCTGGCAAGATAGTCACTGTCTCCACCAGAGTTGCAAAGCGCCAACTCTATTCTCTTAATGCCAGCCCTCTCCCAGACCTTGAAGATATCCCGGTAGTCCGTGACTTTCCGGATGTCTTTCCAGAGGAACTGCCAGGTATTCCACCTGACAGAGATGTAGAGTTTGTCATAGATCTTATTCCAGGAACCGCTCCAACTTCTAGGAGACCTTACAAAATGGCACCCTTAGAACTAGCCGAGCTTAAGAAACAATTTGATGAGTCCTTGCAAAAGGGTTTCATCCGTCCTAGTTCTTCTCCTTGGGCTTGTCCCGTCCTCTTTGTCGAGAAGAAGGATGGTACGGATCGGATGGTTGTAGATTATCGTCCCGTTAATTTGGTCACGATAAAGAACAAGTATCCGCTCCCCAGGATCAATGATCTGTATGATCAGCTCGCTGGATCCTCAGTCTTTTCCAAGATGGATTTGAGGTTAGGCTACCACCAAATCAAGATCAGAAATGGGGACATTCCTAAGACGGCTTTTGTCACTCGTTATGGCGGTCTGAGTACCTTTGTCATGTCCTTTGGTCTAACCAATGCTCCAGCTACATTCTCCCGCTTGATGAACTCAATCTTCATGGAGTACTTAGATAAGTTCGTCATGGTTTACCTCGATGATATTCTTATTTACTCGAAGAATGAGCAAGAGCATGCCGAACATCTTAGACTTGTGTTAGAAAAACTCAGAGAGCACCACCTTTATGCCAAGTTCTCCAAGTGTGAATTTTGGTTGCCAGAAATGACCTACCTAGGCCACGTGATCTCTGGTAAGGGCATTGCTGTCAATCCCAAGAGAGTTCAGGCCGTTCTTGATTGGACTCCGCCTGAAACGGTTAAACAAGTTAGGAGTTTCCTTGGTCTAGCCAGTTATTGTTGCCGCTTCATTGAGAACTTCTCCAAAGTGGCCAAACCTCTCACGGAACTTCTCAAGAAAGATAAAAAGTTTGAGTGGTCCCCACAGTGTGAGTACAGTTTTCAGGAACTAAAAAGACGCCTGACTTCTGCTCCCATACTTGTGCCACAGGATTTCACTAAGGACTTTGTTATCTATTGTGATGCCTCACGACAGGGACTAGGTTGCATTCTTATGCAGGATCGTCATGTGATTGCCTATGCATCTCGACAGTTGCATCCACATGAGGATAATTATCCTACACATGATCTAGAGCTTGCAGCCGTAGTCTATGCACTTAAGACATGGCGAAATTACCTTCTTGGTGAACGTTGCGAGATTTACACTGATCACCAGAGTCTCAAGTATATTTTCACCCAACCAGATTTGAACCTTAGGCAAAGACGTTGGTTGGAGTTGATCTCAGATTACGACTTACGGATTACCTACACCCCAGGCAAGGGCAATGTCATGGCTGATGCACTAAGTCATAAGTCCTATTGCAACAATCTTATGTTGCAGCAGGGCCAACCACTTCTCCATGAGGAATTCAGTAAGCTTAACCTTCACCTTGCTCCTCACGGATTTCTATTTACCTTGGTGGCGAAACCTACCCTTGAGGATCAGATCATTTCTGACCAGAAGTTTGATAGGGGTGTTATCAGCATTAAGAGAAACATTAAGAAGGGAGTTGGTGGAAGTTTCTCTATAGATGATCGAGGTGTTGTTTTCTTTGAGAATCGTTTGGTAGTTCCCAAGAATGAACATCTGCGACAACTGATCCTTAAGGAGGCTCATGAATCTCCCCTCACGATTCATCCCGGTAGTACTAAGATGTATCAGGACCTACGCCAGAGGTTCTGGTGGACTAGGATGAAGAGAGAGATTGCTGAGTTCATTGCTAACTGTGACGTTTGTCATCGTGTAAGGCAGAGCATCAAAGGCCTGCTGGCACCCTTCAGCCTTTAGCCATTCCTAAGTGGAAATGGGATAAAGTTGGTATGGACTTCATCACCGGCTTTCCCAGGACCAAGAAAGGGAATAACGCTATCTTCGTAGTCATTGATCGTCTTTCCAAAGTGGCTCACTTCCTACCTGTTCGGGAGAGTATCACTGCTAGTCAGCTCGCTGACTTATATATTTCTCGAATAGTATCACTTCATGGTGTTCCACTAGAGATCAATTCAGACCGTGGTAGTCTTTTCACTTCTCATTTCTGGGAGAGTTTCCAGACTGCCATGGGAACCCATCTTTCCTTCAGTACCGCTTTCCACCCCCAGTCAAGTGGTTAGGTGGAACGGGTCAACCAAATTCTCGAATACATGCTTAGAGCTTGCGTTATCTCATTCGGTATGGATTGGGAGAAGTGTCTTCCTTTCGCCGAGTTTGCTTATAACAATAGCTACCAATCCAGTCTCAAGAAAGCTCCTTTCGAGATTCTGTATGGACGAAGATGTCGAACACCTTTGAACTGGTCAGAAACCGGTGAAAGACAATTCTTTGGACCGGACATGATCCAGGAGGCAGAAGAGCAAGTTCGCATCATTCGTGAATTTGAAAACAGCCCAATCTCGTCAAAAGAGCCAGTATGACCGTCATCATAAGGAAGTGGCTTATGAAGTTGGCGACAAGTCTTACCTTCGGGTTACCCCTTTGAAGGGTACCCATCGTTTCGGTATCAAGGGCAAGTTGGCTCCTCGTTACATTGGTCATTTTCGCATTCTCGCTAAACGAGGAGAGGTTTCCTACAAGTTGGAACTACCCCCACATCTTTCTCGAGTACATGATGTCTTCCACGTCTCTCAACTCCGGCGTTGCTTCTCGGATCCCATCCGCGGAGTGGACCACGAAACGCTTGATCTCCAAGATAACCTCACATATCGAGAGTACCCTATTCGCATTCTTGATCAAGCATAGCGTGTCACCCGACGTCGGAACATAAAGTTTCTCAAGGTTCAGTGGTCTCATCATTCTGAGAGAGAAGCTACTTGGGAGCAGGAAGATCGTCTTCGACTGGAGTGCCCCACTTTCTTTCCGTCGACCCCTGAATCTCGGGACGAGATTCTTTCAAGTGGGGCCGAGTTGTCACATCCCTAGTTTTGGTATGACCTAGACTAGCTAGTCATGTGTGCATCATGTTTAAGTTTCATTTAAGTTTGAAATGGGGATTTGTGAAACCCTCAGAAATCATTTCTGGAAATAACCCAGATAAAAATTGCTCCAAAAAGGTCCAAGAAAATGTTCATGTTGCTCCCTGAAAATATTGGTCAGAGGTAAAATTCAAACAAATAATTTTGGGAGCTCATAAGTATTTATTTTGGCCATTTGGAATTAATGCATAATTATTTGCTTTCGATATATATTCGTTATATATATAATATATGTCCAAGAATTCTGTTAATTGGTGAGGAGTTTTGGAGCAATCCAACTAGTTCCTACAAACATTGACAGAAGTAAATAAAATGATTTAGTGTTTAAAACTAAATCAAAACAAATTACAGAAAACAAAAATAGAAAGAAAGGAAGGAAACCCACCTGCACTTACCTCCATGTGCAGCCCATCACTGTGCAGCCTGGCCTGGCCTGGCCCAGCGGCCCAGCAGGCCGGTCCAGCCAGCTGGCCATGCCACTCGTCCCCTTCCTCGCGCCAAGAGGATAGGGGCACGCGCCCGGCGCGCGCGGCCACGCGTCCGGCCACGCCACCTGCCTGCCTGCCTCTCCCCCCGACACCCTGGACGCGTGGACGTCGCCACGACACACCCGGACCCCTCTCCCTCTCCCTCATTCCTCCCCCTCCCCTGGATCTCTCGCTCTCCCCGCGACCGAGCGCTGCCGTCGCCGCAGCTCACCGCCGTCATAGCTACCGCCTCCCCCTCGCCTCTCCGACAAGTCCAACAGCTCCGCGCCGTCTTCCTCGTCCTCTCCGTCAAGCCATGTGTCGCCGGACGCCCCGTGGAGCCGCCTCCACTGTCATCTTCAACCCCGGCTGCCGTGGATCTCCACCGCCCGTTGATCGCCTACAGAGCCTCCCCCGAGCCGCCGTTGCCTCTGTTGGACTCTACGTGACCTCCCACCTCGAATCTCCCTCTCCCCTTGTCTTTTGCATGCTGCAGCCGCGATCCCGCTCGAGGCCGAACTCCGGCCGCCGCCGCGAGCTCCACTCCGGCGAGCTCCGGCACCCCCGCATCCTCCCACCTGCTCCCCTGGAGGCGGACGATGACGGGATAAGCCCCGGTGGTCTTCGCGCGTCCAGCCGCCGCTCGTAGCGCAACTCCGGCGAGTCTCTGCCGCGGTATTGGTCGCCGCCGGCCAGAAATCCGGCGGGCTGACGTGGCCTTTTTAGTTGGGCAATAATTACCCCCTAGAGACACTGACACTGGGCCCCAGCGCCCACTAATCATTTTAGTTAGGCTAATTACCCCTGTTAACTAACCGTGTCACTGACGTGTGGACCCCACACATCGGGTTTGACCTGGTCAGCGCCGTTAACCTGCTGACGCAGGCATGACGCAATGCTGACGCAATTATTCTTTTCTGGTATTAAAACAAATCAGGAAAATCCAGAAAATGTTATAAATTTCAAAAAATCATAGAAACTCAACCGTAGCTCAGATCGAAATAATTTATATATGAAACATTATCAGAAAAATTCAATCTACCCATCTGTACCAGTTTCATGCATGACAAACCAACTTATACCTACTGTATAAGTGAAAACACATAAATGGCATTTATAAGACTTAACTTGGAGTTGCATTTGAATTCTTGGTTCAAATGGACTTCATCCAAATGAATGCTAGTTGCATTAGCTGAAACAACATCACATTTTCATGCCATGTTCATGCATCATATTGTTGCATATGCTTGTCTATTGATTGCCGACACCGTTCCTTCTTGATAGGTCCTGCTTTGGAGACCGATCCAGAGTACCTGTCTGAGGAGTAGTGCCCCCTTGTTGATCTACTAGACAAGCAAACCCCCTTGTTCATTCCGATACAATCCCACTCTCTCGCTCTTGCTCTCTATTATTGCATTAGTACAACAACGATTCAACTGCTACTTTATGCTGCGGTAGTTGAACCCATTCCTCTGCATGACCTGTCATCGCCACAGTAAATAGTTGAAACCCACTAGCATGTGTAGGAGTTGATTGAGCCATGTTGTGTTCCTGCCATGCAATGCCTGCTATTGCTTAGAGTTGTGTCAGGTCTGATTCATTGGGAATGAATTGGAGTGCAGTGCTATGTTCTGATGTTGAGAGTTAAGTGTGTGAACACATTTTGGTAAAGGTAGTGGTGAGAGGCCATGTAGGAGTACATGGTGGGTTGTTTCACTGGAACCGTCCGTAAGCACTGAGTTCTGTGTATGTTGTCCAATGACTAGCTACTACTACGCATTGGAATGCTTAAGTGCCCCTCTCGACTTATTAACCAACCTGATCTCTGTCCAGGAGTTGCAACTAGTTTCTGGTGTTTGTAGGTAGTGCTATTTTTCTACCGAGTGGCACCCGGCAGGGTGGGCTTGGGACAGACTAGGCACCATGGCCCGGTGTACTGAGTGGCACCCGGATGGTGGGCTCAGGAACCCTATACACATTGTTTGGGGCCGTGAGCGAAACCCCGGCCGGATCTCCTTGCGGATGGAACCCGAATAGGCGATAAACCTGGACTAGAGTCTTGTGTGGTTAGTCAGGTCGTGGCCGACACCCTCGCTAGGCTTCCGCTTGAAGGTTGCCGAGATACATGACGTGTACATGGTACAAGTGGTGAGAGCGTGTGTGAAGAAGTACACCCCTGCAGGGTTATCATGATCTATTCGAATAGTCGTGTCCCCGGTTATGGACTTCTTGGATGCTTACATGGTACATAGACAACTTGAAGTGGATACTCTAAAATGCTCAAGACAAGTGTGAGTGATATGGATGGCCTTCTCGTTGGGAGACGGGAATGAATCCATAGTAGTGTATTGATGTGGTGATTAGTGGACTCGTGTGCGCTTTCCTACCTCAAAGAACTTACTCGTAGTCATAGAACAGGATAGCCACTGAGTCAAAGCTGGCTTGCTGCAACTGAACCCCACATTGCCTCCTTGATACTAATGCATGTATGATAGGATCTGGTGTAAGTCTTGTTGAGTACCTTTGTACTCATGTTGCTTAATTTATGTTTTTGCTGATGAGACTTCTGTCTCAGTAGTAGTTCTGCATGGACTTCGACGACTAGCTTGTTACCTCAGCTACGATCTTGTACCCTTGGGAGGGTCTTGTAGATAGTCAGGCTTCTCAGCCTTTTCCTTTTGTAGTTGTTTGTACTTAGACATGTAATGCTTCCGCTTGTTTCTTGTATGCTCTGAATGTTGGGTCATGTGACCCCTGTTTGTAATAAATAGTATGTGGCTCTTCTGAGCCTTTATCTATATGAGTTGTTGAGTTATATTGTGATGCCATGTTGTACAACACATACTTGCATGTTATGCGTACGTGTAATGTGTATTGCTATGTGTGGGATCAGACAACCTAGTTGTTTATCCTTGGTAGCCTCTCTTACTGGGAAATGTCTCCTAGTGCTTCCACTTAGCCATGGTAGTCTGCTACAGCCCGGATTACCGGAGTCCTGTTAGCCCAGTTGGTACTGCTCTGGAACACTTAGACTGGCCGACATGTGTCCTTCTTCGTTCCTGTGTCTGTCCCTTCGGGGAAATGTCACGCGGTGTCTACCGGATTCCTGCTATCCTGCTACAGCCCGGGTTCCCGGAATCCTGTTAGCCCAGTTGCTACAGCCCGGATTCACTCGCTGATGATCAACACGTTCGTTGCTGGGTCATGTATGCATGTCCCTGTAAGCTAGTGCCACTTTGGGTTTACGACTAGCCATGTCGGCCCGGGTTCTCTGTCATATGGATGCTAGCGACACTATCATATACGTGAGCCAAAAGACGCAAACGGTCCCAGGCCGGGTAAGGTGGCACCCGTGGGAATACCGTGCGTGAGGCCGCAAAGTGATATGATGTGTTACATGCTAGATCGGTGTGACTTAGGATCGGGGTCCTGACATCCACATTGTTTTTATTGAAGGCCAAACTCGTAACTCAAATATTTGCCTCTGCGATCAGATCATAGAAACTTTATTTTCTTGTTACGATGATTCTCTACTTCACTCTGAAAATCTTTGAACTTTTCAAGTGTTTCAGACTTGTATTTCATCAAGTAGATATACACATATCTGCTCAAATCATATGTGAAGGTCAGAAAACAATGATACCCGCCATGAGCCTCAACACTAATTTGACCGCATACATCGGTATGTATTATTTCCAATAAGTCAGTGGCTCGCTCCATTGCGGAGAACGGAGTCTTAGTCATCTTGCCCATGAGGCATGGTTCACAAGCATGAAGTGATTCCAAAAGCCCATTAGCATGGAGTTTCTTTATGCGCTTTACACCAATATGACCTAAACGGCAGTGCCACAAATATGTTGCACTATCATTATCAACTTTGCATCTTTTGGCATCAATATTATGAATATGTGTATCAACACGATCGAGATTCAATAAACCATTTGATTTGAGTGTATGACCATAAAAGGTTTTATTCATGTAAACAGAACAATAATTATTCTTTGACTTAAATGAATAACCGTATTGCAATAAACATGATCTAATCATATTCATGCTCAACGCAAACACCAAATAACATTTATTTTAGGTTCAACACTAATCCCGAAGGTAAAGGGAGTGTGCGATGGTGATCTTATCAACCTTGGAATCACTTCCAACACACATCATCACCTCGCTCTTAACTAGTCTCTGCTTATTTTACAACTCCCGGTTTGAGTTACTACTCTTAGCAACTGAACCAGTATCAAATACCAAGGGGTTGCTATAAACACCAGTAAAGTACACATCAATAACATCTATATCCAATATACCTTTGTTCACTTTGCCATCCTCTTATCCGCCAAGTATCTAGTGCAGTTCCACATCCAGTGACCATTTCTTTTGCAGTAGAAGCACTCAGTTTCAGGCTTGGGTCTAGCTTTGGGCTTCTTCATGGGAGCGGCAATTTGCTTGCCATTCTTCTTGAAGTTCCCTTTCTTTCCCTTTCCCTTTACTTGAAACTAGTGGTCTTGTCAACCATCAACACTTGATGCTCTTTCTTGATTTCTACCTTCGCCAATTTCAACATCGCGAAGAGCTCGGGAATTACTTTCGTCATCCCTTGCATATTATAGTTCATCACGAAGTTCTAGTAACTTGGTGATAGTGACTAGAGAACTTTGTCAATTACTATCTTATCTGGAAGATTAACTCCCACTTGATTCAAGCAATTGTGGTACCCAGACAATCTGAGCACATGCTCACTGGTTGAGCCATTCTCCTCCATTTTGTAGGCAAAGTACTGTGAGAGGTCTCATACCTCTCGACACGGGCATGAGTACGAAATACCAATTTCAACTCTTGGAACATCTTATATGCTCCATGGCATTCAAAACATTTTTGAAGTCCTGTTCTAAGCCGTAAAGCATGGTGCACTAAACTATCAAGTAGTCATCATACCGAGCATGTCAAACGTTCATAACGTCTGCATCTGCTCCTGCAATAGTTCTATCACCTATCGGTGCATCAAGGACATAATTCTTCTATGCAGGAATGAGGATAATGCTCAGATCACGGACCAAGTCCGCATCATTGCTACTATCATCTTTCAACTTATTTTTCTCTAGGAACATATCAAAAATAAACGGGGAGCTACATCGCGAGCTATTGATTTACGACATAGATATGCAAATACTATCAGGACTAAGTTCATGATAAATTAAAGTTCAATTAATCATATTACTTAAGAACTCCCACCTAGATAGACATCCCTCTAGTCATCTAAATGATCATGTGATCCAAATCAACTAAACCATGTCCGATCATCACGTGAGATGGAGTAGTTTTCAATGGTGAACATCACTATGTTGATCATATCTACTATATGATTCACGCTCGACCTTTCGGTCTCAGTGTTCCGAGGCCATATCTGCATATGCTAGGCTCGTCAAGTTTAACCCGAGTATTCTGCATGTGCAAAACTGGCTTCCACCCGTTGTATGTGAACGTAGAGCTTCTCACACCTGATCATCACGTGGTGTCTCGGCACGAAGAACTGTTGCAATGGTGCATACTCAGGGAGAACACTTATACCTTGAAATTTTAGTAAGGGATCATCTTATAAAGCTACCACTAAACTAAGCAAAATAAGATGTATAAAAGATAAACATCACAAGCATCAAAATATGTGGCATGATATTGCCATCATCATCTTGTGCTTTTGATCTCCATCTCCAAAGTACTGTCATGATCTCCATTGTTACCGGCATGACACCATGATCTCCATCATCTTGATCTTTATCAACATGTCGTCACATGGTCGTCTCACCAGCTATTGCTTTTTCAACTATTGCTATCGCATAGCAATAAAGTAAAGCAATTACATGACAGTTGCATCTTATGCAATAAAGAGACAACCATAAGGCTCCTGCCAGTTGCCGATAACTTTAACAAAACATGATCATCTCATACAACAATTTATATCTCATCACGTCTTGACCATATCACATCACAACATGCCCTGCAAAAACAAGTTAGACATCCTCTACTTTGTTGTTGCAAGTTTTACGTGGCTGCTACGGGCTTGAGCAAGAACCGTTCTTATGTACGCATCAAAACCACAAGGATTTTTCGTCAAGTATGTGATGTTTTAACCTTCAACAAGGACCGGGCGTAGCCACACTCGATTTAACTAAAGTTGGAGAAACTGACACCCGCCAGCAACCTGTGTGCGAAGCACGTCGGTAGAACCAGTCTCGCGTAAGCGTACGCGTAATGTCGGTCCGGGCCGCTTCATCCAACAATATCGCCGAATCAAAGTATGACATGCTGGTAAGCAGTATGACTATTATCGCCCTAGGATTAAAGTTTCTTCTATACGCGTTGTTACCAAAATTGTTCCTACCAACAAAATTCACATCCATAGATTCATTATTATTCTGAAAAAAAATAGACAAAGGCATATCATTAGGATCAGAAGAAACACTCTTATCAGCAAACAATTTCATGAGTTCATCCATCTTTTCACTCAAAACATTAATTTCTTCTATCGCATGAACCTTTTTACTATTAGATCTTTCGCTGTGCCATTGAGAATAATTGACCATAATATTATCTAGGAGTTTAGTAGCTTCACCTAAAGTGATTTCCAGAAAAGTGCCTCCCGCGGCCGAATCTAAAAGATTTCTAGAAGCAAAATTCAGTCCGGCATAAATTTTTGGTATGATCATCCATAAATTCGAACCATGAGTAGGGCAATTACGTATCATTAATTTCATTCTCTCCCAAGCTTGTGCAACATGTTCATGATCAAGTTGCTTAAAATTCATAATATCGTTTCTAAGAGAGATGATCATAGCGGGAGGAAAATACTTAGAGATAAAAGCATCTTTGCACTTATTCCATGAATCAATACTATTTTTAGGCAAAGACAAAAACCAAGTTTTAGCACGATCTCTAAGTGAAAACGGAAATAGCTTCAACTTAACAATATCATTAGCCACATTTTCTTCTTTTGCATATCACACAAATCAACAAAGTTGTTAAGATGTGTGGCGGCATCTTCACTAGGAAGGCCAGAGAATTGATCTTTCATGACAAGATTCAACAAGGCAGCATTAATCTCACAAGATTCAGCATCGGTAATAGGAGCAATTGGAGTGATAAGAAAATCATTGTTGTTCGTATTGGAAAAGTCACATAGTTTAGTATTATCTTGAGCCATCATGACAAGCAAGCAATCCAACACACAAGCAAACAAGAAGCAAGCGAAAAAGAGGCGAACGGAAAGAGAGGGCGAATAAAACGGCAAGGGTGAAGTTTGGGAGAGGAAAACGAGAGGCAAATGGCAAATAATGTAATGCGAGGGATAAGAGTTTGTGATGGGTACTTCGTATGTCTTGACTTGTGTGTAGACTCCCCGGCAACGGCACCATAAATCCTTCTTGCTACCTCTTGAGCACTGCGTTGGTTTTCCCTTGAAGAGGAAAGGGTGATGCAGCAAAGTAGCGTAAGTATTTCCCTCAGTTTTTGAGAACCAATGTATCAATCCAGTAGGAGACCACGCTCAAGTCCCTCGTACCTACACAAACAAATAAGAACCTTGCAACCAACGCGATAAAGGGGTTGTCAATCCCTTCACGGCCACTTGCAAAAGTGAGATCTGATAGAGATGATAAGATAATATTTTTGGTATTTTTATGATAAAGACTGAAAGTAAAGATAGCAAAATAAACGGTGATAGAAATAACGGGAGATTAATATGATGGAAAATAGACGCGGGGGCCATAGGTTTCACTAGTGGTTTCTCTCAAGATAGCATAAGTATTACGGTGGATGAACAAATTACTGTCGAGCAATTGATAGAATTGAGCATAGTTATGAGAATATCTAGGCATGATCATGTATATAGGCATCATGTCCGCGACAAGTAGACCGAAACGATTCTGCATCTACTACTATTACTCCACACATCGACCGCTATCGAGCATGCATCTAGAGTATTAAGTTCATACGAACAGAGTAACGCATTAGGCAAGATGACATGATGTAGAGGGGCAAACTCAAGCAATATGATATAAACCCCGTCTTTTTATCCTCGATGGCAACAATACAATATGTGTCGTTTCCCCTTCTGTCACCGGGATCGAGCACCGCATGATTGAACCCAAATCTAAGCACTTCTCCCATTGCAAGAAAGATCAATCTAGTAGGCCAAACCAAACTGATAATTCGAAGAGACTTGCAAAGATAACCAATCATACATAAAAGAATTCAGAGGAGATTCAAATATTGTTCATAGATAATCTTGATCATAAACCCACAATTCATCGGATCTCGACAAACACACCGCAAAAAGAGTTACATCGAATAGATCTCCAAGAAGATCGAGGAGAACTTTGTATTGAGATCCAAAGAGAGAGAAGAAGCCATCTATCTAATAACTATGGACCCGAAGGTCTGAGGTAAACTACTCACACATCAACGGAGAGGCTATGGTGTTGATGTAGAAGCCCTCCCTGATCAATGACCCCTCCGGCGGAGCACCGGAAAAGGCCCCAAGATGGGATCTCACGGGTACAGAGAGTTGCAGCGGTTGGAATAGGGTTTTGTGGTGCTCCTCGATGTTTTTGGGGTAAAAGAGTATATATAGGCGAAGGAAGTCGGTCAGGGGAGCCACGAGGGGGGAGGGCGCGCCCAGGGGGGGCAGGCGTGCCTCCCTGCCTCGTGGCTTCCTCGTGTGTTTCTTGACGTCCACTCCAAGTCCTCTGGATCACGTTTGTTCCACAAATCACGCTCCCGAAAGTTTCATTCCGTTTGGACTCCGTTTGATATTCGTTTTCTGCAGAACACTGAAATAGGCAAAAAAACAGCAATTTGCACTGGGCCTTGGGTTAGTAGGTTAGTCCCAAAAATAATATAAAAGTGTATAATAAAGCCCATTAAACATCCAAAACAGAATATATAATAGCATGGGACAATCAAAAATTATAGATACGTTGGAGACGTATCAGGGTGCCCCCTCCCCCGTATATAAAGGAGTGGAGGAGGGGGAGGAGGCCGGCCTCCTAGGCGCGCCCCAAGGGGAGTCCTACACCCACCGGGAGTAGGATTCCCCCCTTCCCTAGTTGGATTAGGAGAGAAGGAAGGGGAAGGAAGGAGGAAGGAAAGGGGGGGCGACCCCCTTCCCAATTTGGATTGGGCTTGGGGGGCATGCCCCCTCCTTTGCTCCCTTCTCCTCTCTCCCACTATGGCCCAATAAGGCCCATATACATCCCGGGGGGTTCCGGTAACCTCCCGGTTCTCCGGTATATACCCGATCTCACCCGGAACCATTCCGATGTCCAAATATAGTCATCCAATATATCGATCTTTATGTCTCGACCATTTCGAGACTCCTCGTCATATCTATGATCATATCGGGGACTCCGAACTACCTTTGGTACATCAAAACACATAAACTCATAATGCCGGTCGTCACCGAACGTTAAGCGTGCGGACCCTACGGGTTCAAGAATTATGTAGACATGACCGAGACTCATCTCCGGTCAGTAACCAATAGCGGAACCTGGATGCTCATATTGGTTCCTACATACTCTACGAAGATCTTTATCGGTCAAACCGCACAACAACATACGTTGTTCCCTTTGTCATGGGTATGTTACTTACCCGAGATTCAATCGTCGGTATCCTCATACCTAGTTCAATCTCGTTATCGGCAAGTCTCCTTAGTCGTTCTGTAATGCATCATCCTGCGACTAACTCATTATACACATTGCTTGCAAGGCTTATAGTGATGTGCATTATCGAGAGGGCCTAGAGATACCTCTCCGATACACGGAGTGACAAATCCTAATCTCGATCTATGCCAACTCAACAAACACCATCGGAGACACCTGTAGAGCATCTTTATAATCATCCAGTTACGTTGTGATGTTTGATAGCACATAAGGTGTTCCTCCGGTATTCGGGAGTTGCATAATCTCATAGTCTGAGGAACATGTATAAGTCATGAAGAAAGCAGTAGCAATGAAACTGTAACAATCATAATGCTAAGCTAACGAATGGGTCTTGTCCATCACATCATTCTCCTAATGATGTGATCTTGTTCATCAAATGACAACACATGTCTATGGTTAGGAAACATAACCATCTTTGATAAACGAGCTAGTCAAGTAGAGGCATACTAGGGACACTTTGTTTTGTCTATGTATTCAGACATGTACTAAGTTTCCGGTTAATACAATTCTAGCATGAATAATAAACATTTATCATGAAATAAGGAAATAAATAATAACTTTATTATTTCCTCTAGGGCATATTTCCTTCACTATTAAGGCCCTAGAATCTTCTGCTAAGAAAAAGAAAAAAAAAAGATGAGAGTCATCTTCTGGAATATGATAGGATTTGGGGGGGGGGGGATGTCAAAAAAAGATTCCTCAGAGAAATGATTATGGACATGAAGGTGGAATTTTTGGGTTTGCAAGAGACCATGAGGCAACAATTTTCTAGAAATGATTTTGCAGCAAATCTGTGCTGGTAGGGATTTTCACTGGCATTTCACCCCAGCTAGGGGGAAATCCGGTGTTCTCTTGTTGGGGGTTAATTATACCACTCTAGATGTGATATCACAAGATGAGGGGGACTATCATATCAAAATGACGGTCCAAGATATGAAAACTAGGTTGATTTGGGACCTGGTGGTGATTTATGGAGATGCCCAACCAGAAAGAAAAGCAATCTTTCTTGCTGAGCTATCCAGAGTTTTTCAAAATTGTGTCAACCCCATTTTGATTGGAGGTGACTTTAACATTATTAGAAAAGCCAGTGAAAAAAGCAAACCAAGGTCCCCTGGACACTGGAGTTTTTTGTTTAATGCCATTTTAGAACAAGCTGGGGTGAGAGAGCTTGAGATGAATGGGAGACAATTTACATGGGGGAATAATTTACCTCTTCCCACTTTTGAAAAATTAGATAGAATTCTTTGTAGTCCAGAGTGGGAAAGACTTACCCTTTAACCCAGGTTAAAGCTCTGACTAGAGAAAAATCTGATCACACTCCTCTTTTCTTAGACTTTGGGGATCTTCAAAAATCTGACCCAATTTTCAGATTTGAAAATGCCTAGTTTCTGAGGGAAGGTATTGATACAATTGTTCAGGAGGTTTGGAATGACCCAAGCATTAAAGGGGACATTATAGATAGATTGCTGGGTAAATTTAGGATCCTTAGACCTAAACTCAAAGCATGGAACGGGAATATGAATGCCTGGTACATAGAATTAAAAAAAGATATTATGATGAAATTGGATATTACTGATAAACATTGTGAATTAAATGGCCTCACAGCTGCTGATAGAAAAGAACAAATGGAGTTGAGATCTCAACTTGATAGACTTATTAAACAGGAAGAGGCTAAATGGAGGCAGAGAGCTAAGATTGATGAAATTATAGAAGGAGATAGTAACACCAAATTCTTCCATGCCAAAGATAATGGGAGACGTAGAAGAAATAGAATTAACAGACTGGAACAAGATGAGGGGGTTGTGGAGGGTGAAAAGAATCTGATAGATTACATCACTGTCTTTTATAAAAACCTGTTTGGTCCCCTGATGACTCTTCAGTCTCTTTAAATATTGATAATCCAGAAAAGATACAAGATAGATACAAAGATATTCTGACTGAAGAATTCTCTTTAGAGGAAATTAAGAAGGTTGTCTTCAAAATGGCACACAACAAATCACCTGGCCCAGATGGATTTACAGCTGAATTTTATCAGCATTACTGGGATCTAGTGAAACATGACCTCAAAGCCTTGTTGGATGACTTTGCCAGTAGGAAAATTGATATTAGTAGATTAAACTATGGGATAATAACTCTAGTCCTTAAAGGAAAAGATGCTAATAAAATACACTACAAAAAAAGACACATCCGTGACATTTTGGGCCGAACAAAAAAAAATTATGTCATACATATGACACTTCTATGACGATAATTGTGACAAAACCGGTATCATAATAGATGTGGTGGGCTCCTACTTCTATGACAAAAATCATGACAGAAAATGGGCTTTTAAGTCACAGGCGGGCGGAGCGCAGCTGCATGACATTCTTTGGGCCATCGATGTGGAAAAAACCGTGGTAGAAGCGAGGTGAGGAAAATTTGGGAGTTCCGGTTACGGTGGGAGGTCGGGGCGGCGATGCGCGCTTCTCTCATTACGTCTGCAGCGTGTGTGCGGCGTTGGCTCTAATCGAACCCGGCGGCGTTGGGCTCTAACTGAACTCGAGCGATTGCACTACAGGCTACGCGTTACTGAACTCGAGCAATCGATCGATGGCTGTTAACTGAATCCGATCGAGCGATTCCTTCGCTACTGCTACTAACTGAAGCTGATTGATTGGATGAATAGTGAGCGTTGCGGTGGGGTTTGGACGAATAGTGAGTGGTGGCGTTGCCTCTGGATGAACAGGACCCCGTGGTATGGTGGAGGGCTGGATGAACAGTAGACCGTGGAGGGGTGCCCGTGGAGGGATGGATGAACAGGATCCCGTGGTGTGGAGGGATGGATGAACAGTAGATGGTGGAGGGGTGGTTGAACAGGACCCCGTGGTGTGGAGGCTGGATGAGCGATTACGGTGGAGGGTGCCCGTGGAGGGTGGTTGAGCAGGACCCGTGGTGTGGAGGCTGGATGAGCAGTAGGCGATGGAGGGTAGTTGAGCAGTGGCGGTGGAGTACGGCGGTGGAGGCTGGATGAATAGGAGCCCGTGGAGGCTGGATGAGCAGGAGCCCGTGGAGGCTGGAGGAGGTCGGCGGTGGAGATGAGCAGTATCCGTGGAGTCCGTTTTGCGATGCGCCACACCCTCCCGATGAACAGGACCCGTTTGATCGTAGAGCTCCAACACAAGTCCATTTCGTCCGTTTTGCGGTACGCCACACCCCTCCCGATCAACAGGACCCCCGTTTCGACCGTAGGAGGTCCGTTTCCTCGATTTTGCGGTACGCCAGACCCCTCCCAATGAACAGGATCCCGTTTCACACGTGTCCGGTCGAACACAAGGCCGTTTCCTCCGTTGTGCGGTACGCCAGGCCTCGTTTCCATCGCCTGTTCTGTCCAAGCCCTCCCGATGAACACGACCACGTATTCCGTTCCGACCCAGCCGGTTGGCTCCCACGCGTTCTGTTGCCTCCCGATGAACACGACGCATTCCGTTGCCTCCCGATGAACACGACGCATTCCGTTGCCTCCCGATGAACACGACGCATTCCGTTGCCTCCCCATGAACACGACGCATTCTGTTGCCTCCCCATGAACACGATGACGATGTTGTTTCTCCGTTCTGACCCAGCCATGTACACGAGCCCTGGTCGTACATATGCGCGAGTAGGCGTTCGAGACCCCGCCCGTATGTACACATACGTGGCCGTATTTTCTTTCTTGCACCCTGCCCGCTCTACATACGTGTACATGCTACGTGCGCGCCTCTACTACGACACGTGCGCGCCTCTACATCGACCAGTATATATGTACGTACACGTTCGCGACCAGAATGACAACGCTACGTACGCTTCAACCAGGTGGGTCCCGACTATCAGGCACTTCCTTGCGCGCGAAGATGTAGCTGGTGGGTCCCAGAAGTTAGGGGCAAACGTTTTTTAGCGAAATACGGTGGCCCGTCCGGTGGGTCCCCACTGTCTGGTGGAGGAATAATTATTTTGCACGTAATAAGGAGACTGAGGGAGTCCTGGATTAGGGGTGTCCGGGTAGCCAGGCTGTGACCTTTGACCGGACACCTGGACTATGAAGATACAAGATTGAAGACTTCGTCCCGTGTCCGGATGGGGCTTTCCTTGGCGTGGAAGGCAAGCTTGGCGATGCGGATATTTAGATCTCCTACCATTGTAACCGACTTTGTGTAACCCTAACCCTCTCCGGTGTCTATATAAACCGGAGGGTTATAGTCTGTAGGACAACTCCAACATACAACAATCATACCATAGGCTAGCTTCTAAGGTTTAGCCTCCTTGATCTCGTGGTAGATCTACTCTTGTACTACCATTATCATCAATATTAATCAAGCAGGACGTATGGTTTTACCTCCATCAAGAGGGCCCGAACCTGGGTAAAAACATTGTGTCCCTTGTCTCCTGTTACCATCCGCCTAGACGCACAGTTCGGGACCCCCTACCCGAGATCCGCCGGTTTTGACACCGACATTGGTGCTTTCATTGAGATTTCCTCTGTGCCGTCGCAATCAAGACGGATGCCTCCTCCCGTCTTTAAAGACGGCGCCGTTGCTAAGGGAGCTTTGGCTGTTGGCCAAACTCTCCGGCTAGGTGGTTTTCTTATGACCGCCTGTTCGGCTGTTGCGCCGATGGTGACCTCTCGGGTCATCAAAAGCAATCTTCACGTCAGCTCGGAACTCGTCGGGCAGTTAGATCCAATGGAGCTCTCTTTCGTAAACGAGCTCTTGGATCGCATCGCCGCCCTAGGGGTCGCTACAGATGACGACCAGGTGGGGCTTAAACCCGATCTAAGAGAAATTAACTCTCCCCATGTCACCCACCACGTTGCCGTGGTAGAGGCGCAATGCGGCGACCCTTCATCTATCTTAAGGACTAGCTATGTCCGGATTCCCGATCCCTCCAAGCCGGATACCCACGGAGGGGAGGATGTAACTCAAGACCTGAGCTTAGAATCAGGCAACGGGCTAGATTCATTGGACGACATCCAAGAATCCAAACTTCAGAGTTCGGAAACTCCATAGCCTCTGAGTCTTAGATTGGGTGAGGTTTCGGATTTAATTCCACCCACCCACCCGAACATAAGCGATCTATCCCAAATCAGGCAAAAGCCCGAAGAAACAGTACATCATTACTGGGCAAGGTTCCTCATGGTTATGAACAGGATAAAGGACTGCCGCGAGGAAGACGCAATCTCAATCTTCTGCAATAATTGCACGGACAAGGGAATCCTCAACGCTATAAGTTGTCGTGACATTACACGCTTCGCTGACTTGGCGTCCATAGTACAAAAGTACTGTGCGATGGAAAGCGCCTGGAAAACCGAAATAAAATTTTGGGATAATCCGGCCCTGAATAGCAATCCCGTCCGAAATAAAAGGGTGCATTATCGTCAGACACCCAGGTTAAACACCAAAAAACCAAAACCCTCTACAGGGCATGGAACCGTACTGGAAAGATGGCTTAATGGACCCTGTAAAATTCATAGTACAGAGGACGCCATACCAACTCACAGCCTTAGAGCATGTTGGATACTCCGGCAGGTGGCCAAAATTGGTGAAGACCTCTTAATTTCGGAGGCCGCAGAAAGCCACCCTAGGGACACCAGTACAGTCCTCACAGTCTTCGAGAATTTCGCATCAAATAATATGCGAAAAAGAACACTCCGCAGCCTCGCCGAAGTATATCAAGTAGCAACAATAAACCCATGGAGTGACACGGCTATTACTTTCAATGCCAGTGATGAACCTAAATTCCGAACAGCCCGAGCACCAGCCGCATTGGTCCTCAGTCCAATAGTGGACGGCTTTCGCCTCACAAAGGTACTCATGGATGGAGGCAGCGGATTGAACCTCATTTATGAGGAAACCATTCAAAAAATGGAAATAGGCTGGAACCGCATCGAGCGAAGCAGCACAACCTTTAGAGGAATAATCCCCAGTCGGGAAGCGCGCTGTACAGGAAAAATCATACTAGATGTGGTGTTCGGCACGCCGGATAATTACAAGACCGAAGAGGTCACGTTCCAGGTGGCCCCGTTCAATAGCAGATACCACGCTATACTAGGGCGGGAGGCATTTACAATCTTCCAAGCAATACCCCATTACGGGTACATGAAGCTCAAGATGCCTGGACCGAACGGAATTATCACTCTCGCTAGTGATCCGGACATAGCGCTCCGCGCCGAAAACAAGACAGCCGCATTGGCCCTTGAGGCACTATCTGAAGCCCTAGCGGCTAAGGAACTGACTGCGCTGCGCTCCATGGTTAACAGGGACGATGTGATACTCAACAAAAGATCCAAGTCCACATCCTTTAAACCAGCAGACGAAATAGTCAAATTCCAGGTCCATCCAACGGACCCTAACAAAACAGCTTCCATCGGGGCACAATTAAACCCTGATGTAGACGCCGCACTGCGAGAATTTCTACGTGAAAATTGGGACATCTTCGCTGGCACCCTTCCGGACATGCCGGGAATCCCATGAGCTGGCGAACACAGCTTAAATATCCTAAAAGTTCAAGCACATCAAACAAGCCCTTGGCGTTTTTGAACCAGGCCATGGGAGAGGAACTAGCCAAGCTAATGGAGGCCGGATTCATCAGAGATATAAAAAATCCGGACTGGCTAGCAAACCTGGTGATGGTACCAAAGAAGGACAAATCCTGGCGCCTGTGCATCGATTTTAAAGACCTTAACAAGGCTTGCCCAAAGGATCCCTTCCCCCTCCCCCGCATCGATCAAATTATCGATGCCACCGCAGGACACGATTCGTTGTGTTTCCTCGACGCATACTCCGGCTACCATCAAATCAAGATGGCAGAATCAGACCAAGCCACAACGGCATTCATCACACCATACGGCCCATTCTGCTTCAACACAATGCCTTTCGGGCTCAAAAACGCCGGCGCAACATATCAGTGCATGATTCAGACATGTCTGGCAAACTAGATCGGCAAAACAGTGGAGGCATATGTGGATGATGTGGTCGTAAAAACAAGACATGTCGAATAGACGACTTGAGGCTTACATTCGATAACATCCGAAAATACGACATCAGGCTCAACCCGGAAAAATGCGTTTTCGGCGTTCCAGCCGGAAAGCTCTTGGGCTTCATTGTATCTGGTAGAGGAATCAAAGCAAATCCAGCCAAGATCCGAGCTTTGTCACAATTGGATATCCCAAAGGACCTCAAACAAATACAAAAATTAACCGGATGCGTGGCGGCTCTAAGCCGCTTTATCTACCGCTTGGGAGAAAAGGCACTGCCCCTCTATCGCCTCCTTGGTGCCGAACACCGAGTGGGCGGATGCGCCACGGCGGACTCGATGAAATAAAAGCCATATTGGCAACAAACCCAGTCTGGCGCGCCAAACACCAGCGAACCAATGCTATTGTACATTGCAGCAACCCATCAGGTTGTCGGCCACGATGCTTTCGTCGTCGGCGGAAGCAGACGGACACAAAGTCCCCTTCAAAGGCGGTCTACTCGTGTCCACTGTCCTCCTCCATGCAAATCACGGTACCGCATTATCAAAAAGATTGCATCGCGGTATTCATGGCATCCGGAAGCTACGACACTACTTTCAAGAGTGTTCGATAACGAGGAGCCTCGGAAGTACCACTCAGCGATATTATCAACAATCGCGATACAGCGGGCTGGATTGCAAAATGGGCCATTGAGCTCCTCCGTTCGATATAACCTATAAGCCACGGCGAGCTATTAAATCGCAAGTTTTGGCGACTTCGTCATGAGAATGAACGGAGGCGAGCTCCCTAAAAAGCGGCACATATTCAAACTGGATCATGCATTTTGCGGCTCCAAAATGTTGGCGGACTAGGGGCGGCGTCGTCTTGGCGTCCCCACGGAGACACAGTCAATATGTGCTCGAGACCATGTACGGACTCCAACAATGCAGCGAATCGAGGCACTTTTACATGGTCTCCGGATGGCGGTATCCATGGGCATTCAACGCCTAGAGTGCGAGGATTGAACCTCGCGATATCCCAAATAAATGGAACTTGATGCGGGATCCTAAAATGGCAGCTTAACGCAATGCCGTCTTAAAAATGTCAGCTCGGTTCGAAGGGCTCGAATTTCACAATATAGCCCGGGAAAATAATCAAGCGGCGGATGTCCTGGCACGCATCGGCGCAAAACGCGATGCAGTCCCCCCCAACATCTTCTTGGAAAGGCTATTCAAGCCATCCGTAGTATGGGAAGGGGAACCCGCAAATAATAGCCCGGACCCAACCGCACTGCCCGACACCGAACAATCTGACATAATTGGAGGCTCTGCCAATGAAATTACACCTTCAGCTCACGTAACAATGGCCGTCATCGCCCGTGTGGACGAGAGCCATTCCTAGCCTACCTTACTAGGCAGGAACTCCCAAAGGACCAAAAGCGAGGCCGCTGCATAGTGCGGCGATCTAAAGCCTATAAATTCGCGAGGAGAGCTCTATAAGAAAAGCACTACGGAGTCCTTCAAAGGTGCATCTCCGAAGAGGAAGGCGGAACTTGCTGGCTGAAATTCATGCGGACTCGGTGGTCATCACGCGGCAGCTCGGTCCCTTGTAAGCAAGGCTTTCGTCTACAGGCTTTTATTGGCCGCGACCAGGCGGGACGCTCGGGACTTGGTCAATGATCGTCGGATGCTAGCTTTTGCAAACCAAAGCCACATGCCACCCACCACCCTCCAAACTATCCCCATCACTTGGCCTTTCGCGGTCTGGGGGCTTGACATGGTTGGACCCCTTAAAGGAGGAAGCCACAGGAAAAAATACTTACTGGTCATGGTGGATAAGTTCACCAAATGGATCGAAGCCAAGCCTGTTAAGACGGTCGAATCCAGACCGGTGATAGACTTCATATCCGGGGTCGTACACCGTTATGGCGTCCCCCACAGTATCATCACTGATAACGGCACGAATTTCACGGCCGATGAGGTACAACTCTGGTGCAAAAACATGGGCATCAAGCTCGATTATGCTTCCGTCTATCACCCACAAACTAACGGTCAGGTCGAACGCGCAAATGGTCTTATCATGAGCGGCATTAAACCCAGATTAGTGCGGTCCCTTAAGGAATCTAATACGCACTGGGTAGAGGAGCTAGACTCCGTACTCTGGTGTGGCGACCGAGTTTCTGGGTATTAATTTCCAGAAAATGGGCCTTTTGCTCACCAGCCCCAGGATTACTGTTAGCTGATGAGACACCAACTTGATACAGAAATTCCAAGCAGAAATTACATAATATGTAGTACAAGACCATTCTGGTCTGTGAGTACAACAATTGGTTTCTAGTGGTTGATGGCGGAAGCGGTTTGTGGATCATCAGTGTATGGGACTCCATTTCCCACAGGAACAGCTGACCAGGCTAACTCCTATCTTTGCGAGGCTGCTAACACCGTTGCTTAGGTTCCGGGGCTGTCATCACGGTTGCTCCTCTCAGCGCAAGAAATCTGGCCAAGACAATAGCCAGGGACAAGCCAGTGAGTACTTTGAATGTACTCGCAAACATTAAGAACGCTGGGATAATATAATTGATAAACATGCACTGAAATATTCTATGGTCACATCGCCAGTCATAATTAAACATCTTTCATGCATGCAAGCGGGTTACTTATATGCAACACGAATAAGCAATTAATGGAGTGGGAATAAAATGCCGCAGTCGGGCGTCTGTGCGACACCGCATAAAGGGCTTATAAAGTAAATAAATAATAAGCTTGCCACAGTCGGGCGTCTGAGTGACACCACATAAAGGGCTTATAAAGAAGTTAAATAATAAGCATGCCACAGTCGGGCGTCTGAGCGACACCACATAAAGGGCTTATAAGGTAAATAAATAATAAGCATGCCACGATCGAGGCGTCGGCGACACCACATAAAGGGCTTATAAGGTAAATAAATAATAAGCATGCCACGATCGAGGCGTCGGCGACACCACATAAAGGGCTTATAAGGTAAATAAATAATAAGCATGCCACGGTCGGGCGTCTGAGAGACACCACATAAAGGGCTTATAAGGTAAATAAATAATAAGCATGCCACAGTCGGGTGTCTGAGCGACACCACATAAAGGGCTTATAAAATAATCACAGTGAATATCCAGGAGGTAGAACTATCCCTGGTATATTTAGTAATACCAATAATATAAAGGGTTAGTCCGTAACAAAATAATAATCATAATCATCACAAGTCTCAAATCGTGATTCCAGTTCCGGTTTAATAATTTCACCTCCGAAGACCGACACTAAGACCGACACTCGACCCATCCCAGACTGTAATCCTTAACCAAGGACACGGCTATTCGACTAGGTTTAATCTCTGCAGAGGGTGTACTCTTTACCCACGAGTAACGGATTCCTTTAGTCCATCGGGACTAATTCCGTCTATGGTCTTTTAATTGGAAACACACCTGACTTGCACACACAGCTTAATTCACAGGTGTCTGGAATCACCACGACACTTGTTAAGCAAAACTCTAAGTGGGGAGGCTACAACCTCGTGTAGCATGGGATCAAATTTATATCGCGCGCTCTAAGGGGTGGCCTCCCCTCTCGGTCCCAACCGGAAACACCCATGCCCCCAGACCAGGTGGCCTGTCTACCGGCTACAACCGATATCTTCCACCATGGCCTCTCTTTATGGTGTGTGCCAAGACAAGGGTTAACAACTTACTGAACCATACCCCACCTATGGCAGGGAACAGTGGCAGCACAAAACAAGTATGGGGGTTACCGGAACAAGACTCGATCTACGTTCGACTCAGGAGGTTTATAAATTCCCTGCATGACATGTATAACAAATATATTTCGACCAGCAACATCACCACCCATTATGCCTTACTATGCCATACCGGACATAACCATCCCGACGGAGACCGGCGACAAGCTCACGCCTACCCTAGGCAGAGGCTTTCCCGGATTCCTTTCCGGCATGCATGCAAGGCACATGAGGATGATTACCATCACAAGTATGTTCATTCCCAACAGCAAGGAAATCATGAATATGCATCCATGCAAATGATCATATCACATGAAATAACAAGTTCTCCGAATTAAGGTGGTGTTATAAACGTGTAAACTAACACACCAAAAATATTATTCTGGGGTTCAGAATGCTTGCCTTCATGGTGTGGAAAGGCAGGGTGCACTCCAAATCTTTTGTAAGCTTTCCTCTCTTCAAAAATCCTATTTTCAAAAATATGCAAATAACACATATTTCAAAAACAGTACAAAAAGGTTGTTTGGAAATTTTTCAAATAAATCTTAAAATAAACTAGACAGAATTTGAAAGATGCGGGAAAAAGAATCAATTCATTTGGAGTTATATTTAAAAAGTTATAGCTAGTCAAAGCTGTGGTCAAAATCTGTTTATAAAATAAAACAGAAAAGAAAACGTTTCAGAGGGGAATACGCTTTCGGAGCGGAGGAAACATACTGGGGTGGGTTGCGCCTTCACTTAACCCACGTGGATAGGTGCTGGGTCACTGACAGTGGGTCCAGGGGCCCACTGGTCAGGTTTGACCAGTCGCCGCGCCCCCTTCTCCCTCCTCTGTCCGAGCGGGGCGAGGCTCCGGCGATGCTCGCCGGCGAATGGCGGCACCGTTCAAGAAACCGAAGCCATCCACGGGCTCAAGGGGTCGAGGCGGTCCCGTCGGTGGTCGTTGGGTTGACGGGGACGGAGTGAGCTGCCGGCGGCGAGCTTCACGGCGGAGGGAGCTTCGGGAGCAAAGTGAGTTTGGGGCTACGGTGGTTCCCGATCAAAATCGAGTAGGGGGATGGGTTCACGGGAGGATGAGAGAGTTCCTGGTGAAGAGAACGAAGAGGGGGAGGCCCTGGTGGTGCTGGAATGGCCGGGGCAGTGGCGGCGGCTGCGGTTGCCGGAGATGGGGAAGGAGACCTCCCCGGGTCGATTGGCTGCCAATGGGGGTCCTAGGGAGATGGCTTGGGCCTACCTGCGTGCGGAGACGAGCTCGGGGCTCCTTAAATAGGCGATCGGGGGTCGGTTCCGCGGTGGTGGATGAGGATGCCGGCGAACCGCCTCTCTGTAGCTTGCAGGTCGACGTGGAGGCGACGGGAGCTAGCCGACGAGCGAGGGGATAAGCTCGAGCGGCTCCCAGGGGTAGGTGGCGAGCCGGGGTGGCTTGGGCGGCGCCGACCGGGGCTGGAACCACTGCGGACGCCGGCGTGCCGCCAAGAGTGCCCTGACGGCGGCGCTGTAGTGTGCCAGGGTGGTCGGGGTGGCGTGGCGGTGCAGGAGGATACATGGCATGCTAGCTGTTGTTGGCCAAGGGCCGGAACGGGTGTGGGGCGAGACGTGGCGGCTCAGGCGCACGTCCGTGCCAAACGCACGCTCTGGGCGCGCCCAGAGCACGCCCGGGACGTGTTCGAAGAAATGCCAGCGCATGCTAGAGGTCGCAAGTGAGGCTAGAAAGGAACAGGGCTAGGTTAGGGTTAGTCAAAAGGTAAATGGACATGGTGGTTAGGTCAGGTGATCAGGTTCACAGTGCAAACAAAAACTCATGTCAAAACAGATCATGCCCATAAGGTGTTTGACACAATGCCAAGGGCACTTAGGCATTTCTTGGAGTGGCCAAATCTTCCAGAGTGGGGTCTCTTTAGATGCATAAGAAAGTGGTGAGGTTAGTTTTCCAAAAGCAGAAACTTGTTAGTGCAAGTTCTGAAAAACTGCAAGTCTGGACAGGAAGTAAAAGGCATTACTTCATGAACCAAAAATAATCTAATGGGTGCATGCTCCTGGACTTAGGGGTTTAGCAGGGAGGATTATAAGTAGGAAGAGGAATCTTGGACAAAGGAGCAACTAAAAATGTGGTTGCTGTACAAATCCTCAAGTTGGACCAGAATGGGAAAGGGGTTGATTCACTCAATTTTCCCAAAGAACAATACTAGGTTTTAGCATAAAGTTGAATCATATGCTACTACCAATATCCCATCAATTTGGTGAAGGCTAGAAAGAAATATTTAAATGGGTTGTAGTGCAAAATTGCACTCTAGACCAGAGAAGAAAATTGGGTGTAGAGCTCAAAATATTTTATGAACAAAAGATATTTTTGTATAAAAGTGATTTAAAAACATCACATGACATCTCCAAATTTTGGTTGGAATATTAAGAGAATTTATCAAATGGTTGTAGTTCAATTATGGCCATATAACCTTGAAAAAAACCATTTTCCAAGAAAATAAAGATTATGAGAAATAAATTATGTAATTGAATCCACTTATAATAGAATTGTTTTTCTTGAGGGAGAAAACAAGTCCAGCAACATATTTGAAAAGTTTTCACTTTGGGGAAAAACTCCATCACAACAAGGAATAAAATGTTTCAAAAATCAAAAGGGAGCCCAGAAAATCAAAGTTTTAATTCCTAACAAAATTTTAATTCATTAAAACAAGGTCAAAATTTTGGGGTGTCACATCTGGGGGCTTCGGACCACGCCGAACCGCACCACCGGATACACACCATTTTTCATGGTGTACGGCGCTGAGGCAGTCTTGCCCTGCGACATAATTCATGACTCACCTCGAGTGCGCATGTACGAAGCAAGAGAAGACGAGCTCGATCGGCAGGACAATGTGTACGCTTTGGAGGAGGAGCGTGACGTGGCAAAAGCCCGTTCCGCATTTTATCAACAGCAGGCTCGAAGATATCAAAGCAGAGAAGTGCGGGCCAAAAATTACAATGTTGGCGAACTAGTACTACGTCTGCCGGACAAGAAAAAGGACAAACTGAATCCCAAGTGGGAAGGTCCCTTCATAATCGACCGAGTCCTGACTAGTGGAGCGTACGGCCTGCGAGATGCATCGGATAACCGACTCGAGCCGCACCCATGGAACGCAACCCGTCTCCGAAGATTCTACGCCTAGCGCCGAACTCTCTGTTCGTCTCCTTCCTCTGTCCACATTTTACTTTTTATGTCTTATATTTCTCTCCTTCCCCTCTTTTCTATTATAGCCCTTAAAGGCTCGTCAAATGTAGCGCTACCAGCTCATTAAACACAGGGGCTTCTTTCACGAAGCTTATTTATCTGAGCTTCATGCCCAATACATGTCAAACTTCCGCATGTACCTTTTATTCACCATTATATGCATCGATATGACTTAAGTTTTGGCCAAGCTGGGTTGCTGGCTCTGTGCTTACCCCTCGTTCCCGATTGTTCGGCTAGGTGGTAAAGGAGCACCTCTGCGATTATTCTTGCCGGGTTAGCGGATGTGTACCTTAGGCGGGTGAAGCGAAAGCTAAGCGTTCTTAAGGGAATATTGATCGGTAAACTAAAGATGACCTTTTTACTTATTTATATGCCCCCAGATGCTTTTTCTGCGTTCGCAGTCCGGACATGCACTTTAGGGCATGCCTCCCAGAGAAAGGAACCCCTAACGGAACTATTCTCTGTGGAAGATGTTTCTTACTAACCATGTAATATAACATAACTAGTTGGCCACTTGTCTGATAAAGCACTAATGACCCCTACGCTTGGTCTCCATGCATACCCCGGTTCTTATATAACCGTTAGGGTATTCGGACACACTCCGGACCGTCAGGTCCCGAGGTCGAAGCGAAAAGGTCGGCAACGACAAACGATCTACAATCCGGCTAGAAGGCATTACACATGTCAATTATAATTACATAGTCACTCTGACTATTTGTATTCCTCTTCAATACCATCTAACAGGCTGTCTAATTTACAGTCCTGCTGGGAATACTTTGCGGCCAACTCTACTTGGCGTACACTAAGCTTCTGAGGATCTCCTTCCCGCCGGGCCCCACAGGTCGACCTCGGCCATGTGGTTTGGGTCAGACTTGGTGTGCAGCGTCTTCACCATGGCCCAGGCCTCCCTAAGCGCCTTGACGGCAGGCGATATCTTCAACAACCGGAGCGCGCCGAGCTCCTTCAGCTTCTCGCAAGCTCTCCAAGACCCTCGGGCATGGAGTGGGAAGGCCATAGGGCTTGAGCAGCGCCTCGCGCCGCTGCCGAACTTCGCTCGTGCGATTCACGGCTTCAGGATGAAGGTCACCCGTAGAACCGGGCATCTCCTCTGCAGGACGACCTGTTAGGATACCTACAGACATAACTCTGTTAGTCGACTTCTTCGCCGAACTCCTTTTCAGAGTTCGTTTAAGCACTTACTAAATATGCCGCGCCGAAGCCGTTGATTCTCCTTAGTGGAGTCCGACAGCTGGGCACGAACATCCTTTAGTTTGACGTCCAGCTTGGCGTTGGCATCCTGAAGATCATTCTTCTCCCGTCTCACTTTCGTCAGCACGCTCTCACCAGCTTCTAACTGGCGTAGGAGTTGTTGCTTTTCCGGATCTAATCCGGCTCCATCTACAATTTCGTTTGTCAGATTTGCACATACACCGCATAATACTTATCTTTTTTTAAGGATACATTACCAGAGGGGGTCTTCTTGGGCTCCCCTGTCGCGGTTAGTGCGGCCTCAAGTTGGGCTTTGCACTCTTTCAGCTCCTGGGACAGTTGGGTATTCTTCTCTGAAAGAACCTGCATATTACATGATCCTTAAATCAGTTATTCTAACTGTTTCAAGTCTCGGGGGCTACTGCTATATACACCATTAAAATTTCTCACCCGTATGTCTTTTACATATTGCTCCGTGGCTCTGGCTAGACCATTTTGAGCGGCACGGAGATACGCATTTCCCGAATTAAAGGCATCCAACGCCTCTTGGGAGAAACAAGCGTCACGGAGAACAGTCCGACGACCCCGGTGATTCATGGCACTCTCCACCTCGGAATGGGTGGCAGACAGCTTGTCCGCATCCTCTGTCGGAGGAGCGCTCGGTGCGTGCCTCGTGTTTGCCTCCGCCTCCGGACCGGGCTGTGGAGCCTGGCTGGTGGAGGCACGATTGGCAGCCTCTCCGGATATAGTCCGGCGAGTCCTCTTTGTCCTGGACGAGAAGCACGAGTGTCAACATGCCTTACGGGAATAACACCTGGGAATAAGAAAGCACGCTGTACCTTTGCGTCGGCGCCTCAGTCCGGACTACATTTCTTTTCACCCCACGGGGCCCCGCAGCTCCTCTTTGGCTAGCCGCCGCAGGCTCGGCCTCCCTCCTCAGGAACCTCCAATGTAAAACACGGTTGTTATCAGGAGACTGAAAACGCGTGAGGATGGATCCCTCTTCAAGGTACCGGGACTTCGGTCTCAGTTACCTGGGAGGCCGGGATCAAACCCGGATAATCGGCCGTAATGGCCACCAAGGTATTGTCCTTGCTCAGTTGATAAAACACCCTGTCAATCAGCTCCACAGATAATTCCGAATCCTCTTCGGAGGCCGGATCGAGGGACCGTTCTGGATCCTCGGGCTGTGGAGGACAGCTGTTTATGTCCTTTACTTCCCGATGCAGTTCCTGCGTTGAAGTCGTCAGACTATATATTTGATCATGGGAATATAAAACGGATGAGCGAGTTAAATTGTCCACTTACCCAACTTGGAGGGTTGCACATAGTAAAACCACCCTGTGGGTTGACGCGGAGGAATTCCTCCTCTTCTCCCTTGTACAAAGAGGACAAGATCTTCACTAGAGCGGCAGCTGAGTCCGGCCCCTTACGGCCGTGATGGGTGGCGTCGTCCTCCCCGTTAAAGTCCCACATGGGGTGACCTCTATGCTGTAGCGGTTGCACCCCCCGCGTGATGCATGCGGCCATGACTCCAATCATGGTTAGTCCGGAATGAGCCAATAGTCTTATCCGGCCCATCAGGTAACGGACGTCCCTGTCACTTTCTCTCTGAGAGCTCCGTGGATGCCAGCTTAGGCGTTTCTTCAGGGGAGCACTGTTGAATTCAGGGAGGCCGGTCCGAACAGGATCCGGCAGCGGGACATCCTCTATGTAAAACCACTCCGAAGGCCAGTTCTCGGACACCTTCTTTGGGGTTCCGGATAGATATCCGGTCCCGGCGATGCGCCACACTTCGGCTTCGCCCACTTGATATATTGACCCCTCTTGAGAACGGGGCACCAGGCAGAATAACCTCTTCCACAACGCGAAATGAGCTTCAACGCCCAACAATAGCTCGCAGAGGGCAACGAAGCCCGCGATATGCAATATAGAGGCAGGCGTCAGGCTGTGCAGCTGGAGACCATAGAACTCCAGAAGCCCCCGGAGAAACGGATGGATTGGAAATCCAAGTCCTCTTATTAGACAAGGGACGAGGCATAACCGCTCTCCTTTGGAGGGATTGGGGGCGCTCTCTGCTTGCTCTCCGCCATTATAGGTGGCGAGTCCGGCTTGGACCGGGACCATATAGGCCGGAGGGAGGAATCCCTTGGTCTGGAGCGATATTAGCTCGCTATGCGGGATGGAGCACCTCTCCCAGTCCCCAGGCTTAGGACTGGAGGGACGAGAGGAGAAATCACGACGGCTGGCCATGGTGGAATGGACCTTTTGCTGGATGCGCTCCGATGACTACTCGCGGAAGGGAGAAGATGTGATTTGGATCTGAATCCCCATCCCTTTAAATGGGCGGTTCATTTACGCGGCTAGGGGTGTGAATGTAAAAAACGCCCAGACTTTTCGTATCCGCTTGACATGTGGAAGGTGGCCATTATTGGGCGTGGAAGCCAAGGAGCGCTGCATTTATAAAAAAAACGGACATTATTCAACAGGTACACAGAATTCGGAGGAGAACCCGCCTTGCAATGCCGAAGACAAACTGCGCACCGGACTCGTCGTCATTGAAGCCTGGTTCGAGAGACTCTTGAGGAGTCTGGATTAGGGGTGTCCGGGTGGCGGACTGTGACCTTTGGCGGACTCTGGACTATGAAGATACAAGATTGAAGACTTAGTCCGTGTTGGATGGACATTCCTTGGCATGGAAGGCAAGCTTGGCGTCACGGATATTTAGATCTCCTACCATTGTAACCGACTTTGTGTAACCCTAACCCTCTCCGGTGTCTATATAAACCGGAGGGTTTTAGTCCGTAGGACAACTCCAACATACAACAATCATACCATAGGCTAGCTTCTAAGGTTTAGCCTCCTGGATCTCGTGGTAGATCTACTCTTGTACTACCCATATCATCAATATTAATCAAGCAGGACGTAGGGTTTTACCTTCATCAAGAGGGCCCGAACTTGGGTAAAAACATTGTGTCCCTTGTCTCCTGTTACCATCCGCCTAGACGCACAGTTCGGGACCCCCTACCCGAGATCCGCCGGTTTTGACACCGACAGAGACACTTCCTTGCTGCGGCCGTGGACCCAGCTGTCAGCCTCTCCACATACAGTCCACGTCCGATGGAAGCCGTTCCTTGACCACGTTGACCACGCCGCGTCGAGAGCACCGAGGCGGTTGGCGGCGGCGAGGCCTAGGAAGGGGCGGCGGCGCGCCAGGAAGAGCGGCGGTGGAGGCCCATGCGTGAAAGTGCGAGGGCACTAGTTCAACTGCGGTGTGAGGCTGCCGTCGCCCACAGAGTAACGAGGGTGTGGGTGAGTAGAGGATGGCACGGCGATGGTGGGAGTAGGGCGGTGAGGCCTCTGCGCATCGCAGCCGGCCATGGGAGGCAGGAGCACAAAAGGCACGACCGGCGCTGGTTTGGGCAGTGGAGCAAGAAGACCGAGAGGTTGAAGAAGCACTCTGACCGTTGGATGGACATCATCTGATCCTTTGGAGCTAGAATCGTGCATATTGACTAAGTTGACAAAGCCCTCCGTCCCGTCAACATAGTAGGCCCACAAGTCAGCATGCCACTATCTTGGGTCCCAGCTAACGAGGGAGTATTCATTTTTTGTGCGTAATAAGGAGGCACTTCCTTGCATGCGAAGATATAGCTGGTGGGTCCGAGCTGTCGGTGATGATAGCGTTTTTCACCAAATCTGAGGCCCTTCGGTGGGTCCATGATGTCGGTGGAGGAATCATTATTATTGCAGCGTAATAAGGAGGCATTTCCTTGCGTGCGGCCGTGGACCCAGTATCGGCCTCTCCCGTCAGATCCACTTCATATGCTTGTCGATTCGTTGACCACGTTGACCAGGCAGCGCCGAAAGCACCAGGCGGTGGGCGGCGAGGCCTAGGAAGGAGCGACATGGGCGGGGAAGACTTGGCGAGTTGTTTCCTATGCGGAGGAATCTGTTGTCTGAGGTTCTTGGTTCGTCTGCCGTCGCGGAGAATAACAGCGGTATGGGTGAGTAGAGATGGCTAGGCCAGCGATGGGAATCTGATGGGCGGTGGGGCTGCTGGCGGCGGCTGACCCGCCAGGGGAGGAGGAAGCGAGCAGTCCGTCGGCGCTTGTTTGGCGGCTGGAGCAGGAAGAGCAGAGATTGAAGAAGCCGACGGCCGTTGGATGGACATCCAACGATCCTTTGCTGTCGTCAACCTTTTTAGGAAAGCCTCAAATCTGTGGAAAACGACATCAGCCCATCTGCCATTATTTCTAATAATTTTCAGCCCATTTGCTAATTCTTAAGGTTTTTGGAGCCCATATTCTTTTGTTAGCATTACAGCCCAAATTGTAGCCACGGTTAAAAATTATCTGAAATTTTGCATATTTGGTCTTGATTCGAACTGTTTTAATCCTGAAATTTCCACTCACATTCAAACTGATTTTAAAATAAATGTATATCAATATAAAATCAACAAATTCTCCGCATAAAAATTAATGTAATTTAAAATCTTGAAATGAAAAAAAGATATTTGAAACTAATTGCGGTTTGATGTGTTTTAAAATGTACAGCCCATTTCTCATTCTTGATGGGCCATTTTCTCGGCCAGCAGAATGAAAGCTCTCCTCGTCTTGAAAGATTTGCAGCCTTGAGGCGACAAAGCGACTTACTTGGCAAATCACAAAAAACTGGGCTGTGGCGTGGACCCACTATCGGCTTCTCCACGTCTGATACTCTTCCAATGGAAGTCGTTCCTTGACCACGTTGACCACGCTTGGCAGAAAGCACCACGGCGGTGGGCGACGGCGAGCCTAGGAAGGGGGGCGACGGGCCGGGGAAAACAGCGGCGGTGGAAGCCCGTGCGGGAGAGAATCGAGGTTCATTAGTTCGGCTGCGGTGTGAGGCTCTTTGTCGCCCGAGGGCCTGGCAGTGGGGAACGATGAGAAGGCGGTGAGGCCTCATGGCAGCCTGACCCGGCCATGGGAAGCGAGGAGCATGCGGCACGACCGTGGCTGCTTGGGCGTAGTGGAGCAAGAAGACCGGAGGTTGAAGAAGCACTTCGGCCGTTGGATGGACATCGTACGGTCACTAGAGCTAGAATAGTTCATATTGACTAAGTTGACAAAGCCCTCCGTCCCCGTCAACTTTGTTGGCCCACAAGTCATCCTCCCACTATGGTGGGTCCCAGCTAGCAGGGGGTATTCAATTTTTTTGTGCGTAATAAGGAGGCACTTCCTTGCGTGCGAAGATATAGCTGGTGGGTCCCACATGTCAGCGGGGGGAACGTTTTTTTCATGAAATACAAAGGCCCTTCCGGTGGGTCCCAGCTGTCATGTGGAGGAATCATTATTTTGCACGTACAGTCCACGGCCGATGGATGTCGTTCGTTGACCAAGTTGACCAGGCCGCGCCGAGAGCACCATGGCGGTGGACGAAGGTGAGGCCTGGGAAGGGAACGACAAGGAGCCGGGGAAGACTCGGCAATGGTTGCCCACGCGGTGGGGATTCTGAGGTTCTTGGTCATTGCCGTCGTGGGGAAAATAACAGGAGGTGTGGGTGAGTAGAGGAATGGCTGGCCGACAATGAAGTAGGGTGGGCGGTGCGGCTGTGCGGTAGCACGGTGGCCAGGAGGCGGAGGGAGCAGTCCACGGAGCTGGTTTGGTAATTTGGGCGAGAAGATCAGATATTGAAGAAGCGGCACGGCCGTTGGATTAACATCCAACGGTCACTACTACTAGAATCGTTTGTGGACTAAGTTGACAAAGCCAAAGTACACGTCAACCTAGTAGACCCACAAGTCAGCCTCCAAATCATCCCAAACAGCATACATCCGAGATTTCTAGCAGATTCAAATTAATTTTAAATCTAAATATACCTTAATTTAAATTCAATGAAATTTTACCGCTTTAAAAACAATGAAATTTCAAATATCAAAATCGAAAGAAAACAGTATTTTGGAACTAATTATGCATTTGCTGTATTTTTCATTTACAGCCCATTTATTATTACTTATAGCCCATTTCTAATTACTTATAGCCCATTTTACGGGCAAAATGCATCCTCCTCGTCTTGAAAGATTTCCAGCCCGGTGAGGGCGTGAAAAACAAGTAGGCCTCGTTGGTTATTACGCAAAAAAACAAAATAGCTGGCTAGCAATTTTAGAAAGGAAAAAAACAAACTGGGCTGGTCATGTGCTAAACATATGAAATAAAAGCGTGGGCTAGGCGGGCCATGGGTCCCGCACAACCCGATTGATACCCTTCTCCGTCGAAAAAATGAAATTACTCTGGCAGCTCTTTGGGTCCCTCTGTCATCCTCACCATGTACAGTCATCTCCTTATTCCTCTCGGTTTTGACCATGTTGACAACACCGGGCGGGCCCTTGTGCAGCGAACCAAAGCGGAGGGCGATGGTGAGGCCTCGGATGGGAGCGAGCAGGCAGGGCAGATCACACCCGGCCGTGGGAGGCGGGAAGCGAGCGGTCCCGCCGGCCTTGGTTTGGCTTTGGCGGCTCGAGGAAGAAGAGGCGAAGAAATCGACAGGCGTTGAATGTCAATCCAGCGGTAAAGGTTAGCACAATCGTTTGTTGACTAAGCGGACACCAAGTAGCATACTTTTTATATATAGGAAGAAAACTGCGAGGAAAATCGTTCGTCGGCCGTCCTCCTCACGAGGAGCGTTAGCCACATAGCGACTAGCACCGTTGGTTTTCAGCGAGAGGTCTTGGGTTGAGTCAGGAACTCTCAATTTTGACCTCCTTCCTTCCTCGCAAAAAAAGGGAAAGAAAATCAAAGACTTGGGTAGGCGTCTGAGAACAAGCTAGTGTACCCGGTAAAGAGGCGTTACGAGTTTTAGAAAAAAGAAAGGCGTGCTCACATGGCTGGTTGAATCAAACCTAGACTATGACTATAAATGGTGCTATGCTACTCGCAAGTAATGGGCTGACATATCCAGCGTTAGCTTCTCCTCTTCTCTACTTACTCGCCTAGCATCGAAGCTCTAGCCGCTGCAACCATGTCCGCTGGCTGCTCGTCCACTGCTCTTGTTGAGGCAACAACCCGAATATCGCCAAGTGCAACTGTACCATCGCTGTGGGTCTCATCACACCCTCGCCCGACTACGCACCGCAGCCGATTGCTCATCGCAACCCGCTGCCGTTGGTGTGGTGCCCTTCTACAAATCACGCAGAGTCATCCATCGCGTCTCAACCACAATCCATAACCCGGCCGAGTCTTCTACAAATGCCCGAATCATGGGGTAATAATATGTTTAAGTGTTGTTCTGCTGCTTTTAGTTGCTGATTTTTTTAATAGTTTGGTTGATGATTGTCACAGCCCTAGAATTTGCTTACCATTAGTTGCATCTGCATTCATGCATCATGGCTAAAATTTTTGAAAGTTGAATTGAGGTTTTTGAAAGTTGAATTGAGGTTTGTTGAAACCCTCAGAAATCAGTTCAAAAATAACCAACTTTAAAATCTTCTCAAATGAGTCCAAGAAAATGTTCCTGTTATTCTACAGAAATATTGGTAAGAGGTAAAATTCAAACCAATAATTTTGGAGTCACAGAAATATTTATTTTGGCCATTTGAATTAATCCAATAACTAATTGCCTTGGATTTATATTTAATATATATTAAATATAACTCCAATAATTCTGGAAGTTTGTGAGTGGCTTTGTATATATTTCAGCAAGCCATTTTAATAACCTACAGAATTTATTAAAATGATTTAGTGCCTAAACTAAATCAAAACAAACAGAACAAAAATAGAAACTGAAACAGAAAAGAGAGAGAGAGGCTCACCCAGGCACTTACCCGGGAAGCCCACCTGGCCTGGCACTGTAGCTGCCCAGCTGGGCAAAGCCAAGCCAGCCCATCTCCACCTCCCCTGTCGTCTTCCTCCTCTTGCCAGGAGGGCCAGAAGGCAGCGTAGCCACCGCTTTCATGACAGCGCCTCGCCACCTCCTGCTTGCTGGCTGGCGCCTGGGCCTTGTCTGACGCCATGCACACCCCCCAGGCCCTCTCACACTCTCCCGTGCCTTCTCCCCTCCTCTGCTCTCTCTCCCTCTCGCAACCGAACGCTGCCGTCGCCGCCGTTTGCTGCTGCCGCGGCCACCGCCCCCCCCTCGCTTCTCTGACCAGCCCACGAGCTCCGCCTAGAACCCGAGCACCTCTCCGCCGACCCACGCAAGGCCGGAGGACCCCAAGACGATGCCGCGACCCTTCTTCCCCGTCCACGGCCGCCGGATGCTGCCGCCCGATTCGTCGTCCACAGGGCCTCCCCGAGCTCGCCGTCTGCTTCAACCGACTCCCCGTGAGCTCCTCTTCCTCCTCCCCGTTTCCGTTCTCGCTCTCGAGCACCACAGTAACAGCACCGAGCATGGCCGCACCCGCCGCCGCCACCGCATGTCGTCGTCGTGGCCACAGCCACGTTGGGTCGATTCTGAGCACGTCATCATCTCCGCCCTTTTCGCCGCGAGCTCGTAGCACTCCTCACAGCGCCTCGCCGTGCCCCTAACATCGGGCCGACCTCGCCCGAACTCGGCGACCGCCAAGGTCTTCGCCCGGCGTCGACTCCGGCCACCCCAGCCCGGCTACGCCACAGCGCGGCGCTGCAACCCGACTACGTAGAGAGACCAACCGCGGCTCAAACCGCGGCCTGCACGCGAAACCCGAGCAACTCCGGCGAGTTGCCGCCACGGTTTTGGTCACCGCCGGCGAGATTCCGGCAAGTGCCGACGTGGCCACCTAGTTAGCACTAATCACCCACTAACTAAACTTCCTGACTCACTTACATGTGGGCCCCAGTGCCTAAACTAACTAGTTTTATTTTCTGTTAAGATTAATACTAATCTGTGTGGACCCCACGTGTCAATTTGACTTTGGTCAAGTCAACGTTGACCGGGCCCACAGGTCAGATTTGACCTGGACCGCGCCCGTTGATCGCTGAGGTCACTGTGTCGTCATGCTGATGCAATAACTCTTTTTCTGGAATTATTTTTATATAGGAAATTCCAGAAAATTGCCTAAACTTCTAAAATTCATAGTAAATCATCCGTAGCTCAGAATCAAACAAATTATATATGAAAAATGATCAGAAAAATCCAATCTATCCATCTGCACTGGTTTCATGCATGTTTACAGAACTTAACCTTGCTGTTTGGTGCAAAACATGATAAGGCACTATTTAAATTCATATTTTGAAGTTGGGGTTGAACCTTTGGTTCAATATGACCCAAATCCATCTGGTTATACTTGCATTAGCCCAACACACTCATTTTGCCATGACATGATCATACATCATATCGTCACATTGCATTGATTGTGTTCTTTCTCTGTTGCCGGTATTTGTCCCCTCTCGATAGACGTGGCTCCGACGATTGTTCGATGACACCGATCGATGAAGAACTATATTATCTTCGGAAGTGCCAGGCAAGCAAAACCCCCTTGTTCATCCCGATACAATCCCACTCTCTCGCTCCTGCTCTCTTTTACTGCATTAGGACAACAACGATTCAACTGTTACATGCTGCGGTAGTTGAACCCCTTATCCTCTGCATGACTGTTATTGCCACGATAAATAGATGAAACCCACTAGTATGAGTAGGAGTTGTTTGAGCCCTGGTGTGCCTACTCATTCATGTTTGTTGTCATGCACTCTTGCTTAGAGTTGAGTGGGTCGATTCATCGGGGATGAATTGGAACAGTGATGAACATGTCCTACTGTGCGTGAGCTAAGTGTGTGAACACGATTTGGTAAAGGTAGCGCTGAGAGGCCATGTAGGAGTACATGGTAGGTTGTCTCATTGCAGCCGTCCTCAGGACCTGAGTTCTGTGTTTGTGATCCATGAACAGTTACTACCACACATTGGGCTCCGGGCACTCCAAGCTCTCTCGACTTATTAATCCACTTGATCTCTGTCCAGGAGTTGCAACTAGTTTCTGGTGTTTGTAGGTAGTGTTAGTAGTCTACCAAGTGGCACCCGGTATAGGTGGGCTTGGGACAGACTAAACCTGATGTACGGTGTACCAAGTGGCACCCGGTTGGTGGGCTTGGGAACCCTGCTCACATCGTTTGGGGCCGTGGCGACACCCGGCGGATCTCCTTGCGGATGGAACCCGAATAGGCGATAAACCTGGACAAGAGACTTGTGTGGTTAGTCGGTCGTGGCCGACTCCCTCGCCCGACTTCCGCTTGAAGGTTCTTTGAGGTACATGGCGTGTCTGAGGCGATAAGTGGCGGCGTGTGAAGAAGTACACCCTGCGGGGTTATCATTATCTATTGAATAGCGGATTCCTCGGATATGGAAACTTGGACCCCATGCATAGTTCATAGACAAGTGAAAGTGGATACTCTAAAATCGCAAGATAAGCGTGAGTGCTATGGATGGCGTCCCGTGAGGGAGGCGGGGCGGATCCATAGTGGTGTATTGATATGGTGAATATGTGGACTCGTGCGCCACCTCAAAAGAGTTGCTTGCGATCGTAGTTCAGGATAGCCACCGAGTCAAAGCTGGCTTGCTGCAGTCAAACTCCACCACCCCTTTATTGATACCGATGCATATGTAGATAGTTCTGATGTAAGTCTTGCTGGGTACATTTGTACTCACGTTTGCCTATTTTATGTTTTTGCAGAGAGACTTCAGTCTCACTAGTAGTACCGCTTGGACTTCGACGTTTAGCTTGATACCTCAGCTACGATCTTGTGCCTCGGCAGGATCTGGTAGATAGTTAGGTTTCTCAGCCTTTTTCATTTGTAGATGTCTGTACTCAGACATGTTAAGCTTCCGCATGTGTTTTGACTTGTATGCTCTGAATGTTGGGTCATGAGACCCGTGTTTGTAATATCTCGCTCCTCGGAGCCTAATGAATAAATACTTTGAGTCGTAGAGTCTTGTTGTGATGCCATGTTGTATTTACACATATCGAGCATATTGTGTGTATGATTGAAATGCTTGGTATGTGTGGGATCCGACAATCTAGTTGTTTATCCTTGGCAGCCTCTCTTATGGGGAAATGTAGTCTAGTGCCTCCTTGAGCCATAGTAGTCCGCTTCTGCCCGGGTTCTGGGAGTCTGCTAGCCAGCCACTCTGCTTGGAACACTTGGTGGCGGCATGTGATTCACGTCGTTCACGTATACATCCCTTCGAGAAATGTCGCGGTGTTATCCGGAGTCCTGCCTAACTGCTACAGCCGGGTTACGAGTCTGTTAGCCAGTGCTACAGCCGGATATATCGTTGTTAACCGACATGCTCGATGTGATTCATGTATGCCTGTCCTCATAGGCTAAGCGCGCTTTGGGTTCACGACTAGCCATGTCGGCCGGGTTCTTTGTCATATGGATGCTAGCGACACTATCATATCGTGAGCAAAAAGGCATAAGCGGTCCGGGCGGTAAGGTGGCACCGTGGGAATACCATGCGTGAGGCGCAAAGTGATATGATGTCTTACATGCTGGATCGATGTGACCTAGGATCGGGGTCTGACAGCGTTGGTATCGAGCTTTGTTGCTGTGGGATTACCAAGCCAAACTGGTGAAGTTGAGTCTAGAAATGCTTTAGTTATGTAAGGGAATTGATTGTGGAAGGGAACGTAAGGCTCTTTTTACTCCTTATACCTCATGGCCTTCTGATCTGAGTCAACCTCTTCTCTTCTACGGGGATTAAGAACTAGGCCTTCTCATCTATCTATCAGGATGACGAGTTACTATGGTAGAGACTTATAGGATTGTTGGTTTCAAGCCTTTGTTCAGTTTCTACTACTTCCATGTGTTCTCAGTTGATCTCAGAACATTGATAATGTGATGTTGAGTGGTTATGCTACCATTTTTCAGGATGTCTCAAATCATTTTTGGAGCATTTACAGCCATTATGCTGTCCGAGTCATCCCAGGTTTCTAAATAGTCTGATGCATTTGCAAATCCTTTCTTTCCGTTCTCGATGTCCTTTTGGTCAGATTAACCACACTAATCGGTGAGTTGAGGTACTTTGTTGCCTCGACATATATGTTGGAGCTATTTTTATGACCCTAGGTGTTTTAGGGAGTCACCTAGTAATCTAGCAATGCTTTGTATCCCCAGTGTAATGATTCTGGCCATCATTCTCAAAAGCATCCCATGATGTTATTTAGTTAGTAGGCATTTCATCCCTGGGTTCTTGAACCCAAGATTCACTCTACTTACCTCATGTTGATAGTGTTGCTAGTTCCTTTAGGATATTAGTGACCTTTGCATTAGTCCTCGAGGTCCGTGGTATTTCCTTCTTCCAAATACTATGAACCATTAAGGCAGATGTTCGTTGAACCAAAAGATCACAACCAGGGTGCACTTGAGGAGTTCTCCATTCATATTGTGACTCTGCCATTTCTACCTCTCTACATGGGTTATCCGGAAGAAATATGTTGAACTTGTTCAACATACTAATCTATGCGTCCATAACTCAAAACAATTATATGTTCCTTGAGCTGTCTCCCTTTAGTTGTATTCCGACCTTAGCCTATCAGTTGATAGTCAAGAGTATGCATGCATTCGTGCTCATCGATGCCTTTTACTCTTGTGGTCCCTCAGCCATTCTATTTCGGAATGACTAGGAGAAACAAACTCCAGTACCTCATCCATTTCTAGGATTGGGTCAAAACAGTTGTATTCCGCAGATCAAATGTAATCAAGCTTTTGTTCTGTTCTACCCTGAAGTATCACCCTCTTTATGTCAGGATTGTCATGAGAATTGCACCACCTCTTATGAATTCTTGACGCAGTGATACTTCTCGCCATCATTATTCATTCCTCGGTCTCCGTGTTATTGTAACCGGAATACCGACAAGTGAACCATGATGTGTGAAATCTATACTTCTAGCAACTCTGTTGCTTGGTAGTTAATGAACAATATTATCTTTCTTAGTGTGTTGGTTATTAAATTATCATCCTAAGATTGACCGTGCTACCTAGTCCTTATTTCTGGTGCACTCTTCGATCAATGAGTTAGGGTTGTGTCAATCCTTGCTTATTCGATCATATCATTTTGCTTAGAAAAGCAAGATTGATCTCGAGCTTGGTAACATATCGGTGGTTTGTGACTTTCCGATTATCTTCTCGGAAGTGTTACCAGGTTCTCACCTGACCGTTATGTTGAGCTCGAGATCAAGCTGGTTTCTTGTAACCACCCCTTCTCCAAGAATCTGTGTGGGATACCCCTGAGCTAGTTGGTTAAGCTAAACAACAACTTGGAGAATTGGAAGATAAAAGCTTACCTAACTTAGTTCCTTCCAAGGGATATCTTTGTCTTTGTGTGTTAGTTGAAGAAAGATTATTCCTCCATCGATTGGTCCTCGTGATCAGTTGTTGGATCTATTGCCTTGTCAAAACTTTGACTTGAGTATGGGCTATCGTCAAGTCAAATCAGAACCAACGATGTTCGTAATGTTGTCTTACTCTTGGTTGATCCCTCGATCATACACCATTACATCTTTTGGTCTGACCAATGCTATCACCGTGTTCACATGATGGTGGAAGTCCAGTGATATGGAAATTCCGATGAGTTGTTGTTGAGCCCATCAGCAGCATTTTGTCTCCCCCATGATTCATGTTGAACATCAACTTAGTGTTGGAAACTTGTGTAAGCATTTCTTCGTGTTCCGTTCATGAAGCATATGTTTGGATGGAAGAAGTGACTTCCTCGAATTCATGTGCATTAATGCAAGTCGCCGCCGTGAGTTCGAGAAAGGTTTGTTTTGTTTCCCTTGGAATCATCCCAAGTCAGTCATGCACGTGCGAAGTGCTCTATGGTTTGATAGGTTGGCCGCCTCCACTCCATATGTGTTCCTAGCACACCAAGCCACTGATTGATTTGTTCAAGGTGAAGAAGTTCCTTCTTAAGAATCATGACTTATACTAGGACTTCGTTATCCTCATTGATGGTTCCCAACCTGAACTCGGTAGTGTTTCATTGTAAGACTACCATGTGGTCATACTTGTCTAGGACAGTGTGTTCATAGGGGTGTAGCAGAACTAGCTCATATTTTGGAGCTTGCTATCGTAGTTCATCTCCTGAGAATCTCGCAACATCATCTCGTCGATTCTGTTGCAAACTTTCTTTTCCAGACAGGCTGTCTGAAATATTCTGTTACCAACCAGATCTGAATCTCAGGCAGATATGATGGTTGGAACTTTTCCAGGATCTATTATGTAGGTCCCGACAAGGTTGATGTCTGGCCGACACACCTAGCCGGAAGATCTATCATTGTAGTATCTTGACTAAACTATTTAACCATCTTCTCCATGAGGATTCCGTGCGACTTATTATAGAAGTTGTTCCTTAGGGATCCTTGCACTCTCAGTTTCTTCAATGATTCTATAACCATTGAAACGCTGGAAACACTCTCGACTGTTGAGTTTTCCCCAGTTACCAGAATCATTTCCAGCATTTGCATTTTGTTCCCAGCTTGCACCTCAGTAGTTGTTGTCCAGGATCATCTTCAAAAGTGGACCTACCATGGTTCCTATCCATCTCCGATGATAAGAAAATCATCCCTTGAGTTGTCTTCAACAAGGTAGTCCACATCATCCATACGAACTCCACCAAACGATCAACTGTGATTGCCTTAGGCTGGTATAAAGAGTTTCAATGATCTCTGAATCAAAAGTAATTCTTTTTGCCACTTAAGGGAATATTTCCGCGAGTCATCTTCCTTAAGATGTCTCGATATGATGACATGACAACTCAACTCCTCGCTACGTTGACGACCATTCACCACCCTCTTTAAGTGTGGAATTGTTGTTTACCTAGTGAACCTTGCCATCTACCTCTTTCCATCACTCCTAAGGTGTGTATCGTGTCTCATCTCGACAGATGTCGCTATGTCTCGTTCTGTGAGTTTATCGTCGATTACTCGATCTTTGAAAAGATCGATCCTTCGAGAGTTCCCTTTCTTTTCGTTATCGTGTTGGATGGACTTCTCAGAGCAAGACGTCGAGACAAAGATGGTGACCGAATCAAAGCTCTTATGAAGTGCAACCTGGATCGAGAAGACCGTGATAGCTTGTGTCCCCTCTGTCTTCTTACCTCACGTTTTGAATCTCGGGACGAGATTCCTGTTTAGTGGGGGTGAGTTGTCACAGCCCTAGAATTTGCTTACCATTAGTTGCATCTGCATTCATGCATCATGGCTAAAAAATTTGAAAGTTGAATTGAGGTTTGTTGAAACCCTCAGAAATCAGTTCAAAAATAACCAACTTTAAAATCTTCTCAAATGAGTCCAAGAAAATGTTCCTGTTATTCTACAGAAATATTGGTAAGAGGTAAAATTCAAACCAATAATTTTGGAGTCACAGAAATATTTATTTTGGCCATTTGAATTAATCCAATAACTAATTGCCTTGGATTTATATTTAATATATATTAAATATAACTCCAATAATTCTGGAAGTTTGTGAGTGGCTTTGTATATATTTCAGCAAGCCATTTTAATAACCTACAGAATTTATTAAAATGATTTAGTGCCTAAACTAAATCAAAACAAACAGAACAAAAATAGAAACTGAAACAGAAAAGAGAGAGAGAGGCTCACCCAGGCACTTACCCGGGAAGCCCACCTGGCCTGGCACTGTAGCCGCCCAGCTGGGCAAAGCCAGCCCAGCCCATCTCCACCTCCCCTGTCGTCTTCCTCCTCTTGCAAGGAGGGCCGAAGAAGCGCGCCACCGCTTCATGAGCATCGCCTCGCCACCTCCTGCTTGCCCGCCGGCGCCTACTGGGCCTTGTTGTCTGACGCCACGCACACCCCCCAGGCCCTCTCACACTCTCCGTGCCTTCTCCCCTCCTCTGCTCTCTCCCTCTACATAGCAGGCAACTGCCGTCGCCGCCGTTCTTTGCTGCTTGCCACCGCCCCCCCTCGCTTCTCGACCAGCCCACGAGCTCCGCCTAGAACCCGAGCACCTCTCCACCGACCCACGCAAGGCCGGAGGACCCCAAGACGACGCCGCGACCCTTCTTCCCCGTCCACGGCCGCCGGATGCCGCCGCCCGATTCGTCGTCCACAGGGCCTCCCCGAGCTCGCCGTCTGCTTCAACCGACTCCCCGTGAGCTCCTCTTCCTCCTCCCCGTTTCCGTTCTCGCTCTCGAGCACCACAGTAACAGCACCGAGCTCGGCCGCACCCGCCGCCGCCACCGCATGTCGCCGTCGTGGCCACCACGTTGGGTCTATTCTGAGCACGTCATCGTCTCCGCCGCACTCGCACGAGCTCGTAGCACTCCTCACGCGCCTCGCCGTGCCCCCTAGCATCGGAGCCGACCTCGCCCGAACTCCGGCGACCGCCAAGGTCTTCGCCGGCGTCGACTCCGGCCACCCCAGGCCCGGCTACTGCCACCAGGCGACGCGCTGCAACCCCAGCTACCCGTAGAGACCAACTACGGCTCAAACCGCGGCCTCCACGCGAAACCCGAGCAACTCCGGCGAGTTGCCGCCACGGTTTTTGTCACCGCCGGCGAGATTCCGGCGAGTGCCGACGTGGCCACCTAGTTAGCACTAATCACCCACTAACTAAACTTCCTGACTCACTTACATGTGGGCCCCAGTGCCTAAACTAACTAGTTTTATTTTCTGTTAAGATTAATACTAATCTGTGTGGACCCCACGTGTCAATTTGACTTTGGTCAAGTCAGCGTTGACCGGCCCCCTGGTCGATTTGACCTGGACCGCGCCCGTTGATCGCCGGCGTCCTTTGTGTCGTCATCTTGGCCTAATAACTCTTTTTCTGGAATTATTTTTATATAGGAAATTCCAGAAAATTGCCTAAACTTCTAAAATTCATAGTAAATCTTGCTGTTTGGTGCAAAACATGATAAGGCACTATTTAAATTCATATTTTAAAGTTGGGGTTGAACCTTTGGTTCAATATGACCCAAATCCATCTGGTTATACTTGCATTAGCCCAACACACTCATTTTGCCATGACATGATCATGCATCATATCGTCGCATTGCATTGATTGCGTTCTTTCTCTGTTGCCGGTATTTGTCCCCTCTTGATAGACGTGGCTCCGACGATTGTTCGATGACACCGATGAAGAACTATATTATCTTCGGAAGTGCCAGGCAAGCAAAACCCCCTTGTTCATCCCGATACAATCCCACTCTCTCGCTCCTGCTCTCTTTTACTGCATTAGGACAACAACGATTCAACTGTTACATGCTGCGGTAGTTGAACCCCTTATCCTCTGCATGACCTGTTATTGCCACAGTAAATAGATGAAACCCACTAGTATGAGTAGGAGTTGTTTGAGCCCTGGTGTGCCTACTCATTCATGTTTGTTGTCATGCCTGCTACTGCTTAGAGTTGAGTCGGGTCTGATTCATCGGGGATGAATTGGAACAGTGATGAACATGTCCTACTGTGCGTGAGCTAAGTGTGTGAACACGATTTGGTAAAGGTAGCGGTGAGAGGCCATGTAGGAGTACATGGTGGGTTGTCTCATTGCAGCCGTCCTCGGGACTGAGTTACGTGTTTGTGATCCATGAGCAGTTACTACCACACATTGGGCTCGGGCACTCCAAGCTCTCTCGACTTATTAATCCACTTGATCTCTGTCCGGGAGTTGCAACTAGTTTACGGTGTTTGTAGGTAGTGTTAGTAGTCTACCAAGTGGCACCCGATGCAGGTGGGCTTGGGACAGACTAAACCTGATGTACGGTGTACCAAGTGGCACCGGTTGGTGGGCTTGGGAACCCTGCTCACATCGTTTGGGCCGTGGCGACACCCGGCGGATCTCCTTGCGGATGGAACCCGAATAGGCGATAAACCTGGACGAGAGACTTGTGTGGTTAGTCGGTCGTGGCCGACTCCCTCGCCCGGCTTCCGCTTGAAGGTTGCGAGGTACATGGCGTGTCTGAGGCGATAAGTGGCAAGCGTGTGTGAAGAAGTACACCCCTGCAGGGTTATCATTATCTATTCGAATAGCCGGATTCCTCGGATATGGAAACTTGGACCCCATGCATAGTTCATAGACAAGTGAAAGTGGATACTCTAAAATACGCAAGATAAGCGTGAGTGCTATGGATGGCGTCCCCGTAGGGAGACGGGAGCGGATCCATAATGGTGTATTGATATGGTGAATATGTGGACTCGTGTGCGCTACCTCAAAAGAGTTGCTTGCAGTCGTAGTTCAGGATAGCCACCGAGTCAAAGATGGCTTGCTGCAGTCAAACTCCACCACCCCTTTATTGATACCGATGCATATGTAGATAGTTCTGATGTAAGTCTTGCTGGGTACATTTGTACTCACGTTTGCCTATTTTATGTTTTTGCAGAGAGACTTCAGTCTCACTAGTAGTACCGCTTGGACTTCGACGTTTAGCTTGATACCTCAGCTATGATCTTGTGCCTCGGCAGGATCTGGTAGATAGTCAGGCTTCTCAGCCTTTTTCATTTGTAGATGTCTGTACTCAGACATGTTAAGCTTCCGCATGTGTTTTGACTTGTATGCTCTGAATGTTGGGTCATGAGACCTGTGTTTGTAATATCTCGCTCCTCGGAGCCTAATAAATAAATACTTTGAGTCGTAGAGTCTTGTTGTGATGCCATGTTGTATTTACACATATCGAGCATATTGTGTGTATGATTGAAATGCTTGGTATGTGTGGGATCCGACAATCTAGTTGTTTATCCTTGGCAGCCTCTCTTATGGGGAAATGTAGTCTAGTGCCTCCTTGAGCCATAGTAGTCCGCTACAGCCCGGTTCGGAGTCCTGCTAGCCAGCACTACTGCTCGGAACACTTGGTGGCGGCATGTGATTCACGTCGTTCTGTATACATCCTTGAGGAAATGTCACAGCGGTGTTATCCGAGTCCTGCCTAGCCTGCTACAGCCGGGTTGCGAGTCTGTTAGCCAGTGCTACAGCCGGATATATCGTTGTTGACCGACATGCTCGATGTGATTCATGTATGCTGTCCTCATAGGCTAAGCGCGCTTTGGGTTCACGACTAGCCATGTCGGCCCGGGTTCTTTGTCATATGGATGCTAGCGACACTATCATATCGTGAGCAAAAAGGCATAAGCGGTCCCGGGCGGTAAGGTGGCACCGTGGGAATACCGTGCGTGAGGCGCAAAGTGATATGATGTGTTACATGCTGGATCGATGTGACCTAGGATCGGGGTCCTGACAATGATGTACCAAATTGATTCGTGCAGAAAAGGGAAGATTCATGTGATTTGTATTTCTGGGAAGTTGCTGATGTGGGGGAATGCAACTACGCTGATTATTTAGTTAGCGAGGAATACCAATACCGATGGGTTGGGGTGTTGGACAAATGGCGGAAGGAGCAGCGGAAGAGGAAGATGCGAGCGAAGGTTAAAGATGCAGTTCCTCGATCATGGCCAAGCAACATTTGCTGAGCGGCCTTGACAGACAATGAGGAGATGAAAGAGATTGTGAAGATAATGGGCAAAATCGATGTGCTCTGTAGGATGATTGTCTCTTTATTTGCAGTGTATGTAGCTTTTCGTGATGTATTCGATTGGCTCGACAAGAGCACTTTCTGAAACTAGTAATGAATGAAACCTGTGTAGCAGGCTGGGCGTAGTGTTGTGAACATATAATGATTTCTATTAATGGAAATCAGGGGGTATCCCCTTTTGCTCATATAAATAAATAAATAGCAGAGGCCATGTCGGGTCAGCTTTGTTCTCATTCGAAGACTGTCGGTGTCAAAACCGGCGGATCTCGGGTAGGGGGTCCCGAACTGTGCGTCTAGGCGGATGGTAACAGGAGACAAGGGACACAATGTTTTTACCCAGGTTCGGGCCCTCTTGATGGAGGTAAAACCCTACGTCCTGCTTGATTAATATTGATGATATGGGTAGTACAAGAGTAGATCTACCACGAGATCAAGGAGGCTAAACCCTAGAAGCTAGCCTATGGTATAATTGTTGTATGTTGGAGTTGTCCTACGGACTAAAACCCTCCGGTTTATATAGACACCGGAGAGGGTTAGGGTTACACCAAGTCGGTTACAATGGTAGGAGATCTAAATATCCGCGTCGCCAAGCTTGCCTTCCACGCCAAGGAAAGTCCCATCCGGACACGGGACGAAGTCTTCAATCTTGTATCTTCATAGTCCAGGAGTCCGGCCAAAGGTCATAGTCCGGCTACCCGGACACCCCCCAATCCAGGACTCCTCGGTAGCCCTGAACCAGGCTTCAATGACGAGCGAGTCCGGCCATGATTGTCTTGGCATTGCAAGGCGGGTTCCTCCTCCAAGTTCTTCATAAAAGATTGTAAACACTAAGGATAGTGTCCGGCTCTGCAAAATAAGTTTCCACATATTTCCATAGAGAGAATAATATTAACATAAATCTAATCTGCTCACGTATCCCGCAGCGTAATATCACACCGCGGCCAAGCCTTTATTTGAATCGTTTTTACTTCCCCACCTCAGCGTGTTTTGCGAGGCGGTTTTCTTGGCACGTCTTGTCAAAGCAGAGATCGTGTCCCCCATTTACGGGATTCTCATCAATACGGACGTGGGTAACCCAATCGTGCCCGTTAGCATGTGTTCTCGATTAAAGGCGAGTCCCAAATGGTTACGGGGAGGGCTCTTGGTATTCGACCTCTTTATAAAGAGACCAAGGCCTTACTCCTTTCTTTCAATCTCAAACGAGTTCGCCCGTCACCTCGAGTTCCAACACCCTAGGCTCTAGATTTCAGGTGCTTCGGACCTTCGACAATGTCCGGTTCTGACCTTCAAGGCCGATGGATGCCCTCCTCCGTCACGGAGGAGGACGTGCTAAAGCTGAGAGAGGCTAAGTTCTTGACCGGCGAAATTTCGCATAGGTTGCCTGCTCAAGGGCAGGCTATTCCCAGTCCCCTGCCCGGTGAGAGCGTGGTGTTCGTGTCTCACTTCCTTCGGGGGTTAGGCTTCCCAATGGATCCCTTTGTGAGGGGGCTGATGTTCTATTATGGACTGGAATTTCACGACCTAGCTCCAGAGTCCATCCTCCATATTTCCTCATTCATCGTAGTGTGTGAAGCATTCCTCCGTGTCACTCCTCACTTTGGATTATGGCTCAAGACCTTCAAAGTGGAGCCGAAGATAATCGAGGGACGGCACGCTGAGTGCGGAGGTGCTGTTATAAGCAAGAATGTTGATGCTCCATGGCCCGAGGGCTCTTTTCAAGAGGAGCTTGGCTTATGGCAACGGGAGTGGTTCTATATCACTACTCCCTGGGGCACCAAGTGGGTGGCGCCGCCTGCCTTTCGCTCGGGTCCCCCGCCACAGCTAGCGTCATGGGCCAATAAAGGACTAGACTGAGGGCCATCTAAGGACGTGCCCTTGCTGCAGGGCCGCATCAGGGATCTCTTAGAAAGAGACCTCAGCTTGGTCAAAGTGACACAAGTCATACTGATCCACCGAACCCTTCCCGGCAAACGTCACTCCCTTCGTCTGTGGGAGTTTAATCCGGAGGGACCACGAGCTCTCCAGCATTTCATGGGCGCTACGCCCGTGGAGATGTATAAACTGTTCTTCGGATCACAAGCAATGTGTCGGATTTGACAGAGGACGCAGGACTGAGCTGCAACCGCCCGGATACTCAAGTAAGTAGTCTTATGCCCGGACTAGCCATCCGTATTATTTGTCATAAACTTGCCCCTAAAAGATCTGTCCTTTTAAACAGGAGTGGATAGCGAAAGCAAAGCTGATCAGGTGTCCGGCTCCCCTCCCCGAGACCACGCCGGATCCCGTGCTGGTCAGGATGTTGAAGATTGTGCCTTTGGAGAAAAACAGGGGGGACAAGGAGACTACGGCCTCCTCAAAGGAGGTTGTTCCGAAGGGAGGAACCGACAATTCCTCTCCTAAGGGAAAGAAGAGGGCCGCCTCTGACGACTCGGAGACCATGGCCTCAAAGCAGGGGAAGAAATCCTCGTCAGAGGGTCCTGCGTCGGGGGGTACCTCGACCGAATTATGCCCTCAAGGGGATCAGCCCTCCAGCGAGCCGTAAGTAGAGAAAGATTTTCTTCTTGAAAGACGGGAGAAATCCTTGCTTTATACCTGAGAAAAGTAACAGAAAATTTACCTTGTAGTTCAGATCTCAACCCTTCTCAGCAGAGCTCGTCTTCGGGGGACCTTCTTCCGGAGATGATGGAGAGTGGAACACCTCCCCCTGCCGTGCTGCCTAGCGAGGCGGGCGACCCTGAGGTGTCGTCGCGGAGGGTTTCTCCGAATCCGGCAGGGGCGGAAGGTAGCCATGTGGCCCCCCAAAGTTCTCCGCGTCCGGCCTTCGAGAGAGGCCATAGGACGAGTCCGGCACCGTCCGGTGCTCGGTCGGAGGAGCTGAAGAATCTGCTAGGGCGAGCTTCTATCTCGAGAGAGCACTTGTGCCTTGATGGGCACGGTGATTGACAGATTTAAATCATGAAGCGGATTGCAGGCCGTCGAAGTTCTTGACAGGTTTTGAGTGCGTGAAATAATGTACACTTTTTGGACGATTGCGCATAAATAAGATCGCCCTGTGTAGATAGTAGCCCTGAGACTCATGCGTTGTCAAAAGTGGCGGCGTGCGAGGATCATAATCCCAGTCTAAAATGTAGCCTTTGTATATAGGCGGTGAAGTGTCGGAATCAGCGGACTGATGAATTCCGAGCTAAAGTGGCAAGTTGCGTGGCGAGATGCCGACATCGGCTTGTCGTCAGCGGCGGCTTGATGAAGCACAAGGTGCGTAATTCCTCGGGCGGCACCTGGTAAGAGGAGCTTTACGCCAGTATCTTACAATGTGTGCTTGACGCAGATGGTGCGGCCGCTGTGGAGAGTGTTCAGGCAGAACTTGCCCGAGCTAAGGAACAAGCCAGAAAGAGTGATGCGGCTGCCGAAAAGGCTTTTGAAGAGCTAAGAGCCGAACAGGCTGCTCACTGCCGAAGCAAGAAAGAGATAGCTGAAATGGCCATGAAGCTAAAAAGCGCTACTGACCGTTGCAAGCTTCTTGAAAAGAAGACCGGGCGAAGCCGACGGACTTGGAGAAGGCCCTTGCTGATGCCAAGGATGCTCGCTCTGCGATGAGAGCTGCGAAGGAGGAGCTGCGTCAGGCCGGAGAAATCACGGTAGGAAAGCCCTATATGCTGCGGAGGAAGTTTTGTGATCCTAAGCATGCTCCGTTGGACCGAATGTGGAGTACGGCGAACACCTATCTGGATTTGGCGGCAAGTGCCGCTGATGCGACCGAACACTTTCGAGATCAGAAAGAATGCGAAGTGGAGAAACTCTTCTGGTCGCAATTCCACAATCCAGAGCGTCCACTATCAGTGGTCGATCGTCTGGCCGAATGGGCCGAGCTGAATAGGTTGTCCGGACTCGCCCCGTAAGTGTGTCATGAGTCATTTGTGGCCGGAGAGATCGGAGCCGAAGAGTTATTTTAGCTTGGTGCAGCAATTCCTTGGTGCGGTGCCGCGTATCAATGCAATGAAGAGGTCAGCATGTATAGAGGGTGCGCGGATGGCTCTTGCCCATGTCAAGACATACTGAGCAGAAATGGAGACCACCGCTATCGCATCCCAAGATTCAGACAGAAGCCGAGTACCTGCCGAGCACTATTTTCAGGAAGTTATGCTAGGCGCTCGTGTAATAGAGACGCAGTGCTCGAAAGATGCTATCTTCGAATAGCATATGCAATTTGTAAAACGTTATTTTTATAAATTATAGGAACTTTTTATACTTGTGCCTGCAAGTATTTTAACACCTCCTGTGCGGCCGTTTATATAAAATCTGAAAGATGGCAGTTGTCGGCTTAAGCCCCCGTGCACATAATGCCGGGGTGTTAAGTGAAAGCGCTTTTCACATAATCAACGTCTTGGTCCTACAAAGGAGGTGATAGCGCAGCGAACTAGGCAATCGGACTATAATGCTTTATCACTTTCACTTAGCCATAGGAGCTTGACAATGTGGCTACTTAGATAGCCCACAGTGGCATTGCGCTTCGCCAATTCGGTAGCGTATGTGCTGGCGAAGCGACCCTTCGTTAAGCGGAGAATCCTATAGATTCGGTAGGTCATCAGTGGCTGACCAGTCTCACGCTATATCATGACGATCAGTTTTCGGCTTTCTCTCTTGAGGTGCTCACCTTTGGCGAACGAGGGCTGTCGCGATAGTTCTCTGGTGCTACCTTAGCCGATAGAAGCGGAACATAAGGCAGCGAACACAGGGCAGGCAGCCCAACATTTGACCAAAATCATGATTGAGCTGATGCATATAAGGCCAAAACTTCGCGATGCGAACACTCCCTAAGGCATTCGGTCTTTATGAGTCTTGGGCGAGACAATGCGCCCTTTGTTGAAAGCCCCTAGTGTCCAGTGCAGCATAAAAATTCTGGCGTGGCCACATGCCAAGGCGTAACCTCCTCCTTGGTTATAGAAAACCGGGGATGTATATCAACAAGAGACAGTAAAAAGGGTTTACGCGGGGTCTTAATCTGAAAAGAATCCTTGGAGCGGGTCCCTCTTGCGTCTGCGCTTGTGTCTCCGTTATGCGGTATCTGGGCCAGGCGACATGATGTTCATCTGTAAAAGAGAGGAACTAAGTTGAAAAAATGGTCGTGCTGAACAGAAGTTATATTAAATAAACAAAGTATAAAGTAAGATGTGCAAAACTGAGCTTTATTGTCTCTTATGTTTACAGGTGCGGAGCCCCTAGAACAGGGGTGTACGGCTATTAAGCCTTTATCAATGATAGTGTATGCCGGACTCGTCTAGCCGTGTCCGTGGTCTTAAGGACCTGTTCAGATATCCTGGCTAGTGAAGCCGTTTTATCGTGGGGCTGTTAAAGCGGCCGCACAATCCTCCGCTCGGGGGAGGCGCACTCAGTCCTTTCCCTTCAAAGAGATGATGCCTCGTGGACCGGGCATCTTAAGCGTAAGAGATGCGTAATGTGGTATTGTGTTAAAGCGAGCGAAAGCTTCGCGTCCCAGTAGTGCTTGATAGCGACTTGAGAATGGGACGATGTGGAAAGTCAGCCTTTCGCAGCGGAAGTTATCGGTGGAGCCGAATATAACCGAGCGGAGAAAACCCATCTGATGGGTGTCGGACTGGCGTTACCCCTTGAAAGGAGGTTTTGCTGTGGCGAATTCTTGCTGGGTCTATCCCCATGTGGCAGATTGTATCCTGATATATCAGGTTTAGACCGCCGCCGCCGTCCATCAGGACATTTGTAAATTGGAGTCCGCCAATTATTGGATCAATTACCAAGGCAGTCCAGCCTGCATTCCTGATACTTTTTGAATAATCCAGATGATCGAAGATTATTGGTTTTGACAACCAGTGGCGAGACTCTGTTCGGATAGGCCGTATGGCGCGTACCTTTATGGGCGCCGCATGTTTTGTTATGTGAAATAAGTTTACTGTTTTTACTTCTTGTGGAAAATTCTTTTGTTTCCTGGTACTCTGCTTTTGGGGTTCGTCATCGTCTTCGCTTGGTGTGTCGAGCCCCTTGTGTTCGGCGTTGAGTTTGCCGGATTGTTTGAAGACCCAACAATCTCTGTGGGTATGGTTAGCGAGCTTCGAAGTCTTGTGTATTTGACATATCCTGTCCAGGATTTTGTTTAGGTTGGATGGGTCGTCCCTGTTATCCTGGGTGGGCGGCTTTTTCTGAATCTGCCGCGAGCCTTTAAATCCGGCATTAACTGTCATGCTCTTCGGACTGTTTTCCTTAGTCCGGCGACGGTCCTTGTTGCGTTGCGGTTTTCCGTTTCCATCCCTAGTCTCGGATGTACTTGGGTCGCTGGTGCTACGTCTTGCCAACCAGCTGTCCTCTCCTGCGCAAAAGCGGGTCATGAGGCTTGTTAGTGCGGCCATTGTTCTCGGCTTTTCTTGGCGAGGTGTACATGAAACCATTACGTCTCGGACATTATGCCTAAAGCTGCTAAGGCTTGGCGTCCGGACGATCGACTATCTGATTCCTTTTAGTAAGAAATCTATTCAGAACTGCCGGTGACTCTACGGGCTGTTGGGTTATGTGGTGAGATCGTCGCATCGGAGGCGGACATAGGTCCCTTGAAAATTTGCTCGGAAAGCGTCCTCGAGCTCTTCCCAACTTCCAATTGTGTTTTCAGGAAGGCTTTTAAGCCAATGCCGGGCTGGTCCTTTAAGCTTGAGGGGTAAATATTTGATGGCGTGGAGATCGTCTCCTCTGGCCATATGTATGTGGAGGATATAATCCTCGATCCAGACTCCAGGGTTTGTTGTTCCGTCGTATGCCTCTATGTTTACGGGTTTGAATCCCGCTGGAAATTCATAATCCAGGACCTCATCGGTGAAACATAGGGGGTGTGCGGCACCCCTGTATTTGGGTGTGCCGGATTTGGATATTGATTTTGTTGCATTGCTTACGAGAGCTTGCTTTCTTGGTCCATAAATAGACCTGGCTGGGCCATCTTTTTGATGCGAATCCTTGAGTGGGTGCATGCGGCTTGAAGTCTTGGCGCCGCTTGCCGCTTGATGCTGGCCATGGGGTCGTCTATCCGACCGGGTGGCTTTCTTACTTTTTGAATGCGAGGGCTCTAAGGCCTCTTCGTGGAATTCAGGCAGTAGCTTTCGCTTCGGGTAGCTTTTAGTGTGGCGACTGCCGCCGTATCTGTCTGGGGTATTGATTACTTTGCTCCATCTGATTCTGAGTGCATCTTCCGCAGTTTTGAGCTTCCGCTTCTGCTTTTTCAGGCTGCGTGCGTTTGCGACGAGCCTTTTGTGGAGGTTCTTCTGCTCCATGGGATTATCCGGAGTAAGGTTGTCTGGAATGCCGTTTTCGTCGGGGGCGGGTTGTTCGGTTTCTTTATCTGAGTTGCCCTGTTCGGACGGTTGCTCTAGGGCATGCTCGTCGTCTACCGGCTCATCCTGCTCTATGGCTTGGTTTGAATCGAGGCGGGGCTTGAGGCGGCGTTTACGCCGCCGCTTTGATTGTTTTCGAGAGATCGATCCCTCGTTGCCTCCCCGTGCTCCTCGTTGTCGCTTCCTTTAGGTGTATCCACCATGTACACATCATGAGATGAGGTGGCTGTCCAATGCCCTATAGGCGTTGGTTCATGTTCGTCTCCTGCATCGTCGTCCATACCGTCGATGTCTTCGGAGTCGAAGTTGAGCACGTCGTTTAAATTATCGACAGTGGCTACCAAATGGGTGGTGGGTGGGCTTTGAATTTCTTCATCGTCCGTATCCCAACCTTGTTGACCGTAGTCCGGCCAGGGCTCTCCTGACAAAGAGAGAGACTTTAGTAACTGCAGGATATCGCCAAAGGCGAGTCTGAAAAGTGTCCTCGATGGTGAACTCCATGATCGGCCCAATCGGATTCGATCGGCAGGGGCGCGGAGGGCTCGGAGTCCGGAGAGGAGTCCGGCCCCTCGGAGTCACGGGTCTTGCAGAGTGCGGGTCTGGTATTCGGCTCGATCGCCTTTGGGATCACAGCCCCCGAGGCGGCGTCCAACCGCTCGTCCTCGATTGGAGCAACCGGCCCCGAATTAAGAGTTGGGACCGATGCGTGTATGGCCTCCAGTGCGCAGTTCGGCGACAGAGCTAGATCATGCTCATCGAGACAGTGCGGCGCATTCGGTTGTGGCTCGAATCTGGCGAATATCAATTCCCCGCGGATGTCAGCCGTGTAGTTTAAGATTCCAAACCTGACCTGATGGCCAGGGGCGTAGCTTTCGATCTGCTCAAGGTGGCCAAGCGAATTGGCCCGCAGTGCGAAGCCGCCGAAGACGAAGATCTGTACGGGGAGAAAAGACTCACCCTGGACTGCATCGTTGTTGATGATCGAAGGAGCCATCGGGCCTAAAAGTGATGACACAGAGGAACTCTCAATGAAAGCACCAATGTCGGTGTCAAAACCGGCGGATCTCGGGTAGGGGGTCCCGAACTGTGCGTCTAGGCGGATGGTAACAGGAGACAAGGGACACAATGTTTTTACCCAGGTTCGGGCCTTCTTGATGGAGGTAAAACCCTACGTCCTGCTTGATTAATATTGATGATATGGGTAGTACAAGAGTAGATCTACCACGAGATCAAGGAGGCTAAACCCTAGAAGCTAGCCTATGGTATGATTGTTGTATGTTGGAGTTGTCCTACGGACTAAAACCCTCCGGTTTATATAGACACCGGAGAGGGTTAGGGTTAAACCAAGTCGGTTACAATGGTAGGAGATCTAAATATCCGCATCGCCAAGCTTGCCTTCCACGCCAAGGAAAGTCCCATCCGGACACGGGATGAAGTCTTCAATCTTGTATCTTCATAGTCCAGGAGTCCAGCCAAAGGTCATAGTCCGGCTACCCGGACACCCCCCAATCCAGGACTCCCTCAAAGACGTCGAGCAAATTGCAATCCAACAGCAAACTATGTCATCAAATTCAAGTTTCATAGCCAAATATGAGTACAACTAAACAACAATGTCATCATGTTTTAGTTGTCATACAATCACCAAACACAAATCAGCATACATAATAAGTGATGTTCTCACAGCAAAATACTAAACAACATGTTCATCAGGTTTCAGTTGTCATAGCAAACACAATTTCACATAGTAGATAAAAAGCGTCTTCGACGAGCAAATCGACAAAAGCAATGTAATCATCATCCGCAGCAGCAGCGTCAACATCTTCGCCATGTGTATCGGTCTGAATCGTAATTCCCCACGGTGTCATCTTCTTCTTCGTCCTCAACGTCCTCGAGCGTTGGCTTCTTCTTGATCAACTCTTGTATGTCCACAGCCACGACGGGCAATCTTTTCACGGCGTCATTGGCGTGATGGTTCTCAAAGATATTAGGAACATCTGTGTTATCTTGTACATCGGGGCAGTGTAAGCATCATCTTGTTGTGCAACTTCATTAAGCAATTTCTCTGCTCAAACCTTTGCAATACTCTCCGATCATCGCTACGTGCAAATGTGTCTTCCAAGAAAAATATCTGTGTTGCTTGATTTCCCAAAATAAAAGGCTCGTTGGTGCGAGTACGCCGCCTTGACATTGATGGATTTGAAATAATCATCAGCTCTGGGTTTTGCGATCTGGAAAACAGGTTATACCAGCGACGACATAATAGAACCACACACGATGATCCTCGGCTGGAGATATCTTGCAACTGAATAATGTACATTATGTTAGCATACATTTCAGTTGTCTCTTTGTCATCGTATCCGTGCTCATGATGGCACTGTTTTGTGTCTTCTTGCCTTCGTCTCGTGCAAGGGTGTTGTAGCGCACATCTCCAACAACGCAAGATTCATAATGTCTTACCGAGTATCGGGACCCATTGCTAGTGAGTAAAGGGCATCATCAACTGCCTGCCCATCCTCCGCATCTTCTTAACCTATGGTTAGAAAATAGACAAGCTGATCATCTTATGTACTCAATATATTAAAAAAGCGGCGATTGCACTTCAAAAGCTTACATGGTTCTTGAACCATTTCGCAAATCCTGCCATAACCAGTTTGTCAATGTTTCTTGGATTTTGCGGCAGTAACTCCTCTTTGTAGATGTTGCACAACATAGTAATCGCGTCAAACATCTAAATATATATAAGAATGTGCTGCAAGTTTAGTAGATTACGATGTATAAGCTGCAGTACTGCACTAACTTGATATAAGGTAGTATCTCAGGATAGTTATTCAACACATACCAAACCATTTTGTCCAAATCTTTAGGTTTGTCCTCTTGTCGACTCTTCCACGTAACTTTCGAGCAGAATAATCGAAAACATTGAGCCGGGATTGTCTTCACCCACCTCTTTGCTAAGCTGATCAGCTGTTTTAATGTATTTTGAGCAGAATGTCAGCGCTTACGTAGCAATGTAGGCCTCTGCAATGGAACCCTCGGGTCTAGCTATGTTCCTAACATAGCCCTTGAAAGTGCCTAGCCGCCTTTCAATAGGGTACATCCAGCCATCTTGTCTTGGACCTCTAAGTAGTGCCTCATCGGTAGATGAACAGCCAAATGCACCATCACATCAAAGAAGGCTGGAGGATATATCTTCTCAAGGTCGCATAGGATAGTTGGTATCTTGTCTCTAAGATGCTCCAAAGCATCTATCACGATATTCCTCTGCAGAGTTCCACGAAGAATTGTCCCAACTCTGCAACTGCTCTTGTATAAGTCAGGGCGGCCCAATCCTCTAAGGATAACAGGTAAAACCCTTTGAAGTAGGACGTGGCAGTCATGAGTTTTCAACCCTTGTACCTTGTTTCCATCTGCACTAACTCTCCTTTCAGGGTTGGAAGCAAATCCATGTGGGAATCTCACATGTGACAGGACCTCGCAGAATTCTTTTCTTTTACCTTGTCCAAGGCATTACACAGCTGGTGCCATATCCGTGGTTTACCTTCATCTTGCACCTGCAAATCCTTTACGATACCAGGTGTGTCAAATCAATCCTAGATTTTAAGGTATCTTTTGTCTTGCCTTCAATATTAAGAAGTGTGCCGATAATCTTGTCACATATATTTTTCTCGATGTGCATCACATCAAGATTATGCCATGAGATCCAAATCTTTCCAATACTCCAAGTCCCACAAAGTGGACCTGCGGGTTAACAATAATCTCTCTTCTACCCTGCCACGCTTCCTTTTCCGCTACCATTACGGGATGGTTTCACTGGTGTAATATACTGACCTTCTCTAATTCCACTTGCAACTCATCGGTGGTGAGCCTCTTTGGCGCATCACGGTTTTCATGCTTTGCATTGAACACATGTCTTGGTATTTTCTAGGATGCGGCTTGTCCTTGGCAAGAAGCGGCGGTGTCAATGTAATAGATCTTGCTAAGTATTGCGTATGACAGTGATTCATGTCACATGAACACATGCATTGTAACCATGTGTCGTTAATACGACATAGTGCCCAAAGCAGGATAATCATGGATGCACCAAATTATAACAGCACGCAGAAAGAAATCAGCTGGTGGGCTGCTATATAGGTCAACACCCTTCCATAGCTGTTGAAGTTCCTCCACAAGAGGCTCCATGAACAAATCAAAATCCTTTCCAGGACTTTTTGAACCTGGAATGAGCAAGGCCATCATGTAGTTTGATTCTTTGGTGCAGACATTTGGAGGCATGTTATAAGGGATAACAAGCACTGGCCACATGCTATATGTGGCGCTTTGGTGGCCAAATGGGTTAAATCCATCTGAAGCTAAGCCAAGTCTAATGTTTCTCGGGTCAGCACCAAACTCTTTGTATTTATCATTGAAGCTTTTCCACTCACTACCATGGGATGGATGGATCATTACATTTTGATCTCTGTACTCCTGGTTCCTAGAATGCCACAGTACATCCTCTCTTGTTTCAACATCATGAAACAACCTCTGCAATCTTGGTGTAATTGGAAAATGTCTCAGAACATTATGAGGAATCCTCTTCACAGCATCGCCATCTTTCCATCTTGATGATTTGCATTTCGGGCATTCACTTAAGTTGGCATAATCCTTCCGGAATAGAACACAATTATTCTTACAAACATGGATCATATCATATCCAATTCCAACTGCACGAAGGAAATTCTTCATTTCTTTGTAGGTGTGTGGCAGCTCAGGCGCATCAGGAAAGATTCATGGAAAGCAGCCAACATCGCATCGAATGATTTGTTGGTCATCCGCTCAGATGTCTTCACGAAGAAAGGTGACCATAGCTGAGAATACTTTGACTTATTTCACTGGGGTGACAACAACGTTGCATTGTTCCAACATGCGGCCCACCATTTTCTTCTGCGGTGAAAGTTCACGGAATGCACGAGCATTTCGTAGCATTGTTTCAATGTTGGTCAAACTCACTGGCTCCGCCACCACCACCTCCTCCTCCTCTTCCACACGAGCATCGAGGCGGATCAAGATGGTGATCTGCTGCTTCCACGTAGTCAATAACATTGGCGTTCACAGCTTCACCATGATGAACCCACCTAGTATATGTGACCGACATCCCATACAAGTGTAGATGATTTTGCACAGTTGGTTGGGGTCTTGTAACTGAATTCATACAACTGCTACAGGCAGCACATCTGATTTGGACCACCGTACTCAGCTCGATAAAGTTCATGAAGTTTTCAACCCCTCGACATATGCAGCGGAGAATCTTGAGCAGAAGTTATCAAGTCATGTCCATCATTGAACATACAAATTAGTTCTTCTACTAGATATTACAGGAAAAACATATATGCTTTTTATGAAGTCCAGAAAAAAAATACCTAGGTCGATGTCTAAAGCTATGGCAAGATATTTGGACGAGCAGATCTAAATAACGAAATATATGTAAAGCTAATTCAACAAACAGATTTGAGTGCCAAATTATGGCAGGCTGTTTCAGCGATCAATGAGGCCGAGCACACAGCCATCAAACTATCGAAGGCCATCGCAGCAACAAAGATCGAGTATAAAAGCGGTGTAGAGCTATTTCACCTAACAGATTGGCTACTAGACCATGGCAATCTCGTCACAATAAATATATGGCAGGATATTTTAGCAACTAATCGGCCTTGGCATGCCATCTCAGCTAAGCAGATTGAGTGCGAACAGGGCAAGGAAGCTTCTTAAGCGAGCATATTGACGATAAACTACTTTGGCAAGCAGTGAGATTAACGGCGTCTATCGGCTAACATTCAGCGCTACACCGACATGAACAGGGCCTCGGTCTAGAATCGCCTATCGTGGGAGAAGCTGACCGCCGTGCGTCTCCACCTGACGTCGCCCGGTGATGGCGGCCCTGACCGCCGTCGCCTCCACAAACGTAGCCAAAGGTGGCGGCATGGCTGAAGGGCGGCAGTCTCTGAGCGTCTTGTGGGGCGAGAGGATCGCCGAACCGTGGTGCCAGCGTATCGGCCTTGGCGGGGAGGCGGCTTTGGCGGAGCGAATGGAGTGGAGGGGACGGGGGGAGGGTTTGGGGAATATTATTGGCTAGTTGGCGAAAGGCGGTTGAATCGGTTGGGGAATTTTTGGGTGTGGGGGAGGATTTTCGCGGTGGGCGGGGAGTTTGGCGCATGGTCGGTTTCTCCAAGTGCAGTCCCGTGTCGGTGAAGAGGCAAGCGAAGCGCGTTCCGTTTGCGTGAGCCATGTGCAGGACGAGCGTGTGTGGGGTGCAATGCGACCGCGACGAAGTCTTGTGAGTGTACCGCATTTTTCCTTTTAAACTAGGTGCTTCGCCCCTAAAAAAATATGTTGTTTGCGCGATCCATCGATACTACTACTAGTAATCCGGTAATCCCGACTAAAGCAGCGCGGCGGGTCTTTTCCAGCGATATCTGGGAGGTTGGCTTAGTTTGGTTTTTAAGGCGAGTAATGCTACACCTCGTAATCCCGATTCACGTAATAACGTAATGTGAAGCGTGTGAGCTGTTGATTGTAGATTGGGGGAGGAGGGCCCACCACCATGAAAATCAGCGGAGGAGAGAGAGGCAATTCGTTAACCCTTTCGTGGGTTCCGTAGATGTAGAAAGATGTGTCGATCCTGCAATATAGGCCGTCCGATCTATATCTAACGGATAGGAAGGAAACTATGACAATTTACCGCACTCCTCTCCACATTTGCAGATAAGGCTTTCCCTCGTTCATCCTTTTCTCCCACAAGATCTTGATCTTCCGTACAGCATACGAGCATCTTACTAGTACTCCTACAATATGTATATTATTGTGAAAGTTCATATACACCGGCGAGATTAATGCAAACACGGCAGATTTTCATTACATTTCGAACTTTTATAGGACAAAAAAATAAAAAACCCGACCCTAAACCTATTCTCTGGCGGCGACCGGCGTCCTCCATCTGTGATCTCCATATGCAGGCGGGGTTCAAGACCCGTGAAGTGAAGGTGCGGTCTCCGGCGAGGAAAAGTAGAACACGGGAGGCGGACGGCCGGTTGGCACACCATGCCTGCCGCCTCCATGCCCTACTCATCCTCGGAGGAGTCCCGACCTCAGCGGTGCGGGCGTTGGGCGGCGGCAAGTAGGATGCGTGGCTGACTGTGCTCCCGTCGTCGGCCGCCAGCGTGGCCACCGCTTGTGCGGCGACTTGAGCAAGGGCGGCGACCTAGAGCTCCATCCCCGAAGACAAGCTCTCCTGCAGAGTGTTCGCGCTTGCGGTCATGGCGGATGTGGTTCCAGCTAGGAGGACGATGCGCTATGGTGTGGAGGTTAGCTGGGCGTTGCCGCTTTAAGTAGCGCATTCTGGTGAGGCCAAGCGTCCGGGTGCGTCATTAAGTCGCCAGGGTTGTTCCTCGGGCACCGAGCCTCTTAGTGACGACATACGAACGGATGGCATGAATGCGGGCAGTTGGCGCGGTTGGGGCGCACGCCATGCGCGGCGCGAGGGCGAGGTTTTGGTGTGCGGGGTAGTCGGCTGCGGTCGTGTAGCGTTGGAGATGCCCTTTGCTCACATGCGATCCCGCATGTCATTGAAAAAGCAAAACGACCGGCATGGTCTTAGGTCCAAAGGATGCAGTTGGCGTGCTACACCACTCCAGCAGACGGCGTCGCGGCGCCCGTGCATCCTCGGCGAGGCGGGTGTTGGGGTGTGTTTGGATTGTGGCCAAAGTGCACCTTGCCAAAATTTTGGTCATGACCAAAGATTGGTCTTTGTTTGGATGGTTGCCATTTTTTGGCATGCCAATGAACTCTAGCCAACTCTAGTTCATTTTTCTTGCCAATGTCGGCCAAATCATGGGCAACCAATACCTCAACCAAACTTTTTGGTCATGACCCAAAGATTGGTCTTTGTTTGGATGGTTTCCATTTCTTTGGCATGCCAATGAACTCTAGCCAACTCAAGTTCATTTTTCTTGCCAATGTCGGCCAAATCATGGGCAACCAATACCTCAACCAAAATTTTGGCTACCCAATGCTTTGATGGGGCAACCTTGGGCACAAACCAAACATACCATTGGTCGTGCCACAGCAATAACGCCACCCTCGGCAAACTGAAACCGACCGTGTCTAGCGACGATATGAGCGTGTCGCTCATCATGGTCACCGTGTCCAGAGGCGGTGCTGGAGCTGCGCCCCGTTGTTGGCCCCAACGACCCACATGAACGGTTGTCGATGGCGAGGAGGTCGTGGGCCAGCTCCTCCATTGGACTAGTCTGCGCTACGTCGTCCCGGCAGGTGTGTCCCCCATATCTGTTTCCCTATTTTCCGGCCATATTCGGCGTCGATTGCTCCGCGTTGCGCATTAGGCCTTTCACTATGTAGGCCAAGCGAGACAAATTATTGTTTATTTGAGTCGTTCAAGTATAATCATGTGGCGTTTGCTTATTTCTCATTCCTCTCCAACCTTCTTCTCCATCGATCATGTAAGCCCTCGATCGAGTCCATCCTCCGCATGCCTCATTTGAACATTCGCGAGTATCATTAGCATGTACCCACCTAGTCCTCTTTCAATAGATCTCCGGACCCCGAGATGAAACCGAGAGGGAATGAGTGGGGGCACGTGATACCTAAGGCGGATTCAAAATTTTGTACCGGTGATCATAGCATCCGCAAATCATATATAAAGGGTATTCAATGTTCGTTTCATTTTTGAACATACAATATACTGCCTCCTATCCTTTCTAGTTTACATATAAGTTTTATGTGTAGTCAAAGTATATCTACTTTGATCAAAAAGGTATCAACATTCAACAACGCCCAATCAATATTGTTAGATTCGTACGTACTCCTAGATTTGTACTCGAGATGGTTTCTAATTTGACTATTGACAAGATTAATAGTACATGAGATGTATAATGTGAAAATTATATCATTGTAAACTCCTTTCACATACGAATTTGACCGTATACTTTGTGTAAGTTGCATGTCATATATTATTACGCTAACATTTGGTCAAAGTTAGCCTCGAAAAACGCATTAGACCCTGTATGCTTTTGTAAGTTGCATGTCATATATTATTACTCTAACATTTGTGTAAGTTGCATGTTATATATTATTACTCTAACATTTGGTCAAAGTAGTATAGTGGAAGTGGATCCTCGGCGTAGGTATCCTGCCTTACCCTCCCTTTCGGTCACTTCTTGGCGGACCCCATGCTTGCTAGGCCCGCATGTCGGTTACTCAATGGGTTCGCCACGTCGAGGATCCTCATCCGTAGTATACTCCCTCTGGTTTTATTTACTCCGCATAAAGCGGAGGGTGGTGGTATAATAAATGGCAGGCGGGGAGGGGAGGGGCGTCGGTTTGCTCTCAACTGCGGTCCCTGGCGGCAGCGCAAGATGAAGCACGTTCCATTCGGTGGCGACATGGAGGTCCAGCGTGCGGGCTGCTGCTTGAACGCGACAAGAGCGATGTCAGTTAAAACCGATTGACCGTCGTCACGGAACCACTATTCACACGAACCTTCGCTGCTCGGCCTCGCCAGCCACTGCCCTAAAACCACACCAAATCTCAGCCCATTCCCCACCTTTGATCCCTAGCCGCATCAAGCGTCCCTAGTTCACCGGAAAGCCATGGTGCACCGCAAGATCACTTACTACAAGATCTTGGCGCGGGCGCCCGTGCAGAAATCGCGGCGGTCGGCGCCTGAGACCTCCGTTCCCAAGCTCGCTTTGCGGCGGGCCAATCCCCGAGTTCTCTGGAGCCAAGCTATGAGGAGGAGGAAGCCGATCCAATGTTCATGGTGGAGGTCGCGGCACAGAAGGCCCCCGATGGGTATGAGACGATGGACGTCGACTTCGTGCCGGCGTCCGAGTCCCCCATGGTGCCGGAGGACCAGCGGTTCAACATGGCGATACTAAAGGAGGACCAGGAGGCAGAGGCTCAACTCAACACGGAGCGCGCGCATGCCACTGCCATCGAGGCTCTCCTGCAGGCGGAACCGGATGTCGTGGATGTGAACCGGGCGGTGGAGGCTCAACTTGAGGCGGAACGCGCGGATGCCGCTGCCATTGAGGCCCTCTTGCAGGCAGAACCGGACGTCCTGGACTTGAACCGGGCAGCAGAGGCTCGACTTCGGCCGAGAGCGCGGATGCCGCTCGATCAGCGCCCTCCTGCGGCGGAACCGGATGTCTGGACTTGAACCGGCGGCGGGCTCGACTCGACAGGCCAGCGCGGATGCCGCTGCCATCGAGGCCCTCCTGCTGGCGGACCGGACGTCCTCGACTTGAACGGGCTGTGCTCTCATCCATGCAGGCGCCCGCGCGCTCTCCTTGAGCAGTAGCTGGAGGCCGAGGACAACCACGGTGCGGAGACACACGTCGGCAGCCACGGCTGGTTCGCGCCCGGCAGCCAAAGGCGACGAGGTCGTCTCTTTCCATGACAGTGATAGTTTTTCTTAATGTTGTTGTTTTATGGATCTTTTGCTGTGTAAAAACATATATTTGTTATGCAAGTCGCCTGACTTGGGTCAGTCTACCATTTCAGGCGGTTGGATGAATATCCTACGTCTCCTAACCGTTCTTTCCTTCTTCCTCACCTCTTCTTCTTCCCCAAAAGACCACCGCACGGGCCGTACGGATACTCCCCAACATGTGGTTGGATAAACATACTCTATGAACGAAACTTATGTGTCAGCGATAGGATGGCTGAGTTTGGTGTATTCACATGCGACAACGCGTGTCGATGGTGCGTTCCCTTGGTTGGGTTTGCGGCGTGCAGGAAGCGGTGTGTGAGGTGCGGTGCGACCCATGGCGTGCAGGATTGACCGTGTGAGGGTGCGGTGCGACCGCGATAGCCATGCGCAAGTGTACCTCCTTCTCATTTTGAAAACTTTAGGCAAGCTTGGCAAAAATGTGTGGCAAAGTTTGGCAATGCAATGCCTAGACCCAAACAGGATAAGTACGTACGTACTAGGAGTACTACTGTTAAAAAAGAAAGGCTGGGTTTTCCTTCGCGGTATTTAATCGATACAAATCCTCGTTTCACGTGTCAATTAATGCATATTTTTTTCTCCAAAGACCAAAGAGCTAACCATCTCACTCCTCATCGCTTGATTAATGCAGCGCCATGCAAACCAACCTTCTCACTTCCGCGTGCATGCAGGTGATATTAATGTCCTTGGTTGCTAACCCCATCAATTTTGCCTCGATTAGTGTTAGTGGCCCTTTGCAAATTGTAATTTTGATATACTGGCCTTGTGTACAAAAAAATGGAGGTAGTAACTATATTTGACTTCCTTCCCCATTGCGGTGGCGTCGGCGATATTTTTTGGGTGGTTTGGCAAAGTCGTTCGACGGAGAACACCATTGAGGAGTCCACGGTAAGTCGTCGCAAGTGCCGCTTTGCAAGCGAGACAACCGCCTTATTTGCATCCAGGAAGTCCTTTACTAGTACTACTAGGAGTAACTAATGCGGTGAGATGGCTTCTCGAAGAAGACGATGGAGAAGCGGAGTCGGCGAAGAGTGAAATGATGGTTGCTTTGTCCGTGCTTTTGTGATTTGACGCCTCACTTTGCTTTGTGATTTGTGATAGAAGGGACAGGGAGTAGACTCATGCTCTATCTGTACTACATGCGTCCAAGCATGGGAGAAAGAGGAGAGGCGTTGCATTTTCTATTCCTTCAATCAATCAATCGGGAGCTTCGGTTCCATCTTTTTGGCTTTGGCAACACCGTCCACAATGGTTCCCACGATGCCAAAGCTATTTTCACATTTGGCTACACATTGTGGATGTCCTTAATCGTACCACTTGGTTTTGCTCCTGTGTGCTATCTATACAAATCTCAATTATATTGATCTAAAAATTATAGAATCGAGATTAGTAAAAGGAGGTGATTTTGCAGCGGATGGCGGGGAGGTTTCTTATTTGAGAAATGCTACATCCACGTAATGGTTTACGTAAAATTCTGAACTGATGTGATGTGGGACTATTTGATTGGATTAAAGGAGAGGATTAGGCCCACCTACCTGAAAATCAGGGGGCATATATAGATTAGATGGAAAGTATCGTAGCAGCTCGTAGCCCTTTGTAAGTCTAGGATTAGGCTTCTTATTTTGAGGACGTTGTCTGGCGGTTTGCTAACATGCGGTCCCGTGTCGGTGCTTTACCAAGCCGATCCGCGTCCCACATGAGGCAGAATAACGGCAGAAGCAACACGTGGTTAAGTTGAAGAAGATGAGGAGAAGCGGATTCAGCAGCGAGTGAAATGATGGTTGCTTCGTCCTCCAACTTGCTGCGGGAAAGGTGCAGCTTTGTGATTTGGCGCCTCATTGCTCATTACTACACGGCGCCATGGTAGGGTGCTTCACCCGGCTGCTCGCACTATATTCGGTATGCACGTGGACCCGGTAGCTTGATGTCCCACATGTCGCGAAAGGGACTAGAAGATTTATGAAAGCAAGCGCTCCACTCTTATGACGGAGGAGTAGGCGACCTGACGGCCCGATGAACTGTCACTTGTCTTGTATAGTACTATAGTTTTGTTGTTTCGCAGATCCATTGATACAAACCCGATTAAGCAGGAAAGGCGGGATTTTTCCCGGTGCGATGAATAATCTTGGCCATACATTTCAAAGGCAATTTTAATGTATGCAAACTGAATAATTATAAGTAACAATATGATATCTAGTAAAACTAAAAACACATATGATTTATAGTGTAGTAGTAGTGTCGTATTGCATAGTTGTTAGATGTAACATGCGAGAACATGTAGAGATGTAGTTTTGGAGGGCCTACAGAGAGGAAAGCGTAATACGGTCACCGAACTTCAGAATAAGCTGATTACGGTCACTATATACGTTTTGCGGTGATTATACGGTCACTTGCTCACAGCTCAGCATCGGATTGCACTCTGTTGACCGGCCAAATAGTCTGCGTGGCACCATGTTGACTAGTTAAATTGACCACGTTTGTTGTGGGTCCCACCTGTCAGTTCGCATAGGCAAAAGGTCAGATAAACACAAATTTACCGTGCGACAAGGCTCCAACCCGTGCGCGGAAATCACCTGGTTGTGTATGTGTCTGTCACGGCCTGATGTGTGCGCATGCATGTGTAGGTTGAGCACTTGAGCGTGAGAGTGTGTGTTGGTCGTGTGGTGTACTGGTGTGTGCATGCATGCGTGCGTGTGTGCGTGTGAGTGTTGTGTGCGTGCGTGTGAGTGTTGCGTGCGTGTGTGGCTGCGTGTGTACGTGTGAGTGTTGCGTGCGTGCGTGGGTGCATGTGTTTGTGTGAGTGTTGCGTGGATGCAGTTCGTGTGCATGCGTGCGTGTGTGTATAATCACCACACCAGCTCCTATGTGTTAAAACAGACGGCTCAGCATACCAATACAAGGCCACCTTGTCCGCCGTGCCCGCGGTCATGACTTCGAACCACCGTCCAAATATTGTTTTTGTCGTTTGTTTTCATTCTTACTCCCTCCGTTCCAAATTACTCGTCACAGAAATGGATGTATCTAGAACTAAAATACATCTAGATACATTCATACCTGCGACAAGTAATTCGGAACGGAGGGAGTACTAGCAAGATGCCCGTGCGTTGCACGTAACATCAAGATGCATTTGTATGGCTTGTTTATCTTGTGAGAGAAAAGGATGAACGAGGGAAGGCCTTATTTGCAAATGTGGAGAGGTGTGTGGGTACCTTTTTGCAAAATTGCCATAGTTTGTTTCCTATCCGTCAGATATAAATCGGATGGCCTATATTGCAGGATGGCAGGCACACCATCATCACCAACTCTGTTTTTTATAAGAGTGTATTTTATGTATTTTATAAGAGTGTAGATGTAGAGTAGATACAAGTCGACAGGTGGGCACGATGGTAGTGAGATAATGTGATGCAACACTAGTGGGAGCGTTTAAGTGGTCAACTAGTCATGTCATGAGCAAATACAGAGTTGTACGGTGAGCCCGTGACTGCATAATAACCACTAAACGTAAATGGTGACCGTAATGAGTGGATTCTGAAGTCCAATGTACGTATCGTGCTTTCGCTTCAAATACAATGATTGTCATTGCATATATCGCGAGAGAAAGATGAAACATCGTGAATTTTACGGGGCTTACTTTTAGAGGACACGGAGATAGTTTTGTGTGCATACGTGAAAGGGGCATCTGAGGGGTATCACGATGGAGAGAGATGCTCTTCGTTTCTCTTTATTATGACTAACTTAGTATATATAGTATAAACATATACAAATTCACTGTGCAGAATAAATATCATTGTGGGAACCATGCAATGCAAATTAGCGTTCATACTCCTCCATACAACTTTGTAATGTTGTATACATGTAGAAACTCTAAAATAATTTTTTGGCCACACTTTATTCAAAAGGAATGTTGTATGCGAAATAAACGTGAAGAGAGGGCTTTTTAGATCAATGGGGTACGTGATGTAACATGTGTAAATGTGTAGTTGATGCATTTGTCGGGGCCTAGAGAGGTATGTGTGTGTATTACGTATTCGAGAGAGGCATGGATAGAGGGGTCGACGGGGGGGCGTGGGAGAGATAGCACGAGAAATGAGACTGGTCTAGAGAGAGAGACGAAAATGACATCACGACAAGACATTCCGTTCCCTTGAGTGTGTATATGCAAGGGGGGAGGGAATAGAGACACGAGGAGAAATTTTCTGTGTGTGTGGTGTTTGTGTTGGTATGTGTGGGTGTGAGAAGATAATGAGACGAGGGGGCAGAGGGTGTGTCACCACGTGAAGTCCGGTGGGTCGAGGTGAGGCCCTTCATTCTGTTCCGTCCTGCGCCACATTGGTCGGCCCGTGACGCATTTAGGAAGACCCATGGATGACTAGTCGTACAAGACAAAGATAGCAGAATTGTGAAGGACTCTGTGTCCACTGACAAAGCCGGCTAGGATTTGTAACCCTAGGTTCTCGGACTAAGGTAACCCCTTTATCTCGATATTACTATTCATCAACCTAACTTTAAGGGGCATCCTACTGAATGCTCTGCTAGAATCATACTAAATCGATTAGGAAGAGGTGTGAGACAATGCGTGAGAGACAGGCGTAAAGATAATGTGCGTACATGAGACACGTAGGCAGGTCAATGTATATAGAAAGGGTCAATGAGGATTGTGCGTGTGTATGTTTGTGAGAGGAAGAGTGCTTGTGATAAAGGTTAGTGAAAATAGTTGTAAATGGTTACGAGAGGGAGGAGGTTATATCTAGAGCATGTGTGCGAGAAAGACACCTCGGGAGAGAGTGTGTGAGCATTTGTGAGAGACCACCGATGGAGAGTGAAACTACACGTAAAAGACTGCTCTACACATTGATTAAAGATATAAATTGTATCCAAATATTAGGATGGGATCATGATATTTGCAATTCACGTAAGGAGCGGTCATTGATCCATCAGACATCTAGATTCTATCGAATTTGAGCATGTCTATGTTATTATTCGACACAATTGATCCACATAGTTAGTATTTTGAACTCCAGACAATGCATCGCTTTAGCAATCGAATATAAACGTGTGTCGGTGGGAACGACACCTATGGGATCACAAGAATCCCTACTACGGTTGGCGGGGCGCGGGGTTGAGAGAAGAGCGGATCAAACAGATAGCACGCGGTTCGTTTATCCAGGTTCGGGCCGCGAGGATGCATAAACCCCTACTCCTGCTTAGGTGGATGTATATCTGTGTTCTTGAACTAGCTATGGGGCGTGAGGAGCTCCAAGAAGCCGAATCCCTCCCCTGGTCGCCTCGGGCCTCCTTTTATAGGGAAAGGGGTTGCCACAGTGGCACACAGGAGGTGGAAAGGGTACAGTGATGCGAGGTTATCCCTCGCATTACATGACAAGGCGCATCTAATGCGTCTGCTTAGGTGTCCTCGCTTTATCGGGGACGGGGAAGAAGTCCATCCCGTCCGTCGCCGCTCCTCCTCGTGTCGACACGCGCCCTAGCCAGCGATGCCCGTGGTGCCATGTAGGCAGGCAGGCAGCTGAGGTGGCGCGGTGGTGGGGTCTTCACGAAGATCTGCATGCCGCCACGCAGGTGCCTGCCCAGTTGGTTGGGTCGGCAACTGCATGCGAACGGCGGTGGAGACTTGGTCGGCGTGGGCCTGATGGTGGCCTGTAGATGTCCTCGGCAAGGGCCTTGCCGGGGCCCTGACAAGGGTCTTGTCGCGGCGCCTGCTGTCGTCCCCGGCAAGGCGCTTGCCGGGGGTCTCGTGGTCTTCCTTGGCTGGGACCTTGCCAAGGGTCGTCGTCTTCTAGTGCTCATCTGATCTTGAATGTTTCTTCACAAAGATCTGCATGCCACCACAGAGGTGTCTCCCGAGTCCTTGCCCCAACACAGTGGGCCATGGTGGGGGCCGTGGACTCTAGGGTGACTCGCTCCGTAGGCGTGGGGCGAGCTGGCGCGGGAAGGGTCTTGCCGGGGCTGCTAAGGCTGACCCCGGCAAGGATCTTGCCGGGGGAGTCCGCTTCGTCCCTTTGCTCTTCGTGGTCTTGGCCTTGGCATTGTTCCAGTTGCCTTGGGCGGTCTTACCTGGCTCACCTCCCTTGCCTTGCTTGGTGTGGTCATGGCGCGGCTCGACTGCCGTGCAGTTATAGGGGTACAAAAGGTGTACCCCTCTTTTTGTCTACCGACAGAGCCCGGAACTGGGCCACACATAAATAGCAGCGTTGTTAGGCTAGGCCCAGAATGTCTTGTGGGCAGGCGGGGCCAGTTTTACAGCGGTAAGATTTTTTTCTTGCTGCGCTTCCACGACTTCAGCCTGGTGCGGCATGGAGGGGTGTGCGTGACATGGGCGGCATGCGTGGGGTTGGTTTTCACACGCATGCGTCACATCGCAGTTAATGTGAAAGGAGGCGGCCCGTTTTTCCCCATAAAAATGGAGTAATCGCGGGCGCGCTGCTCACTTTCACCCCTTTCTTTGTGTCATTTCCAATCTCAGAGCCGCCGTCCTCTTTTTCTTCCTTCCTAAGCTTCCGCCATCGCCTGTCGTCGCCGAATCGCCGCCGCTCCTCCTCCAGTCCTCTAACCTTCTCAGCCACCATGGCGCCCGAATCCACCAAGGGCAAGGGGATGGCCAAGGATCTTTGGGGCTGTGGAGCCTTGAGAGCCTTGCTGTCGAGAACAGCGGACGCTGATCCGCCTTCTTCTTCCCCTCGACGGTCGATGTTCATGAACTCCGGGCCTCCTTCAAGCCCTTGTGGGGAGTGAAGACGGGGGGAGAGAATTCAGGGCACCCGGCCACGCGTGTCATCCCCGCCGCCTGCGCCGATCCTTCTCCAAATCGGTATCGCTTCTTCATTGACTTTGCGGGCTGTGCCCTCCTTTTTCTGATTTCTTCTGCGACATTATGCACACCTTCGGCTTCCATCTCTTGGATTTTACTCCGAACGCGGTGGCGTGCATGGCCCTCTTCGCGCATCTTTGTGAAGGCTTTGCCGGGGTGTACCCCAATACGGCGCTTTTCTGCCACTATTTCTTTCCTCGGATCCAGACGGGAGGTGCCGTCTCTGGCTGTGTCACCTGGATCTCAAGATCCAAGGAGGCATACCCGGACGGCGCCATGAAGGAGAGGTGGGAGGAATGGCGCGGCCCGTGGTGCTGGATTGAAGAGAAGGACCCGCCGGCGTTCTGCAAGGTTCGCCGGGTGCCGCCGGTTCATGGCAGCGATTGGAGTGATGTCGATGCCGATGATGAGAAGCTCACCGTCACCACCACCAGGATTCTTCGGCTCACCGAGGCCGGGCTCACCCTTGAGATGATCGGGGCGGACTTCATTCGTCGTCGGATCGCCCCGCTGCATAACAAGGGGAGGCCGGCCTGGCTTTTTACGAACCCTGCAGACATCATGCGGCTCCGCCCTGGTCTTGACCATAAATTCACGGTGATGCAGCACGCTCACTTCTGCCAACAACTCTTCCAGCTTGACGTGGGCCACGACGGCGAGGTCGAGTGGACTGGCAAGGCCGGGACAGCTGCTGCGAAGGCCGGCAAGACCGTCAGGGGGCCTTTATTCAAGTTGCCAGCAGGAGTGGTCCCGCTTTGCAACAATTCACGCCGGACCGATATCATTGCCATGATGCCGGACTGCAATGCGCATGGCCCCGTCCAAAGCTGGGTCGTGCTGGATGTCGCCCAAGTCCAAGAGTTCTTCGATACTCTGCACGAGGGGCTTGTAAGTGCTGACGCCGAGTGGCTGCTTGTCCAAGACACTTCCCAGGCGGAGCTGGACTACATTGCTGCCAGGGCAAGGGAGGCGAATCTTGTCGCGGAAGCCGGCAGTGCTGGTGGCGCGGAGGACAGGGCCGCGACGACCGTGGAGGAGGAGGAGCTCGCCCGATGGGCGGCAGCTGCCGGGAAAGCCAGCAACGCCTTCACCGGGGCCCCTCTAGTTGAAGATGTGGCCGACGATTCGTCGGAGGAGGAGGAGGCCGAGGCTGCGGGCTCGACACTAGCCATGGGAAGAGGGCGAGTCCTACGGCGAGCTGGCTCTGGCGAGCCAGTCCGGCCCGGCAGGATTGCGCGGCCTCAATTAACCCTGGAGGGGTCCGGGCGCCACACGAGGGCCACGGCGGCGAAGAGGCTTACGAAGGCCGCGGAGAGGAAGAAGACAACTGCCCCTTCCTCATCCAGACGTGTGCTAACCCCGCCTTCTTCGCCTCCTCCGACAGATGTCGACCCGGATGTCGATGTGGGGGTCACTTTTGATCTCGGGCCTCTTAGCCCAAAGAGGAAAAGGAAAGCAGTGGAAGGGGAGGAGATGGATGATGAGTAAGTACTTTGTTTCTTACTGCCATCTCTATTCCTGAATTATGCCACTTATCTTGACCCATTTTCGCTTTTGTAGGGGCCTTGAGGCGTTGGCCCGAGGAGGGCAAGAGGGCCAAGGCCTCGGTGGCGGCCAGCCCATTTGGTGCTTCAAAGCGCCCTTGGTGGTGTTGAGCAGCCCGGACAGTAGCCCCCGGCACAGCCCCCAGCGTAAGTTTGTCACCCTCCTCTTATCGACATGTGATAGGAGTTCGATGCTATGGTGCCGACCTTGCCGGGTTTGTAGGAGGGGAGTGGCAGCAGGAGGAGCCGCAGAGGGCTACCCCCAACACACCACCCCCATCGACTACGCCGCCGCGAGGGGCGTCCCCGGCAAGGGTGCCAAGCACCGAGTCCACACCCATGGAGGAAGAGGGGAACTTGGGCGCTGGTGACTCCGCTCCGGCGCCAAACGCTGGCGGGGAGGGGACTTCTGCTTCACAGCCACGCACTGGTGAGTCGCCTATTCTCTGTCTCTATTCCTCCCTTATTCTTTTTCTTGGCTTCATCGCCTTTCTTGTTACCCAGGTTCTCCTTCGATAGATATGGAGGACGTGGATACTGTTGTTGGGAACATTGCTGAAGAGGCCGCGGCGGAGGCCGACAGGATTGCCGCCGAGGAGGCCGCCAAAGACGCTGACAAAGTCGCCGCCGATGAGGCCGCCAAGGATGCTCCCGGGGACGCCGCCACGGGGGCCGCCGAGGCGATCGGTGAGGCTTCTGCCAAGGATGCCAGCGGTGGGCCTGCCGGGGAGGCCGGCAAGGCCGCAGCCGAGGAAGAGGTGGTCGATTGTCAGCCTTCTTCCTCCACAACCTCGGGCTCTGGCAGATATTTGAAGGTGGGCGACGATCTTTTCGTCCATCTTCCAGGGGTGTCAAGTTCTCGAGCGCCCGCCGAAGGGGAGGTCTTCGACGGCGAGGTGCTTGCGCCACTGGGCTCGAGGTGGTTGATGAACCGAGCGCCGGCGGCGATGGTTCCCCAGAAGAGCAGCTTCTCCGTGCCATGGGGCCAATTTCCAGAAACTCCAAGTGCTCCACCGCGCTCGTCTGAACAAGGCCAAATCCAGGATGGCGACGGTGGAAAAGGCGGAGGTGGACTTCAAGGCGCGCATTGCTGAGACGCAGACCTGGTTCCGCCAGATTCGCGAGGAGCAGAGGGCCTTCCAGGAAGAATTGGCCAAGCGCAATGTGGAGCTCACCATGAAGCTGGCTGACATCGAGAATGCCCAGGAGGGGGCGGCGAACTTGGCTGCCGCGTCCGAGGCCGCCCGGACTCAGCACCAGGCTGCATTGGATTCCGAAGAGGAGGACCTCACCGCGCGCGAAGCGAAGCTTGCCGCAACGCTTTGTGGCAAGGATGAGGAGCTCGAAGCCCTTGTCATGCGACGGACTCACGAGCTGGAGCAGAGGCACAAAGAGGCGCTCGATGCCCAGGCCCTGGCCCATGCCGGCAAGGTGAAGGAGCTGGAGGTAGAGCGGGATGAGCTGAAGGAGCAGGCCCTCAAGCTGTCCCAAGAGAAGAGCACGCTCAACAGCGCCTTGATAGAGGCGCAAGGAGCGTTCATCAGCAGGGATGGGGAGCTCTCTGAAGCGCAAAACTCCGTCAGAGATCTCAAGCTGAAGCTGGATAATCTCGAGAAGACGCTGTCGGAGAGCAAGGCTCGAGAGGAGACCTTGACTAGGAGCCTGGAGGAGGAGAAGCAACTGCGGGCGAACGAGGCCGCCTCCCACCAGGAATATGTGGCGGGTGAGAACAGTTGGATCAGCCATCTGGAGGATATCGCTGGCAGGGTTAACCTTGCAGTTGGCCACCATGGGGATGCCAAACGTGAGGTATGCCCCCGAGCGCAGCGGGACCGTCAACGCCAAGCTGACCCAGTTCTTCGAGGGCGTCCTTGGAGCCTTGGCTCATCTTCACTCCAGCAGAGCAGCCACGTTGGCCGAGGAGGACCGGCGACTTTGCCAGGGGGCCATGACCAAGGTCCTTACCAAGATGGCGTACTGGAATCCCGACCTCGACTTCGAAGCCGTGATGGATAGCTTGCCGGATGGTACCGACCTCACGATGCTCAAGGAGCGCATCAAGCCCATCATCAGCAGCATCGGCGAAATCAAGAGGGTGGAAGGCCAGCGCCGGGACTAGGCATACCGTTCCTCATTGTCGTTAGCTTATGTTTGTAGTCGCTCGGGCACTGATCTTCTGGCCCCCTTCCTTCTCCAAGAGTCCCGAAGATGAAGAAGTGTTGGACTAACTGCTAAAGCCGATTCTCACAACTGCGCCCCCTACCTGGCGCGCCAAAGATGTCGGTGGAAACTACACCTATGGGATCACAAGAATCCCTACTACGGTTGGCGGGGCACGGGGTTGAGAGAAGAGCGGATCAAACAGATAGCACGCGGTTCGTTTATCCAGGTTCGGGCCGCGAGGATGCGTAAAACCCTACTCCTGCTTTGGTGGCTGTATATCTGTGTTCTTGAACTAGCTATGGGGCGTGAGGAGCTCCAAGAAGCCGAATCCCTCCCCTGGTCGCCTCGGGCCTCCTTTTATAGGGAAAGGGGTTGCCACAGTGGCACACAGGAGGTGGAAAGGGTACAGTGATGCGAGGTTATCCCTCGCATTACATGACAAGGCGCATTTAATGCGTTTGCTTAGGTGTCCTTGCTTTATTGGGGACGGGGGAGAAGTCCATCCCGTCCGTCGCCGCTCCTTCTCGTGTCGACACGCGCCCTGGCCAGCGATGCCCGTGGTGCCATGTAGGCAGGCAGGCAGCTGAGGTGGCGCGGTAGTGGGGTCTTCACGAAGATCTGCATGCCGCCACGCAGGTGCCTGCCCAGTTGGTTGGGTCGGCAACTGCATGCGAACGGCGGTGGAGACTTGGTCGGCGTGGGCCTGATGGTGGCCTGTAGATGTCCTCGGCAAGGGCCTTGCCGGGGGGCGGCAAGGGTCTTGTCGCGGCTCCTGCTGTTGTCCCCGGCAAGGCGCTTGCCGGGGGTCTCGTGGTCTTCCTTGGCTGGGAACTTGCCAAGGGTCGTCGTCTTCTAGTGCTCATCTGATCTTGAATGTTTCTTCACAAAGATCTGCATGCCACCACAGAGGTGTCTCCCGAGTCCTTGCCCCAACACAGTGGGCCATGGTGGGGGTCGTGGACTCTAGGGTGACTTGCTCCGTAGGCGTGGGGCGAGCTGCCGCGGCAAGGGTCTTGTCGGGGCTAATAAGGCTGACCCCGGCAAGGATCTTGCCGGGGGAGTCCGCTTTGTCCCTTTGCTCTTCATGGTCTTGGCCTTGGCATTGTTCCAGTTGCCTTGGGCTTCGGTCTTACCCTGGCTCACCTCCCTTGCCTTGATTGGTGTGGTCGCGGGCGCGGCTCTGACTGCCCGTGCACAGTTATAGGGGTACAAAAAGGTGTACCCCTCTTTTTGTACACCGACAACATGAGTATATTTCATGTTGTGTGTGTAAAGCACATTATACATACGAAAGTTACACAATGGACATTATAAATAGCTACTACCTATGAACTAGCATACATTTGAATTCAACTTAAGGTGGTTTAAAAAAATCGAATTCAACATGAAGTCCATTCAATTATTTGAATTTGATATCATGGCATTTGTAAACCATACCTAAATTATGGGGGCACCAATCTTTGCTCTGATTTTGTACATAATAGCATATGTAGTCGTGTACAAATAGATTCAAATTTAGCTCCTCCATTCCAAAATAATCGTAGTTATAGGATTTTCAAGTGTCAAAATTTCAAAAAGAAGCGGATAATTTAATGAGGTTTTCAAACATACAAGGTCAAATATAACGTTGTATATTTAGGTCAATCCTCATAGTTCAAGAGTACTCTAAACGTGAATGCTTGTGTTTCAAAATTTCGAACGAAGCGCCAAAAGAGCCTCTACTCGCCCAAAACTGCGTGAGACCAATGTTTGGTAGTACAAGGAAATTACTTTTCTAATAACTCCGACCCGTGAAACCTACTGGCCCGACGTCCAAAGGTCTAAACCGGGGTAGGTTTGTAGCTTCATCTAGACGCCACGCAACCGCATCCGAAAAACATTCATACACAATGGCCGCCTAAGCACACATGCGCGCGGCCGAAATCGCTCCCGCCCACTATTTGGGACACCTGGGATTACCATCCTACCCCGACCCTTGAGAGGTCCGAAATTTAAGAGGGGGCAAAGTTTGTACTTTCCCAAATTTCAAACAAGCGCGTCCCATCTTCTGTTCAAAAAGCCAAAAACAAGCGCGTCCAGGACGAAACATGGTTCCCCCACCGTCCAATTCCCCATTAGTACTCCGTGGGCGCCAAAACTACCTCTCCACCAGCCCATGAAACCCGGCGTCCTCCGTCCGCCACCCCATCCCACCCATCAACCGCCGCCCTCCTCCATCACGCCGGAGACAATACCCGGCGTCGTTGTCCACTGCAACCTCAACCATAGCGCCCTCCACGGCTAGTAGTTGAAGCCGAGGCCGAGCCGTCCGTGCACGAGGCAGTTCAACCATGCCGTCCTGCGCCTCACCACTGCCGCTCCAACCGCCACCCTCCACCGCACTGAGCTGTTCCTGCTCACGCCGTCCTTCGCCGCCTCGGATCTGCTTCCCCTCCGCCGACATACGGCCACGGCAACACAGTCAACAATTTGGCCATGGGTTCGTCCAAGCCTGCACCCTCCAGAACATCGGTTTCCCCGGTAAAAAGAAGAAATCAGCGCGACTTGTGGAGGTGAACACACCGGCAACCGAAAAAGGTACTCCTCTTCCCTTATTTGTGCAAATCTTACGTCTCTGCTTGCACGGTATTCAGCCCACAGAAGACACTAGTTGACCGCTTCTTCTTGATACTAGATGTTCCTAGTAACTCGCGATGCACAAGGTTTCTCCTCATATACTATTTCACCTTAGCTAGAGGTCCGTCGCCCCCCTGAATTTCAATTTCTGGCCACTTGATTCCCAATTAACGGAAGCATTCCCCGGCGTAACAGCGCTATCGCCTCTTCGCCGAAGAAGAGCCTTAGTGTTTATCTTAGGGCGTGTGCGGCCTAGAACTCTGGCGCCCGATCTGGAGGTCGGTCGGGATTAAAGGGATGGCTGGGGGCGCTGCCAAGGACGGCGGTGGTGTGAGGTCGATGGGAGGGCGGGGTGGCGGAGGCAGGGGTCTGGGCCGGTGGTCGCTGGCGGTTCGAAAAAGATCATCAACAGCGACTAGCGGGAGGTAGACGAAGGCCATCTACCCGTTCCTTATAGATCGGACGGTTCATTAAAAAAATCGACTGACCTATTTATTTTCAGTCGACTGTTATCTTAGATATGACCACATGTGGTGGTGTGCTGGAGGAGTACCTGCATTTCCTGTGCTCATATATTACAACATCATACGGAGTAGAATCTAATTTTGTTTGATATGCAATGTTGTAGAGCTATCATATGTCTCCTGTCATTTATTTTTCAGCCACCTGCTATCTGCTACTTTTACAGTGCACTAGTTCTGCACACACTTCACCCTTACTCTCACTGTTGTGTTTTTATGCAAGGGTGTTTCAGACTCTGCTGCCATGAGAGAAGCCAAAAAGAAAAGAGAGAAGTCGCTCCAGCTTGGTGTGCGGCTAGGCAAGACACGTTACAACACTATAAAGGGTGCAGTGTCAGCCGATGGAGACGGGGAACGTAGCTCTAGAGTTGATGACGTCGCTCGCAATGAACCACCATCCCAGGTGCTTGCTTTAACTTTGCGGTGTCATATGTGGTTGCATGTTCCATATGGTGTCTAGCTTGTATTCTAAAGGCCGAAGTCGGTAAGATAAGGAAAGATATTTTTTTACATGAACCACCATCCCGTGAGCACCGGAAGACAAATAGCTAGTCGGGGCCTTGGCCAACCCGGTGACAAGCCCAGCAAAGATAGGCATCACCTGGAAGCCAACTAAAAAGCTGCGATGGTGGCGAAGCAGCCCGCCTCCCACCAGGCTCTCAGGTCCTAGATGATCATGCTCACCACTCTAGCCGGATGTCTAGCTTGTATTGCTTCCAATTTGGTTAAATTGCATCTGCCTTGCTTACACATTATACCTTTGAATATGACATGCCTTTCTATTTTTGGTACATACTAGTACATCTATGTATTAACCATGTTCTTACATCAAACTAATGTTCTTGTGTATCCCTCATCAATCACTTATGACGAGGCAGGCAGGCAAGGGGACTACTCCTCATTTAAAGAATGCAGCGTCAGCCTCCCGACATGATTCTCAAGAAGCGAAATGCTAGATGAAGATAGTGAGCGTAGCTCAGTAGTTGATTATAGCATTTCCCTACACTAGCATCGCAGGTGCTTGCTCTAACTTAGCAGCATGATATGTGGTTGCATGTTGCATATGGTGTCTAGATTGTAATTCTTCCAATCTGGTTAAACTGCATGTGCTAGTCCGCTTAGCTTCTACATTATACTGTTAATGTGACATGCCTTCCTGTATTTAGTACATAGTACATCTATCTATTAAGCATGTCCTTACATAAAACTATTGTTTTTTGTATCCGCATCAATCAACATGACGAGACACCTTTAGTATATGCGGTGCGATATTAGTTGCATCTTTCATATGATTTATAGCATGCGCTGCTTCTAATTTGTTGAAATTCCATTTATGATGGGGCGCTTTTAACTTGGCGAGTCATATTGGTTGCATCTTTCATGTGGTGTCTAGCTTGCATTGCTTCTTATTTGCTGGAATGGTTTCTGCTTAGTTTACACAAACAGTTGTGAACATGCCATGCCGTCTTGTTTTTCGTACATATTCCATCCTGGTATCATGTGTTTGCCTTACATCAAAGTAGTGATTGTCAGTATCATGCATGAATGAATTCTGAAGAGAGAATTTTATTGCTTTTTCTTGTCGGTTTTACTTGACAATTCAAAATCAATAAAGCGGAAGGAAGTTAGCAAGGCAGCGGATAAAGGTGCTCCTTCGAGCGGAGGGCCTCTCAGATTTCTACTCCTCCACACCCCAAGATGATTTCCAAGACAACACATGCATAGACACTCAACAAAGCTGTGTTTATGATGAGCACGTCTCCCCTAGTGCAGCATCACGGTGCTCCCTCTAACTTGGCATGTTATATGTGGTTGCATGTTATGTGTGATGTCTAGCTTGTATTGCTTCTAATTTTGTTGAATTCCATCTGCTTACTTTACACATTATACTTGAATAAGACACGTGTTCTGTTTCTAGAACATACAATATCATCTATCACACCATGTTCTTACATCAAATTACTACTGTTGTGTAACCTGCAACAATCACTTATCATAAGACACGTTTGACTTGAGTGTGATATAGGTTACATCTCACATTCTTTTCTAGCTTGTACTACTAATTTGTTGAAATGGCACTTATGACGAGACAGTTTTAACTTGGTAGAGTGATATTCGTTGCATCTTTCATATGGTGTCTAGCTTTCATTGCTTCTAATTTGTTGAAATGCCTTCTCCTTAGTTTACACATCATAAGCTGTGAATATGCAATGCTGTGAATATGCAATGGCACTAATGACAAGAGACCTCTAACATGGTAGTGTGATGTTGTTTGCATCTTGCATATGATTTATTTCTTGTCTTGCTTCACATTTGTTTAAGCGCCATTTATGATGAGACTTTATTAACTTGGCGGAGCGATATTTGTAGCATCTTTCATATGGTGTCTACCTTCCATTGCATTGCTTCTAATTTGGTGAAATGTCTTCTTCTTAGTTTACACATCATAGTTCTGGTTATCTCTTCCGTCCTGTTTTTCATACATATTACATCCTCCTATCATGTGGTTGTCTAACATCAAAGTTCAGTTCGTCTACATCACGCATCAATTTGTTCTGAAGAACTAAATTGTTATTCGTTTTTCTTGTCGGCTTGACTTAACATGGCACAGAGAAAAAGGAAGAAACACAGAATGGCAGGGAATGAGAAGCGGATGAATCCTGCAGATTCTGCTGGTACTGATGGTGCAATAGAAGGTCAAAGTCCAGCGGAAAATTCTACAAACACGGCATCCCATGCTACGAGTTGCAAAAAAGACAAACGAAACAAATAGCTGCCACCAAACAAGCGAGAGACAGCCCTAGTTCTTGCAACACCTACCACAGTACTACCGGTGCACGACGTACTCGTCGTCAACCGAAGCTAGCAGCACGTTCCCAAGCTCCCTTGCCACGACACTACTTCCCAAGCACTCTTGACACAAGACGAGTTGGCAATATCAGATGAACCTTGTGAGCTTCAACAGCAAGAAGGTAGTTCTTTGAGTCAAATTCTGATTGCATGCTTCTTTATATGTAGTCTCACGGTTGATGTACACTAACACTTCCTATGTTTGTTGTTGGACTAGCACCTAGGCGCAAGAGGAAACAAACATCAGGGATAATGCTCGATAGGTTAACTAAATCTAGAGGAGGAAGAATGGAGATCCGTTTTGAGGCAGGTTTAAAAAGGCCACGTGATGCTACAGAGTCAGCCAAGTTAGTATCAGAGGCAGCGGTTGCTGTTAGGTGTCATGTACGTATCCTCCCAACATGGATTCAGTACAGGAATGACAAAGACGAAACCCAGTTCAACACCTTCCTCGACCATTTATCTGTAAGTATGGTTATGTATGGAAACTAGTAATATCGTCTTGCTCTGTCCAATACTTTCTAGGTTGCTGATAATGAGACTCCCATAATTTTCAACAGATGAGGTTCAAGTTGGATAGCCAAGATGATGCAACCAGACAAGCTTGCACCCATGTTTTCAAGTCTGCTCTGCGACAATATCGGTATAACTTGAGGAAAACTCACTTTGAAGGCAAGGCTAACAGTGAACTTGCCCAAACATCTCCAGTGGAAAATATATCTGATGAAGACTGGAGAGGCCTCGTTAAACACTGGTCCGATCCGAAGTATCAGGTACATTATATATATGTCATCAGATCACATGTTGAAGTCCTATTTACGCATGTGCCACACAAATCTATCTTCTTGTAGGTGAACTGTTCAAAGAACAAGGCCAACCGTACGAAAGTGAAATTCCAACAGACGACAGGATCTCGTAGCTATATTGCACACTGCGAGGCTCTTGTAATTAGCTGCTGTTTCACTCTTTTCATTGTACCATATTATCAGATCTATATTGACTTGTTCCAAATGCGAGGAAAGCCCGCAAGGACCAAAAGTACCTGAACCAAATGTTGTGGAAATCTTCAAGGACTGTCACACCAGCAAGAAGAAGGGCATGACTACACCAGTCAAAGCCATTGTTGTAAGTCCTTAATCCTCATGCCTTTTAACTACTACTTACTCTGACTTGTGCCTTGAACTGCATGGTTTGCAGCCAATGTCTATTACTCTTTTCAATTTTATACACAATTGTCTTAGCGTATCATTGCACCTTACAAGGTTTAAAAGAGAGGAGTGATGTTCCTTTGATCTTGACCCGTAATCTAGTTCCGTGCTGGACTTGCCCACACAACGTTACAATTGCATGTTTATGCATTCTCGGTTGTTTTGTGATATGAATGATGTCATACTATGCTTGCCGTATTATAAACTTCATCTCTTTATCCTTAGCCCTCAATACAATGTGAAGAAATAGACAATACATTAGCGATGGTACATGGTCATATGTTTGGAACCTGGTTTTATTATGTACTTTGCAATAAAATACAACTAATATTTTACATGGGTTCACCGAATAAGTTACGTATATAGACCAAAGCTATTTTATTTGGTTTTGCTGCCTCCTTAATATCTTACATTCTAGTACTACTAATGTAAAACCTCAACTTTTCAGCGAGCTATGGAAAAATGGTGGAACGCCACCTTCGAAGGTGGCAAGGCAACTATAACCGCAATGTCGACTCTTGCTGCGGTGGGTCGATACACATCCACTAACGGTGCCAAAAGCACGTTCTGCGTATCTTGGGTTGGTTGTTAAGGCAATATCGTCCAAACTGCCTCATGATCAAGATATGCAAGCTCAAAGCAATGTTGTATCTGTGCTCCAGACACAAGTCCATTCCCTAACAGAGACCCTTTGTGAAACAAGGAGAAACATTGCTCAATGTCGTCAAGATATGCATGGTTTTGAAACCAGACTATCAGACATTTGCTATGTTGTTCAGGAGCCTAAGGGAAATGAAGGAGAGGGTTATGGTGCTCCATCGGACAATACAACATGAAAGCGTAATGATCAGGTCAAATGGTGAGCTTACGAACTTTGGTGGTGCATTTATCGCTAGACTGTTAAGTTTTATGCCAACCTTCCTTTTGTTATATAGTTGTAATTTGTTTTGGTGCGATACAAAATTTATTCTTAACGTGCAGCCCTTGCTGAAGAAAACAACAAGCCATTTTTGTATAGTGTAGGGTGTTCCCTATATTTGCTTGGTGGCGATCTTTGATGCCGAGTGGATGTAATCTGTGCAATCGCCTTAATAGCCTAGCGTTAGTTTCGCCTTATTTATTTCCTAGTCTTCTTTATCCCTGGTTTGCTAGTGGCGCAACTACCATGGGCCATATCGGTCGAGGATCCATGGGTCTCCCTACGGTCGTCGATAAATGGGCTTATGTCGGTGGGCCTCGGGCCGTCGGATAAATGGGTATACATGGGCCATAATCGGGCGTAATTGGTATCGGCCCAGCACGGTAACAGGCCGTTAACAGGCCATAGGACAGCAAAGGCTTAATTATGTCACACATAACGGGTCGTTAATGGGCCAGAATATAGGACGGGCTGGAAGCGGCATAGCGGGTTAACGAGGCGAAGCGGGCGACTCTTGCCATGGGCGAATTTGGCCCATTAGGGTAACTGAGCCGATGAACGGGCGACTCTTGCCATGGGCCGACTTTGGCCCATTAGTGGAACATGCCAGTAACGGGCCGACTCTTGCCATGGGCCGAATTTGGCCCATTAGGGGAATAGGCCACTAACGGGCCGAAAGTAATCGAGGTCTGAAAAGGAGCCCAAGAACGTATGGGCCGTCAATAGGCCGAAAGCTAACACGGGCTAGAAACGGCCCATGTAAATCACGGGTCGTTAACGGGTATAAAGAAAATTACTGTTCATTATGGGCTAGAGTCACCGTGGGCCTGTAATGGGCCGAAAGATACGAAGGCCTCATATGGGCCGAAAGACGTCGTGGGCCATACATGGGCTGAAAGTGAAATGGGCTGGTATTATATTCGACGGCCCACATGACGTTGTTGTGCCGATTTCCTTTAGGGCCTAACGGGCCGTGAGTTAACGGGCCGTAAAATGGGCTATTTGCGAAGAGACCGTTAATAGGCTTTTCATGGGCCAGCCCGTTAACTTTTGACCAAGTCAAACGGGCCGGCTTTGTAAGCTAAATGGGCCACTGTTGGGCCGTGCCACGTGTCGACATATCATAGGCGCCTATCTGACCCGCTGACGAGCTGACACGTGTTTCGTCCGGCCAATAAGAATTTTACACGTGGAAATTTCCCATTGGTCGGGGCTGTTAACGGGTTATGGGATCCAAAACCCGACCCGATAGCTTAACGGCGTTCCGTTATGGTGGATGCCACGTGTCGGTCACCCTTGACGAAAGCACTTCTGTGATGCGCGATTTATCGTCATGGAAGTGGACACTTCCGTGATGATAATTTTGGTAATGTCATGGAACACTTCTACGACAGCACAGGTATGACTATCTTGATTCTGTCATAAATTTGTCATGGATGTACGTGCATGACAAAAAAGCGACCAACTGTGACAAACACGTATCATCACGGAAGTGTATTTTTTTGTAGTGATACAAAATTTTAGGCCAATTTGCCTGCTGAATGTCTGCTTTAAAATCATTACAAAAGTATTAATGAACATGCTAAATTTGGTAGCTACTGATGTTATATCTCCTGTTCAGACTGCTTTTGTTAAAGGCAGGTATATCATGGAAGGGGTTCTGATTTTACATGAAGCCTTAAACAACATTACAAAGAAAAGGCAAAGTGCTCTTTTATTGAAAATTGATTTTGAAAAGGCATATGATAAAATTAAATGGTCTTTCCTTTTTTAGATGCTTAGATTAAAGGCGGCTGCTACAAATCATCCGGCTGATTTTCTGAGAAAATCAGTCGGGTCAAGCGCCGTTGGATTCATCCCCGGACAGCCGTTGGATCGGGTTAACGCGAGCAACGGCAGCGTCGCTGTAGGGACGCAGCGCTGCATGCTCGAAGGAAGAGCCGCGCCAACCCGCCGGCGATGAAGCTACACTGCAGCGCCGGTGAAGTTTCATTGCAGCCGGCCGACGCCGGCGATGCTACACTGCATCTCGTGCCCCGTTGCATCCCAGCTCAAGGCCACCAGCGAAGCTCCATTGCAGCCGCCTACCCCGATGCATCGCAGCTCAGGCCCGCCGGTGAAGCTCCATTGCAGCACCGCTCCGCTGCATCATAGCTCCGGGCTCGCCGCGACGCTCCAATGCAGCGCCGGTGAAGTTTCATTGCAGCCGTCGCCGTCACCGGCGAAGCTACACTGCATCGCCTACCCGCTGCATCGCAGCTCAAGGCCGCCGGGGTAGCTCCATTGTAGCACCACCCGCTGCATCACGGCTCCGGGCTCGCCGGTGAAGCTCCGATGCAGCGTCGAGTTCTAGGCCTCCGCACGGGCGCTGCATCGCACCACCAGAAGCCACCGACAAGCGCTCTGTCGCAGCACCGTCGCGCGCATGCGGCCGCGACGCCTGATGCCGCAGCGGCGGCAGCAGCGATGCAGCAGATGGTGGTCGCCTATCGTTCTCCCGCTTCAAAGCGGCGATGGGGTGAGGGGCATCGCCATGGGAGCTCTCCCAGCATGTGGACCGGAGTGGAAGGGGAAAAAGGAATGGAGGAGATCTGCCCGTGCGAAAGGATAAGATAAGCCTTGACAGGAGAAAAGCGATGGTGGGTCTCAAGGAACACGTGTCCATCGCGGGACGCGGCTTGCGTTCGGGAGTTTTCATCCGGCTTAGAATAAACGTTTTCTTAGATTAAAAGGATTCCCTGATAAATGGGTAGACTGGGTGATGGAAACCATTAGGGGGGAGTTTGTGTTAAATTTAATGAAATCTAGGGAAATATTTCCTCACTCACAAAGGATTGAGGCAGGGGGATTCTTTGTCACCTCTTAACTTTGACCTGGTTGTTGATGCTTTAGCAATTATGTTAGACAATGCTAGAAAAAATGGTCTGGTTAAAGGGGTTCTAAATGAAAATGTTCCAAATGGGGTTAACATGTTACAATATGCAGATGATACTATCTTCTTATTGCAAGATGATTTAGATGGTGCCCATAATTTGAAATATATATTGTGCCTCTTTGAGCAAATGTCTGGGCTGAATATTAACTTCCATAAGAGTGAGCTATTTTTATTTGGGGAAGCCATTGATAAAAAGGATGAATATGCAAAAATATTTGCATGTCCTATAGGTGCCTTGCCTATGAAATATTTAGGATTACCAGTTGATAAAAATAGAATTGGCAATAAACTTTGGAAACCTCCTGAGAGTAAAATGGAGAGAAAATGTGAAACTTGGCAAGGCAGATTACTTGCCAGTGCAGGGAGTGGTTACACTGATACAATCTTCTTTGACAGGCATACCTTATTTTATGATGTCTTTTTATGGGTTACCCATGGGGGTAAACAAACGTATGGATTTCTTTAGAGCCAGGCTATTATGGCAAGACAATGATCAAAAGAAAAAAATACCATTTAGTTAAATGGTCTGAGGTGTGCAGACTGAAAGATATGGGGGTTTGGGGATCCAAAACCTCACCCATATGAACAAAGCTTTACTGTGCAAATGGTGGTGGAAGTTATACACAACCGAGGGGTTGTGGCACGATATTATTTTGAAAAAATATACAAGAAATAAAAACCTGGGCAGTGTATCTGTCAAACAGGGAGATTCTCAGTTTTGGAGGGAGATTCTGAAACATAGAGACCATTTTACCTCGTTATGTAAGTTTACAGTGGGAAAAGGGGACAGAACACGATTTTGGCAAGATTGGTGGATTGGATTTGCTCCACTTAACAAAAACTTCCCTTGGTTATATGATATATCCTTTGATAAAAAGAAAACAGTTAAGGAGGTCCTAGATAATGGTATTGACAACATGCATTTTAGAAGGACTTTGACAGGGGATTCAAGAGAGCTCTGGGAGCATATTAAGGAAGCCTGTAGCTCGGTGATTTTAAATGAAGACAAAGATGAGGTGAAATGGTGTGACGCCCGAATAATTAGACTACAATAATTCCCTGCTAATGATGCCAAGTCACCTCGATTACTGACGATAATCTCGCGTTAGTTCAAAACCGATTCAAATTCAAAATTTGATTAAAAGCAAACATCAAAAGTTTTCAAACTTTAAAACTAAAATGTTCGGGCTGTGCCAAAAATGGCATAGGTAATTATAGTGCAGCGAACATAATTTTATAAAATGTCTAAGTGATTGAAAATGAAATAAAACAGAACATAAAATAAATAAAAGAAAGAAAACACAAAAACAGAAAACAAAACCAAAAAAAAGGAAAAGCAGGGAAGGAGAAAAGCCCCCCCCCTCAATCGGGCCGTGGCCGAGCTGGCCACCGCGCCCCCCACAGGCCATAACCCACCAGGCCGCCCACCAGGCCGGACACCCCCTGCCTACACCACTCCCTCCCCGTAACCCTATCCCTGCACGAATCCCACTCCTCGTTCCCCACTCCCCCTCTCTCTCCCGATCCCATCTGGGTCGGGGACCCCGAGCCCGCCGCCGTCGTTCGACCCGCGGTGCTGCCCGTTGCCGCCGCCCGGGGCCACCTCGCCGGACCGCCACACCACCCCGCCTCCTTCCAGCACCCCTACTCGATTTGGATCGAGGAGGGCGATCCCGCCGCTTCGAGCTGCGGCGACGGCGCCCATCCCCGCCGCCGCCTCGTCGCCGCCGTGTTCCGCCACCTCGTCGTCGCCGCTCCATCGCCTCTCCCTCGCCGACGCCAACGCGCCCCGTCGCCCCCCCTTCCCTCCAACGGACGGTGAGGACCCCGGTCCTCCTCCTTCCCGTCCCTACAGCGCGCGCGCTCAAGACATGGCCGTGCCAGCTAACGTCTGCGGCGGCCGCGTTTTTATTTCTGTGCTGCGCCAACGCTGCCGCCCTTGTTGTTCTTTGCTGCTCGCGCGCCGCCTAGCTCCCGCTACCCAGCGCCAGCGCCGCGCTTCACCGCAGCGTCTGCGCTTCGCCGTCGCCAGAGCGCGCCTGGCCGCCCTTCCTCGCCAGCTTCCTTGCCGCCCGGTGGCTCGCCCCATGCCGGCGGGCTCGCCTCGCCCGCACCTGTTCCGCCCGCTAACCGCTTTTGCCTACCAAGACGACCCGCTAAGGCCCCCCTTAGCCAATGACAGTGGGGCCCCACGCCCCAGGACGTTTTTATAAAAAATAAAAATAAAATGAAAATGTAATTAATAAAATTATTAATTAGTTAATTAATTAATTAGTAAATTAATTAAGTTAATTAATCATGTTTAAATTAATCTAATTAATTAGTTAATTTAATTAAACAGTAATTAATTAGCTAAACCCTAATTAAACTAAATAGTGTATGACATGCGGGACCCACACGTAGTTGACCCAGTCAACTGCTCAGTTGACTGCTGACGTCAGCATGATGTCATGCCGACGTCATCATGTACTATTCCGGATTATGTTGAATTATTTAAATAAATTCAAAAAATGTTTTAAAACTTAAAAAAATTCATATTAAATAAACCGTAGCTCGGATGGAAATACTTTCTACATGAAAGTTGCTCGAGAGCATTTAGACGAACCGGACACATAACCCGTTCGTCCGCCACACATCCCTAGCATAGCAAACTCGCAACTTTCCCCCTCCGGTTCATCTGTTCGGATACCCGAAACACCGGGAATACTTTCCCGGATGTTTCCCCCCTTTGCCAGTATCACCTCCTGCTGCGTTAGGTCACCTCTAGCACCGCGTATTGCCGTGTCTTGCTTTGTGTTACATTTGATTGCTCTGTTATTTATTGTGTTCCTCCTTCGTTACTTCTTTCCGGTAGACTCCGAGACCGACGCCGCTGCTACCCAGTACGACTACGGAGTTGACGACCCCTCCTTCTTTGTCTCGAGCAACAGTGCAAGCCCCCCCCCTTGATCACGGATATCGCCTACTCTCCTCTATACTGCTTGCATTAGAGTAGTGTAGCATGTTACTGCTTTCGTTATTCCTATCCTGATGCATAGCCTGTCCTTGCTACTACTGTTGATACCTTTACCTGCTATCCTACATGCTTAGTTAGGATGCTAGTATTCCATCTGTGGCCCTACATTCTTGTCCGTCTGCCATGCTATACTATCGGGCCGTGATCACTCGGGGGTGATCGCGGGTTTATACTATCTACTTTATACATGGTACATGTGGTGATTAAAGACGGGTCGGCTCGTAGGAGCACCCGCGAGTGGATCTTTGAGGCGGAGCGACAGGGCAGGTTCAGACCACTTAGGAGAGAGGTGGGCCTAACCCTGTTCGGCGTTCGCGGATACTTAACACGCTTAACGAGATCTGGGTATTTGATCTGAGTCTGGCCATTTGGTCTATACGCACTAACCATCTACGTGGGAGTAGTTATGGGTATCCCGGCGTCGTGGTATCACCGAAGCCTTCGTATGGCGTCGGCCGATCGCGGCGTCGCCGGATTGGAACGTAAGTTCGCTCTTGTATTAAGGGGCTAGTTACGCTTCCGGCCGCGTCATAGAACGCAGTGTGGTGTGCTTTCAGGCGATGGGCCTGCACCCTGCGGCGCTTAGGTTTAGACCGGCGTCTTGACCGCTCTGTTGTGCCTAGGTGGGGCTGCGACGTGTTGATCTCCCGCGGCCGGGCATGACCCCGAAAAGTGTGTCCGGCCAAATGGGATCAAGCGTGTTGGGCTATGTGGTGCACCCCTGCAGGGAAGTTTATCTATTCGAATAGCCGTGTCCCTCGGTAAAAGGACGACCCGGAGTTGTACCTTGACCTTATGACAACTAGAACTGGATACTTAATAAAACACACCCTTCCAAGTGCCAGATATAACCCGGTGATCGCTCTCTAACAGGGCAACGAGGAGGGGATCGCCGGGTAGGATTATGCTATGCGATGCTACTTGGAGGATGCTACTTGGAGGACTTCAGTCTACTCTCTTCTACATGTTTGAAGACGGAGGCCGCCAGGTTTAGTCTTCGGGTGATTAGCTATCCCCTCTCATTACGGCATTCTCGCATTCGGTCCACCGATATGGCCCTTTACACATATATCCATGCATATGTAGTGTAGCTCCTTGCTTGCGTAGTACTTTGGATGAGTACTCACGGTTGCTTTCTCCTCTTTTCCCCTTTCCTTCTACCTGGTTGTCGCAACAAGATGCGAGCCTAGGAGCGACGCCACCGTCGCGGCGACTCCTACTACACGGAGGTGCCTACTACTACATGCAGCCGCCGGCGGCGACCAGGAGTAGTTAGGAGGATCCCAGCGGGAGGTCTGCGCCTCTTCGATCAGATATCCAGCTTTGTGCTAGCCTTCTTAAGGCAAACTTGTTTAACTTATGTCCGTATTTCAGATATTGTTGCTTCCGCTGATTCGCCTATGATCGAGCACTTGTATTCGAGCCCTCGAGGCCCCTGGCTTGTATTATGATGCTTGTATGACTTATTTATGTTTTAGAGTTGTGTTGTGATATCTTCCGTGAGTCCTCGATCTTGATCGTACGTTCGCTATGCATGATTAGTGTACGATTGAATCGGGCGTCCAAGTTGGTATCGAGCCCACCGCCTGTAGGAATCCCCCTTTCCAACTCCTTGGCCGAAGTCGAGTCTAGACATTGCAAAACTTTTACTGACATGGCTGTGTGTCTTACGGGCACACGTCGCCATTGGGTGGTAGTAGAATCTTTTATTCCTCGACCTATACTCTGGGACTCCGATCTCTCTTCTATTCGGGTTAAATGATTTTGCTAAAATCTAACTCTAGGTTATCGTTACCACTTCCTGCCGGAGAGCCCCTTTATTACTGATGATCGTCTGCTGCACGTGAAGACCCTGAAGATACTCTCCGCTGTTAACCCGAGAACATGTGTTCATCGCGTTTGAAATTCCCCTTCCATCGTCAACCCTTATGGATAACTACTTGCAATTGTTATTCTTACATTCATCCCCAGTTGGTCTTGTTATTACAAGATACCCAGCAATACTCGTCGTTGTTTCGATAATCCTTTGAGCTTACTGCCTTGCTGTCTTTGTCACCTGAATACCCCTATGGGCAATTCTCGCCTTATCGAGTATCCGCTCATCCCCAGTTGTTTAGGTGTTTCACAATTGTCTTCGAAGTACTATTCGATCCTCCAAAAATCCTTGGTAGCTTATTGCTCTGCAATACTTGTCTGCTTGCATGATGGATGCTTTCCATATGTCTGGCAATATTCGTTAGTATCCTTAGGCACCGTCATTTTGATCCCTTTGATTCAACATGAGTGCGAATGCACGCAATCATCAGTTGATCCTTTTAAATTATCTTTCCGGTTCAGACATCATTTTAAACATGAGCTGGTTCGCAACCAATCCAATTGTCGTCGATTGTACCCCTAAGGCTATTCAACTTACCCATCCCTAATCAGAACATTGCTTCTGATCCCTTGATTTCAAAATCACAATTCCTTTGCATTTGAGCTCTGGATTAGTCAGTTGTTTCTATAATCCAATGCCTTTGCATTGTTACTTCCTCTGGTTGTGTGACGATGCTCACATCAGCTCTGTTATGGACCGACAGATCCTTTAATGGATTTTATCCGACAGTGTCCTTCATATCCAATAACCTTGTGAGCCTTCCCTCGTATAATAATGCCTTTGGTAAATCGTATCCTCTACTTTCTCAACCTTGCTCTGCTTTCGAGCTGGTGATATTTACTCTTGAAGCTTGTGGTATATGTTTCTAAGATGCCCCGATGGGTTGAACCTATACCTTCTCTAAGACCGTGTGAACCCGAAAGTTTTCACGAGTCATACTCTTCTGGTGCTTCGCCAGATAAATTTCAACACTGCAACTTCTTCGAAGGCGAGAAGTGAATGAAAGGTTATGCATTAAAGAAGTGGGAGTCGACCTTGAACCTTGCGTTCATGCCCAGGGACACGATGTATAACTTATCATGGAAGCTGCTCGTAAAAATAATTACCCCTTGTTATAAGTCCATCTTGTATCTGTGGTTCGATCCTTTATGATCGTGGATTCCGACCATGTTCTCCTTTAAATATGATTTCTCGTGCAAGTTTAAGCACTTGTCTTCTGCAGAGCAATACCCCAGTCCAACCTCTACTTGGTCCATCATCGAGTATTACCCCCTCTGGTATCTCGAGATTATCACGGAACCGCATAACTTCTTATGAGTTATTCTTCAAGTATTATTTCTCACTGATTCCAAAATTTTCCCCGGGTTCTGAGTTGTTAGACACTCAAGGACACCGACAGTGAATCGAGTCTGTACTCCGATTCAATAACTATAAGTAATTTTTATTGCTTATGAGTTTAATAATCCTTCAAGTCATTCCTAGCCCGGTTGGCTATATCATTATCGTGCTAAATTTTAAACTGTGCTACCTGGTCCTTCTCCCCGGAACACAATTTTCAATGCTGAGCTAAGCTTACGTTGATTTCCTTGTCTTATCATTCCACCTCAGACAACAAGCTTGGTTTTGAGTTTGTGTCATACCCATGGTTCCAATAACCTCTTGCTTCATCATTCCTTTAACTTGATGTCATCACCGATCGATTACAACTTCATGAAATCTCTCGACGAATGTGTCATGATCATCATCAGCATTCAGAGCTCTTCCAGGGTATCCATTGAATTCATGATGAGAAATACCATCCTTTCCCTTGATGATTTGTGTTGTCATCGACTACTTCCTTGCCTTCTTTCCAACACAAACTTGTTCGTGTTGTGGCTATACCTTGAGTCCCTTGTTAACCGACTTATGTTATGTTCTACCTTGAAATATTGCCATCTTCTATGTCAAGAATGTCGTGAGAATTTCACCACCTCTTAAGAATTCTTGGTATGGTGATACTTCTCACCATCACCATTCTTTCTTGGGTCCTCGTGTTGATTCCAACCGAGGTACCAACAAGTGAGCTGTGCTGTTTGGATTCTGTCCTTCTAGCAACCCTCTTGCTTTGAGTTAATGGTCGGCCGTTCATTCTTAGACTATTGATTATTGAATCACCATTCCGACGTTGGTCGTGCAACCCAGCCCATATTCGGGTGCACCTTTCAACCAATGTTTAATTGTGTATGTTTTCCTCGAGCATACATCATTATACCATTTGATCTGACAAATGTTATCTCCTTGCTCACATAATTGTGGAAATCCATCTTTGTTAATCTCGATAAATTGACACTGATTCCATCAGCCACCCCCCCTCATCCTCTCCTTGGGTTAATGATGATGAATCCTTTGTATATCCAAGTCCGACCTTTGCGTGAAGACCATGTCAATGCTATCTCAAAGCATGTCTGTGATACTCCGATTTTCAACAAGAACATTTAAAGCCCAATGCTAAATGTTTATTTATCAATTATCCAAACACCGTTGTATGGGTAATGTCGTGAAATTTCTCTCCCCTACCTAAAAGGTTTTCTACATTATATCCTGTCATGGATATCCTGCTCTGCTTATCATTGGGAAGGATATACCCCTGGAATATCTGATAATCATATTATCCTTTCCATTATTTGGTTTAACCTTTCTGGTGATCATTATGGTCTAAGCAATATTAATTCCTGCTTCGTAAACCCCTCGGTGTACAATTCGTCAGAATACCTGTTACTTTTGTTGATGACATTCCGGTAACCACCGATGGACGAGAGCTTTGCCTATTGGTCCGCCTCGTTGCAACGAGCAGGAAAATGGTTCTCTTCGTCCCTCGACCTTGGTACCAACGTTGTTGCTGACATATAACTGACAGGCTACCCGCTGACATGCCTTGCTATCACGACCATGCAAGATGTCACCACTCCTCCTACTTTTATCCCACATGGTGGGCCCATAACCCACAGTTTCACAGGATCGAAACCTGACTCTCCTGTACACCACCTGTTCCCAAGGTTGTTCCTCGCGCTTGACTTCATATGTAATTCACGGACCACCTGTCTAGTGATCTATTCAGGTATGAGGCGCAATACCTATTCTCGTTGCCCTGACACCCTTTCACCTTCTGATTAGGCATCGAACGATTGCCTATCCGTTTGAAACTTCTCATGGTACCTTCTTACTTTGTTCTCGATATCTTCTCAAGTTTCAAATCGAGAGACACTTATGCTTCTTCCCTGAGTTAACCGTCTGATGCTCCATCTTGTTAGAATCCATCCATAAAGAGTTTTCCCTTCTTACCCTTTCGTAAGTACGTTGAAGATCCTGAAGGAAGGACGACAACTTCATCATGATGACCTGAAGAAGAGAAATGAAGACATTAATGTAATAGATCAACCTCTTCGAGAAGAGCAACCAAGACCGAGAAGATCCGTTAGAATTTCGCAACCACAAATTTCCTCCCTTACACCACCTCTTAAATCTCGGGACGAGATTTCTTGTAGTGGAGGAGAATTGTGACGCCCGGATAATTAGACTACAATAATTCCCTGCTAATGATGCCACGTCACCTCGATTACTGACGATAATCTCGCATTAGTTCAAAACCGATTCAAATTCAAAATTGGATTAAAAGCAAACATCAAAAGTTTTCAAACTTTAAAACTAAAATGTTCGGGCTGTGCCAAAAATGGCATAGGTAATTATAGTGCAGCGAACATAATTTTATAAAATGTCTAAGTGATTGAAAATGAAATAAAACAGAACATAAAATAAATAAAAGAAAGAAAACACAAAAACAGAAAACAAAACCAAAAAAAAGGAAAAGCGGGGAAGGAGAAAAGCCCCCCCTCAATCTGGGCCGGCCGCCGAGCCACCGCGCCCCCCCGGGCCATAACCCACCAGGCCGCCCACCAGGGGCCCACCCCCGCCTACACCACTCCCTCCCAGAACCCTATCCTCGCACGAATCCCACTCCTCGTTCCCACTCCCCTCTCTCCCGATCCCATCTGGGTCGGGGACCCGAGCCCGCCGCCGTCGTTCGACCCAGCAGCTGCCCGTCGCCGCCTGGGCCACCTCGCCGGACCGCCACACCGCCGCCGCCTCCTTCCAGCGCCCCCTATTCGATCGGATCGAGGAGGGCAGATCCCGCCGCTTCGAGCTCGCGACGTCGGCGCCATCCCGCCGCCGCCTCGTCGCCGCCGTGCTCGCCACTCGTCGCCGCCGCTCCATCGCCTCTCCTCGCCGACGCTAACGCGCTTCGCCGCTTCTTCCTCCAACGGACGGTGAGGACCCCGGTCCTCCTCCTTCCCGTCCCTCGCGCGCGTGCGCCCGCACATGGCCGTGCCAACGCTGCGTGCTGCGGCCGCGTTTTTTTTTCCTGTGCTCGCCAACGTCGCTGCCGCCCCTTGTTGTTGCTGCTGCTCGCGCCGCCGCCTAGCTCCCGCTACCCAGCGCATACGCCAGGCTTCACCGGCGCGTCTGCTCAAGGCTGCTGTCGCCAGGGCGCGCCCGCCGCCCCTTCCTCGCTGGGCTTCCTTGCCGCCCGGTGGCCTCGCCCCATGCCCGGGCGGGCTACGCCTCGCCCGCACCCGTTCCGCCCGCTAACCGCACACCTGCCTACCCGCACGACCCGCTAAGGCCCCCCTTAGCCAATGACAGTGGTGCCCCACGCTCCAGGACGTTTTTATAAAAAATAAAAATAAAATGAAAATGTAATTAATAAAATTATTAATTAGTTAATTAATTAATTAGTAAATTAATTAAGTTAATTAATCATGTTTAAATTAATCTAATTAATTAGTTAATTTAATTAAACAGTAATTAATTAGCTAAACCCTAATTAAACTAAATAGTGTATGACATGCGGGACCCACACGTAGTTGACCCAGTCAACTGCTCAGTTGACTGCTGACGTCAGCATGATGTCATGCCGACGTCATCATGTACTATTCCGGATTATGTTGAATTATTTAAATAAATTCAAAAAATGTTTTAAAACTTAAAAAAATTCATATTAAATAAACCGTAGCTCGGATGGAAATACTTTCTACATGAAAGTTGCTCAGAACGACGAGACGAACCCGGATACGCAACCCGTTCGTCCGCCACACATCCCTAGCATAGCAAACTCGCAACTTTCCCCCTCCGGTTCATCTGTCCGGATACCCGAAACACCGGGAATACTTTCCCGGATGTTTCCCCCCTTTGCCAGTATCACCTCCTGCTGCGTTAGGTCACCTCTAGCACCGCGTATTGCCGCGTCTTGCTTTGTGTTACATTTGATTGCTCTGTTATTTGTTGTGTTCCTCCTTCGTTACTTCTTTCCGATAGACTCCGAGACCGACGCCGCTGCTACCCAGTACGACTACGGAGTTGACGACCCCTCCTTCTTGTCTGAGAAACCAGGCAAGCCCCCCCCCCCCTTGATCACCAGATATCGCCTACTCTCCTCTATACTGCTTGCATTAGAGTAGTGTAGCATGTTACTGCTTTCGTTATTCCTATCCTGATGCATAGACTGTCCTTGCTACTACTGTTGATACCTTTACCTGCTATCCTACATGCTTAGTTAGGATGCTAGTATTCCATCTGTGGCCCTACATTCTTGTCCGTCTGCCATGCTATACTATCGGGCCGTGATCACTCGGGGGTGATCGCGGGTTTATACTATCTACTTTATACATGATACATGTGGTGATTAAAGACGGTCGGCTCGTAGGAGCACCCATGAGTGGATCTTTGAGGCGGAGCGGCAGTGGCAGGTTCAGACCACCTAGAGAGAGGTGGGCCTAACCTGCTCGGCGTTCGCGGATACTTAACACGCTTAACGAGATCTGGGTATTTGATCCGAGTCCGCCATTTGGTCTATACGCACTAACCATCTACGTGGGAGTAGTTATGGGTATCCGGCGTCGTGGTATCACCGAAGCCTTCGTGGCGCGGCCGACCGAGCGGCGTCGCCGGATTGGAACGTAAGCCTCGCTCTTGTATTAAGGGGCGAGTTACGCTTCGGCAGCGTTAAGAACGTGCGTGGTGTGCTCGTGGCGATGGGCCTGCACCTGCTGCGCTTAGGTTTAGACCGGCGTGCTGACCGCTCTGTTGTGCCTAGGTGGGGCTGCGACGTGTTGATCTCCTGCGGCCGGGCATGACCCCGAAAAGTGTGTCCGGCCAAATGGGATCAAGCGTGTTGGGCTATGTGGTGCACCCCTGCAGGGAAGTTTATCTATTTGAATAGCCGTGTCCCTCGGTAAAAGGACGACCCGGAGTTGTACCTTGACCTTATGACAACTAGAACTGGATACTTAATAAAACACACCCTTCCAAGTGCCAGATATAACCCGGTGATCGCTCTCTAACAGGGCAACGAGGAGGGGATCGCCGGGTAGGATTATGCTATGCGATGCTACTTGGAGGATGCTACTTGGAGGACTTCAGTCTACTCTCTTCTACATGCTGCAAGACGGAGGCCGCCAGAAGCGTAGTCTTCGACAGGATTAGCTATCCCCCTCTCATTCTGGCATTCTGCAGTTCAGTCCACCGATATGGCCCTTTACACATATATCCATGCATATGTAGTGTAGCTCCTTGCTTGCGAGTACTTTGGATGAGTACTCATGGTTGCTTTCTCCCTCTTTTCCCCCTTTCCCTTCTACCTGGTTGTCGCAACCAGATGCGAACCAGAGCGACGCCACCGTCGTCGGCGGCGACTCCTACTACTACTGGAGGTGCCTACTACTACGTGCAGCCCCGGCGACGACCAGGAGTAGTTAGGAGGATCCCAGGCAGGAGGTCTGCGCCTCTTTCGATCTGTATCCCAGTTTGTGCTAGCCTTCTTAAGGCAAACTTGTTTAACTTATGTCTGTACTCAGATATTGTTGCTTCCGCTGACTCGCCTATGATCGAGCACTTGTATTCGAGCCCTCGAGGCCCCTGGCTTGTATTATGATGCTTGTATGACTTATTTATGTTTTAGAGTTGTGTTGTGATATCTTCCCGTGAGTCCCTGATCTTGATCGTACACGTTTGCGTGCATGATTAGTGTACGATTGAATCGGGGGCGTCACAAATGGACACTGACTAAGAAAGGGATTTACACTGTAAAATCCTTCTACAGACATTTGATTGAAAATGTCAAATACACACACTTATACATGTGGAAAATTAAAATGACATCCAGAATCAAAGTCTTTATGTGTTTGGCTCTAAGAAATAGTATACTTAAAAAAGATAATCTGCTTCGCATGGGTTGGAAAGGTGAGGACAAATGTCCTTTCTGTGGATATAAAGAAAATATAAACCACCTTTTCCTCTCTTGCTTTGTTGCTAGGTTATTATGGAACATCTTAAAATGTGCTTTCAATTTAAAAAACATCCCAGAAGATCTTGACCTGGTAATGAAAACCTGGGTAAAGACTTTTGGAAAAGATGAAAGAGGTTTGGTTATGATAGGTATCTCAGCGATTTGCTGGACCATTTGGAAGTTGAGGAATAGTATTATATTTGATAACAATAGGGTGAATGATCCATGTATACCTGTTAACCTGCTTCTCAAAAATTTGCATGACTGGAATGTTTTGCAGACAAACCCCGTAAGAAGTAAGATGATGGAGGCTGGAGTGAAACAAGTCGGCGAGGTGGCTAGAGAAGTGTTCAAAGCAGCTCGCGGATGGCGCCTGAAGACTCGGAGGATCCTGGGGTGACCAGCCTCAACCTACTCGGGATGAATCATCTTCTGTGCTGCGAATGAACAGACGCTTCGACAAAACTTGCCTTCTTGTTTCATTCTACACTTCGATCTTTTGCTCCTGAGACAATAATAGAAAGATGTAGGGATGGTAGACTGCTGTGTTTAGAAGGGGTTATATGTGATGCTCCTTGAATTGTTTCCCTGTGTTCTAAAATCATGTTCTCTAGCCAGGGGCTGGGACTTGTTTTCAGCCCAGGTCTTGGACCCCATGTGGTTTGCTACCTTGAGGACAACATGGGGGGAAGGGATGGCTTTCCTCCCCCTCAAATAGGTTTGCAAAACTGTGTGGGGGGGGGGGGTTATGTTGCAGTTCTATTTCCTATTTTTTCTTTGTAAGACATGGTGATTTCTCTTAATAGAAATCGGAGAGAATGCTCTCTTTTATCAAAAAAAAATCCATCACAAACATGGAATTTATATTCATTATTTCTCTGCTGAAGTATGTCTCTGGTGTTGAGCATTTCCATGAGAAGCAGCCAGTCAAAAGCTTTGGTCTTTGAAGTATATTTGGAGGACCAGATCCAGTTAAACGGTCAAATGGCTGAGTATTAGCAAATTCCCACTCGTAAACCTCGGAGAAAGAAGAGTCCACCACCCCAGCGGTAGAACCAGACATCACCAACATTAGTTTGAGGTGTGCATCCTGGAGGATGGAGCTGAGGAGCTGCAACTTGTCAAAAACTTGAGCAGAGAGCAGTTTCGCTGTGACCTTGGGTTTGTTGTGAAGATTGAGCAGTATCGCCAGCAGAGGGAGCCCGTGGGGACAAGACACATGAGGGATTGAGTCGTCATAGTAGTTCCAAACCAGGCTGACCTTGGCGATATCATTATTGTTGTACTCCCTCCGTTCCTAAATGTAAGTCTTTGTAGAGATTCTACTATGAACTATATACGGATGTATATAGATGCATTTTAAGTGTGGATTCATTCATTTTGCTCCGTATGTAGTCCATCCAGTGGAATCTCTACAAAGACTTACATTTAGGAACGGAGGGAGTAGAATTTATGAAGGTGTTCCATGAGAAGTGCATTATTGAACTGTAAGGTTGGTGATGCCAAGTCCACCATCCATTTTTTGGCTTGCAAACTTTCTCCCAAGCAACAAGAGCCTTGGCTCTGCTAGAGAGATCAGATTTGCCCCTCAAGCAAATACGCCGGGCTCTGTCAATGTTGTTTCAGAACAATGATCTCTTGATGGAAGAACTCGAAACTCTGAGCATTAGCAATGCGTCATGGACAGTTGTCTTCAGTGGGTAAGAGATATGTTTTCATCTTTCTAGACACTACAATTAAGTTTATCCTGATAGTAGAACCATAATTCTTGAGGAAGTATTCAAATCACAATTACTCCTTCTTTTTGTCATTTTCTCAGGCGGCTTCCGTCCTACTGATGGATATCCCGCACGATGATATCTTTACGATCTCTTAAGCAGCAGGTACTTTCAACTCAAGGTATCACAAAAGGCCGCATACTCGTAATGATGACAAATGCATTGTTTTGAGCTCTTCACATCATGCATCCATCAGCTTGCAATGCCCTTTTTCAGTTGTAAGTTGTAACTGTGTAGAGTTAAGGGATTTACAACAGAACTTGATACAATTAGACATGTTCCATTATGGACAGAGAACTGTACTGCAAGTGTTCAGTTTCTAACTGAAATTTCATTGGTGTGTCTGCAGGATTGGACATGGAAGTACACTTTTACTCGTGATGTTAGGAATGTTTGACACATGCGAAATTCATGGAGTGGGTGATAGATCTCCCCGATGATCCACACAAGGATAGATCAGGAAGTCTCGAGAAAGCTAGAGCAACCAAGGGTGGGTAAATCAAATTTGCTGTAGGCTAATGATGATGCACACACACAAAGAAAAAATTCTAGGCAGACAGTGCTGCAGAAAGCAACCCTCAAAGTACCGGAAGCCAAAGATGCTAATATGAAAGTACATTGAAGTCTTAATATGCCCGAAGGAGGATATTTCTTCTGTGTCAGAACAGTATAGTTTGGGAAAGTGATCAAGTGGTTCTTCTCACACATGCCCTTGCTGTTTAAGAAGGTGAGGCAGTTGCAGTGACCGGGAAAAGCCAAGATAATCGACAAAAGTCAAGTGATCGCATTATCATAGCCTGAAGGTCAAGATTATTGGCGGTCACAGTTCCTTTTGTTATGTGAATTTCTGTCTGATCTTATTGTTAGTACTGGATGTCCAGAATACAGTGACAAATAGCAGCTACTCCCACCGTCTCTAAATACTAGCACATATACCCGTGCGTTGCAACGAGAAAAATTGATATTTTGTGCGTAGAGCGAGTTGGGATTAGTAAATGTGAAAGGCGCATAGGTCATTGCTTGTTATATCGAAGAGCCAGACAGGAGGTCATGTGTTCAATCCCCACAATGTTGATTTATTTTATTTTGACTCAATTATTTTTTGCGGTCTCTATGAAAACCCCCAGACCGCTTAGCGAAACTTTAGCGTACACTCAAACCAAACGAAGAGGACTGAACCAAACCAAGAATACCTATTCCTTTTAATAGTAGGTATAGATATAGATAGGTCTTTTTAGATATTTCAATACCGAAAACCCATCTCTGCACCCGAGCTCATCTGCACCCGCGCGGACGAAATAAATCAAAACAAATACTAGGAAAATTCAAAAAAAATCAATTTTTTTGTGAGGTAGACAATTAGATGCATGAGGTCCGCTCCAATTTTCATATCATTTGGACATCTGAGGAGCTCTCAGCAAAAAAGACAAATTCGGGGTCTGTAAAAATGTTTACTGTTCATGTACTGTTTTGGCCCGATTTGTCTTTTTTCTGAGAGCTGCTCAGATGTCCAAATGACTTGAAAGGAGCGAGTCTCACGCATCAAACTGTCTACCGTACAAATTTTGTTTGGAATTTTTTGAATTTTCTTTGATTTTTTTACGAATTCTTTTCTAACCGGGTGCAGATGAGCCTGGGCACCGAAACGACCTACTCTTTCAATACGGACAACATACAGCCGTATATAATTTAGAGTGTAGATTCACTCATCTTGCCCCGTATGTAGTCTATATTGGAATCGCTAAAAAGACTTATACTTAGGAATAGAGATTTTCTTCTTCTTTTTTTATTTACTAGCAAATATGCCCGTGCGTTGCACCGGGAGAATCAAAACACACTTCCCTGGCCCAATGACCCAAGACAACATTCTGTTGCATCAGCCATGTAATATATATTTTACCAATGGTCTTAAAATGCATGTATGAGATGCTACACTTCAATCATGAAAGAATTGATTAATTTAAATATCTAAATTATCTTCCTAGTTAATTTGCAGTATAAGGAGTCATTACCTTCAGCATTTGATTTATCATTGAGAGCCTAAATCATGAGGATTGACATGTATGTACATATATAATAAATTAAGGTTTAATTGGTAAGTTACCAGATGCCCATTACTGATTTTCGTTACCAAATTTCTTCTAAACATACATGCACGGAGACCTATAAATTCTAAAGTACAACTCAATTATCTTTCATATAGAAGGAAACAAAATAAACGAATTTGCACATACCACACTAAAACGAATTTTTTATTTGAAGAGGTCAATATAATTTTCATGAAATCAGGTGTATGATTAGGAATTTGTTTTCTAACCATGCATGCTTCAGATTCCACGAAAAGGCATTATCCCCCATGCGTTGAAACGGAAAAAAAAAACATCCCTCATACACACACCTGACAACATCGGCGAATCCCTTCAAATCTTTCACAATGTCACACGAGAAACAGCATGATAAGTGGTGTCGCGCAAAGTTCGTAAGGTTGTATTATTTGTGAAATGTACTCAACATGTTTCCAATTTATTAGACAACAGAAATATCAACGTTAAGACGGGATTTTCAAAATACCCCATATAATGAAGATATTAATAAAGGTTGCATCATAAATGGAATTTTAGTAATGACGATTAATATAATAGCATATTTCAAATCTACACATCTTTTTAAAAGGATTTCCATATATAACATGTTAGATTTGGAGTTAGGATTTGAAAGTGATTAATATAATACCATATTTCAAATCTACACATCTTTTTAAGGGATTTCTATATATAACATGTTAGATTTGAAGTTAGGGTTTGAAAGTTATGAGTTTTTTTTTGGCATTGAAAGTGATTAATATATAATACCATATTTGAAATCTACACATTTTTTAAGGGATTTCTATATATAACATGTTAGATTTGGAGTTAGGGTTTGAAAGTTATGAGTTTTTTTGAAATATTTGAATATGTCCAAAAATAGAAAGAATGAAAATAAAGTAACTGGTACATTGTGCAGCCCATCTGCTAAGTGACGCTGGGGCGAGTAGTAATATCCTACGCCTACCAACATTAATAGGAGAGAAAAAGAAGAAAAGAGAGAAAGGGGAATCCAACCTGGGTCTCCCAGGTCAAGAGGTGAGGCTCGCACCACTACGCCAGCCACCCGCACGTTATTGACTACAGTGGCTTAATTTTAATAACCGAGCCTGTCGCGGATTTAGAAGGGGCAAACCGAACCGTTTTTTTCACTTACCAATGGCATGGTGGGTAATTCTTTACAACCTCAGGGGCAGTTTTAATGACGGACGAAGAAACCCAATTCTCTTTATTATTAGGTAAAGACTAATGATTAGATGAACCATATATATATATATATATGATCAACCTCGTCTGAAGAAGCGAAGGTTGAGAATTGCAGATTCTCACCGATATGTGGGTAGTGCGAGCGAAACTGGCAAGGGGGGGGAGTAGCGAATAGCAAAATTCTTTCTAGATTGATGGACTGTCCTCTGAATTAATTAGGCGAAGCAAGTTCAAATATTGATTTGTATTTGGTTTGATTTTGATTTAATGGAGATTGGAGAAGCGAAGCATAGTTCCCGAACTCTCCGCTGTCTGGTCCGTCTCGCAGAGTCCACGCACGCATTCGCCCGTAGAATCTCTGCCGTCCACACCTACCCGATTCTCCAGGATCCCCCGTCCTTGCAGCAAGCCTCCGCACAAAACCACCCGGACCTATGGCCGCCGCCACCCGCTGACTGGTCTCGCCCCCGAAACCACCGCTGCCTCGCCTTCAACCTCCTCCCGCCGCCGTCCCGTCTACCTCGTCCCTCCGCCGAGCCCAAGGTCGACGCCGCCGCCCCCGAGCCCCGGACCGACGGCAAGGTAACGCCCTCCGCTTCTCCCTCCCTATAGGCTGCCTCCCCCTCCGCCAGCGCGCGGCGGCGTGCTGCCTGTGCTGTGTGGCCTGTGGGTCTGCTCGGCGTGCTGTGTGCGTGCTATATTTGTACCGATTTGACTGTCGCTATGATATGTCTGCTACTATTTGTAACAATTTGTTAAGCTTATTGTGATATATGACCTAGTATAAGGTTTCGTAGGCACACCATGTCATCAGTTGCTGATTATTGTACCATGGTTGCATACACAACATATCAGTTTGAAGATTATCCTGATGGTACATCAACAAATGACAACCTTAACCTATTGATTTTAAAGTTTTATATTGCCTTGGCAGTGACAGAGGCATCGCCGCAGCCGCTGTCCAGTACGACATTATATATTTCGCGGTCACGAATCTCAAAGGAAACCGCGGGGGGCATGGCCATGGCGGTGGCAGAGGCGCGTCTCCGACAGGACAAGGTGAAGAAGTTCGAAGATTTCGTTGACCGGCGGCTCAAGCCTGACCTTGTGAACGCCATAGCCCAGCGCGATAACTTGTTCCAGCAGCAGAAGACTTTGTAAGCTACTCTGTTCTCTCCTTGTCTTCCCTCGTGTTGTAGCTGTACTGAAACATTTAGGCCCCTTGATTCCAGCTATTCAAATATATGGCCTTAATACTGCTCATTCTTCTGAGCACTGAACCTTTATTGGGTGTTGGCAGCTTGGATTTGAAGAAGAACATCGAAAATTTGGAAAAGAATGGTGTAACGAGCATGCGATCCATGGTCAATCTTGGCTCAGAGGTGTACATGCAGGCAGAAGTGTAAGCATCCTTTTCCCTTTCCCCTGCCTAAATAATCTGAAGTATAGTAACATAAAACCTCTCACTTTCTCTGTAATCTCTAGAAAAGGAATTTCTCTATCTTAATCCCAATTTAAGAAAAGCAGGAGACCATCAAATAAAAATATTATTATTAGGTAGGTGGTTTGCACTCTTTACTCTTTATAGGCCAGACTATATGGCTCAATCCAATAATGTCGGTATGCATGTCAACTGGAGTAGCTCTATGCTTGATGTTGCTTTTGCAGTAGGATAGACATGAGAAAGGTGTTTATATATGCATCTGAAAAATACAAAAAGGTCGGCTGCCTTTGTAAGAAAAAAGTGGTGTTCGCATAGGGAGACATCATGCAACTGAATTAGATTGGTGTTCACTTCACAAATTGGAAGAATGCAGTTGGCCATTAGACAGTATAACAAGAAAACATGGAACTTGCTTTGATATGTCCTCGTGCTGCTTCTTTATTCAACTCAATTCTTAACTACTCGCTCCGTATCAAAATATACGACATTTTTTGACACTGTCATAGTGTCAAAAAACGTCAGTGTCAAAAATTGTCTTATATTTTGATATAGAGGGAGTACAAATCTTTAACCAGGTGTTGGCTTAACATTAAAAAGTTAGAATAGCTTCAGATCATTACTGTGAAGCGCTAATGAGAATTAACTGGTCCAAACATATAAGTGCCTGCAGCAGATTTCTTGGACTGCTGAGATCTTATGTTGCCATTATTCGGTGGTGATTTCCGCAGGCCGGATACGAGGCACATTTTTGTGGATATTGGTCTAGGTTTTCATGTGGAATTTACTTGGCAAGAGGCTTTGCAGTTTATATCTGTTAGAGAAGCAAGGTTGGTCAGGTAACTCAATTCGAACATTTTGAATATCAGATCTTGATTTTGTGCAACAATTTTTATTACGCATGCAGCCTGCTTTTTTCTGAGAAGGGAGCTATGCTATAGAGATGTTGATGGTTGAGGGAGGTTCGGGCGCTTTATGTTCTATTAAACACAGTTGTGTTAGATAGTATATACTTGTTTTAGCCAAATTGTTTTGGCTGAAGAGTACAGAGGGAAAGCTGATTCTGTTCATCTGGTGTGTTGTCTTACTGACAGTCATAGTCAATGTTGGGCCCTTTTACGACATCCATATGCTGGCTGTTGTAATTTCCCTTTTTATGCTTGAACTTGCTCCTTATTCTCTGTAGTTGACATTCATTCATTCACATGTTAATGTTGTAAACTCTTGAAATGCTTGCAGACAAATAGACGAGTACACACACCTCATAGCGAGCATAAAAGCACAGATCAAGATGGTATGTACGATGAACTAGGTGTTTCATTTATGCAGTAGATGATGTGAATCTCAGATGTTACCCCCTCTTATTCTGTTTAAATACAGGTATGTGAAGGTATCCGCGAACTCCTGCAGTTACCAGCGGAGTGAGCTGCCAGGAGAGACGCACCAAACTAGCGGCAGAGACACGCCAAACTTGCGGCGGAGAGGTATATGCTTGGTAGGGAGACGCATGTGTGTTGCCATGGATTTCTTAAGATTCTTGCAAGAAGCTGTATGCCAAGAATGCAGCTCCCAAATCCCAATGTTGACTAGGAGGCATCGTGAAAATATAGGTAAACGAAGTGGCAAATGAGAATGCTGTGATCATTGAACTTTTGTTTAAATTCTGTGACACTTGTTGAAAATCACAAGTGTCTTGAATTGCTGTGAGTTTGTATGTACAGACTGAATTTTCAGATGATTGGCAGGAAATGAAATGCCTTGATGATAATAACGTTTGTTGCTGCCTTCCTGCTGTTGCGCCTGAAGGCTGTACAGTTATGCAAGGAAAGAACCATATGCAGTATCGATAAACTCATTGGGGCCGCGACAGAGAAGGGAAGTATTCCCTGTGTAACCTTTTATAAGACATTTTTAGAGTCCATGACAGTGTCGAAAAACGTCTTAATCTTATAATAATAATAAATAATAATAATAATAATATAACTATACTAAAGAGGAAAGCATTCCCTTCTTGATTTTTTTTTTAAACTTCTACTGTTCAGTTACGTGGCGTCAGTGAACAGTGTTGTAAAAAGGCAATTGCGGATGAACAGTATCCTGCGTAAAACCGTACACCCCGTACGTGAACAATGTCTAGCAAACATTACCCCTAGTGTGAACAGTGTTTCCAAAGGAAAAAATACACCGTTGTTAGGCCTTGTACAATGCAAGATGCTTAGGCCTTGTACAATGTTAGGTGCTTAGAAAAATAAATCGGATTTTGTGAAGCACCGGTGCCTATTTCTATAAGAGAGACGTCTAACTAAGGGCCAGTTCTTTTGAGGTATGCTGTGGAAATAAGCTCAAGATAAGCTCCTGTGGAAATAAGCTCCAGATAATAAGCTATAGCCAGTTCTTTTCAGTGCCTGTTTTTTCAGTTTCTGTGTGGTATGGTCAGTGAAAAGTCTGTAATGCCCTTGGACTATACTGTTGTTCAGATTAAATGATATTGCGCTATTTTTTATCATTTTGTTGCTCATATGAACATAAATTTTACTTTCAAACACCACAACTTGTTATAATCAAACATAAGGAAGATCATTGTCTCGCATACGAATATCATACATGCATCACTGTCTCATGTAGTACGAGTAATTGAGAAGAAGTACTGAATAAAAATGATCTCTAAATTATTACGTGGTTCTCTCAACAAAAGCATACACCCTAGAGCTAACCATCAAGGGAAAACACTTGTAGCAATAGCATCACGGATGGAACCCATGGTACCATCATCAATGGGTGCATGGTGATGAGAAAGGCTCTCCTCATGAGCATAAGATCCACTCTCAACCATGTCAAAATGTTGATCACTTAGTTTGCTCTCACGAATGAAGTTATGAAGACACGCGCATGCAGTAATGATCTTTGTTTGCGTAGCAGGTTTGTATCGTGTGATGCCGAGGAGGATTCTCCATTTCATCTTTAGAACACCGAACGATCGTTTGATGACGTTACGTAGTGATGAATGTAGATGATTGAAGGTCTCATATCTTCCTCGTGGTGGTACTTGTTGGAAATCGGGTACATGGTAGCCTTGTGCTTTGTATGGTGCTAGATATCCAACTATGTTTGGATATACAGAGTCAACAAGATAATATTTGCCTGCATTGGTAATAAAGATGACCAAAACCAATTAGTTCACGCAAAACATTAGAGCACAAGAATGCATGTACAAGTTATTACCGTCTGGAGGGTGTGGAAAGTAGGAATATTCAACGTGTGCATCATTGATTACACGTGTGTCATGAACAGATCCAGGCCATCCAGCAACAACAAACGTAAATCTCATATCAAAATCGCAAATCGCCATGACATTCTGAGTTGTCGAACCTTTCCTGTTGCGATACTTGGGTTGCTCACTTGCAGGCACAACACATTCAATATGTGTTCCATCTATTGCCCCAATGGCATCCTTGAAGTGAGGCCAAAACCTTGTTTTTGTAAGCGAGTCATGAACTTGGGTGAAAGATCGATCTTTGGGTTGAATGTAATCACCGGCAATACGGTACACACACAACAAGACCTCCTTAATTTTTTTGTTGATGGTAGACCGACTGTGTCCAAATCGATCTGCAACATTGTCGGTGGTCAGGCGTGACCCCAAAGTCCACAAGAACTGTGCTAATGCCTCTTGATGTCATTGCCGGTGGGACTCTTTGCTTTTCAACTAAAATGTCATGAAGTGAGTAAAACACAGACCTTCGCATCCTGAACATAGAGTAGAATATTTGTGGTTGCTTCTCCTTCTCTTCCACCCACTGCAATCCTGTCATCATTGGTGCTCTTCTAGGTCCATATGGCAGCCTCTCTTTGTTTAGAAGATAATATGCCATTGCAACAATGCAAAAATCAAGTTCCTCCTCCTCTTCCTCCTGAACAGAGATGTCCATCTGTGATATAAACACAATAGAAATATCATGAACATTTGTCCACAACAATACAAATCACAACACCATCAGTACAAATAAGTTCACAACAATACAACAACGTTCACATCAAAGATTTATAGCAAGTAGATTCACAACAGTACAAATTAGTTCAAATCAATACAAATGAGTTGACAACAAAGCAAATAAGTTCACAACACTACAAATGAGTTCCCAACAAAGCAAATAAGTTCTAAATTTTTTCATAAATGTTTCCCATGCCCTATTGATCCATTCAAGCCTCACACTTGAATCTTCCTCCTTTAGTGCACTGAAGACATCACGATGTTCCTTCTTCGTAAAGAGTTCTAAAGCATGGAAATACACTTCACTTCCAGGTTTACCTCCATCATTCACCACCATGTCCTTCATCTCCTTAATCTCATCTCTCGCAGGATCGTCCTTCATTTCAAATGTCGCCGAATTGCGGCTAGTATCCCTCTTTTCCCAAAGGTCGGCAATACGCTTAAATTGCATTCTATCGTCACTATCTTTTGCAATTTTTGCACCATCGCAGGACTAGGTGAATAAGGACATGATCTCTTCTTTCGACCTTTAGCTTTGTTAGGTGTCACATGAGTAGCATCTACTTCACATCCTGAACCTGCCCCGTCATCATCATCAATGTGAATTTGAGAGGCACCAACTTGAGAGAGGGAGGTGCTGCCCTCGCATACTCATTTGTCACACTGACATCATCAAATATGGCACTCAGTTTGATCTCATCCTCTAGTGGTGCAAATCGAAACTTGGCGGCAAGTTCATTTCTCTGAAAATAAGCATATCGCAAATTAGTGCAAGAATCGGCAAAGTAAGAAAAGTAACAAATGGAATTGATATGAAGATATGTATACATGTATCTCATTTTCCCACCATTCATCACTAGCCGCAATGGTCTTGGTAACAGGATCAAACCCAAGGCCTGATGCCTTTTGGGTTAATGTCTTCCAAACAACATACTCTTTTTTCAGCACATCCCACTTATTCTTGAATTGCTTTTGGTATATTCTCTCCTCGTGCGCTCAAAAAACTTTCTTACCACATTGTCATATCCAAGTGGTGTCTGTTGGGGAACGTAGTAATTTCAAAAAATATCCTACGCACACGCAAGATCATGGTGATGCATAGCAACGAGAGGGAAGAGTGTTGTCTGCGTACCCTCGTAGACCGAAGCGGAAGCGTTCACAATGTAGAGGAAGTAGTCGTACGTTCTCCTCGCGATCCAACCGATCCTAGCGCCGTTACTCCGGCGCCTCCGAGTTCTTGACACACGTACAGCTCGGTGACGCTCCTCGGCTCCGATCCAGCAAAGCTCGGGAGAGAGTTCCACAAGACGACGGCGTGGTGACGATCTTGATGTTCTATCGACGCAGGCTTCGCCTAAGCACCGCCACGATATGACCGAGGTGGAATATGGTGGAGGGGGCACCGCGACACGGCTAAGGAACGATCTCAAGGATCAACTTGTGTATCATGGGTGCCCCTGCCCCGTGATATAAAGGAGCAAGGGAGGAGGAGGCCGGCCTAGGATAGGCGCGCCAGGGGAGTCCTACTCCCACCGGGAGTAGGATTCCCCCTTTCCTAGTCCAACTAGGAGTCCTTCCATGTAGGGGGAGTAGGAGAGAAGGAAAGGGAAGAGAGAAGGAGAAGGAAGGAAGGGGGCGCCCCCCTTCCCTAGTCCAATTCGGACTAGAGCAAGGGGAGGGGCGCTGCCACCTTTTGGCCCTTTCTCTCCTTTTCCCGTATGGCCCAATGAGGCCCAATACGAATTCCCGTAACTCTCCGGTACTCCGAAAAATACCCGAATCACTCGGAACCTTTCCGAACTCCGAATATAGTCGTCCAATATATCGATCTTTACGCCTCGACCATTTCGAGACTCCTCGTCATGTCCCCGATCTCATCCGGGACTCGAACTCCTTCGGTACATCAAAACTCATAAACTCATAATATAATCATCATCGAAACCTTAAGCGTGCGGACCCTACGGTTCGAGAACAATGTAGACATGACCGAGACACGTCTCCAGTCAATAACCAATAGCGGGACCTGGATGCCCATATTGGCTCCTACATATTCTACGAAGATCTTTATCGGTCAGACCGCATAACAACATACGTTGTTCCCTTTGTCATCGGTATGTTACTTGCCCGAGATTCGATCGTCGGTATCCAATACCTAGTTCAATCTCGCTATCGCAAGTCTCTTTACTCGTTCCGTAATACATCATCTCACAACTAACTCATTAGTTGCAATGCTTGCAAGGCTTATGTGATGTGCATTACCGAGAGGGCCCAGAGATACCTCTCCGACAATCGGAGTGACAAATCCTAATCTCGAAATACGCCAACCCAACATGTACCTTTGGAGACACCTGTAATGCTCCTTTATAATCACCCAGTTACGTTGTGACCTTTGGTAGCACCCAAAGTGTTCCTCCGGCAAACGGGAGTTGCATAATCTCATAGTCATAGGAACATGTATAAGTCATGAAGAAAGCAATAGCAACATACTAAACGATCGAGTGCTAAGCTAACGGAATGGGTCAAGTCAATCAGATCATTCAACTAATGATGTGACCTCATTAATCAAATAACAACTCTTTGTCCATGGTTAGGAAACATAACCATCTTTGATTAACGAGCTAGTCAAGTAGAGGCATACTAGTGACACTCTGTTTGTCTATGTATTCACACATGTATTATGTTTCCGGTTAATACAATTCTAGCATGAATAATAAACATTTATCATGATATAAGGAAATAAATAATAACTTTATTATTGCCTCTAGGGCATATTTCCTGCAGTCTCCCACTTGCACTAGAGTCAATAATCTAGATCACATCACCATGTGATTAACATCGATAGTTCACATCATCATGTGATTAACACCCATAGTTCACATCGCCATGTGACCAACACCCAAAGTGTTTACTAGATTCAGTAATCTGGTTCACATTGCTATGTGATTAACACCCAAAGAGTACTAAGGTGTGATCATGTTTTGCTTGTGAGAGAATCTTAGTCAACGGGTCTTTCACATTCAGATCCGTTATGTATTTTGCAAATTCCTATGTCAACAATGCTCTGCACGGAGCTACTCTAGCTAATTGCTCCCACTTTCAATATGTATCTAGATCGAGACTTAGAGTCATCCAGATCAGTGTCAAAACTTGCATCGACGTAACCCTTTACGGCGAACCTTTTTGTCACGTCCATAATCGAGAAACATATCCTTATTCCACTAAGGATAATTTTTGACCGCTGTCCAGTGATCTACTCTTAGATCACCATTGTACTCCCTTGCTTAACTCAGTGTAGGGTATACAATAGATCTGGTACACAGCATGGCATACTTTATAGAACCTATGGCTGAGACATAGGGAATGACTTTCATTCTCTTTCTATCTTATGCCGTGGTCGGGCTTTGAGTCTTACTCAATTTCACACCTTGTAACACAGGCAAGAACTCTTTCTTTGACTGTTCCATTTTGAACTACTTCAAAAACTTGTCAAGGTATGTACTCATTGAAAAAACTTATCAAGCGTCTTGATCTATCTCTATAGATATTGATGCTCAATATGTAAGCAGCTTCACCGAGGTCTTCCTTTGAAAAACTCCTTTCAAACACTCCTTTGTGCTTTCTGTATAATTCTACATTATTTCGATCAACAATATGTCATTCACATATACTTATCGAAATGCTGTAGTGCTCCCACTCACTTTCTTGTAAATACAGGCTTCACCGCAAGTCAGATAAAACTATATGCTTTGATCAACTTATCAAAGCGTATATTCCAACTCCGAGATGCTTGCACCAGTCCATAGATGGATCGCTGGAGCTTGCATATTTTGTTAGCACCTTTAGGATTGACAAAACCTTCTGGTTGCATCATATACAACTCTTCTTTAATAAATCCATTAAGGATTGCAGTTTTGTCATCCATTTGCCAGATTTCATAAAATGTGGCAATTGCTAACATGATTCGGACAGACTTTAAGCATCGATACGAGTGAGAAAATCTCATCGTAGTCAACACCTTGAACTTTGTCAAAAACTATTTTTCGACAAGTCTAGCTTTGTAGATAGTAACCCTACTATCAGCGTCCGTCTTCCTTTTGAAGATCCATTTATTTTCTATGGCTTGCCGATCATCGGGCAAGTCAACCAAAGTCCACACTTTGTTCTCATACATGGATCATATCTCAGATTTCATGGCCTCAAACCATTTCGCGGAATCTGGGCTCATCATCGCTTCCTCATAGTTCGCAAGTTCGTCATGGTCTAGTAACATGACTTCCAGAACAGGATTACCGTACCACTCTGGTGCGGATCTCACTCTGGTTTACCTACGAGATTCGGTAGTAACTTGATCTGAAGTTACATGATCATCATCATTAGCTTCCTCACTAATTGGTGTAGTAGTCACAGGAATAGATTTCTGTGATGAACTACTTTCCAATAAGGGAGAAGGTACAATTACCTTATCAAGTTCTACTTTCCTCCTACTCACTTCTTTCGAGAGAAACTCCTTCTCTAGAAAGGATCCTTCTTTAGCAACGATTTTGCCTTCGGATCTGTGATAGAAGGTGTACCCAACAATCTCCTTTGGGTATCCTATGAAGACGCATTTCTCCGATTTGGTTCGAGCTTATCATGATGAAACCTTTTCACATAAGCATCGCAACTCCAAACTTTAAGAAACGACAACTTTGGTTTCTTGCCAAACTACAGTACATATTGTGTCGTCTCAACGGACTTTAGATGGTGCTCCCTTTTTTTAACGTGAATGCAACTGTCTCTAATGTATAACCCCAAAACTATAGTGGTAAATTGGTAAGAGACATCATAGATTGTACTATATCCAATAAAGTATGGTTATGACGTTCGGACGCACCATTATGCTGTGGTGTTCCTGGTGGCGTGAGTAGTGAAACTATTTCACATTGTTTTAACTGAAGACCAAACTCGTAACTCAAATATTCGTCTCCGCGATCAGATCGTAGAAACTTTATTTTCTTGCCACGATGATTTTCCACTTCACTCTGAAATTCTTTGAACTTTTCAAACATTTCAGACTTATGTTTCATCAAGTAGATATACCCATATCTGCTCAAATCATCTGTGAAGGTCAGAAAATAATGATACCTGCTGCAAGCCTTAATATTCATTGGACCACATACATCAGTATGTATGATTTCCAACAAATCTGTTGCTTGCTCCATTGTTCCGGAGAACGGCGTTTTAGTCATCTTGCCCATAAGGCGTGGTTTGCAAGCATCAAGTGATTCCAAAAATCCCATCAGCATGGAGTTTCTTCGTGCGCTTTACACCAATATGACCTAAACGGCAGTGCCACAAATAAGTTGCACTATCATTATTAACTTTGCATCTTTTGGTTTCACTATTATGAATATGTGTATCACTACGATTGAGATCCAACGAACTTGTTTCATTGGGTGTATGACCATCGAAGGTTTTATTCATGTAAACAGAACAACAATTATTCTCTTACTTTAATGAATAACCGTATTGCAATAATCATGATCAAATCATATTCATGCTCAACGCAAAAAGCAAATAACACTTATTTAGGTTCAACACTAATCCCGAAAGTATAGGGGAGTGTGCGATGATGATCATATCAATCTTGGAACTGCTTCCAACACACATCGTCACTTCACCCTTAACTAGTTTCTGTTCATTCTGCAACTCCCGTTTCGAGTTACTATTCTTAGCAACTGAACCAGTATCAAATACCGAGGGGTTTCTATGAACACTAGTAAAATACACATCAATAATCTGTATATCCAATATACCTTTGTTCACTTTGCCATCCTTCTTATCCGCCAAATACTTAGGGTAGTTCCGCTTCCAGTGACCAGTCCCTTTGAAGTAGAAGCACTTAGTCTCAGGCTTAGGACCAGACTTGGGCTTCTTCACTTGAGTAGCAACTTGCTTTGCCGTTCTTCTTGAAGTTCCCCTTCTTCCCTTTTGCCCTTTTTCTTGAAACTAGTGATCTTGTCAACCATCAACACTTGATGTTCTTTCTTGATTTCTACCTTCATCAATTTCATCATCATGAAAAGCTCGGGAATCGTTTCCGTTATCCCTTGCATATTATAGTTCATCACGAAGTTCTACTAACTTGGTGATGGTGACTAGAGAATTTCATCAATCACTATCTTATCTGGAAGATTAACTCCCACTTGATTCAAGCGATTGTAGTACCCAGACAATCTGAGCACATGCTCACTAGTTGAGCGATTCTCCTCCATCTTTTAGCTATAGAACTTGTTGGAAATTTCATATCTCTCAACTCGGGTATTTGCTTGAAATATTAACTTCAATTCCTGGAACATCTCGTATGGTCCATGACGTTCAAAACGTCTTTGAAGTCCCGATTCTATGCCGTTAAGCATGGTGCACTAAACTATCAAGTAGTCATCATATTGAGCTAGCCAAACGTTCATAACGTTTGCATCTGCTCCTGCAATAGGTCTGTCACCTAGTGGTGCATCAAGGACATAATTCTGCTGTGCAGCAATGAGGACAAACCTCAGATCACGGATCCAATCCGCATCATTGCTACTAACATCTTTCAACACAATTTTCTCTAGGAACATATCAAAATAAACACATGAAAGCAACAACGCGAGCTATTGATCTACAACATAGATATGCTAATACTACCAGGACTAAGTTTATGATAAATTAAAGTTCAATTAATCATATTACTTAAGAACTCCCACTTAGATAGACATCCCTCTAATCTTCTAAGTGATCACGTGATCCAAATCAACTAAACCATAACCGATTAACACGTGAAATGGATTAGTCTTCAATGGTGAACATCATTATGTTGATCATATCTACTATATGATTCACGCTCGACCTTTCGGTCTCCGTGTTCCGAGGCCATATCTGTATATGCTAGGCTCGTCAAGTATAACCCGAGTATTCTGCATGTGCAAAACTGGCTTGCACCCGTTGTAGATGGACGTAGAGCTTATCACACCCGATTAACACGTGGTGTCTGGGCACGACGAACTTTGGCAACGGTGCATACTCGGGGAGAACACTTCTTGATAATTTAGTAAGAGATCATCTTATAATGCTACCGTCAATCAAAGCAAAATAAGATGCATAAAAGATAAACATCATATGCAATCAAAATATGTGACATGATATGGCCATGATCATCTTGCGCCTTTGATCTCCATCTCCAAAGTACTGTCATGATCTCTATCGTCATCGGCATGACACCATGATCTCCATCATCTTGATCTTATATCAATGTGTCATCACATGGTCGTCTCGCCAACAACTGCTCTTGCAACTATTGCTATCGCATAGCGATAAAGTAAAGCATTTATTTGGCGCTTGCATCTTATGCAATGAAGAGACAACCATAAGGCTTTAGCCAGTTGCCGATAACTTCAACAAAACATGATCATCTCATACAACAACTTATATCTCATCACGTCTTGACCATATCACATCACAACATGCCCTGCAAAAACAAGTTAGACGTCCTCTACTTTGTTTGTTGCAAGTTTTACGTGGCTGCTACGGGCTTTAAGCAAGAACCAATCTCACCTACGCATCAAAACCACAATGATAGTTTGTCAAATAGACTCCGTTTTAACCTTCGCAAGGACCGGGCGTAGCCATACTTGGTTCAACTAAAGTTGGAGAAACTGACACCCGCCAGCCACCTGTGTGCAAAGCACGGCGGTAGAACCAGTCTCGCGTAAGCGTACGCGTAATGTCGGTCCGGGCCGCTTCATCCAACAATACCGCCGAACCAAAGTATAACATGCTGGTAGGCAGTAGACTTATATCGTCCACAACTCACTTGTGTTCTACTCGTGCATATAACATCAAACCATAAAACCTAGGCTCGGATGCCACTGTTGGGGAACGTAGTAATTTCAAAAAATTTCCTACGCACACGCAAGATCATGGTGATGCATAGCAACTAGAGGGAAGAGTGTTGTCTACGTACCCTCGTAGACCGAAGCGGAAGCGTTCACAACGTAGAGGAAGTAGTCGTACGTTCTCCTCGCGATCCAACCGATCCTAGCGCCGTTATTCGGCGCCCCGAGTTCTTGACACACGACAGCTCGGTGACGCTCCTCGGGCTCCGATCCAGCAAAGCTCGGGAGAGAGTTCCACAAGACGACGGCGTGGTGACGATCTTGATGTTCTACCGACGCAGGGCTTCACCTAAGCACCGCTACGATATGACCGAGGTGGAATATGGTGGAGGGGGGCACCGCACACGGCTAAGGAACGATCTCAAGGATCAACTTGTGTATCATGGGGTGCCCCCTGCCCCCGTATATAAAGGAGCAAGGGAGGGAGGAGGCCGGCCTAGGATAGGGCGCGCCAAGGGGAGTCCTACTCCCACCGGGAGTAGGATTCCCCCTTTCCTAGTCCAACTAGGAGTCCTTCCATGTAGGGGGAGTAGGAGAGAAGGAAAGGGAAGAGAGAAGGAGAAGGAAGGAAGGGGGCGCCCCCCTTCCCTAGTCCAATTCGGACTAGAGCAAGGGGAGGGGCGCTGCCACCTTTTGGCCCTTTCTCTCCTTTTCCCGTATGGCCCAATGAGGCCCAATACGAATTCCCGTAACTCTCCGGTACTCCGAAAAATACCCGAATCACTCGGAACCTTTCCGAACTCCGAATATAGTCGTCCAATATATCGATCTTTACGTCTCGACCATTTCGAGACTCCTCGTCATGTCCCCGATCTCATCCGGGACTCCGAACTCCTTCGGTACATCAAAACTCATAAACTCATAATATAACTGTCATCGAAACCTTAAGCGTGCAGACCCTACGGTTCGAGAACAATGTAGACATGACCGAGACACGTCTCCAGTCAATAACCAATAGCGGGACCTGGATGCCCATATTGGCTCCTACATATTCTACGAAGATCTTTATCGGTCAGACCGCATAACAACATACGTTGTTCCCTTTGTCATCGGTATGTTACTTGCCCGAGATTCGATCGTCGGTATCCAATACCTAGTTCAATCTCGTTACCGGCAAGTCTCTTTACTCGTTCCGTAATACATCATCTCGCAACTAACTCATTAGTTGCAATGCTTGCAAGGCTTATGTGATGTGCATTACCGAGAGGGCCCAGAGATACCTCTCCGACAATCGGAGTGACAAATCCTAATCTCGAAATACGCCAACCCAACATGTACCTTTGGAGACACCTGTAATGCTCCTTTATAATCACCCAGTTACGTTGTGACGTTTGGTAGCACCCAAAGTGTTCCTCCGGCAAACGGGAGTTGCATAATCTCATAGTCATAGGAACATGTATAAGTCATGAAGAAAGCAATAGCAACATACTAAACGATCGAGTGCTAAGCTAACGGAATGGGTCAAGTAAATCAGATCATTCAACTAATGATGTGACCTCGTTAATCAAATAACAACTCTTTGTCCATGGTTAGGAAACATAACCATCTTTGATTAACGAGCTAGTCAAGTAGAGGCATACTAGTGACACTCTGTTTGTCTATGTATTCACACATGTATTATGTTTTCGGTTAATACAATTCTAGCATGAATAATAAACATTTATCATGATATAAGGAAATAAATAATAACTTTATTATTGCCTCTAGGGCATATTTCCTTCAGTGTCAATGTTCCTTCTTTACCACGGTTATTGGCATTCACTTCTTCCACAAAAATATCAATGAAAGTTCTAAGACCCACATTATCCCATTGTGCTTTCATCTATTTTTCATCATGTCAATACAAAAGAATTGGAAGAATTAATATGCAGTACAAACAATAGCTAGATATTGCTTTTACAGTAGCATATATAAGCAACGCATCATATCAATATTTCTTCTATGCAACCAGAGGGCAACAATTGTACTACTATTTGGCACAATCAATACATCCATATCAAAATTATTTCTGCCATATATAAGCAACGCATCATAGCAAATCAAGATGAAAACATCATTCTTCAGCAGTAGCTTGCAACAAATCTAGATGAACTTTTTGCAAAAGAAATCACAGGAGGAGCTGCTCACCTTGGTGGCTCACGGCCAGGAGGAGGGGAGGGGAAAAGGGGGTCGCCGTCCGCGGGAGTGGGGCACCGTCCGCCAGAGTGGAGCCCTGGCCGGACCGGGCCAGGAGCTGCTGCTGGACACCGGAGACGGAGGGGATGCGGCCGAGGAGGGGTCGCGCCCGTGGGAGCTGGGGTGGAGATGTAGGCCTACCCGCTGGCCATGTCGCCAGAGATGGCCTCGTCAAGGACCGGAGGACCTGAGGACTATCAGCAGCGGCGACGGTTAGGAGGGCTAGAAGAACGGCAAGCAAGTAGCTGCTCAAGTGAAGAAGTCCAAATCTGGACCTAAGCCTGAAACTGAGTGCTTCTACTGCAAGGGGACTAGTCACTGGAAGCGGAACTGCCCCAAGTATTTGGCAGAGAAGAAGGATGGCAAAATGAAAGGTATATTTGATATACATGTTATTGATGTGTACCTTACTAATGCTTGCAGTAGCGCCTGGGTATTTGATACTGGTTCTGTTGCTAATATTTGCAACTCGAAACAAGGGCTACGGATTAAGCGAAGATTGGCTAAGGATGAGGTGACAATGCGCGTGGGAAATGGTTCCAAAGTCGATATGATCGCCGTCGACACGCTACCTCTACATCTACCTTCGGGAGTAGTTTTAGACCCGAATAATTGTTATTTGGTGCCAGCGTTAAGCATGACCATTATATCTGGATCTTGTTTGATGCAAGATGGTTATTCATTTAAATCAGAGAATAATGGTTGTTCTATTTATATGAATAATATCTTTTATGGTCATGCACCCTTGATGAGTGGTCTATTTTTACTAAATCTTGATAGTAGTGATACACATGTTCATAGTATTGAAGCCAAAAGATATAAGTTTAATAATGATAGTGCAACTTATTTGTGGCACTGTCGTTTAGGTCATATTGGTGTAAACGCATGAAGAAACTCCATGATGATGGGCTTTTGGAATCACTTGATGCTTGCGAACCATGCCTCATGGGCAAGATGACTAAGACTCCGTTCTCCAGAACAATGGAGCGAGCAACAGACTTGTTGGAAATAATACATACTGATGTATGCGGTCCGATGAGTGTTGATGCTCGTGGCTGGTATCATTATTTTCTTACCTTCACAGATGATTTGAGCAGATATGGGTATATCTACTTGATGAAACATAAGTCTGAAACATTTCAAAAGTTCAAAGAATTTCAGAGTGAAGTGGAAAATCATCGTAACTAGAAAATAAAGTTTCTGCGATCTGATCGTGGAGGAGAATATTTGAGTTACGAGTTTGGTCTTCATTTGAAACAATGCAGAATAGTTCCGCAACTCACGCCACCCGGAACACCACAGCGTAATGGTGTGTCCGAACGTCGTAATCGTAGTTTACTTGATATGGTGCGATCTATGATGTCTCTCACTGATTTACCGCTATCGTTTTGGGGTTATGCTTTAGAGACGGCTGCATTCACGTTAAATAGGGCACCATCTAAATCCATTGAGACGACACCTTATGAACTGTGGTTTGGCAAGAAACTCAAGTTGTTGTTTCTTAAAGTTTGGGGTTGCGATGCTTATGTGAAAAAGCTTCAACCTGATAAGCTCGAACCCAAATCGGAGAAATGTGTCTTCATAGGATACCCAAAGGAAACTGTTGGGTACACCTTCTATCACAAATCCGAAGGCAAGATATTCGTTGCTAAGAATGGATCCTTTCTAGAGAAGGAGTTTCTCTCAAAAGAAGTGAGTGGGAGGAAAGTAGAACTTGACAAGGTAATTGTACCTTCTCCCTTATTGGAAAGTAGTTCATCACAGAAATCAGTTCCAGTGATTCCTACACCAGTAAGTGAGGAAGCTAATGATGATGATCATGAAACTTCTGATCAAGTTACTACCGAACCTCGGAGGTCAACCAGAGTAAGATCCGCACCAGAGTGATACGGTAATCCTGTTCTGGAAGTCATGTTACTTGACCATGACGAACCTACGAACTATGAGGAAGCGATGATGAGCCCAGATTCCGCAAACTGGCTTGAGGCATTGAAATCTGAGATGAGATCCATGTATGAGAACAAAGTGTGGACTTTGGTTGACTTGCCCGATGATCGGCAAGCCATAGAGAATAAATGGATCTTCAAGAAGATGACTCATGCTGGCGGTAATGTTACTGTCTACAAAGCTCGACTTGTTGCGAAAGGTTTTTGACAAGTTCAAGGAGTTGACTGCGATGCTTAAGTCCGTCCGAATAATGTTAGCAATTGCCGCATTTTATGATTATGAAATTTGGCAAATGGATGTCAAAACTGCATTCCTTAATGGATATCTTAAAGAAGAGTTGTATATGATGCAACTAGAAGGTTTTGTCGATCCAAAAGGTGCTAACAGAGTGTGCAAGCTCCAGCGATCCATTTATGAACTGGTGCAAGCCTCTCGGAGTTGGAATATACGCTTTGATAGTGTGATCGAAGCATATGGTTTTATACAGACTTTTGGAGAAGCTTGTATTTACAAGAAAGTGAGTGGGAGCTCTATAGCATTTCTGATATTATATGTGGATGGCATATTGTTGATCAGAAATGATACTGAATTTCTGAATAGCATAAAAGGATACTTGTATAATAATTTTTCAATGAAAGACCTCGGAGAAGCTGCTTATATATTGGGCATCAAGATCTATAGAGATAGATCAAGACGCTTAATTGGACTTTCATAAAGCACATACCTTGATAAAGTTTTGAACAAGTTCAAAATGGATCAAGCAAAGAAGGGCTTCTTGCCTGTGTTACAAGGTGTGAAATTGAGTCAGACTCAATGCCCGACCACTGCAGAAGATAGAGAGAAAATGAAGGTCATTCCCTATGCTTCAGCCATAGGTTCTATCATGTATGCAATGCTGTGTACCAGACCTGATGTGTGCCTTGATATTAGTTTAGCAGAGAGGTACCAAAGTAATCCAGGAGTGGATCACTGGACAGCGGTCAAGTACATCCTGAAATACCTGAAAAGGATTAAGGATATGTTTCTCATTTATGGAGGTGACAAAGAGCTCGTCGTAAACGGTTACGTCGATGCAAGCTTTGACACTGATCCGGATGACTCTAAGTCACAAATCGGATACGTATTTTTATTAAATGGTGGAGTTGTCAGTTGGTGCAGTTCCAAGCAGAGTGTCGTGGCGGGATCTATGTGTGAAGCGGAGTACATAGCTGCTTCGGAAGCAGCAAATGAAGGAGTCTGGATGAAGGAGTTCATATCCGATCTAGGTGTCATACCTACTGCATCGGGTACAATGAAAATCTTTTGTGACAATACTGGTGCAATTGCCTTGGCAAAGGAATCCAGATTTCATGAGAGAACCAAGCACATCAAGAGACGCTTCAATTCCATCCGCGACCAAGTCAAGGAGGGAGACATAGAGATTTGCAAGATACATACGGATCTGAATGTTGCAGACCCGTTGACTAAGCCTCTCTCACGAGCAAAACATGATCAACACCAAGACTCCATGGGTGTTAGAATCATTACAATGTAATCTTGATTATTGACTCTAGTGCAAGTGGGAGACTGCAGGAAATATGCCCTAGAGGCAATAATAAAGTTGTTATTTATATTTCCTTATATCATGATAAATGTTTATTATTCATGCTAGAATTGTATTAACCAGAAACTTAATACATGTGTGAATACATAGACAAACAGAATGTCACTAGTATGCCTCTACTTGACTAGCTTGTTAATCAAAGATGGTTAAGTTTCCTAGCCATGGACAAAGAGTTGTCATTTGATAAACGGGATCACATCATTAGAGAATGATGTGATTGACTTGACCCATCCTTTAGCTTAGCACTATGACTCATTAGTTTATTGCTATTGCTTTCTCCATAACTTATACATGTTCCTATGACTATGAGATTATGCAACTCCCGAATACCGGAGGAACACTTAGTGTGCTATCAAATGTCACAACGTAACTGGGTGACTATAAAGATGCTCTACAGGTGTCTCCGATGGTGTTTGTTGAGTTGGCATAGATCGAGATTAGGATTTGTCACTCCGATTGTCGGAGAGGTATCTCTGGGCCCTCTTGGTAATGCACATCACTATAAGCCTTGCAAGCAATGTGACTAATGAGTTAGTTATGGGATGATGCATTATGGAATGAGTAAAGAGACTTGCCGGTAACGAGATTGAACTAGGTATTGAGATACCGACGATCGAATCTCGGGCAAGTAACATACCGATGACAAACGGAACAACGTATGTTGTTATGCGGTTTGACCGATAAAGATCTTCGTAGAATATGTAGGAGCCAATATGAGCATCCAGGTTCCGCTATTGGTTATTGACCGGAGATGTGCCTCGGTCAAGTCTACATAGTTCTCGAACCCGTAGGGTCCGCACGCTTAACGTTCGATGATGATTTGTATTATGGGTTATGTGTTTTGATGTACCGAAGGTAGTTCGGAGTCCCGGATATGATCACGGACATGATGAGGAGTCTTGAAATGGTCGAGACATAAAGATAGATATATTGGAAAGCTATGTTTGGACATCGGAATGGTTCCGGGTGAGTTCGGGCATTTACAGGAGTATCGGGGGGTTACCGGAACCCCGCGGGGAGTGTATGGGCCTTATTGGGCCTTAGTGGGAGAGAGGAGGAGGCGGCCAGGTGGAGGGCGCCCCCCCAAGCCCAATCCGAATTGGGTGGACCCCCCCTTTCCTTCCCTCTCTCTCCCCCTTCCTTCCTCTCCTACTCCAACTAGGGAAGGGAGAATCCTACTCCCACCGGGAGTAGGACTCCCCCCTTGGGCGCGCCATGAGAGGGCCGGCCCTCCCCCTCCTCCACTCCTTTATATACGGGGGAGGGGGCACCCCATAGACACACAAGTTGATTGTTTAGCCGTGTGCGGTGCCCCCTCCATAGATTTCCACCTCGGTCATATCGTTGCAGTGCTTAGGCGAAGCCCTGCGCCGGTAGCTTCATCATCACCGTCATTACGCTGTCGTGCTGACGAAACTCTCCCTCGACCTCAGCTGGATCTAGAGTTCGTGGGACGTCACCGAGCTGAACGTGTGCAGATTGCGGAGGTGCCGTACCTTCGGTGCTAGGATCGGTCGGATCGTGAAGACGTACGACTACATCAACCGCGTGCGTTGTCATAACTCTTCCGCTTACGGTCTACGAGGGTACGTAGAAAACACTCTCCCCTCTCGTTGCTATGCATCACCTAGATGGATCTTGCGTGTGCGTAGGAATTTTGTTGAAATTACTGCGTTCCCCAACACTAAGTTGGCTTCTCTAAAACGAGTTCTTTTGAGCTTAGCTTATTTTGACAATAAGCTGCTAGAATCTACAGAAGAACTGGCCCTAAGCTGGTTTCTCTAAAACGAGTTCTTTTGAGCTTCTAGCTTATTTTGACAATAAGCTGCTATAAGCTACAAAAGAACTGGCCCTAAGCGTCTATCCTGTACAAATAAGCACCGGTTCTTAAAGAAAGACTGGTTTATTTCTCTAAGCACCTCCCCTAAGCACCTTGCATTGTACAAGGCCTTAGGGAGGCGCTTAGATAAATAAACTGGGTTTTTTCTGAAGCACCGGTGCCTATTTCTACATTAGAGGTGCCTAATTAAGCGTCTACCCTGTACAAATAAGTACCAGTGCTTAGGGAAAGCCTGGTTTATTTTTCTAAGCACCTCTCGTAAGCACCTTGCATTGTACAAGTCCTTAAAAGAATACAATCATTTCTCTCCCCCTCCTCCATCCTTGCTTCCTTATATAGAGGGTTAAGATTTAAGATTCTTCTACACATCATTACTCTTGACCTGCGTACTGATGCAATCCCGCCTCAATCGTCTCCCGCTCCCCTCCGATGATGGTGTTGCCGAGGCACAGAATAGTAGACCGGAAAAATATATTTGCATGAATAGTAACACGTGAGAAAAAAGTCCTTGACCAATTACTGTCTTTTTATACACCACGACATCAGTGGACAGTGCACCAACAATTACCCGACCAGAACAGTATCCGAATCAACCCAGAACTGCTAACCACACACTTGGGTTAGAGCTTTTCAAAGTGATCAACCCAAGTGTGATATTTTGCTGAACAACAACTGCAAAATCTTTAAGAAGTAAGAACTAGCTACATTGATGTTTTATTTGCCTTGCTATGTTGTTTGCCAAGCTAGTCAGGTACTTACTCTTGTCTGATTGACACAGACAAGTACATATTGGATGCTAGCTAGAGAGCTACCAATATAGTTAATGTTGAAAGAATTAAAGGCCAATTTATGCAGAGGCACTACACCATATAGATAACGACAGAGAAGATGAAAGGGGACATTGCTCTAAGATCAAGAAAAATGTTGATAAGCTAACAGAATGGGCAAACACATGCTATGCTGATGGGACTGGGGATGGATTGTTTTAGATGGGGGATCGAGGCATGAAATATCTTGTTGACTGGCATACCAATGAGTGTAGTTGTAAGAGGTGGCAGAAGGGTGGCACATCATGAGTACATGTTATAACATGTGCTAGACATGAGAGAGTGGATCCCCCAGACTGGCAGACCAATGCTATTCTATTAGCATGTTCAAGAAATCATATAGCAGCATCATCTATCCATGTAGAGACGAGACAAAATGGGAGAAGATGAATGGGCCACCAATTAAGCCACCATTCTACCAGAAGCAGGTAGGAAGGACATGCAAGAGTAGAAAAAAAGCACCAGGTGAAGTGGTTTTCAGCAATGGAGGGGGGGAAATGTCTAGGTATGGTGTGATCATGCATTGCAAGTATTGTGGAGAGCCAGATCACAATATCAAAGGCTGCAGGTACCTGAAGGCAGGTCTGTCTCCTCCAAATGTGCAAGATCCACCAACACCACATGGCAATGCCGAAGCTCCACAACCATAAGGAGATGGTCAAGCTGCAAATGCACCACCTAAAGGAAATGTTGGGGGGTGATGAGCCTGTCATTACTCGGGTTGGTTTTGTAACTTGAAATTTTAAATCCTTCCAATCTTTCCCTTTTCTGGCAATGTTGGATAACTACAGACATTGCTTGAACTCCAACGGGAGCACAACCCTTTAAAAAATCATGTCATAGAAGATCTTATGATTCAAAATGTAAGTTCATTCAAGCCCCTATGATTGATCTCTTTTTTCTTATGGTTCTTCATGTGGTTGGATAACTATAATTATTGTGATAGAACATCTTCTGGTTTATCTAAACTGCAATATGTACATCTCTTTTCTCATGCATAGGAATGTGCCAAGAGTAATTGCAAGAGGTCTGTTCCAGAATCAACATTCATTTCTACTACCCATGTCTCGCTCAACCAAAACCAAGGTAGAACAAGCAACCAGGGGAACACAAGCACCATCCAACAACGTGACTTGGCCAAGAAGTTGCTTGCTCGAAAGAGGCGGAGAGACAAGGAGTTGGAAGATAAGAAACAAGTAATGCTTATAGCAAGAAGAGAAAACGGCAAAAGAAGGCAGAGGGCGCTGCCAGAAAGAGACGTCAACAAGAAGAGAAGAAAGCACTAGAAGCAGAGAGGAAGAGAAAGTCATTGGTTGAGAAGAGAGAGAAGAGAAAAGAACAAGTTGCATTAGCAAAGCAGGCTCAAGCAGGGACAAGCCAGACCATTATGGAGACCAAGAAAAGTATAGCTACTGAGGAAAAGCAAGGCAACAAGCTGAGAAGAAGGCTCAAAAGAGGAAGTTGCTGCAAAGAAGAGAGCAGAGAAAGAAGCTGATGCAGCAAAAAGAAGAACAGAAAAGCAAGCTACTACTAATTCAAGGAAGGGGGGACTTAGGTTACTAGCATTTTAGTTGGAGAGGGCTGCTGGTTTAGAGCATCAATTAGATGATGAGCTAGTGCTGCCCGAGCAAACCAACATGACATCAATGTTTGATATCTTCATATGACTAGGCTCTCTTCTAGTTCTTATGCTCTAATGCATCATGTAATAAGATGTGAATGATGAGAAGTGTTATAACTGATCCATACTGATGTGTGCACATGAGTATGGATCAATTGTTGATCATTTTCTAATCATTACTTGGTCCTTTTGAATGATTGTTATGACTATGCTTTTGTTATGATGGATACTTGGTACTTCTGAATGATGGTTATGACTATGCTTTTCTTAGAGTGTTTACTTGATCATGCCAAAAGGCCAACATATCATACATATAGTTTCTCTTTAAACTGAAATGAGTGTACTGAGATCATGCCAAAAGGCCATCACAGCATACAAATGTTTTCTCTTTTAAAGTTGGGCAGCATATACCTTGTGCACAATATATATATTTCTTTAAAGTTAGGTCACTATAGTAACATGTTTTCTCTCAAATTTCTGCCCATATTTATATCCGCTTCCCGGTTTCCATGGTACACATACATATTTAAAAGTCAGCCAGCCAGTCAGTCAGTCGAGCTTGACGGTGGAGAAGAGGTAGTAGACGAAGCAGAAGGAGGCGGCGAGCCCGACGGCGCCGGTGGCCAGCATGACGGCGAGCGCCATGAGCAACGAGTACCCGACGTAGAGCGCGGCGGACACCGGGCCGCTGAGGCTGTGCAGGTCGAACACGAGGTAGTACACGGCGTACCCGAGGATGTAGGCGGCGACGGAGCCGGAGGCGAAGAAGGAGCGCCACCACCACCGCCAGTCCTCCACGCACAGCCCCATGTACGTGAGCACCACCGACACCTCGGCGCACACCGCCACCAGCAGCCCCAGCACCACCAGCAGGAACCCGAACACGTAGTACACCCGCCCCAGCCACAGGCTCGACATGATGAAGAAGAGCTCGATGAAGAGCGTCCCGAACGGCAGCGTGCCCGCCACCGCCACGAACACCCACGGCGAGCACTGCGCCGCCGGCACCTGCCGCGCGATCTTGTTCGTCTTCACGGGGTACTCCACGTGGCCGCGCACGCGCGACGCCAGGAGGCCGCCGGCCAGGGTGAGCGGCACCGACACGAAGAACCAGAGCAGGATCAGCACCACGAACAGCGCGAACGGCACGGCGCCCGTGCTGCCGTTGTACCAGAGCACGCAGTTGAGCGCGGTGAAGACGGAGAACCCAATGCCAGGGAACACGAACGAGGCCCGCCACGCCACGGCCTTCCACCCGGCGCTCTCGCCGTGCCGCACCGTCTTCCAGAGCCGCACGGACGTGTACCCGGCCGCGAGCCCCAGGACGAGGTAGAAGCAGAGCATGCCGGTCACGAGCGCGCCCCGGGACGCCGGCGACAAGAACCCGAGCGCCGCGAAGAGGATGGTGACCACGCCCATGCCCAGGATGCGCACGCCGTCGCCCACCATCACGCACAGGAGCACCGGGTGGCTGGGCTCCCGGAACGCGTCCCCGGCCACGAGCTTCCACCCGGCCATGTCGTCCGCGTGCGGGGCCGCCTCGCTGCCGAGCTCCTCGTACTGCGCCAGGTCGCGCCGCACGGTGCGGAGCAGGATGACCAGCACGATGGCCGCCAGGAACGCCACCACCACGATGGAGTTGAGGATGGAGAACCAGTGCACCTGGGCGCCGCCCATCTCCAGGTACGCGTCCCAGCGCGACGGCCACTCCACGGCGCTCTCCACGAAGGCCACCTCGTACGAGAAGGCCAGCGGCCTGTTGGCCTGCACGCGCATGCCCACCACGGAAGGGTCGCATCCGGCGGCCGCCTTGGACGAGAAGCCCTCGTACATCTTCTTGTCGCCGATGGCCGCCTCGTCGTGCTCCACGCTGCACGGCACGACCTCGAACCCGACGACGGTGTACCCGCCACCACCGCCGCCGCCGCCGCCGGATAAGCCGATGAGCTCAGACGCATCGGCGGTGGCCATCAAGGCCTCCACCCTGGCGGTGCCATTCTTCTGCTTGTTGACCAGAACCGTGAGCTTGAGGTGGTTGTAGACGTAGTACTCCCCGTCGTCGGCGCGCACGCCGACCGGGAAACCCGTGGACCGGAGCAGCACGTCCGGCGCGATGGGATTATTCACAAACCGGACGACGGGGAGCGTGTCGAGGAGTAGGTTAACGTGGTAGGCGTCGTCGATGCGGGACTTGATGAGGTCGGCGGCGGCGGGGGAGACCGGGTCGGTGCGGCAGAGGAACAAGGCGGCGGTGCTGTTCTGGAGCATGGAGAAGCGGTAGGGCGACGTCTCGATGCGGTCGCCGAGGAGGAGCTCGCCGAGGCTCTCGGCGGCGCGGTTGACGCCGCCCTGCGGGGCGCAGAAGGGGAGGGAGTAGTAGGGGAACGGGAGCTTGGAGGACGGCGAGGTGAGGGAGTTGACCTTGGCGGCGAGGGCCTCGCCGGGGAGGTAGCGGTGCGGGTAGCTCCCCGGGAGGTAGAAGGCCGTCGCCGGAGAGATGTTCAGATGTTGCAAAAGCATGAAGAGAAGAAGGGTGGAGAGGATGGAAGGGGAAGCCATTGCCTTTGCCTTGCAACTTTGCAAGTATGCCGGCGGAGGAGCAGGAAGAGGCCGCCGGTGTGCTGCTCGATCGCTGTTTGCTGGGTGTGAAACTCTTATTGATGATGTCTGCTTTGTTGATTAGCAAGCAAGCAAAGGGAAGGGACGACCCAGCTCCACTCCACTGAAACTGAATCACTGATCCAAAAAACTGAGGGTTGACATCACTCATGCACGCCACACCCACACCAGGATTTATCTCCCAAACTTACGAAAAGGCACGTCCGGGTTGGATGCGAGATCAAGTAAAGTACGTTGAGACGACTTGTTGCCCGTAGCAGTTTGTCCGAAGCAAAAGCCAAAAAAAAAAAACTTTGGCTAGGGTTTCTTCTGCCTCCCGCCGGTACCGCCGTCGGTCCACCTCGTTTTCTGTGGCCTTAGGGCCATAGAGGCGCGGTAGATCCCTGGCGGGAGGGCTCCGTTTTTTTAGGTTTTTTTGAGTTTTATTAAGGTTTGTGTTCTGTTAAGAGAGACGACGGCGGTGGCTCTCTGAAGATGAAATAAGCTTCTCCCAGACTTCGTGCGTCCGTGGTTTTCTCCCGCAAGGATTTTCACGTGAAAATCCGTGTGCTCCCGTCTCATTTATTCTCATTTTATCTAACAATTTGAAATGTTTGCCTATGGAAAATATGCTTCCCAGATCACAAATTTGTGTACAGCAAATGCTTTCTAGATACTTTAATGAAAGTTCATCTTCTTCTCTAAGCATTTATACAGTCACCCATGATTAACTAGTTTTCGTTTGTCAAAGATCAAATGTTTTTGGTGCCATTTTGGTTGGTTCTATGCATCTGAAGATTACATTGTTTTCTGAACAAGTGTACTGCACTTTATTTCCTTGGATCACTACATCACTACGTTACATTGTAATACAGGCAAAATGGCAACTGTCGTTGTGAGGGAATAGACTGATAGATAGAAGACCAGAAAGAAACTCTCACTGCTTTATTGGTAGCACATACACACGGGTCCTCAAATGTCAAGAGTCACAAAATAGCCATAACGAGAAAAACCGAAACCATCGCCGCTTCAGCTTGAAACTGGATGCGGCAGGATCACGAAAGCAGGTTCCCCAGGAGTGTTCCACCACCTGTGGATGAGCGCCGATCAGGGGTCGCATGAGCAGCCACCACCCGATGATGCAGCTCTGAAACTGCGCTCCCACTGGTCGACTGGTGCGGCTTCAGCATGAGGCACGTGTCGGGGATTCTTCTCCCTCTTGTCACCCTTCAGCTGCTTCATGGCATGCTTCAGCGCTGGGAGAAGAGCATCCATGCACTCCGCGACAGCATTCGGGTTGCCGGGCATGTTGATGATCTGGAAAAAGGAACTCTTGTGAGCGTTTCAAGCCTACAAGTTTGAAATTATGAAGCATTCTTTGGTTTCAGGCCATACAAGTGTCGATCCTCTTATCCCACACGCCGCTCGGGATAGCATCGCAAATGGTGTCACCTGTACCGAACAGAAAAGTGCAAGCACCATCAGTACAGAAGAAAAGAATCTGAATCCTGCCGAGTTCAAGACACTAAACACAATTGGGGAAAGTTGTTTTCTATGTGATCTATATACGGTCAGCAATTAGATGTGATCTATGGAAATAGTCAGTAAGTGAATTGATATGTTAAAACAAAGAGGCTGTAATAAACGTTGTCATCACCTTCAAACTCTCCTGAATCATAACAAACGCAAGGCCAGGTGCTTCTTTCTCTATTACAGATTTAGTTGCTTCTGGAGTAACATCTCTAGGTGTGAAGCCAGTGCCACCTGCATGTTTCCAGGAAGTAGAAGCTAGTGTGAGTAGGAATCTTGAGATCATGTCACCTAAGCGATTTCTTCAAAATAAAATTTTCACCTAAGGTCAAGATGAGGTTAACACGGTCAATATCACTCCACTTCACCAGAATCTCCTTAATTTTGTCCACTTCATCTGGAACCACAGCAGTAGCAACAACAAATGCTCCCCCCAATTTCTCTGATGAAGAGTTCACTACAGATACAGCTCTAGGGCCACTACAGATGGGATGATAAGAGAGACGAAATAACAATGGCATAAGTTACTTTTCATGGAAGCATGATCCACATCATGAAGAATAAACAGAAGTTATGATTAATCCGCAATTTTGAGGCCAAGAAAGGATAATAACTTTGTGAAATGTGGAGTCCTTACTGAAATGCATCACCATCTTATGTGAAGAATCATCAGTTAATCATCTCTTCTATTTTGCATCAAGAGTGACCCACTTGCAACTCGAGGCAAAGAGGTGTATCAAGATGCACGTACTTTGCAAAGAGTACAAATTTTGAGGACTAGGTACGATAATAAACTTGTAAAATGTGGAGTCCTTACTGAGACACATCACCATCTTATGTGAAGAATCATCAGCAAATTGACTCTTCTATTTTGCATCAAGAGTGACCCATTTGCAACTCAAGGCAAAGAGGTGTATCAGGATGCATGTACTTTGCAAAGAGAACATATTTTGAGGCCTAGGTATGATAATAAACTTGTGAAATGTGGAGTCCTTACTGAGACGCATCACCATCTTATGTGAATATGCAAAGAATAGACAGTAATTTGACTCTTTTATTTTGCATCAAGAGTGACCCATTTGCAACTCGAAGCAAAGAGGTGTATCAGGATGCACGTACTTGCAAAGAGTATAAATTTTGAGGCCTAGGTATGATGATAATTTTTTGAAATGTGGAGTCCTTACTGAAACACATCACCATCTTATGTGAACATGCAAGGCATAGACAGTAATTTGACTCATTTCATTTTGCATCAAGAGTGACCCATTTGCAGCTTGAGGCAAAGAGGTGTATCAGGATGCATGTACTCTGCATACCATACAGATTTTTTCTTTCTAATGTCTTTTGAGAGTGGGAACAAAATCACAAACAACAGAACTTAAGACTGAAGAAAAAAGGTATTGCACTTCAGGAAATACCTCCTATCAGGGCCTGCTCCAGAAGAAACAGTGTCACTAACAGTCAGAATTGCTACTTTAACTTCGGCATTCTGAGAAGCTGCAACCTGTGGCGCATCCGCCAAAGCACCTTTTGCAGAAGAAACAAGATGAGATGATAGGGGGCTGGAAGCAGCAGGCAGCTTATCCAGAGGAGGGCTAGTTATATCAGAAATAAGTATAGCTTGGACAGATGCTCCAGCTGCCAATATCTGCCCAGATGATTGCACTTCCAGCAAGGCATTTGCAGATTTCATACTTAGAAGGCGGCTACTAGCTTGTTGGCCAGTGCTCTCAGCCACATAACTGCCAAATAAATTAACAGACATTTACTTATGTGGTGTCAAATATGGTGTAATGAAACATCAGGCTGCCATGGTAATAAATAACTCTTACCCTGGTCTACCAGATCCATCGTCAAGCACCCATCTGATCACTGCACGATGAAACTCCATACGATGTGGGTCTGCTCTTAGAGGATGTGATATACGCACATGCACTCTGAAAAAGTCTCATCAGTGGGAAATGAAGAACAAATAATGAAAGGAAAACTAATAACAAGCACAAGGATAACTACCTCTCCAGATGAGGATTTGACCAGCCAGAGACAAGACGTATTGCAGGAACAACAAAGAGATTGAAGCAAACCATACAACTCACTGGGTTCCCAGGCAAGCCAAAAGCAAGAGCTGTTTTGGATGGCTTTGTTGTGTCATTTGCTGTGATCTCAGCAAATGTCAATGGCTTCCCTGGTTTCATTCGGATCTGCATGCACATACAGCAAACGATTAAAATTATTGGAGAAAAATGGATAGATATAGCATGTCGAGTTTAAAAGGTATCTTTTGCAAACATAACTGCTTTCAATGGTTATCCAATAGCATACAGGAAAAGAATACAATAATAAGGCTGATGCTGCTTATCAACATCTTGGCACACAATACTCCAGAAGGATTTCTAGGTTACCTTTTCAAAGTGAATTTTACCCATCTTTGCCAAGCAAGGTTTGACTAGATCTCTATCACCCATGGAAACACCACCAGAAGTAAGGATTATATCAGCATCAGAACGTAAAGCTGCATCCATATGCTCCATAAGACTTTCTTCAGTATCTTTTGCGATACCCAAGTCAACCACTTTACACTTCTGCTGAATAGCAGCAGCAAGTAGCATGGCCCGGTTAGAATCACGAATCTGAAATTTTAGTTTGAAGCAGAGAGGTCATGCATTTTGGTAAATATGGAATGCAAAGAAATGCGAAGGACGCAAACGTTGTGGAATAGTAGAAATAACCTGACCACGATTGAGAGTTGCAGTGGCTGGCTGAACTAACTCATCCCCTGTAGAAAATACAGCAATGGTTGGTCGACGGTATGCCTGCACATGCAAACACAGAATGCTGCATTAGTGCATTATACGTTTTACTCTCATATATACTTGGTAACATCAGGCAGAAGATATTAACCTTGACAGTAGTTACTCCCACTGTTGCAAGCAGCCCAATTTCTGCAGGACCTATGTTCTCACCGGATTTTAGCACTATAGAACCTTCCTCTATGTCACATCCCTGGAAATTATACATTCAGATAACTAACACACCGGTTACCAAGAAAACTTCAACACAGATGATTGTAGTCCATCTTTATAGAGAAAACATGAAGCTGTGTTACTAGACAATACCTAATTGTGCATACAACATTTCATAGATCTTTTATTGCATTCAGTGTTCTGTACGAATAGTGGTAGGAATTGATATACATCTGTAAACAACTAATACCATTACAAGATTTTAAGAATCTTGCTTCCAGTTTCCAAGACAAGAGATGAAACAACTACACAAGCTGAATTTGGATGCAGTTAACATGGCAGTAGAGCATGGACCATAGCTTTTTTCCCCATACGATCCCCCACAAGGGACCGGGTTCCACTATCAATATAACGGAACGAGCATGGACCATACCTATCTATCAAATCCATAGTATCACAAATCAGAACCCATGGTTACCCTCCAAGACGCAGGAGAGCTCACTAAAATAGAGATGAAACAGTAATCTGGTCGAACATTTAACTGAATTTTAGGCGCAGCTGGCATAGCAGCCAAGCATGGCAGGAATTCACAAAAGCATAGAAAAAATTGCATACCACACTGCGAATATCGTGCCCCTCGGGTACCCGCGCCGAGATCCTAACCCTCTTCGACCCATCCAACGCGGCAGCGACCTGCTCCGTGTCCTCCACCTGCACGACGGCATCCGCGCCGTCGGGAATCGGCCCTGCCCAACACAGCAACCACAGCCGCGTAGTCAGCTCGACAAAAAACGCACGCAGCACCGGAGATAGATAGATAGATAGATAGGGCGTGGTAGTAGAAGTAGCCGCCGGCGCACCTCCGGTCGTGACGTACGCGACGGTGCCTGGCGTCACGACCACGCCGAGCGCGTCGTCGCCGGCCCTGGCCTCCGCGATGACCGGGTACTCCCCGGGCCCGTCGGCGGCCACCACGGCGTACCCGTCCTGCAGGAGACGGCCGTTATTCACCTCAGACGGAGCAGCAGGAAGGGTTGGTTGACTCGACTGGGACTGACCTTGACGGAGGCGCGGAAGGGGGGCAGGGGGTCGGGCGCGCGGACGTCCTCCGCGAGGACGAGGCCGAGCGCGTCGAGCAGCGGCACGGCCGACGGGGCGGCGCGGCAGGCCGCCGCGGCGGACAGCACCGCCGCCAGCGCCTCCTCCACCTGCAGCATTTTTTCTCTCTCCCTCTCGGCTCTCTCCGGTTGATTTGGGTCGACTGGGGGCGGTGGCTGGGCTTTGCTGGGCTGAGCTGAGGTGGGGGCCTCTCTATGGACACGCTCCACGGCGGCGACGTGCCACGTGTGGCGTGACGTTTGTCTCAAAAAAAAAAAACGTGTGGCGTGACGTTTACTCAAAAAAAAAAAAACGTGTGGCGTGACGATAGCGTTTGCTTTGAGTTGGTAGCGCCGCAGTGGAGGGACGGCTTCCAGCTCGTGCTTGAATATTCACCCGTCAAAATCATGTCTGTCTCATTGGAACTAGGTAGGAAGTGCGGCTTGCCGCACCCGGCAGCACCGCTGCCGGGCCAACCCGGTAATACAATCATTGAAGCATTGCAAATATAAAAAATTGCATAATATAGTTGTGTTTATCAATCACATTTACAGTCGTTTAACATTGCACCTGATCCAATCTTATGAAAATTTAGACAGTTAAAACTCTATTAGATAGAGATGCCATGTACATAAGTATTTGGTAGCAGCATTGGTAAGCTCTCTATTAAAGGTGCCATGTACATAAGTACTTCCTCCGTCCCAAAATTCTTGTCTTATGTACAGAGGGAGTATTTGGTTAGTAGCATTGGTAAGCTCAATCAAACACAAAGAATGGATTGAAAATCAAAGAGAGCATCAAAAGGATTACCCGGCAAGGACCAGCTAACAATTAAGTCGCCAACAAATATATAGTTGAACAACATCCATACAAAGTAGAAATTACGTAGACAGAGGTCCACATGATTCATTATTACAATATAGCATAAAGAGAGCACAAATTCATGCTTCTCGTTTTTAAGAGGCATAAGATGTCTTACATACAAATCAAAAGCATATCCAGGCTTTTGGTAGACGTGGTACATAAGATGATATAGTGTTATAGGAATGCAACTTCATTTCGTCATATCCAACGAAATATATGTTACACAGGACGCAAAGGTCCAAAGCATAAAGATTCATTACACATCATTGATGCATTTTATATAAATTTGTAGCATGATACTAAAGTATCAAGGTTCAGTACAACACCAAAAAGACGCCATAGTGGTGGTTCTGGATAACTTATGTACACTGTTTTTACACGACATAGCTGTAAACTATATAGAAAATTACATAGATATCTCTGTAGACACGCCTGCCATCCATTTTACTTGTGTTGTGATGCACAAATCTGCTTAAGGATATATCATGTTAGCCAACATACTTGTAATCATGTACATTGTCATGAATAGAACAATAGAACACCACTTCCAAGGGTAAGAGATTTATAATGGAGCAACCAAAGATAATTAAATGGGAGTAGATTGTCACTAACCATATGCCCCCCTCCCTCAGCATTGATGTGGCAAGCGGTCATCAGCATGTAGAAGAGGTGGGGAGAGCGCATGACGTGATGCATGCTCCTGCAGTCGCTGTGGTCTGAACCTTTGACCAAACCGTCCTGTATTTTGTAACTACACACGCCAAGGTCATATAGCATATAGTGCATAAGTAGGAAAAAATAATACAAAAGTCGATTGCATGTGAAACTGAACCATCAGATTTATAGTCCTTCAACATTGTGCCTGATCCAGTTTTCTGAAAGTATTAACAATCATGCTTCTATCAGGAGTGCTATATCATAAGAAAATCATTTACCATATGAAACTTCCTGATCCTCTTTGTGCAATGCGGAGTATGTGAAAGATGTGCAAACAATTATAATTGACTGAACCAATGAGAATGAATGACATAACTGAAGAGGAAGTTATTAAGTCATGGTATGATCTTGCACAACATAATCTTGTGTTTCAGGTCACCAGTGATAAACGCTAGGAAAAGAGGAATATGTCATGGCCGAACTACACATTTCAGAGGCCAAAATATCATGATAGGATCACCAAAAGTACCATTGCACTTGTGTGTGTGTTATCGTCATCGGCACCATGATGATAACCTTGAGGGCGTCTGGGAAACACCACAAACCACATTTTCTTGCGCATGAACTTACCAATCAAGCTCACTTGTGTTGTCATCTCTTCCTGAAACTCACACCGATGGCTCACCTCCTCAGCAACACATGCTATCTCAGGTCATCTGAACACCTACCTCCAAGCCATAGCTTGCACCACTACAAGCGAAAGGAAAAAATACAAATGAATTAATTCATGTACTAACAGGTTTCAGCGAGTACATGTAAACGAAGAAATGGCCAAGAGCAAAGAAATAAGTGAAAACAGATGGCATATCTTGAAGATACCTTTAACAGGAAACACGAAGGTACAGATGCAGATAAAAGTTTTGGGGCTATCCTCACAAATAACCTACAACAATTATACAGACCAATGCACGAGCTAAATCAACATGAGAGCTAATTATATATGCGCAAGGCATCCACAGAAATGGTCTGGTTGTTCACAAACTCAAAACTAACATTTACTACATATTGATTTTACCAAGCATGATTCAAATCAAACTACAATTTAGTTCCCACTGCAGGACCTGTTGACATAATTACATAATGGCAAGACGAAAGGGAAAGAAGAAAACCAAAATTAAAATCATAGTCCTAATATGTGTCATAGAGCGGAGGTAGAGTAAGCTCACCGGCTGACATCACCACTACGGTTAACAAACCAAAGAGAAATACTATGACTCGCGAATAATACTTAACTTGAGAGGACAAAACATTTCAAAATGATGTTACGATTGATCATGCTTCCCTAAACGGAAGTGTGGGCAAAAAAACAAAAATATGAATAACCTATTCAAGAATGTATTTTAAGACGAGGCATTATTGTATAATCAATTATCAATTATGTAAATGCTATGTAAAGTGGCACTGCTCGCTGTGAATAAACTAAGAGTGTTACCTCTAAAAGAAAATTAGTATGGGTCTTGCACTGTTAGCAGAATACAAAGCGCCAAGTGCAAGCTTTTGTCCACCAATCACAAAAAATAATAAACTGTAAAGTTAAATCACATCTCAAGGAAAGAGATGAAGAGTTCACTTACTTAACCTCTAAGATTTTCTCTATTAGATAATACTAAAAGAAAAAAGAGTACATACAATGCTTGCTGAAATAGAAGAAAAAAAACGAACATATACAATATAAAGCTTCTTGAAGGCAACCTGAAGAGTGATTTATATTAAAAAATCAACTGAAACACTAAAGTTCTTACATCAGGAAGATAAATAATGGAAATGCAAATGACTTGAAAATAAAAATATAAGGATCTGGCTAGTGGGTATGTTATTTGCAATGGATGCAGCTCACTGAGTTGTTTTGTACTATAAAAATAAAAATGCAAGAACCTGAACCGACCAATGACCAGAATCTACACAATTTCCTAACATCAGTTTGTAGCCATACCTAGGTTTGTTACTTCCTTATTTTTCAGATATTTCCCTATATTTTCCATGTAAGACGTAATAGCGAAGTGAGGAGTAAAGAGAAAACATAAAGTAGCCAGCTGAAGAATTCTGAAAAGTACTATAGCCATAACTTTGGATGAGAGATATTGAACATTTCTTTCAATGCTTTTGTATTCCAAATGTTGATTTCCATACATCCTATCTAATTACGATAAGTTACTTATGTGCAAAGAGCATTTCATTAAACCATCAACGCATTTGGGAAGAGCAAGCATACCTAAGAAAACATCATAGAAAAATCTAAATCTAGCTAAATGTAATCTGGTGAATATGTGCATCTAATGAAGCTGAAATAAAAGGTATTCTACAGGGAAAAAATATGTTCCCAAACATGTGGGTCTCATCCCTGTAGCCAAGACCCCTTTTATTGTCTGCAAAGAAAAATCATGAACATAGTCATAGGACAACAAAAATGCTTTACTCCTTTACTAAATGATTTTTGCAAACAAATATTAAAAAAATACATCGTAAGACAAATTTTTCTTCTTCACCAAATTACATTGAAGCTCTAGAGATCTGAAGTTTGAATGGAAAAAGGTTCAAAAGTGGGGATCCCTGCCAATCCAAGAATGTATATACTCCCTTGCACTTTACATATCAAATGGCTGAAATACTTGCAAGTGCTGTCAGTATGGAGCGTATGATCTCCTTTATGGAAAGGTGTTCTTAGCAGCGATGCAAGTAAATATATATACATCACTAGAGTATCTTGTCGCTTACCATATTTTATAGTTACAAAAACAGATGCATATATATCCACGGCGGATGAACAGTTTGTGCAAAATAATGGGCTGCCAATAGTCCAATCAAGAGGACCAGATATGTTCACAACGCTTGCACTAAGGTTGGTTACCTTCCCTTTGCTTGTATTCTTTGGAGTGAAACATAGTAATCTCTGCCGGAGAGCTCGTATATGGTATATAACAACTTGGAAAGTCATCCCGATCTTAAAAGAACAAAAGCTTCCGAAGCATCCTGTGAAGGCAAAATAATAATCATCAAATTCAATATACTGTACACAAGGAAAAATTTCTAGAGAACAATATATGGAATAAAGCACCATGCCTGCTGTCTTGTCAAACTGAAGCAACTACCATAAAGGCTGGAAGCATGCATTACTCTTCAATATAATTCTTTCTCATCAAATTGTGTCCAAGTCTGAACACATATACACAGATTTAGACAAAAACATTAATTTAGAGAGGGAGTTCAGACATTACAAATAAAGAGCATAATTTGGAGAAACAAAAAAAATGTCTGCAAAAGTTCTTTTAAGTTAAACTGGCAATGATCTCTGCTTGTAAAACCTGTTCACGCAGACATTAGAATAACATCCCCTGGAAGATCAATATTAAGCGTTTATGAAGATTCTAAAATGCGGTTGACATATAATTTAACACACACATCAGCCTGACTCCATGGTTATGAAACAGGTACATATTTTCAGCTCTATTTGTCATCACGATTAATAGATGCTTACTGCAACAGAACTTCCGTGCAGACTACTTGGATATTTGTCAAACACCTTACGGGCATACATAAAACTGAATCAGCAGTGAGAAAATTATGAGGATTAGAGAGAGAGAGAGAGAGAGAGAGAGAGAGAGAGAGAGAGCACGAACGAGTGGACGACAGTCCGGGGGGCAGCGTGGCACGGGAGGAAGAGACACCATGGCGGCAGAGCTCTCCTTAAAGCCACCAGGCCTCTCCCTCACGGAGGGGACGAGGTGATACTCGGGGACGGGGCAGCCGCTGGCGCCGACACGGGAAGTGCGACGATGGCAATGGCGACGTGGACGGCCGTCGCTCCTCTCGGTGATGGTGAAGCGCGGCCGTCGCCTTTGGCCCTGCGTCGCTAGGGTGCAGCGGCCGGGCGAGTCGTGGCCCGTGCCCCTTGGTGACCTCGGGCCGGCAGCAGACGGCGGCTTGACGCCAGGGTGCAGCGACCGCGCAAGTCGTGCCCGTGCCCCTCGGTGACCTTGGGCCGGCAGCAGACGGCGGCTCGGCCTCCTCGTCAGTTCTAGGGTTAGGGGAGGGGAATGACAGGAGGGGAGGAGGAAGGGTGCGAGGGGGATGGGATGCTACAGGAGGAGGAGGAGGAGCGGCGAGAGGGGGAGGAGGCAGAGGTGGCGGCCGGAGGGGAGGAGGCAGAGATGGCGGCGCGAGGAAGAGGGCGGGGAGGAAGAGGAGAGGCGTGAGTGCGGGAGGAGCGGCGGCTAGGGTTACACACGGGCGTGCCGCCCTTTATACTCCTGCGTGTGAAAAGACGAGAATACCCTTGGTGGGGCACGGGATTTACAGGCGGTGGCACCACAAGCAGTGTTTCGTTCGATCCGACGGGCAGGACCGCTCCATCCAAACATCCGACGCACAGGATCGCTTCAGATGAACATCCGACGGTTTCGATCAGTTTGGACAGCCAATCCAACGGCTGAAAATCCAAACGCACGGGGAGGCTCCATTTTGGTCCAGACTCTAACAATGGTATGCACTAGTAGGTGAATCTCTTATTTTTCTTTTCTTCTCTAATTCTATTTTTTTCTAAATATGCACAAGCGTACGTATCATATATATTCATAAAAGTAGTCAAGATGACCAATCCAACGCCTTTCGGCAAAGCGCTACACCAAAAGATTAACACCCACATCCACCATGACAACGCCGGCACACAACTCGTCTTACCCAAACTCAAGCCAAACAATGGCGAAGAGGAAGGACACAGAGCATACATGTCACGTCCCAACCGAACCGGACACCTCAGAGCACGACAAAAACACCCAAACAAACTAGATGAACACACTCTGCACTCAAGGCACCTAGGAGACCGGCAAGTGGACAACGGGAGCCTGGCTCGATGAAGACGTCGCAGATGAGGCATCGATGATGGAGTACATACCCCCCAATACTCATGCCCAACTCCTGTGGGGGCATGTGGAGCTAGGTCTTGTGGTGGGATCAGCTACAGATCGATGTCGAGGCACGACGGACATCAAACGCTTCCTCCTCTGATCGACTGGAAATCGGAGAAAACTCTACCATTGAAGTTGAATCTCGAAGTAGAGGTTCCACGGCTCAGCTCAGGAAAGGGGAGCTTTGGGGAATGGACATGGGTTCTTCCATCGAGGCTCTGTGGATTGGATTTGCCGTCTGCGAGCCCAAGGTGGCGAGGTCGAGGGGAGCAAAATGTTACAAACAATCGAAGATAATCTTGCGCATTCGAAAACGCTGGCCAAAATGGTCAGCGAAGAGCGCATCGGAGGCAAAGTAGTCCGCCAACAGTGTCAAATGGTCGTGTTCCCTGTTGCGGTGGAGCACTCGATGACTCTTGATCGATCCCTAGAACGTTCTCCTGCGCATGCTATGCGTCTGCAAGGACCACCTGCATCATCACCGCCTCATTCGTGTAGTCCTCGTCAGACGAGCCGTCGGACGACTCAACATAGTGCTCGTATATGTACTCCATATCGGGATCCATTGCTTGAAAGAAGTAGAAAAATTAGCTCCGGCAATTGATCGAACAGTTGTCGGGCAATGGTGAGTATAACAATAGCGGTTGGTATCTGACGGGGCGGTTGTCGGAGATGGGTTGAACGACGATGGGGGAGAAGCGGGGTGGAGCCTGGTTGTAACGCTGGAGGTGACGAAGACGTAGAGTTCTGGCAGGGGTGTTGCGTGGCGGCCGGGGTGGTGGAGCGACGGCGAAGGCAAAGAGAGAAAAAAGGAAGGAGAGAAAATGGAAGGATGGAGGCACGGGTCCCGAAAGGGTTTATGGTGGACCGTGGCTGTCGGAGTCCTACGTGTCTGCTGTCCGGACTCTCGTAAAGCCCTCACCTTGTCTCGGATTTGCCTGAAAAATACGTCTGAACCGCTCGATGGACCAATACAGGCCGCGTTGGATTGCCTCCGCGGACCGGACAAGGCGGTCCTAATGTATGCGGGTGGTTTGACGGCCCACCTTGAAGATGCCTAATGTTTTTTTATTTTAGGAATCTCCGCCGGCCGTCCGAGCGCGCCGCCCAGCTGCCTCCGCTGCCGTAGTGAGTACGTGGCCGTGCTGGTCACCCCGCGCACCGTCTGCGCCTCTACGCGCCCGCCCTTTCACTCGGGTAGCCACCGCCTTGAGCCCTGCCATTTGGAGCGCGAGTAGGTAGGCGAAGTTGCGGCGCACGACCACCGGCATTGAGCGGCAACGGAGGCACCATTCATCGTTGGGGGATGGAGTCTGGATCAGGTAAAAACGCTTCCCCACAACTGTAATTTGAAGTTTCTGAAATACAGTGGCCGATGTGTATTTGTTAGTAATACTTTTATAAAATACAGGAGAGCATGGCACAACCAGTAAAGTACTCTTTATCAAAAAATTTGCACATTGTAGCATTTCTTCCATAAAAATTAGTCAGCAGTTCTCAAGTACATGCGCAAAACTCCGCTTCCTCTGCCAAATGGAACATCATGTGTCATGTCACACCGTCATCTATATTTGAGATTCTACTAAAATCCATCGGGCCAAGTGCATACATGGCAATCGAAAGATGTAAATACAGGACGAAGCAAAAAAACAGAGCCTACAAAGAGAATGACCGGAGATTCCTTCTTTTCGGGAGCTCTTTCTTTCCTAGCTGCGATTGCCGTCAGGGACGGATAAGGGGGGCTGGAGGATTGTCCGAATTTACTGACTGGCCAGGCATCCCTTAGAATCTGAAATCCGGGTCGACATCCATCGCCCATCCAAATTTCGCGAGAATCGTCTTGCTGAAAATCTGCACACACAAAAAAAAACACAGCTTCTGTTAAGGACTACCAAATGATAACGATTAATCAAATTAAAACAACGCTTAATTTTATAGGAAGGACGGTTTATATGGCTTTATGTCTAGAGATTAACTGATAAGCTAATTTTTTTGTCTCTTGTTTTTTTTTTTTGAGGGAATTGTCTCTTGTATATATGGTTGGTCAAGGAGCAGAGATGCTGAGAACTATACCACAAACGAGAGGAGATCCAAGGGACTGTAATACCTTCTCAATAGGAACTTCATGGGTTTTGCACCATGCCACGGTGATTCTAGGATCAAGGTAGTTGATCTTTGATGTTCCTAGTGCTACTGTCTTCAACTCCTCCCTATTCGTCTTAGTCATATCCATTTCCTTTATCCTGGTTTCAATCCTAGAGATCTTAGTCTCCAACCTGCAAGTGGATTTATGAGATTGTCTCCACTCTATGTTCAGGCATGTAGAAAACATGACATATCTGTGGTTGAGACGTACACTTCAGGGGTCAATTTTCTCTTTCGCTTCCCATCTTCATCACCGGCTAGAGGCTTTCCTTTCTTCACTACCTGTAAGTCTGCTTTCCATTCATCCCTCTGGGCCTGGAGAAAAGAACCAAATGACAGTCAAAAGTTTACAGGACAAGCATAAATTTGAGCCAATCATTTGCACCCACATTATTAAACTAGCTTAAGTTTGATCTTTTGCAACCATAAACCAACCTTTAGTTCATCAATCTTTTCATTCAACTTAGTCATCTGGGAATCATGTGATTTTGGGACCGCACGCTGATGGTTACAGATTATGGCAACCTGAGTAACGAGAAACATCGTTGAGAGTCAATAAGAGCGCGATGTATTGACTATGCAAATTTTTTTTCCTCACGAGTGACAGACTTTACCTGTTTGTTTGCTCGGGAGTAGACATTAATTTTTTCAAGAAGACTCCCATCTTCTGTTTGTTCATTCAACTGTAATACCATCACACATATATATTTATTCAGACCCAAAATATATGTTGACATAACATCGTGGTCACATGGCACATAACAATGCTGACGATTTCTGCGTGTCATTGACAAACTAAATGTCTGTTGTTGATTTGAGCTGCAGCTATGAATATTACAGTAGCAAAATAAAACAGTAAAACATACACTACTAAGTTGTTTTACTCATGACAAACTTCAGCTAGTCACTTCATCAAACCCTTAGATTAAATAGTGTAAACATAAAAGTAGAAAACAAAGACCTGGCACGAACAGTTAAATTTGCATTGAACTTACGATTTTGTCCAAAGTGATAGAAGCATTATATGTACGGAAAACTTTTGCAGTAAGCCCAGGCATTAAGTCCTTGAGATGAGCATTTAGTTTAGTTGTATCAAGCTTGTCAAAGACATGCCCACCTTTATCTTTACCTAGAAAACAGGTATGCAAAACAGATGTCAATAACATTTGTCTAGGGCAGGAAGAGATGAAGGGATGGGAAGAGAGCATTGGGAGATACCTGCACAGAATTCCTTAATCCCCTCGTATACAGGTGGTTCAACCTCTACAGTGTTCAAGTATCTTATAGAATCTTTACCAAGGAAGTCAAACTGAAAAGAAACCGAATATTAGATAACATGAAAATTTACTTCTCATATTGTGAGTACCAGAATATGGAACAAAGATCAAGACCTGCAACTTGTTTGGAGGCAGACAGGTAACATTTTCAACCTTCAGCGTACAACAACCAACAGTATCGGCCTCATCATCATCCTAAAAGGGATTGAAGTAGCATGAGAACATATGTCGATGAAGTTCAAAGCTAAGTGGATTATTACTAAAAATATTAACAAGTATGTATGCGGAAAGGAATTGATTTTCGGTGAATGACTCTTTGTGTCCACTAATCTTTTATAGAGTATCTTGATGCAAAAGGGTTATTTCAGATAACGCTGTCAGCGATGCTGATGGAACATACATATATTACATAAAAGCATAACACAGTTGTGTATCAAGCATAAAAGCAGAAGAATTTATGCAACAACCTTTAAGGGCATACAGTGCATTGCCAACATACATACTATCACAACCGTCTAGAATAAAATGGAAATATCATTCAGTAACGATAAGTCCAGTAGGATATACCTTTTCATTCCCTGCCCTAAGGGCTAGTTTATCTATAAGGTATGTTGCCACTGCAATTTGTTTCTTCACCTGCTCTTTGCTCCTGAAATCCTTGGTGTAATTTGCACGAATATTTTTTATGTGATCCTGCCATAGCCATATGAACACAATTAGCATTATTATTATTATTATTATTACATGGGGACAGAAAACCTATATGTTTCACAAAACTAACTTCCTCACCTTCAGTTTCCGGGCCTTCTCATATTTCTCTTTGTCGCTTTGCCCCTTTAGGGAGCTGCTTGCCGCCAGGAAAACATACTTGAAATCCTTTTGGTTTATCGGATCATTCCAAAAGGCCAACCATGTAACAGTATTGTCATGTTTGACCTCTTTCCAGCTGCAGAAAACATAAGCAATCATGAATTTATACATGCTAGAAGCCCCTTCACAAATACTGTTTTCCAATAACATCAATAACTTTAATTACAGGGTACCTTTCTCCAGGTATAGGACACACTGGGACTGGAGCCCCTTCTCCAATGTTTATTGTAATATCACTTGGTCGGATGCGTCGCTTCAGTCTTCCCATCTAAAACAATTCAGTAGAGAGCCTTAAATTGAAGGTCCTCACTTGAAGTAAAACAAAAATACTTGTGCGATTAAAAATTTACAAATCTGTACCTTAGGATGCTCTCCACGTCCCCTGAATAAGCCAGGTGGTTCTACTCTGAAATTACCAACCTGAAGCAATTAAACATGTCAGTTTGCTCAGTAGCCAAACTGGTATATATGCATGTAGAAGAATATGAACAACAATGCAAGTCTCACTTCCACTGAGGAAATCCATCGTTTTGTATAGTACTAAACTATCATTTCTCCACATGCAGTGCAAAAATCTTGATTTATCGAAAAAATAATGGCAAAATCTGAATTTGCTTTTGAGACTAGTGGCATATGTGTATAGTCCCCGACGGAAAAGAGTGGACTATCTATTCTAGGATTTATAAAAACCCAAGTCATATTCGGAAACCATGAAAAAAAGACCTTCTCTTCAACACCATCTACGAAAGCCCACATAAATTTCTTCTCTTGTTTCTCTTTCTCTTCCCGCAATGCTTTCTTCTCCTGTCAAGAAAGAGTTACAAGGACTAAATACTTCAGATGATCGATGGTGGCAGGATAAAATCTGTGCTCTTGGAGATCTTGTAGTCATCAAACTCTGAGAATTTTTGGAGATCAGAACAATATGTTCATTCTGCAGAATTCATAGAAATCTACCTCTGAAGTCATCTGTGTTTTCTTCTCCTTCTCTTGGAGGTGCCATTCATAGATCGGTGTGAAATCACAAAGCTCGAACTTTTTGATAGTATGGGTTTTACCAAGAATTTTACTCCAGTCGGTGAAGAAGTTGTTGATAAATGTTTCCTTGGATGCGTACTCGGTGTCTTTCATCACAGCAAACATGGTTGCAACCTGCAGAGCAGAGAATTAGCAGAGGAACAAAAAGACAGAATCATGATCTTGATATTTAGGAGCAGCCTGATCATCCTCATTGCTACGAAACTGAAGTAGTAAAAAGCAAAGCAGTAAACTGTCAATGCTGAATATATATATCACCTCCTCCTGTTCTGGGGTCAGATCAACAGGTTTCCCATTGTAAAGCATCTTGACACCATGCGGCTTGTACGGAGGGGGAAAGATAACACCATTGTGCACCAAAGTAGACCATTTCTTTCCACCGCCAGACACTTCACAGACCTTCGAGGACCGGGAATTTCTCATTAGTTTCTTTGTTTTCCTTTTTACTACTTTCTGGTTGTCCTTAGAAGATGAAGGGCTCTTCTTTTTCTTCGTCACAATATCCTTTGCAGACGGCTTTCCTTTCGAAGGCTCGCCGACTGTCAGCCTTCGTGCGATAGGTACGTTGTCACTTCCATCATCCTCTGAACTTGCAGTGGCAGAACTGTCTGTACACTTTGCCTTCTTAAGAGCTGAACTTGGCTGAATATTGCTATCACATGGCCTCTTGACTGAATTTCGGGTAGCACTACTTGCACTACTGTTCAACGCCTCCTTGTTAGGTTCGATCGGCATGTCCACGGAATTCCGAGCAACGAGTGAAAAACGGGCAGCCAATGGCTTATCATCATCTGAATCGTCGTCGGAAGCGGGGTTGCCTCCACTTGGTGAAGCGGCGTCTTTGGACAACCTTGCGGAGAGTGGTTTCTCATCATCTTCTGAATCTGAATCGGCACTACACGTGTTGATTCTCTTGAATTTCCTGTCATCGACCTTTTTCCTCAGTGCAAGTGGTACGTCGTTGTCGTCTGAATCATCGGTATCCGCCATGAGGACATCTTCCACGTGAGGCCTTTCCAATGCACTCTTTTGACAATGTTGTGCGTTTTCTGATGAGGCGGTGGGCGCGTTGTTTTGCTTCAGAGAGGCACTCGGCCTCTTGAAGGAGACTGGGCCGTCGAGTTCGCCGTCGTCGTCGCTGTCAAACGTAGGGGCGGCCGGCATTGCTTCTTCCTCGAGGTGGCAGGGGGTGCCGGATTGAACGGACAGACCTGCAAGCTACCACGGTTCACCCGTTCAAGCTCATCAGACACGATGCTAAGACGACCCACGGTGACCTTGGGAGCCAAGAGCCAAGGCCAGCCCCGAACAGGGAGGGGGAGACGTGAAGTTACCTTGGGCGCGTGGCCGCGCGAGTGGCAGGCAGTTCTTCTCCCTTTGCTCCGGCGAGGCCGAGGGGTCGCCGGGGAAAGAGGCCGGTGTGGAGGTAGGGTTACTGCGGGTCTGCGGCACGACGTGAAGTATCTCTCTTTTCTCTCTCCCCCTTATATACTGCCTTGGCAGATACAGCGCGATTTCCCCGCAAAAAAAAAAAAAGATACAGCGCGATGGTGATGTCGGTTCCTTGATTTTTGGAAACCCCGCGTCGCCGACCTTTTCCCTGTTGGGTTCGGGTTCCAGTTCCGGTCCACCCATCGGATACCCGTCGTGGAGACCTGAGCACCCTGTTTTTCCCGTCGCAGCCGTTTGATCTCGATCAAACGGTGATAATTTATTTAAAAATTTGCCTTTTTAAAAAGGAATTGTCACGTTAGTCTGAAAAATTGCCACCCCTATAACTAAAATTACCATAAAAGAACGTTCACAATTATCCCTAAAAAAAACGTTCACAATTGCCATGCTAGCCAGCGAACGTTTACTGGCTAAGAGGGGTCCTCTTTTTATGGCAAAAATACCTCGATGCAACCGTATCACTTATCTCTTTACCATGAGATAAGAGGTACAATTTCATTCGAGGCATTCATTCTCTGACCATACATATGGAGCATCTATCTTACTTGTTAGCTAGATTGTCAAAAAAAAAAAAAAAAAACGCAACAAGCAACAGTGTTTGCATCAACTTCTTTTTGCGGCAAGTGTATGCTTCAACGACGAGCCTGAAGCAAACATGCATGGCAACGATCATCAAGAATCTGCTATGTAAATGTACTATGTTTCTTTTAATGAAATGGTTCAGGCCGACGCAAGCCGACCGTACCACCCTAAAAAAAGGTGTCGAGCCTGATCAAGAATTGTCATCAAAATGCTTCATGAAATAAAGGCTCTTAGTTGCTCCTGGATTCGGGAAAGACACGTGTGTGATGTTTAGGTGGGTCTAACCTAATCTAATTAGAGAATAAACCTGGTCTTATATAGGGAAATGGCAATTGGCACTCGAATGCATATGCCCCCTCCCCCCCTCCCCCTCCCCGCCATATCTTTTATTTCATGGATATGCCCGCCATATGTCACCAACCATATTTATTTGGATATGTGTCCCTATTAGTATTGTTAGAAGTATACATTCCGTATATGGAAATAACGGATGGTAGATGGAGGAGCACACTGCTGCATACCCACTGACATAGAAACTTGTGAACTTTAATCCGATCCACTGTTCATTTTAACTTTTGTGACAATGTCAATGATTCATTTAATGTGTCCGGTAGGAGAAAAAACTTATGTTGGTTTGATTGAACATAGCACTCTTCTTAGAATTAATCATAGTCACCATCTCTTGATTGTATGGGCTTAATTTCATTCCAATGCTAGTTTTGGACCGCAAGTCCTCTTCCACTCAAACTTTGAGAAACTGAGAATTGACTTTTTTTTTTGCCACGGCTTTCACGAATGTCATTTCATGATACATTTTTCAAAAGTCTTTCACGATACATTTTTGCAAACACAAAAAACATTATCAAAGTTTACCGCAAAAAATCAGAACTTCTTTTAAAAAAACACTATTTGTTTGATTATAATGTTCATCGGGGAGCATTATTTGAGCTCGGGAGCAAATACTCCATGTCCGTTTTGGACTCCCACCCGATGTACGGATTTTTTTCCCCATTGTCAACATAAATCTGGTAGACAAAGTTTCAAATTTCAAATCAACATTTTTTAAGGATACTGAGCCCAATTTATAAATAATAATGCCTTAGATAAATATAAACATAATTCACGCTCCTAGAATCAGATTGACATTATATTTTATAAAGTTTTAGGTAAATATAAACAATAGTTATTGACATATACATACAAGCCCCTCAAGAAAAAAAATACAAGTTAGTATACGAGCGTTCCAGTGAACAGATAATAAAATAACTGAAATATAACCCGCCACATGTTGATGTTCGTCAGTGACAGTCTGTGCACACATATGCATATGGTTTTTAATGTCGTTGACGGTGCCCGGCGACGCGCGTATATTCACGAGTAGTATGGCCACGCTGAGTCGGTGTCCGTGAACCGGGCAACAGCCATGGGCACGTCGACCGAATGGATGCTCGACTGAGCTGCGAAGGGAGAAAACAGCGGGCCGCACGGGAAGTAAATTTCGTCCATCGCCATAGCGTCCGTGCTCCGGGGGAGCCCGCCGCTGGCCGGCGTCGGATCACTCGAGTTGATCGCTTCCACGGGCAGCGACGACGACGACGACGATGACGGAGCTGCAGGTGCCTTCACGGGAGCAAATGGAGAGCGGCACGAGATCTCCGCCACCGTCGTCTCACCCAGGCCCATGCCCACGTCCAGCAGGCTCGGCGTATGCCCGCCGACCGGATCACTCGGGCTCGCTCTTACGACCGGCGGCGGCGAGGACGAGGGCGACAGACCTGCAGGCGCAGCTCCGCCGATGACCATGGCGAGGCACGAGGCCATGACGTCGTCGTCCAGTTTGGCGCGTTGAGGATCGAAATGGCCGCTCCTTGCCGTGTGCTTGTTCCCACCGATAGATTCTCTGGGAAGCACTGCTTCTTGTTGGCACTTGTGCTCGTTCACGTAGGTGACCTGAAACATGGGACGCCGGCCGCCGCTGCTATCCTGCTGCTGCACCGTCTTCTTCGCCCTGCAGCCGCGGTCATGGCTAAACATGCATTTGTAGTAGCACCTGCACGCGTATACATGGACCTCATGGTTCAGTTAAGAACGGGTACGATGACATCCTCTCATAGTTAGTGTGTGAGTAACCGAAGACAAAGGGCATGCTGAAACTTGTGATAAATCCCGCAAAAAAAAAAAGAAACTTGTGATAAATACAGCTCTTATTTCATCATTTGAAAAGTCAGGTTGCTCGGCATGTGTACGGTGAACTAGTAGATATCTGGGATAACAATAATGCTGGTCCTACCAATCAAAATCCTCCACTTGCTTGTAAAAAATTTAAGTAACCTTTTGTAGATGTAGCATTACCCCTGAGATAATTATGAAGCTGGAGGATAGAGCTTTGTGCAATGTTGTCAATATATGGACTTGAGCTTTTATGTTCTCAAGAGAGTTTAGAGTACCAAAGAGCGAGGCAATTTGATCTATAAATCTTTAAAATTGAAGTATGAAAATTGGAGATCCAAAGACTCCCTTACTTGTTGGCTTTCACCTCATACCTGATTTATTTTTATAGTAGAAATATGCTAGTTCTAGAATCTTGCTCGTTCTCGCCCTTGTTTTTTTTTTCCTACAAGGGGTTTCCATGTAAATCTTTTGTGTCTCCTTATTTTGGTGTCCTCCTGTCATATTTGTTGTTAGTCAAGTTCTTTCTTGTTATTGATGCCTGCTGCTCAAGTTTGGTAGAGTTTAGTTGTGTCGATATTGAATTTATGAAATATACATGAGTTTTAAAAGTAAAAAATGTCTATATTTGACCATCGTTATAAATAACAACTTCCACAATGCAAAATTAGTACCATTAGATTCATCATAAAGTGTATTTTTATATTTTACCTATTTATCATTTTAGATGTAGCTTATTATGTAAACATGGGCAAACATGTCTACATTTGAAAAACCTAACATACACTAGACTGTGGAACGGGGGAGTATGTTGGTGACTATTTGGTGGAGACTAGTGGGTGAAAAACAAGGGGTGAGGCCCACCTGTGTGGTTGCTTTTTTCCTTTTCGGATTCCCCCCTACAATCCCAAATTACTCAAAGTTGCATAATTTTAAAGTTTAAAAAACATATTAAATTGTTGAAAGTTCAAAATTTTGATAGCTTGCAATTTCTGAAAGTTCAAAATTCAAAATTTAAAATTTCGGATGTTTTTTTTAGTTTCAAAAAATTTGATGTGTTCACATCCGGTGAAGAATTCCTGGGTCCACTCATCATCATCCATATGGATTGTATCCGCGATGATTAAGAGATGGCACCACGTAAGATGATTTGAGGTCTCAATTAATTAGCACTTCACCTTGCAAATTTCCTGTTCTGAATGTTCTTTTGCCCGTATTTTCTCCACTGGTAACCATCACTATGAGGCGAGGCTGTAATCTCCTTGCCGGTAACCCCGTTTCCTCTACCCTTCCTCGTAGGAGTAACCTCTTCTCCACCACTGTATTGTTCCATGCATGAAAACAGCAGCAGGGTGACAAATCACGTACATGTGGAAACATCAAAGACTATAGCCAGGAAAGGTGACAGGCGGATAGGCCAGCAAAAAAAATAAAGGCAGATAGGCCAGCAGTGTACCAGATAGGAATATCATTTGTGGGAGTCCGCTGGTCGATGCCACCCTCAGTGATCGTCGCCCCCGGCGCCGCCATTCTGCTACTGTCACCGGGCCTGAGCATGAACAGAGACACCATGAACACCCGAGAGAGCTCCTGGCTCATCGCGACGGCCGCCTCCTGCCCACGTCCGTCGAGGGGTCCGCGGCGCAGCAATGCCAGGAGCCTCGCGTTGAGGTCGTACCCGCCTACGAGCTCCTGCGATAGTTTCTCTATGGCCTCTTGCCCGAACGTCATCTCTTCAAACTGTGGTATTGTGGGAGGTGATCAGCTTGTGAAGTTGATATTGGTCTAGCCGAAGCCCGAAGGTACTTATATATAGGGGAGACGGACACGTACGTATGCTACACCGATCAGTCACTGAGGGTATGATCACCACCGTGTAAAACTCTGTGATCGCCAGTCATCGGTGTCCGACGGTGGCGGGCATTTCATCGGTCAGACAAACGGATGCATTGATAGACAGATTTTCTTTTCATTCTCCTTGAGATAGGCTGATCGGTGGGGCTTGATCTGGCATGGTAGGTGGCGTATGGACAAGAGAACCTACTAGTGAAAGTCACGCCACGAAAACTCACCTAGTGCAAGTCATTCAATAATAGGCAAACTGGGGATGCCCACTGTAGACTTTTGTTTCCCTACTGTACAACATCTCTGCTATTAAGGGGACAATTTGGTAAATGCCGATCCAATCACATCTCCTTCCTTTCTTAGGATGCTGGATCTGCTGGGGGGACATGTGACACTGCCATAAAATACAAATCAATCACCAATCAAAAAATTGTCTCCAACAGCCCCAACCGATTCACTATATCTACACTACCAAAAAAGACAAAACGTTCTCATTTCGCTCAACCTTCATCCGTCTCCATTCCACGGTTAGTGCGAAGAAAACCACAGGAAAATCGGCACGCACGTCTTCTCTCCTATATTTTCTGTATACTCTCTGTTATTAAAGGGGATGTTTGTACGTCGTTCATCCCCCGAGCCCATCGATCGAATGATCTTCCCATGATGCTCTATTTCCTTTTACTGACCGCATCCCCACCCAATATGGTAAGTGTTAATTCAATCACATCCCCATCCCTTTTTATGATGCACTGACGTGTCTCCCTAACCGATAAACTTTCATAAAAAACAAATCACTCATCAATCAAAAAATTGTCTCCAGACGCCCCAACCGATTCACTACCATAAACGGTAAATCAATCAATCTCACTATCTAAAAAGACATACCATTCTCATTTCGCTCAACCTTCATCCGCCTCTGTTTCATGCTTAGCACGCCAAGAAAACCATGGAAAAACCGGCACGCACGTCTTCTCCCCTACATTCCCTCTATAATCTCTACTATTAAAGTGAGTTTGTGCATCGTTCATCCCCCGAGCCCCACCAATTGAAGGATCTTTTCACGATTCTTTATTTCCTTTTACTGATCTCTATTTTTTACCGACTGCAACCCCACACAGTTTGGCAAGTGCTGATTCGATCACATCTCCTTCATTTTTTAGGATGCACTCACGTGTCTCCTCAACTCATCCACTATCACAAAAAATAAATCAATCACCAATAAAAAATTGTCTCCAGCAGCCCCAACCGATTCACTACTATGCATGGCAAATCAATCCATCTACACTACCTAAATAAGACATAAAGTTCCCATTTCGCTCAACCTTTATGCCCCCCCGTTCCACGCTTAGCACACCAAGAAAACCAGAGGAAAACCGGCATGCACGTCTTCTCCCCTATACCCCCTCTATAATCTCTACTATTAAAAGGGTGTCTATAAGTCGCGCAATCCCCTGAGCCCCACCGATTGTGGGATCTTTCCAAGATTCTCCATTTCCTTTTAATTTACTGACTGCAACCCCCACCTGGTTGGGCAATTTCTAATTCAATCACATTTCCTTCCTTTTTAGGATGCACTCACATGTCTGCCCAACATATCCACGATCATAAAAAATAAATCAATCATCAATAAAAAAAATTCTCCATCAGTCCCAATCGATTCACTATCATACACGGCAAATCAATCTATCTACACTACCTAGAAAAGACACAATGTTCCTATTTTGCCCAACCTTCACCCGCCTCCGTTCCATGCTTAGCACGCAAGAAAACTAGGTGAAAACCGACACACACTTATTCTCCCCTCTATTCCCTCTATAATCTCTACTATTAAAAGGGTATGCCGTTCATCCATCGAGCCCCACTGATCGCAGGATCTTTCCATGATTCTCAATTTCCTTTCACCGACCGCAACCCCACCCAGCTTGGTAAGTGCTAATTCAATCACATCTCCTTCAATTTTGGATGCACTCACGTCAAGCTGGCAATGGGGATTACCCATGCCGCTATTGGACACCCATCCCCATCCCCAAGATAGGCTCCCCACATCTATCCCCATCCCCGCCCTCGCCTACGGGGAAAAAAAATCCCATCCCCGGCCCCGTCTGGTTTTCATCCCCGTGGGGAAACCAACGCAATCAACAAGAACATTCAACAACATTTCAACAAGCAAAAATTTATTTCAGCATAATAAACAACACGTAAGGCCATTTGGGGCCACGTGTTGTGGTTAGTTTAGGGTTTTCTTTGGGCTTCTTTGGGCCAAATAGTTGGGATGGTAGAAATTTGGGTGTGTGTGTGTGTGGAATTACCTAGGGTCTAATATTTTAGGGCTCACATATAAGGCCTTCACGGATAAGGTGGATAATGGGTACGCAGTGGAGGCGCCTGGCCCCAGGCAGGGCGGGCAATGGCCTGGTGCATGGCCTCAAATATCTTTGTGTACCATAGCATACATGTCACTATTTGGCACTGTAGCATGCAATCAGCTTGGGGTTGCCCGGGTCATTGCCCAATCCTGACATTGCCACTGCAGGTATGGGTAATGCCATTCCATCCTTGTCCCCGTCTTACCTGATGTATAAGGTATTTGACCCAACAACTTCCCCGTGGGTAGTAAAACTAGCCCATCCATGTTCCCTAATAAGTAAATACTCACGGGGATGTGGGTAATGGTTAACCATTGCCAGGTTGACATGCACGTGTCTCCCCAACAGATCCACTGCCATGACAAACAAACCAATCAAAAATTCGCCCTGCCAGTCCCAACCGATTCACTACTATACACGGCAAATCTATCTATCTACATTACCTAAAAAAGACATAGCGTTCCCATTTAGCTCAACCTTCACCCGCCTCCGTTCCATTCTTAGCAAGCCAAGAAAACAAGGGGAAGCCTGACCAACTACAACCCACGCAAGCATGTTTGTTATCCCCTCTATTCCCAGTATACATTGGTTTATTTCTTCAAGGTTAATCAATTCTTTGTTTTTTAGAGAATGAAAGAAGGGTTGCTGGAGGAGGAGAAACTATTTAACAATAAATTGAATCAACAATACCGTCTAATGTACATGTTTGTTCTAAAGGTATATGTTAGACATGATTGATGTAAACATTAGAATGTGTATGCCACCATTGCAGTGCACATACAAATAGCTAATAGGCATAGTTTCATTATTGTCTAATTTTGTTCTAGCCAGTGTTAGCCGCCAATGGCTACATATAGAAGAAATAATCAGCCACCTCCCATTGCCTTTCGATGCGCCTGATCACACACACTTGTTCTCCTCTTCTCCTCTCCACAACACACCCCACTTTTCCTCCCCAAAGAAGCACAAGTGCAAAACAACCCCCTCTAGTAGTGCTCGGAGTCGCATCCTTGGCATAGTCGTAGTATGCCTCACAACATCGCCGTGACCTTTGAAGTATGCCATCGCAACGTCGTTGGAGCAGTCAGGCCACCGTTGCAGCATCGCCGCTGCCATCAAAGCACATCCTCACAACATCGTCAAAGCAGCTGAGCCGGCGTTGCAGTATGCCTCACACCATCACCGTGACCCTCGAATCACGTTATCACAATATCACCGCTACCATCAGAGCACGCCATTGCGCAACGCCGCTGCCATCAAAGCATGCCGGGGCAGCTAGGATTCCATTGCAACATTGCTACCGCCGTCGATGCGTGCTGGAGCAACATTGTCGAAGCAGCCGAGAAGTTGTCCCAGCATCAATCGAAGCATACCATCGCATCATCACTAGAGCAGCCAGGCCACCGTCGCCAAGACGTCGTCGCAGCATGCCTCATAGTGCAACACTATCATATCGGCTTGCAACGCGGCTACCCTCGTATGCAGCAGCCACTCTGTTGTTGGTCTTTGCAGCACCTCATGTTTCTGCAGTTGTGGCTGGCTTTTTGCAACGGCGCTGTGCCCCCCATCTGTAAGTTGTGCCCCTTATTTTCCTTGGGGTTCACTTGGAGGAGCTCGAGAAGGCCATCCAGGGCATGCAAAATGCCACGGGATAGAGGACACAAGAGAGATGGGAGAAGACGTTGGATGTCTTTGGTTACCTGCATCCTCTCCAGCTAGGCCATGGGGATGCATTTTGGCCCATTTGGTTGCCTATGAGCACTGTTGGACCCGCACAACATGGAACTTAAAGCATCACTCGGCCTAGCTTAGGAGGAACTCTCGAATTGGTTGTTTCTAGCTAGCCAGTCCCGAGCAGGCCGAATCTAGCGCACGTGGTGGCTCTGATGATGCAGGCTGATAAGATTGTCTGATGACGTCTCTCTAATCTTTTATATCTAATAGCTAGCAGCCACTAACCTATTTTTCTTAACATGTAAGCGTGCCATCTCAAGATGAAACATGCGTGAGAAATTTCTCACCTTAACATGCAACCATGCATAGCATATATATAGTAAAAAATCCACCAACATAGCAAACATGCATGATCATTTCCGCTCTATTATGCTATTTGTAGTTAATAAATATTTTGCAATTATAAAAATGACCAAACACAATAAATCATATGTATTTCCACTTTTTGTTATCGTATGAGGTAAACACACCGGAGTGCCTAACACTACAGGAAACAGGAGATTTGCCGTCAGTACTGCTCTTTGCCGTCAGCATTTCATTGGGGTAGACGGCAAAGACTACTTTTGCCGTCAGCTGCTGACGGCAAAGAATGATTGACGGCAAAGACGAACTTTCCCGTCTGCTTTTTTTTTACAGACGGCAAAGGCATAATTTGCCGTCTGCTTTTTTTTCACAGACGGCAAAGGCATACTTTGCCGTCTGTGAAAAAGAAGCAGACGGCAAACTATGTCTTTGCCGTCTGTAAAATATTTGAAGACGGCAAAGTATGTCTTTGCCGTCTGTATTTTTTTTACAGACGGCAAAGAAGAAAACACACCACGCGGATCAAACCCACGGATCGATGACATGGCATCATCTGCTCCACACACACCACGATCTCTCTCTGTCCCACGCCGATCCCACCACTCTCTCTCTCTCTCCCAACCCGCGCGACCCCACCACTCTCTCTCCCAGCCCGACCCCATCTCTCCCTTATCCCCAACACGACCTGTCTCTCCGTACCCGACCCATCTCTCCCTCGATACTTTCCTCCTCTGGCTCCCTCCCTCCCTTATCTCGATCCACCTCGCCCCCGCACTGGTCAACCCCACCTCGCCGGCGCCTGAGTTGGAGGCCACCGCGTGATCCTCCACCTCCTCCTCGCCGCGGGATCCTCCTCCTCCTCCGTGCCCCGACCTCCCGTCTCCTCCCTATCCCGAGCTCCCCAACTTGTCAACCGCCGCCGCCCTTCGATCCGGCCGCGCCGCAAGAGCTCGCCGCCGCCTGAGCAGGAGGCCACCACGGCATCCTCCTCCTCCTCGCTGCTGGGTCCTCCTCTTCCTCCCTGCCCGCGACCCCATGCCTCCTCCCGAGCCCGATCTCCTCTGCTCGTCAACTGCCGCTGCCCTTCGATTCGGCTGCAGCGCAAGAGCTCGCCAGCACGCGAGCAGGAGGCCGTCGTGGGATCCTCCTCCTCCCCGCCATGGGATCCTCCTCCCTGACCGCGACCTCGTCCTTCCTCCCGATCTCGAGCTGCTCTGTTCGTCAATCATTGCGGCCCTTCGACCTGGCCGCACCGCAGCTTCGTCAAGAGTTCGCCGGAGCTACCCTGCAGCACCCCTTTCTCCTTCCGTCTCCCTCGCCCTCCATCTGCTCACGCTCAGATCTAGCAGCTGGCAAGGGCCAGTGCGTCCTTTTTTGTGAAATATTGTAGTTTTTACATGTGATGATTTGTTCATTTGTTCGTCATGTAAACGGGGAACTTCATATTGTAAATAGTGTATTTCTGTGTAAATATTGTGATGATGGATATATTTGTTGGGGAACGTTGCAGAAAATTAAAATTTTTCCTACGGTTTCACCAAGATCCATCTATGAGTTCATCTAAGCAACGAGTCATGGGAGTGAGATTGCATCTACATACCACTTGTAGATCGCGTGCGGAAGCTTTGAAGGTGATGGTGATGACGTAGTCGTACTCGTCGTGATTCCGATCACCGATGACCAAGTGCCGAACGGACGGCACCTCCGCGTTCAACACACGTACGGGACGGGAGACGTCTCCTCCTTCTTGATCCAGCAAGGGGGGAGGAGAGGTTGATGAAGATCCAGCAGCACGACGGCGTGGTGGTGGATGCAGCGAGACTCGGCGAGGCTTCGCCAAGCAACTACGGAGGAGGGCGAGGTGTTGGAGAGGAGAGGAGGCGCCAAGGGTTCAGGTGCGGCTGCCCCTCCTCCTCCCTTTATATAGCCCCTGGGGCGCCGCCCCTGAGATCCCATCTCCAAGGGGGGGCGGCGGCCAAAGGGGTGGAGTGCCCCCCAAGCCAAGTGGGGCGCCCCCCCACCCTAGGGTTTCCAACCCTAGGCGCAGGGGGTGGGCCTTGGGGGGCGCACCAGCCCACTATGGGCTGGTTCCCCTCCTACTTCAGCCCATGGGGCCCCTCCGGGATGGGTGGCCCCACCCGGTGGACCCCCGGGACCCTTCCGGTGGTCCGGTACACTCTGCAGGTAACCCGAAACTTTCCCGATGGCCGAAATACCACTTCCTATATATAATTCTTTACCTCCGGACCATTCCGAAACCTCTCGTGGCGTCCGGGATCTCATCCGGGACTCTGAACAACATTCGGTATGCTGCATACTCATTTTCATACAACCCTAGCGTCACCGAACCTTAAGTGTGTAGACCCTACGGGTTCGGGAGACATGCAGACATGACCGAGACGACTCTCGGGCAATAACCAACAGCGGGATCTGGATACCCATGTTGGCTCCCACATGCTCCTCGATGATGTCATCGGATGAACCACGATGTCGAGGATAAAACTACCCCGTATACAATTCCCTTTGTCAGTCGGTATGTTACTTGCCCGAGACTCGATCGTCGGTATCCCAATACCTCGTTTAGTCTCGTTACGGCAAGTCACTTTACTCGTACCGTAATGCATGATCCCGTGATCAACACCTTGATCACATTGAGCTCATTATGATGATGCATTACCGAGTGGGCCCAGTGATACCTCTCCGACAAATCCCAGTCTCGATCCGTGTCAACCCAACAGACACTTTCGGAGATACCTGTAGTGCACCTTTATAGTCACCCAGTTACGTTGTGACGTTTGATACACCCAAAGCACTCTTACGGTGTCCGGGAGTTACACGATCTCATGGTCTAAGGAAGAGATACTTGACATTAGAAAGCTCTAGCAAAACGAACTACACGACCTTTGTGCTATGCTTAGAATTGGGTCTTGTCCATCACATCATTCTCCTAATGATGTGATCCCGTTATCAACGACATCCAATGTCCATAGTCAGGAAACCGTGACTATCAGTTGATCAACGAGCTAGTCAACTAGAGGCTCACTAGGGACATATTGTCGTCTATGTATTCACACGTGTATTACGATTTCCGGATAATACAGTTATAGCATGAATAAAGACAATTATCATGAACAAAGAAATATAATAATAATACTTTTATTATTGCCTCTAGGGCATATTTCCAACAGTCTCCCACTTGCACTAGAGTCAATAATCTAGTTACATTGTGATGAATCGAACACCCATAGAGTTACGGTGTTGATCATGTTTTGCTTTCATGAGAGAGGTTTAGTCAGCGGATCTGCGACATTCAGATCCGTGTGTACTTTGCAAATTTCTATGTCTCCGTCTTGAACATTTTCACGGATGGAGTTGAAGCGACGCTTGATGTGCCTTGTCTTCTTGTGAAACCTCGGCTCCTTGGCAAGGGCAATAGCTCCGGTGTTGTCACAGAAGAGTTTGATTAGCCCGACGCATTGGGTATGACTCCTAGGTCGGTGATGAACTCCTTCACCCAAATTGCTTCATCGCTGCCTCCGAGGCTGCCATGTACTCCGCTTCACATGTAGATCCCGCCACGACGCTCGCTTGCAGCTGCACCAGCTTCTTGCCCCACCATTCAACATATACACGTATCCGGTTTGTGACTTAGAGTCATCCAGATCGTGTCGAAGCTAGCATCAACGTAACCCTTTACGACGAGCTCTTCGTCACCTCCATAAACGAAACATGTCCTTTGTCCTTTTCGGTACTTCAGGATATTCTTGACCGCTGTCCGGTGTTCCTTGCGGGATTACTTTGGTACCTACCTACCAAACTTACGGCAAGGTTTACATCAGTGCAGTACACAGCATGGCATACATAATAGATCCTATGGCTGAAGCATAGGGGATGACACTCATCTCTTCTTTATCTTTTGCCGTGGTCGGGCATTGAGCTGAGCTCAATCTCACACCTTGTAAAACAGGCAAGAACCCTTTCTTGGACTCATCCATTTTGAACTTCTTCAAAATCTTGTCAAGGTATGTGCTTTGTGAAAGACCTATGAGGCGTCTCGATCTATTCCTATAGATCTTGATGCCTAATATATATGCAGCTTCTCCAAGGTCCTTCATTGAAAAACTCTTGTTCAAGTAGGCCTTAATGCTGTCCAAAAGTTCTATATCATTTCCCATCAAAAGTATGTCATCTACATATAATATGAGAAATGCTCTGAGCTCCCACTCACTTTCTTGTATGCATGAGCTTCTCCATAAGTCTGCATAAACTAAACGCTTTGATCATCTCATCAAAGCGAATGTTCCAACTCGAGATGCTTGCACCAGCCCATAAATGGATCGCTGGAGCTTGCATACCTTGTTAGCATTCTTAGGGTCGACAAAACCTTCCGGCTGCATCATATACAGTTCTTCCTTAAGATAACCGTTAAGGAATGCCGTTTTGACGTCCATTTGCCATATCTCATAATCATAGTATGCGGCAATTGCTAACATGATTCGGACGGACTTCAGCTTCGCTACGGGAGAGAATGTCTCATCGTAGTCAATCCCTTGAACTTGTCGATAACCCTTAGCGACAAGTCGAGCTTTATAGATGGTAACATTACCATCTGCGTCCGTCTTCTTCTTAAAGATCCATTTGTTTTCTATTGCTCGCCGATCATCGGGCAAGTCCGTCAAAGTCCACACTTTGTTTTCATACATGGATCCTATCTCGGATTTCATGGCTTCAAGCCATTTGTTGGAATCTGGGCCCGCCATCGCTTCTTCATAGTTCGAAGGTTCACTGTTGTCTAACAACATGATTTCCAGGACAGGGTTGCCGTACCACTCTGGTGCGGAACGTGTCCTTGTGGACCTACGAAGTTCAGTAGTAACTTGATCTGAAGTTTCATGATCATCATCATTAACTTCCTCTCTAACCGGTGGAGGCACCACAGAAACATTTTCTTGTGCTGCGCTACTCTCCGGTTCAAGAGGTAATACTTCATCAAGTTCCACTTTCCTCCCACTTACTTCTTTCGAGAGAAACTCTTTCTCTAGAAAGAGTCCGTTCTTGGCAACAAAGATCTTGCCTTCGGATCTTAAGTAGAAGGTATACCCAATGGTTTCCTTAGGGTATCCTATGAAGACGCATTTTTCCGACTTGGGTTCGAGCTTCTCTGGTTGAAGTTTCTTAACATAAGCATCGCATCCCCAAACTTTTAGAAACGACAGCTTAGGTTTCTTCCCAAACCATAATTCATACGGTGTCGTCTCAGCGGTTTAGGCGGAGCCCTATTTAAAGTGAATGTAGCTGTCTCTAGAGCGTATCCCCAAAATGATAGCGGTAAATCGGTAAGAGACATCATAGACCGCACCATATCCAATAGAGTGCGATTACGACGTTCGGACACACCGTTACGCTGAGGTGTTCCAGGCGGCGTGAGTTGTGAAACGATTCCACATTTTCTTAAGTGTGCTCCAAATTCGTGACTTAAATATTCTCCTCCACGATCTGATCGTAGGATCTTTATTTTTCGGTCACGTTGATTCTCCACCTCACTCTGATATTCCTTGAACTTTTCAAAGGTCTCAGACTTGTGTTTCATTAAGTAGACATACCCATATCTACTCAAGTCGTCAGTGAGAGTGAGAACATAACGATATCCTCCGCGAGCCTCAACACTCATTGGACCACACACATCGGTATGTATGATTTCCAACAAGTTGGTTGCTCGCTCCATCGTCCCGGAGAATGGAGTCTTGGTCATCTTGCCCATGAGGCACGGTTCGCATGTGTCAAGCGATTCATAATCTAGAGACTCTAAAGTCCATCAGCATGGAGCTTCTTCATGCGCTTGACACCGATGTGACCAAGGCGGCGATGCCACAAGTATGTGGGACTATCGTTATCAACTTTACATCTTTTGGTATTCACACTATGAATATGTGTAATATTACGTTCGAGATTCATTAAGAATAAACCATTGACCATCGAACATGACCATAAAACATATCTCTCATATAAATAGAACAACCATTATTCTCGGTTTAAATGAGTAGCCATCTCGTATTAAGCGAGATCCGATACAATGTTCATGCTCAAACTTGGCACTAAATAACAATTATTGAGGTTTATAACTAATCCCGTAGGTAAATGCAGAGGTAGCGTGCCGGCGGCCATCACTTCGACCTTGGAACCATTCCGGCGCGATCGTCACCTCGTCCTTCGCCGGTCTCCGTTTATTCCGCAGCTCTGCGGTGAGTTACAAATATGAGCAGCGGCACGGTATCAAATACCGGGAGTTACTACGAGTCTTGGTAAGGTACACATCAATTACATGTATATCAAATATACCTTTGGTGTTGCCGGCCTTCTTATCCGCTAAGTATTTGGGGCAATTCCGCTTCCAGTGACCCTTTCCCTTGCAATAAAAGCACTCAGTCTCGGGCTTGGGTCCATTCTTTGACTTCTTCCCGGCAACTTGCTTACCGGGTGCGGCAACATCCTTGCCGTCCTTCTTGAAGTTCTTCTTACCCTTGCCCTTCTTGAACTTAGTGGTCTTATTGACCATCAACACTTGATGTTCTTTCTTGATCTCAACCTCTGCTGACTTCAGCATAGCAAATACTTCAGGAATGGTCTTTTCCATCCCCTGCATATTGTAGTTCATCACAAAGCTCTTGTAGCTAGGTGGGAGCGACTGAAGGATTCTGTCAATGACCACATCATCCGGGAGATTAACCCCGGTGAGTCAGCGGTTGTGCAAACCAGACATCTTGAGTATGTGTTCGCTGACAGAACTATTTTCCTCCATCTTACAACTGTAGAACTTGTCGGAGACTTCATATCTCTCGACCCGGGCATGAGCTTGGAAAACTAGTTTCAGCTCTTGAACATCTCATATGCTCCGTGATGCTCAAAAGCGCTTTTGGAGCCCGGTTCTAAGCTGTAGAGCATGCCGCCTTGAGCGAGGGAGTAATCATCAAGACGAGACTGCCAAGCGTTCATAACGTCTTGGTTCTGCAGGACGGGGGCGTCACCTAGCGGTCCATCTAGGACATATTGTTTCTGGCAGCTATGAGGATGATCCTCAGGTTCCGGACCCAGTCCGTATAGTTGCTGCCATCATCTTTCAGCTTGGTTTTCTCTAGGAACGCGTTGAAGTTCATGGTGACATTAGCGGCGGCCATTTGATCTACAAGACATATTTGCAAAGTATTTAGACTAAGTTCATGATAATAAAGTTCATCTAATCAAATTATTAATGAACTCCCACTTAGATTAAACATCCCTCTAGTCATCTAAGTATTACACGATCCGAGTCGACTAGGCCGTGTCCGATCATCACGTGAGACGGACTAGTCATCGTCGGTGAACATCTTCATGTTGATCGTATCTTCCATACGACTCGTGCTCGACCTTTCGGTCTCCGTGTTCCGAGGCCATGTCTGTACATGCTAGGCTCGTCAAGTTGACCCTAAGTGTATTACGTGTGTAAATCTGTCTTACACCCGTTGTATGTGAACGTAAGGATCTATCACACCCGATCATCACGGCGTGCTTCGAAACGACGAACTGTAGCAACGGTGCACAGTTTACTACCGTCGTTCTAAGTAAACAAGATGCATAATCATAATAAACATCACATGCAATTATATAGTAGTGACATGATATGGCCAATATCATATTGCTCCTTCGATCTCCATCTTTGGGCTCCATGATCATCTTGTCACCGGCATGACATCATGATCTCCATCATCATGATCTCCATCATCGTGTCTCCATGAAGTTGCTCGCCAACTATTACTTCTACTACTATGGCTAACACGTTTAGCAATAAAGTAAAGTAAATTACATGGCGTTTCCAATGACACGCAGGTCATACAAAAAATAATGACAACTCCTATGGCTCCTGCCGGTTGTCATACTCATCGACATGCAAGTCGTGATTCCTATTACATGAACATGATCTCATACATCACATATATATCATTCATTCATCACAACTTTGGCCATATCACATCACATAGACACTTGCTGCAAAAACAAGTTAGACGTCCTCTAATTGTTGTTGCAAGTTTTTACGTGGCTTGAATAGGTGATCTAGCAAGAACGTTTTTCTTACCTACGTTACAGCCACAACGTGATTTTGTCAACTTCTATTTACCCTTCATAAGGACCCTTTTCATCGAATCCGCTCCAACTAAAGTGGGAGAGCAGACACCCGCCACCACCTTATGCAACTAGTGCATGTCGATCGGTGGAACCGGTCTCACGTAAGCGTCACGTGTAAGGTTGGTCGGGCCGCTTCATCCCACAATACCGCTGAAGCAAGATAGGACTAGTAACGGCAAGCAAGTTGACAAGATCTACGCCCACAACAAAATTGTGTTCTACTCGTGCAAAGAGAACTACGCATAGACCTAGCTCATGATGCCCTTTGTTGGGGAGCGTTGCAGAAAATTAAAATTTTTCCTACGGTTTCACCAAGATCCATCTATGAGTTCATCTAAGCAACGAGTCATGGGAGTGAGATTGCATCTACATACCACTTGTAGATCGCGTGCGGAAGCTTTGAAGGTGATGGTGATGACGTAGTCGTACTCGTCGTGATTCCGATCACCGATGACCAAGTGCCGAACGGACGGCACCTCCGCGTTCAACACACGTACGGGACGGGAGACGTCTCCTCCTTCTTGATCCAGCAAGGGGGGAGGAGAGGTTGATGAAGATCCAGCAGCACGACGGCGTGGTGGTGGATGCAGCAGGACTCCGGCAGGGCTTCGCCAAGCAACTACGGAGGAGGACGAGGTGTTGGAGAGGGAGAGGGAGGCGCCAAGGGTTCAGGGTGCGGCTGCCCCCCTCCCTCCTCCCCTTTATATAGCCCCCAGGGGGGGCGCCGGCCCCTGGAGATCCCATCTCCAAGGGGGGGCGGCGGCCAAGGGGGTGGAGTGCCCCCCAAGCCAAGTGGGGCGCCCCCCCACCCTAGGGTTTCCAACCCTAGGCGCAGGGGGTGGGCCTTGGGGGGCGCACCAGCCCACTATGGGCTGGTTCCCCTCCTACTTCAGCCCATGGGGCCCCTCCGGGATGGGTGGCCCCACCCGGTGGACCCCCGGGACCCTTCCGGTGGTCCCGGTACACTACCGGGTAACCCCGAAACTTTCCCGATGGCCGAAATACCACTTCCTATATATAATTCTTTACCTCCGGACCATTCCGAAACCTCTCGTGACGTCCGGGATCTCATCCGGGACTCCGAACAACATTCGGTATGCTGCATACTCATTTTCATACAACCCTAGCGTCACCGAACCTTAAGTGTGTAGACCCTACGGGTTTGGGAGACATGCAGACATGACCGAGACGACTCTCGGGCAATAACCAACAGCGGGATCTGGATACCCATGTTGGCTCCCACATGCTCCTCGATGATGTCATCGGATGAACCACGATGTCGAGGATAAAACTACCCCGTATACAATTCCCTTTGTCAGTCGGTATGTTACTTGCCCGAGACTCGATCGTCGGTATCCCAATACCTCGTTTAGTCTCGTTACCGGCAAGTCACTTTACTCGTACCGTAATGCATGATCCCGTGATCAACACCTTGATCACATTGAGCTCATTATGATGATGCATTACCGAGTGGGCCCAGTGATACCTCTCCATCATACGGAGTGACAAATCCCAGTCTCGATCCGTGTCAACCCAACAGACACTTTCGGAGATACCTGTAGTGCACCTTTATAGTCACCCGATTCGTTGTGACGTTTGATACACCCAAAGCACTCTTACGGTGTCCGGAGTTACACGATCTCATGGTCTAAGGAAGAGATACTTGACATTAGAAAGCTCTAGCAAAACGAACTACACGACCTTTGTGCTATGCTTAGAATTGGGTCTTGTCCATCACATCATTCTCCTAATGATGTGATCCCGTTATCAACGACATCCAATGTCCATAGTCAGGAAACCGTGACTATCAGTTGATCAACGAGCTAGTCAACTAGAGGCTCACTAGGGACATATTGTCGTCTATGTATTCACACGTGTATTACGATTTCCGGATAATACAGTTATAGCATGAATAAAGACAATTATCATGAACAAAGAAATATAATAATAATACTTTTATTATTGCCTCTAGGGCATATTTCCAACAATATTGTGCAAATAGAGTATTCTTGTCTTGTAAAATCTGTTATGTTGTCATACATTCTTGAACCGTAGTTCGTGAAATCGCTGTGATTTTATATTGTCTACGCCATCGAGCGACTACGACCTTTGCACCTCTACTGGTGGTTCATATTTTTTAAATGAAATAATTTTCTTTGCCGTCTGGGGTGTATGAGGCATACGGCGAAGACAGAGTCTGGCTGACGGCAAATTTGCCTTTCTTTGCCGTATGCTATTATTTGGTTGACGGCAAAGCCGAAGTTTTGCTGACGGCAAAGATTTTGCCGTCTGCCCGACAAAATGCTGACGGCAAAGAACTCTTTGCCGACTTATCTTTGCCGTCTGACTTTGCCGTCTGCTGACAGACGGCAAAATCTTTGCCGTCTGTTTTTAGGCCTTTGCCGTCTGTAATCCACAGACGGCAAATTACCTGATTCCTGTAGTGTAAACTTGTATTGGACGGTCACTTTGGCTCCTAAAGCTGTAAAATATATGAAACTTGGTTGTGCGTGCAAACACGGTGCTTCCTCCCATATTTACACGTCCAGTTAAGTTCGAGCATCAATTTCATGTATTTTTCAAGTTTAGATAGCAAAGTAACTACCAACGCAAGTTTAGGCACCCCAGTGTATTCTCCTTCTATCATATTATTATTACTCAAAATATTCATGCTCATACAACAAAACCTCCTTAAAATATATTGGAAAATATTCTTGTAATAACACGCGGAGTATCATCTAGTTTCTTCAATCCAAGGTCCGCCGTGCAGTCAGTACAGCGATGCATCACAGGGAAGTTCATCAGCGAATCGCTCTTGCCATTAGGGTGCCTGATAAGACTGAAACCCCCACCATGCGCGCAAAATACATAGTATAAAGTATAATATAATCCACCACATGTTGAGGCTAAATTTGGTGTTTTGACCCTTTTCTGAAACCTATTTGAGATCTGACCCTGGTTCGTAAAAATTTCGAGATCTGACCCTTTTCTTACCGCCAAAGCCCCTGGCGGTAGGGTATAACAGCCTACCGCCAAGGCCCCTGGCGGTAGGGTTGTACAGCCTACCGCCAAGGCCTCTGGCGGTAGGGTTGTTTTTTTTTCTAAGTATGAAACACAGTGCACGCTCGCACCTACCGCCGGACACCTTGGCGCTAGGGTTGTACAGCCTACCGCCAGCCTGTTTGGCGGTAGGGGTCTTTCTTACCGCCAGGGGCCTTGGCGGTAGGCTGTTATACCCTACCGCCAAGGGCCTTGGCGGTAAGAAAGGGTCAGATCCCGAAATTTTTATGAACCGGGGTCAGATCTCGAATAGGTTTCAGAAAAAGGGTCAAAACACGAAATTTAGCCACATGTTGATGTTCGTCAAGTGACATTGTGTGCACCCCGCAAAAAAAAAAGTGACATTGTGTGCACACGTATACATATGCTTTTTGAGTGGCGGTGACGGTGCCCGACGACGTACTCAGGAGTAGTGTGGTGGCCACGCTGACGTTGTGTCTGTAAACCTGGCGACAGCCATGGGCACATCGTCCGAACGACTGATGGGCCGAGCCGCGACGGGAGAAAACAGCGGGTCGCACGGGAAGTAAATATGGTCCATCGCCATAGCGTCCGGGCTCGGGGAGAGTCCGCCGCCGGCCGGCACGTACACCGCTGGATCACTCGAGCTGATCGCTTCCACGAGCAGCAAGGATGACGACGACGATGGAGCTGCAGGTGCCTTCAGGGGAGCAAATGGCGGCCCGCTCGAGATCTCCGTGTCCAGGCCCGTGCTCGCATTCAGCGGGCTCGGCGTATGCCCGCCGTCCAGATCACTCGGGCTCGCTCTCACGGGTGGCGGCGACGGCAACGACGAGGACGACGGACCTACAGGCGCAGCTCCTCCGATGACCATGGCGAGGCACGAGGCCATGGTGTCGTCATCCAATTCGGCGTGTTGAGGTTGAGGATCGAAGTGGCCGCTCCTGGTAGCTTCTCCGGGAGGCACTGTTTGTTGTTGGCACTTGTGCTCGTGGACGTAGGTGACCTGAAACATGGGACGACAGCCGCTGCTACTATCCTGCTGCTGCACCGTCTTCTTCGCCCTGCAGCCGAGGTCATGGCTAAACATGCATTTGTAGTAGGACCTGCATGCATATACAGTTAGAGAGGCTGCGGTCATTTCAATTTTACTATTTACGAGGGAGCATTTGAACTCGAGAGCAGAAACAGAACACCCTCTTTGGAGCGTGGGTAAGACAAAGTTTCACGTGTAGATTATTGTCTATTAATTTTAATTTGTAAAGTTTGATCAAATATCAGTATCTACAATACTAAAAAAAATACGATAATATATTTCATGGTGGATCTAATGGTAATATATTTGGAGTGTTATAGATGTTGTTTTTTTTCTATAAATTTGATCATACGCAGAAGAAGGTTGACTTCTGAACAAATCTATAAACCTGTGTTTAATTTATTTTTTGATCGGGAAAGCTCAGAAATTTATACACCTTTTAGTTTGGAACTTGGCGGCGGGGTGGACACTAGAAATACATAGTTGGTCCAATTCCAAAAACAAATAAATACATTATCGGTACCAGAATGTTGGAAACAGTAAACGAAATAGTTATGGTCAACTAGAAGAAAGGAAACAAGTTAGAGACTCCTCAAAAAAGTAAAAAAAAAAATCTTACCATGTGTTTTTTATAATTTTATTTCAGTTTTTTGCAAAGCAAAGATGGTCTTATAAGAGTTGGACAATTTTAAATGAACTAGTAAACAAAAAGGTTTTGACATTTAAGAAAATTCAAATTGGCGTAGACCCAACGAATTACTAGTTCAAACCATGGGTGGAGCGAAATCCAGCTATGGCTATTCATTTAAGCCTTCGGGTAGCACTCCCCGCCAAAAAAAAGAGCCTTCGGGTAGCATCACCAGATCTTTAACATTTTATTAAGTATGGATTTTTAAATTTTAAATTTCAAAATTTTAATGTTCCCTTAAATTTCTGAATTTCAAATATTTGAAAAGGTTTAACTTCTAAAAGTTGAGTTTCTCAAAAAATTCAAACTTTGAAAGTTACGCCATGAACAAAGTTGGTGCTGGAATTTCTAAAAGTTACCAAAAATGTGCAGTTTGACCAGGCGTCGAATTTCTTAAATGAATGTTTGCCTGACTCGACTAACCAGTTTTGTAGTCTGACATATTTATCCAGCATCCCTTCGGTTTTTATTTCAAAGTGTGCACACCTTTAAAAAAATCATGGGTTTGCGCTACTCATCATCAAAGGTGTGCACCTTCTAAAATTTGACATATGGATGTATCTTATAGCAAACACTGTTTATGTTAAGAGTATATGAGCCTAATTAGATACTCCCCCGTCTCTGAAAAGAGGGTCTATAACTTCTTTTTGAAGTCAAACATTGTAAAATTTGACCAATTTTGTAGCAAAAATTATTAAGACCTATGCTACCAAATTTGATATCATTAGATGGTCATTAAAATAAAATTGCATATTATATCTATTTTAGATTGTAGTTGTTGATAGTTTTTCCTATAAACTTGGTCAAACCATGTATCGTTTGACTTAAGAGAAAGTTTATAGCCCCTTTTTTTTCAGAAATATAAGGAATGGTGCCACATAAGAAGCCCTTGAGGTCTTAGCACTTCACCTTGCAAATTTTCTTTTGTGAATGTTCTTTTGTCCGTATTTTCTCCATTGGTAACCATCACTGTGAGGCGAGGCTGTAATCTCCTTCTTGGTAACCTCGTTTTCTCTGCCCTTCCTGGGGGGAGCAACCTCTTCCCCACCACTATATTGTTCCATGGAGACAACAGCACAGCAACACATCTGGTAAATGAAGAAATCACAAGACTACATATAGCCAGGAAAAATGACAAGTGTCAGTAGTGTACCAGATACGCATGTCCTTCGCCGGAGCCTGCTCATCGATGCTACCCTCAGTGATCGTTGCCGCTGGCGATGCCATCCTGTCTACCACCGGTCTGCTGCTCTCTCGAGAATTGAGCATGAACAGAGACACCATGAACACCCGGGAGAGCTCCTGGCTCATCGCTGCGGCCCTCTCCTGTCCACGTCGGTCGAGGGGGCTGCGGCGCAGCAGTGCAAGGAGCCTCATGTTGAGATCGTACCCACTGACGAGCTCCTGCGATAGCTGTTCTATGGCCTCTTGCCCGAAGGCCATCTTGAGACTGTGAGTCGCACGAGGTTTCGGCGACTGAAGTATTGTAGGACTAGGAGGTGGTCTAGCAGCTGAAGCTATTTATATTGGGGAGACGGACACGTACACTACACTGAGTCACTAATGAGGGTATGATCACCTCCATGCATCTACTCCCTCTATCTCACAATATAAAACGTTTTTGCAAGATACTCCCTCCGTCCCATAATATAAGAACGTTTTTGACACTAGTGTAGTGTCAAAAACGTTCTTATATTATGGGACGGAGGGAGTAAAAGGGAGTAGAAACAACAACTCTGTTTACTGGTCATATGTTCAACTTCTATGATTAATTCTAGAGGATTCCCGAAATGTTTTAGCATTATAATGGTTTCAAAGCGAACGGTGTTTAAAATTAAAGCCTCCAGAGCAGTTGTGCAAAGTCAGACTCTTTGAGCTACATCTATATTTTTTTGCTACTATCACCACTGCACCACCACCTCCACCAGCCGAGATGGCCATGGCATAGGCTGCCACCCGCAGCTCGTGCCGTCCTCGCCCCGAGCCACCGCGTGGCCAGATCTGGCCAAACCGCCGCTGCACCAGCTGTGTCCGCCACCACTGAAACTCCTAGCATGCACCGCCACCACGCCACCCGTCACGCAGTTGCCACACGACCATCGCAACTCTGCTCCAACTCACCGCCACCCTGCAGCATCCACCGCCTAGCGCCGCACTCCAGCCCGGCCGGACGCCTCTCGTCAAGGCCACTGCGTGAGAGGATGAGAGGGCCCGCCCACCGCCGATGCCATGCGCCCTCTGGCGGCGGTGAGGGAGGAAGGAGATGAGGAGAGGGGCCGGTGGCAGTAGCTACGTTTCTCTCCCAGTTGCCGGGGATGGTGAGGGAGGAGTGGAGTTTTTTTCCCATCGATTGAATGACAACATGAGCGATTTGAGTTTTGATACACATTACTTGAAATGACCATATTAAAATTCAAAGATAGATAAGGTCCAAATTTAACATAAAAATGATAATAATGGTCTAGGTGAGACTACACCGACGACATAATCTAAAGATAATGCAAGTGCACGACATAGCAAGGATCATTGTCGTTGTCTGAAGATATCTCCATCATGACGATGTTGGGCTCCTCGGCACCCCTCCTTCGGGGCCCACTCTTGGCCCCGGCGGCGATCTCAGCGGCGGAAGCATCTGTCGCTGCCTTCAGCATCCGCTCCTCCTCCACCACCACTGTGGCAGAAGCATATGCATCCATTTTGAGCATCCACTCCTCATCAGTCACGCCGGCGGTCGCGGGCATGGCCTCCACAGCGGAAGCATCTATTGTTTACTAGCTCATCCGCTCCACTTCAGCGGGGGTGGGCTCATCCTCCTAGAGCTCCTAGGACTCCATGAGATTGTCCCAATCGATCTCATCACTGGATTCACGGGAGCGCATGGCGAGGTGGAATGACACTGGCGGGGCGAGGAATGAGAGAGGAACACCCCTCCATCGTCAGGCCAGACTAGCGAGTGGTGCGGTTCCCGTGTCCACGAGCATGGGGTGATTAGCAGAGGGAATTTGTTAAAATGTGGTTTTCATTCCCTACCCTTTATATTGGTAATTTCTTTTAAAGGGTGGGTGTTATAAAGGCTCTACTAGAGTTGCTCTAAGCTCCCTAGATATAGGGACTCACGGGTGCTTTGGGTTGTGGGTTTCATGAAGACCCTACGCGTTACCGATTAAATAATACTCGCGATTGTCTGTGGTGTTTCGCTTGTCTGTGGTGTTCCATGATGGCTCTACTTGTTACCGATCAAATGAATGAGTAATTGGAGTATCCTTTATTATCTTAGCCTAAACCTCTCAGTTACTCATTCATTTGTCTGTGGTGTTGTAGGTCGAAAGGTTGACGAACGTTATTAATGGTGCGTGTGGGGTCCTCGATTGTTGCATTGTTGTGTTCGTGATTAAAGGTCTTCCACGACACTATACAAAATAGCTCCCCTCATGCCACTAGTGAGGGCAGGGGTCTAGACAAGCCCAAGGCACCTAGGGCCATGGCCTGGGTCGTGTGGCTAGATCACTTTATTACTGTAGCAATTTGAACACTATTTAGCATTTTAGCTAATATTTGGCCTGGGGCTTGCTCGGGGCTTGGCACAATCCTGACTACGCACTGAGTGAGGGTCAGACACATTAGCATGCAGAGCATAATGTTACTGTGGACATAAGAGCATGAAGCGACTATGTCTTCTGGAAGAGAACACAATGTGAAGATAATGTGAAAAAGATAAAGAAAACCAATGAATGAGAAAACAAGAAAAAGAAGAGCAATGAATGGGGAAATAAAAGGTAAAGAAGACCTAGGGATGGCAGTTTTGCCCATGGGTTTGGGTACCCGCGGGTACCCTACCCGAACGCAATGGGCATGGGCAAGACTTGGAGAGATTTTCTACCCATGGGTAATGGGTATCCATACCCGCAAAATATATGGGTAGGGCATGGGTATGAAATTATGCCCGTGGGTAACCCAATGGATACCCAGAAAAGTTTAAATAATGAAAATAACTCCTATGACTTGTGGGGTCCACATCCAACTCCTATTGCCCACCCTAAATCTTTTATTCCTTAAACCGGCCATAGCTCATAGGCCCACAATCACCTGCTCGACACTCCTCCTACATCCTATATGCGACTCCCCAAAAAACTAAGTTCTCGACTCTTTTTTTTACCGTGAAACAGTAGGGAAGGCTCCTACTGTGTAATTATATTAAAAGAAGGAATATGGTACAAGTTACAATTACATGGCTAGTATATGCAGAAAAACCCCTGAGCCCCATTTGGGGCAGGGGGCAAGGAGGACCTAAACAACTAGAGAGTTTACACAAGAAAGCACAAGTTCTCTCGACTCTTTGCTACCGGACTCTTGTCCAACTCTCGATCCAGTGACCCCCCATTCCCACCACCGTCTCCCTTTGTGATGGGCATCCACCAACCGCTGATCATACTCCCTTGATGCCACCAAGAGACCACCCACCGGAGAAGGCCGTGCCAGTGCTATACTGCTCGCCCATCATCACTTAAATTTTAAACTCATTTTGCTACCTTTTAAATTTTAAATGTTATATATTGTACCCATTGGGCACCCAATGGGTATGGGATACCCGATGGGTATGGGCATGGGTGCTTTTATATATACCCATGGGTATTGAACTGGGTGCGTATAGAAATTTTCTGTGGATATGGGTATGGGCAGAAGGAGGTTGTACCCGCCCATACTGTACCCATTGCCATTTTAATGGTTGGTTAGGCCAAACCAGTCATGTTAACTAGGCCGAAGTTAGTGACGGATGTCCACCCATGAAAACGTGAGCTGTTCAACCATGCCCACAGCTTTCGATTGATCTCACACTGCAACCGGTCCCAGCAAAAACTTGGAAACAACGACAGAGAAGAGCCCACGAGCAAATATGCAATCAAGGGATAAACATTACTCCCTTCGTTCCGAAATAATTTAAGTTTCAAGATTTTCCGAAGTCAATCATTTTTTACTTTGATCTTATCTATAGAACATTTGTAAAGAACTATACAATATCAAATATATAATAAATCTAATGAAATAAATTATGGTGATATTTTTTAAATAGACTTTAATAAAGTTTAACCTAGAAAAATCCTAGAATTTCAATTATTTTGAAAGGCAGTGAGTACAAAGAAAATGACTCACGCCTACTTTAGTCAGTGTCTAGGGAGTAGGGGTAGGGGTGACATATGAGACAAATAGATGCATTGAAAAGTTTTCTTTGTCCTCGACACAAGTTGATTGCTGGGGCTTGATCGCATGTACACGTACCAAAACAGCACAGTGATAGTCACGTGTCGCACTGCAGATATTTTGCATTCTTCAACTTCACGTATGTTTGAGGTTAACCAATCCGCTAGTGTTTCCTTTCAGGCAGATATTGTGCGTTCTCCAACTTCACGTATGTTCAACATTAAGGGTATCTTCAATATGGACCCTCAAATAGCCCATAAATCGTGTGGATCAAATTGTATAGGTATACTTTATCATTCAACATGGATCTATATTTGTCGGCGGACGCATTCATTTTTTCACAAACCGGAAGCAAAACAAGTGACTTTGTGGGAGTCTGGACCTCCGTCACCCAGGACTATAACATCTCTGGCCCACCCAAAACGAGGCGAAGCCCGCATATTTGGAGCGGTCCGCATTGTTTCTATGCCAAAACCCGTGCTTTCTTCGCCCTCTCCATTTTGATCGCCATCATCCTCCACCTAAACTCCTGCGCTTTTTGCCTTTCGCCGCCGCATGGAACCATATGAAGAGCTGCCAGAGGCAAAGGATCCATAAAGGTGACTACCCACAAGATCAACTCGGTGACACGGCAAATCCGTGGACTCAAAAAGAAGGCAAAGGAGCAAGAGGAGGCGGCAGCCGACAAAAGAAGGGCATCGGGCATGGACGAGGGGCGCCGCCGACGCCGTCCACGCACATGCCGTAGTACTTCTACACCGCCAAGTAGCTCGGTCGTCAGCAGTAGACCTGGCCTCCACCGTCGGGTATGTGTCTTATTGCGTCGACCTCAATACGACGCCACTCCATTTTGTCGACTCATCATCATTGAAGCTTGTCTGGTCACGGACGCCGGGCGTGGATCAGCTGGTTGTCCGCTCTTTGTTCGCCGATTTGTCTCAACCTAGCACGACAGCGCTTAACGACGCAGACAGGGAGATGATTCACGACGGAAGTGGAGGCGGCTTCGAGGACATACAAGTGGATGACTCCCAGTCAGAGGTGTACACCCAGCAGCCGGAGCAGGACACCTACACCAACGAGGCAGACCTTGATCCGGAGGATTTGCTGGCCGATCCAAAGAAGAGGGGTAGAGGAGAAAGTTTCAACATGAGGGAGGACGGATTGTCGTGCTATGCGTGGTTGGCTACTAGCATCGATCCGATCCATGGCACGGAGCAAAAGGGCATAATATTTTGATCCAATATTCATTATTGGCTTCATAAGCACAAGAATTACAAGCCATACAATAGGAAGTCATCCAAAATCGTGGGACAAAGTCGCTCAACCATCAATGGTACATCATCCACGAGTCTGTGAGCAAGTATTGCGGTCACTACAAAGAGCTAATCGGTCTATGGCCAAGTGGTGCGCAAATCGCCGAAAGAGTAAGTTGTTCTATGTGTTGGTCATTTGATCGGATATGCAACTTGTTAGCCGGACATGCTCTATGTGTTGGTCATTTGGCCGGATATGCACCTTGTTGACAATGTCTTTTTTTCTAGGCCTCTCGTGCGTGCACATTGTATTTGAAGGTGGATAAGAGTTTCGTCCTCATGCATTGTTGGTTGAAGTTGAATGCGCAACCCAAGTGACAACTACCCATTGTCAATTCCATCAAGACTATCAACATCGCCAATGAGGATGAAGCGGATGCTCCAACCGACCCAACAAAAGAGCCACCCAAGAAGGTTAGAAGGGGGTTCAGGCGAAAGAAGTGTGAGGAGGAGAAGGAGAAGTGAGAAGGGCGGCGGCCAAGATGACGAAGAGGTTCAAAGACATCTTGGCAAAGAAGGCATGTGTCAAGCGCTATGACTTGAAGGGGGAAAATAAGACGAAGAGATTTAACATCTTGATGGCGGCGGCCGAGAAAAAGATCAATCTTGAAGAGAAGAAGACCAAACTCGAAGAGAGGAGGGTTGAGCTCGCGACCGCTTTGGAGGATACCAAAATGTTGCCATGAATATGGACGAGTTGGATCCCGATGTGGCGATGATCATGCAAGCCGTCCGTGTTAGGATGTTGAAGTGCTTGGCGGCCGAGATGGGGGCGTCCGAGAAGGAGGCGGCTAACGCGGAGAAGTCAGCGACAGAGTGAGCGAGGAGGCACATATAGCCAATCTAGGAGTGCAAAATGCCTTTTTTCATGGATTGTCGGATTGAAACTTTTGTGATCAGGCGCATGTAAAAACTATGAACATTCATCTCTTTTTAGCGCAAAGCACATTGCACTTTAACTTACTCATATTGTTATGCATTTGAAATGAAGGACGTGCTCCTTAGGGCGAACGTCTAAAGGGTATGGTTGGATGGCATGCTCCTATATCCGTATCCACGCACGCGTATACGGACGGATACTGTGGGTACGTTTTAGGGGATGGAGATGCCCTAACCAACCCAACCACAGAAAGCCAGATCAAAAAGTTGAATGCGACGTGTCTAAGCAGAAATCGTATTCGCTATGTACTGTATACACTCTAAACACGTCACTTCTTCCTATTTCCACCGCTCAAAGAAGTCAAGTTTGGGGGATATTTTTGGATCCACATGATTTATCATTCTCAATAATAAATCTAGGATGTTCAAACTCACAGCGGGCATGGTATTGTCTCTCTCATCCGACTCCCATCTCAAACTTCCGGGCCGCGCGTAAGTTTCCAGACTTGCTGCTCTCGGAGAAAAGTCATTGGATCCGCTTTATAGATAAAACCAAGATAACATCACAACCATGGAAAATGCTCCATTGGAGATGGATTTTGCTTCTGCGGCATAATGTCCATTCCAGTTGAAACCAAGTCACGTGGTGCCAACAACCCAAAACTCCTCTGGTACCCACAGAACCGCGGCAATCGAATTGGCAGCAAGAAACTACAGTACAAAGACGCGATTTGATACTGTTGAAATGATTGATCAAATGTCCAGAGTAAGATTAATCAACTGTCAATAGTGGGATGCTACCAAAAGGAGGAAACTTGGAGAGAGAAAAATCCATTCCATCATTTGCGTTGAGAAGCCATACGAATTACTCTAAGAGCGTTTAGATCTACATCGACGGAGCCTTACAGGATTTTAGGGGGCGTGTTTGAACTGGCAAATTGTAATTGAACAAAGGGTTGGGAGGGGTCCACCCACCTGAAAATCGGGGGAGGGGGGGGGGCATGTTTAGTTGGTTAGGAAGGAAGTATACAGTAGTACTAGGAGTTCAGTTTAGAATTTCAGTCTAGAATGATAGTCGTGGTCCAGAATAACTAAACATGTTAATCGACGGAGAGTGTATATAAGAAAATTAACAAAAGCTAGGTATTTTATATTTCTGCATAACATATTTCTTTCGAGCAACTGGCCCGAGTGCTTCCTTTTCATAAGAAATAGAATATTTATAAAGTGGACATGTTTTAAAACACAGACAGGAAGGAACTCTTAATAATCTTCCAAGTCTAGCTATTCATGGTTGCGACTTTTTAATAAAGAGCATATTCTTTTTGCATGGTAATACGTGTCTTATTTATATCATTAAACATATAAACCCTCAAGAAGCCGTAGGCAGGACGAAGCCAGCCACATCGCCCCTAAATAGCTATGAGCAGTGCTGCTGCCATCGCCTGTAAATTTCGTGCCCCGCCAAGGGCATTTTAGTAATTTCACGTGAAGGGGTATAAACCAGAGCCGCTGCCGTGGAGAAACCCTAGCCGTCGCCCGCCCCCACGCGAGAACGACCTAACCCGCGCCCCCGCCTCCCCAACCTCCCTCTCCTACCTCCCTGCTCTTCCACGCGCGCGCTCGCCTCCGGCCACCTCCGCCGCCAGCCCTCCTCTCCATCTCCCTCTCCTATCCATCTCCCTCCTCCACGCGCCCAGCGCCCGCGCTTTTGCCTCCCGCACCAACCGCGACCGCTCCGTCGGGGCTCCCTACCGCCATGGCCTAGCGCACCCTATAAATTTCGTGCCCCGCCAAGGGCATTTTAGTAATTTCACGTGCAGGTGTATAAATCAGAGCCACTGCCCTGGAGAAACCCTAGCCGTCGCCCGCCCCTGTGCGAGAGCGACCTAACCCGCGTCCCCCCGCCTCCCCAACCTCCCTCTCCTCCCTCCCTTCTCATCCACATACGCGCTCGCCTCCGGCCACCTCCGCCGCGAGCCCTCCTCTCCATCTCCCTCTCCTATCCATCTCCCTCTCCTATCCATCTCCCTCCTCCAGGCGCCCAGCGCCCGCGCACTTGCCTCCCGCACCAATCGCAGCCGCTCCGTCGGGGCTCCCTGCCGCCATGGCCTAGCGCACCCTCGCCATCGACCTCCCCGACGCTCGAGGTGCAGCAGCGGGGGAGCTAGTTCTCGACCTCCATGGAGGAGAAGTGTAACGCCCCGGATTCGATGCGCCAGGTGTCCGCCAGTTAATCGCCGTCGTTGCCATGTCATGTGCTTGCGTGTCTCTCTTTGCCTTGTCATCATCTGCATTTCATATCATGTCATCATGTGCATTGCATTGCATACGTGTTCGTCTCATGCATCCGAGCATCTTCCCCGTTGTCCGTTTTGCAATCCGGCGCTCCTACGCCCTCCGGCGACCCCTTTTACCTTTTCTTCATGTGCGGGTGTTAAATTTTCTCGGAATGGCCCGAGGTTTGCCAAGCGGCCTTGGTACAGCACCGGTAGACCGCCTGTCAAGTTTCGTGCCATTTGGAGTCCGTTTGATACTCCAACGGTTAACCGGGTAACCGATAAAGCCCTTCTCTCTTTGCAGCCCAACACCCCTCCATTTTGGCCCAAAACCCAGCAAACTCCCTTCCATGCTCTCGGTCGTTCGATCACGATCGTGTGGGCGAAAACCGCTCCCCATTTGGAGCTTCCTAGCCCCCTCTACCTATAAATAAGTGCACCCCGTCCAAATCCCGGGTCCCGAAACCCTAGCCCGCTCCTCCGCGCCACCGGACGTGTCCGCCCGCCGCCGGACACGTCCAGCCTCCACCTCACCCGGGCCAATAGGAGCGCGACACGTCACCAGATCCGCCACCCACGCCCAATCCCCCGCCGCCACGTCAGCGCCTCTTCTCTCTCTCCTCACTGCGCCGCGGCCTGAGGCGCAGGCTGCCTTCGGCTCGGCCCGCCGCGCGCGCCGTGCCATGCCGCCGCCGCCGCCGTCTTGCCGCGCCCGCACGCCGGAGCCGCCGCGCCGCTCTCGCCGCCGCCGCCGCCGCTGCCGCCGCGCCGCAGCGCGGCGCGCCGCCGCCGCCGCCGCCGCTGCGCGCGCGCCGCCCGCGCCGTTCGCCGCCGTTCGCCGCCTCGCGCCGCGCCGCCCGCCCGTTACTCCGCCTCCGTCGTCGCCGCGTCCTCCTCCGGCGGTTCCGGCCATCTCCGTCGTCTCCGGCGAGATCCGGTGGATCGGGACGCGATCCACCGGGATCTCATCCAAACGCCGTCCCGTCGCCCGGATCCCTCCGTCCCGGGTCCTCTTCGTCCCGTTGACTTTTTCCGCGGGGTAAAATTCCACCAAGTCCCTGTTATATTTGCATTATGTTACCATGTTCAACGCATCATAACTTGCTGCATACTGCTCCGTTTCGTGCGTGTAATATGTCAAATTGTTCGTCTCGACGAGTACTTCATTTCATTCCATTGCATCATTTTCATTTGAGTTCATCTTGATGCCTGAATCATCGTTTCAAGAGTGCATGTTGCTGTTAATCTGCTGAAACTGTTATAACATGCTCATTTGTCATTCTTGCCATGATTGATGTGTGCATCCTATGAGGTTGAGCTCTACATGTGTTTTGAAGTATGCCATGCCATCTTTGCTGTGGTGCAATCCATTCTTCATGATATGCCATGTATTGATTGTTTCAAGCTTGCAAAGTAGCCTCCATGATGTTGCTGATTTCTGTGACTTAGTCATTTCTGCCAAGTCTGAAACTGATATATTGTGATGCTATGTAAACCTGTTGATACCATGAGTTCTGTGCATAATCTGGAGATGTTTACTAAGGGTGTTTTGTTAAACATGTTATTCTATATCCATTCATGTCTTGTTTTACATTTATAGAGTGCTCTATCATGTCCTAATCTTGCTCTACTTTTGCTATAAAATGTTCCTGGCAGATTGTCAACATGTTTAGCAATTTTGCCGAGCTTGTTGTTGTTGATCCGGGCATGCTATGTTATTGTTCTTGCCATGTCTAGCTTCTATGCCATGTCTAGTTGCTGGGTGTATGCTTAGTTTGTCATGCAATGCCTCGTAGTGAGTGCATCGAGCTTGTAAACATGCCTACTTGTTATCTGTTTATGCCATGCTCCAGTTTTTCAGTAAGTCTGAATCTGTTTATGATTTGCTATGTTCACATGCTTGCAATTGTATTTTCTGATCCCTTTTGGCTTATGGTCAGTAAGGGACTTTTGTTATATGCTTTGAGTAGATTCATTCCATGCTCTATTTTGACATTATAGCTTGCTGTAACATGTTGTTTGATAGCTCTAAACATGCTAACCTGATGTTATTTCTGCCATGTCCTGAAATTCTGCCAAGTCTGTGAACCTGTTATTATTTGCAATATTGCCATGTCCTTTTGAGCTTGTTCTAATAGTTTCTGGAGATAGCTCAGTGTTCTTGTTTTGTAATGCTTTACCTGTACGTCATGACCATGCCTTTTGTTATCATGTTAAGGTGCTGTAGCATGTTGCTTTGGTGCTTGCAATATGCCTAGTTGCTGTTTTGGACAGATTGTTGCTATATCTTGTATAGGGTGTATGTGTTGAACCGTTGCTCCGTTTTGAGGGTGCTCTATATGAAACTTGCTTAGTTTTGCATGTACTTTCATATTATCATGTTGCATCCATGTTTTGAGAGTGTTTGTTTGATGTTTGAATGCATTTTGCATCAATGCCATGTTTATCTTGTTTTGTTCATATCTTCTAGGCCGTAGCTCCAAATCTAATGAACTTTATATGTAACTTGACTAGAATTTCGTGTAGATCATCATGGTGCATCTTAACTTGCTGTTTAACAACTTGAACTCAAGGTTTACTCAGATCTGGACCAATTTCGAAATTTGCATATGAGGACTTACCGGAATTGCTATATGTTGTTCCCGGCCTCATTTAAACTTGCTTTGATGTGTTGGCTCTTGTTTGCATCATCTCTTGACATGAGTAGCCTCTCATAGCTTTGTCATGCATCATGCTTGTTGTGCATCATGCCTTGTTCATGTGTGGTGTGTTTACCGTGTGGTGTGCTTCTTCTCGATAGTTCTCGTTTCGTTGCGATCGTGAGGATTCGTACGTCTACGCTTGGTTCGTCTTCGTGGCTTCATCTTCTTCATGGATTCGTTCTTCTTCCTAGCGGGATTTCAGGCAAGATGACCGTCACCTTGGATCTCATTACTATCATTGCTATGCTAGTTGCTTCGTTCTATCGCTATGCTGCGTTACCTACCACTTGCTGCTCAAGCCTCCCAAATTGCATGAACCTCTAACCTTTGTTACCCTTCCTAGCAAACCGTTGTTTGGCTATGGTACCGCTTTGCTCAGCCCCTCTTATAGCGTTGCTAGTTGCAGGTGAAGATGAAGTTTGTTCCTTGTTGGAACATGGAGATGTTGTTCCTTGTTGGTTCATGTTTACTTGTTGGGATATCACAATATATCTTATTTAATTAATGCATCTATATACTTGGTAAAGGGTGGAAGGCTCGGCCTTATGCCTGGTGTTTTGTTCCACTCTTGCCGCCCTAGTTTCCGTCATATCGGTGTTATGTTCCCGGATTTTGCGTCCCTAACGCGGTCGGGTGATTTATGGGACCCCCTTGACAGTTCGCTTTGAATAAGACTCTTCCAGCAAGGCCCAACTTTGGTTTTACCATTTGCCTACCACCTATCCTTTTCCCTTGGGTCGGCCAGCCCGAGGGTCATCTTTATTCAGCCCCCCGGGCCAATGCTTGTCTAAGTGTTGGTCCAAACTAGAGCACCGTGCGGGACCATCCCTTGGCAACTTGGGTTACGTCGGTACTGTGACGCTTAGCTTATCCGGTCGTGGCTCGAGACGAGATCTGTGGCTACTATCGTGGTGTCGCACGCCGGAGGTCTTGCTGGACTTGTTTTATTCTTTGTCGAAATGTCTTGTAGCCGGGATTCCGAGACTGATCGGGTCTTCCCGGGGAGAAGGAATATCCTTCGTTGATCGCGAGAGCTTATAATGGGCTAAGTTGGGACACCCCTGCAGGGTAATATCTTTCGAGAGCCGTGCCCGCGGTTATGTGGCAGATGGGAATTTGTTAATGTCCGGTTGTAGAAAACCTGAAGTTGATCTTAAATTAAAATACCCCAACCGTGTGCGTAACCGTGATTGTCTCTTTTCGGGGTTGATCGAGAGGAGAACACGGTTTCTGGGTTATGTCTGACGTAAGTAGGGGTTCAGGATCACTTCTTGATCATTATTACTTGACGACCGTTCCTTTGATTCTCTTCTCGCTCTCTTTTGCGTATGTTAGCCACCATACATGCTTAGTCGCTGCTGCAACCTCACCAGTTTACCCCTTCCTTTCCCTTTAAGCTTTGCTAGTCTTGATACCCATGGTAATGGGATTGCTGAGTCCTCGTGGCTCACAGATTACTACACCACCAGTTGCAGGTGCAGGTTACACGATGATCATGACGTGAGAGCGATGTTTATCCGTGTTGGAGTTCTTCTGTTTCTTCGATCAGGGGATAGGTTCCAGGTCGGCAGCCTGGGCTAGCAGGGTGGATGTCGTCTGAGTTTCTGTTTATGTTTCATCCGTAGTCGGATGTTGACCTTGTATATGATGTATTGCTGTATTCATGTGACATTGTATGTATTGGGTGTATCCCCACTATTATGTGATGTTGATGTAATGATATCCACCTTGCAAAAGCGTCTTCAAGATGCGCTTCTATCCTTGGTGGGACCTTCGAGTCTCTTTAGGATAGGGTCGCATCTTGGGCGTGACAAGAAGGGCCCAACGGGCTCTTGCAGACAAGAGAGGCTAGGGGTGCTCGTCGATTGGGCAGATGGCGGGCATACGAGTTACTTCAATCGATCTAGCCAGGGCCACGGCAGCGTACGCGAAGGCCGGAGGTGAACGACCCTCTGGAGCCACACATGTCGACAGGTAGCAGCCGTGCCCCTCCTCCTCGCCTTCTCTGCTCCCCTCCTCCTCTCCAATCTAGGTTGCGCATTTGCGTCCTGGGCATCTTCCTCTCCTAGTTTTTTACTCCTTTGATTTTCCAATTATCGGATAATCTAATTCAATTTCTCAATTTCTGGTTACTCGTGATGAGTAGAAGAAGAAATTTGATGAAGGATTTGATAAACAAGAACAGGTGAATTATGTCTCTCTCTTGAATATAGTCAGGTTTGTTCCTGCATTTTGATGTTTGATTTTTTGTGTGTAATAGAGAACATGGCATGATTTTGTACTCCTATTACCTACTGACAAAAGCTACATTTGTAAATGTATGTCTCAAAAGTGTTTGTTTTTACCTTGTGGTCTGATAGACCAGTACATGGTGTTAGTCATATGAACAGAAGATGTTGGTCATGCCTCTGTATGAGCTAGCTGTAATGATATTTTTCATCGAATATGAGGATTCGTGTTCATCTTTGATATGGTTGTTATCACCACGATAAAGTATATGGAAATCCAGGCTTGCAGATTAATATAACTTCAGATGCTTGGTTTTGGGAAGGTGATAGAAACTTGTGGTTGTGCTTAAGATTTTGTTCTTTATTTACCTTTGAGCCATTCAGCTCTAACACAGTAAATTATACACAGAGAATTTATGGTTCCATTTTGAAAACTCTTATATATTTCGAAAGAGATGTTTCCCTAAATTTTGGTGTTTCTTAGTGAACCCTGGGCAGGCGGCATTCAGGTCTCCTACTAAAGCTCCTCGCCGGCGTGGCCACTCTCCCCTCCAACCGCAGGTACTCCTCGACTCCTCTCCGTGGCCTCTCTCTACCCCTGACCTATCTCTCTTCCTGCCCTTCTCTGTACCAGTATGTGATGCATAAACTCCCGACTTTAATTCAGAAGCATAAAAAAGGTTAAATCAGAAACATTCTTCTAAATTAGGTGGCCATAATCGGCAGCTACAACATCCCCAACCTATGTGTGGCCATGAAATCAGAGGCATATAGATACTACTAAATTTTGCTGAGTCAAGAGCTACTCAGTACTGAGTTAGGTTTGGACTAACAATGTTGTTTTTGACGAATGAGGGGAGGAGCTAGAAGCAAGTGTGTCCATTTGATAGGTACTTGAAACATCATATAATTATTTATCCCATTTTTCAGTGACTTCCTTTTTCGAATTGAGGAGCCTAGCTCCCTATTTTCATTCATCATGAAAATTGGTAATTTGCAGGGTTCCTAATGGTGATAAGATTGGCATATTTGATTTTGGTGTGATACCACTGAAGGTCATGTCTGGCAGGCCCTATAAGTTCTAGGTAGAGATAATGAAAGAACAGGTATGCTTCCATTTCTTGTTAGCCATGTACACTTGACAATGCCTCATTTATAAATAAAGTCTAAACCCAACTTACCATCCATTGCCCACCAGTTGCAATCGGCGCTGACGGCAGAAGTGCTGAGGAAGAGGAGGGACTTCGTCGACCGATCCGTGAGCAAGGGGTGCTCCAACGAGTCGATGAGGACAGTCATGGAGATCTGCCTGTGGTGCCTGACCAAGGAGCCAACGCTAGGGCCTTTAGTCAAGGACGTGCTCTGGAACCTGCATTATGCAGCCCTGGTGCAGGATGACTGGAGAAGCGAGGAGTCCCCGCTCTCATCGTCGCAGATCCGTGCACAACTACAGAGTACTGATCTCTAGGCAGGTATGTGTCTTTTACATGTAGTTTGCCACCCACACATCTAAGAGCATATCCAGCCGCCCCCCCCGGGAAGCCCCCCAGGAGCACTTTTTCAGTGCCGGCGAACAAAAAAAGTTCCAGTCATGCCCCCATGACCTCACTTTTCGCCGGTTTAGCCCAAAAACACAGCCGGCGAGCCCAGGCGAAACCCGAGATCCCGGGGGGCAGCTGGGAGGCACCGGCACTTTTTTATTCGCCTCTCTGGCCCACTGTCGGCAACTTTCCCAGGTCGGCCCCACCATGTTCTCTCTCTCTCCCACGTTCTCTCTCTCTCTCTCTCGCTTTCTCTTTCTCTCATCCTCTCCCTGCTAGTGCTCCCGATCCATCGCCACCAACCACTCCGGTCCGCCCCTCGCCGCGTCTGCTCCGCCCCGGTGCCTGATACGTCCATTTTGCATCATGCTTTTATATCGATATTTATTGCATTATGGGCTGTTATTACACGTTATGTCTTAATACTTATGGCTATTCTCTCTTATTTTACAAGGTTTACATAAGGAGGGAGAATGCCGGCAGATGGAATTCTGGGCTGGAAAAGGAGCAAATATTAGAGACCTATTCTGCACAACTCCAAAAGTCCTGAAACTCCACGGAATGTCTTATAATAAATAATGAAAAATCCTCGCCAAAGATGAAGACCAGGGGGCCCACACCCTGCTCATGAGGGTGGGGGCGCGCCCCCCCTACCTCGTGGCCCCCCTGGTGGCTCTCCGATGACCATCTTCTGCTATATGAAGTCTTTCGTCGAGAAAAAAATAGGAAGCAACCTTTCGGGACGGAACTCCGCCGCCACGAGGCGGAACCTTGGCGGAACCAATCTAGGGCTCCGGCAGAGCTGTTCTGCCGAGGATACTTCCCTCCGGGAGAGGGAAATCATCGCCATCATCATCACCAACGCTCCTCTCATCGGGAGAGGGCAATCTCCATCAACATCTTCATCAACACCATCTCATCTCAAAACCCTAGTTCATCTCTTGTATCCAATTCTTATCTCCAAGTCCGGGATTGGTACTAGTAGGTTGCTAGTAGTGTTAATTACTCCTTGTAGTTGATGCTAGTTGGTTTATTTGGTGAAAGATTATATGTTCAGATCCTATATGCATATTATTACCCCTCTGATTATGAACATGAATATGCTTTGTGAGTAGTTACGTTTGTTCCTGAGGACAAGGGAGAAGTCTTGCTATTAGTAGTCATGTGAATTTGGTATTCGTTCGATATTTTGATGAGATGTATGTTGTCTAGCCTCTAGTGGTGTTATGTGAACGTCGACTACATAACACTTCACCATTATTTGGGCCTAGAGGAAGGCATTGGGAAGTAATAAGTAGATGATGGGTTGCTAGAGTGACAGAAGCTTAAACCCTAGTTTATGTGTTGCTTCGTAAGGGGCTGATTTGGATCCACATGTTTCATGCTATGGTTAGGGTTACCTTAATACTTTTGTTGTAGTTGCGGATGCTTGCAATAGAGGTTAATCATAAGTGGGATGCTTGTTCAAGTAAGAACAACACCCAAGCACCGGTCCACCCACATATCAAATTATCAAAGTACCGAACGCGAATCATATGAACGTGATGAAAACTAGCTTGACGATAATCCCATGTGTCCTCGAGAGCGCTTTTCCTATTATAAGAGTTTGTCCAGGCTTGTCCTTTGCTACAAAAGGATTGGGCCACCTTGCTGCACTTTATTTACTTTTGTTACTTGTTGCTTGTTACAATTTATCTTATCACAAAACTATCTGTTACCACTTATTTCAGTACTTGCAGAGAATACCTTGCTGAAAACCGTTTGTCATTTCCTTCTGCTCCTCGTTGGGTTCGACACTCTTACTTATCGAAAGGACTACGATAGATCCCCTATACTTGTGGGTCATCAAGACTCTTTTCTGGCGCCGTTGCCGGGGAGTGAAGCGCCTTTGGTAGGTGGAATTTGGTAAGGAAAAATTTATATAGTGTGCTGAAATTTACTGTCACCTGTTACTATGGAAAGTAATCCTCTGAGGGGCTTGTTCGGGGTATCTTCGCCCCGACCAGTAAAGCAAAGAGTTGCTCCTCAACCTACTGAACCTATTGATAATGAAAATGTTCCCTTTGAAGTTCCTTTGGGTATGATGGAAAAACTGCTAGCTAATTCTTTTACAGGAGATGGAACCAAGCATCCTGATGAGCACCTAATATATGTGGATGAGGTTTGTGGATTATTTAAGATTGCAGGTATACCCGATGATGTTGTCAAGAAGAAGGTCTTCCCTTTATCTTTGAAGGGAGACGCATTGACATGGAATAGGCTATGTGATGATACGAGATCATTGAACTATAGAAGATTGAAACTGGAATTTCATCAAAAATATTACCCTATGCATCTTGTTCATCGTGATCGCAATTATATATATAATTTCTGGCCTCAAGAAGGAGAAAGCATCGCTCAAGCTTGGGGGAGGCTTAAATCAATGTTATATTCATGCCCCAATCATGAGCTTCCAAGAGAAACAATTATTCAAAATTTTTATGCTCGGCTTTCTGAAAACAATCGCACCATGCTCGATACTTCTTGTGCTGGCTCTTTTATGATGAAGACTATTGGATTTAAATGGGATTTATTGGATAGAATTAAACGCAACTCTGAAGATTGGGATCTCGACGAAGGTAAGGAGTCAGGTATGACACCTAAGTTTGATTGTGTTAAATCTTTTATGGATACCGATATTTTCCGCAAGTTTAGCACTAAATACGGACTTGACTCTGAGATAGTAGCCTCTTTCTGCGAATCTTTTGCTACTTATGTTGATCTCCCTAAGGAGAAATGGTTTAAATATCATCCTCCCATAGAAGTAAAAGTAGCTGCACCTATTAAAGTTAAAGAAAAGATTGTCACTTATAATGATCCTATTGTTCCTACTTCTTATGTTGAGAAACCACCCTTCCCGGTTAGAATAAAGGATCATGCTAAAGCTTCAACTGTCGTTCGTAAAAGCAATATTAGAACTTATACACCTCCTGAGCAAATTAAAGTTGAACCTAATGTTGCAATTGTTAAAGATCTCTTGGCTGATAATATCGATGGGCATGTCATTCAATTCAGCGGTGAAACTGCTAGAATTGCTAAACCTTGTGCTAAAAATAAACATAGACATGTGGAAGGAGTGCCTGTTATTTCTGTTAAAATAGGAGATCATTGTTATCATGGCTTATGTGATATGGGTGCTAGTGCTAGTGTTATACAACATACTTTATACGAGGAAATTAAGCATGAAATTGCACCTGTTGAGTTGGAAGGTATTGATGTTACAATTAAATTTGCCAATAGAGATACTATATCAGCGATGGGAATTGTTAGAGATGTTGAAGTCTCGTGTGGGAAAATTAAATATCCTGCTGACTTTCTTGTTCTTGGTTCCCCACAAGATAGCTTTTGTCCCATTATATTTGGTAGACCCTTCTTGAATACTGTTAATGCACAGATAGATTACAATAAGAATGTTGTTACTACTGGTTTGGATGATATGATTCATGAGTTTAATTTCTCTAAATTTAGTAAACAACATCGTGAAGAAGAATTGCCTAGCAAGGATGAAATTATTGGTCTTGCTTTTATTGCTGTACCTCTGTGGGGACCCCGACTCATAAGTCGTGATCACCGAATGCACGTGCACAGTGATCCCAGAGATCAATGCTCACAGAACACACAGTAGCTGAATAACAAGAGTCTTATATCCATACATACCGTATTACACAAGTAGGACCATTATGGTCAAGTCTTGAGTATAACATTGCAGCGGAAATCTTCGTCGTTAACTTGGACCCATGCCATCTGCCTTAACCCTACAGGCATTCTGACAGGGAAGCGTCCTAGCTCACATGTTCGTCACCGAAGTATTCTTCTTCATATCATGCTCTTTCATGCCTGGACAATAAAATAACCAGTGCCAAGCCAATGAGTACTTTGAATGTACTCGCAAGCAACCCATGTTTTGGTTCAAGATACAACAATGCATGATATAGGTAAATTTTTGCAGAAAGCTAGTATTGAGTGCAATGACATGTTCAACAACTTGTAAGACATGCATCAGGAGAATTCAATTAACCATGAGGACAGGTTACAGATATCAACATAAATAGAGTGGGCACCAACCCAACTCAATCATGTCAAGTCCTTGACTTGACCCAAGTAGTTCTTGCCACACACACACTGGTTGAAAACAAGTGGACGTAGGCCAAGAGCGGTTACCCAACTGTCCTTGACCGTGGACACGGCTATTCGAATAGTTTTACACTCTACAGAGGTTGCACACTTTACCCACAAGATCCGGGGAACTTCCGTGTCATCCACGACCCGCGGTACCTCAAGTACCCGGGGTAAGCACCCGATCACTATCTTTCCCTAGACGACACTAACAAAGAGTCCACTCGTTGTTCCGTATCCTCACGATGTACATCATACGAGACTTACTCGAGATCGTAACATCCGAGAGGGGACACAACGGTGTATCCGGTGCCCTGTAAAAACAGTCATGGCCGCCCTACCTGGCACGACCCCGTCCCGAGAGAGCGCACCAACAACTCTCCCGTCACTAGTAATGCGGGCTCCAAGCTAGTATCGGTCTAGGTAATCAATAATGCCCTTTCCCATATAAGGGTAGAGTGGTTGCGCATGTAAGGTTGGAATAACGGTCACAACTTAAACCAATCCGTTTTCGAAAACAACACACACACTTGCCTCGGTACACCACTTCGTCATCAAGTGGTTACCCAACTCATCATCTCCCTCGGGCATAAGTGGCACCCGACGGGGTTTTCGAAAAGTCCTTTGAAAATACTTTGTCTCCATCACTATGCATATTCCCGTCCCTTATTGCGTAGCACTACTTTAGCATCCTATCTACTCCCACCGGCATAACCCTCATAAGGAGGTAGGGTCATGCACAATGCAAGTATCAATGAGGAAGTAAAAGAGGCAACCCATCAAAGTGGTTATCACCTCATCATGATTCCGTTGCAACAACAATATGGTGCTATATGACATGCATAAAAAGGGTTTCATAGACATGGTCAAAGGGCTGCTTGCCTGTTTTAACAAAGTCTTTGAGGTCTTCAAATATCTCTGGTCCAACTCCGAGCATTTCGTCTACTTCGTCAACTATCGTTGAAAGCAACCACAATAAGCAACACAACAAGGTGGAAAATAAAAGTGCTCTAAAAATGTGACTTGGACTTTTCTAGGATACCTCTGGTCATATGAGGAATGACCAAAGTGATTTCAATGGAATTGGATAAGTGAATATTTCTAAACATTTTGATATGATGGAATCAAGGGGTTTAAGGATTTGCAAAAAGTGTATAGAAACATATTTTTGAAAAATGAGCAAAGGCACCCATTTAACAAGGGATGATTTTAGAAGCATCTAGGAATTGGTTTCACTGGATTTGGAGTTCAAATGAATTCCCTATGAATTTGCAAAGTTGACAATTATGAAGAAATGGCTCATTAATTTATGTGGTACAGAAAGTATTAGTAAAAATGTTCAAAAACTAAGTTTTGAACTTATAGACACCTAGGATTTTGAATCATGGAATTTGGATCAAATTTGAGCTCTCTATGATTTTCTAAAGTTCATCACAGAAATGGAAAATGGGGTTTTAATAAATATTTCTGAAGAGAAAGTTTCTGGAAAAATGTGCAAATAGCACCATGTGATAGATCATGATTTTTGGATCCCCTAGAAATTTGAATCATCAAATTTGGAGTTGATTTGATTTATTAAAGTGCTTTTGAAGTCTACTGGGAAAAAGAAAAAGGGAAAGGGGCTTTACCCTTATCATGCGCGCAAGGCGAGAGATAGGCAGCGGGCCGGCCCAGCGGCTCGGCTGCACGTGCGCAGGGGCCACGTCGGAGGCGGCTTCTTGGAAATACGTCTTCGCGCGGGAGAGACGGAAACGGCGGAAGCCGTCTCCACTTAAACGGGCAGGCCCGCCCACTGGGTCGCTGACGCGCGGGCCCCAGCGGCCGGTCGCCTTCAACCTCCCGCGCGGCGCGACGGGAACAGAGGAGGTGAGGCCGAGAGGGCGCCGGCGCTCTCCCCGGCGGCACTGGCCATCTCCAGCGATACCCAGTACACCGACGGATTCAGGGAAGCGTGGCGCATCCGCCGAGGTGCGCCACGGCTACTGGGGTGGCCGGATGCGAGCGGTGCATCGCCCGTAGCGGACGGAGGCGATGGTGAGGTTGAGGCACGGTGTTGCTGCCTTGGATAAGAAGAAATTGAGCCCGGAAGAGGGCCATGGGGTGGTGAGAGGTGCTGTGGTGCAGGTAGAAGGGAGAGAGGAGCACGGGAGAGCTCGAATTTGAGCAGTGGCCGGCGGCAAGGTTCTCGGCCGTGGAGTTGAATGGGAGCACGGGAGGAGTAATGGGTTGGCCTGGGGGCATACAGGAGAGAGAGAGAGAGAGCGAAGGAGGCGCAGAGAGGGGGCTCGGGTGGCTTTAAATAGAAGGGGGCGAGGTGCACAGCTGGGCCGTGCGCCGACGAGGTCACGGGCGAGGCCAGAGGCCGTGAGGGCTCTCGTGAACGAGTCCAGGCCGTTCGTGGATCAGGTCCACGTCCAGGGGAGGGGAGGAAAGGAGCGGGGAAGGCTCCAGAGAGCTTGCGTGTGTGAGGCCGTGCATTGGAGCTTGCAGGCGGCCGGCGCGCGTGCGAGGGAGGCCATATGAGGGAAAAGGAGGAGGGGGACAGGGGTTTAGCGTGACGCAGACGCCGAGGCACATCGTCGAGCGCGCTGGGGAGGCCCGAGGTGGCCGGGAGTGCTTGGTCGTGGGCGGCTACAGTGCTAGAGCGCACTGTAGCGCGCTCCAGAGCGTGTCTTTGGCCGGCATGGCCATTGTTTTGGCAATGTGGGTGCGGCCACTATTGTCTGGTAGTGCTAGGGGGTAGTAAAGAAGTGTGGAGAGGCATTGGATGCCCTGGAGAGCCAGTAGGAGAGGAGAGAGGTTGAGGGAGAGAGAGAAAATGGCTGTCCAGAGAGAGGAAGTGGGGTTTTAACCCCCCAATAATTGATCTGAGGACTTGCCATTGTTTCTGGAGGTATAAGAGGTCTAGGAGGAGCTGTGGTAAAAAGATAGGGTCATGGGGATTAGTGTAAGTGGTCAAAAATGGCATTTTGGAAAAGTGTCAGAAGGTGTTTGATAAAGGTTTTGGCAAGCAAATGATTTCCAATTGCCATGAGACTCCACAGGGTGAAATGACACATATAGTTAGGGCCTTCCACCAATTTGAGCTTATTTGGGCAAAGTTGCCAATGCAACTTTTGTAAACTCTAGAAATCAGCAGAAATGGACTTGTGTAGATCTAGTTGAGCATAACACTTCTCCTTGATGCACCACTTGGTGTAGTGGCCTCATTTGGTCATGTGAACATGATCACAAAAGTTGGGGTCAAGGAGAGAAAGTTGGTAGTACAAACTTGTTCAAACTTGATTCTGGTCATAGAGGGTTTTGGGGCACTTTGATCAATATAACTTTTTCTCCAACTTGTGCCATTTGGTCTATATGAATCATTAGACCATTTGAGCATGCTCACAAGGTTTGAGAACATTTGGACATGTTTGGCAATGTAAAGTTGCTCAAACCTCAAAATGGACAGAAATGGTTTTGAGGGGATTTCATGGGGTTTATACTATTCTCCATGACATGATACTTGCCAAGATCATCAAAAATGTCATATGTGACATGTTAGAATTTTCTTGGATTTTTATGAAAATATTTCCTGTAGAAATATTTCAAATCCTTGAAATGAGCAGAAATGGTTTTGGGAGGTTTTGTCCAATATTTTGATCATGACCATGTGTTGAAACTCATATATATGGAAAATATATGCCCACTGAGTTTCCCTGATTTTTGTCAAATATTTTTTAAAACTATAAAATAATTTTTCCCTATTAAAGACCATTTCTGGCCTTAAGAAAAAGCTTTTAAATAAAATAGGAAAATAACTTTTAAAATTATATTTTTGTGGTTTCTGGGTATCCTATATCTATTAGGTTTCAAATATACCTTTTGAAAGATTTTTCACACCTCAAATCAAGTACTTGCAGTGCAAGTCTCAATTCAAGGGTTTTTGGAAAACCAATTTTAGAAAATACTTTTTGGCCAAATTATTTTTGTAAGAAAATACTATATTGCACTATACACATGGCATGATCATTGGGCAGAAGTTTGGGGCAAGGAGATGAAGTATAGAAGGTGAAGCTATGTTGACTTTTAAGAGCACTTGATAAACACAAAGAGAAAACCAACTCAAATAAAAAGTCAAATAATGCGAAAGTTTTTGTCAACCCATATTTTATCATGATTTATTAGCTTAAGTGTTGTGGCATGAAAATCAGGGTGTGACAGACCTACCCCACTTACAAGAATCTCGTCCCCGAGATTCCCAGACTAGGCGCGGAAAGGAATACAGAAACTTGGATTTGGGGTAGTCTTCATGTCCTCATACTGCTTCTGCTTCCGTTTGGTGCTCCATTGAACCTTGAAGTACATCGATGGCGTGGCTTCGTGTTTGTCGTCCTGCCTGATCCAGGTTTCTAATGGGTAGCTCGTGGTAGGTCAGATTGGGCTGGGGGTCGATGGCTCGTGGTCGAAGTCCTTGTAGATACCGGGCTAGTTGGGAAGTTGGAAACATTTCTGGAGTGGTGTCGTGTGGGAAAACATTGTGCATAGTAGGTAACTCAGGTGGTAACTCCAGCTGGTAGCCGTCTATTCTTCGTCTTGCGGTGATCTTGGAGAGGACCGATAAATCTTGGTGTGAGCTTCCCCTGACATGGAAATGCTTGGTTCCTTCGAGAGAAATGGTTTGCACATATGCCTGGTCTTTGATGCGGAGGTATACTTCTTAAAGATGGTGGTTGGCGTAGTTCTTCCTCCTAGACATGACGATCTTCAGATGTTCCTTGACCAGCTCAACGATTCTTCTTCCGTCTTTGGGTAGACAAGTATGTCATCAAAGAAAGATGACAACTAACTTGTCCAAGCACTCCATGAAGCCTATGGGGTACGTAAAGTGGGCTGAGGCATTGGTGATGTCACGATTGAGCATTGGCCAAGGTCTTATCGATCTAGAGCCAAAGCCCAAGGTCAGGATCCGACCATGTTGTGGCTTGGTAGGGTTTAAGGGTTTTAAGGATTCTAATGTGCGAGTGAACGTTTATCATCTTATCCTTGAGCACAGTTTCTGAGATGCCAATCGTTCTATCTAGTCTTCCAAACAATCACATCATGATACCGAAAGAATCATCCCGTATAGGTCAACCCCAATCATCACTCATGTTATTCATGTCCTCATGACTCTCGAGAGGAGGTCTAACAAAATCACATATGTCTATAATCCCTAAACTCGTATGCATGGCTACCCCTAAAAAATCCATGGGTAGAGCATATAAGCTGCTAAGCTTGAATTTAATCATCACAATCCAAGTGCTTAGTATATTGATCCAAGGTCCATGATAAAGCATCTCTATCCTAAGAAAACACGTCGTAAGCCACTCCAAGATCTTGTTTCCTTCCTATGAATCAACTCCAATAGCCCATTAACTTCCATTAATCGCTACATTATCCATTAATTCTACAAATCCAATGTCTATGGTGTTCCACATGATCTCCTAGAGTCCATGTAATTCCCCAAATACTTGAAAGGGCTGTCTCTACTATAGTCAGTCCATCAATTCCCATTATCATGATCAGGTAAACTCCAAGGTCAAGCTTATATAGATCTCTAAATCAACTCCGACGATTAATCCAATCTCTTAGTTTATTGTCCTCCAAGAAACATGGTATCATAATCGAGATCATCAGTCTAAATCCAATTTACTCCGAACCATGTAGACTTACTCAACATCTATTCTCAACTAGGATCACCTACTTAAACCCAAATCTCATGCCCAATGGGAATTCCTATATGTTCCACCAAGTCATTATCACATGTCAACTATATCCTATCCATATCCCCTGGCTAAGTCAAATCCTCATACTTCCAAGAGTTCAGCTTGCGATCTAATTGTCCTACAAAATCCAATTTATCCAGGGGAAAGCCATGCTACTCTATATTAATGATCCCACTAAGTTCATCTACCAACATGAAAGCCTCATAATCCACAAAATAGTCTCATATAATTCCTCAAGGTCTTTGATATAAACTCATCAAGTCATTTGTCCTCAATTCCTATATCCTCAAACTGGTCTTCCCTATGGCATCGTCAGTTCTTGTGCTATATTAGGATGATAATGTGCTTGTTCACTATGTCCACTAGTTCCATAATGAACCCAGTGATGTGCAAGGTTTACAGAGGCTTAACTGGTTCTCTTGCAATTTTGTGGGTTAAGCACATGGTTAAGGACTCGAGCTGGGGTATCTCGTGAAGTCTCGAAGGGTCTAGGAACGGGTTTCTAGTCTGGAGGGTTAAACATAACTCTACAGGGTTTCACTTGGTCAAGGAGGCTGCAACAAAAAGTCTTCAGTGCTAGTTGGCTGCCGAGGTTGCCAGCCTTCAGTTGATGAGAGGGATGAGAGGGACAAGTAGCATAGAGGAGGGGAATGCCTAAAGGGGGTTCTATAGTGCAGGTGCAAACAAACAAGTGCCAAAAAGGGCCAAACACAAACAACAAAATAAGGCAGGTGATATAGTCACGTACTTGTTGCCTAGGGCAAAAGTTGTGACCTATCTTAAAACACAAACAAATAAAAACAAGCAACACACAATCATGGTTCTATTCGAACCATCATATGGACTCGATTGCGCATAGGGGGTACACGACTCATCCTACCCTAGGGGTTCTCGGATCCAGTAATCGTGCCTTGAGCCTCGTGCAGTCTTCTGAGTTTTCCTCAGGTGTTGCTACATCTCTTGTAGTTGTTCGATGAAACGATCCAGGTTGAGCCTGAAGATTCTTCAACAACTTCTTGTCTGTTGAAGTGATGGGGTGAAGGTGGCTCCTCGTAGCTGGTATTGACTCAGTCTTCTATTGTCTTCTTAATCTTGACGATCCCGTTTTGTCTTCTAAGGCGTCGATGGTACCAGGTAGGTAATCCTTCATGCAATGACGTTAACAAGGCATAATAGAGGTCCAATCTGTCGGACTCATTGTTGGCAATATCGTCACCGAGAGCGGGGGATGAAGAGAACCGTTTTCCTGCTCACTATAGTGAGGCGGACCAAATGGCTAGGTTCTCATCCACCGGTGGTTGCCGATAAAACAACGGTAATGACATGATTGGTCTATTAGCGATGTATATCATGGTCTTGCATATCTTACACCCTGATCGTCATAGGACAAGGTTGCATCAGCCTGGGGCAATTTCAAAGGTGTCACCATCCTCTAGGTCTCCATGTCCTCATTCTTCAAAGGCCTATCTTCTGTTGGCATCGTCTTGTTGTGATGTCGCCAATCTTGTGTTCATGAGATGTGGGTGAATGTCTGGCAAGGCATCTTCCCTCTATATTATCCATGAGGATTACAAGGAACCCAGTGGTCAGGGGCACAAGGGTTCTAGCGACCAAAGGTTTTGAAGGGGAAGAGATCAATAAGGAAAGTATACTTTAGTTTTCAAAAAACTGAGAAGGGAAGAGAAGTATAGATAGTTTGGAAAACTAGTAGTAGTTTTGGATATAGTTTTACCCTAACTAACGACCATGCTAACTAAGGCTTCCTACAGTCAGGATGGCTCTGATACCAGCTCTGTGGGGACCCCGACTCATAAGTCGTGATCACCGAATGCACGTGCACAGTGATCCCAGAGATCAATGCTCACTGAACACACAGTAGCTAAATAACAAGAGTCTTACATCCATACATACCGTATTACACAAGTAGGACCATTATGGTCAAGTCTTGAGTATAACATTGCAGCGGAAATCTTCGTCGTTAACTTGGACCCATGCCATCTGCCTTAACCCTACAGGCATTCTGACTGGGAGGCGTCCTAGCTCGCATGTTCGTCACCGAAGTATTCTTCTTCATATCATGCTCTTTCATGCCTGGCCAATAAAATAACCAGTGGCAAGCCAATGAGTACTTTGAATGTACTCGCAAGCAACCCATGTTTTGGTTCAAGATACAACAATGCATGATATAGGTAAATTTTTGCAGAAAGCTAGTTTTGAGTGCAATGACATGTTCAACAACTTGTAATACATGCATCAGGAGAATTCAATTAACCATGAGGACAGGTTACAGATATCAACATAAATAGAGTGGGCACCAACCCAACTCAATCATGTCAAGTCCTTGACTTGACCCAAGTAGTTCTTCCCACACACACACTGGTTGAAAACAAGTGGACGTAGCCCAAGAGCGGTTACCCAACTGTCCTTGACCGTGGACACGGCTATTCGAATAGTTTTACACTCTGCAGAGGTTGCACACTTTACCCACAAGATCCGGGGAACTTCCGTGTCATCCACGACCCGTGGTACCTCAAGTACCCGGGGTAAGCACCCGATCACTATCTTTCCCTAGACGACACTAACAAAGAGTCCACTCGTTGTTCCGTATCCTCACGATGTACATCATACGAGACTTACTCGAGATCGTAACATCCGAGAGGGGACACAACGGTGTATCCGGTGCCCTGTAAAAACAGTCATGGCCGCCCTACCTGGCACGACCCCGTCCCGAGAGAGCGCACCAACAACTCTCCCGTCACTAGTAATGCGGGCTCCAAGCTAGTATTGGTCTAGGTAATCAATAATGCCCTTTCCCATATAAGGGTAGAGTGGTTGCGCATGTAAGGTTTGAATAACGGTCGCAACTTAAACCAATCCGTTTTCAAAAACAACACACACACTTGCCTCGGTACACCACTTCGTCATCAAGTGGTTACCCAACTCATCATCTCCCTCGGGCATAAGTGGCACCCGACGGGGTTTTCGAAAAGTCCTTTGAAAATACTTTGTCTCCATCACTATGCATATTCCCGTCCCTTATTGCGTAGCACTACTTTAGCATCCTATCTACTCCCACCGGCATAACCCTCATAAGGAGGTAGGGTCATGCACAATGCAAGTATCAACGAGGAAGTAAAAGAGGCAACCCATCAAAGTGGTTATCACCTCATCATGATTCCGTTGCAACAACAATATGGTGCTATATGACATGCATAAAAAGGGTTTCATAGACATGGTCAAAGGGCTGCTTGCCTGTTTTAACAAAGTCTTCGAGGTCTTCAAATATCTCTGGTCCAACTCCGAGCATTTCGTCTACTTCGTCAACTATCGTTGAAAGCAACCACAATAAGCAACACAACAAGGTGGAAAATAAAAGTGCTCTAAAAATGTGACTTGGACTTTTCTAGGATACCTCTGGTCATATGAGGAATGACCAAAGTGATTTCAATGGAATTGGATAAGTGAATATTTCTAAACATTTTGATATGATGGAATCAAGGGGTTTAAGGATTTGCAAAAAGTGTATAGAAACATATTTTTGAAAAATGAGCAAAGGCACCCATTTAACAAGGGATGATTTTAGAAGCATCTAGGAATTGGTTTCACTGGATTTGGAGTTCAAATGAATTTCCTATGAATTTGCAAAGTTGACAATTATGAAGAAATGGCTCATTAATTTATGTGGTACAGAAAGTACTAGTAAAAATGTTCAAAAACTAAGTTTTGAACTTATAGACACCTAGGATTTTGAATCATGGAATTTGGATCAAATTTGAGCTCTCTATGATTTTCTGAAGTTCATCAAAGAAATGGAAAATGGGGTTTTAATAAATATTTCTGAAGAGAAAGTTTCTGGAAAAATGTGCAAATAGCACCATGTGATAGATCATGATTTTTGGATCCCCTAGAAATTTGAATCATCAAATTTGGAGTTGATTTGATTTATTAAAGTGCTTTTGAAGTCTACTGGGAAAAAGAAAAAGGGAAAGGGGCTTTACCCTTATCATGCGCAAAGGCGAGAGATAGGCAGGGCGGCCCAGCTCGCTCGGCTGCACGTCTTGTGAGGGGCCACGTCGGAGGCGGCTTCCTGGAAATACGTCTTCGCGCGGGAGAGACGGAAACGGCGGAAGCCGTCTCTACTTAAAAGGGCGGGCCCGCCCACTGGGTCGCTGATGCGCGGGCCCCAGCGGCAGGTCGCCTTCAACCTCCCGCGCGGCGCGATGGGAACAGAGGAGGCGAGGCCGAGAGGGCGCCGGCGCTCTCCCCGGTGGCACTGGCCATCTCCGGTGATACCCAGTACACCGACGGATTCAGGGGAGCGTGGCGCATCCGCCGAGGTGCGCCATGGCTACTCGGGTGGTCGGATGCGAGCGGTGCATCGCCCGCAGCGGACGGAGGCGATGGTGAGGTTGAGGCACGGTGTTGCTGCCTTGGATAAGAAGAAATTGAGCCCGGAAGAGGGCCATGGGGTGGTGAGAGGTGCTGTGGTGCAGGTAGAAGGGAGAGAGGAGCACGGGAGAGCTCGAATTTGAGCGGTGGCCGGCGGCAAGGTTCTCGGCCGTGGAGTTGAATGGGAGCACGGGAGGAGTAATGGGTTGGCCTGGGGGCATACAGGAGAGAGAGAGAGAGAGCGAAGGAGGCACAGAGAGGGGGATCAGGTGGCTTTAAATAGAAGGGGGCGAGGTGCACAGCGGGGCCGAGCGCCGGCGAGGTCACGGGCGATGCCAGAGGCCGTGAGGGCTCTCGTGAACGAGTCCAGGCCGTTCGTGGGTCAGGTCCACGTCCAGGGGAGGGGAGGGAAGGAGCGGGCAAGGCTCCAGAGAGCTTGCGCGTGTGAGGCCGTGCATTGGAGCTTGCAGGCGGCCGGCGCGCGTGCGAGGGAGGCCATAGGAGGGAAAAGGAGGAGGGGGACAGGGGTTTAGCGTGACGCAGACGCTGAGGCACATCGTCGGGCGCGCTGGGGAGGCCCGAGGTGGCCGGGAGTGCTTGGTCGTGGGCGGCTCTGATGCAAGCGCAAGATCAGAAGGCGCTCAGAGCGTGTCTTTGGCCGGCATGGCCATTGTTTTGGCAATGTGGGCGCGGCCACTATTGTCTGGTAGTGCTAGGGGGTAGTAAAGAAGTGTGGAGAGGCATTGGATGCCCTGGAGAGCCAGTAGGAGAGGAGACAGGTTGAGGGAGAGAGAGAAAATGGCTGTCCAGAGAGAGGAAGTGGGGTTTTACCCCCCCAATAATTGATCTGAGGACTTGCCATTGTTTCTGGAGGTATAAGAGGTATAGGAGGAGCTGTGGTAAAAAGATAGGGTCATGGGGATTAGTGGAAGTGGTCAAAAATGGCATTTTGGAAAAGTGTCAGAAGGTGTTTGATAAAGGTTTTGGCAAGCAAGTGATTTCCAATTGCCATGAGACTCCACAGGGTGAAATGACACATATAGTTAGGGCCTTCCACCAATTTGGAGCTTATTTGGGCAAAGTTGCCAATGCAACTTTTGTAAACCCTAGAAATTAGCAGAAATGGACTTGTGTAGATCTAGTTGAGCATAACACTTCTCCTTGATGCACCACTTGGTGTAGTGGCCTCATTTGGTCATGTGAACATGATCACAAAAGTTGGGGTCAAGGAGAGAAAGTTGGTAGTACAAACTTGTTCAAACTTGATTCTAGTCATAGAGGGTTTTGGGGCACTTTGATCAATATAACATTTTCTCCAACTTGTGCCATTTGGTCTAGATGAATCATTAGACCATTTGAGCGTGTTCACAAGGTTTGAGAACATTTGGACATGTTTGGCAATGTAAAGTTGCTCAAACCTCAAAATGGACAGAAATGGTTTTGAGGGGATTTCATGGGGTTTATACTATTCTCCATGATATGATACTTGCCAAGATCATCAAAAATGTCATATGTGACATGTTAGAATTTTCTTGGATTTTTATGAAAATATTTCCTGTAGAAATATTTCAAATCCTTGAAATGAGCAGAAATGGTTTTGGGAGGTTTTGTCCAATATTTTGGTCATGACCATGTGTTGAAACTCATATATATGGAAAATATATGCCCACTGAGTTTCCCTGATTTTTGTCAAATATTTTTTAAAACAATAAAATAATTTTTCCCTATTAAAGACCATTTCTGGCCTTAAGAAAAAGCTTTTAAATAAAATAGGAAAATAACTTTTAAAATTATATTTTTGTGGTTTCTGGGTATCCTATATCTAATAGGTTTCAAATATACCTTTTGAAAGATTTTTCACACCTCAAATCAAGTACTTGCAGTGCAAGTCTCAATTCAAGGGTTTTTGGAAAACCAATTTTAGTAAATACTTTTTGGCCAAATTATTTTTGTAAGAAAATACTATATTGCATTATACACATGGCATGACCATTGGGCAGAAGTTTGGGGCAAGGAGATGAAGTATAGAAGGTGAAGCTATGTTTACTTTTAAGAGCACTTGATAAACACAAAGAGAAAACCAACTCAAATAAAAAGTCAAATAATGCGAAAGTTTTTGTCAACCCATATTTTATCATGATTTATTAGCTTAAGTGTTGTGGCATGAAAATCAGGGTGTGACAACCTCCTAGTGATCCTTTAGAACATTATTTTCTAGACCATGATAATGATATGTTTATGAATGAAAGAAGGGAACTGGATGAAGTATTCTTTAAACAGGAACCTATTTTGCAACACAATTTGCCTGTTGAAATCCTAGGGGATCCTCCTCCACCCAAGGGTGATCCCGTGTTTGAGCTTAAGCCGTTGCCTGATAATCTTAAATATGCTTATCTTGATGAAAAGAAGATATATCCTGTTATTATTAGTGCTAACCTTTCAGAGCATGAAGAAGAAAGATTATTGAAAACTCTGAAGAAGCACCGCGCTGTTATTGGATATACTCTTGATGATCTTAAGGGCATTAGTCCCACTCTATGTCAACATAAAATAAATTTGGAAGCGGATGCTAAACCAGTTCGTGATCCTCAACGACGTCTGAACCCTAAGATGAAAGAAGTGGTAAGAAAAGAAATACTCAAGCTTCTGGAGGCAGGTATAATTTATCCCGTTGCTGATAGTCAGTGGGTAAGCCATGTCCATTGTGTCCCTAAGAAGGGAGGTATTACTGTTGTTCCTAATGATAAAGATGAATTAATTCCACAAAGGATTATTACAGGTTATAGAATGGTAATTGATTTCCGCAAATTAAATAAGGCTACTAAGAAAGATCATTACCCCTTAGCTTTTATTGATCAAATGCTAGAAAGATTATGCAAACATACACATTATTGTTTTCTAGATGGTTATTCTGGTTTCTCTCTGTCGGGGGAAACTGTCCACCACAAACACCTATGGGACCGGAGCCCCTTTTCTGTGCGGTACGAGGGCGGAGGGAGCACGAAGAGCAGATCGTAGCGAAGCACGCGGGCAGTTTTACCCAGGTTCGGACGCATGTAGACGCAGAAACCCTACTCCTGCTTGGTTGTGTATTGAGTTGGAGAGCTCGAGAGCTTGAAGAAGCAGCTACACCGAGCGTGAGAGTGATCTAGGTTCCGAACCCCCTCCACGTTGCGCATGGGCCTCCTTTTATAGTGCAAGGGGTCACCGACAGGTGTCAACGTAGGAGAAAGGGGTAAAAATGTAAAAGAGGTGGTAGTTGTAACAGTGCGGGAACAGTGGAGCCACAGTGCAGAACAGTGGTCTATACCTACTCTAACAGTGGGGGACAAGGGCATTTAATGCCCGTCGCCGTCGACCCCAAAAGCTCCCGCCATAGCGTCTCCGTCTGCCACGGCGATGGATCCACCACCGTGGAGCGCCACCGTGTCCCCCAGGCTGCACAGCGATCCGCCACGCGTCCCTGGATAGGCCCCAGGGCGACGCGTGGGCCGATGAGCTGGAGCGCGGAGACACAGCGTAGCCTTCCCGGCAAGCACCTTGCCGGGGCCTTGATCTTGCCGGGCCCGGAAGCTTGCCGCTCCCCGGGCCCTTGCCGGGTCTTCTATGATAGAATCTTCTAGTCTTCCTGGCAAGCTCCTCTTGCCAGGGTCTTGTGCTAATGAGATAATCTTGAGCCTGGTACGGCCTTCCCGGCAAGCTCCTCTTGCCGGGGTCTCGATCTTCTGTTTTGTATACTTTGTTTTTGAATGGTTTGATAGGGAGCAGGAAGGTTTCCGGCAAGCACGCGGTAAATCCCGTCGTGGGAAGCTGCAGCTGTCCGTGCACAAGTTGGGGTACTGAGGTACCCCTACCTTAGTACACCGACAGGAGCCCCCGGGCCTGGGCCACACACGGTGCCGAGCGCTGTTGGGCCAGGCCCAAAACAGTGCACGGGCACCCGCGGCCCACGGCGCGCCGAATCCACTTCCGTATCTGCCGCATCCCCTCCCAACGGCACGCGTCGATTGTGGCGCCGTGGGATGGGACGTGCCCACGATCTCTTAATGGAAAAGGCGAAACGCCCCCCACTTCCCCATAAAAGCAGAGGAAGCAGGAGCGATTCCCCTCCTTCGCCTTTATTGCATCGTCTTCCTCCTCCAAAGATTCTCTCTTGCGCTCCGCCTCCACATCTCCGCCGCCGCCAAGCTCTTCGTTCCCCTCCTTCCGCCGCGTCCGCCATGGCCCCAAAGACCGACAAGGCGAAGGCGGAGAAGTCCAAGCGGGAGAAGTCGGAGCAAGCGGCCAAGCTCATCGAGTACCGGACGCGGCATGTCGTCTTCTCGCCGAAGCTCGGCGCGCGGGAGCTCTGGAACAAGTATTACCTGTTCTGGTCCAAAGGAACCGACGCGCATCCCCGCACGCGAGCATATCCGGCCGCCGCCAAGGGAAACTATCCCGGCGGGTACTACTTCTTTGCTGCCTTCTTTCATTGTGGTCTCTGTCCTCCTTTCTCAAACTTCTTCTGCGACATCATGAACACATACGGCTTCCATCTGCTTGACTTCACCCCCAACGCCATTCTCACCATGGCTGTTTTCGCACACATGTGCGAAAACTTCATAGGAGTCCACCCCAATGTAGCACTCTTTAGACACTTCTTCACTCCTAGAGCCGAGGCCGATGCCCCCCTCTCCGGAGGAATTTCTTGGGTCTTTCGTCTCAATAAGAAGGGTGCGTACTTGCCGGGGGAGCTCCGCGGCAAGTGGGAGGAATGGCGAGCGGAGTGGTGCTGGATCGTAGAAGACCAGCCGCAAGCCTTCACCGCGCCGCGCACAACGCCCATCGTGCGCGGCAAGGACTGGAGTGAGCTGGACTCGGACGACGTCAAGCTCAACATCGCCCTCGTCCGGATTCTTCGTCTTCGGTTGGCTAATCTGTCAGTTGCTGAGGTGGGCGCAGATTTCCTCCGTCGGCGCATCGCCCCTCTCCAAGACCGGAAGAGGCCGGCCTGGGAGTACGGCGGCCCGGCAGACATCATGAGGCTGCGCCCCGGGCTCAACTTCAACTTCACCACGCTGGAGCTGCGGGGAATGGTACGGGAACTCTTCAAGTACGACCCGACACACCCCGAGTGGTTCAGGACCCCCCGGGAAGTGGTGCCGCTCTGCAACAACGCCGCGAGGGATCGGATCCTCGCCATGATGCCCATGTGTGATTCGCACGGCGTGGACCGCACATGGCTCGCTCCGAAGCCCATCGACGTCCTCAACTTCTACGACAACCTCGCAGAGGTGGCGAAGAACAAGGAGGACCTCAAGCTGCACACGCGGGACACCACCGATCAGGAGATCGCCTACATAGCTTCTCGGGCTGAGGAGGCCGCCGCAGCCGCGGCGGCAGGAGTCTTCGGATACTCGCCGGAGGAGGCGGAGGCTGAGGACGCGTCCACCCAGGCGGAAGAGGCGGAGATTCGCAGGTTGCTAAATCTTCCTCCCGACGCGCTCGCCGGGGTCCCCTCGCTGAGGCACTCCGGGATCCACGGAATCGCGGCGGAGGCCGCGGCAATGGAGGGCACCGCCGGAGGGAGCAGAGGCGCCGCGAGGGGCGGAGGTGCCAAGGGAAAGGGGGCCGCAGCGCAGGATGCTGGGCCCAGTGAGCCGGCCGGGGAAGAGGAGGAGGAGGAGGAGGCCGAGGACTCCGGCAGATCCACGGAGTTGTACGCCGACGACCTCCCCTCGTCGGAGGGCTCCCCGCCCCCGGCAAGCCCGAGGCAGTCCCCGGCGAAGCGCCTCCGCAAGGCGGCGACGGGAGAGAGAGCGCAGGCGCCCCGGCAGCAGCCACCTCGCCGGGCGGCTCCCCGGGGGAGTCAAGCCGCGCCAAGGCCGTCCGGCGCACCTGTCGCAACGGAGGCGGCCCGTGCGCGGACCACGACGGAGGCGTCTCGCAGGCCAGCAGCGAGCCGGCAGGGGTCTTCTCGGAGCGGAGCAGCGGCTCCGCCTGCCCCTCGGGCGCCGGCTACCACAGGGGCTGGGTCTTCGCAGCCCCCAGCCCCGGTGAACACCAAGCGCGCGAGGGGGTCTTCGTCTTCCGCTCCTCGCGCCGACGCGCCCACGGTGGAGTACGATTTCTCCGCCCTGAGCGAGGACGACGAGGAGGACCAGGAGTAAGGACCCAGGACCTTACATCTTCTCGATTTCTGTCTTGATTTTTTTTTTGTTGATGTTGACTCTTGTTCATCGCTCTGATTTCAGGACCCTGGCCTATCGCGCGACGAAGAAGGCCAAGGCGCCCGAGGTCGAGGTCGCGGAAGACTCAGCAGCTGCGGCAACAGGGGGTGTGCCGGAGCCGAGCCTGCCGGACTCGAGCGCTGCTCCGAGGAGCAGCCCCCAGCGCAGCCCGCAGCGCAGCCCCCAGCGTAAGTCTGGGGTTTTATTCTTTTGCTTGTCGGGGTACGCCTGAGGAATTGGTCTTGTCTTCATATCTTGATGTTTCTTGTCTTGTTTTGTGCAGAGGTGGAGCCACAGCGGGAAGAGCGCCCGGAGACCATCGTCGAGGAGCCGCAGGCCCCGCCGTCCCCGCCAAGGCCTGACTCTCCGGCAAGGGAGAGTGCTCCGCCAAGGGCGGGTACTCCGCCAAGGCAGAGTACCCCGCCAAGGGCGAGCAGCCCGGCGAGGGTGGCTACTCCGACAAGGCCAAGCTCCCCGGCGAGGGAGCCCGCCGTTGAGGACGTCCGCCAAGGTATGTCTTGTGATTTGTCTTCTTGACCTCGTCTCTTTTTGGATATTTGCTTAAATCTTGAACTTCTTTTTCTTCTTCTTCTTTTTAGATCTTCCTCCTCCTGAGCCTATGGAGACGGAGATTATCAACCTCGAGGAGGAGGGTGCGCAGGGCGGCGGTGGTGATGCTCCTGTCGTCGAGGAGATGGCCGAGGCCGCCGAGCCGGCCGCGCAGGAGACTGCCCCGGCTGCGGACGCAGCGGCCGGGGAGGGGGACGGTGACCGCACCGCCGACCCGGAGGCGGCGGGAGCATCGGATGCTGCACCGGCCACCGGCCCCTCCGCCAGCAAGGAGCAGGGGTACTATCTTGAGGCCCCCAACGGCGTCTTCATCCAGATGCCTTGGGGTCTTCATCGCGAGCTCCTGCGGAGGGCGAGGCGTTTGACGGAGAAGTCCTCGCCTCCGCAGGCCTGAAGATCGTCGAGGCGCCCGGCGGGAGTGAGGGGCCCGAGGAGGAGAGGTTGCTCCACCAGCTCCTGGCCCTTTACCGGGCCAGGCAGGCGAAGCTCGCCTCCCGGGAGGCTCTTGCCGCCAAGGCCGCGGCGGAAATGGAGAAACGCGCGGCGGAGCTCAGCGCCGCCAATCAGGCAGCCCTCCGCGAGGTGACGGAGGAGCGGGAGCGTCTCGCCGGCGAGTACCAGGAGTGGGTGCTCGAGAAAGCTGAAGCTGAAGAACAGCAGCGGCTCGCCGGGGTGGAGATGTCCCGGCGAGAGGGAGAGCTCGCGCAGCGGAAGGTCGAGCTCGACTCCCACGAGGAGGACCTTGCCGCTCGCGAGGCAGCCCTTGGCGGGGAGCTGAAGGAGGCGAAAGCCGCCGCGGTTGCCGCGGAAGACGCCAAGAAGGAGCTTGCCGCCAAGGTTAAGCAGTTGGAAAAGGCGCTGAAGGTGAGCGCCGAGAAGGTTGCCGCGCTCGTCTTGGAGCGCGAGAAGGACGCTCACACAAACTCCGAGCTTCAGGTGAATCTCTCCAAGAGGAGCGACGAGTTGAAGGCCGCCAAGGACTCCATTGAGGACTTGGAACTGAAGGTCACCACTCTGAAGGATTCGCTCGACGCTGCCCGGGCTCAGGAGAACAAGTTGAAGGAGGAGCTCCGCAAGGAGCGGACCTTGGTGGACAGCGTCAACAAGGCATCCGAGCTCTTCCGCCAGACCATCGAGGTATGGACCGAAGACTTGGTTTCTTCTGCGTCCAACATTGACCAGGAGCTGCTGGCGTTGAAGGTCGAACATCTCATCTACTCGCCGGATCCGGATCTCCCGCACAGCGCCAAGCTCAGCCTCTTCTTCAGAGGGATCGCGCCGGCCCTTGCAGGTCTCCGGAACCAAATCCCCGCGCAGCTGGCCGAGGAGTCGCGCCTGCTCTGCGCGGGAACTCTAGAGCGGGTGCTGACGAAGATCGTGTACCGCAACCCGGGAATCAATCTCACCAACGTTCTTCGTAGCCTGCCGGCCGATGCGAACACGGAGGCCCTGAAGGAGCGGGTCGCCCACATCATCGCCAAGGTGGCTAAGCTTGGCAGGAAGGAGGGCGACCGCGTAGACTAGGGCTCCATTATCTTTGTCTTTTTGTTGCTGCACATTATGTTATGAACTCATTAGTCCATTGCGACAAGTCATTTCTTGTAAGATATTTACTTCATTTTGATCAATCAGTGCAATGTTATCTTCCTTGTCTTAATCCTTGGCTTTGTATGTTTTTCACCCCACGCCCGGGAACTTGCGGCAAGGGACCTTTTCATGTGCGCCGAGTCTGGACTCGAGCAGCCTGCTGGCCAAGGTCTTACCGCAAGCAACCTTCTGCAGCTAGTCGCAACGCACTTAGCTTGCTGAGTGTACTCGGAAACGAAGCAAGGGCGCGACACTTGTCGCAGCTCACTTGAACCGTTGAGTGAACTCGGAAACAAGATAAGGGTGCGGCAAGCTACGGGTAGGTTCCTCCGCGCACAGGTTTTCCATACAAAGTGTGATCGTTCAAGGAAGACAACTAAAATTTTAAAATTTGAACTGGTCAAATCCAAACAACTTAGCTTTTATATGTTGCTTGCTTATATTGCTTGCTTTCCGGTAAGGCTTCTCTTTCTTGAACAGCACTTGGTTCCTCCTCCACCTCCTTCCCCCCCGGCAAACTTGTGCGCGAGGAATTTTCCTTCTGCTTTAAAGGAAAAAGAAAAGGGAGAGGGAAACAAGTATATGGCCTGTCGGCGTGCTAATGCTTACCGGATACTTGAGTGTTGCACGAAATGCTAAAGAAAACATGCAAATAGCAGAGAAAAGCATGCGAATGGCAAATAGCGCAAAACACGAAATCTTTACTGATGCACGGGGTCTGCGCCCGGCTTTGTACAAAGGGTTACATGCAACAGCGGCAAAGCTCGTACAAAAGGTGGTTGCCGGAGCGGATCACGGCAACCGCGCCTTATGGGTGAAACTTGCGAAGATGCTCTATGTTCCAGGAGTTGCTCACCGGTAAGCCTTCTTCGGTCTCGAGGCGGACAGCGCCGGGCCTCGTGACTTGTCTCACCCGATAAGGGCCTTCCCACTTCGGCGTCAACTTGTTGGAATTCTTGGCGGACTGAACACGCCGAAGAACAAGGTCGCCTTCCTCGAGACTCCTGGCCTTGACTTTGCGGCTATGGTAGCGGCGCAAAGCTTGCTGGAGCGAGCAGCTCGTACAGCAGCCTGAAGACGGTCTTCCTCAAGGAGCAGCGCGTCATCTTGTCACAGCTGCTCTTGCTCAAGCTCATCATAAGCGAGCACTCAAGGTGACCCGTATACGAGTTCCGTGGGGAGAACTGCTGCGGGAACATCCGCTTCTACGGCGAGAACCTGCGGTTCAGCCGGAGCTTGACGTTCCCCTGCAAGCTTGCCGGAGCAAAACTTGTCGGGAGCCTCTGCTTCAACGGAACAAACCCTAGGGTTTGCCGGAGCAAAACTTGTCGGGAGCGTCTGCTTCAACGGAACAAACCCTGGGGTTTGCCGGAGCAGACTGCTCCCCAGCACTCTTGGCGTTGATCTCCTTGTCGCGCCTCTCGTACTCAGCTTTCTGCTGCTCGACGAGATATTCGACGCGCTTGCAGTTGGAGAGATCGTGACCCTTGGTGCGGTGGATCTTACAGTATTGCTTGTCGGAGCTACCCGGCTTGTCGGCCGCCGCCGCGGGGGTAGGCTCCTTGCGGAGCCGCCAGCCTGCGTTTGCTTGGCGGGGGCCTCCTTGCCGGACTTCTCGACGGCAAGCACCTCTTTCTTGCCCTTCTTCCCGTTGTTCCGCCGCCGGCTTTTCTTTGCCGGGGCGGCGTCGTCGCTGTCGCTTCCTCCTGCGCCAGCATCCTCCCCGGGGAGTCTCCTCCCCTCTTCCGCGCGTGCGCACTTGTCAGCAAGAGCGTAGAGCTCGCTAACGTCCCGAATCTTCGTCATCGCCATCTCTTCACGCATGCGGCGGTTACGCACGTTCTGATGGAACGCGCTGATAACCGCGGCAGGGTGAACATCAGGGATGTTGTGCTGCACCCGGCTGAAGCGTTGGGTATACTTGCGCAGGGTCTCGCCTTCCTTCTGGGCCAAGATATGGAGATCGCTCTCCTGGCCATGGGGTTTGTGGCCGCCGGTGAAGGCGCCGACAAACTGGTGGCAGAGGTCGGCCCAAGAAGAGATGGAACCTTCCGGCAAGTGCATGAGCCACGAACGGACGTTCGGCTTTAGCACGAGCGGGAAGTAGTTCGCCAAGATCTTCTCGTCGCGCCCCCCGGCAGCTTGCACTGCGATGGTGTAGACGCTTAGGAATTCCGAGGGGTGCGTCTTGCCGTCGTACTTCTCCGGTACGTCGGGTTTAAAATTCTTCATGCTGGGCCACTGGACGCGCCGCAGCTCGCGGGTGAACGCAGGGCAGCCTGCCGCGTACGGCAAGTCGCCTGGTTCACCGGGCGCGCGCGCGTCGACAGTGTTCCCAGCCCTATGATCTGATTGTCGCCGAGCTTCTCGGCGGCGCTCAATTGTGGTGCGAGCGTCTTCTTGTCGCCGGTCGTCGAGGACCTGGCGCTGGTCCCGACGAGCCCGCGGGTCCGACGAGGCTGTGGAGCCGTCGTCGGCATTGTTCCGGCGGGGCGGCGTCTTCTGCTTTCTTTGCGGGGAGTGCGCGCTTGTCGCACCCCCGGCGGTCTTGTCGCCGTCGGCCTTCGTCTTCTCAGCTTGCCGCGGCCGCGAGGCCGACGGCTGCTGTGGAGAATCATTGTTGGCGAAGGCGATCAGGCTCTGAATGGTGGCCCTCCAGTCCTCGGCCTTGTCTGCCGCTGGAGGGAAGTCGAGGAGCAGTTGCGCCCTTGCGAGCGCTTCCGCTGGAGTGGAGGGGAACGCGGGCGAACGATGCGAGGAGCGGGATACGCTCGGACTTCTAACGACGTTAGAAGGAGCGGGGTCCCGCGCCGACGCCTTCGCTTTGCTTGTGCCCGGACGGGGGTCCGGGGCGTCCCGCGAGCCTCTGGGTTGGCCTTGGTCCAACAAGCGGATACCACCTCCTGTGGTATGGCGTTGTTGGGTCGTCGTGTGCTGAGATGGACGCGGCGCGTCCACGGAGACCGAGGTTCGGTCGTCCGTTCTGTTCTTGGATCTGGTGGCGCCGTGAGTGTCCTCGGCGGCGACCACCCTTCCGACGGCGTCTCCCCCGCCCACCGTTGGCTCTGGTGGCGGCGGGTGAGACGCAGACGGGCCTCCGACCTCCGAAGCCTTCTTCTTCGGGGCCATGGAGTTGTTGCTGATGAAGTTGCTGAACTCGGAGAGGTTGATGAAGAATGCGCCCGCGTGATCGCCGGATCAGGTTCGCACAACCTCGACGCCCCCTACCTGGCGCGCCAAAGATGTCGGGGGAAACTGTCCACCACAAACACCTATGGGACCGGAGCCCCTTTTCTGTGCGGTACGAGGGCGGAGGGAGCACGAAGAGCAGATCGAGCGGCACGCGGGCAGTTTACCCAGGTTCGGACGCTGTAGACGCCAGAAACCCTACTCCTGCTTGGTTGTGTATTGAGTTGGAGAGCTCGAGAGCTTGAAGAAGCAGCTACACCGGCGTGAGAGTGATCTAGGTTCGAACCCCCTCTACGTTGTGCATGGGCCTCCTTTTATAGGGCAAGGGGTCACCGACAGGTGTCAACGTAGGAGAGAGGGGTAAAAATGTAAAAGAGGTGGTAGTTGTAACAAAGGGAACAGTGGAGCCACGGTGCGAGCAGTGGTCTATACCTACTCTAATGAGTGGGGGACAAGGGCATTAAATGCCCGTCGCCGTCGCCCCAAAAGCTCCCGCCATTGCGTCTCCGTTTGCCACGGCGATGGAGCCACCACCGTGGGCGCCACCGTGTCCCCAGGCTGCACTGACCATCCGCCACGCGATCCTGGATAGGCCCTGTATGGCGTGGGCCGATGAGCTGGAGCGCGGAGACACAGCGTAGCCTTCCCGGCAAGCACCTTGCCGGGGCCTTGATCTTGCCGGGCCCGGAAGCTTGCCGCTCCCCGGGCCCTTGCCGGGTCTTCTATGATAGAATCTTCTAGTCTTCCTGGCAAGCTCCTCTTGCCAGGGTCTTGTGCTAATGAGATAATCTTGAGCACGATGCGGCCTTCCGGCAAGCTCCTCTTGCCGGGGTCTCGATCTTCTGTTTTGTATACTTTGTTTTTGAATGGTTTGATAGGGAGCAGGAAGGTTTCCGGCAAGCACGCGGTAAATCCCGTCGCGGGAAGCTGCAGCTGTCCGTGCACAAGTTGGGGTACTGAGGTACCCCTACCTTAGTACACCGACACTCTCAAATACCTGTGTCGGCTAAAGATCAATCTAAGACTACTTTTACATGCCCTTTTGGTACTTTTGCTTATAGACGTATGCCTTTTGGTTTATGTAATGCACCTGCTACCTTTCAAAGATGCATGATGGCTATATTCTCTGACTTTTGTGAAAAGATTTGTGAGGTTTGCATGGACGACTTTTCCGTCTATGGGTCCTCTTTTGTTGATTGCTTGAGCAATCTTGATCGAGTTTTGCAGAGATGTGAAGAAACTAATCTTGTCTTGAATTGGGAAAAGTGCCACTTTATGGTTAATGAAGGAATTGTCTTGGGGCATAAAGTTTCTGAAAGAGGTATTGAAGTTGATAAATCCAAGGTTGATGCTATTGAAAAGATGCCATGTCCCAAGGACATCAAAGGTATAAGAAGTTTCCTCGGTCACGCCGGATTTTATAGGAGGTTCATTAAGGACTTCTCAAAAATTTCTCGGCCTCTGACTAATTTATTACAAAAAGATATACCATTTGTCTTTGATGATGATTGTGTACAAGCATTTGAGATACTTAAGAAAGCATTAGTCTCTGCACCTGTTGTTCAGCCACCTGATTGGAATTTACCCTTCGAAATTATGTGTGATGCTAGTGATTATGCTGTAGGTGCTGTTCTAGGTCAAAGAGTTGATAATAAATTAAATGTTATCCATTATGCCAGTAAGACTCTAGACAATGCTCAAAGAAATCATGCTACTACTGAAAAAGAGCTTTTAGCAGTTGTATTTGCTTGTGATAAGTTTAGACCATATATTGTTGATTCTAAAGTAACTATTCACACTAATCATGCTGCTATTAAATATCTCATGGAAAAGAAAGATGCTAAACCTAGACTTATTAGGTGGGTTCTCTTGCTACAAGAATTTGACTTGCATATAGTTGATAGAAAGGGAGTCGAGAACCCCGTTGCAGACAACTTGTCTAGCTTAGAAAATGTTCTTGATGACCCACTACCTATTGATGATAGCTTTCCTGATGGACAATTAAATGTTATAAATACTTCTCGTAGTACTCCATGGTATGCTGATTATGCTAATTATATTGTTGCTAAGTTTATACCACCCAGTTTACATACCAGCAAAAGAAAAAGTTCTTCTATGATTTGAGACATTACTTTTGGGATGACCCACATCTTTATAAAGAAGGAGTAGATGGTGTTATTAGACGTTGTGTACCTGAGCATGAACATGAACAGATCCTACGCAAGTGTCACTCCGAAGCTTATGGAGGACACCACACTGGAGATAGAACTGCACATAAGGTATTGCAATCCGGTTTTTATTGGCCTACTCTCTTCAAGGATGCCCGTAAGTTTGTCTTGTCATGTGATGAATGTCAAAGAATTGGTAATATTAGTAGGCGTCAAGAAATGCCTATGACTTATTCACTTGTTACTGAACCATTTGATGTTTGGGGCTTTGATTATATGGGACCCTTTCCTGCCTCTAATGGATACACACATATTCTAGTTGGTGTTGATTACGTTACTAAGTGGGTAGAAGCTATTCCAACTAGTAGTGCTGATCATAACACTTATATTAAAATGCTTAAAGAAGTTATTTTTCCGAGGTTTGGAGTCCCTAGATATTTAATGACTGATGGTGGTTCACACTTTATTCATGGTGCTTTCCGTAAAATGCTTGCTAAGTATGATGTTAATCATAGAATTGCATCCCCTTATCACCCGCAGTCTAGTGGTCAAGTAGAATTGAGCAATAGAGAGCTCAAATTAATTTTTAAAAGACTATTAATAGGTCTAGAAAGAATTGGTCCAAGAAACTTGATGATGCATTATGGGCCTGTAGAACTGCATATAAAAATCCTATGTGTATGTCTCCATATAAAATGGTTTATGGAAAAGCATGTCATTTACCTCTCGAATTAGAACATAAGGCATATTGGGCTATTAAAGAGCTCAACTATGATTTCAAACTTGCCGGTGAGAAGAGGTTATTTGATATTAGCTCACTAGATGAATGGAGAACCCAAGCTTACGAAAATGCTAAGTTGTTTAAAGAAAAAGTTAAAAGATGGCATGACAAAAGGATACAAAAGCGTGAGTTTAACGTAGGTGATTATGTATTGCTATACAACTCTGGTTTAAGATTTTTTGCAGGAAAACTTCTCTCTAAATGGGAAGGTACTTATGTCATCTAGGAAGTCTATCGTTCCGGTGCCACAAAAATCAACAACTTCGAAGGCACAAATCCGAAGGTGGTAAACGGCCAAAGAATTAAACATTATATCTCAGGTAATCCTATAAATGTTGAAACCAATATTATTGAAACCGTAACCCCGGAGGAATACATAAGAAACACTTTCCAGAACGTTTCAGACTCAGAAAAGGAATAGGTATGTGGTATGGTAAGCAAGCCGACTCCAAAACAAATTCTAAGGCTTTCTCCGTTTTAGAATATTTAGAAAAATAGAAAAATAAGTAGCAGTCCGGGAAGGACACGAGGGCCCCGCGAGGGTGGTGGGCGCGCCCTACCCCCCTGGGTGTGCCCCTACCTCGTGAGCACCTCGTGTGCCTTCCGGACTCCGTTTTCTTGCACGTTACGTATTTTGGTCGGTAAAAATTCATTATATATACTACCGAAGGTTTTAACTCCCGTATCACGCAAATATCCTCTGTTTTTCCTTCGAGCTGTTCTCTGTCAGGGTTGTCAGGGCCAGGCATCATGTCGTCCTCCTCCTCCAACAATGGTGACAAAGATGCTTGGCTAATGAAGATAGAGCTGAAGCGGGAAGAACCCATGGAGATCAACAAGGATGAAGGGATCAAGAAGGCCACAGAGAACCAAGCTCCGGCAACAGAAGACATCCTTTAACTTGATCACAGTCTTCTTACCCCAACTGAGATCGAAGCTTTCAAGATGATTGAGTTAGCTCGTATTTAGAACAAGTACCTCACACGTGAAAATATTTTGTTGAAGGAGCATATTTTTGCGCTCAAGGGCATTATCCGCAAGCTGGAGGACCTCTTACGCTCGATGTGCAACTATCCATCATCAACGACACCTCCACCTTCACCAACAAAGAAGGAGACATAATCACATGGGTATGGGCACTCCCCTTGGCAACTGCCAAGCTTGGGGGAGGTGCCCCGGTATCGTATCACAATCACATCTCCTATCTTTACCATTTTTCTTAGTTCGATCCTATTAGTAGTATCTTGATCTAGTAGAATAAAGTTTATGGCATGATCTAGTTTTGAGTTTTGCTTTATGATCTATCTATGTAATCGAGTCCATGAGTTATATAATAAAGATTAGTGTTGAGTCAAGGGCTTGATTTTCTTGCCATGATCTTGAGTGACAAAATAAAAAGAAAAATAAAAAGATTAAAAAGAAACAAGGAGTTCATATTGATCTTATTGAGAGTAATGACTTCACATAGAAAGAGTATGATGATTAAAAGTTGTTGGGAGTTGGCAGACATAGCTTTGGTCATCGTTGCAATTAATAGGAAGTAATAAGGAAAGAGAGGTTTCACATATAAATATATTATCATTGACATCTTTTATGATTGGGAGCACTCATTAAAATATGACATGCTAAAGAGTTGATGTTGGACAAGGAAGACAACTTAATGAATTATGTTTTCTTATATCTGAGATAAAGTATGTTGTCATGGATCCTCTAACTTGTTGAGCTTGCCTTTCCCCCTCATGCTAGACAAATTCTTAGCACTAAGTAGAGATACTACTTGTGCTTCCAAATACCCTTAAACCAGTTTTGCCATGAGAGTCCACCATACCTACCTATGGATTGAGTAAGATCCTTCAAGTAAGTTGTCATCGGTGCAAGGTAATAAAAATTGCTCTAAATATGTATGATTGATTGGTGTGGGAGGAATAAGCTTTATATGATCTTGTGATGTGGAAGTAATAAAAGCGGCGGACTGCATAATAAAGGTTCATATCACAAGGGGCAATATAAAGTGACGTTCTTTCGCATTGAGATTTTGTGCATCCAACCATAAAAGCGCATGGCAACCTCTGCTTCCCTCTGCGAAGGGCCTATCTTTATTATTATCTTCTACCTTATGCAAGAGTCATGGTGATCTTCACCTTTCCTTTTTCTTTTTATCCTTTGGCAAGCCCAGCATGTTGGAAAGAACCTGATATATGTATCTAATTGGATGTAGGGGAGCATGAGTTATTATTGTTGACATTACCCTTGAGGTAAAAGGTTGTGGGGCAAGACTATAAGCCCATATCTTTCTCTGTGTCCGATTAGAACTCCGTAACCACAAGTATTGCGTGAGTGTTAGCAGTTATGAAGGACTAAATGATAGTTGAGTATGTGGACTTGCGATTTAGCTCTGACATAGACTCTTTTCGATGTTATGATAAATTGCAATTGCTTCAATGACTAGGTTATAGTTGGTTGGTTCTCAATAAGGTTTCTGATTCATACTTTTGCATTGTGAATAGATCATCACTTGAACATAAGTAATCATATGACAATACCTATATATGTTGCTGTTATGAGAATAATCATGATGCCTTCATGTCCGTATTTTTATTTTTATCGACGCCTCTACCTCTAAACATGAGGACATATTTATTGTTATCGGCTTTCTCTTGAGGACAAGCGAGGTCTAAGCTTGGGGGATTTGATACGTCCATTTTGCATCATGCTTTTATATCGATATTTATTGCATTATGGGCTGTGATTACACGTTATGTCTTAATACTTATGGCTATTCTCTCTTATTTAACAAGGTTTACATAAGGAGGGAGAATGCCGGCAACTGGAATTCTGGGCTGGAAAAGGAGCAAATATTAGAGACCTATTCTGCACAACTCCAAAAGTCCTGAAACTCCACGGAATGTCTTATAATAAATAATGAAAAATCCTCGCCAAAGATGAAGACCAGGGGGCCCACACCCTGCTCACGAGGGTGGGGGGCGCGCCCCCCCTAGGGCACGCCCCTACCTCGTGGGCCCCCTGGTGGCTCTCCGATGACCATCTTCTGCTATATGAAGTCTTTCGTCGAGAAAAAAAATAGGAAGCAACCTTTCGGGACGGAACTCCGCCACCACGAGGCGGAACCTTGGCGGAACCAATCTAGGGCTCCGGCAGAGCTGTTCTGCCGGGGATACTTCCCTCCGGTAAGGGGAAATCATCACCATCATCATCACCAACGCTCCTCTCATCGGGAGAGGGCAATCTCCATCAACATCTTCATCAACACCATCTCATCTCAAAACCCTAGTTCATCTCTTGTATCCATTTCTTGTCTCCAAGTCCGGGATTGGTACTAGTAGGTTGCTAGTAGTGTTAATTACTCCTTGTAGTTGATGCTAGTTGGTTTATTTGGTGGAAGATTATATGTTCAGATCCTATATGCATATTATTACCCCTCTGATTATGAACATGAATATGCTTTGTGAGTAGTTACGTTTGTTCCTGAGGACAAGGGAGAAGTCTTGCTATTAGTAGTCATGTGAATTTGGTATTCGTTCGATATTTTGATGAGATGTATGTTGTCTAGCCTCTAGTGGTGTTATGTGAACGTCGACTACATAACACTTCACCATTATTTGGGCCTAGAGGAAGGCATTGGGAAGTAATAAGTAGATGATGGGTTGCTAGAGTGACAGAAGCTTAAACCCTAGTTTATGCATTGCTTCGTAAGGGGCTGATTTGGATCCACATGTTTCATGCTATGGTTAGGGTTACCTTAATACTTTTGTTGTAGTTGCGGATGCTTGCAATAGAGGTTAATCATAAGTGGGATGCTTGTTCAAGTAAGAACAACACCCAAGCACCGGTCCACCCACATATCAAATTATCAAAGTACCGAACGCGAATCATATGAACGTGATGAAAACTAGCTTGACGATAATCCCATGTGTCCTCGGGAGCACTTTTCCTATTATAAGAGTTTGTCCAGGCTTCTCCTTTGCTACAAAAGGATTGGGCCACCTTGCTGCACTTTATTTACTTTTGTTACTTGTTGCTTGTTACAATTTATCTTATCACAAAACTATCTGTTACCACTTATTTCAGTACTTGCAGAGAATACCTTGCTGAAAACCGCTTGTCATTTCCTTCTGCTCCTCGTTGGGTTCGACACTCTTACTTATCGAAAGGACTACGATAGATCCCCTATACTTGTGGGTCATCAGTGCCAGCTGCGGCCTCGCAGCCAGCCTCCCCTGCCGCCGGTTGCTCCGCTCCTCCCATGTGCCGCGCGTCCGTCTGGTCGCCGCTCCGGCTGGCCATTCCACGCGTCCGGCCTCCGACCACGCCCCCGCAAGTGGTACGAGCATGCTTGGCCGGCTACACTACATGCATGCCTCATACCCTGGTGCTTGGCCACGTGCATGGCCACATGCGTACGCGCATGTTTCATGGCTGGCCGCTGGGCCGAGCTCGCGTGGCCGCGCCTCCGCGCCTTCCGCCCTTGCCGTGCATGCCTCTCTGCCCGGCGCGCCGCCGGCCTGGCTCGCCTCCGCTCCGCCCCACCCGCGCGTGCGCTCAGCGAGCCCCTGCTCCGCCTCCACTCTCGAGCCCCGCTTTCCCCGACCTCGCTCGTCCCACTGGCGAGGTCTACAACCTGCCCCGCCGCGAGCCCAACCGTGCCCACGGCGCCCGCGAGCTCCGCCACGGCACGCCGCGCCCCGCGCAGCCCCGGGTGAGGTGCTCGAACGCAAGCGCCAGGTGCGCATGCCAGGCGAGCAGCATTGACACCGAAGGCGACGTGGTTGGTGGGACGGTCGCGCTGGAGGTCGTTGTCGTCCATGTAGGGGAGGTCGTCGTGGATGAGAGACAAGGCGTGGACCATCTCGACGGTGCAGGTGAGGGGCTCGGCGGCGGCCTCGTCGCCACCCACCAGCTCGCACGCGGTTCGTGGGAGGCACAACTAGTGGGAAATTTTGGCCCCCAAGGCCAAAAATTACGCCAGCGGCCCCCCAAGCGGCAAAAAATATGCCTCCTGGGGGTGCCAACGGCTGGAGATGCTCTAAATTCTTACTTTGGAATGATGATCAGAAAATGCAACTAGGGTCTGAGTTCTGAAATGACATGTTGTCCATGTTCTTGGCATCTTGCAGGCTGAGACAAAATAATGGCAAGCATTATCATTATGATCCTCCATCGATCATCATGGTTGAAGGAAAACGTATTAGACATGGTGTTGGGGAACATAGTATTTCAAAATTTTGCCTACGATCATGCAAGATCTATCTAGGAGAAGCATAGCAACAAGCGGGGAGAGTGTGTCCACGTACCCTCGTAGACCGAAAGCGGAAGCGTTAAGTAATGCGGTTGATGTAGTCGAACGTCTTCGCGATCCAACCGATCAAGTACTGAACGCACGACACCTCCGCGATCTGCACACGTTCAGCTCGGTGACCTCCCTCGAACTCTAGATCCAGCTGAGGCTGAGGGAGAGTTCGGTCAGCATGACGGCATGGTGACGGTGATGATGAAGTTACCGGCGCAGGGCTTCGCCTAAGAACTACGACGATATGACCGAGGTGGAAAACTTTGGAGGGGGCACCGCACACGGCTAAAGACCAACTTTGATGAGTTCTAGGGTGCCCCCCTCCCCACGTATATAAAGGAGGGAGGGGGAGGCCGACCGGCCCTAGGGGGCGTGCCCCAAGAGGGGAGTCCTACTAGGACTCCAAGTCCTAGTACGATTCCACAAAGAGGGAAGGGGGGAAGAAGGAAGGAGAGGGAGAGGGAGAGGGAAAGAGGGGCCACGCCCCCTCCCATAGTCCTATTAGGACTCCCCTTGGGGGGGGGGCGCCACCTCCTGGTGCGGCCCTCTTTCTCCCCTAAAGGCCCACTAATTCCCATTACTTCCCCGGGGGGTTCCGGTAACCCCTCCGGCACCCCGGTTTTACCCAAAACTTTCCAGAACACTTCCGGTGTCCGAATAACATGGTCCAATATATCAATATTTATGTCTCAACCATTTCGAGACTCCTCGTCGTGTCCGTGATCTCATCCGGGACTCCGAACAACCTTCGGTACATCAAATCACATAACTCATAATACAAATCGTCATCGAATGTTAAGCGTGCGGACCCTACGGGTTCGAGAACTATGTAGACATGACTGAGACACATCTCTGGCCAATAACCAATAGCGCAACCTGGATGCTCTTATTGGCTCCTACAAATTCTACGAAGATCTTTATCGGTCAAACCGCATAACAACATACGTTGTTCTGTCATCGGTTTGTTACTTGCCCGAGATTCGATCGTCGGTACCCTCATACCTAGTTTAATCTCGTTACCGGCAAGTCTCTTTACTCGTTCCGTAATGCATCATCCCGCAACTAACTCATTAGTCACATTGCTTGCAAGGCTTATTGTGATGTGCATTACCGAGAGGCCCAGAGATACCTTTCCGATACACGGAGTGACAAATCCTAATCTCGATCTATGACAACTCAACAAACACCATCGGAGACACCTATAGAGCATCTTTATAATCACCCAGTTACGTTGTGACGTTTGATAGCACACTAAGTGTTACTCCGGTATTCAGGAGTTCCATAATCTCATAGTCATAAGAACATGTATAATTCATGAAGAAAGCAATAGCAATAAACTAAACGATCATAATGCTAAGCTATCAGATGGGTCTTGTCCATCACATCATTCTCTAATGATGTGATCCCGTTCATCAAATGACAACTCATGTCTATGGCTAGGAAACTTAACCATCTTTGATTAACGAGCTAGTCAAGTAGAGGCACACTAGGGACACTCTGTTTGTCTATGTATTCACACATGTACTAAGTTTCTAGTTAATACAATTCTAGCATGAATAATAAACATTTATCATGATATAAGGAAATATAAATAACAACTTTATTATTGCCTCTAGGGCATATTTCCTTCAGTCTCCCACTTGCACTAGATTCAATAATCTAGATTACATAGTAATGATTCTAACACCCATGGAGTCTTGGTGCTGATCATGTTTTGCTCGTGAGAGAGGCTTAGTCAACGGGTCTGCAACATTCAGATCCGTATGTATCTTGCAAATCTCTATGTCCCCCTCCGACACTTGATGACGGATGGAATTGAAGCGTCTCTTGATGTGCTTGGTTCTCTTGTGAAATCTGGATTCCTTCGCCAAGGCTATTGCTCCAGTATTGTCACAAAAGATTTTCATTGGATCCGATGCACTAGGTATGACACCTAGATCGGATATGAACTCCTTCATTAGCTACTTCCGAAGCAGCTATGTACTGCACTTCACACGTAGATCCCGCCACGACGCTTTGCTTAGAACATCGATCCACCGTTCAATATAAATACGTATCTGGTTTGTGACTTAGAGTCATCCGGATCAGTGTCAAAGCTTTCATCGACGTAACCATTTACGACGAGCTCTTTGTCACCTCCATAAATGAGAAACATATCCTTAGTCCTCTTAAGGTATTTCAGGAAGTTCTTTACCGCTGTCCAGTGATCCACTCCTGGATTGCTTTGGTACCTCCCTGCTATATTTATAGCAAGGCACACATCCGGTCTGGTACACAGCATTGCATACATGATAGAACCTATGGCTGAAGCATAGGGAATGACTTTCATTTTCTCTCTATCTTCTGCAGTGGTCGGGCATTGAGTCTGACTCAAGTTCACACCTTGTAACACATGCAAGAACCCTTTTTGTGCTTGATCCATTTTGAACTTTTTCAAAACTTTGTCGAGGTATGTGCTTTGTGAAAGTCCAATTAAGCATCTTGATCTATCTCTATAGATCTTGATGCCTAATATGTAAGCAGCTTCACCGAGGTCTTTGATAGAAAAACTCTTATTCAAGTATCCTTTTATGCTATCCAGAAATTCTATATCATTTCCAATCAACAATATGTCATCCACATATACTATTAGAAATTCTACAGAGCTCCAACTCACTTTCTTGTAAATACAAGCTTCTCCAAAAGTCTGTATAAAACCATATGCTTTGATCACATTATCAAAACGTTTATTCCAACTCTGAGAGGCTTGCACCAGTCCATAAATGGATCGCTGGAGCTTGCACACTTTGTTAGCATCCTTTGGATTGATAAAACCTTCTGGTTGCATCATATACAACTCTTCTTCCAGAAATCCATTCAGGAATGCAGTTTTGACATCCATTTGCCAAATTTCATAACCATAAAATGCGGAAATTGCAAACATGATTCGGACGGACTTAAGCATCGCTACGGTGAGAAAGTCTCATCATAGTCAACACCTTGAACTTGTCGAAAACCTTTCGCAACAAGTCGAGCTTTGTAGACAGTATCATTACCGTCTGCGTCAGTCTTCTTCTTGAAAATCCCTTTATTCTCTATGGCTTGCCGATCATGGGGCAAGTCAACCAAAGTCCATACTTTGTTCTCATACATGGATCCCATCTCAGATTTCATGGCCTCAAGCCATTTCACGGAATCTGGGCTCATCATCGCTTCCTCATAGTTTGTAGGTTCGTCATGGTCAAGTAACATGACCTCCTGAACAGGATTACCGTACCACTCTGGTGCGGATCTTACTCTGGTTGACCTACGAGGTTCGGTGGTAACTTGATCTGAAGTTTCATGATCATCATCATTAGCTTCCTCACTAATTGGTGTAGGAATCACTGGAACTGATTTCTGTGATGAACTACTTTCCAATAAGGGAGCAGGTACAATTACCTCATTAAGTTCTACTTTCCTCCCACTCACTTCTTTCGAGAGAAACTCCTTCTCTAGAAAGGTTCCATTCTTAGCAATGAATATCTTGCCTTCGGATCTATGATAGAAAGTGTACCCAACAGTCTCCTTTGGGTATCCTATGAAGACACACTTCTCCGATTTGGGTTCGAGCTTATCAGATTGATGCTTTTTCACATAAGCATTGCAGCCCCAAACTTTAAGAAACGACAACTTGGGTTTCTTGCCAAACCACAGTTCATAAGTGTTGTGGAACACAGTAATTTAAAAAATTTCCTACGCACACGCAAGATCATGGTGATGCATAGCAACGAGAGGGGAGAGTGTCGTCCATGTACCCTCATAGACCATAAGCGGAAGCATTATGACAACGTGGTTGATGTACTCGTACGTCTTCATGATCCGACCGATCCTAGTACCAAAAGTACGGCACCTCCGCGATCTGCACACGTTCGGCTCGGTGACGTCCCACGAGCTCTAGATCCAGCTGAGTGTCGAGGGAGAGCTTTGTCAGCACGACGGCGTGATGACGGTGATGATGAAGCTATCGGCGCAGGGCTTCGTCTAAGCACTGCGACGATATGACCGAGGTGGATCATGGTGGAGGGGGGCACCGCACACAGCTAAGATAATGTATGTTGTGTGTTCCAGGGTGCCCCCTACCCCCGTATATAAAGGAGCAAGGGGGAAGGCCGGCCAACCCTAGGGGCGCGCCAAGGAGGGGAGGAATCCTCCTCCTAGTAGGAGTAGGATCCCTCCTTTCCTAGTCCTACTAGGAGGGGGGAAGGAAGGAGAGGGGGAGGGAGAGGGAATGAGGGGCCGCGCCCCCTCCCCTAGTCCAATTCGGACTCCCTTGGGGGGCACCACCTCCTGGCTGTTGCCCTCTCTCTCCCCTAAAGCCCACTAAGGGCCCAATAACTTCCCGGGGGTCTCCGTAACCCTCCCAAGATCATGTTTTCTCCGAAATCACACGGAACACTTCCGGTGTCCGAATATAGCTGTCCTATATATCGATCGTTATGTCTCGACCATTTTGAGACTCCTCGTCATGTCCGTGATCATATCCGGGACTCCAAACTACCTTCGGTACATCAAAACACATAAACTCATAATACCGATCGTCACCGAACATTAAGCATGCGGACCCTACATGTTCGAGAACTATGTAGACATGACCGAGAAATGTCTCCGGTCAATAACCAATAGCGGAACCTGGATGCTCATATTGGCTCCCAGATATTCTACGAAGATCTTTATCGGTCAAACCGCATAACAACATACATTGTTCTCTTTGTCATCGGAATGTTACTTGCCCGAGATTTGATCATCGGTATCTCAATACCTAGTTCAATCTCGTTACCGGCAAGTCTCTTACTCGTTCCGTAATGCATCATCCCGTGACTAACTCATTAGTCACATTGCTTGCAAGGCTTATAGTGATGTGCATTACCGAGAGGGCCCAGAGACACCTCTCCGACAATCGGAGTGACAAATCCTAATCTCGATCAATGCCAACTAAACAAACACCATCGGAGACACCTGTAGAGCATCTTTATAATCACCCAATTACGTTGCGATGTTTGATAGCACACAAAGTGTTCCTCCGGTATTCGGAAGTTGTATAATCTCATAGTCATAGGAACATGTATAAGTCATGAAGAAAGCAATAGCAACATACTAAACGATCAAGTGCTAAGCTAACGGAATGGGTCAAGTCAATCACATCATTCTCTAATGATGTGATCCCGTTCATAAAATGACAACTCATGTCTATGGCTAGGAAACTTAACCATCTTTGATTAACGAGCTAGTCAAGTAGAGGCAGACTAATGACACTCTGTTTGTCTATGTATTCACACATGTACTAAGTTTCCGGTTAATACAATTCTAGCATGAATAATAAACATTTATCATGACATAAGGAAATATAAATAACAACTTTATTATTGCCTCTAGGGCATATTTCCTTCAGTCTCCCACTTGCACTAGAGTCAATAATCTAGTTCACATCGCCATGTGATTTAACACCAATAGTTCACATCACCATGTGATTAACACCCATAGTTCACATCATCATGTGACCAACACCCAAAGGGTTTACTAGATTCAATAATCTAGTTCACATCGCTATGTGATTAACACCCAAAGAGTACTAAGGTGTGATCATGTTTTGCTTGTGAGAGAAGTTTAGTCAACGGGTCTGCCACATTCAGAGCCGTATGTATTTTGGAAATATTCTACGTCTACAATACTCTGCATGGAGCTACTCTAGCTAATTGCTCCCACTTTCAATATGTATCCAGATTGCGACTTAGAGTCATCCGGATTGGTGTAAAAACTTGCATCGACGTAATTCTTTACGAAGAACTCTTTATCACCTCCATAACCGAGAAATATTTCCTTAGTCCTCTAAGGATAATTTTGACCAATGTCCAGTGATCTACTCCTAGATCACTATTGTACTCCCTTGCCTAACTCAGGGCAGGGTATATAATAGGTCTGGTACATAGCATGGCATACTTTGTAGAACCTTTGGCTGAGGCAGAGGGAATGACTTTCATTATCTTCTGTCGTGGTCGGGCTTTGAGTCTTACTCAACTTCACACCTTGCAACACAGGCAAGAACTCCTTCTTTGACAGTTCCATTTTGAACTACTTCAAAATCTTGTCAAGGTATGTACTTATTGAAAAAACTTATCAAGCATCTTGATCTATCTCTATAGATCTTGATGCTCAATATGTTAGCAGCTTCACCGAGGTCTTTCTTTGAAAAACTCATTTCAAACACTCCTTTATGCTTTCCAGAAAATTCTACATCATTTCCGATCAACAATATGTCACTCACATATACTTATCAGAAAGGCTGTAGTGCTCTCACTCACTTTCTTGTAAATTCAAGCTTCTCCAAAAGTCTGAATAAAACCATATGCTTTGATCACACTATCAAAACGTTTATTCCAACTCCGAGAGGCTTGCACCAGTCCATAAATGGATCGCTAGAGCTTGCACACTTTGTTAGCATCCTTTGGATCGATAAAACCTTCGGGTTGCATCATATACAACTCTTCTTCCAGAAATCCATTCAGGAATGCAGTCTTTACATCCATCTGCCAAATTTCATAATCATAAAATGCGGCAATTGCTAACATGATTCAGACAGACTTAAGCATCGCTACGGGAGAGAAGGTCTCATCGTAGTCAACTTCTTGAACTTGTCAAAAACCTTTCGCAACAAGTCGAGCTTTGTAGGCAGTAACATTACCGTCAGCGTCATTCTTCTTCTTGAAGATCCATTTATTCTCGATGGCTTGCCGATCATTGGGAAAGTCAACCAAAGTCCACACTTTGTTCTCATACATGGATCCCATCTCAGATTTCATGGCCTCAAGCCATTTCGCGGAATCTGGGCTCATCATCGCTTCCTCATAGTTCGTAGGTTCGTCATGGTCAAGTAACATGACTTCCAGAACAGGATTACCGTACCACTCTGGTGCGGATCTTACTCTGGTTGATCTACGAGGTTCGGTAGTAACTTGATCTGAAGTTTCAGGATCACTATCATTAACTAATTGGTGTAGGAATCACTAGATCTGATTTCTGTGATGAACTACTTTCCAATTCGGGAGCAGGTACAGTTACCTCATCAAGTTCTACTTTCCTCCCACTCACTTCTTTCGAGAGAAACTCCTTCTCTAGAAAGGATCCATTCTTATGAACAAATATCTTGCCTTCGGATCTGTGATAGAAGGTGTATCCAACAGCCTCCTTTGGTTATCCTATGAAGACACATTTCTCCGATTTGGGTTCGAGCTTATCAGGTTGAAGCTTTTTCACATAAGCATTGCAGCCCCAAACTTTAAGAAACGACAGCTTAGGTTTCTTGCCAAACCACAGTTCATACGGTGTCGTCTCAACGGATTTAGATGGTGCCCTATTTAACGTGAATGCAGCTGTCTCTAATGCATAACCCCAGAACGATAGTGGTAAATCGGTAAGAGACATCATAGATCGCACCATATCTAATAAAGTGCGGTTACGACATTCGGACACACCATTATGCTGTGGTGTTCCAGCTGGCGTGAGTTGCGAAACTATTTTGCATTGTTTCAAATGAAAACCAAACTCATAACTCAAATATTCACCTCCACGATCAGATCGTAGAAATTTTATTTTCTTGTTATGATGATTTTCCACTTCACTCTGAAATTCTTTGAACTTTTCAAATGTTTCAGACTTATGTTGCATCGAGTAGATATACCCATATCTGCTCAAATCATATGTGAAGGTCAGAAAATAACATACCTGCCGTGAGCCTCAACGCTCATCGGACCGCATACATCAGTATGTATTAAGTCAGTTGATCGCTCCATTGTTCGGGAGAACGGAGTCTTAGTCATCTTGCCCATGAGGCATGGTTCGCAAGCATCAGGTGATTCATAATCAAGTGATTCCAAAAGCCCATCAGCATGGAGTTTCTTCATGCGCTTTACACCAATATGACCTAAACGGCAGTGCCACAAATAAGTTGCACTATCATTATTAACTTTGCATCTTTTTGGCTTCAATATTATGAATATGTGTATCACTATGATCGAGATCCAACAAACCATTTTCGGTGTATGACCATAGAAGGTTTTATTCATGTAAACAGAACAACAATTATTCTCTAACTTAAATGAATAACCGTATTGCAATAAGCACGATCAAATCATATTCATGCTCAACACAAACACCAAATAACATTTATTTAGGTTCAACACTAATCCCGAAAGTATAGGGAGTGTGCGATGATGAACATATGAATCTTGGAACCACTTCCAACACACATCGTCACTTCACCCTTAACTAGTCTCTGTTCATTCTGCAACTCCCGTTTCGAGTTACTACTCTTAGCAACTGAACCAGTATCAAATGCCGAGGGGTTGCTATAAACACTAATAAAGTACACATAAATAACATGTATATCAAATATACCTTTGTTCACTCTGCCATCCTTCTTATCCCCCAAGTATCTAGGGCAGTTCCACTTCCACCATTTCCATTGCAGTAGAAGCACTCAGTCTCAGGCTTAGGTCCAGACATGGGCTTCTTCACTTGAGCAGCAACTTGCTTGCTGTTCTTCTTGAAGTTTCCATTCTATCCCTTTGCCCTTTTCTTGAAACTAGTGGTCTTGTTAACCATCAACACTTGATGCTCTTTCTTGATTTCTACCTTCGTCGATTTCAGCATCGCGAAGAGCTCGGGAATTACTTTCGTCATCCCTTGCATATTATAGTTCATCACGAAGTTCTAGTAACTTGGAGATAGTGACTAGAGAACTTTGTCAATTGCTATCTTATCTGGATATTAACTCCCACTTGATTCAAGCAATTGTAGTACCCAGACAATCTGAGTACATGCTCACTGGTTGAGCTATTCTCCTCCATATTGTAGGCAAAGTACTGTCAGAGGTCTCATACCTCTCGACATGGGCATGAGTATGAAATACCAATTTCAACTCTTGGAACATCTTATATGCTCCGTGGCGTTCAAAATGTTTTTGAAGTCCCGGTTCTAAGCCGTAAAGCATGGTGCACTAAACTGTCAAGTAGTCATCATACCGAGCTTTTGTTAAAACGTTCATAATGTGTGATCGCTCCCTGCAATAGGTCTATCACCTAGCGGTGCATCAAGGACATAATTCTTCTGTGCAGCAATGAGGAAAATCCTCAGATCATGGACCAAGTCCGCATCATTGCTACTATCATCTTTCAACTCATATTTCTCTAGGAACATATAAAAATAAACAGGGAGCTACATCGCGAGCTATTGATCTACAACATAGATATGCTAATACCACTAGGATTAAGTTCATGATAAACTAAAGTTAAATTAATCATATTCCTTAAGAACTCCCACTTAGATTGACATCCCTCTAATCATCTAAGTGATCACATGATCCAAATCAACTAAACCATGTCCGATCATCACGCGAGATGGAGTATTTTTCAATGGTGAACATCACTATGTTGATCATATCTATTATATGATTCACGCTCGACCTTTCGGTCTCAGTGTTCCGAGGCCATATCTGCATATGCTAGGCTCGTCAAGTTCAACCCGAGTATTCTGCATGTGCAAAACTGGCTTGCACCCATTGTATGTGAACGTTGAGCTTATCACACCCGATCATCATGTGGAGTCTCGGCACGATGAACTTTTGCAATGGTGGATACTCAGGGAGAACACTTGTACCTTGAAATTTAGTGAGAGATCATCTTATAATGCTACCGTCAATCAAAGGAAAAAAAGATGCATAAAAGATAAACCTCACATTCAATCAATATAAGTGATATGATATGGCCATCATCATCTTGTGCCTTTGATCTCCATCTCCAAAGCACCGTCATGATCACCATCGTCACCGGGGCGACACCTTGATCTCCATTGTAGCATTGTTGTCGTCTCGCCAACTATTGTTTATACGACTATCGCTACCGCTTAGTGATAAAGTAAAAAAACAATTACAGGGCGATTGCATTGCATACAATAAAGCGACAACCATATGGCTCCTGTCAGTTGCCGATAACTCTGTTACAAAATAGGATCATCTCATACAATAAAATTTAGCATCATTTCTTGACCATATCACATCACAACATGCCCTGCAAAAACAAGTTAGACGTCCTCTACTTTGTTGTTGCAAGTTATACATGGCTGCTACGGGCTGAGCAAGAACCGTTCTTACCTACGCATCAAAACCACAATGATTTTTCGTCAAGTATGTGCTGTTTTAACCTTCAACAAGGACCGGGCGTAGCCACACTCGATTCAACTAAAGTTTGAGAAACTGACACCCGCCAGCCACCTGTACGCGAAGCACGTCGGTAGAACCAGACTCGCGTAAGCGTACGCATAATGTCGGTCCAGGCCGTTTCATCCAACAATACCGCCGAATCAAAGTATGACTATTATCGCCCACAACTCACTTGTGTTCTACTCGTGCATATTACATCTACGCATAAACATGGCCCTGATACCACTGTTGGGGAACGCAGTAATTTCAAAAATTTCCTACACACACGCAAGATCATGGTGATGCATAGCAACGAGAGGGGAGAGTGTCGTCCACGTACCCTCGTAGACCGTAAGCGGAAGCATTATGACAACGTGGTTGATGTAGTCGTACGTCTTCACGATCCAACCGATCCTAGTAGCGAAAGTATGGCACCTCCGTGATCTGCACACGTTTGGCTCGGTGACGTCCCACGAACTCTCGATCCAGCTGAGTGTCGAGGGAGAGCTTCGTCAGCACGACAGCGTGATGACGGTGATGATGAAGCTATCGACGCAGGGCTTCGCCTAAGCACTGCAACGATATGACCGAGGTGGATTATGGTGGAGGGGGGCACTGCACACGGCTAAGATAATGTATGTTGTGTGTTCTAGGGTGCCCCCTGTCCCTATATATAAGGGAGCAAGGGGGGGGGGGGCGACCGGCCCTACGGCGCGCCAAGGAGGTAAGGAATCCTCCTCCTAGTAGGAGTAGGATTGCTCCTTTCCTAGTCCTACTAGGAGGGGGAAGGAAGGAGGGAGAGGGAAAGAGGGCCCGCGCCCCCTCCCCAAGTCCAATTCGGCCTCCCTTGGGGGGGGTGTGGGGACCCCGACTCATAAGTCGTGATCACCGAATGCACGTGTACAGTGATCCCAGAGATCAATGCTCACTGAACACACAGAAGCTGAATAACAAGAGTCTTACATCCATACATACCGTCTTACACAAATTATGACCATTATGGTCAAGTCTTACATAGATAAAGCCTCAAGGGCTGAACACCAAATAAAACACGAGCAGCGGAAATCTTCATCGATAAGTAGAACCCATGCCATCTGCCTTAACCCTACAGTGCATTACGACCGGAAACGCCCTAGTTCGCATGTTCGTCTCCGATGAATTCTTCTTCGAACTCCTGTTCTTCCATGCCTGGCCAATTAAATAACCAGTGGCAAGCCAATGAGTACTTTGAATGTACTCGCAAGCAACCCATGTTTTGGTTCAAGGAGCAAAATGCATGACATAGGTAATTTTTTTTTGCGGGAAGCTAATTTTGAGTGCAATGATATGTTCAACAACTCGTAAGGCATGCATCAGGAGAAATCAAGTAACCATGAGGACATGTTACAGATATCAACATAAATGGAGTGGGCACCAACCCAACCCGATCATGTCAAATAAATAGAGAGGGCACCAACCCAACTCAATCACGCCAAGTCCTTGACTTGACCCCAAGTGGCCCTTCCCACTTATCCAACATACTCACACTGGTTTGAAACAAGTGGACGTAGCCCAAGAGCGGTTACCCAACTGTCCTTGACCGTGGACACGGCTATTCGAATAGTTTTACACTCTGCAGAGGTTGCACACTTTACCCACTAGATCCGGGGAACTTCCGTGTCATCCACGACCCGCGGTACCTCAAGTACCCGGGGTAAGTACCCGATCACTATCTTTCCCTAGACGACACTAACAAGGAGTCCACTCGTTGTACCGTATCCTCACGATGTACATCATACGAGACTCACTCGAGTTCAGTAGCATCCGAGAGGGACACAACGGTGTATCCGTGCCCCGTGAAAACAGTCATGGCCGCCCTACAGCACGACCCGCCCCGAGAGAGAGCACCAACTCTCCCCCGTCACTAGTAATGCGGGCTCCAAGCTAGTATCGACCTAAGTACTCAATAATGCCCTTTCCCATATAAGGGTAGAGTGGTTGCGCATGTGAGGTTGGAATAACGGTCGCAACTTAAACCAATCCGTTTTTTTGAAAACAGCCACACACTTGCCTTGGTACACCACTTCGTCATCAAGTGGTTACCCATTTCATCATCTCCCTCGGGCATAAGTGGCACCCGATGGGGTTTTCGAAAAGTCCTTTGAAAACATTTTGTCTCCATCACCATGCAAATACCCGGCCCTTTTGCGTAGCTCTACTTTGCATCCTATCTACTCCCACCGGCATAACCCTCATAGGTGGTAGGGCCATGCACAATGCAAGTATCAACGGGAAAAGTAGCGAGGGCAGTCCACCGAAGTGGTTTCCCTCTCATCATGATTCCGATGCAACAAATAGGATACCATATGACATGCAAAAAGGGTTTCGTAAACATGGTCAAAGGGCTGCTTGCCTGGTTCAACAAAGTCCTCGGGGTCTTCAAAGTCTTCTGGTCCCACTCCTTTGTCAGCAACGCAATCTATCGCCGCAAAAATAATAGCGAGAAAATAAGGCAATAGCAAAAACAGGAAAATCAAAGTGCTCAGAAAAATGTCAACTTAGTTTTGTAAAATACTAGGAGGAAAACTAGGAAGGGGAAAATTGTTATTTTTGGATTTGGAGCAACAGGGTGCAAGAAATGGATTTTTGAAGTCATATTTAAATGCAAAAAGTCACATTTAAATATGAACAGTGAAGAAAAGTTGGTTGGACTTGAGTGAGAGTGGCATCAATAAATAGGTTGCAATATTCTAAGAATTTAGAAATTGGAATTAATTTATTTGGACAAATATTTTATCCTGTGGAATTTTTATAAAATGAAGGAAATAGAAAAAGGGAATGGCATCGTGCCTCGGGCCGAGAGGCCACAGGGCAACAGGCCCAGCCAACGGGCCGGCCCGGTCGAGCCAGCAAGACGGCGTGCTGCTGCGCCACCCGCTCAAACTCGACGGTGGATCCCACTGTCGGGCGGGAGGTCGACGCTGCGGGCCTTGGTCGCCGTCGTCAACCTCTAGTCAGAGGCGACGGCGAGCTCGCCGGCGGCGCTACAGGGCACGGGAGGTGACGCGGGCGGTACCGTTGGGCTCAGGGTGGTGTCGCCGTTCGGGTGGAGGTGGCGCGGGTCGCCGGAGTGGCCTGGTTCGCCGGCGACGAGATCCGCGGCGGAGGAGCTTCGGGTGAGGATTGTTCGGCCGCTTTGCATCGCAAAACGCGGGGAAAGAGAGGGGAACTGATCAGTGGGAGGAGGAGGTTCCAGATCGGGGCAGAGGAGGAGCGGGGGAGGCCGGTACCTCGCGAACTCCGGCGAGTCGCCGCGGCGGAGTTTCGGTCGATCCTGAGCACACAAGCACTCCGGGGACGAACGGGAGGTGTAGGGGGAGGTGTGGGTGGTGCAGAAGGCGAGTGGTGGGGAGAAGGGAGCTCGGGGATGCTTATTTATAGGAGGGCGGAGGTCCACCGTGGACTCGTGCGCCGGCGAGCTTGTGCTCGTCGCTACGGGCCACGGGAGTGGGCTGCACCGTGTCCAGGGGGTTTGCAGTGGTCGACTACGTCCAGAGGGAGAGGGAGAGGGAGGAGGGAGAGGTCAGGGCGCGCGCGTGTGAGCTCGCCATTGAGCCTTCAGGCGCCACACAGCGTCTGCAAGTAGCTGGGGGCTAGAGGAGGAGAAGGAGGAGGGGCCACCAGCTGCTGCATTGTGGACGTCGAGGCTCCTTGGGAGACACGAGGGGGAGCCCCGAGGTGGCCGGGAGTGGCTGGACTGGGGCGGCTACAGTGCGGGAGCAAGATCAGAGCAGGCCTCCAGCGCTGTATGGCCGGCATGGCCATTGTTTATGCATGGTGAGCGCGCCCATCGGTGTCTAGCAGGTCTAGGGGGGTGTAAAGAAGAGGAGGATTGCCTTGGATGCCCTGGGTGGCCACTGGGGTGAGGGGAGAGGGGAGGAAGAAGATGCTGTGGTGCTGTCCAGAGAGGGAAAAGAGGGGTTTACCCACCCAAAACATGACCCAAAGGCTTGCCATTGTTACTAGAGGTAAAAGAGGACTAGGAGAAGCTGTGGTAAAAAGTAGAGCTCTCCAAGATCAAGAAAAGAGGTCAAAACAGTGATTTTAGAAATCTGCCAAAAGGTGTTTGATGATGTTTAGGGCAAGCAAATGAACTCCACTTGGAATGGGAATTAACAGGATGAAATGGCACATAAAAATAGGGCCCTCCACCAATTTGTAGCTCATTTGGGCAAAGTAGCCAATGCAACTTTTGTAAACCCTAGAAATGAGCAGGATCAGACTTGTGTAGATCTAGTTGGGCAAATCACTTCTCCATGATGCACCACTTGGTGTAGTGGCCTCATTTGGTCATGTGAACAAGCTCACAAAAGTTGGGGTCAAGGGAAGAAAGTTGGTAGTGCAAACTTGCTCAAATTTGATTCTGGACAGAAAGGGTTTTGGGGCATTTTGGTGAACCAAAATGACTTTGCTTGCCATGAGGCTTTGCAAGTTCATCACAATATGCATTTGTGACTTGCTGGAATTTTCTTGGATTTTTATGAAAATATTTCCTGTAGAAATATTTCAAATCCTTGAAATAGGCAGAATTGGTAAAAGGAGGTTTTGTCCAATATTTAATCATCTCCATGTGTTGAAACTCATATATATGGAAACTATATGTCCATTGAGTCTCCTTAATTTTTCTCAAATATTTTTGAAACATTAAAATAATTTTAACCTATTAAAGACCATTTCTGGCCTTAAGAAAAAGCCTTTAAATAAAATAGGAAAATAACTTTTTAAAATTATATTTTTGTGGTTTCTGGGTATCCTATATCTAATAGGAGTCAAATATACTTTTGGAAATAATTTTGTTGCCCTTAATTAAGTACTTGCAGTGCAAATCTCAATTCAGGGGTTTTTGGAAAACTAACTTTTGAAAATTCTTTTTGGCCAAAATATTTTTGTAAGAAAATACTATATTGCTCTAACCACATGGCATGATCATTGGACAGAAGCTTGGGACAAGGAGATGAAGTATAAGAGGTGAAGCAGTTGACTATAAAGAGCACTTGAAAACCACATAGGAAAACCAACTTCAAATCAAAAAGCCAAATGCTGCAAAAAATTTTGCTGGACCAAATTTTCATGCTTTATTAATGCAAATAAACATGTTACAAAATGCAGGGTGTGACAGGCCTACCCCCCCTTACAAGAATCTCGTCCCCGAGATTCCTAAACTAGGCTTTAAATAGATACGAAAACTCGGATCTGAGGTAGTCTTCACGTTCCCAGGTTGCTTCTGTTTCAGAGTGGTTGCTCCACTGGACCTTGAAATACTTGATCGTGCGGCTTCGAGTGCATCGCTCAGCCTCATCCAAAATGCAGATGGGTCTTTCACGATAAGTCAAATCAGGCTGAAGGTCAATGGTTTGATGGTTGATGTCCTTGTAAAGACCAGGCTTGTCTGGAACTTGGAGACATTTCCGGAGTTGTGACACGTGGAATACGTTGTGCACATCGGATAGCTCAGGTGGCAGTTCCAACTGGTAAGCCACTTCTCCTCGTCGGTCTGCGATCTTGAAGGGGCCGATGAATCTTGGGGCGAGCTTTCCTTTGACGTGGAAGCGCTGGGCTCCTTTGAGAGGGGTGACCCGGAGATAGACATGGTCCCCAACCCGGAAGTTCAGGTTTCTGCGACGTGAGTCAGCGTAGCTCTTCTGCCTTGACTTGGCGGTCTTCAAACGTTCTCGGACAAGCTGAACTTGCTCTTCTGCTTCGCGGAGGATATCGGGCCCAAAGACTAGCCCTTCTCCGGTCTCTGACCAATTGAGGGGTGTGCGACACTTGCGTCCGTACAACACCTCAAATGGTGCCATCTGGAGGCTTGATTGATAGCTGTTGTTGTAGGAGAACTCGGCGAAAGGAAGGCAATCTTCCCACCTAGCTCCATATGCCAAGACACAAGCTCGGAGCATGTCTTCGAGTATCTGATTTACTCGTTCTGTCTGACCTCCGGTCTGTGGGTGGAAAGCAGTGCTGAAAGACAACTTGGTTCCCAGGGCCTCTTGGAACTTCTTCCAGAACCTTGAGGAAAACTGGGTTCCTCGGTCCGATACAATCTCCTTGGGAACACCATGAAGGCTTACGATTCTGTTGATGTAGAGGCTGGCTAGCTGGCTCCCCTTGTGAGTTGTCTTGACAGGAACGAAATGGGCCACTTTGGTCAAATGGTCGACTATGACCCAGATGGAGTCATGTCCCTTATTGGACCGGGGTAAGCCAGTAATGAAGTCCATTCCGACTTTATCCCATTTCCATTCGGGTACCTTGAGAGGCTGCAACAACCCAGCGGGCCGCTGATGTTCAGCCTTGACCCTTTGGCATACATCACATTTTGCAACATAGGTGGCAATCTCCCGCTTCATGCCATGCCACCAGAATCTTTCCTTCAAGTCTTGATACATCTTGGTTCCTCCGGGGTGGATGGAATACGGGGTGTCATGAGCTTCTTGCAAGATCAAATTCTTGAGCTCAATCTTGCTGGGTACGCAAATGCGATTCCCAAACCACACGATTCCTTGCTCATGCTCTGAGAATCCTGGGGCCTTGCCTGCCTTGATCTTCTTCTTGATGCCTTCAATACTTTCGTGTCCCTCCTGAGCTTCCTTGATATCATCCAATAGGGTAGGCTTGACTTCAAGATTGGCTAAGAATCCTGGTGCAACCAGTTCCAACTCGAAGTCTTTAAACTCTTCATACAAGGAGGGTAGCCTTTCCTTAAACATAGCATTCAAGGAACAAGCCTTCCTGCTTAATGCGTCTGCTACCACATTAGCCTTTCCAGGGTGGTATTGAACACTGAGATCATAATCCTTGATCAACTCTAGCCATCTTCTTTGCCTCATGTTCAATTCCTTTTGAGTGAAAATATACTTCAGACTTTTGTGATCTGTGTATATCTCACACCGCTTCCCTAGGAGGTAATGTCGCCATGTCTTTAGGGCATGAACTACAGCTGCCAATTCGAGGTCATGAGTAGCATAGTTCTCTTCATGAGGCCGTAGCTGCCTGGAAAGGTAAGCTACGACTCTGCCCTCTTGCATCAGAACACCTCCCAGTCCGGTTTTTGACGCATCACAATATATCACAAACTCCTTGTGTATATCTGGTGTGGCCAAAACTGGGGCGGTGGTCAATCTCTTCTTCAGCTCCTGGAAGCTCTCTTCACACTTCGGCGTCCATTCAAACTTCTTGTCCTTCTTCAAGAGCTGAGTCATGGGTCGGGCAATGCTTGAGAATCCTTCAACGAACTTGCGGTAATATCCCGCGAGTCCGAGGAAGCTTCTGACTTCCTTCACATTGCTCGGAGATTGCCATTCGGTCACGGCTTCAATCTTAGCGGGATCGACCGACAATCCTTCTTCAGTCAAAACATGACCCAAGAATCCAACTTCACGCAGCCAAAATTCACACTTGCTGAACTTGGCATACAGTTGGTGCTCTCGAAGCTTGTCTAGGACCATCCTCAAATGTTGCTCGTGCTCTTCCTCCGACTTCGAGAAGACAAGGATGTCATCAATGAAGACGACGACAAACTTGTCCAAGTATTCCATGAAGACCTTATTCATGAGATACATGAAGTAAGCTGGGGCATTGGTCAATCCAAAGGACATGACCGTGCACTCATACAGGCCATATCTGGTTACAAATGCCGTCTTCGGGATATCTTGGGGTCTGATCTTCAGCTGGTAGTACCCAGATCTGAGGTCGATCTTGGAGAACACCTTGGCCCCATTAAGTTGATCAAACAGATCTTCAATCTTGGGAAGTGGATACTTGTTCTTGATTGTAACTTCATTGAGGGAACGGTAGTCAATGCATAAGCGGATGGTACCGCCCTTCTTTGTCACAAATGTAAGCAGCGATCCCCAAGGGGAGGCACTAGGCGGATAAATCCTTTCCTCGGCTGCTCTTCCAGCTTGCTTCTTCACTCGCTAACTCTTCCGATCCCATTCTATAAGGCTTTTATAGATGGGCCCTGTTCCGGGCATGAGCTCAATGATGAACTCAATGTCGCGGTCAGGAGGCATTCCCGGTAACTCATCAGGAAAGACATCGGGGTATTCGCATACCACTGGCACTTGTTCCAATCCAACTTCTGACAGACAGTTGACTTGGGTGCCTTGAGCAGAGGAGGGGTTAGGAGCAAACTTAACTTCGACTCCTTGGTCATTGGTCACAGTGACAGTCCGATTGGCACAATGTAACAAGCCTTGGTGCTTGATGAGCCAATCCATTCCTAAGATCACATCCAAGCCTTGCGATCTTAAGATGATAAGGTCTGCGCGGAAGTCTACCCCATTAATGACAATCCCAACTCCTTTACATCCTATCTTGGCTCTCATCTCTGCTCTGGGGGTTTGAACCACCATAGGGTTATTCAGGGGTGTAGGGGTCATGCCACTTCTTAATGCAAACCTTTGGGTGACAAATGAATGCGTGGCTCCAGAATCAAACAAGACAGTTGCAGGTGTTGAGTTGACAAGGAACGTACCCAACACGACGTCCGGGTCTTCCTGGGCTTCTTCTGCAGTGACGTGATTCACACGACCCCTGCCGTTGTTGGGCAGGTTGCGGGGAGCTTGGTTTCTTGGTGGCATTCCACGGCCTTGTCCTGGATTCTGTGCATTGGGGCGCGGGGCGTCGGGCTTCTTGTTGGGGCAGTTCTTGGAGTAGTGCCCTGGCTGACCACATCCGAAACAAGTGACTTGGTTGGGGTTGTTGCTCTTGCCGGTGTTGTTATTGGGGTTGTTGTAAGCTGGCCTGGGGTTGGCATACTGCTGTGGTGGATAGTTGGTGCGGGGTGCAGGAGCTCTTGGCTGCTGATAGGTTGGCTTGGCCGGGGCTGGCTGCCACGGGCGAGGCTTCTGGTTGCTGGAGCTACCCTTGCTGATCATCTTGCGCTTGCGGGTATCATCCAAAGCACGCCGCTTGTCCTCAAGCATGAGTGCCTTGTTCACCAGATCAGGGAAGGTTGGGCAGTCACACACAACAAGCTTAGCACCGCAGAGTCCGGTTAAGTCCTTCCATGAAGCGCCCTTTGGCAAGATCGGTCTTGACATCTTCGGGGCATACCTTGAGAGAACACCGAACTTTTGCATGTACTCCTTGACAGTGCTACTACCCTGCTTGTGGCTCGAACTCACGCTTGATGGCCATGATTCCGGAAGGAATGTGGGCCTTGCGGAATTCCACCTTGAAGTCATTCCAAGTGATGTTTTGCTCAGCACGCATGGCCTTGAATCCATCCCACCAAGCTCTAGCAGTTCCCCAAGACAGTGAGCAGCATATGCCACCTTCTCACGGTCCTCGGTGCATCCGACTAGTTCCAGCAGATCCTCAATGGTGCGGACCCACTGCTCGCATCCGTGGGGTTCAGCAGCCTCGATGAAGGTGGGTGGTGCATGCTTGAACTCGCCAGCGTGGAACGTCCATTGCCGTTTCCTGCCGGCTGGCGGTTGACAGCTTGAGCAATCATCTGGAGGGCTGCGGTGTTGGCTTGGCGTTCCTCTCGGAAGGCTTGGAGAAGCTGAGCCATGTCCATGCTTGGAGGTGGTGGCGGGGGTGGAGCTTGTCCTTGGGTTTGGTCCTGACTGGCTTCTTCTCCGGCTTCTTGCTGCTGGGTAGAGGTACCAGTACGGGTTACAACAGGCATCCTGTTGGAGCGATCAAGGTCTCATGATTGGGAAAGATGGGGAAAGCAACATAGATGGGATGCCTAGTAAGGGGGTCGGTATGACACTAAATGGTTTTCATGCAAGGGCCAAAAAGGCCAAACACATCCATTAAAATCCAAATGGGTGATGTAGTCGCTTACAAGTTCCCGAAGGAAAGTACGACGTCCATCAAACACACCAAAAGCAAACACAACACTACATGGTTTCATATGAACCATTACAAGGACTCGACTTCGCATAGGGGGTACACGACCTATCCTACCGTAGGGATTGCTAACGGGCACATCCGGATTGCGAATAATGCCTAAGTGGTGGAATGCTCGGTCGCGTAGTCTGGCTCTTCTGGGTCTTCCTCCTCGTCATCGGTGCCTTGGCTTTCCTCTTCACTTGAAGGGGTGGGGGAGTGGAGGAGCTCAACACGGCGTTGTTTCGCCGGAGGAGCGAAGAGCTTGCGGTATTCCTTTGCGCTCATGCGGGGTTGTCGTGGTGACTCTCCGTCCTTTGGTGATCTTCCGCCTCTGTATGCGACTGCGGGTCGTCCAGGGGGAGCACCTTCCTTCTTGATCCTATCTGTCTTCTCTTGTGCTTGACGAAGAAGTGCCTTGGTCTCTTGAAGTTCCTTTCGGAGTTCCACTGACTCCGTGGCCAAGTGTTGTGCCAAACTGTCGGCACAAAGGCTGAAGTAGGCCTCGAATCAAGTGGAAGTCCTTCTTCTAGTGGTGGAGCTGGTGCATCGCTCATCTCGCCTTCCTTCCGATAAGGCAAGAAGCGAGTTGCCATCTCTTCTGCCATCTCAGGAAGAAGGTCTCGAAGACGGGTGAGGGCCTTGAGGGTTGCCGTTTCGACGGCAAGTACCAGTGTTGCCATCTGGGGTCCCTCGAAGAACCAGCTTGTTGGGGAGTCATTGGCCTTCACGATCACCTCCACATGATACTCCGTCTCGGTGTCGCTGATCCAATGCTCATGGTAAGTGAAGATGGGGGCTCGGTGGAATTGGCACTTCTTGAGGCTATCCTCGAGAAGCACGGGGAATCCGGTGGTCAGGAAGTCTTCAGGTACGGCAGCCATCTACAAAGGTTAAATGGGAGAGGTCAATAAGGAAAGTGTATCTTGGGTGGATAAGCTTAGAAAAGAAGAGAGGTTTAGATGGTCTCAAGCTAACTAACGTCCATGCTAACTAAGGCTTCTTACAGTCAGGATGGCTCTGATACCAGCTCTGTGGGGACCCCGACTCATAAGTCGTGATCACCGAATGCACGCGGTACAAAGGATCCCGAGATCAATGCTCACTGAACACACAGAAGCTGAATAACAAGAGTCTTACATCCATACATACCGTCTTACACAAATTATGACCATTATGGTCAAGTCTTACATAGATAAAGCCTCAAGGGCTGAACACCAAATAAAACACGAGCAGCGGAAATCTTCATCGATAAGTAGAACCCATGCCATCTGCCTTAACCCTACAGGCATTCTGACTGGGAAACGTCCTAGTTCGCATGTTCGTCTCCGATGAATTCTTCTTCGAACTCCTGTTCTTCCATGCCTGGCCAATTAAATAACCAGTGGCAAGCCAATGAGTACTTTGAATGTACTCGCAAGCAACCCATGTTTTGGTTCAAGGAGCAAAATGCATGACATAGGTAATTTTTTTTATGGAAGCTAATTTTGAGTGCAATGATATGTTCAACAACTCGTAAGGCATGCATCAGAGAAATCAAGTAACCATGAGGACATGTTACAGATATCAACATAAATGGAGTGGGCACCAACCCAACCCGATCATGTCAAATAAATAGAGAGGGCACCAACCCAACTCAATCACGCCAAGTCCTTGACTTGACCCCAAGTGGCCCTTCCCACTTATCCAACATACTCACACTGGTTTGAAACAAGTGGACGTAGCCCAAGAGCGGTTACCCAACTGTCCTTGACCGTGGACACGGCTATTCGAATAGTTTTACACTCTGCAGAGGTTGCACACTTTACCCACTAGATCCGGGGAACTTCCGTGTCATCCACGACCCGCGGTACCTCAAGTACCCGGGGTAAGTACCCGATCACTATCTTTCCCTAGACGACACTAACAAGGAGTCCACTCGTTGTTCCGTATCCTCACGATGTACATCATACGAGACTCACTCGAGTTCGTAGCATCCGAGAGGGGACACAACGGTGTATCCGGTGCCCTGTGAAAACAGTCATGGCCGCCCTACCTGGCACTACCCCGTCCCGAGAGAGAGCACCAACTCTCCCCCGTCACTAGTAATGCGGGCTCCAAGCTAGTATCGACCTAAGTACTCAATAATGCCCTTTCCCATATAAGGGTAGAGTGGTTGCGCATGTGAGGTTGGAATAACGGTCGCAACTTAAACCAATCCGTTTTTTTGAAAACAGCCACACACTTGCCTTGGTACACCACTTCGTCATCAAGTGGTTACCCATTTCATCATCTCCCTGCATAAGTGGCACCCGATGGGGTTTTGAAAAGTCCTTTGAAAACATTTTGTCTCCATCACCATGCAAATACCCGCCCTTTATGTAGCTCTACTTTGCATCCTATCTACTCCCACCGGCATAACCCTCATAGGTGGTAGGGCCATGCACAATGCAAGTATCAACGGGAAAAGTAGCGAGGGCAGTCCACCGAAGTGGTTTCCCTCTCATCATGATTCCGATGCAACAAATAGGATACCATATGACATGCAAAAAGGGTTTCAGAACATGGTCAAAGGGCTGCTTGCTCGGTTCAACAAAGTCCTCGGGGTCTTCAAAGTCTTTCGTCCCACTCCTTTGTCAAGAACGCAATCTATCGCCGCAAAAATAATAGCGAGAAAATAAGGCAATAGCAAAAACAGGAAAATCAAAGTGCTCGTAAAAATGTCAACTTAGTTTTGTAAAATACTAGGAGGAAAACTAGGAAGGGAAAATTGTTATTTTTGGATTTGGAGCAACAGGGTGCAAGAAATGGATTTTTGAAGTCATATTTAAATGCAAAAAGTCACATTTAAATATGAACAGTGAAGAAAAGTTGGTTGGACTTGAGTGAGAGTGGCATCAATAAATAGGTTGCAATATTCTAAGAATTTAGAAATTGGAATTAATTTATTTGGACAAATATTTTATCCTGTGGAATTTTTATAAAACAGAAGGAAATAGAAAAAAGGGAAATGGCACTGTGCCTCTGGGCCAGAGAGGCCACAGGGCAACAGGCCCAGCCAACGGGCCGGCCCGGTCGAGCCAGACGCCTGGCGTCTTGTGCTACCACCCATTCAAACTCGACGGTGGATCCCACTGTCGGGCGGGAGGTCGACGCTGGGCCTTGGTCGCCGTCGTCAACCTCTAGTCAGAGGCGACGGCGAGCTCGCCGGCGGCGCTACAGGGCACGGGAGGTGGCGCGGGCGGTACCGTTGGGCTCAGGGTGGTGTCGCCGTTCGGGTGGAGGTGGCGCGGGTCGCCGGAGTGGCCTGGTTCGCCGGCGACGAGATCCGCGGCGGAGGAGCTTCGGGTGAGGATTGTTCCGGCCGTTTGTGACTGCAAAACGAGGGGGAAAGAGAGGGGAACTGATCAGTGGGAGGAGGAGGTTCCAGATCGGGGCAGAGGAGGAGCGGGGGAGGCCGGTACCTCGCGAACTCCGGCGAGTCGCCGCGGCGGAGTTTCGGTCGATCCCGAGCACACAAGCACTCCGGGGACGAACGGGAGGTGTAGGGAGGGTGGGTGGTGTGTAAGCAGTGGTGGGGAGAAGGGAGCTCGGGGATGCTTATTTATAGGAGGGCGGAGGTCCACCGTGGACTCGTGCGCCGGCGAGCTTGTGCTCGTCGCTACGGGCCACGGGAGTGGGCTGCACCGTGTCCAGGGGGTTTGCGTGGTCGACACGCCCAGAGGGGAGGGAGAGGGAGGAGGAGAGGTCAGGGCGCAAGGTGTGAGCTCGCCATTGAGCCTTCAGGCGGCCACAGGCAAGGAAGCTGGGGGCGAGAGGAGGGAGAAGGAGGAGGGGGCCGACCAGCTGCTGCATTGTGGACGTCGAGGCTCCTTGGGAGACACGAGGGGGAGCCCCGAGGTGGCCGGGAGTGGCTGGATTGGGCGGCTACAAAGGGAGCAAGATCAGAAGGCCAGCCAGAAGCTGTATGGCCGGCATGGCCATTGTTTATGCATGGTGAGCGCGCCCATCGGTGTCTAGCAGGTCTAGGGGGGTGTAAAGAAGAGGAGGGTTGCCTTGGATGCCCTGGGTGGCCACTGGGGTGAGGGGAGAGGGGAGGAAGAAGATGCTGTGGTGCTGTCCAGAGAGGGAAAAGAGGGGTTTACCCACCCAAAACATGACCCAAAGGCTTGCCATTGTTACCAGAGGTAAAAGAGGACTAGGAGAAGCTGTGGTAAAAAGTAGAGCTCTCCAAGATCAAGAAAAGAGGTCAAAACAGTGATTTTAGAAATCTGCCAGAAGGTGTTTGATGATGTTTAGGGCAAGCAAATGAACTCCACTTGGAATGGGAATTAACAGGATGAAATGGCACATAAAAATAGGGCCCTCCACCAATTTGTAGCTCATTTGGGCAAAGTAGCCAATGCAACTTTTGTAAACCCTAGAAATGAGCAGGATCAGACTTGTGTAGATCTAGTTGGGCAAATCACTTCTCCATGATGCACCACTTGGTGTAGTGGCCTCATTTGGTCATGTGAACAAGCTCACAAAAGTTGGGGTCAAGGGAAGAAAGTTGGTAGTGCAAACTTGCTCAAATTTGATTCTGGACAAAAGGAGTTTTGGGGCATTTTGGTGAACCAAATGACTTTGCTTGCCATGAGGCTTTGCAAGTTCATCACAATATGCATTTGTGACTTGCTAGAATTTTCTTGGATTTTTATGAAAATATTTCTGTAGAAATATTTCAAATCCTTGAAATAGGAAGAATTGGTAAAAGGAGGTTTTGTCCAATATTTAATCATCTCCATGTGTTGAAACTCATATATATGGAAACTATATGTCCATTGAGTCTCCTTAATTTTTCTCAAATATTTTTGAAACATTAAAATAATTTTAACCTATTAAAGACCATTTCTGGCCTTAAGAAAAGCCTTTAAATAAAATAGGAAAATAACTTTTAAAATTATATTTTGTGGTTTCGGGTATCCTATATCTAATAGGAGTCAAATATACTTTTGAAATAATTTTGTTGCCCTTAATTAAGTACTTGCAAGGCAAATCTCAATTCAGGGTTTTGGAAAACTAACTTTTGAAAATTCTTTTTGGCCAAAATATTTTTGTAAGAAAATACTATATTGCTCTAACCACATGGCATGATCATTGGACAGAAGCTTGGGACAAGGAGATGAAGTATAAGAGGTGAAGCAGTTGACTATAAAGAGCACTTGAAAACCACATAGGAAAACCAACTTCAAATCAAAAAGCCAAATGCTGCAAAAAATTTTGCTGGACCAAATTTTCATGCTTTATTAATGCAAATAAACATGTTACAAAATGCAGGGTGTGACAGGGGGGCGCCACCTCCTGGCTGTTGCCCTCTCTCTCCCCTAAAGCCCACTAAGGGCCCAATAACTTCCCGGGGGGTTCCAGTAACCCTCAGGCACTCCGGTTTTCTCCGAAATCAACCGGAGCACTTCGGTGTCCGAATATTGCTGTCCAATATATCGATCTTTATGTATCGACCATTTCGAGACTCCTCGTCATGTCCGTGATCATATCCAGGACTCCAAACTACCTTCGGTACATCAAAACACATAAACTCATAATACCGATCGCCACTGAATGTTAAGCGTGCGGACCCTATGGGTTCGAGAACTATGTAGACATGACCGAGACATGTCTCCGGTCAATAACCAATAGCGGAACCTGGATGCTCATATTCGCTCCCACATATTCTATGAAGATCTTTATCGGTCAAACCGCATAACAACATACGTTGTTCCCTTTGTCATCGGTATGTTACTTGCCCGAGATTCAATCGCCGGTATCTCAATACCTAGTTCAATCTCGCTATCGCAAGTCTCTTTACTTGTTTCAGAATGCATCATCCCGTGACTAACTCATTAGTCACATTGCTTGCAAGGCTTATAGTGATGTGCATTACCGAGAGGGCCCAGAGATACCTCTCCGACAATCGGAGTGAGAAATCCTAATCTCGATCTATGCCAACTCAACAAACACCATCGGAGACACCTGTAGAGCATCTTTATAATCACCCAGTTACGTTGTGATGTTTGATAGCACACAAAGTGTTCCTCTGGTATTCAAGAGTTGCATAATCTCATAGTCATAGGAACATGTATAAGTCATGAAGAAAGCAATAGCAACATACTAAACGATCAAGTGCTAAGCTAACGGAATGGGTCAAGTCAATCACATCGTTCTCTAATGATTTGATCCCTTTCATCAAATGACAACTCATGTTAGGAAACTTAACCATCTTTGATTAAGGAGCTAGTCAAGTAGAGGCATACTAGTGACACTCTGTTTGTCTATGTATTCACACATGTACTAAGTTTCCGGTTAATACAATTCTAGCATGAATAATAAACATTTATCATGATATAAGGAAATATAAATAACAACTTTATTATTGCCTCTAGGGCATATTTCCTTCAATAAGGTGTCATCTCGACGGATTTAGATGGTGCCCTATTTAATGTGAATGCAGCCGTCTCTAAAGCATAACCCAAAATGATAGCGGTAAATCAGTAAGAGACATCATAGATTGCACCATGTCTAATAAAATGCGGTTACGACGTGCGGACACACCATTCCGCTGTGGCGTTCCAAGTGGCGTGAGTTGTGAAATTATTCCTTATTGTTTCAAATGAAGACCAAACTCGTAACTCAAATATTCACCTCCATGATCAGATCATAGAAACTTTATTTTCTTGTTACGAAGATTTTCCACTTCACTCTGAAATTCTTTGAACTTTTCAAATGTTTCAGACTTATGTTTCATCAAGTAGATATACCCATATCTGCTCAAATCATCTGTGAAGGTCAGAAAATAACGATACCCGCCGCGAGCCTCAACACTCATCGGACCGCATACATCAGTATGTATTATTTCCAACAAGTCTGTTGCTCGCTCCATAGTTCCGGAGAACATAGTCTTAGTCATCTTGCCATGAGGCATGGTTCGCAAGCATCAATTGATTCATAATCAAGTGATTCCAAAAGCGCATCAGCATGGAGTTTCTTCATGCGCTTTACACCAATATGACCCAAATGGCAGTGCCAGAAATAAGTTGCGCTATCATTATTAAACTTATATCTTTTGGCTTCAGTACTATGAATATGTGTATCACTACTATTGAGATTCAGCAAAAATAGACCACTCATAAAGGGTGCATGACCATAAAAGATATTACTCATATAAATTGAATAACCATTATTCTCTGATTTAAATGAATAACCGTCTCGCATCAAACAAGATCCAGATATAATGTTCATGCTTAACGCTGGCACCAAATAACAATTATTCAGGTCTAAAACTAATCCCGAAGGTAGATGTAGAGGTAGCGTGCCGACGGCGATCACATCGACTTTGGAACCATTTCCCACGCGCATCGTCACCTCGTCCTTAGCCAATCTTCGCTCAATCCGTAGTACCTATTTCGAGTTGCAAATATGAGCAACAGAACCAGTATCAAATACCCAGGCACTACTGCGACCATTAGTAAGGTACACATCAATAACATGTATATCAAATATACCTTTTACTTTGACATCCTTCTTATCCGCCAAATACTTGGGGCAGTTCCACTTCCAGTGACTAGTCCCTTTGCAGTAGAAGCACTCAGTCTCAGGCTTAGGTCCATACTTGGGCTTCTTCACTTGAGCAGCAACTTGCTTGCCGTTCTTCTTGAAGTTCCCGTTCTTCCCTTTACCTTTTTTCTTGAAACTAGTGGTCTTATTGACCATCAACACTTGATGCTCCTACTTGATTTCTACCTCCGCAGCCATTAGCATTGCAAAGAGCTCGGGAATAGTCTTGTTCATCCCTAGCATATTATAGTTCATCACGAAGCTTTTGTAGCTTGGTGGCAGTGATTGAAGAACTCTGTCAATGACTCTATCATCAGGAAGATTAACTCCCAGTTGAGTCAAGTGGTTGTGATACCCAGACATTCTGTGTATATGTTCACTGACAGAACTATTCTCCTCCATCTTGGAGCTATAGAACTTATTGGAGACTTCATATCTCTCAATTCGGGCATTTGCTTGAAGTATTAACTTCAACTCCTGTAACATCTCATATGCTCCATGACGTTCAAAACGTTGTTGAAGTCCCGGTTCTAAGCCGTAAAGCATGGCACACTGAACTACTGAGTAGTCCTCAGCTTTGCTCTGCCAGATGTTCACAACGCTCGTGTTGCTCTGCAATGGTCTTGTACCTAGCGGTGCTTCCAGACATAATTCTTCGTGGAGCAATGAGGATAATCTCGTTACGGACCCAGTCGTGTAGTTGCTACCATCATCTTTCAACTTAGCTTTCTCTAGGAACGCATTAAAATTCAAAGGAACGGTAGCACGGGCCATTGATCTACAACAACATAGACATGCAAAATACTATTAGGTACTAAGTTCATAATAAATTAAAGTTCAATTAATCATATTACTTAAGAACTCCCACTTACATAGACATACCTCTAATCATCTAAATGATGACATGATCCAAATCAACTAAACCATGTCCGATCATCACGTGAGATGGAGTAGTTTTCAATGGTGAACATCACTATGTTGATCATATCTACTATATGATTCACGCTCGACCTTTCGGTCTCAGTGTTCCGAGGCCATATCTGCATATGCTAGGCTCGTCAAGTTTAACCCGAGTATTCTGCGTGTGCAAAACTGGCTTGCACCCGTTGTATGTGAACACAGAGCTTATCACACCCGATCATCACATGGTGTCTCGGCACGACGAAGTGTAGAAATGGTGCATACTCAGGGAGAACACTTGTACCTTGAAATTTAGTGAGAGATCATCTTATAATGCTACCGCCGAACTACGCAAAATAAGATGCATAAGGATAAACATCACGTGCAATCAAAATATGTGACTTGATATGGCCATCATCATCTTGTGCTCATGATCTCCATCACCAAAGCATCATCATGATCTCCATCGTCACCGGCGCGACACCTTGATCTCCATCGTAGCATCGTTGTCGTCTTGCCAACTATTGTTTCTACGACTATCGTTGCCGCTTAATGATAAAGTAAAAACAATTACATGGCGATTGCATTGCATACAATAAAGCGACAACCATATGGCTCCTGCCAGTTGCCGATAACTCTGTTACAAAACATGATCATCTCATACAACAATTTATATATCATCATGTCTTGACCATATCACAACAACATGCCCTGCAAAAACAAGTTAGACGTCCTCTACTTTGTTGTTGCAAGTTTTACGTGGCTGCTACGGGCTTAGCAAGAACCGTTCTTACCTACGCATCGAAACCACAACGATTTTTCGTCAAGTGTGTTGTTTTAACCTTCAACAAGGACTGGGCGCAGCCACAATCGATTCAACTAAAGCTAGAGAACCAGACACCCACTAGCCACCTGTGTGCGAAGCACGTCGGTAAAACCAGTCTTATGAACACGGTCATGTAATGTCGGTCTGGGCCGCTTCATCCAACAATACCGCCGAATCAAAGTATGACATGCTGGTAAGCAGTATGACTATTATCGCCCACAACTCTTTGTGTTCTATTCGTGCATATAACATCTACACATAGACCTGGCTTGGATGCCACTGTTGGGGAACGTAGTATTTCAAAATTTTGCCTACAATCACGCAAGATCTATCTAGGAGAAGCATAGCAATGAGCGGGGAGAGTGTGTCCACGCACTTCGTGAGACCGAAAGCGGAAGCGCTATAACGCGGGTTGATGTAGTCGAATGTCTTCGTGATCCAACCGATCAAGTACCGAATGCACGGCACCTCCGCGATCTGCACACGTTCAGCTCGGTGACGTCCCTCGAACTCTAGATCCAGCTGAGACTGAGGGAGAGTTCCGTCAGCAAGATGGCGTGGTGACGGTGATGATGAAGTTACTGGCGCAGGGCTTCGCCTAAGCACTACAACGATATGACCGAGGTGGAAAAATGTGGAGGGGGCACCGCACACGGCTAAAGATCAACTTTGATGTGTTCTAGGGTGCCCCCTCCCCACGTATATAAAGGATGGAGGGGGAGGTCGGCCGGCCCTAGGGGGCGCGCCCCAAGAGGGGAGTCCTACTAGGACTCCAAGTCCTAGTAGGATTCCACCAAGAGGGAAGGGGGGAAGAAGGAAGGAGATGGAGAGGGAGAGGGAAAGAGGGGTCGCGCTCCCTCCCCTAGTCTTATTCGAAGTCCCCTTGGGGGGGGGTGCCACCTCCTGGTGCGGCCCTCGCTCTCCCCTAAAGGCCCATTAAGGCCCATTACTTGCTAGGGGGGGGGTCCCGTAACCCCTCCGGCACTCCGATTTTACCCGAAACTTTCCAGAATACTTCCGGTCTCCGAATAACATGGTCCAATATATTAATCTTATGTCTTGACCATTTCGAGACTCCTCGTCATGTCTGTGATCTCATCCGAGACTCCGAACAACCTTCGGTACATCAAATCACATAACTCATAATACAAATCGTCATCAAACGTTAAGCATGCGGACCCTACGGGTTCGAGAACTATGTAGACATGACCGAGACACATCTCCGGTCAATAACCAATAGCGGAACCTAGATGCTCATATTGGCTCCTACTTATTCTACGAAGATCTTTATCTGTCAAACCGCATAACAACATACGTTGTTCCCTTTGTCATCGGTATGTTACTTGCCCGAGATTCGATCGTCGGTATCCTCATACCTAGTTCAATCTCATTACCGGGAAGTCTCTTATTCGTTCCGTAATGCATCATCCCGCAACTAACTCATTAGTCACATTTCTTGCAAGGCTTATAGTGATATGCATTACCGAGAGGGCCCAGAGATACCTCTCCGATACACAGAGTGACAAATACTAATCTCGATCTATGCCAATTTAACAAATACCATAGGAGACACCTGTAGAGAATCTTTATAATCACCCAGTTGCGTTGTGAAGTTTGATAGCACACTAAGTGTTCCTTCGGTATTCGGGAGTTGCATAATCTCATAGTCATAGGAACATGTATAATTCATGAGGAAAGCAATAGCAATAAACTAAACGATCATAGTGCTAAGCTAACGATGGGTTTTGTCGATCACATCATTCTCTAATAATGTGATCCGGTTCATCAACTGACAACTCATGTCTATGGCTAGGAAACTTAACCATCTTTGATTAACGAGCTAGTCAAGTAGAGGCACACTAGGGACACTCTGTTTGTCTATGTATTCACACATGTACTAAGGTTCCGGTTAATACAATTCTAGCTTGAATAATAAATATTTATCATGATATAAGGAAATATAAATAACAACTTTATTATTGCCTCTAGGGCATATTTCCTTCACATGGTATTTTCAAGCTAAGTATACCAGCATCCGATGCTGGACCTCGTGATGCATATAATTTGCATATTTCTATTCATCCAGTTCCTTCATCCATTTTTCTTTATTTTCTGTTCGCTCATTTATTCTAGCATATTCCTATCAGTATTTTTCAGTTGAAGGATAGATGCTCTAATTACCAAACGAATGTGCAGGCAACGCCCATTTGATTTCCCTGGACAAATATACTTTTTTGTGAGCTTATTATTCACAATTTATAGTAATATGCCATTATGAGCTTTGCTCCAACATTGTCGGTGTACTAAAGTAGGGGTACCTTAGTACCCCGAACTTGTGCACGGGTAGTCGCAGCTCCCCGCGGCAAGGCTTGCCAGGCGACCGCCTAGGCCCTCCATCGGCCCCTTTGAAGCCATTCAAGAACAAAATATCCAAGCTAAAGAGACAAGGCCCCGGCAAGAGGAGCTTGCCGGGAAGGCCGCTCTAGGCCCCGGCAAGAGGAGCTTTCCGGGAAAGCACAAGGCCCCGGCAAGAGGCGCTTGCCGGGAAGATACAAGACCCCGGCAAGAGGAGCTTGCCGGGAAGACCAGCCAAGGCTTCCCAAGATACTTGCCTTAGCGCGCCTCGCGCCCCGGCAAGACCCGGTGAGCGACCAGCTCCCGGGCGCGACAAGATCCCAAGCGCGGCAAAGCACTTGCCGCGGCAAGTCACCACCTCGTGCCTGCGCTCCAGCTCACCCACCAACTTGTCGCCCTGGGGCCTTCCCCGGCGCACGTGGCGGGCGGCTGTGCAGCCAGAAGCATGCGGTGGCATGCATGCGATGGAAGAGCAGCCATCGTGGCAAACGGTGGCGCCCCTGACGGTCCGTCTCAGTACTTTTTGGGTGACATAGACGGGCATTTAATGCCCTTGTCCCCTGCCGTCAGAGTTAGGTAGGGTACACTGTAGCCGTACCAACCACCACATTACCATTATTGCCCTTGACTGCGTTGCCACCTGTGGGTAACCCTTGAGCATAGAAAAGGAAGCCCATGCGCAACCTAGGAAGGGGGGACACCCATTCTCACGCTCGGTCTCGGCAGCTGCTGGAGCGTACTGTAGCACCCAGCGCACCCGAGCAAGAACTCAATACAATCCACCAAAGCAGCAGTAGGGTTTTACGCATCCGTGCGGCCCGAAGCTGGGTAAAAATCTCTCGTGTGCCTCGCCTCGATCCGCTCTTTGTGCGACCTCCTCTCCTCGCCGAACCGAAAAGGGGACGCCTAGATCCCCATAGGTGTTCGGGGGCCATCCAAAAACCCCCGACATCTTTGGCGCGCCAGGCAGGGGGCGTCGAGGTTGTGCGAATCCGATCCGGCGTACGCACAAACTAGATCTTCATCGACTCCATCGACATGCCACAGAAGAAGAAGGCTCCGGAGGCGGCCGCTCCGTCCGCGCCGAACCCGCCGCCGCCGGAGCAAGCGGCTGGTGGAGGAAACGCTGGAGGACCAGCGGGCGCTGGCGAGGGGACTCACGGTGCTGCCAAGTCCAAGGACAAGACCGCACCGCCCTTCGGCGGCGTGGCTGGCTCCCACGACGACCGGCCGCGCTCTAAAGATTCGGCGTCCGTGCATCTGGAGCTCCCAGCTCTGGAGGCGCAAGACCAGCAGCATCATGGTACCCATAGTACCATACGTTTGCTGGACCCAGGCCAAGCTGGAGGGTCGCGGGGTGCTACAGGCCAGCATGCACACCAACGTGCTGGCGCCAGCGAAGCACGGTCGCCTGGACGGAATACCGCTCCTCCTAACCAAGTTAGGAGTCCGAGCGTATCCCGTTCCTCGCACCGTTCGCTGCCGCTGCCCGCCACTCCAGCGGAAGCTCTGGCGCAAGCTCAACTGCTCCTAGACTACCCTCCAACGGCGGACAAGGTCGACAACTGGAGGGCCACCATTCAGAGTCTCATCGGCTTCGCCAACGGCGACGCTCCACGACGGCCGGCTGCATCGCGGCCACGACAAGTCGACCCGACGCGAACCGATGGCGATAGGGCCGGAGGGGGTGCGACCACTGTACACTCTCCGACCCGAAGGCCAAGATCGCCGACTCGCCGGAGCCACCCCGACAACGACTCCACCGTGTCGTCGGACCCGCGGGCTCGTCGCGATCAGCGCCAAGTTCTTCACGAACGACAGCAAGAAGACGCTCGTACTCGCATCGAGCGTCGAAGAGAAGCGCGGCGTCGATCAGACCAGCGCGCTGGGCTCGCTGTCGACCTGCATGCGCCGGGGGAACCAGACGACCTACCATACGCGATAGGTTGTCCTGCGTTCGCTCGTGAGCTGCGGCAGGTCCAGTGGCCCAGTACAAAGAACTTCAAGCCAGATGTACCGGAGAAGTACGATGGCAAGTCGCATCCGTCGGAGTTCCTCAGCATCTACACCATCGCAGTGCAAGCTGCTGGGGGGCGAGACGACAAGATCCTTGCCAACTACTTCCCACTAGTGCTAAAACCCAATGTCAGATCCTGGCTCATGCACTTGCCGGACAACTCCATATCTTCCTGGGCGGACCTGTGTCATCAGTTTGTCGGTGCCTTTACGGGCGGCCACAAACCTCATGGCCAGGAGAGCGACCTTCATCTGCTCGTCCAGAAGGAGGGGGAATCCCTGCACAAGTATATCCAGAGGTTCAGCCGTGTGCATCACAACATCCCCAATGTCCACCCTGCCGCGGTTATTAGCGCGTTCCATCAGAACGTGCGTAGCCGCAGGATGAGGGAAGAGATGGCGATGTGCAAGATCAAGGACGTCAGTGAGCTGTACGCCCAGGCCGACAAGTGCGCACGTGCTGAAGAGGGGAGGAAGTTCCCCGGAGAGGATACAGAAGCAGGAGGATCTGACAGCGAAGATGCTGCCCCGGCAAGGAGAAACCGGCGGCGGAACAGCAGAAAGAAGAAAGGCGGAGATGTGCTAGTTGTTGAGCAGTCCGGCGACGTGGGCGACGCCAAGAAACCCAAGGCTGGCAGCTCCGGCAAGGAGGTTGCCGCGTGCAACAGTTGCCAGGCGGTGGCGGTCGCCGACAAGCAGGACGGCTCCAACAAGCAATACTGCAAGATCCACCGTACCAAGGGCCACGACCTCCAGAGCTGCAAGAAGGTCGAGGAACTTGTCGAGTTGCAAAGGGCTGAATACGAGCGACGCGACAAGAAGAGGGCCCGAGGAGGTGCTGGCGGATCCGACAAGAAACGTCTCGGCCAGGGAGGGCGCCGCGGCAAGAACAAGCAGCGGCAAGGAGACAGACCTCCCCGCGGCCGCGACAAGGATGAAGATGAAGATGACGACGAAGACATGGATGATGTTGAGACTAGCGAGCAGGAGTTTCAGAAAGCCACGGAAGTTTGTGCGTTGACGGTGGTGCTTCCCTGCATACTTCACACCGCCAACTCAAACAGTGGGTGCGGGAAGTCAATGCAGCGGAACCACCCGTCGAGTCGCGCAAGCTTCTGAGATGGTCCAGCACGCCTATCATCTTTGACATTGAGGACCACCTTGACCGCACAACTGCGGTCAGGTGCTTGCCGATGTTGGTTTCGCCAACTATTCGCAACCTCAAAGTCACCAAGATGCTAGTTGATGGCGGGGCCGGCTTGAATCTGATCTCCTCCGCTGTGCTCCAAAGACTCCAGATCCCTGACGGCGAGCTCGAAGAGACCGGCACATTCCAAGGAATCAGTCCGGGAAGGAGCAAGCCGAAGGGGAAGATCACGCTGCCCGTGACATTTGGCGGCGAGCTGAACTTCAGGACTGAGAAGATCACCTTTGACGTTGCCGATTTTCCATTACCCTACAATGGGATTCTCGGCCGTCCAGCGCTCGCCAAGTTCATGGCAGAATCCCACCATGCCTAAAACATGCTGAAGATGCCAGGCCCGATAAGCGTCATCTCTGTCCCCGGCGACAAGAAGGATGCTCTTATCTGCGCCGACAAGATCTACCGGGACGCAGCAGCCGCAACGGAGCGCAAGCTACTTGCCGCTGAAGCTCCCGGGGGAAAAAAGAAGACCAAGTCCGGCAAGAGCTCTGGTGCCCACTCCGGCAAGCGCGCCTCTTCGGAGTGCTGCCCCACCGTCGAGGACGCACCATCGAGCTCCACCGGCAAGTGCAAGAAGGCAATGGTAGCTCCACCAGAGACCAAGAAGGTGCCCGCCAAGGAGGACGGCACTGGTGGTACCTTCACCATCAGTGCCACTCTCGACCCTAAATAGGAAAGCGCGCTCGTTGCTTTCCTGCGGGCGAACGTCGACGTGTTTGCATGGCAGCCGTCTGACATCCCCGGTGTTCCCAGGAAAGTAATCGAGCACCACCTAGCCGTCTGTCCTCACGCGCGGCCCGTCAAGCAAAAGGTCAGGAAGCAAGCAGTGGAGCGCCAAGAATTCATCGCAGAAGAGATCAAGAAATTGGAAGCAGCAGGCCTCGTCAGAGGGGTGCTCCATCCTACGTGGTTGGCCAATCCTGTAGTCATGCGCAAGGCGAACGGGAAATGGAGGCTTTGCATCAATTTCACCGATGTCAATAAAGCTTGTCCCAAAGACCCATTTCCCTTGCCGTGCGTTGACCAGATTGTCGACTCCACGGCCGAATGTGACCTGCTTTCATTTCTTGACGCATACTCAGGATACCATCAGATCTTCATGGCAGAAGAAGATGAGGAGAAGACCGCATTCATCACTCCATGTGGCACGTATTGTTTCATACGGATGCCTTTCGGTTTGAAGAATGCGGGTTCAACATTTGCAAGGGTAGTCCAAGTTGCTTTTGAGCCACAGATACACAGAAATGTAGAAGCCTACATGGACGACATAGTGGTCAAGAGCAAGGACAGGGCAACCCTGATTCAAGATCTAGATGAGACTTTTGCAAATCTGCGGAAGGTCAGCCTCAAGCTCAACCCCGAGAAGTGCGTGTTTGGAGTTCCTTCCGGCAAGCTTCTCGGGTTCTTCGTGTCTCAGCGAGGGATTGAGGCCAACCCCGACAAGATCAAGGCCATTGAGCAGATCGAAGCACCAAAGTGCATCAAGGGTGTGCGAAGGCTTGCCGGCTGCATGGCTGCTCTCAGTAGGTTCATCTCTAAATCTACCGAGCGCGCCCTGCCGTTTTTCAAAATATTGAAAAAGGCAGGTCCAATGCAATGGACTCCGGAAGCGGAGGCTGCGCTGCAGGACCTGAAGAGATATCTGTCCTCCGCCCCAATACTTGTCGCACCTAAACCCCAAGAGAAGTTGCTGCTATATCTTGCGGCAACCAATCAAGTGGTTAGTGCTGCGTTAGTAGCGGAGAGGGAGGCAGATGACGAGCCCGCAGCCACGGCAAGCACGTCCAGCGACAAGCAAGGCGCTTCTCCGACAAGCTCTGGCCCCGACAAGGATGGATCTACACAAGTGCAGAAGAAAATGGTGCAGCGCCCAGTTTACTTTGTCAGCTCCCTCCTGCAGGGGGCTAGATCAAGGTACTCTGGCGTGCAGAAACTGCTTTTCGGCCTCCTCATGGCCTCGAGAAAGCTGCGCCATTACTTCCAAGCAAACGAGATCACAGTTGTCACTCGCTTTCCGCTGAAGAGGATATTGCTCAATCCGGAAGCAACAGGCAGGATCGTTGAGTGGGCACTGGAACTGTCAAGCTTCGGCCTCAAGTTTGAAAGTACTTCAACTATACAGAGCCGAGCATTGGCAGAGTTCATAGCAGAGTGGACGCCAACTCCAGATGAAGAAATTCCAGAGACGAGCATCCCCGTCGAAGAAGCAAGCAAAGAGTGGCTGATGTACTTTGATGGTGCCTTTACGCTGCAAGGCGCCGGTGCTGGTGTACTACTTGTCGCACCCACCGGAGAGCACCTCAAGTATGTAGTCCAGATGCACTTTCCCAGGGAGCAAGCAACCAACAATACTGCAGAGTATGAGGGCTTGCTTGCCGGTCTCAGGATTGCAGCAGACCTTGGGATCAAGAAGCTCATCGTCAGGGGTGACTCGCAGTTGGTCGTCCGCCAAGTCAACAAGAACTACCAGAGTCCGTTGATGGAAGCCTACGTCGATGAAGTGAGGAAGCTGGAAGAGCGCTTTGACGGCCTACAAATGGAACATGTTCCAAGAACTCAGAACGAGATCGCCGATGGCCTGTCAAAGTGCGCAGCATTTAAGTTACCTGTGGAACCAGGAACTTTTGTGCTCAAGCTAACTCAACCATCCGTAGCACCATCAACTGGACAGAGCAAGAAGAGGAAGTTGATTTCTGGCGACTACTTCCCGGCAGAGCTTCCAGAAGCCGCCGCCAAGAAGGTCCCCAAAATCAGCACCAAGAATGCTAGGGAGCAATATGCTCCGGCAAGCCCCATGGCTTGTGCCGTCGAAGCAAACGCTCCCGACAAGCTCTGCTCCGGCAAGCTTGCCGGGGAACATCAAGCTCCGGCTGAGCCGCAGATCCTCGCCGTAGAAGTGGGTGTTCCCACAACAGCATACAAGCCTTTAGTCCTTGCTGTCGAGCCACAGGCTCCGGCATGGGCGCAGCGGATCGTCCACTTCCTTCAGACAGGAGAACTTCCCGAGGAACAAGAAGAAGCGGAAAGAGTAGCCCGGCAGTCCTGTATGTACCAGTTTGTCGACAACACACTGTACAGAAGGAGACTCAACGGAGTGAAATTGAAGTGTATTTCCCGGGAAGACGGACAGAAGCTGTTGGCGGAGATCCATGGAGGTATATGTGGCCACCACATTGGCGCAAGAGCACTTGCCGGCAAAGCGTTCCGGCAAGGTTTCTTCTGGCCCGAAGCCCTCCAGGATGCAACTGCGCAAGTAACTAAGTGTGAAGCGTGCCAGTTCCACTCCAAGAAGATACACCGGCCAGCTCAAGCTCTCCAGACAATCCCTTTATCCTGGCCATTTTCGGTCTGGGGGCTCGACATCCTCGGCCCCTTCCCCCGAGCAATCGGGAGCTTTGAGTACTTGTACGTTGCAATCGACAAGTTCACAAAGTGGCCGGAAGTGGAAGCAGTGAGGAAGGTGACCGCACAATCAGCAATCAATTTCTTCAGGTCGATTGTTTGCCGCTTCGGGATCCCTAACAGGATCATCACCGACAACGGTACACAATTCACGAGCCGCGCCTTCATGCAATACGTCCAAGACCTCGGCGCCAAGGTCTGTTTCGCTTCTGTTGCTCACCCCAAGAGCAACGGTCAAGCAGAAAGGGCAAATGCTGAAGTGCTGCGTGGGCTCAAGACCAGAACTTTCGACAGGCTGCACAAGTGCGGGAGAAACTGGATCGAGGAGCTGCCAGTGGTTCTTTGGTCGATCAGAACGACACCAAATCGAGCCACTGGCCAGACACCATTTGCTCTAGTCTATGGAGCAGAAGCAGTTACCCCCACGGAACTCGTATACGGATCGCCTCGAGTGCTCGCTTATGATGAGCTTGAGCAAGAGCAGCTGCGGCAAGATGACGCGCTGCTCCTCGAGGGAGATCGTCTTCAGGCTGCTGTGCGAGCTGCTCATTACCAGCAAGCTTTGCGCCGCTACCATAGCCGCAAAGTTAAAGCCAGAAGTTTCGAGGAAGGCGACCTTGTTCTTCAGCGCGTTCAGTCGGCCAAGAATCACAACAAGTTGACGCCGAAGTGGGAAGGCCCTTACCGGGTGAGACGAGTCACTAGGCCCGGCGCTGTCCGCCTAGAGACCGAAGATGGCTCTCCGGTGAGCAACTCCTGGAACATCGAGCATCTTCGTAAGTTTTACCCGTAAGGCGCGGTTGTCGGGCCCCGCCCGGCAACCACCTTCTTTGTACGGGTCTTGCCACTGTTGCATGTAATCCCTTGTACAGAGGCAGGCGCTGATCCTGAGCATAAATAAAGCGCTGGCGCCCTAAGTTTTAGCATGCATGCTGAGTCGAGTCTCGTCCTTGGTTAGGGTAGATAGTGCTTCGCAGCCGCTAACCCCTAACTTAGAGGTCGAGTCTGCGTCCCTTTGCCGTCCTTTCGTTTCCTTTGGTTCGCAGGGCTCACGTATCCTTGCCGGGCCGCTTTGAGGACGAAGGAAGGAGGAGGGCGGAGTAGCATCAAGGCCCCGGCAAGCCAGAGTTGCCGGGGGGCTGCAAAGACAAAGATCCATCCCGGCAAGCCAAAGTTGCCGGGGGGCTGCGTTCCCAGATAAGTTTTTCATCCCTAAAATCATGCATTTCTCTTATGGACTGAGGTATGTGAAAACCTCGTTTCTTCCTGGAAAGCTACCGTGCTCCCATAACTCTAGGTTCCCTAGGGCCCGTCCCCGGGACCAGATTTGGTCGTAGTCGCGACAGCAAGGGAACGAAACGAGGGGCCAGAACCCACCTCCTCATTGTCTTCGCCCAAGACGCGAGACAAGCCGAGCGACGTGGGCAGACGGCAGGGCCTGCTGCCGAGAAGGGAAATGTCTATCTTAAGGATACCAAGGATTTACTCCTTGACGTAGGCTTTGCCTGCGAGACAAGTGACCCGGCAAGCATTCCCTTTTCATTAAAAACATTCCGCACAGGTACAGTCCATAGAGAAATGAAAAACATGAAAAAGGGGATTACAAACTTTAAATGCAGCTAATGCCCGAGGGCTTACAAGTTAAAAAGAGATAAGGTGCCCGTAATCCCTTTCTTGTCCCTCTCCTCAGGAGATAGGTTAAGGAGAAAAGGAGGGCAAAAGGGGCGCCTAGGCAAGCTACGGATGCCAGAAGGCACCAAAGGAACAGGGGCGGCGGCACTGAGTCCGTCGCCGAGAGCGAGGGAAATGGCGGCGCCAGAAGCGGAACACGAAGACGAGGCGGCAGGACGACAACACGTTGTCGAAGGCGACGCTGCCGCCCGCCCTCTTCCTCTTCCGCAGCCTCGCCACTCCTGCCGCCTAAGAAGGCGGCCCCGGAGAGCTCAGACCAGCGACGCGGATGATGGGGTCGTCGGTGCCGCGCGGGGCGACGCCCGACACCTAGTCGGACTCGTCGCCCTGCCGCCCGTTACCCTCGTCGTCGCTGTCGCTCTCCTCCTCATCACTCTCACTCGAGGAGGAGCCTTCGCTATCAAAAGAGCTGTCCACACATCACCTTGCCCGGATCCCGAGATATCTGAAGACCTTGACGGAGAGGAGATCTCCCTCCATTAACTTAAAATGGAGGGTGAACCCCTCCGTCAAGCTGTGGATACGGGCAAACGACTTCCACCCTCGACCAAGATACATCACGCCGGGGGCTGGGAATTCAACGTGGACTCGCGTACCACCGATTCCGCAGCCCCCCATGCGCAGATCCAGCGTCTCGAGCGCTTCTCGCTCCATCACGCCAGCAAATGGAGCCGGGAGCCGGAGACGATGACGAGGCGGCCGGCGCAGCTTGACAAAGAACTCGCAAGGATCGTCCCCGACGTGAACCGTCCTGGGAAGAGGGGCGGCCGGTGGGGGCAAAGCCTGCACGTCGCCTCACCCACCTCTTCCCCGAGCACCACGGCCTCGTCCTCGTCCTCGTCCGCGGCCTCGTCCCCTCCCTCTCCCCCTTGTGGCTGGCTCTGCCGCCACGGGTGCAGGAGAGGGAGGGGCACGTTGCCTAGCAGCAACCCTCGTCGCCACCGATGAGGGACCAGGATTCCCTTTCTCCATGGCGAATGGAAGGAAGGGATTAGAAGCTGAAGAAGAGAGAAGACGGAGGAATGCGGGCTCCGACCTCCCCCTTTCGCTCCTTATAAAGGAGCAAGGTGGGGGCTCGGCCGCCCCGCTCAGCCAATCAAGAAGCAGGAGGAGCGAGGAGCTGGGACCGACTTGAGGCCTCGGCCCGTGACGGCCCGGATTCCCGCCTCCACCGTTCGCCAACCCAAGTGCATGAAGGCCGCGTGGCCGGCGTGCAGAACTGAAGCGACGGGTGAGGCGACCTCTCCGCGCCCCGTGATCGTGGGGAAGTGGACGCCTCGAAGACCGCGCCCCACACCTCCCTTCATTTAAGGGATAGGCGCGAAACGTCCCCACGATCTCTCCCACAACGCCGCAGTTAACGCGTGCCGTTAGGAGAAGGCGTGGTGGATGCAGCAGAAGACACGGCGTGACCGGGCAAGGCGTGCAGAGATTGTTTGGGGCTCGCCCAACAGGCGCTGGCACCGTGTATGGCCCAGTGCCCGGGCTCTGTCGGTGTACTAAAGTAGGGGTACCTTAGTACCCGAACTGTGTGCACGGCAATCGCAGCCCCAGCAAGCAAGGCTTGCCAGCGACCGCCTAGGCCCTCCATCGGCCCTTTGAAGCCATTCAAGAACAAAATATCCAAGCTAAAGAGACAAGGCCCGGCAAGAGGAGCTTGCGGAAGGCGCTTAGGCCCCTGCAAGAGGAGCTTGCCGAAAGACAAGGCCCCGCAAGAGGCGCTGCGGAAGATACAAGACCCGGCAAGAGGAGCTTGCCGGGAAGACCAGCCAAGGCTTCCCAAGATACTTGCCTTAGCGCGCCCCGCGCTCCGGCAAGACCCGGTGAGCGACAAGCTCCCGGGCGCGACAAGATTCCAAGCGCGGCAAAGCACTTGCCGCGGCAAGTCACCACCTCGTGCCTGCGCTCCAGCTCACCCACCAACGTGTCGCCTGGGCCTTCCCGGCAAGACGTGGCGGCGGTGTCTGTAGCTGTAGCATGCGTGGCACGATGCGATGGAAGAGCAGCCATCGTGGCAAACGGTGGCGCCCCTGACGGTCCGTCTCAGTACTTTTTGGGTGACATAGACGGGCATTTAATGCCCTTGTCCCCTGCCGTCAGAGTTAGGTAGGGTACACTGTAGCCGTACCAACCACCACATTACCATTTTTGCCCTTGACTGCGTTGCCACCTGTGGGTAACCCCTTGAGCATATAAAAGGAGGCCCATGCGCAACGTAGGAAGGGGGGACACCCATTCTCATGCTCGGTCTCGTCAGCTGCTGGAGCGTACTGTAGCACCCAGCGTACCCGAGCAAGAACTCAATACAATCCACCAAAGCAGCAGTAGGGTTTTACGCATCCGTGCGGCCCGAAGCTGGGTAAAAATCTCTCGTGTGCCTCGCCTCGATCCGCTCTTTGTGCGACCTCCGCTCCTCGCCGAACCGAAAAGGGGACGCCTAGATCCCCATAGGTGTTCGGGGGCCATCCAAAAACCCCCGACAAACATGATAAGGAGGAAAGAACTGCAGGCTATATTGTTCATTGACATTCATGATCAGTTACACACCAAGCCTATATTTTTGCTGCTTCTACATGGTGCTATGATGGTCATTCAGCCCATTTACTTATCGCATGACCTTGAAAAAGAGCTTATTTTAATTAATGATTTTCACTTACTAAAATTGAGAGAGCTCTTGCTGGGTACGGAGCTGTTGATTACTCAAAACATGTTGATGTGTTAGTTTGTTTCAGAGGTGTCTTGGGTTGGCATACTGGCGCTTTCGCTGAACTCGACAAAGTAGCTTCACAACACAATGCGTAGTTCAGTGTAGAGTTTTGTATGAAATCGTGAAAGCATTTCATATTCCTTATTTTTTTCAAATGATGTTATGAAATTGGTTACTAATTTGCAAGACATATGCATTTTTCATTAAAAAACTTGGGAAGTGTCGTGGCTGGTTATATGCAGCTCCATTTCATGGCATGTGTTTCAATGGTCCCACAAAAATAATTGCATTTTAATTGGAATAGTTATGCTAGAAGACATGGTCAATTTACTCCCCCAAAGACTCATTTTTTGGGTGTGAAGTATAAAATAAAGATCCAAATGGCAGTAGGGTGAAAATGAGAAATATCACCAAAACAATGGAGGGAAGAAAGGATGCCTCATAGGCATGTTTTCACTGATGATAGAACAGAATAATAATATAGGTTCGTAGAGCAGCAGTGGTTTACGCATATGCAGATGGCTGCAGTGTGTTGATTGAACATTACAACTTCAATGTTATGTTATTATGTGCTCATCATATTTATCATTCTTTTTTTCAGAGTCCAAGGAGTGGAATTTATAACCTTGTCAAATTCTGCATATAGCCATTATGACGACACCTTTATGCGGTAGGTTAGTAACACACATGCCTTCTGTCTTGGACCATTCCTGCGTTGCAGATTTTTTGTTCAAGGTTGTGTTTAGATTAGCTTTCCTAATATACAATATAATTTTTATTGCCGAGGTGTTTGTGGATTCCATCGATAGAGCAATTTATTTATTCATCATTGTGATTGTTTCTGTACCATGTTCATTGTGCATAGTCTCCTCTCCCCGTCGGCTCCTCTCCTCTCACTGTCGGCGCCAGCGCGTTAGTCGTGAGGCGTGAGGTGAGCGAGGAGAGGGAGGGGCAAGATGCATGAGGAGGAGGAGGACCAGACGGTGGCGCGCCCGCCGGATCCGAGGCGCGTGGGCCCGCAGGCAGCCACGTTGGGCTCCGACCTCTTCTTCATGCACGGCGGCAGGAGCAGATCCACCTCTCCACTCCCCCCACGCGTGAGCCCTCCACAACCCCACCCACATGCCGAGGCGGCGTCCAGAGGAGGTCGGCGGCGGTGCAGGTGAGCTCCCTCCCGCATCCTCCTCTTTCCTCTCCCCGACGGCACCGGTGAGATCCATCACGTGCCTTCCCTCCCATCGCGCCACCTCCCCTGCAGCGGCCCTCCCTGTTGATGGAATCCATCTCTTCTGCGCTCTTCTTCTTCTCCTTCCATGCCTCCCTGGTTCTCGCCGATCCCATCTATCTGTACATACTAAGCTAGCTCAACCACACAGGCAGAGTGATTGATCCCTAATTCCTCTCCGCCACCAGTCTTTTATCGTTCTTTCTAATATCTAGAGTATTTTCATTTAAGACCAGAACATCGGCTTGTTTTTAGTTCTTAATTTTGTTGGCATAATGGTTTTAGTAGTTGTGCTATAAACAAAAGATATTAGCTCTTGACACCTCTTTATGTTTAATTTACAGGCTGTGTCGCTTGTATTGAGCACACCAATCTGCCTCGGTAGACAGCTGCTTAAGTTGACCCATAGGTTGGAGACAAAGACCGTGTGACAATTGACTGACCTTGATATGTTTGAGAATTAGGCAATTGGTTGTGCCATATCTCTGCGCATTGGTACTTATTTTTAAAACCGGTAGATTTTAACAAATATTTCTGATGCATTACAGAATGCCACCAAAACAGAATAACTCTCCTGCCTATTTCCATTTATTCTTAACATTGTCTGTTTTTCCTTAAGATGCTACACTAGACTGCAGTTTTTGTTGTCACTACAACGATGTATTTTTCGATTCCATCTGCTGTCGACGCAATGCACAGAGGGTTCAACAACTGAATATTGTTATGCTAACACATGTTTAGTTGGTGTGTGCCTTGTCAGTAAAATGCATGTTTCTCAGGAGACACAAATTGTAGTTAATTCCGAAGGAGAATAGCAACCTTTGCTTCTGCTAGGTACGTACTTAAATTTATTGATATTCAACTATTTTTGCTGTTTCAATTTAGTTCCATCCAAGGCCACAAGTTAGTTATAAGTACTTCCAAATAGTGATCACTCAATCTTCTGTAGCATGTATATAATGATGGTAGTTTCTTCCACTGAATATGTGAACCTGGAGAAGACTCACTATGAAGGTCTCCTGACAACTAAAGTTTTACCTGCTATTAAAACGGCTGAAGCAGAGTATGCAGCTCTTCAGTAGCTTCAACAGATTTTTGTTGAACTATGATTGTTTCTGTATGCTTCTTCTCTAAGAGAAAATTGTGTTATGTTGTAGTTACAGTTAGTGGGGGCCTGAAAATTCACATCACCAAAAGAATTGTAGAATTTGATAAGAGAACAGTTTCTTAATGAGTAAATAAGACACAAATACAGTGTGTAACATTCTGATGAATGAACCTGCCGCAAGAGGCAATAAAAGTTAAGATGCTTGATTTTATTAATTGTCAGGATGAAATATAAAGTAGTAAGATAAGTGTGAGCATTCACCTAATATTTTTTTACCTATTAAATGGGTAGTTGGCAACGTACTGTCAACTTGGTACATTCAACGTGCGTGTTCAGGTTTTAGGATGAAATTTAATCCAAGATCATTACTTCATGTTTTCCTACGTATATGTTGGCATCTTTCACTTTGATATGTTCATTGCACTCTATTGGGCCTGCTTTTGACCCAAGTACATTGCCGTGCAGTCGTGTGAAAAAACATTGGGCTTGCGGTGAAAGAAGTTCCAGAGAAATACTGGCCTTTTGAAGCAACAATTGACATGGCTGTAATACAAGTTCCTTTCTTGGATGTCTATCATCTGTTTTTCTACTAGCTTTGATTTCTCTTTTTGGTCAGTTGAAACGGTTAGTCTTGATAGGTCAACCACTTATAATGTTTTGAAGGTTCAATGAGCATATGGTAAAGAAAGGTATCAATGGATTCACCAACGTAGATTACAAGAGTAAAGGTTTATCTAATGAGGCCTTGTCGCGGCGCTGCAAGTGTTGCCCCCTCCTCCCCAAGGGAAAGGTGAAGGAAGGTGCCTGTGTGGTTCTTCTGCAGCTCGCAGCGAGGATTGCTGTGTCCAACCTGCATAAGAATGCCAAGAATTCCTTCTCGGAGATGTAAGCCACGGCGCATGTTTCTGCCATGATTTCCTTCGGTTGGATTTCGTGGATTTAGGTGTTGAAAAATTATGGGCTGTGGACGCAGGATTAAGGACATGTACCTGCACTACAACGAGAGATCTGGGCTGCTTCTCTGTGGCTTCCAAACTTGAAATATTTGTTTGGAAGTTAGTTTAGTTTTTTGTTGTGGATTCATAGCTTCTCACATGTACCGCCCTCTTAGACCTTTAGATTTCCAAAGAATCTAAATGAAGATATGGTGGTATGGTCTCAATAGTACAACTTATAGCCTTCCATGCTTTACATTTTCTCTGAAATTTGCTCTTGAAGAATCATGTATCTATGTTAGATCAGAGAAAAGGCGGCTTCCAAGCAGAGGATGCGGGAGTGTTGGCCACATTTGGTTTTTGACTTGGGTGTCCAAATATTCTCACAATGCTTGGCTCCCTCTCGGCCTTTGCGCCATTGGCGCAATGAGTCATCTTGTTAAGAATAAAATACAAGTCAGATAAGAACTGACATGACAAAACTGAAAAGATAGCAGAACATCTCTGAGCTTGACACCTACGCATGTCACCTGCCTCCGGCACCACCACAACAGCCACCGAAGAAAAGAATGACGGATCACCTCCTCACCCAAGCTCGACGCGGCTCCATCGCTGATAAGCAGCTTTGCGGACCTCCAAGGTGGCTCACTAAAAGTGAAGCCATTGTCGTTGAATGAATCAGACCGGGCAACACCACGGACATGCCATCGAACTCCAGATCTGGCACCCCACCACGACTAAGGTGCCGAAGGAGGAAACCATACCTGCCATCCATGAACCACTACATGTTCCATCTTCCAGATGTCGTCGATGCACACCATAATCTGTATCCACTCCTGGACTACCTCCCAAGCTCCGCACCGACGCTGGAGCAAACGTCGTTCCAACGGCGGAGCCCGAGGACACAGGTCCACCACGAGGATGCCGCCGCCACGCCATCCTTGATTGAATAGACTGGTCTCCAAATCCATCCCCAACCATAGGACTGATGGCCTCGTCAGGGAAGGATCCGAAGAATCTTTATTCAGCGCCGTCATCCTCGCTGCCGAAGCCAAGACGATGAACAGCCTAAAAACCTAGACTACAAGGGATTAAAAATGATCCACGCGCGTGGATCCGGTGACCCCCCTCACCACCGACGACCAAGGTCACCGGCAGAGGGGAGCCACCGGAGGACAGCGTTGAAAGATGGGCTCTCCTGGCGGCGGCTAGGGTTCCTGCCGCCAGGGACGAGAGAAACATAGATGGACTCCTAATAAAGAGCATATTTTATTAAATCAATCAAAACTATACAACACATAATACGTACACATATGACTTCTGCATAATTAAGATGCGCACAGTTACACTCAAACGCACACACACCCAAAAACACGCCCGCAAGCAAAATCGTGGCAGACCAAGACTAAGCTTAATGTATAGAGGGTGACCTATCCAAAGACGGGTCCGCAACCCATGTGAGATACAAAACATTTGCTGCCTAGTAAAGCTGCATATACACCACCACAAACAACGATTGTTGTTCATGCATTCACAGAGAAGATCATAAACGGAGCCGTACATTGGTAGATAACATGCATTGGAGAGGAATTTTTACCATTGAAAACAAAATCATCTCTACATATTCATAGCAACCATATCAAGGCTAACATTCTCACCTAATAAACAGGCAAAAATTGCGTGGAACCCCATCCAGCCACCGGCCAAACATGTTGGCAACACTTCATGGTGGGTGTCAACTCTTGGCCGAAAGGCCATCATGTCTCCGCAGAGAAGACCATAAATGGATCCGTGCGTACATTGGTAGATAACATGCATTGAAGAGGAATACCATTGAAAACAAAATCATCTCTACATATCCGTAGCAACCAAATCAAGACTAATGTTCTCACCTAATAAACACGCAAAACTTGCATGGAACCCCATCCAGCCACCAGCCAAACATGTTGGCAACACTTCGTGGTGGGCGTCAACTCTTAGCCGAAAGGCCATGTCCCCCTGCATGATATCCTCAAGTGTCATGTGTGCCACCTTGATCTACGTCAATTTTGTGTCATTAAATATTCGAGGATTCCTCTCTTTTACAAGCATTCCACATGATTGATACGTCTCCATCGTATCTACCTTTCCAAACTCATTTGCCCTTGTTTTGGACTCTAATTTGCATGATTTGAATGGAACTAACCCGGACTGGCACTGTTTTCAGCAGAATTGCCATGGTGTTATTTTTGTGCAGAAATAAAAGTTCTCGGAATGACCTGAAACTTCACGGAGATTATTTTTGGAATAAATAAAAAATATTGATGAAAAAATCAACCAAAGGGGACCCACACCCTGTCCACAAGGGTGGAGGGCGCGCCCTCTTGTCTTGCGGGTCCCACGAAGCTCCACCTTCACGTTCGGGGAGAAAAAAATCAGAGAGAAGGATTCATCGCGTTTTACAATACGGAGCCGCCACCACCTCCTGTTCTTCCTCGGGAGGGGAGATCTGGAGTCCGTTCGAGGCTCCGGAGAGGGGAAATCGTCGCCGTCATCATCATCAACCATCCTCCATCACCAATTTCATGATGCTCACTGCCGTGCGTGAGTAATTCCATCGTAAGCTTGCTGGACGGTGATGGGTTGGATGAGATTTACCATGTAATCGAGTTAGTTTTGTTAGGGTTTGATCCCTAGTATCCACTATGTTCTAAGATTGGTGTTGCTATGACTTTCCTCTACTTAATGTTTGTCACTAGGGCCCGAGTGCCATGATTTCATATATGAACCCTTTATGTTTTCATGAATATATTTGTGTTCTTGATCCTATCTTGCAAGTTATAGTCACCTACTACGTGTTATGATCCGGTAACCCCGGATTGACAATAGTCGGGACACTTCCTGGTGATGACCGTAGTTTGAGGAGTTCATGTATTCATTAAGTGCTAATGCTTTGGTCCGGTACTCTATTAAAAGGAGGCCTTAATATCCCTTAGTTTCCAATAGGACCCCGCTGCCATGGGAGGGTAGGACAAAAGATGTCATGCAAGTTCTTTTCCATAAGAAAGTATGACTATATTCGGAATACATGCCTACATTATATTGATGGATTGGAGCTAGTTCTTTGTCACCCTAAGTTATAACTAGGTGAATTTCTTGATGAACAACTTGCTAGGGTTAGAGAGAATGAAATTACTCAAACTGATGATATTATTGAAACTGAAGATTATGATTCTCCCCCTAGATATGAATTGCCTGTTGTACCTGAGGGTTATATTATGGATGAAGAAACTGCTAGAGACTTTTTTCTTGTAATGATAGAGATGATCTTAAGAAACTGTTAGCTAAGTTGAAATAAAAGTCTTTGAATGCATGATCCTAAGTTTGCTACAACACATATCTTTGTTACTGATAAGGATTATGAATTCTCTGTCAATCCTGAGTTAATTACTTTGGTTGAATCTGATCCTTTCTATCGTTATGAATCTGAAACTATTGTGGCGCATCATACTAAATTGAATGATATAGCCACCCTATTTGCTCATGAGGAACAATCGCTATTACTATATTCTTAAATTGTTTCCTTTCTCTTTAAAGGGTGATGCTAAGATATGTTTTAATTCTCTTGCTCTTGGTTGTGTGCGTAGTCCCCAGGATATGATTTACTACTTCTCTCAAAAATATTTCCCTGCTCATAAGAAACAAGTTGCCTTACAGGAAATATTTAAATTTGTGCAAGTTGAAGAAGAGAGTCTCCCACAAACTTGGGGGAGGCTTCTCCAATTACTTAATGCTTTGCCTGATCATCATCTCAAGAAAAATGAAATACTTGATATCTTTTATAATGGATTAACCGATGCTTCTATGGACCACCTAGATAGTTGTGTTGGTTGTGTTTTCAGGGAAAGAACTGTTGAGCAAGTTGAATTGCTATTGAATAATATATTGAGTAATGATAATGATTGGACGCTTCCTGAACTAACTCGTAAGCCAATTCCGAAGAAAAGAGGTATTCTATTTCTCAACCCTGAAGATATGCAAGAGGCAAAGAAATCTATGAAAGAAAAGGTATTAAAGCTGAAGATGTTAAGAATTTACCCCCTATTGAAGAAATACATGGTATTGATAACCCGACACAGGTAGTAGAGGTAAATTCTCTCTATAGATTTGATGAAGGTGATATTCCTCATAATAAGTCTGCTAGTCAATGCTTGGATGAGTTTGATAATGTTATTGTTAAACAAGAAAACTTCAATGCTTATGTTAGTAGACAATTAAAACGTAATGCTTACATGCTTGAACACTTGAGTGATTATATGTCTAGAGTTAAAAATGATCTTAAGCTTATTAGTAAACATGCTTCCATGGTTATAACTCAAGTAGAGCAAGTACTTAAAGCACAGGATGATTTGCTCAATGAGTTAAATAGTAAGAATAATGATAATGCTGTTAGGGTTATGACTAGAGGTGGTAAGATGACCCAGGAACCTTTGTATCCTGAAGGCCATCCTAAGAGAGTTGAGCAAGATGCTCAGAGAATTAATACTGATGCACCTAGTCCTTCTAATAAAAAGGAAAATAAAACTGATAGGACTTTGCATGCTTCTAGTGAACCTGTTATAGATACACCTGAGAATCCCAATGATATTTCTATTTCTGATGCTGAGACACAATCTGGTGATGAACATGAACCTAGTGATAATGTTAATAATGATGTTCATGATGATGCTCAACCTTGCAATGATAATGATGTAGAGATTGAACCTGCTGTTGATCTTGATAACCCACAATCAAAGAATCAATGTTATGATAAGAGATACTTTGTTGCTAGGAAACATGGTAAAGAAAGAGAACCATGGGTTCAGAAACCCATGCCCTTTCCTCCTAAACCATCCAAGAAAAAGGATGATGAGGATTTTGAGCGCTTTGCTGAAATGATTAGACCTATCTTTTTACGTATGTTTTTGACTGATATGCTTAAAATGCCTCCTTATGCTAAGTATATGAAAGATATTGTCACTAATAAAAGAAAGATACCGGAAGCTGAAATTTCCAGCATGCTTGCTAATTATACTTTAAAGGGGGGAATACCAAAGAAACTAGGAGATCCAGGGCTACCAACTATACCATGATCCATTAAAACAAACTATGTTAAAACTGCCTTATGTGATCTTGGAGCCGGTGTTGGTGTTATGCCTTTCTCTTTATATCGTAGACTTGATTTGAATAAGTTGACACCTACTGAAATTTCTTTGCAAATGGCTGATAAATCAACTACAATACCCATCGGTATTTTTGAGGATGTGCGTGTTGTGGTTGCAAACGTTACTATCTTAACGGACTTTGTTATTCTTGATATTTCCGATGATGACAGTATGTCGATTATCCTTGGTAGACCCTTTTTGAATACTGCAGGGGCTGTTATTGATTGCAACAAAGGCAATGTCACTTTTCATGTTAATGGTAATGAGCATACGGTACACTTTCCGAAGAAACAACCTCAAGTTCATAGTATAAATTATATTGGAAAAATTTCAACTATTAATATTGGAGGTTTTGAATTCCCTCTTCCTACTGTCAATAAGAAATATGATATTCCTATTTTTGGGGACATGCATATCCCCGTTAGGTAACCTAGTGTTATTTGAAAATTCTCCGGTTTCATGTCATTTAGAAGAAGTTTGTTAATAAGACTTGATCAACCTTGTTAATGGATTCCTTTTGATGAGCATGAGATGGATGAATTTAGAAAGCACAACTTTCTGTACCCGCCTTTTACTTTCTGTTATTTAGATTAAATAAAGCAAAAATAGTATTTTCTGTCTATTTACTGAATTATCCATGCAATAAAAAATGTCCCGAAAATAAAAGTTCTCCAAATGCCCTGAAAATTTAGTATGATTTTTTAGAATATTTGAGAATTTTTGGCACTAAGAACACACCAGGGGGCCTCACCAGTGGGCCACAAGGATGAAGGGCGCACCCTACCCCCTGGGCATGTCCCCTCCACTTATTCCAGCACCCATCCACTTCGTCTTCCTCCAGAAAAAATCATCCCGTAGCTCAAACATATGTTCTTGCTCATTTTGCTGCCATTTTCGATCTCCTTGCTCAAAGCTCCATTCACAAAACTGCTTTGGGGGATTGTTCTTCGGTATGTGACTCCTCCAATGGTCCAATTAGTTTTTGATCTAGTGCTTTATTTATTGCAAATTTGTGCTGCTGTTGTGACCTTGTTCTTGAGTTGCATGTCAAATTTATATGGTTCAAACTAGTTTTGATGCATGATACAGCTTCTAGGCACTTGTAGGAGTAGTTGCTACCAATTTTGTTGAGTTTGGTTCACTTTTATTTTGAGTCACTAAAAATTTCAGAAATTTTTAGAGGAAGAAAATGATGAGGAGATTGTTGAGAGGCTCCTCGAGCCGCGGTTCGAAGGAAAAAGAAAATGAGGAGAAGGAGAAGCCCAAGTACAATCTTCCTCGCGCCGCGGAGATTCGGCCGTGTGAATGGCCATGTGATGCATTCTTGGAGGTGGCCGAAATTTTTGAGGATTTCTATTGTTTGGCTGGGAATGCAGGCATCACCGACTTCCTCCATGACCAGTGTGATCAGTATCTCCTACTCACTAATACTTTCATGCAAAATTTCCATTTTCATCCTAGGAGATCACCACCTACGGTAGAGTTTCACTTATTGATGAGCATAAGGAGATGATGCTTTATGACTTTTGTGAGGCTTGTAAATTACCTTATGAGGGTAGCGTCGAGGAACCACATCCTAGAGATGTGGAAGATTTTATTGATGAAGTTATGGTAGGGGAAAGGAGAAAGGTGTCGGAAGCGAGAGTGTCTAGTTTACATTTTCCTGTTTTGCGCTATTACTCATTATTTGCGGGGAGATGTTTGATTGGTCGCGGGGATGGTGGAGGCCTTACACTACAAAAAAATACACTTCTGTGATGATACGTGTTTGTCACAGTAGGTCGCTTTTTTTGTCATGCATGTACATCCATGACAAATTTATGACAGAATCAAGATAGTCATACCTGTGATGTCGTAGAAGTGTTCCATGACATTACCAAAATTATCATCACGGAAGTGTCCACTTCCATGACGATAAATCGCTAGCGTCGAGAAGTGCTTTCATCAAGGGTGACCGACACGTGGCATCCACCGTAGCGAACGCCGTTAAGCTATCGAGTCGGGTTTTGGATCCGATAACCCGTTAACAGCCCGACCAATGGGGATTTGCCATGTAAAATCATCATTGGCTAGAGGAAACACGTGTCGGCTCATCGTTGGGACAGATGTCATCCACTCCTTTGGACAAAAGGCGCTTATGATACGTCGACATGGCACGCCCAACAGTGGTCCATTCTCGTGAAAAGGCGGCCCGTTTGACTTGGTCAAGTGGCGGGCCGCCCATGGAAAGCTCGTTAACGGCCTATTCGCATATAGCCCATTTACAGCCCGCTAACCCAAGGCCCGTTATGCCCTATCCGAATTAGGCCCGATGGCGTCATCTGGGCCGTCCAATATGATTCCACCCGTTTTCGCCGGCCCATGTATAGCCCATGACGTCTTTCGCCCATATGAGGCCCTTTGTAACTCTTGGCCCATTAGCGGCCCGTCTTTGAAATCGCCCGTAATGAATAAATGTATTACTTTACACCCATTAACGGCTCGTGGTGAAACTAGCCCGTAATGAACAGTGTATCACTTTATACCCATTAACTCCCCGTTATTCCGTTGGGCCGTTTCCAGCCCAAGTTAACTTTCGGCCTTCTAAGGGCCCATTATTCTTGGGCTCATTTGCAGCATTCGGTTAATTACGGCCAGTTACTGTCATTTTCTGCTTGTGGGCCAAATTCAGCACGTCGTTACAGTCGGCCCGTTTGTGGACCGTTAGTCTGTTGGGCCATTTTCATAGCATCACCAAATACGGCCTATTAACGGCCCGTTACGGTCAGCCCATAAAACGTATGATTTCCATTAAAGGCCCGTCTACGGCCCATTAAAGGCCCATACAAGACCCATAAATGAGCCGGCGGCCCATGGATCCTATGAGACGTACAAGGCCCATGGATCCTACGAGACGTAGAAGGCCCATGGATCCTACGAGACGTAGAAGGCCCATGGATCCTACGAGACGTAGAAGGTCCATGGATCCGACGAACCGTGAAGGGCCATGGTCGGGCAAGTTGGCCCCCGTTTGAACGATATAGAATATTCAAAGAATTATCCTACTCAATACACTATTACAACAAAGAGATCAAGGCATAGAAAGGTAGAATAATCCTACACTATACAATAAAGAAATTACAGCCGATTATACCCACTGGGCATTATGGTTCGGCACGGTGATAATAAAGCATACACAAACAAGCAAATTACATACTTTGGGCAAATACAGCTCATACATCATGGACGCGCATCAACTTAACTCCATTTGAACTATAATCTCTTGAGAAAATAGGATTGGCCGGATTCAGATAGCACAAATTTCAGTCTGCAAAATCTCCAATTCCTTCATGGTTACCTCAGTGTCTTGTTTCATTTTTTGACTACTGCATCTAATACCTGCATGTACAGTCTCATCTTGTTGATTATACGTTGACAATCATGTACACGTTGTCTTGCCACCTCTAGTTGATGCTCGAGAACATCAGCACATTCCAATTCCAATCCATAATCATTCGGTAACGGCCATGCCACACTGCTCGCAGATCTTTGTGTTGATGTCACTTCATCCTGAAATGTTTCTGTAAGTACACAGGACTAGGGAAAAAATATAGTTACAACAGTGAAGCGAACAAGACACTATTTTGTACTACATGGCAAAACAGGACAAACAATAATGTTACACGTCACTTTCAAAAAATGTTACACGTCACGAAGCATAAGCAGGTGATATTTTAAAAATTATAAAAAAGATAGTCTGTGTAGCCTGCATACAGAAATCCCTCTTAGCTCACCAGAGGAGCATGATGTTGGGGCCCAATCGAAAACACAGACAAGTTACAAATTTAGACAGCACGTTGCGTATAAGTAAGCAAGCAGTTGGCCATTCTGTGCCTCAATTAAAGTCTTAGGGAGCATAATGAACAGCGGAGGGTTTCATACAAACATACTACAGAAGGCAAAAATATGCAATCATTAGCGTAGTATAAACTAGATTGTGAGCCTCATGCAATAATAGTTGGTTAATAGACTTCAAAGCTTCAGGCACACTTCAAGTAGAGTAATTAAATGGTAAGGCCTTTAATTATGTCAACTAATAGTGATACAAGTACCGAACATCGTGCATGATTATTTGGGCATCTCATTAAGCGAGGAGAAATAAAGCAATTGAAAAGAGAAAATTAACTATGCCTGAAACAAACAAGGAATTGAACTGTTGAGTTGCATACGGTGACTTACCTTAGCAGGTTGAAGAGGCTCAGTAGCAGCTCCTACTTCTCTTGCAAGGCTCCTTCCTAACATCTTGTACTTGGAAATCCTCAATCTTATCTTCATTGCACCCCTCGCAAGGTGACACAAACTAGTTACTCGTCTCCTTGGAAGATAAATATGCATACTTTCCGGTCTGTGAACACAAAAGGATGAGATTATAACAAAACAACACCACATAATGAAACATGCCGCATCTCTTGCACTTGCACACAATGAAATGAGCATTTACTATGTTTGCACTATGTAAAAACTAGGCATACCTTAGAACTGGATCTCCGTGTACTCTTGGAGAGCCTCTCAGAGTGTACTGCCAAACCTTTATGTCACCTATGAGTTAGAAAAGGCCCCACTACAGCAGCCCTTAGTGTTTAAATCGTTGACAAGCTCTGTTAGAGTGTTAGGTCAAGAACAGCAAGTAATCAAAGCAAACAGTCCTAGTATGGCTGGTGATGCAAACAAGCAATTGAGCAGATGTGTGAGCAAATCTTACATATCAAGAAAAGAAGCAAAGAAGGAGGCTTAAAGACCATCACTTGGTGACCAGATTTAAGGGCATTTAAACATCATGTGCAACGATGAACTAACATAAACATTGCATATTCTAGACTCTACAATGGAATGCACATGTATTAGGTTATGCCATGTATGATGATGCCTAAATGTACAGATAGCAGGCATGAGTGATTCATCATTGCACGCACAATTGAATTGCGGGTTAAGGGCCAGTTCGATTCCGCCTTTTCAGGGCATATTGTCAAAATAAGACATAAAAGATGTAAAGAAGTCATTTTTGAGTTATGGGCTTGGGCTTAACTAATTTCTCTTTGGAGGGGTGTTTGGGTAGAACCTCACTAAAATTGAAGGAAGGGAATAGTGAAATGACTCTATTGTGCGCCTATATTACACTCAAAATGCAAGCTCGGCGACGCTGTCACACCTGACCCTCAAGTAAAAACAAACACGCAAGCATTCATTGCCCTGCCCGCTTGCATCTCCTCTCCCCTTTCCCTCTACCATGATTCCTTGCCTGCAGCACTAGGGTTCCCCTAGCGAGCCGTCGCCATCGGGTCCCATCGGCCTGGTCCTCGGCGATGCTATGTCCAGCTAGGCTACATGGCCGTGGTGAGGCAAATCTCCTCGCTTCTCCTCCTCTAGCGCCCCTCATTCTCATGGTCTCCAAAGAGCTGCTCCCTTGTGGTTCGCCCAACGACTACTCGTGGTATTTGCACAACTACAGCTAATGCCACACTACGTGAAGGCATCTTATTCCCCTCCCTCCTCCCGGGCCATGGCCTTGAGGTCTTTGTTGAAGGATGAGCTCATCCAACAAGGTGAGGATCTCTCTGATTTTTGCCAAATTTTCATTACGATCCACTATCGATGAATTGCTATGAGCTGTTCTGCTGCTGCTATATGATGCATTGTTATGAGATGCTCCTGCTGCTGCTATATGATGAATTGCTATGAGCTGCTCCTGCTGTATGATGAGTTGCTATGAGCTGTTGCTGCTATATGATGAATTGCTATGAGCTGCTGCTGCTGCTATATGATGAGTTGCTACAAGCTGCTCCTGCTGCTGCTATATGATGAGTTGCTACAAGCTGCTCCTGCTGCTGCTATATGATGAGTTGCTACAAGCTGCTCCTGCTGCTACTATATGATGAATTGCTACGAGCCGCTCCTGCTACTGCTATATGATGAATTGCTATAAGCTGCTCCTGCTGCTGCTATATGATGAATTGCTATGAGCTCCTGCTGGTATATGATGAATTGCAGACTGCTGCTGCTGTATGATGAGTTGCTATGAGCTGCTGCTGCTGCTATATGATGCTTTCAGGTGGTGCTGCTATACGATAATAACTAGCCACTTGGACCATCGAATTTCAATAAATAATTGTTCTTCATTTAATTGTGGGTCATGCGTTCTTCGTTTAAATTAGGCAATGGGATCTCTATGGAAAACATTGACCAAAGTAGATTGTGCCAACTAGATGATATCTTTGTATTTGCATTTTGAGCAAATAGTGATGGTCTGTTTTCCTATCATATTAATTACTGCACTGGGTTCAATTTGTGATGTTTGCAAGGCAAATTAATTTCCATATGGGCAGCAAAATGAAAAAAATATAATGCATTCTAGACTTTCCACTGATCATACCAAAGATAAGCTGAAAATGCAATGAAAAGAACTAGTTGTCTTATTACATGGAGCTTATATTCACAGGTGCTTATTTTCTTAGGATAACTCGTAATAGTTGTCCCTAAGAAACTTGGCTAATAGAACTGGCATACAAATAACATGTCACGATGATTGCAATGGAGGAGTGGCGTACCATAGCACACTGTATAGGCTCACCGCTGCCTCTCCTTTTTTGCGATGTTCCATGAAATTGCCACATACATCTTGTAATTTTTCATTGTGTAACCCTATCGCAAGTTGACACGGCTAATTTCAGACATCTCTACATGATACTACATTGCATATCCCTTGCGCATATTTAAACCACCAATTAACGATTGTGTGCGTACCATAAACTAGCCATGACTCTATATGCTGGACTAGCAGGCACTCTAAGGGAGCCTAATGTAGTGCACTGGAATTCCTACATGCCACCTACGATTTTGTGTAATGTACTGCCCCTGTTCCTAAATATATGTCTTTGTAGAGATTCCATTATGGACCACATACAGATGTATATAGATGCATTTTCGAGTGTAGATTCACTCATTTTGCTCCGTATGTAGCCTATAGTGGAATCTCTATAAAGACTTATATTTAGGAACGGAGGTACGAGGTAGTATCATGTATGACATCTACATATCTAATTTAGCAGCCAATAGTAGAAATCATTGTGCGCACAAAAGGATTCTTGGTGAAAATCCTAGCAAAGCACATTGGCGAGCACTGAGAACAATACAAGAGAGAGAGAGAGACGCGCTTACAAGATCATAGCAATGCCTCGGTCCGGGATCTTGGTTGGCAAGCTGTTAGATCCACAAGAAACATCGTCCTTGTAGTTTTTGCCACTGCATAACAGTAACAATGACTTGTTAGTATATTTGAAGTACATCGAATAGGTGATGCTAGACGGGTTTAAAGGTGACAAGTACCTAGGCCGTGGCGGGTGCTTGGCATCTCTCCAGACAGTGGGAATCAGGTTAGAAACATCGAGGGTGATGACGCTGCGCTGGCTGTCGGGGTCCGGTAAGGAGATCTAGAACCGTCGAGTAGGGTGTTTGTGGAGCGGCTCCGGTAGGGTGGACTACGGTGTGGGCGAAGCGGATCTGTGGCCGTGGACGAGGGCGTAGGTGAAGCTGCTCCGGTGGTTGGGTTAAGGATGGTGTCGACGACGCGGATCTGCGGCCGTGGACGGGGCGTCAGAAGCTGCTCCGGTGGTTGGGTTAAGGATGGTGTCGACGATGCGGATCTGCGGCCTTGGGCCAGGCGTCGAAGCTGCCCGGTGGTTGGGTTAAGGGTGGTGTCGACGATGCGGATCTGCGGCCGTGGATGGGGCGTCGAAGCTGCTCCGTAGGTTGGATGAGGGTGCGAGAAGCGGATCTCGAGGCCGTGGACTTTTGAGTTGGCAAAGCGGCCCCGGTAGGGTTGAGAATGGTATAGGCGAAGCTACTCCGGCAGGGTTGAGGAAGGTGTCGGTGAAGCGGCTTCGGTAGGGTTGAGGAAGGTGTCAGCGAAGAGGATCAGAGGCCGTCGATGGGGGCGTCGATGGGGCGACTCCGGGGTGTGTGGATGAAGCGTCTCTGGTGGGGAATACGAATGAGCCACTGCAGATGCGCGGCGGTTGACGAGAATACCGGCGAAGCAGATCCGGCACCGTGGACAAGGCCAGCACTGAATGGGCTGTGGTACAGTGGTGGATGAGTAGTCTACTTGTTTCTAGGGAGGTGGGAGGGTAGATGCGACATGAGGCAGATCCGGCGAGGTGGACGCCGCTAGTAGTGAATGGGCTATGCTCGCCGGTGGATGAGCAGTCTAGGGTTTGAGAGGGAGGGAGAAAGAGGCGATGAAATGCAGACGGCGTGATGTAAGATGCTCTGGTCTGTGGAGTTAGTCGTCTTTTGGAGGGGGAGAGAAATGGGGTGCCGTGTAGTGGGGAACCGAAGTTACCAAAGCAGCCCGACCTATCATGTAGATGAGGGCGGTATTGTAACTGTTGGTCTCCATGCACCAAGGACAAAGGGATTTCGCATGCTAAAGACTAAGGTGGCGGAAATTTTAGAAGGAGGCGGAGATTTTGCCGCCAGCGGATCGTTAGTATCCAGTTTCAACTAATTTTGGACCGTGCTAGCGGGAAGGTCATGCTAGGCTGTGTACACGGGCGCGCGTCGTGATTAATAAGCGGTGTGAAGTCCACCCCAGAAAAAGACAATAACTCGGGATGATGCGCCGATAACTTGGACATTCACAGGCGTGTGCCAATCGTCACGGGTGTAGTGGCGCGTTCACAAAAAAAGGGATCAAACGCTCAGCCTATGTATTTTCGTGTAAATAGATAATTTAGTGCCATTGGTTATTTACTTTAAACATAATGCATTGACGTGTTAGTGTAGAGGCGCACAAAAAGAAATGGATATTGTAGTCAGCTACTTAAAAGTGTTACCTCATATGATTACATAGCCTCCATTTCATAAATTGCATACCCGTTGAATTCATATATGAATATTACATATATTACTTCAAAATAGAAACTTAAATCATCCAAGACTAATGAATTTGAATGCAAGAGTAACAATGGTGCATGTACATGATAGCTACATTGGTTGTTTGAAGAAACATCACTGTAACTTTGGCATGCACAACTGAAAAGGTTTATTTAAATAGAAAAAAATGTGATATGTGAGTGTCCAATCTTTATAGCTTTGAATCGATATTGTACCTTTGGCCACGATACGAAGTAGATATTGACTTATGTTCAAGCAATGCACGTCCACGATCGCTAGATAGTAATACATGAATGAATTGTGCAATCTCTCTCACTGCATACATATCTCATTTCCTGTGGGCATCGGAATCACACACGCAGACTTCGTGTATTTCTCTCCCTCCGTCGGGGTTAAATTAAATCTTTCTACCCGTCCTACAAGTCTCTCACATAGAAACACACACGCTCTCTATGTCTAACACGCCCACCCTTTAATTCCGCCCCACCCACAGCCACTAATGTCTCAAAGTATAATAATGTCTCTCACACATATGCTATCTACCTATCCCTTAATATAGCTAGATATATGTCACACAAACTCCTTCTCCCTACTAGCAAGATGCCCATCGTTGCACGGAACATCAAGATGCATTTGTATGAGAAGTTTATCTTGTGGGAGAAAAGGATGAGCGAGGAATGCCTTATTTGCAAATCACGGAGAGGGGTGTGGGTATCTTTTGCAAAATTGCCATAGTTTCTTTCTGTCCGTCGGATATAAATCGGATGGCCTATATTGCAGGATGGCAGGAACACCATCATCACCAACTCTGTTTTTTATAAGAGTAGAGATATGTGAGTGTCTTGCCCCCCCACACACTTCCCAACACCGAAGGAGTAGGGTGACACCTCGATCTTGATACTAATCTATCGTGGCTTCTCTCTCAAACATACACACACACACACTACCCGGCACCGAAGGAGTAGGGTGCACATCGATCTTGATAATAATCTATCTACTCCTCTTTCAAACACACACACACACACACACGCTAGTTGTGCCTCTGTGCCTACCGCACACACTCTCGTCGTCTTTCTCTCCCCCCAACAATGACAGCGAGAAGGGTGACAACTCGATCTGATCATAATCTGTCAATTGGTTTCTTTCTCAAACATTATGTCTCGGTGCCTCGCTCGGTAGCCCCCTCGATATGTAGACTTCTCGTGCGTGCGCACAGCTGTAGTGACGATGACGCTGAACCCAGTGTGCCTTGTTTTTACCAGCCTCATGTGATAGTTTTCACCCTGTTTTCTGTTAATTAACAAGGCAACCTTTTCTTTGTTACTACTAGTGAATCTGAAATCATTCGGGGCAGACATAAAATATATCACTTCAACCCAATTATCGCAGCAACTATTTTAAAAGAAATTAGCTAGCTGCCCGTTCGCTTACGGAACATCAAGATGCATTTGTATGAGTAGTTTATCTTGTGAGAGAAAAGGTTGAGCGAGGGAAGGCCTTATTTGCGACGTGGAGAGGCGTGTGGGTATATTTTTGCAAAATTTCCATAGTTTATTTCCTATCCATTAGATATAAATCCGACGGCCTATATTGCAGGATGGCACGCACACCATCATCACCAACTCTGTTTTCTACTCACCGTCCGAAAATACTTGTCATCAAAATGGATAAAAGAGATGTATCTAAAACTAAAATATGTCTAGATACATTTCCTTTTATCCATTTTGATGACAAGTATTTCGAGACGGAGAAATATTATCTTTAGATATTTCAACAAGTGACTATGACGGACCTTACCAACATACTCAAAAAAGTAGTCCATAATTTTGATGTTACCCTCTTTTCTTGGCGGTGCAGTGCCATCTGGATACCTCATAAATAAATCATGGACAAATCTGACCCCTTCCTGAAAAGACATACGGAGCAAAATGAGTGAATGTACACTCTAAAATATGTCTACATACACATCCGTATGTGGTAGTCCATTTGAAATCTGAAAAAGAGAAATATTTAGGAACGGATGGAGTATATATAAGAGTAGACATGGAGATATATCTCGGCATGGTCTACAACAAAATGTGCTGGGCTGGTTAGCGCGGATGCTCGCAACGCGATGACATGAGTTAAATATTCTGTCTTTTAACTTTATATTTTTATATTATATATTAATCTACTTATTTGATATATACTTCTTTCGCCCATTGTCTTGACAGTGGAACCCTGATACTTAGAATACAAGATTAAGGATGGACTTGTTTATTTTAACTTTTTTGTACGGTTGTAGCCACCACCTGCAAGTCACGTGTACACTTTGTGCATGCAATTAACTTTTATAGAGGGACAATCATACAGGCAATTAACTCAAATGGATTGGATGTCACTCTATTATTTCCAGCATAAAGAGCATCTCCAACGGCAGCCGGCAAATTTCCTCCCGCTTCCTTAAGCGGAGGACGACATCAAACGCCAGCGGCATACATTTTTACAACTCTAACCAACCAGATGAAATTTGTGCAAACACGGACTGATTTCATATAAGCATGAAGGATTTCGTATAAAAAAGCCGGATCTTCATATAAACATGATGGATTTCATTACATTTACATGAACCAAGAGGTGCCAATCCGGCTCTCTTGTATAATTAATACTCCCTCCATCCGGAAATGGATGTATCTAGACTTATTTTAGTTCTAAATGGCCGCCCGCGGATCACTTTGTCTTCCTCATGTCCGTCAGACACTTGCGGGGTCAACGAAGGTCCTCGGAAGAGACGAAGCAGCAAAGAAACCACCTGAATCCGCGGTCGTCGCCTTGGCGGTGGACTTCATGGGTACCAAGTGGCGGCGGCCTCCCGTGTTCTACTTCTCCTCGATGATGGTGGCGGACACGGAGAAGGTGGCCACCGACTCGTCGCTCTCCACGCACCCAGCTTCTCGTCTGCCGCATGGCGCTGCCGTGCGAGCACGTGAGGCACGCCCACGAACGGGGCGCGCGCCACCGCGAACACTGGTGGCGTGATGCAGCCAGCGATGTAGCAGCAGCGCCCGTATCGGCGTGCTCGCCGCCCGTGCGGCGTGGAGCAACTTCGCCACTCCTCATCGAGCTGAGCTGGGCGGCGAGTTCTTGAACCGCGCGCCGCTTGGGGCGGCAAGCGCCAGCTCCGTCGGGCCAAGCGAGGTTGGTGAAGCACCGGCGGCCTCGCCCGTATCCGGAGGGCTCGGCGGGCCACCAGCCGGGTAATATGCGGACAACGGCTCATCGGAAGCCATCGGAGAGTGGAAAAATGGTGAAGGAGGAGATGGGGGCGGCGGAGGGTGCGATTCTTGCCCGCTATGTCTGTATGGCCTCGTGTAAATAGAGGCGGACGGTAGGAGCTTGGCGGCGTCAGCCTCGTTTAAGCGAGGCGGACGGGAGAACTTGGCTGGTGTTGCGTTTAATTCGGCCCGCTCATGAGCAGACGTGTGGCGGAGTAGGATTCTCGATTTGCATGCGGGTTTAACGGAGGGTTTAATGGGCGGCGAGGCGTGCAGCGCGGCTTGATACTATTCTATTTGACAGCGTAATGAGCCGTCAAATCACAAAGGCCCTCGCCTCTCGTGAAACCGGCCGAGCTAGACTGCCCGCCCTCTAGCCTTTTAAAAATTATATACTCCACTTTTGTAGTAGTAGTATCGATGGATTGCGCCATGGAGAAAAACTTGAAATTAAAAAAAGGTGGTACATATAGAGAGCGCTAAATGTCGCCAAATTATGCATATAGTACTATTAAAAAGGCTTGTCACAATAATGGTGTCCAGCACAAGTGCACAACCCACCCCTCAAATAAAACTAAGCACCCTGGAATTCTTTTACAAAACTAAGCACCCTGAAATTCTTTGACAACTAAACTGCTGGCTATATGATGTTGGCCATATATATTGTACGTATATAATGTGAGAAACGAGTGGTGGTACTATACCAACTAAAAGATGAAATGTAAGAAATACTAGTATGTACGTACTGAAGAGTTAAAGTAACAAGAAGAAACATAACATAGTTCTGCTGGGGGATCAGCACAACACACCCCTCAAATTAAATTAAGCACACCTGAAATTAAACTTTGCAACTATTCCGGAGACACTGCATTAGAACCACCATGAGCAACGACTGTTTGCCACCTTACTCGAGTCCTCGTCCACGTCCTCGGCTTCGTCCTTGTCCCTCTTCCTCTTGGCGATACTTCTTTGCTTGAACCGCTTTTGCTTGGCTGTTGCTCTTCATCCAACCCTTGTAGATATTGAAGCAAAGGTAGCCATCCATTGCAGCTTAGTGGATGTGGTCTATATCTAGTACATTCCGCTGCCATGCATGACGATGAAACGTGTATGGAGGTTTCTCCGGTTTACCGTATGAAGGATGAACCATGGCTCTGCCAGGTCAGCGTGAAGGTGACGAGAGGCACCGGCCGATTCTTTTGGAGGTCGAAGGGTTGCCTACAATGAGGCCTATCCGACCCAGACTTCTTCGTCGTTACCAAAGTCTCTGATGTGAATTTGACTAGGTTGCTCTCGAGGAAGTTCTTAAAATCCGGCACTCAACGTCGGCATGGCATATGTGGTAGACCAAGCATAAGTCATGCACGCAAACCTGGATCACGGCGGGCTTCTTCCTCTCTTCGTCCTTTAGATCCTCCTCTCGTCCCAGGACTGTGGTGTACTCAACATCTAGCCCAGCGATCCACTCATCATCCGAGTCTTCGAACATGCATCTGAAGCGAGAAAGGCATCCTTTCACCGTCGCGGATGGAAGAACGGGTGTAGATGATGTCGAACTCATCACCGGTGATGGTTCTAACCTTGTACTCACCGCCGATCATGGAGATTTGGGGCGCCATGGATTTGGGAGGAGGTTAGGATTAGTGGAACTGCCGTAATGTGAATGGGCGGGACGACTAGAAGCGAACGCCGTAGTATTGAAGGGCGTGCGAGGGGATGAGTAGGAAGCGAACTGCGCCGCGTGCGAACAGCAGGGTAGTGGCTTTCCATTCTCGCGCCGATCTGGCTTCCGAGAGCCCTTGGATCGAGATCGAGCGGTTGCATGGCGTGATTCTAGACCTATGGGTGAATATCCTATCACGGAGTGTTATTACGCAAATTTTCAGCAACAGCATGCGACCATTTGATCTCAGATCCAAGGGCTACCAACCCGATATCATGGTCGCGCCTACCACGACCGTCGGATTCATTTCGGCAAGGGATCAGCGCCCTTGGAGATTTAACACGGTGCGTTAGGCTATCGATGTTGGCATGTCATACATAGTCATCACTTAGTCACTCATACTACAACAAGGTTGGCTATAAGTGTAATTTTTTACTCCTCTCTATCTCTTTCTTACGTGCTCCCTCCGTCCCATAATATAAGAACGTTTTTGACACTAGTGTAGTGCCAAAAGCGTTCTTATATTACACTGAAGCTACTAGTATTATTGCATTTGCCAAGGGTGACCTCTTCCAATGAAATGGTGTTACTAAGTTTGCTTCATTTAATTAGCTATAGACTCAAAATTGTCTTTTCACCTAGGTACACACGCTTAGCACCGTTTCTTCCTTGGGTCACCAAACTAGTCTCTCTCTTCTTGATTAACTTGCCACATCAGACTTTATGCCTATGTGGCAAGCTTACACCTAATAGGACAAGTAAAAGTAAGTACAATAGTGTGCTTTACATGGCATTTTGCATATGTGGAGGAGCAGAGGCAAGGAAAAAGTGGAGAAGTGGGCTCTCATGCAGAGCCAGCCTCTACTACATGGTGGAGCATTGGGAGAGGCACTGTATGGAGGTGGTCAGGAATCGGGAGACTCACGCCGGTCGTAAGCGCCGCATGATTAAAATGATAATGGCAAGTCAAATAAGGGCCCCACCTGTCCAGTGATAACTTCATTGTCAAATCACATAGCCCTACATTTTGCAGCAGCCTACTCCCTCGTCTTCTCGCGTCTGCAGTCAGGCGACTAGTGAACTGCCCGCCTACAGCGAGGAAAAAGCCCAGTGATGTCCTCCCTCCGTCTAGATGACCAAGGTGGAGAGGAAAGCAGAGAGAACTTAATGTTTACTATTTGCTAAGGCTGGTTGTAATGGTACTAGCCCTAGCAATTTTGATGAGTGTCATAGAATTAAATGAAGAAAAGAGAGAGTTGAGTACTATGTGTCATACATGGCAATAAATAAAGTACTACATGATACTAATATATGATACATGGTGAGAGTACTAAGTATTATTAATCTGTTTTTCTAGAACTCATCTAGATGAGATATAATTTGGTCTCAATCATCTTTTATAGCCATTGGATGTGATGCTATATAAGATGCGTGTGTCTTGGCGTGGGTTGTATTTGTTCTTGTGCAGCAGGCTGACAACTTCATGTCATGTTTGATAGTCTCAAGTCATTAAAGGCATACAAGCCCCACATCTCTTCTTGGTTGATTCCTCTATTTATGTCAAAAAATAAGAAACAACGTGAGAGTTAATGCACTACGCCTATGTGTTTACTATTTGGTTTTCGTAAGATGACTTAATACTCACCTAAGCGGAGGGAGTATTGATTGAAGCGGCCATGGCGCGATTCCGATCGGCTTTAATGCGAGCGAGGGAGGAGTAGCGGTTCGATATGTTGAGCAACCAATGCATCCTCCTTCAATTAATGCATGAGGAAGTAATGGGAGGAGGTCGGGAAAAGAAGGCTGCCGCGATGTGAATGCAATGCAGTTTGCCTCATTGCACTCATATAAAAGCGCCCTCCATTCAATGCATCTACCACATCGTGCGCACCTAAGCATTTGCTAAGCACCTACACTAAGCGCAAAAGTTCCCTCGGACCCATGGCGGCGTGCGCGTGGCGCCAGCAGCTGCGCCCAGATAGTCCCAGGCAGCCCGGCCTGGCTTGGCGCCGAGATCGTCTCCGGCGGTGTTGAAATTGGGCTGGTGGATAGCTTGCGCGTCGGCGCCAACTTCGACTCGGTTGGACCGGATGATCGTTGCCACGAGCAACAAGTTCACCGTCATCAACAAGCTCGCGGGCGACATCGCCGTACTCCTCAGCCAGCGCATGGGCTCCTCATTCCCTGCCACCTAATAAGCCCTCCATGGCGGAACCTCTTTCAAGCACTTGGTAGCCTGCATTTGCCCGCCGACACCATGAAGAATGTCCACACGGAGGTCCGCTTTC